>JBANSL010000008.1:32997872-34475372 GCA_037127255.1 Persicaria tinctoria | reverse complement strand
TATTTATGTTAATGCATTTCCTTATGATACGTAAACAGGGTATTTCTGGTCCCTTATAGAGAAGATAGATTATAGATCTTTCTAATCAATCATTTATCACTTCGGGAAGGAACAATAGTATTTCATTGCTACAAATGTGTCTTATTCAAATTAAAACGACTAAGACATGTTTTTTGACATTCTCTTTCCTTCAACCCCGCAATATTATTGTATTATGTTATTTAACATAACACGACTAGTTGAAGGAAATTCTCCTAAAGGAAAATGGATTATGGGAGTGTGTGACTTGAACTATTTATTAGGCCGTGCAGATATATTCCTCTTTCTGCCACATTGAAATTCACAAACAAATGTGTCTTTGTTCCAACCACCGTATAAGCTATATACAGACGATAGGCTGGTTCGTTTGAATAGAATTCTTTCTATGATCAGCCCCGAATCATGTCATGCATGAACAGGCTCCGTAAGATCCAGTCGAATCAATGATTTGGCAGAATCCAGATTCCATTTTATCTATTTCTTCATTTTTTTAATGGTTTGTTTTAATAGTATGGAAATGCATTCATTTCCTCTGCATCGACCCGATCTATGATACTACCGGAGTGAAACAAGGCATCTAAAGAAGACTACTAGAGGCTCTATGTTAGTTAGTAACAAGTAAACCCTTTGCTTTTTATGTAAATGTAAAAAGTCTCACAATTTTTTGAGAGAAACACCAATCGCAAAGTCTAAGACGACCCAGAAAGCATTTGAGCATGATCAACTTTGTAAGCCTACTTGGGGATTGAGCATTGATCTGGAAGAACGGAATTCCTTGTAAGTAATGGGTAATTGCACCCTTGGAAAGGGGGATCTAGTCAAACCTTGAATACTTTATACGGGGAACCATTCATCTATGTATGGATATAGACAACCTAAATCTATCTCGTAACATATATATATGTTGGTCCTTTTTCTGTTGGTTCTTTGAATTCTTGCTCGAGCCGGATGATGAAAAATTCTCACGTCCGGTTCTTTCGGGGGATGAGTCTATAAGAATTCACCTATCCTAATAACAAAAAAACCTGACTTGAATGATCCTGTATTAAGAGCTAAATTGGCTAAAGGGATGGGTCATAATTATTACGGGGAGCCTGCATGGCCAAATGACCTTTTATATATTTTTCCGGTCGTTATTCTAGGGACTATTGCATGTAACGTAGGCTTAGCCGTTCTCGAACCGTCAATGATTGGCGAGCCGGCCGATCCATTTGCAACTCCCTTGGAAATATTACCTGAATGGTATTTTTTTCCCGTATTTCAAATACTTCGTACAGTACCCAATAAATTATTGGGTGTTCTTTTAATGGTTTCAGTACCTGCGGGATTATTAACAGTACCTTTTTTGGAGAATGTGAATAAATTCCAAAACCCATTTCGTCGTCCAGTCGCCACAACCGTATTGTTGGTTGGTACCGTAGTGGCCCTTTGGTTAGGTATTGGAGCAACATTACCCATTGATAAATCTCTAACTTTAGGCCTTTTTTAAATTGATTCAATTGTAAAATAATAAGACGTATGTATCTAGGGAATAGTCGCTTCAAAGTTCATTTTCCCTAGATACATCTATTCAATTGAATTCAAGAGCTATTCCGAATAATACGGATTGTGCTAAAAAAAAGAATTGATTATTGGATTGGTTTTCCATTCTAAAAAAAAGAAAGAAACCCAGAATTTAAACCTTCTTTTTAGGTAAATTAATTGCGAAATGCTTTTCTAGAGTGCCCATTATTTGTTTTACATCTTCGATGCAAAAATGCTCCATTTTAGTAAGATCTTCTTGGCTGTTATTCAATAGGTCCAATAATGTGTGTATATTGGAATTTTTGAGGCAATTGTAGATCCTGGGAGGCAATTCCAATTGATCAATAAAAATGGATTTCAATGCTATTTTTTTTTTCTTAGTTCAGTCAATCTATCATGAAAAAAAAGGGGGGGTAAAGTAAGCCTGTCTTGATTATCCTCGACATGGAAGGTTTCTTTTTCCGCATATAGAAAGGGAATAAATAAATCAATTAAATTACGAGAGGCTTCATAAAGTGCTTCTTTGGGAGTGAAACTCCCATTTGTCCATATCTCAAGAAAAAGTATTTCTTGTTTTTCATCACCATTACTATACGAATGAATACTATGATTCACATTTCGAACAGGCATGAATACAGCATCTATAGGATAACTTCCGTCTTGAAAGTTGTTTGGCGTTTTTATACGATACCCGCGATTCCTCTCGAGTTGTAATTCAATACGCAAATCGATTAGTTCCGTCAAGGTAGCTATATGCTGTGTAGTATCAACGATTTCCACATAAGGCGGTGCGATGATATCTTGAGCCGTTACACACCCAAGTCCCCGAACAAAAATAGACGCGTCACAGGTTCCATATAAATTGCTTCTGAATACAATTTCTTTCAAATTCATTAAAATTTCATGTACTGATTCTTGAATACCTACTATAGTAGAATATTCATGTGGTACTTTCTCAGATTTTGCGCGTGTAATACATGTTCCTTCTATTTCTCCAAGCAGAGCTCTCCGCATCGCAATTCCTATTGTGTCGGCTTGACTTTTCATAAGTGGAGATAGAATAAAGCGTCCATAATAAAGACGTTTACTATATGTTCTTGATTCAACACACTTCCACTGCAGTGTCCGAGTAGATACTCTTATTTTCTCTCGAACCATAGTAATATTTTAGTTAATAGATTAGATCGTTGAGTCATTTATTTCTCTTGACATCCCTTCATTAGTTTATTTTTACACACGTCTTTTTTTAGGAGGTCGACAGCCATTGTGCGGCATGGGGGTTACATCCCGTACGAAACTTAACAGTATGCCACTTCTACGAATAGCTCGTAATGCTGCATCCCTTCCGAGACCGGGACCTTTGATCATGACGTCTGCTCGTTGCATACCTTGATCTACTACTTTACGAATAGCGTTTCCTGCTGCGGTTTGAGCAGCAAAAGGTGTCCCCCTTTTTGCCCCCTTGAACCCGCAAGTGCCGGCGGAAGCCCAAGAAACCACTCGACCCCGTACATCTGTAACAGTCACAATGGTATTGTTGAAACCGGCTTGAACATAAATAACCCCTCTTGGTATTTTACGTGCACTCTTACGTGAATTAATACGCCTATTCCTACGTGAACCAATTTTTGGTATGGGTTTTGCCATATTGTATCGTCTCATAAATATGAGTCAGAGATATATGGAGATATCCATTTCCTGTCAAAACAAATACTTTCCTTTTTTTATTTGTACATCGAGTCCGTTAGAAAGTCCCCTTTATTAGTAGACTTATTATCCTTGGCGTTGTTTATGTTTCGGGATGGAACAAATTACTATAATTCGTCCCCGCCTACGAATTAGTCGACATTTTTCACAAATTTTACGAACGGAGGCTCTTATTTTCATATTTTTCATTCCTTACTTCAATTCCGAATCGATTTCTTGGAAGAAAATAAGTTTCTTGAAATTTTCAATTTCAAATTGTATTTCGGAATGTAGACATTGAAAAACAACTTAATCGGTTGAATCCTTGTTACGGAGTCTATAAATTATACGTCCTCTGGTTGAATCATAACGACTTACTTCAATTTTAACTCTATCCCCCGGTAGGATTCGTATAAAACTACGGCGTATCCTTCCCGAAACATAACCTAGAATCAGATCTTCATTATCTAAACGAACCCGGAACATGTCGTTAGGAAGTGATTCAATAATTAAACCTTCATGAATCGATTTTTCTTCTTTCATTCCAGGCAAAACCCCCTTAAAGTATCAACTAATGGAGGAGGAGTGATATTAGACAACCCGTTCTTTCTTTTGTTTTTCAAAATAGTCAGTTTCAGATCTAATTCGTATAGCAGAGGGATTACCATATATAACATAAAATTTCTCCGCCAATTCTTTCTAGTCGAGCCTCGCGGTCTGTCATTATGCCTCGAGAAGTAGAAAGAATTAGAATCCCCATTCCCCCTAAAATTCTAGGAAGTCGTTGATAGTTAGAATAGATCCGTAGACCGGGGCGACTGACCTGCTTTAAATTTAAATTTTTTGTATATGGTCCTTTCCTATTCCTTCTATGTCGTAGAGTTACAACCAAAAAATTTTTGTTTTTTTCTTGATGTTTCCTCACGTTTTCGATAAAACCTTCGCGTAAAAGTATTTTAACGAGGGTTTCCGTGATTTTAGTAGATGTTATTCGAACCGTTCCCTTTCTATTCATGTCAGCATTTCGTATCGCGGTTATTATATCAGCAATGGTGTCCCTACTCATGATGACCTAAAATTAGTGGTGCTTCGAATTTGGATATAATCAACATGCTTTTATTCGTTTTTTTGTGTAAAAAATATACGTGATACACAATCTATTACTAGATTTTATTCAAACAGCCTACTAGTCTCGTGGTTTATAATACCTCGGGAGCTAATGAAACGATTTTTGTAAAGTTTAACTGTCTCAGCTCTCGGGCGATTGCACCAAAAACTCGAGTTCCCTTTGGATTTCCTTTTTGATCAATAATAACTGTCGCATTGTCATCATATCGTATTATCATACCGTTGTCACGTTTGAGTTCTTTGCGGGTACGTACAATTACAGCTCGGATCACTTCTGATCTTTCTAAGGGCATATTTGGTATTGCTTCTTTTATTACAGCAACAATAATGTCACCAATATGAGCATATCGACGATTGCTCGCCCCTATGATTCGAATACACATCAACTCCTGAGCCCCGCTGTTGTCTGCTACATTCAAATGGGTCTGAGGTTGAATCATATCGTTTTTGAATCTTTCAATGCAAAGGCGAAAAAAAAAAGAAATATTATTTGTCCAAAACAAAAACTGGCGGTTGGTTTTTTCTCCCAACAGTTGGTTCTACATTCCTATTCTGAACTAAGAAATTGAGTTCGGATGGGCATTTTTGATGCCGCTATTGAGATCGCTTTTCTGGCTATTTTTTCTGTTACTCCGCTTATTTCATAAAGTATTCGGCCTGGTTTGACAACAGCTACCCAATATTTGGGGGATCCTTTCCCCGAACCCATACGTGTTTCTGCAGGTCTTACTGTAACCGGTTTGTCTGGAAATATACGTACCCATAGTTTTCCACCACGACGCGCATTTCGTGTCATTGCCCGTCGCCCCGCTTCTATTTGTCTAGATGTTATCCAAGCGGGTTCAAGGGCCTGAAGAGCATATCTGCCGAAACAAATACGATTACCTCTATAAGATATTCCCTTCATTCTTCCTCTATGTTGTTTACGGAATCGAGTTCTTTTGGGGTTATAGTGGATGGTTCTTTTTTAATTCCATCTCTATTACAGAACCGGACATGAGAATTTCTTCTCATCCGGCTCCTCGCGAATTAAATGCTCCAAACAAAAGAGTATATATATATATTTCAATTTCAAATATTCTAAGTAGATAAATCAAACTGACTTATTAATAATGAAAATGAGATTTAATAAGTTTTTCAAAATATAAACACATCTTTGTTTTGTTTTCGTTTTTATCGTATTAGCTATATTTTAGCAATTCAATAAGCACAAAATGTCGCGGGCGAATATTTACTCTTTCAATATCTATTTCTGTTGGAGGATTAGTACATGACTTCTCAGAATAGATGAATGGGTCTCTCTGGTTTATTCCGCCATCCCGCCCGTTGAATCATGTGTATTCATTTTCAATTGAATCTTCTGTATTCATAGGTTCCATCGTTCCCACCGCTTCTTGATTAATGGTTAGGCCTGAATTTGACAACGGAGCTTTTACTTCATTTTGAGTCAACGTTCTTAGTCTTTATTGACCCGAGGCTCTTAATTTTTGTGCTATGAAGAGATTCATATAATGATAGATGAAAATCCGTATTGATGCTTTATTACATTGCCCGTTATGAGTATGAAACGATTCATAGACCTTACATATCGGAATTATATATCATTGATAGATTTTTATATCTTTCTCTCACCTTCCATTTACCCATATCCTTTCGCTTCCAACTCATAATCGGATTTCTTTTTCTTTTGTTTATGTCAAAGCGCCTTCAGTTGCTGCAATGATAAGATTAATATATCATATCTTGACTGCTTCCTTGGATCCAGATAATTTGAAGCGATGAGTTAGTTATTAGTTCATATTATGGTTATGGTTTGTTAATCTTTTTTTATCTTAATCCTAACAAAAACCAACGAGTCACACACTAAGCATAGCAATTCGGTCAAAGGGGGTCAATCGAATTTTTATTCAACATTATAGAATTAGAATTTCTTTTTTTCTTTTTGTTCCGTCGTTGGGAAAGACAAGGAAAGCTTTCTTATTCTATTCCTCGCCTATAAATATCCAAATTTTTATACCTAAAACCCCATATATAGTTCGAACTGTATAGGCGCAATAATCAATTTTGGCGTCAATGGTTTGGAGGGGAACTCTACCTTCTCTGATCCATTCGACACGTGCAATTTCTTTTCCGTCGATACGTCCTGCAATTTGTATTTGAATTCCTTTTGTACCAGCCTATTCGGTTAATTCAATAGCTTTTTTCATCGCTTTTCGAAAAGAGACTCGATTTTTTAATTGTCCGGCTATAAATTCTGCAAGAATATTAGGATGCCCGTAAGGTTTTGCAATTCTTGTAATAGCAATGTTGAGCTTTCGGTTCACAGAATTCAATTCTTTTTGTACATTCATCTGTAGTTCTTCGATGCCTCGTGGTCTATTTTCTATTAATAACTTGGGGAATCCCATATAGATTATGACCTGGATCAGATCAATTCTTTTTTGAATTTCTATACGTGCAATTCCTTCGACACCAGAGGATGTTCTCATATTTTGTTGAGCAAAATTCTTGATACAATCCCGTATTTTTTGATCTTCTTGTAAACCCTCAGAATAATTTTTTGGTTGTGCAAACCAAATGGAATAATGACTTTGGCTTGTACCAAGTCTGAAACCAAGTGGATTTATTTTTTGTCCCATATTGCCCCACTAGATTTTAAACGGAACTTTCTAGGTAAATACTTTTCTTGATTATCTAATGTTTCATATGCTTCATAGTAGGATATATCTTTCAATATAATAGTTATATGACAAGTGAGTCTTTTTATCATATAACTACGTCCTCGAGCGCGAGGTTTTAATTTTTTCCTGGTAGTTCCTTTGTTGACTTCCGCTTTTCACACAATTAATTTTTCTTTTTCAAAACCTTTATTGTGTTTAGCGTTTGCTGCTGCGGAATAAATTAATTGAAAAATGGGATAACATGCTCGATAAGGCATAAGTTCGAGTATCATAAGTGTTTCTTTATAGGAACGCCCGCGGATCTGATCAATTACTCTTCGCGCTTTGTGAACGGAAATAGGTATATATTGGTCGAAAATTCCTGAGAAATTAGCCTTTTATGATTATCGAATTCATTGAGCAAGGGGACTTCTACTGAGATTACGCATTGAATTTCTGGTAGTAGATCCATAATCAAAATGATTGCTCCAGAAGAAATTAAACAAAATATAGGGTAGAGCTAGGAAAGTTATTGTATGAGGTCTACCCAATGCTAGATGCAGAGGCGTATAATAGATCGATATGAACATCATGAGCTACTGAGGAACTTCCAGAGCGTAAGACAGAGGATGGGGCGTAGGCCTCCCAAAAGTCCCTACTTACCAAACTTAGCCAAAGCCTAACCTATATCTATCTCTAGGGCTGAATTTTATTTTGCACACCTTTAATTTCGAATCCCCTCATATTTTATTTTGATTTATTGCATTTAGGAGCTGCTGTATACATATTATAAAAAAAAAATCAGTTTCGAAAATACTAAAAAAAAAAAGAGAGAAAGTTGCTTGTTTGTGTTCTTTGGAGCTCTTGTTCATCTTTTGAAAGGAATCATCAAGGGATTACATTGGTGTTGAAATCAGCCCTAGATAGACATACATTACCTCCTAAACAAAATCTTGAAACCCTACCCTTGCAACTACAACATCCTTACTCGGGGTTATAATCAAAAGAGGTAAATTGATCAAAGGTTGTTTCTTCCTTTGTTTTTCCACAAAAATCAGTCCATACTACTTCTTTTCTTGCAATTGTCGAGTACTTACCATTCCTTCATTGGTTGTGTCGAGTGCTTCTTACCATTGTCGAGTACTCTTTGCTTGTGTTGAGTTGTCTTTGACATTGTCGAGTCCATTACCTTGCTTGTCGAGTGCCTTGTTCTATTGTTTCATTCATTATCCTTTGATTTCATTGATATTATATACCTTGTGTTGCTAAATCCTAGCTTGAGTATTTATTTGCTCAAGGCGGATTGAAACAACATGCATAATATACCAATAAGATAGGGAGTGTTGAGTGATACACTTGCGAGGCTTGTTTATATTATTCAGAGTTCTTAAGACATGGTCCCACTACCTATGGCCTAGAGAGTTTATCCTTAGGACTGATCATGAATCATTTAGGCATTTTAAGAGTCAAGATAAACTAAATAGGAGACATGGTAGGTGGATGGAATTCTTTGAAATATTTCCTTATGTGATTAAGTATAAGAAAGGAAAAGATAATGTGGTTACTGATGATTTATCTAGGAGACATGTTTTAATAACCACTTTGGATTCTAGAGTTCTAGGCTTTGTCTACATTAAGAAATTGTATAGAGATGATGAGGATTTTGGAGAGGCATATCGAAATTGTGAAGCCAAGGGTCCTATCTACAAATTTTATATCTTTGAAGGATTCTTGTTTAGGATTGATCAAGTGTGTATTCCTAGGTGTTCTCTACGACTATTACTTGTTAATGAAGCCCATAGTGGAGGATTAATGGGTCATTTTGGGAGAGATAAGACTTATCATACACTTAGGACACATTTCTGTTGGCCTCATATGCTTAGGGATGTAAACATTGCCTTAAGAGATGTATTGATTGTTTAAAGGCCAAATAAAAGCTTATGCCTCATGGGTTATGCACGCCAATAGCAACCCCTACAATCCCTTGGGGGGGAACTTTCTATGGATTTTATTGTTGGGTTGCCTAGAATTAAGAAGGGGAGAGATTTGTGGTAGTAGAAAGATTTTCTAAGATGGCTCATTTCATTGCATGTCATAAGACCGATGATGCTACTAATGTTGCAAATCTATTCTTTAAAGAAGTGGTTAGGTTGCATGGTGTGCCTAAGACTATTGTTAGTGATAGGGATGTTAAGTTTCTAAGTCATTTTTTGCGAACTTTATGGAGCAAATTGGGAACTAGGTTGTTGTTTTCTACCTCTAGTCACCCCCAAACTGAGGTGACCAATAGAACCTTAACCACCATTCTTCGAGCCATTATTAGGAAGAATTTGAAGCTTTGGGAAGAAGTCTTACCTCATGTGGAGTTTGCTTATAATAGTACCATGCATTCCTCAACCAAATTAACTCCATTTAAATGTGTTTATGTTACTAACCCACTAATCCCTCTTGACCTTACCCCATATCCTATGAGGGAGAAAGAATCTTTTGATGCAGGCAAACATGTCGAGTTTGTTAAGGAGTTGCATGAAGGAACACGTCAGAAGCTTATGGAGAAGGTTGAATACAACGCCAACAAGGCTAACAAAGGGCGGAGGCATGTGGTGTTCCAGCCTAGAGATCTTGTGTGGGTGCACCTAAGGAAGGAGAGGTTACTCGAGCAACGGAAAAGCAAGCTAGCACCACGAGGAGATGGACCATTCAAGGTTCTTCAACGAGTTGGTGAGAATGCCTACAAGTTGGAGCTTTCTGGAGAGTGGAGACCATGGCGTGAGTGCTACATTCAACGTCGCGGATCTCATTCCCTATCTTACGGTGGACGAGACTTTGGATTCGTGGTCGAATCCTTTCCAAGAAGGGGAGATTGATGCCGGACCATCCAAGACACCTCCGGAACCTCCGGACATACCTATTCTCAAGAGCAGTTGAACTTCAAGAGGAGCCATTGAAGACATACTTATGTTCTTCTCTTGATGTTGCCCTCGGCGTCGATACCAGGAGCCTCGACGCCGAGACCTGAAGATGTTCTTCTCTTACCGATGGCCTCAACGCCGACACCAGAACCTCGATGCCGAGACCTAGAGCCTAGTTTCACATATGGGCCGAATTCTATGAGTGTTGGAACCCTAATTTTCATTGTTATTTTAGGTAATTTTCATTGCCCCTTCCTTGTACCTCCAAGTTGTCCGGTTGTGTAGGGTTGTAGAGGCGGGTTATATAGTCATTGGTGTTGGTTCCTACCTTCTACAGAAGTCTGGGGTCTTCATCTTGTTCTATATAGATCGACTCGCCCATCTATCGGTCTTTGTTAATAAATTTCAAGTCTTCTAATTACCATTACAACTGAGTCTTCTTCCTTTTGGTTTGGTCGACATCGAGTTCCTTGAGGATCTTGGTGTTCTTGCGTCGTTCTTGTTTGAGTCTTGCAATTTGTGTCTTGATTGTCGAAGATCGGGCCATCCTACGGCTTACCCCGTATCACATCCTCTCATGACCTTCTTTGTTTAAAAAATGATCGGCTTCTATTTGTGCTAAATAGAGCTCAATGGACTCGGACCCGTCTATAGCTTGGTTCATCAATGGCTTGAGTTGTGGGGTTACGATCAAGGTTGTATTTCCAACTTTGAATATCCCACAATCAGTGTGTCGATACTTGGTGAGCTGGTAGTAGATGTAAAAGAATCCTTTTGCTCGTGCTTCCCATGGATACCTTACTGTATTGATCTGTCTCTCTACTACTGGATCTATAGCGTACCAGTATTCTTCAGTACATAGCAGGAAGATGAAGTAATGTGGTAATCGGGTTTTTCCCTAGTTAACATCCATACAAGCACTGATAACATGACAACCATTTATTTCCTCTATCCTCTCAAACTTTGTTGCTGTGAGGAAGACCTCCTTCTGGAATTTAGTGAAGTAATTGTACATGACACTTTGCCCCTCTTCCTTTGGCCATGGTCGTTTGTATTTGTAGAGTCCATTACACATTCCATATTTCCAGGCTTTTAGGTACTCTGCGTCTTCTTGTATCGTAATTGGTAATGAGATTCCTCCTACTTCAGCGCCATTGTTTATACAAAAATGGTTACACCATTATCTGATCCTTTTTGGAGTATAGTGATCCCTTAGGGTTACTGTCCAGTAGAAGTCTCCGAAATCTCTCATCCTCCATCTTCTGCAGATGTCTTCTTGGAGTTCAACAGGTAGCTGGATAACTTTTATTATTATTTCCATTGTTATGAATCGTATAACCGCTCTGTGTCTCGTTTGTAAAAGTCCACGACGGAATATGTTTTCAATAAACCTTCCAAAATCAACAGAAATGTAAAAACTTGGAGGGGAAACCCATCCTTGGTATCCTCGTATTTCACCAAAGAGATTAATATCCCATGGGTGGGTTACCCACAGCGGAATTTCCCACCGAATCTGATTTCTTTGGTCCATCAACTAACTCTCTAGTTAAGTTGTCTGCTATAGAATTTTTTGATACCTACACATGTTCAACAGTAAAGGTGAATTGGTTAAGGGCTAATTGCCAACGCAGGAGTCTCCCGTGCACTTTCATATTATCAAGATTATTATTTATGAAACCCAATATTCCTTTACAATCTGTTCTGACTGTAAATGGTTTAGGGGCTAAGAAGATTATAAACTTTTGAATTCCTCGATATATTGCAAGAATCTCCTTCTCCGTGACAGTGTAATTATATTATGATTTGTTGAAACCGCCATTGTTGTACCTGCAAAGCTTGTTATCTTTCTTTAATTTCAAAACAGCTCCCCAATGATAATCGCTATCATCTGTTTCAAGAACTAACTCATCATCTTCATTAGGTAAAGTCAATATTGGAAGTTTTTCACATCTTCTTTTTAGCTCTTGGACTATTTTAATATCTAAATGAGTTCAACTCCAAACTTGATCTTTCTTTAATTTTACATGTAAAGGTTTTCTTAATTTAGCTAGATCTTTGATAAAATTAAAAGCATAAGTAAGACAACATAGAAACCTTTCCCATTGTTTTCTATCCTTGATTTCATCAGGAAATTTTTCTACCTTTCCCAAGATATGTTCTTGCAAGATAATTTGACCTGCTTTAATCTTTAATCCTAGGAACTCAATTTCAGGCTCAGCATAAATGCATTTTTTTCTGTCCTAAAATGATTCCATGGTCAATACATTTTTTAGTTATAGCTTTCAAGTCATGCTTATGTTGCTCTATAGTTTTAGAGAAGATTAAGATATCATGTAAACAAGACAACAATGTTTAAATTCTTTGAAAATGTTATCCATTCTTCTCTGAAATATATGTGGTACATTATTCAAACCAAAGGGCATGACTACCCATTCATAGTGTCCATGTGGGGCACTAAATGCAGTAAGTTAAATGCTTTCTTCATCCATTCTTACCTGCCAATAACCACTTTTGCAATCCATTTTAGAGAACCAAGTGGCTCCCTATATTATATTAAATAAAACTGTTTTATTCGGGATATAATATCCATAAAAAACAGTATTATCATTAAGCTTTTTATAGTTGATAACCAATCTAGCTTTTCCTCTTTTTTCTTCTGCATGATTCCTGACCATAAAGGCAGGGCTAGAATGAGGACTTTTACTTTCTGGAATTAAACCTTTCTTTAAGAGCTCATCAATTTGTTCTTTAAATTCTTGTTGTTCCTTGTAAGTGTAAACCATTTGTTTTACCCTAATGACGGTTTTTGGATCTATTAATTCTATGGTAGCAAATGATTTATCTTTTTCTCAAAATTTTAAAGGATTTTCAGAATATAACTCCTTACACATTTTTTCTTGTTACTTAAGGATTTTCTCTTTTAAAGTTACCTCACATATAGAGAGTGCAAATTCTCTTTGTGTAGGAAGAATATATTCCAACCATTCCGGAATGGCTCACCGGAAAGGACATGTGGGTAGTGTTGGAGGGTAAAATTTCATGAATTTTTTTTTAATTTATGATCTTATGTCATCACATTCATTACATAGTCCAAAAAAAAAGGGATGAATTTTCTTTAAATCAAAGAGAGGATTTAGGAAAACAAAATGGGCCTGAAGAAACCCATTACAAGCCCATTTCAAAGATGTTAAAACTGGAACGGGAAAGTCAGGAAGTTACACATGTAACTGTTCTCTATTGCGGTTGACAACAAGGAAGAGAAAAAAATATATACAAAAAAAAGAAGCTAAATTAAATGGGAGGTTGTTCTGCAGTTGTACAGAACGTGGGGTGGAAAGGAGTTTGAATTAACTTCCCCCATCCATCTCTTCTATAAAAGGCAACTGCCTCTCCTCCTCGCCTAGCCTTCCCCTTTCTTCCCAACATCAGCAAAAGAAAAGCATTTGCTTCTTCCTCCTGGCAGAGAGAGAGGAAAAAGGTCTGTCAAATTGAATCTCAAAAACCAACAGGTCTGTCAAATTACGTTGAGCATGCTGAGCCCTATTTGCAGTTTTCCAAATCCCAAATCGGATTAAACTAAAGGGAAATAGCAGAGAGAGAGGAAAAAGAAAAGGCAAACCTGATTGTGTTCCTCGGGTTGCAGAAGCTCTTGGAGTTACATGAGCCCTTTTTGTTCTTCCCTCAGCTTCTCCCGACTCTGGATTGGCTCCTCTTCCGAGTCCCCCAACTCAAAAAACCACAAACAGGCAAAACAAATATCAATTTGTACTCCAAGGAAAGCAAAAAAGTGCAAATCATATCCGAATCAGTTTATGCCTACTATTCAACTGATGTCTCCAATTCAGGAGAAACAAAGAAAAGAGGAGAAATTGACTTACCTAAACTAAACCGGTGGTCGCGCCCTTGTTCTCACAAGTGCTTGAAGCCGGAGTTCATCTCGTGCCTCCTCAAGTTCCCCGAACTCGGAGTCACAGTGGCACCCTAAGACTCGCACCCGTCCCTGCTGCACTGCCTTGATTCAAGTCGGGACGCTCTGAGCCCTGTAACCGCTTCCTTGAGCTCCGAGCTTGTCTATCAAAGGGGCTGATGTTGTCAAGGGTTATGAGCGTCGGATACGGTGTTGGTGAGAGCCCTGGGCGACGGAAAAACGTAGAATTGGGCATAATTCATCAAACCCTAAATCAAATCTACTAATTTGGGGAAAACAAAACAAACGAGAGTTCCAACTCACGAGGTTTTCGGTGGGCTCCGAGGGTTTTGTGGGTGGTGTCGGACGGCGATTAGGTTCCGATTCCGATCCCTCTCAGACCTTCGGCTCTCAAAACTCCCTGGTCCATCTATGACTCGAGGCGGTGTTTCTTTTTGAGTCGTTCCTCGTGCATCGCCAGGAAAGAGACAAGAGTTGTTTGCAGAAAAAAAATAAAGCATGTCTGATGATGGCAAAGGTTGGGCTCATTTCCCTTTGATTAATTGGGCCGGTCACGTGATGATTCGGAAAAGAAACAAGCCTGCAATCAATATACATATTACATTACATATGTAATAGGCAGCTTGAAACTTTCCAACGATGTGCTTAATTGCACAAATAACCCACTAAACTATATGAATTATAATTGGCACACATTAAGAATTCGAGTCTATAAATTTTGACTCACAAAATTCTTTGTCAATCATGCAATTCAAGTGGGTCAATCTCAAGTCGGCTCATAAACAAAAAATGGAGTCAAAACTTCAAATCAAGTTTCACAAATTATAAACTTGGTTCTTTCAGGAACTACGCCTGATTTGATCCCGTCCAAACGGGTACGTAGGTAGCTCGACATAAATCTTAAGCTCGTCGGGTACAATCGCCAAAACAAAAAAAATTAAATTTGTCCTTCGGTAGAACTACGTAAAGACTTGACACCGTAAAATCGGTTACGTAGGTAGCCCGATATTAAATCTCAAAAATGTATCGGGCACAGTCGTCTGCCTCTAAATTCACTTCTAAATGAATATGAGGTCAAAGTCCATTCAAATGGTTTGTCCAAAAGAACTACGTAAAGACTTGATACTCTTTTATGAGTTACGTAGCAAATGCAATATTAAAATTCAATATATATCGGATTCAGTCGTCTGCCTCTAAATTCTCTTTAAGTGAATATGAGGTCAAAACCAAACAAATCAAATCAGTTCCGTTCAGAACTACGTGTAGACTTGATACTCTTTTACGAGTTACGTAGGAAATTCGGTATAAAATTTAAAATACGCCGAATTCAGTCACCGGTTACAAATTAAATAAAATTTGTCCCAAAAGAACTACATAAGATTTGATCTCGTTCAAACGAGTATGTAGGAAGCTTGACATAAAGCTACGAGCTCGTCGAGTTCAATCACAATCCTCAAACGATCAAATTTTTTAAAGCCAAATCAAACTTGGTTTCAAAAAGAACTACGCAAAGACTTGATACTCATTTACGAGTTACGTAGGAAATTCGATATTAAAAATTAATATATATCGGATTCAGTCGTCTGGCTCAAATTAAATCAAATTTGTCATTCGGTAGAACTACGTAAAGACTTGACGCCGAAAAAACGGCTACGTAGGTAACCCGATATTAAATCTTAAAATATGTCGGGTACAGTCGCTAACCTCTAAATTCACTTTAAATGAAAACGGGGTTAAATTTAAATTAAATACACCATGATTTTCCGTGTAAGTGATAGCCGTTGAGTTGGGAAACCCTTCCGAGAAGGTGTGCTCAATTTATTCGGGTGATACATGAGAAAATCTCGTGCATATGATAGTGTGATTTATGTTAGGGCTACCCTTCCGAGAAGGTGGGTCCTAATACGATCCAATGATGCATGAAAATCTTAAAGATGCTAAAACACACAAACTCAAACATTCGGAACTACGTGAGGCTTGATTCTCTTCCAAGAGATACGTAGGCAACCCGTTAAATTTCGGGTGCAGCCCAAATCACCAGAACCACTCAAATATTGGTATCGATACGACTTCGAATCAAGAGGATAACCAAAAAGGGTCGAACTCAAATATTTAAAAAATCAAATAAATTGTGTTGTACGATTATTTGCGCATTAGTGTTCAACATATTTTTGGCACGCCCAGTGGGACCCTTTTTGCCTTTTCATCTCTTAGTTGTATTTATACTAATACATGGTTATATCCTTTTGAAAGGTACAAATGGCACCTCAAGTGATCGTTAACTTCAACGAGCTTCCAACAGTCTTCATTATCAAAGGAGGCCGCTGGATCAAGAAAAGATCATATGAAGCTCACTGTGAGATCACCCGGGACTCGATGTCTTCAACGATCCCGGTCAACACCATCTTTGGGGCTCTTCAAGCTCTAGATAACAAGATTGTCGTCAAGTGGGTGTCGAAGTCTCCTGCAACGCTTTCAAAGGATGGGGGCATGAAGGTTGAAGCCCTTCCAAGGCACGGGGGCAGGAAGCTCAAGATCACCCGACTCGGTGACAACAAGCTTAATAACCAACCCATCTGCAACAATCTCAAAATGCAGGAGAGTGGTTACAACGGCACAAAGCCAACTATTGAGGTCACTCAAAAACCCATCATTCATGTTACCAAAAAGAATGAGGGGTTGATCGCAACGTCTGCACAAACCGTCTCCATTGCCATGAAGGCACCCATATCCATGAAGAGAAGGGGACACAAGTGTGGATCTCAATGCGACAAGACAAGACCTCATCTTGTGCTAGCTCGTTCATCAACTTTAGAGCGAGCCAATGCAACCCTTGCAAAAGATCTTCTTAGGTCGCAAGGGGCAGGTCAAATTCCCTTAGTGGCTTCGCAAAGAGAGATCCTCATTGGTTCTATTCCTATCTATCCGAAAGAGGTTGTACAAGTCAACATGACCTCATACTCGGAAGAGACAGAACCCATAGCCACAAAGGTTAAGCCTTCAAGATCCGAGAAGGGCAAGGAGGTTCAACAAATGTATCAAGTCTCTAGAGAGGATGCAAGAGAGAAAGACCGGTTGAAGTTACCAAGTTCAAATACTTCAATTGTTAAATCTCAAGCAAACATCTCAAAAGATAGACCAGAGGTGATGCCGGTACTGACTACCAGCACACAAAGTGTCGAAGAGCAGCTTCAAGAGTTGCAAAGAAAGCTTGATGAGAAAGATGCCCAAATTGCATCACTTCTCGCTCAAATTAATCTTCAAGCTCAAGAAAATAGACAAGAGCAATCAAGGCCAACTGGTGAAGGTTCAAGCGGTAGCACGTCGATCTCTCCACAAGAAATCAAAGAGATGATCGCTCAGGGATAAAAGAAGCTCATGCATCACAAAATCCAGTGGTGCTTGGATATAGAAAGCCATATCCAGCACACTATGATTCAATGCCATTTCCCCCAGGCTACCAAAGACCGAGCTTTGAGAAGTTCGATGGCCTTCACGGTTCACCCCACGAGCACCTAGCTCATTTTTATTCTGCTTGTGGTGAAACCGCCTTAAACGATGCCTTATTAATTAGGCAATTTGTCCAATCTTTAAAAGGATCGGCATTCACTTCGTACACCCAACTTCAACCAGCGTCGATTCAAACATGGGACGATCTACAAAGAGAGTTCCTAGCTCAGTTTGTGAGCTCGAAAGCAAGAGTTTCTATTATGGATCTCACAAACACCTATCAAAGGTTTAATGAGCTCGCCAATGACTTCATCGCCAGGTGGAGGAGCATGAGACTCCAATGCCATGAAAAATTGAGCGAACAAGCTTGTGTTCAAATGTGCACCAACAACCTAATGCCGAAATTAGCGGTACATGTTGGAAGTGCCGAGCCTCGTTCATTTGATGAGTTGGTGTCTAAAGCGTGCAATGTTGAAAAACAACTAGCACGAGAATCCAAATGGCCTCAAGATAGCGAGGCTAACAAAAATGATGGCGATGAGCTGCAAAACGAAGAAGAGTCTATGGCGACATTCGCAAAACATGATCGAGAGGCCGGTAACGGAAATGGTTCTAAATCTCAAAGAAAAGAGAAAGCCAAGGAGCCATCCAATAGACTCTCCCTTCATGAAAGAAGGCAAAAGAAATATCCTTTTGACGACGATGATGTACAAGAGATATTTGATGAATTAATGAATGCTAAAATGTTAACACTCCCGGAGCCAAAAAGTCTGAAACAAGCTGGCAAGGCGAGTGATCCAAAATATTGCTTCTACCACCAGCTCGTTAGTCATCCGATCAAAGATTGCTACGTCTTCAAAGACATCATAGAGGAGATGGTTAACAAAGGAGAAATTGAAATCGAGGGGGCAACATCCTCAACTCAAGCAGCTTCATCAAATACCATTTCAGTGGTAGACGTTGCACAGTGCACTCCCTCACTCCAAGTGTTTTCTCAAACAGAAAAAACATCTGCTATGGCTATTGAAGTTGGGGGCAGACCCACGGTTTCATTGCCTCTCAAAGTGTTAGTGAAAGATGACACTTCAAAAGATGAGTCCTTGAATGACAAAGAAATCGCTCAATCTTGTATGGTCTCATGGACCGATGACAACTGCAAAGAAGAGGCGAGAGTTGATAAAATTACTCTTCGCTCCAAGCGTCAAATCCCCTCCTCAAAATCAAGAGTGGAATCAAAGGGAAAGAAGTCAAGCTTTGCAAAAACTTCAAAAATGCACAAGAAGCATAAAGTTCAAGTGCAAAAGCTAAAACCCTCTTTTAAGGGTAAGGCGCCACAAAAACTCGTCAAGGAGGCTTGTGTCAAAAATTTCCAAATCCCATACGAAGACGGTGTTCTAACTGCAAGTGTGATAGAGGCTAAGATGTCCGCATTTGAAAGGCTCGAGATGGCTTCAAGTGAAACTCTTAAATCTTCGACGTTTAAAAGGCTTGATCTAGCCTCTACACGCGACGCACCGAAATCTTCAGTATTTGAAAGACTCGATCTAGCCTCAACAAATGAAGCATTCAAATCTTCAGTGTTTCAAAGGCTTGGTATGGCTTTGACAAGTGAAGAATCCAAACCTTTGGTGTCTCAAAGGCTTAATTCAGCCTCGACAAGTGGAGAATCTAAAGCTCCGATATTTGAAAGGCTTGGAAAAGTTGATAAGTCTAAAAGCAAGAGCTCCGGAAGAGACAGTCAAAAGTTCTCATCCATAAGCTCAACCAAATCATGGACACCTAAAGCCAAGTAAGGGTGTCAAAATGATCAAGTAGTCTCCAAGGCGGAAAAACAAATAGGTCTGCCTAGAACTACGTGCAGACTTGATCTCCAACAAGGAGTACGTAGGAAATTTGGCATAAAAAAAATATATGTATCAAATTCAGTCTCACAAAAAAAAAATATTTCCAGGTTCGCATATGATGGTCAGGTTATTCGGGAAACTCTTCCTAGAAAGTGGGCCCGAGTGATCTGAATGATGCGGTAAAAAAAAATCCCGATTTGCAAATGATAGTCGAATTATTTGGGAAACCCTTCCTAGAAGGTGTGCTCAAATAATTTGAGTGATGCATAAAAAAAAGGACTTGAAATTAGTCCTAAATTCAAGCAACCCGAAAGCATATATGAAAAATGGGTTCACAAAGAACTACGAGCGGCTTGATCCCTCACAAAGGGGGTACGTAGGCAGTCTAGCTAGTCAAAATGCTAGGTGCAGCCACAAAAACAAACAAATCATCTTCTTTTCTCAACAAAGAAGAAAAAGAAGTTAAATCCTCTGTTTTTGTAGTCAAATGAGCATTTTCTCGACTACAAGGAGAAAAATCAAGTATGGTCTAAAGACTTGCCCGTTTTGTGCCTATACTGAAAATTAGGCAAATGGAAAAGTGAGAGAGAAAAATTTTTGTCTTTCAAAGACATTCTCACAAAAAGAGATCAACAAAAGGCCTATGCCAAAATTTTCCCGACTTTGTTTATCACGTCCAAATGTGATAGTCAATTTAAGTCCTATAAATCAAAATTTCCTTCCAGGGAACCCTAAACCAAAAGTTGTTCAAAAATTTGACTAATCAAATGGTCAAAGTTTTCCGCTCTCTCAAAAGCCAAAATGCCTAAGCATCCCAAAACCCTCCAAACAAAAATTGACCTACATTATCTGTATATGTACGGTCATTCAAAGCCCCTAAAAATTCAAAACTCAAACTCAAAGAAAAAGCCACCAAATATTTTGGCTTCAAATGGTATGGGTATTCTATTTCAAAATCATCTCATATGATGTTTTGATCACAAAGCTTAAACCACAAAGGTTACAAAGGCTCAACTCTACGACACTAAGTCGTCAAAACCAAATTTAGTCTAAGACCGGAAATCAAAATGAAATCGGTCAGAAGACAAAAGCTCAAACATACGACACCAAGTCGTTAAAGCCAAATTCTTGTCTCTCACAAGAAAATCCAAAATCCAAATTCGAGCTTAAAGTCGAAAATCTCCGACCTGAAGCCAAAAAATAAAACAAATCGGCAAAAAGTCAAAGCCAAAATTCCAATCAGTTTAAAAGCTCAAAAGCAAACTGGTAGAAAAAGCCACAAAGGCAAAAAAAAAAAAAAAAAAAAAAAAAACCAATTTTGAGGAGGAAATTTTCCCGACTCTCATGTACCCATACTAGATTACCTCTCATTGGTCCTAAGCAAATTCTACAACGGATTGCTTTTCAAATGTGATCAATTTTCACCGGAACGGTATATAAAAGTTCCAATTTTCTTCGGCCTACAAGTCAAACAAAAAGCTTTCTTAAGCTAGGTTTGCTTGAAACTCAATGTTGTATAAACAACACAATATCGAACTTTGAACGTGTTCAAAATCTCACACGCACAAAGTTCGGGGGGCAACTGTTGGAGGGTAAAATTTCATGAATTTTTTTTTAATTTATGATCTTATGTCATCACATTCATTACATATTCCAAAAAAAAAAAGGGATGAATTTTTTTTAAATCAAAGAGAGGATTTAGGAAAACAAAATGGGTCTGAAGAAACCCATTACAAGCCCATTCCAAAGATGTTGAAACTGGAACGGGAAAGTCAGGAAGTTACACATGTAACTGTTCTCTATTGCGGTTGACAACAAAGAAGAGAAAAAAATATATACAAAAAAAAAATAAGCTAAATTAAATGGTAGGTTGTTCTGCAATTGTACAGAACGTGGGGTGGAAAGAAGTTTGAATTAACTTCCCCCATCCATCTCTTCTATAAAAGGCAACTGCCTCTCCTCCTCGCCTAGCCTTCCCCTTTCTTCCCAACATCAGCAAAAGAAAAGCATTTGTTTCTTCCTCCTGGCTTCATCCTCCTAGCACTTCGTCTGCAAAAGAGAAGAAAGCACACACATCCCTTTCTTCTAAAAAGTTCACCTACATACAACACAAACAAACAAACAAACAAAAGCTGGGAGAAAATAAAGAGAGATATAGAAGCAACAGTAAAAGAAAGCAAAAAAGCAAGCAAGAAATAGTGTTGTGTGTGATTGTTGTTCAAGACTACTGTTCAGATGAAGGTAGACTCTTCCTCCCTTTCTTTATGTTTGTTTTGCAGGTACAAAAGCAAAATTGGAAGTGAAATGGATCCTAGCGGCTCGAGAGTTTAGTCTCTCGTCGCGACCTTCGATCCTAGCATTAGCGGCTCGAGAGTTTGGTCTCTCGTCGCTACCCCGATCTCGACGTGGATCGACCCACAGCACCGAAATGCTGCAGAAATTTCACCAGGAGCATTAGCGGCTCGAGAGTTTAGTCTCTCGTCGCTACCCCGATCCCGGCGTGGATCGATTCATAGCGCCGAAAGGCTGCCGGATTTTACTTGGAATTCATAAACAAGAAAATGTTGAGTTCCATACAAATAAATTGAATGTGGGGTTTTGGAATCATAAACCGTCCTAAGCAAGGGTTCTGTTAAGATTTCCCTAAATGAAATTCTAACAAATGAGCCCAATTAATTCACACAAAGCGAAACAGTGAATTTTACAGGCCAAAAATCAGTATATTCATCAAACCTAAATCAAAATTGAATCTCAAAACCAATAGGTCTGTCAAATTACGTTGAACATGTTGAGCCCTATTTGCAGTTTTCCAAATCCCAAATCGGAATAAACTAAAGGGAAATAGCAGAGAGAGAGAGGAAAAGAAAAGGCAAACCTGATTGTGTTCCTCGGGTTGCAGAAGCTCTTGGAGTTACAGGAGCCCTTTTTGTTCTTCCCTCGGCTTCTTTTCAGCTTCTCCCGACTCTGGATTGGCTCCTCTTCCGAGTCCCCCAACTCAAAAAACCACAAACAGGCAAAACAAATATCAATTTGTACTCCAAGGAAAGCAAAAAAAGTACAAATCATATCCGAATCAGTTTATGCCTACTATTCAACTGATGTCTCCAATTCAGGAGAAACAAAGAAAAGAGGAGAAATTGACTTACCTAAACTAAACTGGTGGTCGCGCCCTTGTTCTCTCAAGTGCTTGAAGCCGGAGTTCATCTCATGCCTCCTCAAGTTCCCCGAACTCGGAGTCACAGTGGCACCCTAAGACTCGCACCCGTCCCTGCTGCACTGCCTTGCTTCAAGTCGGGACGCTCTGAGACCTGTAACCGCTTCCTTGAGCTCCGAGCTTGTCTATCAAAGGGGTTGATGTTGTCAAGGGTTATGAGCGTCGGATTCGGTGTTGGTGAGAGCCCTGGGCGACGGAAAAACGGAGAATTAGGCATAATTCATCAAACCCTAAATCAAATCTACTAATTTGGGGAAAACAAAACAAACGAGAGTTCCAACTCACGAGGTTTTCGGTGGGCTCCGAGGGTTTTGTGGGTGGTGCCGGACGGCGATTAGGTTCCGATTCCGAGCCCTCTCAGACCTTCGTCTCTCAAAACTCCCTGGTCCATCTATGACTCGAGGCGATGTTTCTTTTTGAGCCGTTCCTCGTGCATCGCCAGGAAAGAGACGAGAGTTGTTTGCAGAAAAAAAAAAAAAAAAAAAAAAGCATGCCTGATGATAGCAAAGGCTGGGCTCATTTCCCTTTGATCAATTGGGCCGGTCACGTGATGATTCGGAAAAGAAACAAGCCTACAATCAATATACATATTACATTACATATGTAATAGGCAGCTTGAAACTTTCCAACGATGTGCTTAATTGCACAAATAACCCACTAAACTATATGAATTATAATTGGCACACATTAAGAATTCGAGTCTATAAATTTTGACTCACAAAATTCTTTGTCAATCAATTCGAGTGGGTCAATCTCAAGTCGGCTCATAAACAAAAAATGGAGTCAAAACTTCAAATCAAGTTTCACAAATTATAAACTTGGTTCTTTCAGGAACTACGCCTGATTTGATCCCGTCCAAACGGGTACGTAGGTAGCTCGACATAAAGCTTAAGCTCGTCGGGTACAATCGCCAAAATAAAAAAAATTAAATTTGTCCTTCGGTAGAACTACGTAAAGACTTGACACCGTAAAATCGGTTACGTAGGTAGCCCGATATTAAATCTCAAAAATGTATCGGGCACAGTCGTCTGCCTCTAAATTCGCTTCTAAATGAATATGAGGTCAAAGTCAATTCAAATGGTTTGTCCAAAAGAACTACGTAAAGACTTGATACTCTTTTATGAGTTACGTAGGAAATTCGATAATAAAATTCAATATATATCGGATTCAGTCGTCTGCCTCTAAATTCTCTTTAAGTGAATATATGAGGTCAAAACCAAACAAATCAAATCAGTTCCGTTCAGAACTACGTGTAGACTTGATACTCTTTTACGAGTTACGTAGGAAATTCGGTATAAAATTTAAAATACGCCGAATTCAGTCTCCGATTACAAATTAAATAAAATTTGTCCCAAAAGAATTACATAAGATTTGATCTCGTTCAAACGAGTATGTAGGAAGCTTGACATAAAGCTACGAGCTCGTCGAGTTCAATCACGATCCTCAAACGATCAAATTTTTTAAAGCCAAATCAAACTTGGTTTCAAAAAGAACTACGTAAAGACTTGATACTCGTTTACGAGTTACGTAGGAAATTCGATATTAAAAATTAATATATATCGGATTCAGTCGTCTGGCTCAAATTAAATCAAATTTGTCATTCGGTAGAACTACGTAAAGACTTGACGCCGAAAAAACGGCTACGTAGGTAACCCGATATTAAATCTCAAAATATGTCGGGTACAGTCGCTAACCTCTAAATTCACTTTCAATGAAAACGGGGTTAAATTTAAATTTAAATTAAATACACCATGATTTTCCGTGTAAGTGATAGCCGTTGAGTTGGGAAACCCTTCCGAGAAGGTGTGCTCAATTTATTCGGGTGATACATGAGAAAATCTCGTGCATATGATAGTGTGATTTATGTTAGGGCTACCCTTCCGAGAATGTGGGTCCTAATACGATCCAATGATGCATGAAAATCTTAAAGATGCTAAAACACACAAACTCAAACATTCGGAACTACGTGAGGCTTGATTCTCTTCCAAGAGATACGTAGGCAACCCGTTAAATTTCGGGTGCAGCCCAAATCACCAAAACCACTCAAATATTGGTATCGATACGACTTCGAATCGAGAGGATAACCAAAAAGGTTCGAACTCAAATATTTAAAAAAATCAAATAAAATGTGTTGTACGATTATTTGCGCATTTTTGTTCAACAGGTAGTACCCATAGGTCCCCGGTTCGAGCCCCGGAATGGCCGCTCTTTATTTACCTATTCAAGGAAGAATATATTCCTCGCCACGCTTAGTGCGCGTATATTCTATTGCTTGGTGTGTATATGCTTGTTTAATCTTTTTATCCCAAGCGTCTTCTCCATTGATGTTTAAGACCATCATGTCTAGGTGCTGAGTTACCGGAACATGGAGTCTTTGGAAGTTATTTCCAATTAGCATATCATGTGAGGGCTGATTAGTAGCCTAGAGTGTAGGAATTACACATTGGACTCCTCCTATCATGATAGGTACATCATAAGCTAATTCTGAATGAACCATGATACTATCATCAACTATTCTAACTTGAATTGGTCTACGAGACTTCTGCCAAATAAACTTAGGAAATAATGCCTTCTTACTAAAGCATACCGAACATCCATTGTCTACAAAGGCACATAATTCATATTTATTGAACCCTTCTAAGCAAATACTTATTGGGATATAAATGCTATTATGGTTGGTAACTCTATAATTTTTCTTTAACGATTCTCTGCTGACATGTTCAATGCTTTCTTTTACTCTCATATTATCTTCATAGAGATGTCTGAGGTCTATTACTTCCAATCTCATGCCTATTTCATCTTCAAATAATGTCTCTGTGAGAGATTCTTTAAGTTTGAGATCCTTAGCTCTTGGATCATTCATAGATAGGTTCAGTATAGGTTTTAGTGGAATATCCTATTATCTTCCCTTTTGGCTCGGAACTGGATGATCCTTCTTGATCTTCTCTAACCTTTAGGATTGTTGGAGGTATTGAACCCGATCTCCTAAAAGTACAAGAACCTAGATCTAGACTATGTCTGGCTTGTTCTCTTATAATTTTATTTTCTAGTTTTTTGTTTAACGCTGCTACCATGCTCGCTATGTCTTCATCTACCACAAACGATTTATCTCTTCTACTCGTAGTAGTTCCCTGATTCCTCGGGGTAATAGTAAGATTAGGATTGAACCTAAAACTAGTGTTTCTGGATAGGCTTCGACATCTAGAGAGATTGACTGGTGGTTTAACATTCGTATGGATTCTACCTTCCTCATATATGGTTAGAACCTTATCACTGCTAGTGGTTGTAGAATTTTCAAATGCGTTTATCCAAATGGTTTTGAGTTTTATCTGATCAGGTCTTAGCTTAACAGGCACAACCTCTTTACTTGGACATACAACCTCATGTTTCTCAGCTTCCACTATATGGCATTTTCGTGGAGGATTTGTAGTATTCTCAAGTTTATAAACTACCTTCCACTTTAATTGTAAAGGACAAGTTCCCTTATGCATACTAATACCTTCTGTTAACAATTTTATGGCTAAGAATTTAGATGCATAATGATCTTCTAGACTAACATAATAGTTAGGTCTACAGATCCAAGAAAATGCTCCTTGACTCAAATTACAGATTATTCCGCTGATGCATTGATCACTAAATTTTTTATGCATAATGCCACAAACAAAGTTAATGCATTGCATATCTTTACCATAGTCTTGTAATTGAGTTATAATTACTTGGATGCCACATATAAAAATATATTTAAATTTTTTTATCTTTGTTATGTTTTTTAATATTTGTCCAATTGATTAAGTTTACTTCAGTTGCTTGATTTTCACTGTTCTTGAAAGTTACATCTCCAGACATTTCTTCGCAGACATACTAATTAATCAACCTCTGATCTAGTCATTTCTTCATCTTGTTCCTCATTTATAGAGGTTTCGGCTTGCTGAAGTTGAGCTAAGGTGGTCATTTCATATTCATCAGAGAACTCACTAGGAGATTCTCCTTCCATCATTTCATTAATTTCTTCACCTTCTATAGACTCATTTTCAGATTCTATATCTTCTTCAAGTTTTTCTTCTATTATTTCTACTATCCCTTTGTTATTTCTTAGGGCTAGATCCAGTACTGCTTCATCCTCTGATAGCTCGATGTAATCTAGACCACCTAAGGCTTTTGCTAATCTATTGTTCTTCTTGTTTTTACATTCATTACTGAAACGAGGTTTTTTAGAAAAATCTTCTATTTTTTTAAAATGGCTTTTTATAATATTTCTTATAGTATTTTCACCTCTTTGTTTATTGAAACTTTTTCTCTTATAGTTTCTTCTTTCTTGATAATCTATGTTCTTACATCCCCACTCAGTTGGCGTCTCCCAACAAGTTAAGAATTGTTTTTTCATTCTTTGGGTGCTTCTCACGTCTCGATATTTTTTCTCGACCCATTTCCTAACATATGAAATTTTGTTACCAAGAGAATCTTTACTTCCATTTTTAATTAGCTCTCGATATTCTTGACTTATTTGTTCATTAATTGGGGCATGAAGTTTGTCAAAGAACATTTGCAAATTAGTGTTGTTTTCTCCTATCTTGTAATAATACTTCTCGAATTCTGTTATGTAATTATCAACATATTCAATGTTACAGATTTCAAGATTGTTTAAGGTTCTTTGTCATTTTAAAGCTTCCTTATCTTCATCTTCTTCTTCTTCAATGAATTCGCCTTCTATTAATTCACATATTAATGTGAACATAGTCACTGGACTTGCCAAATTCCTAAGTTCTTGTTTTACTTCATCGCTAATAACTCCATACCAGTCGGCAATACATTCATAGAAGCTATGTGCTATATAATTAAGGAATTGAGAAGAGTTCCATCCTGCATTCATGTTTAATACACTCATCATACTTTTCTTCCAAAACTCTATTATTTCGCGCCTATTCCTTACACCAACTAGGTTTAATTTATAACTTGTTTCACTTATGGGTTCTAGATTAATTTTCTTTGATTTGGCATATGGTTTGGCATAATGCTTACTCCAAATATCTCTTTCTTTTCTAGAAATTCTTTTGGCTTTAGTCTAGTTCTGTAATTACTGGTTGAACCATGTTCATAGCGTCTGTAATTTCTTCTAGCTTCGTTATGCTCTACTGGTTCATTCTCCCTCGGCCAATTCTTTGTCTTAAAATTTCATTTAACCTTTGTTGGACTTTAGATATGGGAATGTTTTCCATGTCTTTTAGGTTAATTAATCTCATTTGCTGATACACAACTTCTTCATCTGAGTTCTTTTCAGACTCATCGTCGCTCATAACTTCTTGGTTCATAAAGTTGGTTTCAATGATCTTTAGTTTATGTAGTTTCAGCTTCCATTCTGGGTCATCCAACTTAGTGCTAAATCTCTTAATTTGTCGAAATGGATGTTGATTCATTTTTAAGGATTTGATTTTCGTCTTGATTTTCTTCTTCAACAATCGTCTTTTTCTTTATAGTGTTATCTAATTTAGTAGAAAACTTCTTTTTGGATTTTTTTTTAAAAAAAAATGGATAACTATATCTAAAAGGATCTCCTTTCTTGATTTCACCACCTGATGTTAGGTTTATCTGATGGCTAATTTCGTTAATGTCTTTTAGATTTGGTTGAATAATGCACTTCACCTGTTTCTTTTACAATCTTAAATATTTTACTGCTAATATCAATATATAATTGTTCTAATTTTCTAACTTCAAGTTTTAGATCTATAAGTTGGTCTGAAGTGACATTTAAAATTGCTTCAAAATGCTTATCACTTACATGTAAATGTAAAGCATGAGGATAAGTCTTATGACGACAATTAATAGACACCTCCGGATTGTCTTATCAATAAATACAGATTATTTTTAATTAACTTGACTCTGATACCAAATTGCAGGATCAAGGTTCTTGTTATAAATTTTTGACGCGGAATATAAACTAAACAAGTAATATATAATGATATTAATGCAAATTATAAAAAGATATGGTGATTATATATGATTTTTTCTTTTTATGGGAAATTATAATGAATCCGTCAATTTAACTAAACAAAAAATTCAGTGTGTCAGCAAGCCGATTTTGATTCACATCGTAAATGTGTAGAGTATGCATGTTCAGATGATTTAGTGCTTTACTTGCTACATGTCTCAGTGATCATATCATTCACACAATTACACAAGAACTTTCCAAATGCAAAGTATAATCACTGAAAAAGATGGACAAGAAAACCATAAATTGACTGCAGGCATCGACGCTGTGCAACATAACCCTAAATGGCTAGCAGCCGAAATTATTCACACTCGTGATTAAATGGATCGCCAGGCATTGAATAAGTAAGGATCTGAGGAGGGTATTATTGATTCAAGAAGTAGAAACTAGATTGCTAGGAAGGCGGTTTCGTCTTCCTCGGAGAGAGAGGATCGGATATTGTGCACGGCTTTAACTTGGTAAAACTGGAGTGTTTATACGAGCTCCCAATCGGATTCTTGCGAGTCCTGGGCTGCTAAGTGCCTGTTCTGGCTTGATAGGATCAGCTTCTCTTCTGGACCCTCGTCAAACAAAGCATCAATGTCACAGTACCATATTCCTAGTTGCTTATACTCCTTTTCAAGAGTCTTCCTTGCAGATAACTGACCCCTGGCCCTGATCATCTTCTGTTTAATGGAGACAGGCTAAAATTCATCAGCCCTATTAAGGTGTCTTTTGTAGCAAAGACTCATGATATGACAGCCAAAATAAAAATGTAACAAGAATCTACAATCACCAAATATTTGATGCAGAAATGGTTATAAAGCAGTAAGAATCATAAGATACAACCCTTAGGAATCAACATGAAGATAAAACTTTGTTGATTTTGGGGTTTTCACCAACATTGTTGTCCAGTCTTTAAGTTACTTTCAACTCATTGCAGGACTGAATAATACATAATGCATAAGGATGGGATCATACCTTGCATAACCAGGATCTCTGTACAGCAGATAAAGTCGTGTGAATGCTATCAGGCTTCAAAAAGACACGACCTCCACCGAGATACAGTTTGACAGGAAGCTCCATGTGTTCCAAGTTATGGCCTACATTGTCACTAAGGGGGATAATTGGTACATCTGCAAGAGCATTTCAACATCATATCATTAGTTCAGATGGGATAAAGACCTGCAATCAAACAAGAGAAAGATATAAACTTAAGCACTGTTGCTCAATTTATACCGGTGAACGTGCTGGAGGACGCCAAAGAAGAAAAATCCATATCTCCTGCATTCCCCATGGGAGATAGAAAGCATGAGGATGACACTGAAGATTGAGAAGCGGCGGAGGAAGTGAAAGCACTTCCAATTTCAGTTTCGCCATGATCGGAAGAATCAAGCAATGGTGTATTGATGGATGAAGTCAATCTCACGTTTGATGCTTCACTATCCGAGGATGTAACAGAAGAGGCCAGTAAAGTGTAAGTGACGCTGTCAATTGGAACATCAAAGCAGCTATTCAGAAGGCTTTCGTGCGCGCTATCAGGTACCATCTCCTCTTTCAGGCAGGCCTGAGATCCTAGATTACATTCACGAATGCTGTCACATAGAATGTCCTTTTCCGGGTGGAATTCGGATCCTTGGTTATTTTCAAGGATGCTGTCATTAACCATCTCATCTTTACAAAGGAAGTCAGGTCCCAAACTATATTCAACAACAGTGTCCTGTACTGTCTCCTCTTTTAGGACGAATTCAGACCCCGAACCAAATTCAGAAGCTGAGGGTGAAACAGCAGTTGATAAATCATCCATAGATTCTTGATTTGGATCATGGAACATACTCGATGTTGACGTCTCACATGGATCTTCATCAGGGAAAATAAATTCTGAGATACTCAACAAAAACTCTTCCTCTTTTCTGGTGACTGAATCAGAGTTTTCAGCTATCAAAGGGGTTCCGTGGCAAGTCAATTCAGATGCATCAAAAGGTGATTGTTTCTCCCCAACGAATGAACCAGAGCTTTGACTGGTAAAATAGCTATCAGGACAACTGACTTCCGATATTCCTGATGATTCTTTCTCCTCTTCACAGTGAGAACCGTAATCCTGATTGATTAAAAAGCTGTCATATAATCCTGATGATGCATTGCTCGGTTCTTTAAACGATGGATTTTCCAGCTTATCTTCAAAATGGAGATCATCTGAAACTTGTATACAGCTTGGCAAGCTTTTTGATGAGTCAACAGCATCCACCTGCTGTGGAAATAGCTTAGTTTTGGCAACAGAAGGGCACTCTCCATCACCCTCTTCGAGATCAAAGTTGTTCTCAACGCTGTTCACAGATTGCATTTCATGTTTCTCAGAAACCCCAAAAGAAGAAGGGATCAGCTCTTTGACGTTAAAACAAAACTTCATTACATTATCACCAACCAACTGAACACGATTTTCAAGGCTTTTAATGTGTTCCTGCAAAGAACATAGTTCCAATGAAGGAGTTCAGGATAAACCTAAAACAGTACATATAGCTCATAACAAACTAATGCCAACATATCACATCATGATAACGAAAACAAGACACGACTGTATGATAAGAGGGCCATAAACAATATCAAAACGAATGAAAACACGGATGCATTCTTACTTGGCCCACCATATCATCAACTTCGTGGCACATGGCCTCAAACTTCTGATATAAGTTCCCGACCCAGGTATCATGTGAAAATCTCATATCTGCTTTCGACATTATGAAGCATCAAGATTATTTCCAACACGCTTGTTTGGGAAAATTCTTTGGTGCTTCGGAAGTAAAATCAACCTGCAGATTACCAAAACTGATGACTCATCAACACTGCTACAGTCTTCATTGTTCTTGCTTATGTAAGATGAAAATTGAGAAAACATTGATAAGGAAAAAAAAAATCCACAGTATCAAGAAATTTTGAAGTTGGGAATCGAAAGGATTCAAATATGACTTAATAAAGTAGTGGAAAGCAACGACAGCCAAATTTCGAGTCAAATTACGGGTTTAGCGTACAAACAAAGCTAGGAAAACAAGATTCTTTATGCATATGATCACTTGCTCTCACAAAATTCCTCTTTTGCTGATGACACCATGTTAGTAATTTTCTAACTCGGAAAAAAAAACAATCTTTCAGACTTCTATTGGCAAAATAAATCATCAAACCAGAAGCAGGACACAAAACATCAGTCACGACAAACCAATTTATTCCAGATTGTGAACGCTGATTACTAATTGCTGATTAGCATCATCAATTACTCAGTCATCGAAAGCTTCTAATAGCTTCCCACTGAACCATACACAACCTCTAAATAGAACTGCAAATTTTCACCTAAAAATCTAGATTTCGAAAAAAAAAAACACAAATCATAACTTTGGAACTGAAATTAAACCAAAATCTCTAAAAAAAAAAAAACGAATACATAGTATGATCAACGATCATAAGGAGGAAGAGAGAGTAACCTAGACAGAGATTAGATTGAGACAGAAACAGGCGAGGATCAACGGAGGAAGGTTCGCTGATTTTAGATTGAGACAGAAACAGGCGAGGATCGACGGAGGAAGGTTCGCTGATTTGGGTTTTGGGTGAGTGGTGAAGGATGAACAGACCACCTAAATTTGGGGTTTTAGAGGTGTTGCCTGTGAATTAAAAAGAGTGATACGGCGTCGTTTCGTCTAAACAGGTAATTAGGTGAAAACAAGTTCACCTGCTTTCCCGTACCTGATTTTCGCGCGAGTTATATACACCAAAAGGCATTAATGCGTTTCATAAAAATACCGTTCCGGCTATATACACCGCAAATCACGCACGTCCTTAAGGACGTGCATGATTAAAAGGCTTACACGGACGTGCAATATCAGACACAAGGCTTGCACGTCCTTAAGGACGTGCAATATTAACCTTGTGATTTGCGGTGTATATAGCAACACCCAAAAATACGGGTTTTCTAAATACACCGCTAATTTTTACTGAAACTACCGCTAATCTCCGCAATCCCTAACGGACCGAGCTCTGCAACCCCTTGCGGATCTCCCCGGACATCGTGCCAAACACGTCCTAAAAGTCCATCGGCAAAAGGTCCGCAAGACGTTGCGGAGAGAAGTCTGCATTAAGATGCGGAATTCCCTGACCAATATGTTAAAAAAAAAATCTCCAAAATGTTCCGCAGGGAGGTGCGTAATATATTTTATTTTTTTTTGCTCCTTGGAAGGAGAATCGAACACAGAGTTGTAACTGGGTGTCGACTTAACTCCGCAAGGAGTTGCGGGGTTAAGTCGGCGTAAAGGCTGTTTGGCACAACGTCAAAAGTATTCCACAACAGGGTGCGAAATTAACTCTGCAAGGATGCGGAATTAAGTCGGCGTAAAGGCTGTTTGGCACAACGTCAAAAAATATGCTGAAATGATGAAATGCTATCATATATGCTTGTATGTAGACCTAAGCATTGGCCGGGTCGGGCGGGCTTTGGCCGGGCCTCTGACATTTTAGTGGCCCATTGTACCAGGTCGGGCTTTGGCCAGGCCCGATTTTTTTGGCCTAGCACCTTGTCCAAGCCCGCCCTTGTTGGCGGGTCGGGCCGCCTACCGGGCCTACTGGGCTTTTTTTTTTGTTAGAAAATAATTCGGAACGGGGGAACCCTACCCGATAGCATAACCGGTTATGTTACTAAATTTTTCTTTTAACTAATATCCATGAATCAAAAACAATTAAAGACATAACACGTACAAATCTATACTTTATAATACACACTATACACACACTGTATTTTATATACATATATATATATATATATATATATATATATATACACACTGTTTTGAAAAAAAAAAAAGGAAATTCCGTTTGGTGCCCCTGAGTTTTTGACAATTCCGGTTAGTGTCCCATACCTTTTTTTTGTCCGGATGGTACCCCTGAGTTTTGTCAAAAGTCCGGCCCATGCCCAAAACTTATAGTTTCTTCTTTTTTAATGAATAAAACCACCCTTTATTTTTATTTTTTCATAAATATGCCCATTTACTTTAAACATTGAACAAAACTACTTATTTTTTAACTAAATTCAACACAAAATTGACAAAACCACCTTTATTTTTTAAAATGAACAAAATCGCACATTATTGCCAAAGTTTTAGCAAAAAATACCCATTCTTTCCAAAAAAAAAAATGAAGAAAATCAACCATTGTTTTTAACATTAAACAAAAGATCCGTTATATATTTTTCATATTTTGTAAAAAATAAATCTCATTATTTGTCAAACTTTGCATGTACATAATAGGGGTGGGCACAAATCCCGCAAATCGCGGGCATGTCCCGATGACGGTGGGATTTGAAAAAAGAATAGTGAATCCTGTTCCGGTCCCGTCCCGCAAAGATTTTACCGGACGGGACGCCGGCCGAGGATTCCTCATCCCGCAAATCCCGTCTCGTCCCGCATATATTTATTATATTATATTTAATATATATTATATGTTTAATATATATTATATACACTATGATACACTTTTACAGTGTATATATACACTGTTTTTTGTAAGGAAGGTGTGTATATATATATATATTGTACGTATATATACACTGTAAAACGTGTGTGTGTAGTGTTGATCAATTTTTACATTGAACACATACAGTTTTGTATATATTGTTGATCAATTTTTGGAAAAAATTGATCAAAAATTGATCAATTTTTCTTGTTGATCAATTTTTGTATACATTGTTGATCAATTTGTATACATTGTTGATCAATTTTTCTTTTATATATATTGTGTGTAATTACATGTATAATGTGTTCAATACTTCAATGTATATATATAAGAAAAAACGTAAAATTATATAAAAAAATTACATAAATTTATATATGTTATGCCTTTGAAAACCGAAAAATATATAAGAATTTTAGAATTTTTTATAATGTTTTTGCAAATAATGAGTGTTTTTCGTTTTTGCAAAGTATAGAAAAATAATATATCTTTTGTACAATTTTAAAAATCATAGGGATTTTGTTCTATTTTTTTAAAACAAGAGTGATTTTGGAATAAAATTTTTGGAAATAATACGTGATTTTGTAAAATTTTAAAAAATAAAGTTGATTTTGTCACTTTTGTGTTGAATTTTGTTAAATAATAAGTAGTTTTGTTCAATGTTAAAAGTAAATGGGAAAATTTATGAAAAAATAAAAATAAAGGGTGGTTTTATTCATTAAAAAAGAAGAAACTATAAGTTTTGGACATGGGCCGGTATTTTGACAAAACTCAAGGGTACCATCCGGATAAAAAAAAGTGTGGGACACCAGCCGGAATTTTCAAAAACTCGGAGGCACCAAACGGAATTTCTCAAAAAAAAAATTATATAAATATACACTATATAAAATATCACTGTGTACACACACTATATAAATATATATAGTTAAAAAAATATATACACATACTGTTTACATATATATAGTTTGTATTTATGATAAAAAAAATCATTATATATATATATAATTAAACGTATTATATTATAATATTAATATATATCGGGTCGGGCCTGCCGGTCCGCTTGGGTCTCATATTCAGCCCCAGTCCAGTCCGGTGGGCCTGCCGGGCCGGGCTTGTAGGCCCGCTTGGGCTGATTGTTCTACCCAAGCCCGCCTTTTTCCCGGGCGGGTTAGCCCAAGTCTGCTCAGGTTTACTTGTGTGTGAGATACAGTAGCTCATACAATTTTATAAGAATTAATTTCAGCATATCGAATTTTGGTAATAAGAATTAATTTCATTATTTCAGATCACCCAAAAAAAAAAAACAAGAAGCTAATAAGCTCTTCAAAAGTTTCAGCAAAGAAAAAAAATGTTGAAATTGTCAATATCCAAAGCTCACAACAAAAGCAAACTCGGTATGCTGAAATTAAGATTCATGAACCATCAAGAATCATATTGCTGAAACTGTTGCTGAAACCCCGGTTTCTCCCTATATTTTGAATAAGTCCGTGTGAAATCGAGAAATCGAGGCCGAAATCGACTTCAACTTACCTTTTCTTACTAGCTGAAATTGAGAAATTGAGGCTGAAATTGATCAATTTGCACAGGATGACTACGCCTCGTTTGGCATCTTCATCTTTCTCCTCCGCATCTCTGCGGGAATCAATTGGTGACGCCACCGGACAGATCTGGCTCTAAGGTGGCTCGTCAGATCCGAGATCAACGGCTGCAAGAGGCAGATTCAGAGGCGCCGTCGACCGGCTAAGAGGAAGAGGAACTTGCTGAAATGCCGACGCACAGATCTTAGATATGAGAAATCAATAAACAACAGGTCTGAGAAATCGAGACAGAGGGAGACAGTGATGGAGAAAACAAGTAACTGAAGGGGATGAGAAAGAGGGAGAGCGCACAGATCTGGTTCTGTCGCACACAAATCCGTCACTGCCTTCCTCCGTCACCACGCCACTGATATCGTCGTCGGACAGATCTAACTTCAAGGTGGCTCGTCGGAGCGGCAAGGCACCAGCACGAGCGGCAACGCCAGCCCAACCTTCGTCTTATTTCTCGGAAACACCATTGTTGTGAGAGCGAGCTCCAATTTGGTCTTCTTCCTCGGAGCGGCAAGGCACCAGCACGATCTCCAATTTTCGTAATTTCAATAGGTCCGGAGATAATTACTTAATTTGGGTTAAAAAAAAATAGCATGTATGGCGAATTTTCTCTTGTTTAAATACATATAGCACTAGGGTTTAAGCCCGTGCTATGCACGAGACCAGTGGTGGAGCTAAGGGTGTTTGGGGATGCTCGAGCACCCCCTAGCTAATTTTCTTCATTAAGCAGGGGGTTGACTGTAATACACACATGTCCAAGTCATCCTTATCAATAGCATTAATCCAACTGGAGACCGCTAATTCAAAAGAGGTCCCATCACCAGTCACTCCAGCACTCCTCAAAATACGATCTTGTAAACCGCGAGACTGGAGCCTCGAAGCGAGAAAAGCATAATGCAGTGTGCCTGCAGCGGTGTAGACCCCAAGACCACCACAATCAAGGGGCATAGTAGAGAGACGCCATTGTAAAGGACCAAAGCCTGATCCTCCAAGCGTAACTATCTGTTCCACTCAGTAGCGTAACTACTTGGGGGCCAGAGATGGCCCTGGCCCCCACAATCTTTTTCTTAACGTATAGGTAGTATAGGTAATTATATATTTAGTATTATTTATATAGGTAATTATATGTGATATTAGTAGTAAAAGAGTAAAATAATAAATAATTTAGTTGTTAAAGGATAACCACTTTAATTTAGAGATTAGAGATTCAAACCTTAATACCTTTTGTTTGGTCAAATTTTTGTATTGATGATTTTTTTAAAAGAAATTGCATATTTAAATTATAAATTTATTGCTTTTTTTATAATTTTTTAAAAAAAATTGTGCTTGAGAAACAAAAATAAAAAAATTGGCCCCCTCGTTGTCGGGAGTCTAGTTCCACCACTGGTTCCACTGAATACCTCAAAGAATAATCAAAAACACGATGAATGTATATAAAACATGGGGGTGGGGTTGTCCGCATCGCAAAGTAAAGACAAGAGACTCCTGAGCATGCTCGTAGGAGCAATAACTCACATTGAGGATCTTCCAACTTCTTGTCTTCTTGATAGCTTCCACCAGGGCATTAGTTTTCAAAACTCTCCTCATCATCACTTTGTTGCATAAGGAAAGATCCAACCTAATAGCTTCACCAAGGAGCTTAACTCCCCCCATCGGGCGTGAAATATGCTTGGGGAACAACCCGGCTTCCCTACAACGTGGATCCTCAATCGGCCAGAATATTTCTGTTTTATCAACATTGAGGTGAAGTCCTAGGGCCCGACCATCCTCTTGGATAATGGCAAGCGCCTTACTAACCATCAGAGTGTCTCCAGTCAGCGTCCCATCATCAAGGTACCAAGCATTAAGCTTCGGCTCACAACTATCCTTAACCTTACGAATCAACAGATGCAGTGTAAGCGAGAAAAGTAGAGGTCCAAGGGGGTCACCTTGTTGAACACCCTGACACGAATATAAAACCTGATCACCATAATATAAGCGAGCAGGACGTGTATAGCAAAACTCGACCCAATGGGATATGAAAGGGCACCTACGACAAACCTCCTTAATTATAGCACTACGATCAACGAGATTAAAGACATTTTTTTAAATCAACCAGCACCATAGACATGCTATAATAGTATCATCATACCATTGAGCTTCGACTAATCTGTTGACATCATGCAGCACTGCTTCTCCGCCATATTATCCGTTTAATTAGAAATAATAGCACATACATATTTACATCATATTCATATTCACGCAACATAATGTTTATATTATTATATATTCATATAATATAATATTCATTCGTTTCATTGTTACACCATATTATCCGTTTTATTAAAACTCTTGTATTTAACATTATTAATACATATTATTAATAGTGTTAAATATTGGCCAAATTACCGGATTGGTATAAAAAAGGTACCACAAACGACAGATTGGTATAAAAAAGACTTCAAGCGACAAATAGGTATAAAAAACAATATCAATGCAACAAATTGGTATATTTTCCTTTAAAAATCGATTTTTAATAAATTAAGTGAATTTATATCCCTACAACTTATTTCTATTTAAAAATATAAACAATTAAAATAATATACATTCTATTTTTAATATTTTAAGTTTTATATTTAAATTTTATACTCAAATAAATTTGAATTATATTTTTTAAAATATATAGATATTTAAAAAACTTGATTTATATATCGATACCAACTCTCCCATTTTTTTATTGAAAATTTTTATAAAGTTTAAAAATATTTTATAGATGACATTTTAATTAAAATCAAAATAAGTTTATAAAGCATTAACATTATATAAATTTTAATAAGATTTTGAGTTTAATAATTAATGTTAAATTTAATGTAACAATTTATTTAATTTGTAAACATCTACATTGTGTGCCATGTGAAAAAAATATTTTAAAAAACATTAATCTCAACCTTCCAAATAAATTCCAGGTTATTTTTTTTCCCAAAAGTTTGCTTAAATTTTGAAATAAAATTCAACAAAATCTTCAAATTTTATAATCCCCACTAATATAATTATAATTTATAATTTTTTTTATAGATTTATTTTATCCTACCGATCTAATGTTTCATTAAAAATAAATAAGTTGATTTATTAATTGAATTGGAAAATTGGATTTTTTAAGGAAAATATACCAATTTGTCGCACTTGTGTCATTTTTTATACCTATTTGTCGCTCTAAGTTTTTTTAATACCAATCCGTCGTTTGTAGTACTTTTTTTATACCAATCTGGTAATTTGGCCGTTAAACATTTCATTAGCTCTAAAGAGTTTCGTTGGAACAATATTTTTTTTTTAGTGGATAAAAGTATTCATGGTAACTAGTTAGGTATCCTCTTTGGATATAGGATTTGATTTGATAAATATGATACGAAAATATTAAGACATCGTCAAAATTATACATTTATTCTTCAAAATCATTTTTATCGTGCAAAATATATTGTCCTTTTCACATCTATACAATGATATTTTTATAATGGATTTTATGTTTGGGGTGTGTTCTCTAATATATTCTTTAAAAAAAATTCAAAATGAAATAAAATAAAACCCATTTTCTAAATTATTTTTACTTCGAATTCAACCGTGAAAATCTATTAAACATGAGCTCAACAGGTCACATGAGTTATATTTGAACTTTGAAGTAAGGACCAAATTAGGAGGGCTTCTTGACCCTTGTTACCGTCATGATTTACCTCTTCTGCGACGCCCACAGTGAGCAATTTCCCCTCAATGGGAAAATGAAAAGGGCGTCTGAATTTGGCGTTATAGCTGGTCCACGTGGTTTAAAATAATACTCCCTCTGTTAATTAAAACTTGTCGTTGCACGCTTTTTTATAATGATAAAAACTATATAAAATATTAATTTTTTTCCACATTTGTTTTCATAAATTCATACTTAATAGTAATAAGTATGAAATTGTTAAAAAAATATATTAAAAAAGCTATTATTTTATATAGTTTTTAACACCTCAAAAAGCGTGCGTGAATAGTAAAACGTGAAGTTTTAATTAACGGAGGGAATATATCATTTGTTAAAATACCACATAAACCATCTATTTAATCATCTACGTTGAACTTTCTTAGCCACTACCACCACTTTCCATATTACGGCTTCCATTAAAGCAAAATCTCATCATGGTATAACTTTAGAATTGGGCTGTTTTTATAAGAATAACATAAAAGAGTTTCAATAATAACTTGAGTTCGACTTGATAAAAATTCTCATTGAAGCTCGGCATAATACAAAGCCGAATAGCTCAATTTTTTTTTAAATTGATAAACTTTCCTTTAAATTACTACAGTATATCATAAACAATTAAAATTAAATACTCAAAAAACGTTCGACTCACTTGCTCATTTACTAAACAAGCTGGAGCCTAAACTTAGGTACAGCTCAAGCTAAGTCGTTTCTAAACAGGAAAATTTGGGTTGTTCGGCACGAATAACAACCGATCAAACCATTATAGAAAGACACATAATGGGCAACTTCAAAATGCCAACAAATATAAATAACTAATTTTAATTTGAGTACCTATTCGTCTTTGTTTAATGAATACTTTTTATGTATACAATATTATAGGCATTTGACATTTGTTCAATGGAAGAAACATTTGCCGCTGCACGCAAGCAATGGGGAAAGGTTCAAATGATAATAAAAACAGTTTCATAACCTGTCAACAGAGAAAATAATAATATATCCCCAAATGTATAGTTCCATTATAACGATCAAAATACGGAACTACCAGGCAATGATCCTGCCAAATACGGAGTAAAAATTATAAATATACTCCAAGCCAAGATTAATATGATGCATATAAACACTTGCCATGTATTATACATTTGTCATAACCTGAAAAACACCCGTCTACCTTGCGCAACAAAGGACACAGTTTACTGAGAAATGGAATAGGAAAACTTTCCATTGCTGAGAAAAGAAACTGTGCACTATCTCAGACACAATGTGTATATCAAGAACAGGGTCGATACCGGGATGAACAAGGTATACATTAACACCAGGTTTTATAACAGATTATATAGCACTATGAACAAGGGGGGTCAATTGGAAAGCTTAATACAGAACTGCCTACATTTCTCAGAAATCACTAATGAAACAAACCATAAAGTTTCATCACAACCAGGAATCTTAACAGGCAAAACACCTCAACTAGCGAAATTTTGCCAGAAAGAATTCAAGAGCAGATCAACCTGAAACAGTCTTACCTCAAGTCAAGGACTCCCAACACACCGCAAATCAACTATTAGGAACAGCTACCCAACCACAAATTTAGTGAACCTACCAAGACTTGGAATCAATAGACAAGGTTAACTTGCATTTAAGACTAAATCAATTTGTTATGGAAGAATATAAAACCCCCTGATCCTGTACTAATAATTTAACCTAGTGCAAAGAAACACACTCACGCAAAGGAAAACCCAGTAGGAAAATGCAAAACAGTATATAATAGATTTGCATTCAAAACTACAAACACTACGAGTGCATACAAGGGGAAAAACTGAGTTCAAGAAAAGTAAAGAAACTACCAAGGGGGGGGAAGATTGTACAAATACTAGGCAGAAATACCAGGAAACAAATAAATAAACTACTCATATAGAGGCCAACAAGGCAAAGCGGTCAGACAGCATAGATACTAGTCCCATTAAACCACTTCGGCAAAGCGACATGCTAGCAAAGAACTTAAAAGGGGCAGATCAAGTGAGATACGCCAGAAAAGCAACAGCAAATGCATTCATCAAGCCAGAGTTCATAATTGTCGGCACTCACGAAATCACCAGAACCACTAAAATCATCAGCGTCCAACAAGCTTTAACACACCTGAGTCAGACATTCATCAGAGCATTTAATCCACCAGAAAAAAACCAACAAGATAAAAGACATAGTGAAGACAACATGAAAAGACCAACAAGAGGAGCAAATACACAAAGTACATTACAATGCAAAAACATTTCTTCCATTCAAACAAGCAAAGAGTGGAGCAATGAGCAACAAAATGTATATCAAGCACACATGCTTAAGCAATGAAAAATGGCAAGATGATCTAAACATGCAGATATGCTGTGTCAACAATTAACTAGGATTCATACAATCATAAGTACTCATAACATTAAGATTTATATCTTAAGTACTCACTAAATCCAAGGAGAAAAAAAAATATTTTTGAAGAAAGTATGTAAAAAAACATTTGTGTGAGGAAAACAATTCAAAAGAAATAGACAAGAGGATAAAAAAAACATGAATTCATTTTAAAAAATGCACATAAGCACCGGATAATTGGCATCAAAATGGCTAGTTTTGCAAACATCTTTGAAGATAATGCACCAAAGACCTACACAAACAGCATCACACATGAGAAGCATGTAGCAGATAAAAAAGGTAAACAAAACTTAAAGCAATAAATAGATATTTCATACTGGTCCAATTACTCTATAGAAAACATGGACTGAATTCTTAAATCACTGCAGAAGAGGATCATGAATACAAGTAACAGTAAATTTCAAACCACATAGAAGTTCCATTCTAGATAAATTGACATAAAACATCACCCAAATGACATGAATCAATAATAGGGAGAGTCATGGGGATCTATATGGAGAAACCTCTACATCCAGAATAACTGACGGAAGAATCAAATAGCAGCCTAAGACACAAACCAAATAGATTATTTATTCACGTGAAAAGCTAAAAGTGAGCAAAGCAGTAAATCAATTATTAATTCACATGAAAGGCTATATGTGAGCACAGAGCAAAAGCATAAGATAATCTCTTTATTCACACTATTCTACTGCCTCCTAGTCTCTGTTTTTCTGGGTGGGGGTGAATCAATGCAAGGAAACCAGCAGTGTCCACAATATATTCTGGATTCAAGCAGAAGCCACCCAACACTAATTAATAAACAACTTCATCCAAACTAGATACCAAACAACCTCGCCTGTAATTAGTGCACCATTACATCATGTACACCGCGAGCCCCACAGACTAGCTAATCATTTAGCATCTTTAGCTCTCTCCAGGTTTAGATGTGTTTATGTAGTCTTCCACAGAATTGTACTACTTTGTAGTTAATGGAATTAACTGGATTTTCCAAGTTGATAATAGTATAGTCTCTAATTTTTTATGTTAAAAGGGAAGGGAGCAAGATCCAACATTCCAAAAACAACAAAAGATCCACATCACATCAGCAAAGCTATAGTGTAGTCAACAACCGTTCAAACAAACAGATCAATGCCACAACATTCCAGTCATCCCCATAAATGAATAGCGTGAAAACATAACAAAGAAGAGCCAGCAACCAAACACAACCCTGCACCTAATCAATCATAACAGAACACAACAAAGCTATCCTTACAGAACTGCATTATGAAAAGGAATAGCACATGAATCAATGATCATGATACAAGTAGCTTAACTTAACCATCACAATCCAAAATTCCAAAGAGCACATACCAACAGTCAGAAGAAACTCAAACTAAGCAATCCATGTATTCTAGAAAATGATTTACCGCTACTTTCTCAATTATATTCTCATGCCACCAAAATATATGCAAACAATTTCAGATCTCAAGCAACAAAATTTATGGCTGCAAGCAAAATTGTATATACATCAACAGTAAAAAAAACAATATACTACCTTAATAATAAGGTGGAGCGTTAGGGTACATTCCTCCAGGGCCAACTCTGGGAGCTGGTGATGTTCCAGATTGCTGGTGCTGCGAACCAGGATACCCAGAAGAACCATAGTGACCGCCGTCATTATACCCTCCAGAGGGCATGCCAGCTGAACCCGGTGGCATCCCATACATCGAAGACCCACGACCCGACCCACCAGATCCACCACCTGGACCACCATAACCACCAGGTCCGCCACTCCCACCGCTGTATCCAGAAGCATTAGGGCCACCATAGCCAGCTGAATTAGGGCCTCCATAATGTGATCCACCATAACCACCATTGTAACCTCCACCAGGACCATGTCCACCAGACTGATAGGATGAATTCGGGTTCTGATGGTGTCCCATTCCATGACCACCAGGATACCCAGGATATCCAGAATAACCACCTTGTCCACCAACACCGGCATACGATGGCTGCATCGGACCACCTGATTGCATACCCATACCTTCCCCACCTGGACCCTGGCCTTGTCCGGGCCCCATCGGGCCACCACCGGGTTTCCCCTTCTTTCCTTCACTGGCCAGTTTACACAACAATTGCCTTCCATCTATGACCTTAGTAGGGTTTGCCAGTGCAGCTTGAGCTCCCTCCGGAGTCTTGTACACGAACAAGGCAAATCCTTTAGACTTCCCTGTCTGCTTATCAAACCCTAGCGGGCCTTCCTCCACCTCACCGAATTCCATGAAGTAATTCAACAGCTTACCTGAAGGCATATCGTAAGGCACATTACCGACATAGATCTTCCTCAAAGACACGTCCGCCGCTGAATTAGAACTGCTATTGAGCCCAACTCCAGCGGACGCCAACTGCGAAACCGCCACCCGGCCGTCGATCGTCTTGCTGGGTTCCTTGAGAGCCAATATGGCGCCATCAATGTGCCTGTAGGTGACGAAACCGTACCCCTTGCTCTTACTCGTTGCCTTGTCGAGGATCACCGCGGCCTCCTCGAGTTCTCCGTACGCGGCGAAGATAGATCGGAGGCTGTCGTTGGTGGTCTCCCATCCTAGACCGCGGACGAAGAGCTTGCGCTGGGCGAGGTCGCCGTCGGCAACAGATCGAACGGCGTCGAGGACGTCGGGGTGGGAGTGGGCGGCGTTTTGGAGGATGTCGAGAAGCTGTTCTTGCGAGAAGGGCTCGATGATCTTGCGGATGTCCTGCGGGGTGAGGCTGAGGGAGAAATCGGTCTCGACGGTGCCGTTCTCGTCGAGCTTTCGCTTCTTTGTGAGATCCATGGATGTCAATTTGGGGCAAAATTTAGGGTTTTTGATTGGCGAGATGCGAAGATAGGATAAACCCTAATCTTAGAGCAGAGACGGGCGATTGTGTTAAGAGGTTGGACTTATAACGGAGAGGGCAGATTCAGACAGGTTTTCGAACTTGGGCTTGTTTTTAGATTGATCGTCAAATTGGGCCGAAAATGAAAATGGGCTTATGTGAACAACTCTCAAAAGTCAAAACTCGGCAAAAATAAATAAATAAACGAGGACAATTCTCGCTTCTTGCTGCGATTTTTTAAAATTAAAATCTTAATAATAAAAATAAATTAATATTATAAAAGATTAATAAAAGTTCAGATAAAAATTAAAAATATTTAACATAAATGTATCTAAGAAATCTTTTCGAAATTTTTCTTAAAGTTCCATTTAAAGTAGCATACATATAGATATCATATAGATATTTTAAATCAATGAGTAAAAATAATAATAATATCATTTTTTTATTAGGTAAGAATTCGGTTGTGCAAAAGCACTACCCGAAGGCATCCTTTCGGATGATGTCCTGAAGACCATGATCGTTTAGCATATCTAGGACACTGCTATGGTGGCCAAGTTCTGAATAGGTAAATATATAGCTGCTGGCAAAGCCAAAGAGTAACAAATAAGCAAAACCATACTAAGGGTCCTACGTAAAAATGAGTCTACCCACAAGTATCCCCCCAAAATATACCACTCGTGTAAAAGTCGGACCCACACTGCTTACTAACCCCAACCGGCTTCAAAGAGTATAAAGTATATTCCCATAAAATTATATAAGCATAATTTGATGGAAATATACAATATGCACTAAGAAGCCAATCCTAACGTACTATCTCTCCCAGTGATATAAACCTTCAAATGGTCAAGCTATCCGGACCCAATAGACAAAAGAGGCCCGTAGCACAACCCAAATCAAATTAGGCCCATCCATAACCACCGGCTTCTAAACAAAAGCTCAACCCTTCACAAAATTTGGAGCTTTTAATTCGTTCTATGACAGCAAAATCAGGCCACCACGAGCAAGTGCAAGACACCAGCATAACGCCCAGAAAGAAAGAAAGCAGCAACCCCCCAGCAGATGCATAAGACACAGCAGCGACAGACGCGCCCAGACCATCCCATTCCCAACTCCAATCGAACCACCAGCAGCCAGACCTCGACGTTCAGCTCCAAATAATACTAATTCAGTCAGGCCGGTAGGATTCTTTGGAATTCTCCTCATTATCCGATTCCGAGAGGAAGAACGCAGCATCCCCTTTGCCGCTGTTTGGATCTTTGCTCGCGGACATAGCATTGAACAATTCGTCCATCGTCAGGGACACCTTCATATCCCCATTTACACAGTATTTGGTGCCCCTCAAAAGGTATGAACCCTTCTTGATCCCTCCCTCATCATTCCACCGTACTAGTTCCGGCGTCTTGCATTTGTCCACCTCGATTTTTCCAGCAGCTGTAGCCGACAAACCAGCAGCTGCAGCCCAAGAGGAAGCCACCATTTTGGCGCAGACGAGAGAGGTTTCATGATTTATCTCCTGCTCTACATCCTCATTCGCCGCCCCAAACTCGGTTTGAACCCCTTGCGAGCAAGCACTGGCCGCTGCAGCAGCCTCCTTCGTTTGCTCCGCCTGTTGATTTTCTTCCTCACATACCGATTTAGGTTCTCGCTCAGTGGTTGCAGCAGCTCCAGCCTCACCCGAGGCCGAATTTGACCCAGAAATATTAGCTTCCACTCCCTTGTCTACGGCCTACGAATTAGTAACCTTGGAGCCCTTATCATCACAGCCCACAGGGTGCACCTCCCCATCTCCTGCTGTAGCCGAAACCAAGACCTGTCCACGGCAGGAGGATTCCAAATGCCCAAAACATTTGCACTTTACACAGCTCCAAGGAAGCCACTCGAAGATAACCTTCAGAGCGCACTCCACTCCCTTATCACTAACAAGTTTCACATACTTCCGACGTGTTTGTTCAACATTAATCTCAATAAGCAACCTAGCATAAGATAGTAATTCATTGTTCGCAGTATATTCATCTACACTAAGTGGCACTCCAATACCACTCCCTATCACACTCAGCATCTCATTCGAGCAAAAAGACGGAGGCAAGTCAGGAATCCTTACCCAAACTGGGACAGTTTGGAAAGAGCACCAATCCATCGGTTCACCTGGAATCCACTGCTTCAACAGCATAGGCGAGGAGCCAATCGACCAAGGGCCATGCTCAAGTACCCAATGCAGGTCTTCAATTGTCCCAAACCGGATGACCAGGATCCCCGACGGCTTGACATGGACACTAGGCTTTTGAATCCTCCAGTTTCTCATCATAAACTCAGATAGAATGCGACTTGGGATAGCAGGCCCCATGATAGCCCCAATTAGCGTTGCAGCCCACGCATTGCTAGATGCAGCAATATCCTCCGTCGAGTATCGAATGCAATCTCCATTGATATGAGGAACAAAGCACAACCGCTCAGAGATTGCAGCACGACGACAGCCCCGAATCGCTTGGGCGAAGGTGAGATTCTCCCGTCGGAGCCCCTGGAGCAGCGGGCCTCGTCCCCCAGCATTAGCTTGCTCTGGATTCCCTTGGAATCCATTCTCTGGAACTTTCGAACCCTCGGGGCCAGATCTCGCGCTCGACTTCAAGGAAGAGGAGGAATCGTCAAGAGCAGTTCCGGATTGGGGAGAGCCGCCACCACCATCAATTTTTAAACCCCCATTGGAATCACCCTCACCATTTGTTCCTTGCTCCTTAGACTCACCCTTATCCTTCTCGCCAGAGCCCGAAGTGGAACCCATCCCCGATGAAGACGACGGTGGTGGAGAGGAGCCCCGAGGCGGAATCCCTGAAGACCTACCCTTACTACCTTCTTCTTCATCCGAATCGCTCAGATCCGGCCGGGATTGATGTTTGGAGTTGGATCTGAACAAAGACGATCGAAGCTCCCTGGCAATCTCTTCTCTCTCATTCGAGTTTCCACCATGCTAGATACCACCACGCCCATGCCCACGCCCCCTCTTTCCTTTGGCCATTCACCGGAGGAGACAGACGGAAACCACCCAGAAATCCAGCCCCCGCCGGGAGCAGCGGGACAATCGCACAAAATTGCCCTAATCGCCCAGTCGCCCTAAATGCCCCCCGGAAATTTTTAAAACCGGAAAATGTAATGGTGGCCAAGTTGTGCTAACTTATATGCCACACAATTACCACTATGGGAAATATGAGCGAAGCGAACTTCTCTCACCCCAATCAAAAGAATCTCAATGCGTGACATAATTAATTCTATTTCTCTTGGGCACTTTCGACCCTTTCTTAGGTGGTCTATTACGATTAACGAATCCCCTTCGATGATTAGCTTGTTTATGTGAAGTGACCTAGCAACCAAAATGTCATGCCTAAGTACAATAGTTTCCTCCACAAGAGGAGATGGATGTCCGATGCGATTAAAGTCAATCTCAATAGGTTTCCCTTCACTGTTGCGAATAATGAAACCAATGGAACTGTCAATAGCGTTTGGAGAAGATCCATCGAAGTTAAGTTTAGCTCATCCATCGGAGGTTTTTTCCATTTGTGGTTACTTTTCTTTGAAATCATCCTCGAGCAACATGCGTTGTTATTATTTGTCCTCCCATGGGGTTCTGGTCTCCTTTTGTACTTTATACTATGGTCCATATCGTCCATCTTTCAGGCCTTAGTCGAGTTACTTATATGCATTTCTACCATACAGTAGTATTCATTGATTGTCGACAGTTTAACTTGTCTAAATATGTATTGATTGTGAATATACCAAGCCGTCCACCAACTGAATGTCATTTTCTGTTTCTCTTCCGATGTGAGAATATCACCCAACACAACCAGGACCTTTCTCATATCTTTGGTGTTGAACATGATATTTCGTAATTTTGTCTTCTTATCACTGGACCACGTGTTACAAATTCCACTATATTTGCATTCGAGAAGCGAGTGAACATCATTTTCATCATGATGATTACACACTGCACAATATGGTGTGATTGCAATACCATTTCTTCCTAACCTTGAGGCCATTGGCAGTCCATCTTGAGCTACTTTTCACGTAAAATTCTTAATTTTGAGGGAGTGGTAATTCGCCATTGTGACTTTGTTTAAATGTGATGTGGTATAACCAATATCTAAAATAATACGTAGTATTGGTTATCCCACATCATCATAAATGCTTATATATTAAGTAATATATAAATAAATTAGAGATTTATTATATATATATATATATATATATATATATATATATATATATATATATATATATATATATATATTTACATGTATATTAATAGAAAACATATATTAGATTATATTAAATTCAATATTTTGAATTAAGCTTAATAGTTTGTAAATATATTAAAAATAAAAGAAAAAATGTGAATGGTTTAAAAGGATAAAGGGAAGAGGAAGAAGAAAAAATAAAGGAAAAAAAAATAGTATAGATTGTTTAAAGAGCTAAAAAAAGTAGGAATGTTTCGTACGGTAATTAAAACTCTACTATTTTAAGAATATATATAGTTATGAATTAAATATTTGAAAAATAAAAGAAAAAAATAGGATTGATTTGAAAAGATAAAGGGAAGAAGAAGAAATAATTAAAATAAATAAATTGAATTAATTGGTTGAATTCAATATTTTGAATCAAATCCAATAGTTTGAAAAATAAAGGTGGAAAACTTTAAAAAAAAAAGTTGCGATTGGTACGAAAGGTGTGAAGGGTGGAGAAAGCGACACATATCAGCGGAAAGTATAATAAATTAAGTGTGTATATATAGTTTGAAAAATGAATGTGAAAAAAAATTAAAAAGAAAAGTTGTGATTGGTCGGAAATGAGTGAAGGGTGGAAAAAGCGGCACATCAACAACAAGTATAATGAATTAAGTATATATACTATTATAGTACTCGTGCCTTAGCACAAGCTTATTATTTCAAATGTAATCATATAAAAAATAATTACGTATTGATATACGGAAGACTTTTAATTAAAAAAGATATTATATATATATATATATATATATATATGGAGTGGTTCCAGAGTGCACACCCCTTAGGGTGTACCTTGTGCACACATCCGGGTCGTTAATATATATGAGATGGATGGCCACGATTAAAACAGATTTTTTTAATTTTCTTTTAATTTGTTGTGGGGTCCACTGTTGAAAGATTCCCCAATTCAACAATTGAAGCGCGTACCTGTAAACCCCCAAGTCCCCAACCATGCTTTTTCTTTTTGTTTCCTTTTATTCCTTTTTTTAAAATATATAAAATATTTTTGAAAAAGAAATGTTTTTTTGTGAGAAATAAATGCTTTTTTTTATTACCACCTAATTTATTTCGTTTTAAAATTTTGGCAGTTCCACCGAATAATGTTTCACATGCAACCGAATAATCTTTTGTTATCTTATTTTAACTATTTCATATAAAAAAATATCAATTCCATTGAATAATTTGTTATATACTACCGAATAATGTTTTGTTTTTCATCTATTTCGTATAAAAAGTTACCAATTCCATTGAATAATTTGTCATATGCTACCGAATAAGGTTTCATATTTCAACGAATAATGTTTGACATTTCACCGAATAATTTACAACTCACTATCACTAATAAGCAAAAATCGACATATTACACTGAATAATTGACGAATAATTAATCATATTATGCATCTCGAAAAACCATACACTAAATTCGATACATACGTCTGAATAATTCCTCGTTTTTTCCCGAATAAAGCGAGAAATTTAATAAATTTTAGCCCTAACCCGATTTCGCCGACTACCCCTAATACAAACAAAAAGACCCACCCCCACCCACCCTGCTAGGCCCCCTAGCCCAGACCTAACCTCATCCCACTTACCACCCAACCAACGTCGCAAACTATGCCTTCCAAATTCTAGATTTGATGTCCCACCGCCGATAAAAGGGGCATACTTAATTGGCTTCACCTCCTCGCTGCCGAGCACCATCAATTCTCCTCCGAATCGCCGACCATCACCGCCGCTAACCACAATCCGAAGTTTACCTAACAATCAGCAATTACAAACAACCATGTGTAATTACAAAATCTTACCTGCAATTTAAACTCCCCCATTGCGGTTTTTTTTTCTGGAAAATCACAAAACAGGGTGCGAGATCTGGGACGAGATGTCAGGGACTACCAGGGGCTACCTTCTCGCCTGAATTGCTCCTCGCCTCCGCCTCGCCTGGGTTCGGTTTGGCTCCATGGGTCGAGATCGATGAAGACAAAGACGATATGGACTCGCCGCCGGCTACTAAGCGAGGTCGAAAGGATGAGGTCGGACCACCGTTCCGCCGTTCACTTCAAATCACCGCCGCCGGTTTCGAAATCGATTCCTCCTGCAACCGTCGCCGCTCTCGTCGTTGCCGCTATTGCCCTAGCGCCGCCGCTTTGCCTTCATCGTTTCTCATGAAAAAGAAGACGAGGGATAGGTTTTTATTACCCTGAAGATCTCCCCACACCTTCCCACGCGCCTAAATGAGGAGATTATACCCGGTTTCTATCAATTGTGGGCGGGCCCCACCTACTTTTAATTTAAAAAAAAACTACTTTTAATCTCCTCCATCCATCCACACCCGATCAATGGTTCATAATCGTGCACAAAGTACACCCTAAGGGGTGTGCACTCTCTCTCTCTCTCTCTCTCTCTCTCTCTCTCTCTCTCTCTCTCTCTCTCTCTCTCTCTCTCTCTCTCTCTCTCTCTCTCTCTCTCTCTCTCTCTCTCTCTCTCTCTCTCTCTCTATATATATATATATATATATATATATATATATATATATATATATATATATATATATATATATAAACCCTAATCTTGTTCCATCGAGGTAATCCGAATACAGTTTGTCTATTACCCTACTAGAAAGTAGCAAACCATGCATATAGAAAAAGTTAAAATAAAATGACTTTATTAAAATTTAAATCATTCAAAAAAAATTGAGCGGTTAGTTTTTTTTAACTCTATTATAGTTTTTTCACAGCTCTGTCGCAACTTAAGCGATAAAAGCATGCACAATATATATATGGTTTTCTAAAATTTTGTTATATCATTTCAATATATGTCGATATGTTTAGGGTTATAAGGAGTAAGTTTATTCAAGTAAAGCATCCACAACTATTCCAATAGTTGTATTCAAGGAACAAGAGAGAGAAATCAATGAGAGGTCCAAAGATATGAACCCTAGCCGCCACAACCAAACCTCTAGGGTCCGCCCCGCTTCCCGACCGTCTTCTATGGCAGTGATTAATTCTTAAAGAAGGTAATGTCAAACGAAAACTTTAATCTCCTCCTTCGGGAGTTAAAACCTCCTTCGGGAGTCCAAACCTCCTTCGGGAGTCGTCGCCTCCTCCTCTGGGAGCACCACCTCGCCCTCATCTCCTAAGTCGGTGTCTCCGACCATCGCCGGTTGTGTGCACCAGGCTTATAACCCCTCTTCGGAGGTCAATAACACCTCTTTGGAGGTCGGATCCCCTTCCAGATTGAGATACACCTCGGAAGTGGTTCCCAATCCCCTCTTCGGAGGTCGGCTTCCTGCCTTGCCGGTCATTGGCCGGATGGGCGGTCCCCTCGCTTCGCCTCCTTCATCCATCACTCGGGTTTGGCGAAGTTCACCCATCGTTGCCTGTCTGGGTGGCATCCCCTTTTGTGTTTTCTCTTCCCCGGAGCGGATCATAACCAATTTCGAGTTGGGGTTTTGGGGGCTGTTGTGGATTTTCGTCCTTAATTTCAGCCATTCTCTTCCCTTTTTTGGTCTAATCTAGTTCTTCAGAACCCAAATTACTCAATTTTTGGTCTAGGCAGTGCGAGTGGACCTTAGTCTCTCCGCGCTTGCTCCTCCTGTTGTCGTGGCCGCGTTGGGTGGTGGTGCACCGGGTTCTAGTTGCTCCGGCCTAGTGCATGGTGCTGCTGCTCCCTAATGTCCCCCTTTCGTCGATTCTGCTCGGGCGCCAGATGCCCTCAAATCGGCCTTGGCGTCTCGCGCCTCCTGTAGCCCTGGCTCTCTCGTGGCTCATACGCCTAGTGTCGGCTTGTCTCGGGCCTTGGTGGCGACGGTCGCTTGCTTGCTAGTCTTATGGGCGGCGTCACCGGCGTTGTTGCCCTAGGCTTTTGTGCGGCGCATTTCCTGTCAACCTATCCCTATGTTTCCTACTTTCTCTTTTCTGCTGGCGGACGACTCTTTCGGGTTGTTTGGATTTTTTCTTTCATCTGTGTTTATTTGTGTCTATACTCTGTAGTATGTTGTTTGTTGACGGCTAGTCCGTCTGCCGATTCGTCGGCCTCTCGAGTATCAGGTCTGTCTGAGCTCGAATTTTTTCCTAATTAAAAAAAATAGATGTATTCAAGACATGCATATATACCTTAATATAAAGTAATAACTTAGGATTAAAGTTTAAGATTTACAAAGAAGTATTGTTATATATGCTTAGCTGAAAATGGTCTTATTCTAGTCACCTTATTGCTTTTAAATTTTTGCTCTAAATTAGTCCATACTTGTGCGTAAATATTGATAGTTAATTTATTACTGGAAAATTAAAGAGTCATTATAAGTAATTAGTGCAATATAATCACCCCGCTGCATTCCTTAATTTGTGTGTAAACAAAAAAAAAGACTTATATTGAAGAATAGAGGAAGTAAAAATATAAACCCGATTTCTAAATTTCAATGGATAATAATATAGAGAAAAATAGACAAGTGTTTAGTTTATATGTTCTTATGCCTAAAAATAAGGAATAAAATTGAAATCCTTAACCCTCCTTCATCTCTATCACTTTCGGTCCCTCGCTCATCGTCGCTGAAGTCACCACCTGGCCACCCCTCCCACTCTCAGACTTGCAATCGACCTATCCCCCCTGACATCGGTCGCCTCATGGTGCCCCTAGGAACCCCCCACTATACAAAGCTCCAGGACATCCAGAAAGGGACCAGCAGAAGGATGATCTACAGATGATTCTCGACGAGATGAGGAGGAACCAGGCACAACAGCAGCAATCTACAAGCGCCATCCAGACTCAACTCCATGGCCTCAATACACGACTTGGGGAGATGGATATCTGAAAGAAGAACATGGAGACTCAAATGGGTCAACTCACGCACCTACACCTGGTCGATATCGAGCAGTCCCCTCTAGTCGATGTCGACCCGTCTGCAGCACCTCTGACAGTTGATTCCGCTCCAAAACCAAAGAAGATACTTCATTTCCCTTCCAAGGCGCTGAAAGATCGCACTGCATGTAGGTTTAAACGCTTTGTTAAGATGCTTCAAGAACTAAATGTTTCAATTCCTTTTACAGAAGCTCTTCAAGAGATGCCTGCTTATGTCAAGTTCCATAAAGAAATCCTTAGCAACAAGCGATCAATCACTGAAATCGCCGGCGACTGTAAAAGGATGGACTTCCCTTAGAAGAGACCTGACCATGGTAAGTTTTCTATTACTGTGGGATTTGGACAATTTAAATATGAGGCATTGTGTGATCTAGGATTCTAGGGGCAAGCGTGAGCATCATGCCCCTATCAATCTAGCAAAAGGCAAAGATAGGATCAATAGAGTATGTGGATGCCAAACTATATATGGCAAACAATACAGTGGTGATCCCTACAAGTATGGTTGATAATGTCCCTGTCCAGGTTGGTAAGTTCTATATTCCCGCTGATTTCCTTGTTATAGATTGTGCGGAAGATCCTACTTGTCCTATTATTCTTGGTAGACCTTTTCTAGCTACTGTAGATGCCAAGATCAGCGTCAAGAAGCAATTGCTCAACTTCACGATAGGTGACGAGGTATTAGATTTCTCTTTTGGTCCTACAAAGGAGGAAATTCCATGGCTAGAGGTGAAGAGCATAAGCGACCACGGGAGTGAGCTGCAGACTTGCCAAGAGCCTAAGTATGGGGTCCCTGTACTCGACGTTAACCATTTCTACTTGATATCGACTGAACCTAAGCCTAAAGATTTCTGTTTTAGGCACAAAAAGGTAAGTTCGGGTATGTTAAGAAATTTGATAAGAATATTAGAGGAGACAAGGCCCCGTGGAGAGCTAACCTGCGCAGGGTTAGGACTGGAAAGAAGAAGAAGGAAGCTAAAGGACTCTATGCAAGCAACCACCTATCAGCTGAGCTTGCATATTATGACCAGGACCTAGATGATCCAAGAGAAGGGTCAGGCACAAGAAGGCCCAACATTGAGGGTACCTAAGCACAAGCGGAGAAGTCGGCCTAGCGACTCTAAAATCTAGAGCATGTACATAAAACTTTTAAATTTTAGGACTTTGAAACTTCTGGTTTTGGTTTTGGTTTTGAATTCTTCATGTGGGAAATCTTGTTTTCTTGTGAAAACTAACATTTTTCAGGTCAAAAACACGGGGATCGAGTGAAACTGTCGGACCAAATCGACCCCTGAGGTAGATTTCGACCAGAAGCAGAGAAGGAAGAAACAGATCGATTTCGACCACCCTTACTCGATATCGAGTGAGTTGGTCGATATCGACCAAAAACCCCAAATTTCGACCAGTTGATCACACACGGAATCTGACGAGAATTACTGTCGATATCGACCTATACCCAGTCGATATCGACTTCTAGCAATCTACTGCAACCCTATTTCGACCCTACAGTGCGTTATTCGGTGAGTTCCTTCTTTTACCCTTGTTTTATTTTATTTATATAGTGTGGACATTGTATATTCTAAGTATGGGGTGGGGGAAGAGCTCATTATCATTATTATATATTTTATTCTTGTTTTTGGTTTTATATGGTGAATTTTGGGTGAATTTTTAATTTTTTTTGCATAATTGTTAAACCCAAAGTTTGTTTTAGGAGACATCTCCCAAAGCTTGTAAATTGTTCAAATAAAAGAGTAATGGAAGCTTTAATTGAACTCGACGATGCAAAATTGGATTCATTAGAGATATAGCATGAAATTGCCTAGTAAATGGAAGTCACAATGAAGAGCATATTTTTATTGAAAACCATGAAACGAGGTAAATTTGATGTTGCTTTTGACATGTTGCATGATAAGAGGATGGAGGACTTTATATTTCCATATATGCTCATATCCTAGCCATACCTATGCTTATGCATCAAACAAGCCATATTATGCCTTATTTCATACATTGCTCCACATTATCTAAATATTGCCATTTTTTTACCTTATTTCCTATCCGGGGATTGTTGAGAATGATGTCACATTATGGAGATGTTATATGGTTTGTGTTGTTATTATCATATTTGGAGTTTGGCAGGAATGTTTAAAATATATGGAAAATTTAATGAGTGAGAAAAAATCCGATCACCTTAGGAGATAAAGGTGGATCGACCCTGCTCATTGAGATAATAGTTTGGCGAGATGGGACACTAAGGGGAGGAGTCCAAAGCACTAAGTATCCGGGGTCATTCATGACACCCATGTTTGCGAATCGCGAGAAGGCAGTGCTGAGGTTAAAGAGGTAAAATCATAATATTGAGAAAAGCATTGAGCGATGAGCGAAAGGTGAGAAATCAAAGGAAGAAGGAGTGTGGTATGAAAGTTTGGAAATACTCCATTTCCTCGAATTATTAAGCACCACATTGCCAAAAATACATCCCACCTTTAGCCTTTTTACCAATCTACTCCTTATTAAGCTTAATTAAAGTCATCTTGATTATTAATGTCTTATCACTCATGAATTGTCTTTGCACAACCCTCCTTTTGTGAGTAGATGTTGCTTTTTATTGCACATGTATGGATTTGTGGCATTAGTACCTTTTCAATGAAGGTAATTGATTGTAGGGACATATGGAAATGAATCTAAGATGTTGAGAGTTTTGAATTCTTTCCCTGAATGACCATCCAAGTTATTGCTTGGGGACAAACAAGCTTAAGTATGGGGTGATTTGATGTCCATGTTTTGTGCCATGTTTTATATTGACTTTTATATCGATTTCTGTATACATTTCATGCATTTGGGTTAGAATAGTACATAATCTATGTAGTTTATGCTCATTTGCCAAATTATGGAGTCTACACTAGTTTCTGTTTAATTTCACAGAAATCGGACGCACTTTGGAGCTTAAAGCAAAGTCATGAAGAAGCTAAGAATGGTGCAGCCGGAGAAAAGGCCATTTTTCGACATTCATCATTCTGAGTCAAGTTCTAATGTTTTCATAAAAGTTGTAGCCCTCGAAAAGAGCTTTCCAACTCATACTAATATGCGTCAATCCGACGAACGAGGACTCGAGAAAGTGTGTTTCAAGAACAGAGCAGAATGCTGAGAACTGAAGAGTGGTCGATATCGATCAGACTTGGTCGATATCGACCTAATCTTGGTCGAAAATCTCCAAACCGACTCGAAATGACCAGCATACAAGAAGACAACTCGATATCGACCAGTTTTGGTTGATATCGACCAACAAGCATCGATATTCCTCTAGGAGCCGAGATCGAGTGAGCTGAAGGGAATCCGAGAAGATGGCTCGATATCGACCAACTCACAATGACGAAGTCGAGGTCGATTCCGAGTCTATCCTGATTTCGAGCTGAAGATATTTCCAAGAGAAGATTCCTTACACATAAAGACTTGAGAATATTTTATCTTTTTATCTTTTTATTTATCCTAAGGGTGGAACATTTAATTACCCTTTAGGATTTATCTTGTTTACCTAAATTAGATTTATTTATTTCCTAGTAGAATTATATCTTTAGATATAGGATAGATAGATTCCTTCCTTGGATAGCAAGGACTTGGGTCTATAAATAAAGCCTTAGGGGCTGATTTTTATTCATTCAATTTTAGAGACACAAGTAGGAGTGTTAGGAGAGAGAGAGAGAGTGGAGGCCGAGAAGAGTTAAGGAGCGAGAGAAATTTGGCTTCAATCGGTTGTAAGCTTTATTTAGTTTCATTAATGCAAAGTTATTTCCTTTTATTATTGATGTCTTTTCCTACAATGAAGAGCGAGTAGTCCACCTACTTATAGGGTCGGGGTGAGCCCGACGATAGCCAAGCATGCTTGAGGTAAAGATTCGACCTTTGTTATGTTTTGATCATCCACTGCCTTTTATATGTTTATTACCTATTTAATATAGACTCAGGTTAACCACTTGGATTATAAACATAAAATTGGTAGATACAATTAGGGTTTCTTGAGAGAGTTGTCTAATTGTTGGAAAAGGCGAAAGCTTGTTCCTTTGATGTGATTGCATTATTATTTCTCTTTATCTTGCCTTATGCATGTTTGGTTATCGTTGTTGCAAACCCCGATCTTGGAAGTTTCCCTTCATACAGTTGTTTATTCCGAAATTCCCGAACTTTTCTTTTATTTCCTTTCTACGCTTTTCTCGACTTCGACTACTGTTGGTCGACGTCTGCTGCTTATTGGTCGATATCCAGTTGCACTGGTCGATATCGACTTCTGCTTGTTTTTTGTCGCTGCAGGTACAAGTTTGGTCGATTTCGAGTACTGGTCGATATCGAGCTAAGAGGTCGATATCGAGTGCTTGGTCGAGATTTGCCTAGCGTCTGCATAGGATCCGTTGACCAAATTCCTCGATTGCTTGGTCGAGAACCCCATATCGACTGGATTTAGTCGAAATCGACGTGAGATTTGCCGCTGCATAGGATCCGTTGACCAAATTCCTCGAGGATCGACCTTGACTTCCTGTTTCTACATCGGGAGGGAGTCTTGTAATTATTTGCATGGGCAAGATCTGGTTTCATTTATATTCTTATATTTTGAACTCGATTTCCTCTTACAACAATTGGCCAATACGGAGCTATAAAGACCTGCCTATCTTTTGACCAAATATGCCAATGTAGCCACATCGTCGAAGCCTTTGAATACCAAGTTATTTCTGCACTTCTAGGTATACCAGACTCTAGAGCATGTGAGCGAACATAGATCCCTAATTAGCCTCCCCGCTAATTGTTGTTGCAGGAGGATGGTCAAGTATGAAATAAATATAAAATCAAGTTCAGACCGACTTCCCTGTCTCAGCAAATAAATACAAGACTTCCTCCCGTTGTAGTAAGAGAAAATCAGGATCGAATCCACGAGGAAGCACGTCAGCAGTTCTTAGGTAGCTGTAAATTCTCACAGAAGCAGCAGAAAAGCAGAAACACAGAAGCAAGGAAAGAAAGACAAATAAAAGCATAAAATAACAAAAGCAAAGAACAAAGCAAAGCAAGAAAAGACAAAGTAAAGCAGCAAATAAAAAGCAAAGCAAAGGGCTCGTCGATCTCGACCACAGGCTCCTCGAGATCGACAAAGGCAATGAAGACAGAAACTGGAAATCGACAACAACAGCAGAAAAATCAACTCGACTAAGACCAGTCCTACTCGATCTCGACCACGCCTTACTCGAGATCGACAAGGCTCTACTCTATGTCGACTGGAAACAGAAAATATAAATTCACAGATTTCGAACACAGAACTCAAAATTCGACAGAAATAAATTCAATATGCTAAAAGACTTCCAAAGCCAGGGTTTCAACACCACAACGATAACCATGCAAAGTAACACACAAAGGCATAAAAGATCATGCTTTCCATCAAATAACTTTCGTCATTAACAAATAGGCATATAGAGGCTTTCGCATAAACCCTAATTGTTACTAACCCTTTTTCACATAATTAATCCAAGTTGTATTAAGATCACTTTCGCTTCAATAACACAAACAAGGATCACCTTCAACTCTCGCAAAAGAATCATGCTCATAGGGATAGAAGATGAATTGCACAAAAGATCTGACCTTTATCGCATCGCCTCACATGGCCACCGTCGGGCTCACCCCAGCCCCAGAAGTGGGTGGACTACTCACGCCTCATTGCAATCGCAGACATTGATTGATGAAAAGAAACTTGCATTAACTATATTCAAAGCCTTTTACAATCCTGGCAATCAACTTTCGCAGAAAGTCAAAACCCTAAAAACCTTAGAACTCCTAAAACTCTATGTGGAACTAACTAATTGTCTCTGAAATTGAATTGTGATATGGAATGAATAAAACTGAGCCCCCTAGGGCCTTATTTATAGCCTTCATTCCCTAGCTATTCTAGGAAAGAAGATATCTATCTCTATCTAAAATTATATCTAAAGCTTAAAAGGATAAATAAATTGTTTTAAAGAAATAAATCAACAAGGAAAGGATAATTCTAAACTAGGTAAGTCTTCATGATGTTGATAGATCTTGTCTCCCATGGATAGACTTGATGGAATAGGATAGATCTCGGCCAAACTGATTTCCTTCACGCCCAAGGAATCTCAATTCCAGTCGGACAAGTCTTCGTCGAGAAGCTGCTGGACATGGCTCTACTCGACCTCGACCACGGCTTGTCGACCTCGACAAGCATGGTTCGTCGAGTGGACTCCTCGGCTAGATCTGCTCGATGTGCTCGGACTTGGCTCACTGGGTGCTTATCGACCTCGAGTAAGCCTTGTCGATCTCGAGTAGGACTGGTCATCGGCTAGGCTTCCTCGGGTTGCTCTACTCGGCAAGCTCGGACTTGGACTCAGGCGCTCGTCGATCTCGGGTAGCCTTCGTCGACCTCGAGTAGGGATGATCGTCGACTAGGTCTCCTCGAGTGGCTCTCCTCGACAAGCTCGGATCCGGCCTCATGGGCTCGTCGACTTCGACAAGCTCTTGTCGATGTCGAGTAGGACTCTTCGTCGGCTTGGTGCATCCCGCTGCCAGCGGGTTTTTCCGCGGCAGCGAGTGGTCCGCTGCAGCGAATCGAGTCGCTGGCAGCGATTGTCGCCTGGTTGTCCTCGGCTCCTCTCTTTGTCGACTCCGGGTGTGGCGTCTGGGCTTCGTCGATCTCGACTAGGGCTTGTCGAGATCGAGTAGGGTCCGGAGCTCGGGTTGGTCTGGCCCTCGATCAGGCTTTGTCGACAAGGCTGTGCTCGGAGATGCTCGTCTAGGTCGAGTAGGCCTACTCGAGATCGAGTAGCCTTGACTCTCAGACTGGTTCCGCTGCTTTGATCTTGGACTTCTGTAGTGTTTTTCGAGCTTTTCCGGCCTTTTGTAGAATTGTTGTAAAATGCCTCGATTTCTGCGAATTAAACAGAAACTGGTGTAGATTCCATAATTTGGCAAATAAACATAAACTACATAGATTCTGTACTATCTAAACCCAAATGAATGTAATGTATACAGAAATCGATATAAAAGAAATCGATATAAAAGTTACTGTAAAACATGGCAGATTCAGCTCACAACACTAATATTAGTGAAGATTAAACCCGTGGGATCATTGATACTAAAGAAAGACGATGGAAGAGAAGTGGGGTGTAGCACTTGCCATGCCTCATTGACACCCGGACAATCTTGTAAAAGGTTAAGGCATGTCTCATCCTCTGTACACCGGGGCAAGTAGTAGTGTAAGACAATCTTCTACACGGACGATTTCCATTATAGAGAACCGCATTATGGGCCGCCATATAGAGGAAAAAACGAACTTGTTGTTGTGCTTTAACTGTCCAACAACAATTCCACTTCAATTGAGTGTCAATCGGTGAACCTCCCCTCACCCGATCAATTGCAGACTTAGTTGTTAACATCCCTGAACTTCTATCGCCCCAGAAATAGCGATCACTAACCTCTTTTGTATATGTAACTTGGACAACAACGAGCTTTTGTAGGATATGGAAGGGTAATGTTGGTGAGAGAAAGCTCCAATACCCCCCCCCCCCCCCCCCCCATTCACCCAGAGCTTCACATCCGTGTCACCTAATCTGTCTTCCGAGATGGACCCAATAGCTTCGTCAACTAAAGGACCATCATGTAGCCAGAGATGAAGCCAAAAGAGGGCATTTCACCCGTTACCAATCGAAGAACGCACTCCTTTTGTAAGCGTCTCGGCCCCATGAAGAATGCCCCTCCAAATGTGCGAAATCCCTCGCTTTTGTTGAAACATGTCAATGTCATTACGTCCGTCACAATATTTTACCCGGAGGATACGACTCCACAACGCCTCAGTTTGTTGCAAAAACAGCCAGCCCAACTTGTAACCCTCATCGGCCTGATTCCTAGGCCCTCGTCTGCTCGAGGCTTAGTCATTACCTCCTAATTCAGCAAGTGCATTTTCCGCTTTTCAGAAGAAGAGCCCCATATGAAAGCCCGAAGTGTTTTCTCAATTTCATCACATATTCCCCTAGGATTAGGAACCAATGTTGACTGCATGGTGTAAAAGTCGAGGCAAATCATGTGCTTATGATTTTTTTAGTCATTATATGACATCTTATTTTTTCTTTTTTAGTTTATTTATCTTATATTTTCTTTTTTAGATTGGTTCCCCTAGGATTAGGAACCAATGTTGACTGCATGGTGTTTTCTCAGTTTTGAATTCGTTTTTAGTTTTTTTTAAATCATTTTCAAAATTTTTATTGTATCTCTTGCCAACTAATTTATAATTAAAAAAAACACTTTATACATATTTTGTTGCCAACTAAGTCCTCCTCGATGTCGAGTAGATTTTCTCGATATCGATTTGCATGTTCAGCTCCCAGCTTTCTTGTCGATTTCTGGAACTCAGCTCGATTTCAGGTTTACTCGATATCGAGTAAAACAACTTGATATCGACTAAGTCTCTCAGCTTTCTGCTCTGTTCTTGAAACACACTTTCCCGAGTCCTCATTTGTCGGATTGACGCATATGACCATGCGTTGGAAAGCTCTTTTCGAGATCTACAACTCTCATGAAGACTTCAAAGCTTGATTCGAAATGATGAATGGTGAAAAATGGCCTTTTCTCCAGCTGCACCATTTTTTAGCTTCTCCATGAGTTTCCTTTAAGCTCCAAAGTGCGTCCAATTTCTGTGAAATATAATAAAAACTTGTGTAGACTCCATATATTGCAAATAAGTGTAAACTACACAGATTCTGTATTATTTTAACCCAAATGCATGAAATGTATGCAGAAAACGATATAAAAGTAACTATAAAACATGGCGAATTAGGCTCACATTAGGGGGTACCCGCGACATCCGGCACCAGTAAGCAGGAGAGGAAGAATTATGAGAGAGAAGTTAGATGCCCCAAGCATCCACTGCGCACACAATACTAAGTTTATCTGTCTTTGATACTCGGGACGCTCGCGACCTTAGGATGCCGCACTCGGATCCTATGGTCATCCATGTGCAGATAGGAACCAAAACTGTCAAGCGAGTGATGATAGATACGTGTTCATTTGTGGACGTCCTTTACTAGGACACCTTTCAGCAACTCGGGATCGCTGAAAGCGCTTTGCGTCGCTACTTAGGAAAGCTAGTCTCTTTCTCTAGAGATGAGGTTGAGGTGGCTAGAACAATCGAATTGGCCCTGGCGTTAGGGGCCATACGAAATAGAAGAACCCACATGATTGAATTCACAGAGGTTCGACTGCCATCCGTCTACAACACTATCATGGGCCGAGTAAGTCTATTTAAATTCCAAATAGCATGCTCCATCTATCATTTTAGCATCAAATTTCCTTGTGCAGGCGGAAAGGTGGGCGAAGCACTGGGAGAACAGGTAGAAAGTAGAATTTGCTACTTATCCTCACTAAAAAAGGGTCAGAACCGAATATTAGCGATTAAGGCAAGCGGTCAGGGATCTTTGAAAGAAGAGTCGGCTGATGAGTGCGAGCAAGAGGCCACATCCGAACAACAACAAGAAGAGCTGGAAGTTTGACCCGAAAAGATAGCTGACAAGATTGTGGAGGAAAAGATCGCTTTCTTTCCCTTCCCAAACAAGACCGAAGCCATGTACCACGGTCTCAGTTTGACTAGTCCCACCCTAGAGCACCTCAAGAATATGATGAAAGAGTCGCGCGACATTTTTGCATGGTCGCCGCAAGATTTGAAGGGGCTCCCTCGAGAAACTGCGGAGCATTCCTTGACACTCAATCACGAGGCGAAGCCTGTATGCCAAAGAAAGAGAAAGATGGCCGCCGAAAAGTCAGAAGCAGCAAAGCAAGAGGTACATAAGCTTCTACAAGCCGGATTTATTCGCGAGATTAATGATTCAACTTAGTTGTCCAATGTGGTACTAGTCAGGAAGAGCAATGGCAAGTGGAGAATGTGCGTGGATTTCAAATATCTAAACAAGGCTTGCCCGAAAGATAGCTACCCTTTGTCGTCTATCGACGAGCTAGTAGACACCACGGCAGGGCACATCACTCTAAGCTTTCTGATGCCTATTCCGGCTACAATCAGATCAAAATGAGCCATCGCGATGAAAAAAGCACTGCCTTCATCACCAACTAGGGAACCTTTTGTTATAAGGTAATGTCGTTTGGGCTCAAGAATGTGGGTGCCACCTTCCAGCGAATGATAGAGAAAGTATTTGTGTCGCAGATCGGAAGAAACATTGCAGTCTACGTCGATGATATCGTGAACAAAATCCTTACAAAGGAGGACCATTGCAAGGATCTACAAGAAACCATCGACACGCTAAGGAGGAATCGTGTTTGCCTGAATCCATAAAAGTGTGTTTTTGGGGTAGATTCTGGAAAGTTCCCGGGTTTCATGATAAGCCACCGCGAGATAGACGTGAACCCTTCAAAAGTACAGATCGATCATCATCGACATGGCCCCTCCAAAGGCACTGAACGACATTCAGAAGTTAAACGGGTCAGTCAACTACTTGAGCAGATTATGTTCGCGATTAGCTGATCACTCCTTGCCCTTCTTCGAGCCGCTAAAAAAGAAAGGTCTGGTCGAGTGGACTGCCACTTTGGATAAAACCTTCAAAAGTATGAAGGAATATTTGGCCACCTTGCCCACCCTTCATTTTCCACGCGAGCATGAAACTCTACAACTATACCTCGTCGTAGGATCCACAACCATTAGCACAGTGCTTACTAGGGAATCTAAGTTCCCTATCTATTTCGCTAGCAGGGTCTTGCAGTCAGCTGAATCCAGATACACCCCAATTGAAAAAATGGCTCTATCTGTGGTTTTTGCTGCACGAAGGTTGAGGCCGTACTTTTGGGCTCACACCATCGAAGTAATTTCCGACCTACCCCTCCATCAGATCTTACACTCGCCCTCCCTTTCTAGAAGAATGGTTAAATGGGCAATAGAACTTTCCGAATTTGACGTCCATTTCAAACCCAAAAAAGTCTCGTCTAGCCCAGGCCTTGGCTGATTTTGTGGTAGAAGCCATCTTTATGAATTCTCAAGATCGCGACGGGGAGGACAGGGTCATTAATGTCGACGGATCAGTATCAGCAGGAGGATGTGGAGTCGGGGTTACCATCACAAGCCCAAGTGGGGAAATAACCGATCTATCTTTCCAGCTATTGTTCGAAGCTACCAACAATGAAGCAGAGTATGAAGCTTTGATCGCTGGTATTGAGAAGGCACTGATCAACTGGGTTCGACAAGTCAAGATTTTCACGGATTCAACGGTGGTTGCTCGACAGGTTAAAGGGGAATACGAGGCAAAGACGGGGATGCTACCTGAATATTTGGCACGCGTACAACCACTCACTGTCGCCTTCGGAAAGTGCTCCATCTCGTCTATTCCACGCAATCAGAATGAACGCGCCGATACCTTGGCCAGAATGGGGGCCACCTTGCCCCTAGGGTTAAGTGATCGCATGGTGATTTAATAGAAGCACGCCCGAGGAATCCACCAAGGGGTGTTCAGAATATCTAACCTCGGAGACTGACGAATACCTCTCCTGGAGTACATAACGGAAGGGCCTTTAGCAAGCGAGTTACAGAATAGCCAAACCATCAGAAGAAGAGCGGCCCGATTTCGCGTCAGAGATGTCCGATTATACAAACGGGGTTTTAACCTCCCAGATCTCCTCTGTGTCTCGGACCAAGAGAGCCTTGATCTCGTCCGAGAACTGCACGCAGGCCTCTGTGGCAACCACCAAGGGAAGAGAGCCGTGGCATCTAAAATCACACATCTGTGCTACTACTGGCCCTCTCTCAAAGTAGATGCCGAAATGATTATTCACATATGTGACCCTTTCCAGCGGCATGCGTCGCTCAACCATCGCCCCCCCCCCCCGCCCCCCATCCTTTGAAGTGCATATCTGCACCATGCCCATTCGCGATTTGGGAAATGGATATTTTGGGCCCTTTCCCAACAACACCAGGCCAGTTGCGCTTCATCATCGTAATAGTCGATTACTTTACGAAGTGGGTAGAAGCCGAACCTATGGCTACTATCACGGTTGAAAAAGTGCACAAATTCCTCTGGAAAAACATGATCTGTCGATTTGGGGTCCCCCAAGCTATCATCACCGATCATGGTCCCTAGTTTGACTGCGAGAGGATTGTGATTTCTGCGCCGGCCTCCACATCGACTTCCGATTCTCATCGGTAGCTTACCCACAATTCAATGGACAGGCCGAAACCACAAATCGCCAAATTCTGAATGCCCTTAAGAAGAGATTGGGAACAATAAAGGGAGAATGGGTTGAGATCTTGCCCTTAGTACTATGGTCATATAGAACCTAAGCTAAGAGCCCCATGGGAGAAACACCATTCGCGATGGCCTTTGGTGTCGATGCAATCATCCCAGTGGAACTACTAATCCCGTCGGCCAGAATTGTCGATTTTAGCAAAGACACCAACGACGAAGCCCTTGAGTTGGAACTCCACTTGCGCGAAGAAAGGAGAGGCACCGTTTGCCTCAAACCAAATGAATATCAACGCCGACTGGCTGAAGGATACAACAAGCGCGTGTTCGTATGCCCATTGCAAAAAGGGGACATGGTCCTCCGACAAGCAATAACAGGGGGAAAGCTTGAACCTAAATGGGAAGGTATGTACGTCATCCACAAAGAAGTAGGTCGGGGTTCCTTCAAACTTCAAAATTTAGAGGGTGCGGTCCTCGCGAAGTCATGGAACGCCATGAATCTCAAGGCTTATTTTGCATAAAGGGTAGGCATATTAGAAATCTGATGACTTAGATTTTCCATGTATAGGGGTTATCAGGGTTCCCAATTGGGTATACCACTTCATGTGTATAAATGAAAGTTCCAAACCCAACAATGGTTGTCGATACGCAAAATTTAGCAATCGTGTGTCTTTCGAACACGGATGTGCAAGTAAGTCTCCAAGGAGAATAAATTTAGAAATTGCGTGTCTTTCGAACACGGATGTGCAAGTAAGCCTCCACGGAGAATAAATTTAGAAATCGCGTGTCTTTCGAACACGGATGTGCAAACAAGCCTCCAAGGAGAATAAATTTAGCAATCGCAAGTCTTTCGAACACGGATGTGCAAACAAGCCTCCAAGGAGAATAAATTTAGCAATCGCGTGTCTTTCGAACACGGATGTGCAAACAAGCCTCCGAGGAGAATAAATTTAGCAATCGCGTGTCTTTCGAACACGGATGTGCAAGCAAGCATCCGAGGAGAATATATTTAGCAATTGCGTGTCTTTCGAACAAGGATGTGCAAGCAAGCCTCCAAGGAAAATAAATTTAGCAATCGCGTATCTTTCGAACACAGATGTGCAAGGAAGCCTCCAAGGAGAATAAATTCAGCAACCTTTGCGTTTTTATACATGGATATATAAACAAGTATCCATATTATCTGAGAAATCAATACAAACAATATGTCTTGCTCTACTCTCTCTCTTGTTTGCAATATGAGTTCATCTTATTGTGATTTTTGAATTCCCGACAATCGCAATCAAACGGTTATTAAGAATGTAATGCACTAAGATAAACCATACAAACCGTGTTAATCCGAGCTATTCGCAAAACTTGGGAAAAGCGGGTTCACTCACACACATTTCTTAAAAACAACACGCGAACAGAGCCCCAAAACATAAACACAACGCGATTACTATAAACAATTCTAAAAGCAAGGTACATAAGCGTTTAACAAAACTAGGGTCACGCGACAAACAATGGAATAGGAAGCAAGAGAATAAAAAACACACAAATTTCATCATAATCTCATGAGCTCACTCATTAGCCTCAAGAACTATTATGGTGAAACGATTACTCCCCTCATATTTCAAAATAATAAGAGAGCCCCTAACACGCAAGCCGCTATCCACGGCAAAAGCGCGCCAGCCTTCAGTAAGGATATAATGGTTCTGACTGTCTTGAAACAACCTCACACGAAATTCTCGCCCAGTAGGAGAAACCAAGCAGACATGAGTCAATCCTTCGCGAGCATACTGAGCACCGAAAGATTCAGGCAAAAGCTGCAAGACACCAAAGATAATACCAACCAGGAAACATGAGAATTACAAAAGGATGGATGATAGAACTACCATATATTCCATATTTTCTTCAGAGTCAATGGAACGAAAAAAGTCATGGCGACGAGGATGGGGGGAAGTCATAATTCCTCACTTCGAATTACCAAAATAGAAACAAAACGCAAGGACAACTGCCCAGACTCTATCCAAACATCTGGTATTTATCAGCAAATAAAGCAAGTAGCATATTGTGTTGTCACGTCATAGAAAAGAGTCTGCATCCGTCCAAAGCAATTTTTTTAGAAACAACTCCATGCCAATCAAATGGCAGGGTCTTAGAGCAACTCTCTGCAACTCAAAGCGCCAGTATCACATCAGGAAGGTCACATCTGGGTCAGAAGAAAACAAAAACACAAAGACCAAAACCATATCTTTTAACCATTCAATGAAAACATCATTACATAAAACCTCGCGATTCCACATAACGGAGTCCGTAAATAGGATTAACAAAAGCACGACATCAAAAGGGATTAACAAACAAAACGGAGTACATAACTGGTGACATCGTCATTACAATTCGATAAAGCCCTACTCATCCTCAAGAACAAAAGTCTTGAAGCGATTCCCTCCCACATACTGAAAAAACACCATCGATGCTCCGACTCGAATGTCATTATTGGTTGCAAATCTTCCCCAACCTTCACACAACCACCAACAATTTGAGCAGTCCTTGGAAACCTCAGCACGAAAATTCTCACCAGTTGCGGAGACTAAACAAACATGATTAGATACAACATGACCATACATCCTTTCAAAAGAACAAGGGAGAAGCTGCAAAGAAAAGGGCATTTCTTCACAACAATTAAAACCCAAACAGATATAGAGCACAACAAACATAGATATCTTACCAAACGATGCAACATTCCCTCTACATCAACACAACGGTAAAAATCTCGCATCTTAGAGTTGGGAGGCGTCATCTCTTTACCAAAGCAATAGTAGTGAACAACAAATAGATAAACATATTGCTAAGAACACCACCCCTTTTTATACAGAACAAAACTGTGCCAACCTCGAAATTTGGCAAAGACATTCATTGCATGCGTTGAATCAAGAAGGAAGTCTGAAACCGGGATTTCCAAAGATATTCTGCGTGAATTACACATGGCAAGAATCTTTTCAAAACCCGACCAAATCCACTAGAGCCTTTCAAATCCGGAAACAGTCATTTATTACAAAAGGATTCGAACTAAACCGGCCGATGCCGTTATAAAAGGGGTTTTTCCTACAAAATGAAAGGCATGACCCGATCATAAAAACAAACATTTTTCAAAACAGGAGACATGGCAGCTAATACCATGGATCAAAATCCAAACGATCCCCTTGTTTTTGATATCTACTTAGTAGGGGACGAACAATACATACGTATGATGTTACCCTGTGAATTCGGTGAACACTTCTAGCCCAGATGCCCGAGCAAATCCTCTTGTCCACTCGCGTCGTCAAAGATTTCCCTCTGCATATCGTAGGGGGTAGTTACAGATCTCACTAGGTAGCACGTGGGTGGAGAGACTTTGTCGAAACACATGACCTCGAGTTGGAAACGTCAATAGTGTTCACCCACTTGGGCAAAGCAAGGTTTGAAGTCCATTTTCTGGACAAGGAAGGCTATGACATCGAGGAAGAAATCTATGATGACGGTTACGACGACTCGGCATCAAATGGTTTCCACTAAGCCCTAATGACATTTCGGTAAGCGGTTTTTTTTTAATTTGTGCTTTTAAAATGTAGCTCGAGCTATCATTAACGACCCCCTTTCTTGAATTCATGCCGCTATTGCTCCCTGTATGATGATATTGGCAAATAAGTCCCTTGCGTATAAGGACACTGGAGATTATTAAGTAGGTCTCTCCTCCGCGAACAGCGCACTGGAGATTACCTAGTTCTCGGTTTTACCTCCCTTGCGTCCGAGAACGCTGGAGATTATTAAGTAGGTCTCTCCTCCACGAACAACGCGCTGGAGATTACCTAGTTCTCAAATTTAATCTCCCTTGTGTCTGAGGACGCTGGAGATTATTAAGTGGGTCTCTCCATCACGCTGAACACGCTAGAGATCGATTTTTAATAGATCACTCCTACCCTTGAAATACAGTGGAGATCGTTTGGTAAATGGTTATTTCTTCGCATAAGACTGCGCTGGAGATTACTCAGCTCTCAGCTCGATCTCCTTCGCTTGCAAAAACAATGGAGATTGCATTCAATCGCCACATTTAGCTAAGCAAACACAAGTACTGATAACTAAAATACTAGAACTCCATTCATGCACTCTTTGCGACAAACCCAAACAACCAGCATCGCATATATATGTTGGTTTATTTATTCTACACCAAGCAAAACCATCCAACAAAATTAGCGATATAACCACGCAAAAGGTTGCAAGAACGGAGAGTTCAACACCGAACCGTAAAATCTAAATCATCATTTTGACCAGGACCGTGATCCATAGCAACAACATCAAAACAAGAGTTTCCATCATACTCAAAGATCAAGTGTGTCCCAATTCAAAGTTCATTCGAAACAACGAACTCAGGCCACCCGCTAGTAAACCAATAGTTGTTAGGCCCTAAGGGTTCGACCCTCATCAGTAATTCCTCATCGGCTCGCGTCCATAAATGCACAAAGCCAAGTGCATCATACCCATAATCACGATATACGGATGGTAGAGGTTGTGACAACAAGCACATTAGAAAAGCTCGACTATCTTGTCAAGAAATAAGTTACATATTAGAACTTACCAGCCTATATAAATGCCCATCCACGACAATATCCAGGGTAAAACCCCTCACGCGAGGAATAGTTACACCTGGAATATCAAGTAGCGTCGTAGGCATCATTATTACAAGTAAGCTGCAATAACAACCATGGGTTTCTTACCTTTTTTTATACTGATCTCTACAAAGATAAACAACAAAAAGCACCGCACGCACCCAAGTCTACCACGAGGTCAACAAATATCAAATGACACGACAAAGAACACTTGATGAGTACGACCCCCCCCCCCCTCCTCCACGTGGTAAAAAAGGCTACAACCAAACTCGATACACCGAGCTACACGAAAAATATGCTCATGAAACTCACCTCCCTACTTCATAATTATTGAAAGATAACTCTGTGGAACAACATCCATATCCACTGAACGTAGAACTAGTATAAATGAAAGCATTAGGTAATGTACAAACGAAATTACTTACAACATAATGCCAAGTTTTGACATGGCTTCAGAAGAAATCTCTCCACCAGAAATCCCACCACCAACCTTCATCATGAATACTATGCTTTTCCCAAATCCTAAATTCACCAGGATAATCTTTAGGGAAAGCCAACTACACAGGCTCCTCTTACCATACATCTTTGTAGAATTCGGAGACGAAATACTAGACCAAATCTTTCTATGTTCTCCCTCGAATCAGGAGTTCGTAGTGCTAGTTGAAAGAGATGAAATGGTTTGGTTATCTCTTTCAAAAGGCTGGAGATCTTTCACGAGTGCCAACAACATTAGAATAGGGAGCCGCCTTACTTTCGAATACCAAGGAGAATCTCACTTTGACGTGGCAATAGAGCAACCGGGCCCAGAAGAAAACGGAGATGTTTTGCCCGACTACCTATGTTACGAAGAAATTTAACTATAGAGGATGCAAGTCAATCTCTACTATATTACATCGCTAATAAATAACATATTTGTCTGTCATCCGCATAACATCTAATAAATCTGCGAACCCTACTTTTTTTTTCATCTCACGATTTATTTCATACAACGATCAATGACAGGAGATGGATAAGAGTATCGCGAATTTGCCTTTCAAACAAGAAAGTTAACAATAACAGGTCAAACTCTAGTCGCGAGAAGGCAAGAGTAATAACGACAGAGCAAACCCTTAAGAAAAACAAAAATGTATAAACAGAAATACATCACAGTTAAAGGTAAAATATTCAAAAAGCGTCAAAATACCATAACAAGACATCGCTTGCCATGGGCCGAAATATTCACCATCCCAAAAATATGAACCGCAACGAAGCACAAGGCCCTCACCACGGGCATAAATGTTTTCAAACTTCCCAACACAAAAACAACTTCAAAGACTTGATAAGAAGGAAAAGACAGTTTTTAAGCATCAGTCGGAGGATTGTTGTCGTCATCGCGAGTAGGTTCAGGAATGATCTCATCAGCAAGCGGAGGATCGAGGGCTACGACTTCGTCGATAGGAACATGAAGAGAAGCAGGCATGTCACGTTGAGGATCTTTAAGCTTCATATCCCCATGTTTGTAACTGGGAGGAAACATCCTCACGGTATCCCCAAGATGAGCGAAATGATTGACGCTTTGGGCAATCCCACCTTCCATCCCTTCCATAAAGGCGTCGGTCACCTTGTCGTAAAGGACATCCTACCCATCTGTCTCGAGGTAGTGATTCAACCAACCTCGACCCTCTTCTGCCATGAAGCTGGCCAAACACCCTTGACTTTCATCATTTAGCATGAACTCGCGAAGAGTATTCTTGGTAAGAACGGCGTCTTCTCCAGAAGTGAAGCGCTTCAACTGACTTCTCACACCAATAAGCTCTTCACGGTTCAATCCCAACTCAACATCAAGCTCCTTAACTCGGTTGTTCAAGCGAGTGATCTCCAGTTCACGCTCAGACCCCATGTCTTGGATTTTTGAGATCTCGACTCGCGACATATCCAGCTCGTTTTTCATCGTCTCCACCTCTGATGTCACTAAAGTAGCCATGTCTTTATGCATATTTTAGTTCCATATTCTATACACTTTGCATATTTCGGGTTGGGAATATGTCGAATTTATGTAGTTTATATTTATTTGTTAGAAATGGAGATCTACATAAGTTTATGTTTAATATTGCAGAATATGGAGCCATTTCGGGAGAAAACCAAGAAGCAAGGACGGGAGCCCAAAGTTACTCGATATCGACTTTGTTTCATCGATATCGACAAAAGAGCCCGGACAGTACACTGACCGAGGAGTGCTACCTGACCTGGTCGAGCATGCCGGACGCTGAGCAACACTCTTCGATGTCGAGGAAAGTCCTCGAGATCGACAACTCCCGGAGCCCATGTCCGAGCATGTCGAGAAGAACTGCCCGACCAGTCCAAGGCACACAAGTCGACGAACCCATCTTCCTCAATCTCGAGTTATTTACTCGATGTCGAGGACCAAAAGTCACCCATGTCCGAGCCTTGTCGAGGACCAGCAACCCGAGACGACGAGCCACTAAAGTCGACGACCATTCTACTCGAGATCGAGGAAATCTTCTGGAGACGCGTAACGCGGTTTGGGCAGTCCTACTCGGATTGGGATTCCTTGGGGCCGAATATTGCCGAGTCTATCCGATTCTATCAAGATCCATCATGGAAGAGAAGATTTATCCACTTGAAGACTTTTAGATATAATTCCCTTTTTTAGATTTAATTATGTTGTTGCATTTATTTATCTTTAATGCTTTAGATATAGATTTAGATATAGATATAGATATTCTATCCTTGATTAGCAAGGAGTAGAAGACTATAAATAAAGCCCATGGGGCTGATTTTAGGAATCATCCAATTCACAACTAGAGAAGTAGTTCACAGAGAAGTTTTAGGAGTTCGAAGGTTTTAGGGTTTTGGCATTCAACGAGAGTTGGATTGCCGGGATTGTAAAGGCTTTGAATTTAGTTTAATGCAAGTTTCTTTTCATACATCAATTTCTGAGGTTGCAATGAAGCGCGAGTAGTCCACCCACTTCTAGGGTTGGGGCGAGCCCGACGATAAACCCTGCATGTTTGAGGTAAAGATCCGACTTTTATCATGTTTTGAAGCATCTACTACTTGTTATGTGTTTATTACCCATCTAATGGAGGTCCATGCTAACAACTTGGTTTGTAAACATAAAATTAGTAGAGACAATTAGGGTTTCTTGAAAGAGTGGTCTAATTGTTGGAAAAGGCGAAAGCTTAGTCCTTCGATGCGAATTATATGGTTATCTGTTTTATTCTTGCCTTATGCATGCTTGGTTATTGTTGTCGCAAACCCCAATCTTGGAAGTCTTTTACATACAGTTTAGTTCGAAATCCCAAAGCACTTGTTTTTATTTTCTTTCGTTTTAGTTTCTTCCCTTCCTCGAGATCAACTAGCACTCCTCGATCTCGAGTTACTGATTCTCAATCCAGCATCGTCGTAGCTTCTGTGTGCAGGTGATCAACAAGAGCCAACCCAACGTCGACGACCCTACTCGATCTCGAGTAAGCCTTTGTCGAGATCGACCAAAACTGCCGAGCTGTTGCTGCGCTGTTCGACTGTCCGATCTTCTGTCGAGTAACTGTACTCAAGATCTAGGACCCCTGTTGTCGACTTTCGTGAGATTTCTCTGCTGTCTAGGATCCGCTGATACGCTTCCTCGTGGATCGATCCTGACTTCCCGCTACTGCATCAGGAGGAAGTCTTGTAATTATTTGCAAGGGACGGAATCTGGTTTGCCTTAGTTTATTTACATTCTATTTTGCATACTCGATTTCCTCCTACAACAACCTCTTTCTGGGATTTCTCCAAGGCCTCTTTCAGACGGTCAATTGTCGCCACATGGAGCTCCGCATCCCTCAATTTCTCCACCTTCGTCTTCAAAGTTTTGTTTATCGCCCTTAACTCCCTCACTTTATCATCATAGTTTCTTAGACGCTCAGCCACCTCAGACCATTGCAGGCTATCCTACGACGACACACGGAGAATGGTGAACACACATACAAAATAAGGAAGGAAGAAAAGGATAAATCGCAAAAGAAGTTACCCAACCTCTAGTTTTTTTACCATGCTCCAACAATTCTTCATCCGTTAAGTGATGAAGATTCTCCCGTTCGGCCAGACAACTCTTCTTAGGAATCTCCAATTTCTTAATATCAATTGGGTCAAACCCGGGTTGTCGGTAAGCTGTCATAGAGATCCCAAACAAGGTAATCAGCTCGGCACTCAAAAGCATGATGGTATCTGTCCGCTCCCTTTGTCATTTTACCCCGCGTTAAGCCAAGGGTATGTCCTCTGACGACACACTCTCCCGGTCTCCGACGACACTTTTCTTCTTCGCCAATGCAGAAAATTTTGACTTATCCACCAACATGTCTGCAAAAGAAATGGAACAGAAGTCAATCAAAAGAAAATCGTGATTAAAATACTAGAAAGCTTAAAACTCTTAGACACCGACCCGGACGATGCGGGAGACTGAGTCCGGCCATCTCCAAACGAACCGGAGTTACAACTTTCTTGTAACCCCGTGTCGACGCAACCCCCTCCCCAAACGCAACCCTCCATCTTTCCGTCGCGACATTTTTGTCTTTAGGAGAGGCATACTTTCCAGATTTGGTCACAAAGTTCAAAAAGGTCTTGGTTGGATCACGAACATGGAACCACTTCCTTCTCCATCCCGGGTTGTTAGACAACCTCTCAACTATTTTTCCAGATAGAGAGGCAGACACCAGCCCCTCGCTGCGTCTCAATGAGAGAACGGAAAAGATATGGTCCAATGACGATGTTTGCTTGATAGTGGCACACCGCATAATATAGACAACGAGGTACATCCATACGTTAAAAGCAAGCTGAGCCGGGCATTGGTTTATATGTGCCAAAAATTCTGAATAAAGCTGGGGGAGAGGAAGGCACAACCCTTGAAGCAAACTTCCCAGGTAGACAACAACGTGGTCTTTGTACTCGTTCAGGCATCCCCCACTCTACGTAGTCAGGCCTATTTCTATCCCAGCTGGCCACGGATTAAGCTTGGCCACCTCCTCCAAGTGCTTAACATCAAGAATTGATTCTTCTCCCAGCGTTTTAGTTACGGTAGGAGGTACGCGTTCCGTAAAAATATTTGGGACTGGAGGAAGCGCAACAAGAGCATAACGTTAACCTTCGCAGAAACTACAATTGTCTGCCTTTGTTCGATTATAAGGCGGCAAGGCAAAATCACCTGGAACCATGCAAATATGTTTCTTACTCTCTTTGGGTACGCCAGATGATTCGCCTTTCCCCAAATCATTAATGGACTCCGAGGTATGACAATACTCAGGATTGTCCCTCGTCAAGGGGCGCTTGATGGATCCGGCCATTTTCCATTTTTTCGCGCTCTGAACAGCTCCGAGGTTAACTCTCTTTGTTTTCGCTTCGCGCGATTTTTTACTTAGTGGGAGAGGAGCAGGATTCGCTGTAGATTCCGAGTCAACGTCTTCTAGAGTTCTTGTTCACGAGGAACTAACCTCCTCATGCTCGTATACCACACTCCGGTTCTGGCTATCACTCTCATTCGACATCTTAAATCTAGAACAAGAAGAAAACCCCTGGAAAAGACGCAAAGAAAGAGAAAATCAACAAAGGGAAACGACCTTTTCAACATCGCGAGTAAACAAATTTGGCGCCAAAAAACCCCATTCCTAGGTTCATATTGCCGCCTCACGCGCCTCTCAAAAGGGCGTTGAAAAGACGTCCCCCCCCCCCCCCCCCCCGGAGGATGACGGTTAAGAGACGTCTTTTTGTCTCCTCCGTAAAAGCTTCTCGATTTTCGAGAAATCACTTCTGGGAAAACAAAAGGGGGAGGCGAAAGGTTTCGTTCGCCCATCACTGTCGGAGGGTTCCCGAAAAACCCAAGAACAGTACTACCTCCCAACGCCGCCCCGCTATCGCTAGGTAGTTTAGATGGCCCCATGAAAATCAACCATAACCAAAAGAACCAAGCAGGGAAGAGGGGATGAAACACTAGGGCGTACCCCAGTCTCCGCCCCATAACCGTCGTACCCCTCACCAGAGGAGGGCGGTTCCACCACTAAGGGTTGTGTCCCTTTGCCCTAAAAAGCTTAAGAAACAGGCGTAAACCTAGAAATTGAACTGGGCGTGAGAAAGATCGAAGAACTCTTACTTGAAAAATATGGAAGAGAAACGCCGATAAACTTGGGTGACTGAATAATGGACCACCACCGAACTCCGATCTCGTTTTTCTGGGAGCACAAAAAACCCTTGGACTCTCTCTCCTCCTTGTGTGTTCAAAAATGTGAAATGAAGAAGATTGAGGCAAAACCCCCCCCACACCCCCCCACTTATAAGTCTCTGTGGGGTCACCCCATCAAATGGGCTGAAAAAACACATTAGGCTCTCAATCAAGGCCCATTCAATGAGCCGGCTATTTGACGGGGAGCATCGTGTTTGTCAAAACCTAATCGCGAACGACATATCGCTCGCGATCCGGTTACGAGGAGATATGACGATGCCATAGAAAATAGGCCTATTAAATAACACAGGTATGACGTCATAAATAGGTCACCCAACGCAAAAAGACATTTGGCCCCACCACAAGATTCATCGTGAGTAAAGTACTCGGTCAAGCCCCGACCAAACCCAACACCCTCAAAACCCTAGACTCGTATTTCCTCGCGACATTAGATCTTGGTATAAACCCGCATAGAAGTCAGAGCAGGTCCCACTAGTATCTCGTGGCTCTCCGGGATCCTAGCAAGCAGCTCGTTGGCTCAAGCACCTCGCCTCTAAAAGCACCCCGTGTATTGCCTATGCCCCTAAGCGTGAGGGCATGGATTACACGTGTCCTATGTAAAACCACGAGGTCGCCAGCCAGCTGCTCGCTTGGATTCCCTATAAATATCCCCTCCGACCTCAAAGATGGGGATCCGATTCAAGAGAGAAAGTAGAAGAGCTATGATTGTCTTCCGGACCTAAAGCCCCTGGAGTTGAGTTCTCAAGGTCTTTGATCAGAGAAGAACGTTCTTGGAATAAGAACATCGCCTGACTTCCTCTCAAGCCGACGATTGAACGGTTCAAATCCTCGCGAGCCAAACATATCATCCCCATCGTTTGGACTAGTAAACGCATAACCTGATCATCAACCCTCACGATTAAGGCTTGCAGGTATTTCAACTCATTTTATCATCATGATGAGGTTATAAGTACATGTGAAATTCTATGAAGGCGTCAGTACGTTATATCTTCTACTAGATCAGTCAGGTTGCGGACAAAGTTGCACGCTTATGCCATTACTTGGTTCGTGAATCACTGACTTCTAATTCGGAGATCCGGACACTCGTTCTTATGGACACTCTTGAGTGGTTTTGAAGATTGAATACAGCTCCCTAACTTGAGTGGGCACACCGACTATCAACGGATCAACCATATATTCAATTTCAATTTTCAACCCTTCGGATTTTGAAGTGATTCACACGCAATCCAATCCAGATAGTCAGCCTCAAATAACCAAATTCATGGCAATGGCGAAAGGGAGAGTCTTTACTCCTTAGTGTTAGATAGGGGACTGTTTTTGCTCTTCTTTAACCCTCCCCTCCCATGGCTGCCATTGCCAAACCCCAATCTCTAGCCTAGAACTCCTTTTCCCCATCTCTCTCCCTCCGAGCTTCGAAAATGCCGCCTCTATCCAGAGGATCGAAGATCTTCCACTACCGCTCGTCTTCTCCGTCCCTATCCCTCCCCCGCGGCTCCATCTTCCCGATCTTCTGCCTCCTCACGGGCATCGCCGGCCTAATAGTCGGCCTCGTCGCCATCACGGCGCCTCTTCGAGCCAGAAACTGCGCCTCGCGCGATCCTAGATCCGTGTCCGTTGTCTGGGAACGGGGAGGCAGTGCGCGGAGCAATGGCGGTATCACCAGCGAGGGTGTTAGCAGGCATAAGGTTATGGGGTTTGTCGGCATCTTTACTGGTTTCGCTTCGATTGGTCGCCGCCGTGCGCTTAGGCAAACCTGGTTGCCCTCCGGTGACCAGGGCCTTGAAAGGTATGCATAATGCATTCCCCTTCGATGATTTGAAGTCTGTGTTTTTTATGTATGTTGCTGAATTCAATTGCTGTTTACAGTGTTAGGTTGTATAACAAAGTGTTGAATTTCAGTGATGGTTATTGGTTGGTGTTAGTTTGTTCTGAGGATGTTTATGTTGGAGTTTATATCTGTGCACTTAAACTAGGTTAGGGAGATTGAATGTAATTCCCATCTCTTTCAATCATAACTGATCTTTGGTGAAAATTGAGCTTCGAATAGGTTGTTATGTCATTCAAATCATAACATTAAACATGTGATGATTGAATCCATGATAAGCTATGGGTAAACCTATGAGCATGGAAGCCAACTGAAGTTTTCTTATTTTCTTACATTTCTGTTTTTGTTGGCCGTATTGAGTTTGTTTGCGATTGATAAGAACTTGCGAGATGTACAACCTAGACTACATTTGATTTTCTCGCTGTTGGAAAAGCGTTTCATCTGTGTACAATGTTTGTCTCTAAAAATGTATTCTTATTTTTGTTGAGAGGTTTGATATGGGAGTGTCCCTCCCACATTGATTATAAAAGAGTAAAAATGATGGGTTATAACTTATAAGGAAGGGTGAAACTCTACACAATAGCTTAAGCTTTTGTGTTGGTGGATCCCGACCTTATAATCGCAAAAATAATAATAATAAATCAATATAACCCGACACGTGTTTGCCTCCCGTTAACGGCCCGTCGGATATTTCACAATTTTCTTACCATTTGCCTTAGTGTGCTGGTCCAAATTATACCTTATTGTTACATTTTATGCTTCAAATTGCTGAAGAATGGATTTGGAAATACTGTTGGTTTTGGTCTGCAGATTGGAAGAAGCGACAGGATTAGCTTTCAGGTTTATCATAGGCAAAACCAGTGACAAGTGGAAAATGGCTCAGCTCCAGAAGGAGGTAGCAGAATATGATGATTTTTTGCTGTTAGATATAGAGGAACGATACAATAGGCTTCCATACAAAACGTCAGTGCATGTACTTCTCAGGTTATTTCGGTTTGTTCCCTATAGTGTGGTTATAGTGAAAAATGTGTGTGGTTTGACAGGCTGGCCTTCTTCAAAGCTGGTTATGCATTATTTGATTCCGAGTTTTATGTTAAGATCGATGATGACATATATCTGAGACCAGGTAACTATTTTTAGGTTTACAGTATTGCTTCTGTAATTGCTGCTTGTTTAGAATGAAATTAACTATTGGCCATTATATTGGCAGACCGGCTATCACTTCTTCTGGCAAGAGAGAGGTCGAACCCACAGACTTATATAGGATGTCTGAAAAGAGGTCCAGTCTTCACTGACCCCAAACTTAAATGGTTAGTGATGTGATAATATGATTTAATATCTTATTACAGTACTCTGATCAACTGACAACGATAAATCCTAGAATTGAACCGTGTTACTAGAAGAAGGCAGCTCTTTCATGATCCTCTTCGGCAAATCAATTTGACCTTTTAATCTTGCAGGCATGAGCCGCTATCTAATCTTCTCGGTAAGGAGTACTTTCTACATGCTTATGGTCCAATCTATGCTCTTTCTGCAAGTGTCGTTGGAAGCCTTGTAGCCTTGAGGAACGAAAGGTAATTTTAGCTTACCTTAGCTGCAAATGTCTACATGAACATGTATGCGTTGTCTAGTCCCATCACTGCTGATCTCTTTTTTTATTTCATTTTTGGAAAATTGCAGCTTTCGGATGTTCAGCAATGAGGATGTAACGATTGGCTCATGGATGCTTGCTATGAATGTCAAACACGAGCATGAAAGAGCGCTATGCGAGACAAAGTGCACGGCATCATCTATTGCTGTATGGGATTTACCCAGGTGTTCAGGTTGACCTTCTAGCCTCTCACCTCTTATTATAATGACTTTTCATATCAATTTCATATTTAGCTGATAGAGAAACAAGCAAACTGCAAAACTTGGTATTGAAGATGAATCAACCCTTGTTGAATCAGGGCTTTGCGAGCCAGAAACAAAGATGCTAGAGCTTCACAAGATGGATGAATGTTCGAAAACCCCAACCATGAGATCCAACAAATAGGATCAAAGGCGACTTTTGCAGCATGTTGTTTGTTATCACTGTCACTGTCCCTGACCCTTTGACCCGCCTTCTATACCGGGTTGATTGATGCATCTTAGGGTTTCTGCTATATCATTTATACGCTTTTCAGGCTGTTAAACGTAGCTGCAAATGTAAATGGATTGTGCAGGGCTCGGATGAACATGACACATCTGGTTTCTCTTTCTTGTTCTCGCGTTGAGTTGCTAGACCATGTTGATGTGCATAATACCTCGGAATGTGATCAATTACATCAAGTCGAGGTTATGTGGTTTTAGGTTTTAAGCGACGGCAATAGATCTCAGAAAAGATTACATGGTATGGATTAGTGATCCGAACCGATAGGCCTTAGTTCAAGAGGGTTGTTTTGAAGTCCTTGCTGGTTATCTGCGGATGTGAAATGGCTTGCTGTCATGAAAATGACAAGAAACCTTCATGAACAATTTGACAAGCTGGGGATTAACATCATTGATCAATCACCAAAATAGTGACAAACCTTCATTTTGGGCTTTTCCCAAATGGGCCCAGATTTAGTGGGCCAGATAAAGAATGGGCCCAATTCCCCATCAACATCTTACATCTGAATAATTTGATCATCATTTTGTCCAAATCTATACAAACAAACAAACAAGTGGCATCACAACTAAGTCGGATAAGATTTCTTAAGTTTCAATTTATAACCTCATTTTTCAAAATGGCTAAAATTATTAAAATTTGGAAATCTTTTCCAATTTGTTCAATGATATAAGTTAAGAGTTTCAAGCAATTAAAAAATATAATAAAGTGTCAAGTCTTACTAATTTAGCTAATAAGAATGATATGTCACTACTAATATGTTATGAGTTCAATTTTCTTCCTCCACTTATTATCCTAAAATAAATGTATGTGAATACATATTTTGTCAAACGGAAGGAGTATGCATATTGATAAAAATTATTAATATAAAAAAAAAAAAAATACATAAGTCATTGTGTAGAAATGAACTCATATTCATACTTTAATCGCTAATAATTATACGGGTTTTCTATCCTATGCCCTAAGGGCATAAGATAAGACTATAAACAAGACCCAATCCTATTTGCAACATTCTCACTTTCTTTGGCGCCCGAGTATTATTTGTGTAAGTTTGAGATTCACTTTGTATTACCGAAATAATGTTAGTCCTATTTTGTAGACCAAATCCCACCTTAATTTTGCACACTATGACAATAGATTGGATGGACATGAATGGTCGAGGTTTGATGGTGTTAACGTTGTCGCTTGGGAAAACGTACATTGAAAAGTTGGAATAGATATGAATGTGATAACTGATAAGTAGTTCTCTGTGACCAACAAGCAGCCTGAATCATTCACGGAAGTACATGTTTTTTGTCTAAATTTCAAACCCCTAATAATCAAAAGGAAGAAGAAACCTTTATTCCCTTTTGGAAGCAAAGAAAACTCAACAAACAAACAAATTTGCAGAGGAAATAATTAGTAGGAGTACTGTATAATTAATTACACAAGTTTTTTATTTTGTTTTTGTAAAGGAAATTAAATTAATATTTATTTGTAGGTGTTTGGAAATGAAATGGAGAAAAAGTAAAGAAGACAAAAATAAGAAGCTAGGCAGGAAAACCACTCTGCCATTCCCTCCATCACTCCCCTCTATCCTTTTAAGCAAATTATGGGGGTATCCTATGCCTCTACATATTCTTTAATTCTATTACATTATTTATTTATTTATTATTCCTTCCATTTTTATAAGAAAATATGGAGAGAAGAAACAAGTTATCATTTTACAAAGTACAATTATCAAAACAATATGCTCATTTGGAAATATTCGGAATGGAGGGAAAAAGAAACTTTAAAAGGAGATGATTGGTATACCCACTTTTTTTGGGGGTTTCATGTGGTATATATACATAGTACTATAGTTTATTATTGGCCAAAACTTGAGTTGTATTATGATTATAATTATGATTGGCATCTTTCAAACCAATTTTTTTCAAATTAAATTATACTTACAAAATAAGTGGGTAGTCTTACTTGAAGAAAAGGGTAAATTTCAATAATAATAATAATAATAATAATAATAAGGGGCTTCACCGTTCACAATTAGAGTCAATGATTCATTGTACCCGACAAAGCAGTCTCTCAAGACACTGAAAGAAATAAGAAGAAGTACGCGGATATTTGTGTTGCTAAGGGGTATTGTTTCATGACATTTGCGTTCTCTACTTTAGGAAAACTGGGGGGTGATGCTATTCGTTTTCTGAAGCGGGTTCAATTGGTTACGAAGAGTCATAGGACAGAGTCCGACAATGGTGATTTCATATTTCATAGAGTTGGTTTTACTATTAAAAAAGTGTTGGAACTCAATTTGTTACGAGACTTCCAACTAACTTTATGTAAATCTTTTTTCATCATAATAAAGTCTTTATAATAATAATAATAATAATAATAATAATAATAATAATAATATGCACCACTTCACCATTAAAATGTCCATTTGAGATGTTGTTAACGTAAGAGTTTTTTTTTATATAAAAAAAATCCTAATGAGAAAACAAAATAAATATTTTTCAAAATTATTTTTACTCAAATATCATCAACTTGTCCATTTCGATGATTTAAAGAAACATTTAATTAGTTTTAAAAAATGTTACTAAATTTGTGAAAAAATATCTATATTTTTATACTCAAGACTATGGCTGTGTATGGTTACTATATTAGCAGGTTAAAAAGTGTGAAATTATTAGCTGTTAAAAAAATAAACGGGTTTAAATGGTGTATGGTAACAACAAATAAGCTTTAGTCGGTTAAAAAAAGGGTTTATAAATAAGCTGCAGATTGAAGCTTATTTTGAGGTTTATATTCCATAATTACTATTTTACCCCTTCTCTTTTATCTTATTTGGTTTGAAAGTACTACAATACCCCTAATAAAAACCAAATAAACTCCACTTTTTACAAATAAACTGTTTTTCGCCCCATACGGAGTTTATATTTTTTCATAAAATTTTAACTACTTTTACCAACAGTTTATAAATTTTTACCTTGTTTATAATTTTAGTCAGTTTATTAACCCCGTCCCATACGAACCCTATAACAAAAGGGTAATTAGATATACCAGGTAGTACTCCGTGTATATGAAATGCAAATCAGCAACTTGATGAATTAATGTACTCTAGGAGATCGAATCCAATACAGAAGGTGCAGAGTCACGAGTAGGAGTACGATGATACAACTCAACTACCGAGTAATATACTACGCAAACAAAACAAGGAGCTAATCCTATAAATATAGGTTCCCTTGTGCACACCCTAAGGGGTGTACTTTGTGCACATATCTTGGTCTTTGATTGAAAGAAATTAAAGGCCAGGATTAAATGAGTGTTTCTTTTTTTTTAAATAGAAAAACGGGTGGGACCCACCTAAAAAGGTCTGACGCGCTATTTTATTTTTCTGGATCTGATTTCGCTGTTTTAAAAAATATGTCCATTCCACCGAATAATGTTTCATAATCTACCGAATAATGTTATATTTCATTTTTCCATCCATTTCAAATCAAATTTTACCAATTCAACTGAATAATTTGTCATACACTACCGAATAATGTTTAATTTTTTGTCAATCAATTTTCATTTTGACTCCGAGTTAATTTTTATGCATTCTGTTTTGAAATATTATTCGGTAAAATAGTTATATTTTTTAGGAAATTATTCAATAGAATATATGAGTATTCGGTGGTATAGGAATGATTATTTGGTCGTATATGAGAGGCTTTATGCTATTTGTCAATCCGAAAACTCCATACGCAGACGAATAATGATCACAATTTCACCGAATAATTACCAACTCCTTGACACTAACAACCAAAATTTCAACATATTCATCCGAATAATCAATGAATATCGCACCGAATGCATTCGAACCACAATGCCTTCGAACGGACCACCCCCAACCACCCACCACCCTCACCACCCCCACACAACCACCCAGCCCGGCCAGACCATCCCGCCACCCACACCCCCGCCGCAAAAAAAAATAGAAAGAAAAAGATCCCTCCATTCGAACGGAGGAGGTTGAGCCCGACCACCTAAACCGCTCGGAACCGCTCGGAACCGCCCGGATCTGAGCGAGAGGGGAGGAGGAGGCCCGGATCTGAGGGAGAGGGGAGGATTCGACCCTGGCGCCGTCGAATCCGGTCGCTCTCGGCGCCGCCAGCACCGATCTGAGCGAGAGGGGAGGCGAAACCTTCGCTACTTCCCCTAGCACTGATCTGAACGCCGCCCATCTCGCGCCCTCGTCTCCTCCTTCCCCTAGCACCGTCAGATCTGAGCGAGAGGGGAGGCAAAACCTTCGCCAGATCACACCGCCGCCTCCACCTGGGCTCGGCGCTGCCACCGCGAGTCGACAACAACCTCCTCGCATTCCCTTGGCCTCGATTCGCTCGGAGCAAGCACCCTAGCGCCGCCTCACCTCATCTCTCTTCCGATCCAACTCGCCTCGCCTTGGCCTCGATTCGCCGGTAACAAACAACCTTCGCCGCCGATATCAAACAACACTGGTTCCGTTTGTCGTCTCAAACAACACTGGTTCCGCCGATGACAAATTGGGTACACAATCGAATGAAGAAGATGGCAAGTTGAGGTGAGGCGGCGTTAAATTTGTCATCTCAAATGAAAAAGAAGGCAAAAAGGATTTCAGGGTTTTGATTCCACACACCAACACGCGCCCACGCCCTCAAGCAAGCGCTGTAGATTAGTTTTCTATTTTTTTTAAAAAAAACTAACGGGCTACGTGGCAAAATCATGTTCATCCATTTTATTTCGATCAAAGGATCAGATTTGTGCACAAGATACACCTTAAGAGGTGTGCACTTTATACCCATTCTCTCTCTCTCTCTCTCTCTCTCTCTCTCTCTCTCTCTCTCTCTCTCTCTCTCTCTCTCTCTCTCTCTCTCTCTCTCTCTCTCTCTCTCTCTCTCTATCTATCTATCTATCTATCTATCTATCTATCTATCTATCTATCTATCTATCTATCTATCTATCTATCTATCTATCTATATATATATATATATATATATATATTCACATGGCTATTTTTATCGTCAAGGATAAGATGATTATGATTTATGGTTACTATTTTTGGATTTATGGATGATTTATTGACCACAACTATTGAAACTGAAGAGTGAAGACCCATCAAATTTATAGGGGGAAAAGTTCTCATAGTTTTCAAAAATGGATTTAAATTTTGTGTGGTACTACACCATCAAATTTGTTTTCTTCTTACATAAGGGGACAATCTTTTTATGGTTAGGATTTATTGAACTTCAACGTACAACATAACACATAAGCCGAGTGAGGTTCCATCCTAAACCAATTGGCAATAGGAGGAGTAACCCACCAGCTTATATACTAAAATTTCTTTGTTCATATTATCAATATGGGACTCTTTTGACCCCTTCACATCTTTCATTTTTTCAACAAACAATAACTGGCATGGGTTTGGAGGCCGAGCTCCCAACACGTAAAGGTTCAAGGAAGCGGCACCCTTGGAGGTAGTCAAAACGGTATATTATATTTTTTTTTAGTTCAAAAGTGGGCAAATTATTAATAACAAGTAAATTAGCTTGTTGTCTCTTCTTTGCCTTTCCCTGCTCGTCGTTTCTTGAGGCAGGGCCGGCCTCGCAACCCTTCTCCTCCTGCCCGCCTCCTCCTGCCGCCTCTGCTTTTGCCTCCGCTATGCCTACCCCTTCATCCCCCTTCTCCTTCTACTGTAGCCCATCAACGGAACCTCCTTTCCCTTTGCAGGCCTCCGCCCCATCACCGCCGATCTACACCAACACCGACGCGGTCTCCTCCTCCACCCCCAACCGGACCACCCTTCCCCCTTGAGGGCTGTCTTCCTCTTCTTTCCCCTATTTCTGTTGTTTTGTTGTTTTTTTGTTGATTCGTTTCCTTTTTTTGAAAAGCCCCAATTTCTAGGGTTTCTCCGTTTTGTGTTTTTGGTTTTGTTTCGTTTTCTTGTTTTTGTGTTTCTTCCTTCTTGTTCTTTCGCATCCCCTCTCCTTTGGTTTTTGCCTTGGCTTTGTGATTTCTGGTCCTTTACTTGTTTTCGATCGGTTTACTTGTTTTTGATCGGTTTTAGCTTCGGGTTTGTTTCAATCTCCCCCTCTCGTTTATTGCTTTTGCTGGATGTTTCGTTTTTCTTGGGTCTTTGTTCTTTGTTTCGTTCTTGTTGTTCCGATTTGCTTCTCTTTGGTTTTTTCTATGCTTCTGCTTGTTCTTTTTCTGTCTTGATTTGCTTCTTGTAGTGGTTGTCGTTGCTTTGTTGCTCTTTGTTTTTGGTTTTAGTCTTTTTCTTTCTGTTTCTGCTGGGCTTTTCTCTCGGTTTCTTCCTCCTTCCTTTGTTCTTTTTTGGGGTTTGGTTGCTTGGTTTTTCTTTGCTTCGTTTGCCTTCGTTTTGGGTTTCTTGGTTTTCATTTTGCTGTTTCTTTGGGGAAAGAAGAGTAGCGAGTTACCCTCCTACAAATCCCAATACCCAATGCTCCACCCTCTTCCCCACCCATCCTTTACCGTCACCACCCACCATCTGACGTCTACTCCGGCTCCGATCCACTACCTACAAACCATTGACAGTAGCCACACCCACATCCAAGACAAATACCTACTAATCCTTACAACACTACTGATTACTCCAATATGTATAAGACGGAGACCAATGGAGAGTTAACTCTCGACTCCAGCACCAAAACGACAAGTAATAATGGGAGAACAACTAAGATCTTGCTCTCGACTCCAACACCAATCGGAGAAAACTGAGAGCTTGCTCTCGACTCCAACACCAAAATGACAAGTACCAATCGGAGAACAATTGAGAGCTTGCTCTCGACTCCAACACCTACATCTGAAAGATTGAAACCAAGCTTTTTCTGATCACCAAGAAGAAGAAAAGAAAAAAAAAAAGGCTTTGTCGGCCTTTAATAGAGTTCGTCTCCATTATTCGGGCCATCTTTGCCCCGTTGTCGCCGTCTCTCCGGTCTGCCGCTGGTTACCTCACTCCTCCCACCACAGTTGCATCCGCCTCCACTGGATGTATCTTTATCTACGGCTTGTTTGTCGGATGTTGCACTTTGATCCACTCCAGCCTTTGTTCCTTTGGGCCCTGTTCGGGCTCCTTTACCTTTTTCCTTTATCTCGATTACATCATGAACCAATTTATTGCCGAACCACGATTCAATTTCTTTCTCTCCCCTCATTGTCTGCCCTTGGTGTGCAAGGGCTATTGTCATCTTTGCGCGCCAAGGTCTTACTTGGGGAAAGAAAAAATTAAATTTCTGGGATATAACCTCCCTTTTTCACCACTTGGTTAACCTTCCTTAAAATTTTATGGGATAACCTCCCTCTTTCATTCTTTGGGTTACCCCCTTCTCGATCTTTCCCGTCACAAGGATTTAGGCCCCGACTTTTTCTAGAGTGTTTGCCTGCTTGTTACTAGCGCTGGTATTTATTTGAGTTTTGTGGTGTTTCTTTTGCCGACGCGCGAGAGGTCGTGGACGTGATCGAGATCTGACGGCTCGCTACCGACCGAGTCCAAATCTGAGGTCTCCACTTTTGTTCCCCAGGGTCTCCCTGCGTTACCTCTACCAACTGACAGAAGAAATGTCTCGCATTGTACCGGTTCCTAATCCGTTCGCCCTCGCTAGTTTCGACTCCGATTCTCTAGTTGTTCGTGGTTGTCTTATCTTTGTTGATTTGGTTGTATTTTGGTTCCTTCATATCTGTCTGTCCGTTGCCGTTCTTTCGGCCGCTCGTCTCACCGGGCCTGTCCGGTGAGTCGAATTATTTCCGGTTCAAAAAAAAAAAAAAAAAAAAAAAAAAAAAAAGTAGATTAGCTTGTTGCTACATACTCCCTCCGTTCGGCAAAACTTGTCGTTTACTATTCACGCACGCTTTTTTATAATGATAAAAACTATATAAAATATTCATTTTTTTATAATTTTTTTTTAACAAGTTTGTACTTATAATAATAACTATGAAATTGTTAAAAAAATTATTTAAAAAACTAGATATTTTATATAGTTTTTATCTCCTAAAAAAGCGTGCGTGAATAGTAAAGTGACAAGTTTTTCCGAACGGAGGTAGTACCATTTATTTTTTAGTTTTGTGTTTCGGCTTGTTTTGTATCATGAAGGTTAGTTTGTTTGTCGATCTGTCGACTTCTTGAGAGATTAGGTAGAGACTAGGGTGTTACTGTTACCTATCTTTTGAATATTTTCCTGTATATAAAAAAAATAACTGCCTTTTTTGAGCAAATTAAACGATAGCTTCCTCAATAATGGGTACATAATATAAGTAAATTAATCAATAATGTATTGCTTGATCCGACATTTTACACGAGTATTGTTGGTGCTCTACAATATGTCACCATCACCCATTTTGAAATCTCCTGTGTGGTGAATTGAGTATGTCAGTTCATGCATCGTCCCACTGAGGAAGCAGGATGTTGTTGCTCGGTGTAGCACGAAAGCGGAATATAGGCCATTGCTTCTACTGTGGCTAAATTACCTTGAATTCAACAGTTGCTTCTCGATTTGTGAGTTCGGCTTGATAGTTGGGTTGCATTATCCGATAGTCTCAGTGTCACTTTCACGACTCTCAATCCAGTTGTTAACAATCGATCAAAACATATCCATATTGATTTTCACTTTGTTCGTGAGAAGGTTGAGGCCTGCAGAGAGTTGGTTGGTTGTCCGTCATTTCGGGTCTCGGGGCTAATCATCTTATTTATATACTATAAATAAATCTCTGGGTGAATAGATTAATTAATAGAGATTTCGTAATTGAGTTATCTTTTATAAATAATAAAATATCAAATAATTTGAAACCGAAGAAATTAAGGAGGAACGACTTACCATCAAATCAAATGGAGATAAGGATCGGAATCGGATAGTGAATGAATGGGACTCAAGTGGGCTGGCTGCTGCAGGCTGGGTGAATGAATTGGAACGTACTCTTCCCGGAGGAATCTTGAGCCCTTCCTCTCCCCCAAATTGGCATGTGGCCAACACGTGATCGCCATCTGCCCATCTATATATATATGATCATCCTAATACCTCTTTGGGTCCATTTGGACGTTGATGTTTACGGGGAGTATATCATTATCAATATCATATATGGCCGCCCCTTACAAACCGCGACGTTTCTGTCGATTCTCATCCATCGCTGCACCCTGCATCGGAAAGTTCGGTGTTCACATCTACACTACTAGAGGTGAATCTAAGACCATCAACAATGGTGCCACATTTGTAAACATTTTTTTTAAACTCTATTGGTTGTTTTGGGTGTGTAAATATATACATTTGAGTATGTAATGAGTATACCGCCTCCCATATGTGCAATTTTTTTTTTTACAAAAAGAAAGACTATTACATTGGTTGGTTTTTTATGATTTTATTTTCTTTTTTGTTTTAAATGAATTGTATTTGAATGATGAGTAAAACAATGCACATTTTACCAATAAACCAAATTGTTACACATCTTGTGCAAATGTGTACATTTTACCCAAAACCATTTTGGATGGTCTAAGAGCCACGATTACGTATGCACCCCTCATTTTTTTTACAGTAAGCAAGAAGTAGATCGATAAAACGATCTTGAAGCTATGAAAAGATAGTTTGATGAACCCTACAGAGGGAAGAAAAAAAAAGCACTAGCTTACATCTAATATTACAACTAAGAGATAAATTTGTAATTAAAACGTCTAAAAATTGGAGCCTTAATTCTTGATATCTCGTCTGCGAGCTTAGATGGCTTCCATACAGGTCGAGTAAGGTGTCGAGGCTATAGTCCAAATCGAGAGCCAGGAGCACCGACTGGACCACCAGATTCCAACTTTAATTAATTTGCTCAAAAATCTTGTTGCATGTGACATCTCGGGTTCAAAACATTGAGTTTTGAAGGTTGCATGACCATAGATTCGGGAATTTTTATGAATAGATTTTGTTTGAAATTTTAGGTTTAGGATTAGGAGGATTGGGGATTCATTACAAGTGTGTGAAGGGTACTAAAGTAAACTCCGATCAAGAGTCATTGAAGGGGTGGATCTAGGAGGGCGGACTATCCTAATTATGAAGGGCATGTGCAAACACTTGTTCAAATTCATAAACCATACAGAAACTCAAACCCTTGAATGGAAAGATAATCCTATGTTTAACTTTATTGATCCAACAAGGATTGGAAAACTAGTATTCCAATTCAAAAAAACTCCAAAAGGATGTTCTTCTATCTGCACCAACAAAAATTGAAGGGATTTGCAACAAAATATAATGTGTACATAAACTTTAAACTCTATAAGTTGTAAATAGTATGGAGAGAATTGTAAAACTTAATCCAACAAAAAAGAAAAACAATAACTTGACGAACGATCGAATTCAGAACACCAAACCACACAAAAAAAAAACCACAAAATCGGCATAGCTGACAAAGCATGATAGACAACCAATACGAGTAGCAAAAAATGGTCCCGAGCGGCCGCGAGCGTGCGTGGAAGTAGCCATCGATGTCAATGGGGATCATGTTGCTTTGTATCTACCTTATCAATGGCTATGCGATGAGCATCGGGAGACGAATCTTCAAAGCTTCAAACGCCACCATCTGAGTAGCTCGAGGCAGACGTAGACGGCGCGACAAGTCCATGTGGATCGATCCATCTCCCACCTTCTCTGGTCCTATATCATGACCTCCAACAGCCAATCCAACTGTTTTTATACTGACAAACTAAGGAAGGAAAATGGGAGGAAGAGGAGCGCGAACACGACGTGGAGGGAGGGGGTCTGAGCGTGCATGGCAAGAATTGTCCGCTCCCGTCGCCATCGGTGGCAACGAAGGAATCGTAGTCGGATTCATCTACGATTCAGCTTTCTTCATTGTCAAATTCATCTGCGTACAACTCTGATCGAATCATCAGGACAAAGATCAACGACGATGGCAGACCTCTAGGGTGGCCATGGAAGAAGACGAACATGAGGCGCGACGATGGAGGAAGTCAGGAGGAGATTCGAACGAGGGCTGGGAAATCACTCGTTTCTTCTTCTTCCACTTCCCTCATGGCTCATCCTCTTCCTCTTCAATGGCGGCTCATATCTGGAACGACAGAGTTCTCTCGCTTACTTTAGACTGCCCGTGGACATTTGCTTAATTTGAATGGCTCGATGGACATTTGCTTGATTGGATTAGGAAATTGGAGCTTACGACCCATTTTTCTCTAATTTTAAATTTTAAATTTTAATATATATATAGGAGAAAACATTTTAATTAGGAGAAACGATGGTAATATAATAACAAAACACGAGGGGTGAGGTTTTCAATTAATTTAATTAATTGAATGTGGCCGTTTTTTTTTTTTCAATCGAACATATACTTAATCTATGTTCAACTTTAATTAGCTTAAACATAGGGTCAATTCAATTCATTACTCTATAAAGCTAGCTAGATTGAATTATTTAACTAATTACTAATCCGTATAGAGTTACTCTTTTCTCTTTCTTTCTTTCTTTTTTTGGTTCAGATAGTACGTAGTAATCACTACTGCTATTTTGATAGTTTAACACCAACTATGCCACGAACAGACCACCAGCATGCATTATAAAATCTCGTGAATGGTGACGTAATTAATTACACGTACACTATTAATGGTTGTTTAATGGAGTAAACTACATATCTGATGGATTTGGGAATACCCAATCAGGATGAATCCTTGATTTTAGTAAAATGGACTTTCCCTAGAAGTCGAAGATGTGTTATGCTCACTGAAACCCGTGTTGTAATTGTACTACACTCAATTTTTTTTTCCAAAATTTATTTTTTTGGTTAAACATTTCACAAAACCACCTGTAATTCAGGGTATATATATACTCCTTATAATATAAGCTGCGAGTATAAATTTGGTTCAGTTTTTTATTCTTTGGAATGAATTAGACATGGAAAAAAATATATTCTAATTTTTTTTTGGTCATCAAATCTATATCTAATTATCTAATATAATACTAAAACAGCTGCGAAGGATACACATGTCGGCCTCACGTTGAAAGTGCCACGTGGCAGCCATTCACTTAACATACCTCATATATATTTAAAATAAATATACTTAAAATCATTTTTTATTAATTCAAATATTGAATTTGTTGGCCAAATTATAACAACTTCTCCGAATTCGCAGGTTATTTTTCATCCAAGATTTTTTGAAGCAAGAAAATAATAAATCAATACTTCCTCCGTTCCACAATACATGTCCTTTTTCTTTTCGGCACGCTTTTTAAGGAGCGAAAAACTCTATAAAAAAAAAATTTTAATTAATTTTTTTATATAATTTGATACTTATTACTAATAGGTTTAATCAAACAAGATTCGGTTAGGATATGTTTATGAATTTGTTTTATAGTTTATTTTGGATTTGGGTAGATAATCTCTTTCAAGATAAGTTTAATGAAATGCAATTCATTTGGAATATTTTGATTAATTCATAAATTGATTATTTCTTCTCCCTAATTGTCAAATATTCTTATTGGTTGAAAATTATTTATGTGTTCGTTTTAATAAACCAATATTGATAGTTATTAAACATTAATAAAAAATGATTTTAAGTCTAATATTTGTTAAATTTGTTATATCTTCCTTAAGAAGCATTTCATCCAAATAGGTATTCTATTTTTTTTTTATGAAATAATTTATTTTTATGAGGGTATTTGACAAAAAATTGAAGTTAGGTGATTGAGGGTGTGTTTCGATTCCAATATATTTTAATTATAATGCATAAATGTTTGAGTAGTGTTTGGTTAACACTTTTTACAATGGTTTAAAATAACGTAAAATTTAAATTAAATACATAGTAAATTATGTGAATTAATTATATTATGTTATTTAATGTAATTAAAAACTTTACACAATAGTGGTTGTTTAATTGACACAATTTATAAGGTATTTTATTTAAAAGGTATATCATTTTAAGCACATTATAAAATCTGATAACGAAATACTACTCAAGTGTTTGTATTTATAAATACATTATAATAAAAATGCAATCGAAATCCAAACACACCCTGACTATCCATTATTTATAAGACTAATATTAATGCCTTAATTTTTTTATGTTGTTAAAATATCATTTGAATCTAAACATATTTTGAATATATATTAAATAAATTGCATATAAAATATACTTTCATTAGCAAATATATTCCGTTGAATCTTCTAATGTAATAAAGGGCATGGTATAAAAATAAGAAAAAGAAAGAGATTTTACATTTGTATCTTTAACAAAAATTTCGTATACATTAAAGACATATCTTAGTTTTTATTTTATTTTATTTAATTGTGAAAACATTTAGAATCAAATATTAAAATGAATCATGTATAGGTGAATCTTTAATTGTCTTTCTTGAACCTCCTTCGTAACTTTAAGTTTTTTCTCTCACTTTTTCAACTCTTTTTTCTTCCATATTTTTTTAAAATTATTTTAGAGGTTTAAGCGAAAATTGAGGTTTCCTGTCAAAGTTTCTTTGCCAGATGGCTCAATTAAAATTGTTACAGAGGTTAGGGATATACATCTTGCATCGGGGTTGATTTTGTATGATGTTTTCTCTATATCTGCATTCAATATAAATTTGTTATATGTTGGTTGGGAAAGTGATGTTTTTACTAATATATAATAATAAAGCTTCTATTTTGATATTGCAAATTATATAAAATGCTCAAACAAAACTAATAAAAAGATAATATTTGATAGAGTTTTTAGCTTCTTAAAAAACATGTCAAAAAAAAAAATTAGAATGGCCTACATTTTGAGACGAAAGGATTTTTTTTTTTACTTTTAAGTTTATTAACATAATATATATCCTTTTTTTATGTGCTCTTTATCCCAAAGTTTTGAAAATTTCATTCACTGGCGTTAATGGAATGTGTAGTCTAACTACGAAATTATTTGGTTCTACCTTCTAATAAATGTGTGTTTAATGCTCAAAGTAATCTATCAACTTACTAAAAAAACTTAGAAGGCTAAAAAAAACTCATTCTCAAACAGCAGTGGTGACTCTAAACTTTGAACTATCTCTGTCTCAAAATATCAGTCGTTTAACTTTTAGCACGTTTTTTAAGGAGCTAAAAACTTTATAAGATATTAACCTTTTTTTATTAGTTTTTAAAAATAATACTATACTTATTATTAATAAGCATAATGTTATTTTTAAAAACCAATAAAAATATGATACAGTATTTTATAGAGTTTTTAGCTTCTTCAAAAACATGACAAAAAAATAAAACAACCTATATTTTGAGAAGGATAAAGCATTATTTTTTACTTTTAAATTTATTAGAAGAATATTTCTTCTCCGACATTTTTATATGCTCTCCATCCAAAAGATCTTAAAACTCCATTCACCTAGAGTTTGTGTAATATGTAGTCGAACTACCAAATTATTTCGTCTTACCTTCCAAACCATTAACACAACAAAAAGTAATAGTAGAGGACCACATTTTTATATCCTGGACACATTTTTATATTCTGCCTTGGACATTTCAAATCTCAAACTTAACCCAACCCTGCTAGGAAGGAGACATTGACGGAAGCATTATTTTTTTTATCCAAATTTATATTATTTTACTATATCGTTTTCATATTATTATAATAGTATAATATATCTAATATATAATGTAAATAAATTATGGTAATATCTTCTCTAAGATATAATATATTTTACAAATCTCGTGCATTACGCACGGGTACTACGCTAGTTATAATACTAAAGGAGAAGTCGCCTACGACATGTGGCGGCTTCTCCTTTAATGTAGCTTCTTTATTTTTTTAAATGATTTTAATTGATTAGTCTAAACAAACTTGATTTATCTTAAAATAGGATTTGCATATCCAAATAAAATCTAAACAAACTTGATTTATCTTAAATGATTTTCTCACCTGTCGGCCGTCACTAAATAAAACATGCTAATAACAAATTGAGATGCGAATAAAAAAAACTGAGATAACAAGCTATATAAGATTTTTAAAGATAACAACTAATAACCGATTGAGATATATCCAAATCCAAGTCTATCGGATTACAAAGATTTTTAATCTATTTAATTAATTAATTAACAAGATACATAAGATTTTATTGCAAATCATGGGTGAGATCCAATTAATAACGGCATATGATGGGCGATATCCAATTAATAACAACATATCTAACGGGTGAGATTTTATTGCAGATGATTTGTATGGCCTATCTAATTATTGAATTGGGATTTTTTTTAGCAATTATATGTGGCGTATCCTACTTAAATGGATTATTGACAATTACGAGTAATTGACTTTTCAATTAATTTTCTAACTTAAAAAAATCCTAATTTAATTTAAATTAAAAATTCTAATTTATTTAAATTTATTTTATAACTAAAAACTCTACTTTAAAGGAGAAGTCGCCTAGCCTAACCCATGTGGCGGCTTCTCCTTTAATGTATGGATTTTAACCAATCATGAATTACTAATTGTGATTTGGTGTGTTTGATCTTATCTACTCAGATTTGTTTGGTTGTTTTGTAACTAATATTATAGTTTTTAGGGAAAATCTATATTTTGTTATTATATTTTCAACTATAAAAGAACTTTTTTTAAATATTCAAAATTACTAATTTTTTATTTGGTGTGTTTGATCTTATCTAGCTATTAAAATTTGTTGGGTTGTTACGTAACAAATATTATGTTTTTTTTAGGGGAAATCAATTTTTTTTTTCAACTATAAAATATTTTCTTTAAAAAAAATCATTAACTAGGATATTGCTAAAAAAAAAACTAGATATGATTTTCTTGATTCTCGGATATGATCACCGTAACTAGAATATTTTTTAAAAGGGTTATTTATTTATTAATTCTTTTTTTTTTGCCTAAAGGATATTTATCTATTAATTGGTGTAGGTTATTTAAGCCAATCTAAAGTTTGAGACTGTGTTTCATTTGTTCGCTTAACAAAATTACATTGCTTCTTCCCAACTTTCTCTTGCATGTTACTATTAGATTTCTATTTTGCTTTTTTTTTTTTTTTATTATTGTTCTCGCATCTTTGATTAAGCTTTGTCTTCAAAAATTTTGCTTGGTAGATACATTTAGTTCTCACAAATTTGATTTGGTTTGTAATTTGTAGGTGTTTTCGGTTACACTTTGCAGCTTATATTTTACCGTTACACAACTTTTGTTGATTGAGCTCCTAATCAACGACTTCGGTTAATTGTCCTCCTTATCATGGAATCACGATTATTACATCATTCTCCTTCACGTACATGATTATTTATTGCCTCATCTTCATAATTTCAACTATTCTACCTCAATATCTTTGTCTAACAATATTGCTTTTATTTACAATCACTATGCACCAATTCATGTGCTATTTGAGTTTTTCTTTTAATTTATATGAGTCTTCTATTGAATATCCTCACATTTCTATTTCTTATCAGAAACGGTTTAAACTTTAAACTTGCTTGCGGCTTATCAATTATTGCTCATCTATAGCTAGCAACTTGAATATCTTATTTTGCTTTTACATATCTATATATTTATATCTTATTTATGTATGATACTATCGTCAATTCATATGCTAATTTGAGTTTTTCTTTTAATTTCTATAGGTCTTCTATTGAATCTCCTCACATTTTAATGTATCACCAAAAATGATTTAAACTTGCCAACGACTTACCTATTATTGCTCATCGCCATCAATTTGAATATCTTATTTTGCGTTCAAAGTAGATGGATTGGGTAGATATATTTAAGTGATATTTTGAATTCTTGATTTGTTTGCAAATTTCACACTATTTTAAACAATTCTTGATTTAAGTGGCATCAATATCAAAATAATTAGATCTTTGTAGTTTGAACCCTTAATATATAGCGGTATGAATGTTAAATTTGATATGTTTCTTTTGATTAAAATCGATTAAAATAGCGGTATGAATGTAAACAAAATAATTAGATCTTTGAAGTTTGAACCAGTTAAATACTCTATAATATTTATTATCTTTTTAATTTTAATCATCAATAAAATAGTTAAGATAAGTTTGAATCTTAACTAATCTTAATTCGATAAGATTAAATCTTTCAATTTGCAGATTTTCACGTGCTTTGTTAATTAATCTATATTTACTGTCCTCAGTTATTAAGTTGATCGATTTTCACATGTTTACTTTCATTCAAATACGGGTTTGCTTTGTATATTAATTATTCCTCTTTTTTAATAAATATATCAATAATTTCAAAAAATAAAGATAGCTTAAAAAACAAATATTTTATTTTACCCACATTAACAGTGCATAATCAATTCTATATTTTATATTTTCTGGTATATATCTTATGAAATAGTTAACTCGGTCTAAAAGATGATGAAAAAGATTTTTTAAACCAATCAAAATATCAGTGTTAGGTTGAATTAGCCTCATAATACTATTTATTATAAATCATATTACATCTTTAAATAATAATTAATTAACTCTTTTCTTTTTTCTAAATCTTAACCGATTGATTTTATTTTGAAATTATTTTTTTCAATAAAAACATATAATCTTTTTTAGTTTTGATCCATGGGATAATATATAAATAACTATTAGATCCATTTAATAAATTACTTTGTTATATTTTAATTAAATATTTACTTTAATCAATTATTCTCATTTCAATGATAACAATGAAGGTTTTGTGTGTGTGGTGTAATCTATAGTTAGGTAATAATAAGTGAGGTGATAAATTACTTTATTACATTTATGATTAAAAATAATTAGTTTATTTTATCTTAGTTGTAAAAGATACTAGATTTTGGAATTTATAGTATATTATTGAATTAATGCAACTATAGTAAAGAAAAGCCATTAGTTGAACGAGTGTTAATATGAAATTTATTTAAAATTTAAAAGAAATTTAGATAAAGTGATAAGAATCCTTGATAATTGTATTTTAACTTATATAAATGTTTTACATATGTATAAAATTATTATATAAAAAGTATCAGCACAACTGTGCGGGCACTAATTCAATAATATCATACTAAGATATATGCATTATACGTGTGTAACTAATAAGAAATCTAATTTAGTTACGATTTTTTGGATTTGTTTTACATTTAGTTTTATGTAGCAAATTGATGATAGTTTTGATTCTACCAGAGGGAGTGAAATCTATTAACAATTATATAAATAATTAATTTAAACTAATTTATCTTTTTAATTCTAACAATTATCATACTTATCCATTATATATAGTAAATGATACATCATTTTTTTTAATTCATCCTTTAATTATTGTATAGACAATGATAAAAATTTGATCAAAAAAGTTTAATAATAAGTTTATTTTAATAATTGATTAAAATATATCAAATATTTTGAGGTAATCAGGTAATAAATTACTTTATTAGATTTAAAAAAAATTATTTTAGTTTATTTTTAAAATATAATAGATTTTGTAATTTATAATATATTAATGAATTAATGCAACTATATTAAATGAAATCATTAGTTTAAGTGTTTAACGAGTGTTAATAGGAAATTTATTTAAATTCAAACAAGAATTTAGATAAAGTGATATCTTATCACTTTATTGTCATATTTAGTTTTAATTTGTTTGAATCAAAGCATTAGTTAATTAAGTTTGAAAGATGTTATAAAAATTTATGATAATTCTATTTTAACTTATATAAACGGTTTACATATGTATAAAATTATTTTATAAAAAACATTCGCACAAACGTTTAATTTTTATTACTTTATTTGTGATACTTATAATATTTATATAAAAAATGATGAATGATATTATATAAGTATATATTTTAAAACATAGATTCGTGCATTGCACGGGATACTGAACTAGTATATTCTAATTTTAATGCATCGATTTTTAAAACTAATGCATACTCCGTAATTTTTTAGAATTTAAGAAGTACATGAAGCCATGAAGGAATCGAGTTTGGCCGGAGAAATTGATGGGAGAGGATTTCAACTCACATATTTATTTGTCGGGGAATCGGAGGCTACAAAATAAAGATGGTAAGTTATCCGTGTGTGGAGCTAAGATTAGTCAATTCAAGAGAGAGAGAGAGAGAGTGAGCGAGTCCCGATGTGGTCTCTTTGACTTTCCGGCCAGTCTCTCTTGTGTGTGTGGCTATGGCTAGCGGTTATCGGGCCCCTAGCCCGTCGGGGATGCCTCCGGACAAGCCGCAAGGGTGGAGAGAGGTGTTAATGGGGAACCGAGTAAGTTTGGGAGCCCTATCAACGTGGGAATTGTGGATGATAAGGTGGTTGTTTCTTTCTCGGGAGGAGCTGATGGTGATCCTGTGGTGGATATTCCACACAAGATTATGGCTAAGTTAGAATCTGTTTGGAGCACGGCGCTGATTGTCAAAGTGTTGGGGGCCTTTGTCCCATATGTGACAATGGAGAAGAAGCTGAGAGAGTTGTGGAAACCGGCCGGAAGGATGCTGACTGCGGACCTTCCTAAAGGCTACTATGTTGTCAGATTCGACACGGATCATGACTACAACAAAGCTCTCACGGGAGGCCCATGGTCGATTTTCGGTCATCCCCTAATTATCAGGACTTGGTCGGCGTGTTTTGATCCCCTTACAGATGTGATCTCGACTTCTCCGGCGTGGGTTAGGATTGCGGATCTACCAATTGTCTTCTATGAAGAGAGTATACTTCGAAAGATCGCGTCTGGGATCGGAAACCCGCTCAAAGTGGACACTCGGACACTCTTTACTAACAGGGGCAGATTCGCTAGGGTGTGCGTCGAAGTGGACCTGTCGAGGCCGCTGAAGGGAACGATTACCATTAATGGGAAAGTTTACTTCTTTGAGTATGAAGGTCTAAATAAAATATGCTTTAAGTGTAGGAGATTTGGGCATCTAGCCATGCAATGTCCAAGTGCAGAGAAGGAGAAAGGAAGGAGCAATAGCGAGGGGGGGCCCGGGTAACCAGGCTGCGATGGAAGTGGATGTGACCGCCGAGAAGACGGGAGCTGGTAACAGGCTGGAAGGATTGGATAACCAGGAGAATACTGATGAAATTGAAGGTTGTTATGGGCCTTGGATGAAGGCCAGCCGGCGGCGTCGGAGTCAGAAAGGAAAAGGGAACGGTATCGCCGAGAATGATCATATTCATAAGGGGAGAAACAACACGCATGCTACATGGACGGTCGGTGCTACCGGCGGTCTGGTCGGCGTTACCGGAGAACAGAAGTCCAACGGTAAGAACTCCCAAAGGAGAGACGCTTTGGGGGAAGGAAATATTAATGATCCCACAGGGAAAAACAACATTAATGAGGAGAGTTTGCTGGGGGAAGGAAATACTAACGGCATGATTGAGGGGGGTAGGCAGGTTTTGCTATCCCAAGAGAATAATTCTGGGTTAAAGGCGGCGGAGTCGAATAGAAGCACTGGCAAAATTCATAAAGTAAAGAAAGGTTATAAGAAAAGTGCTAAAGGAAATGGGCATAGGAATGGAGATCCGAATGGGGAAGAAAGAAATGGGCCGCCCAAGAGGCCTAGAGTTAGCGAGCCCGTGTTAACTTTTAACCCTCGAATTCATAAGCATTCTAATGAGGATGAAGGTTCGGTTTCCGCTCAGACTAATCGAACATAGGAGAAAGACGACGACAGTAGAGATGCTATTGGGCATACACAACAGAACGGAGAGACGTATGAGAAGATGGAAGATGATGATAACCGTCAGGAAAGGGACGGTCGGCAAGATGTCAGTATGGCGTCTACTCAATGATTGGTCGGTCCTTGTGGGTTTGGGTTACCTGGAATCTGGTTTTATGATGAATTGCATATTCTGGAATTGTTGCGGAGCCAGTCGTGGCGGGTTTCGTAGGGGTATCAGGTATCTGATTAAGAAACACAAGGTTGATGTGTGTGCTATTTTTGAACCTAAAGTCTCGGGCTTGAGAGCTAAGCAAATTTGTGATCGAATCAGGCTTCCTAATAGGTTTCTAGTGGAGGCGGAAGGCTTCAGAGGTGGTGTTTGGCTTCTCTGGGATGGCGAGAAAGTGAACCTGTCTGTGGTTAGCTCTCATGACAGATTCATTTTGGCCAAAGTTCAGGTGGGGGTGAAAGTGGTGCACTTAATTGTCCTGTATGCTCAGCCGAGAGGGGGCGAACGGAGACAGTTGTTGGATACCTTAACGGAGACTATTGAGGGGATTGAAGGGCCGGTTATTATCGGCGGAGACTTCAATTGCATTGTGCATAGCTGGGAGAGAAGTGATCTTGGGGCTCTTTCCTCAGATACTGGTCGGTTTACGGAGTGGATCGACAAAAAGAATTTGATTGATATGGGTTTTATTGGCTCCACCTTTACTTGGTCTAGGGGGCGTTCTACGGATACCTATATTGCTAAAAGGCTCGACAGAGTGATGTGCAACACCGATGGTAGAATGGGGTGGCCTGAGGCGCTGGTTAGGCACCTTTCCAATCACGGCTCGGATCACTCCCCTTTGCTCTTGTTACTTGAAGCTCCGGTCAAGCTTGATAGTAGGAGAAGACCGTTTAGATTCCAGGCGGCTTGGATGTCCCATCCGGAGTTCAAGGAGGTGGTGAAAGGCTCTTGGAAGGGTGATTGCGATGCTGACGCTGCGCTTAGCTTCTTAAGAAATTGTCTTGTGAGTTGGAACAAGGAGGTGTTTGGTAACATTTTCGAGAGGAAAGCCAAGTTAGAAGGTGAATTGAAGAAGATTAAGAGGGCCATGGAGAGGAATATTAGTGATCTTTTGATTGAACAGGAGCTGAGGGTGCAGAATGAGTTAGACGATACTCTTAAGCAGGAAGAGTTGCTTTGGTTCCAAAAATCTAGAGAGTGTTGGTTGAGGGCGGGTGATAGGAATACGGCGTTCTTTCATACGTCTACTATAGTTCGCCGGAACAGAAACAGGATCAAAGTCTTGAAAGGCAGCAATGGCAATGAGATCACGGACTGTAAGGAGATCGAGAGGGAGGTTATAACCTTTGTTAAGGAACTGTACTCGCTCCCGACGCCGGGATGCAGCGACAGTAGGTTGAGAAGGGGAGGGTTCCCACAGATTGAGGCTGAAGACTAGCAGAGTATTTGCAAACTTTTCACCGACATGGAGATCCACCAAACGATTAAAGACATGGGCGCCTTCAAAGCCCCTGGTATCGATGGCTTTCAGGCCGTCTTCTTCCAAAACTGCTGGGATATTACTGGGCGTATTGTGATGGAGTTCGTCAGGAAGTTTTTTAACACAGGGAAGTTGCCGGATGGTATGAATGAGACACTAATTGTCTTGCTCGCCAAGGTGGCTCGGCCGAAGCTTGTCTCCCAATTCAGGCCTATCAGCCTTTGTAACGTCTTGTATAAGACGATTACGAAGATCTTGGCAAACCGTGTTAGAGAGTTTCTCCCAAGTCTGATTAGTCCGATGCAAGGGAGCTTTGTGCCCGAGAGACTCATCACATATAATATCGTTATGATGCAAGAAGTAGTGCATACGATGAGGAAAAAACGTGGTAGGAGTGGGTGGATGATCCTTAAATTAGATCTTGAAAAGGCCTACGATAGACTTCGGTGGGACTTCATTGAGGATACCTTGAAGGATGTCGGTTTCCCTGATTGTTGGGTCAAATGGATTGTGGAATGTGTGAGCACGGTGAATACTAGAATTCTGATTAATGGGGAGATGACGGATGCCTTCAAGCCGACTAGGGGGATCCGACAGGGAGACCCGATTAGCCCTTACTTATTTGTGTTATGCGTGGAAAGACTTACTCATTTGATCAATAGGGCGGTCGATACTGGGGATTGGAAGTCGATAAAGATTACTCGCAGAGGCCCCAATCTATCGCATATGATGTTCGCCGACGACATTATTCTTATGGCAGAAGCTTCGGTTGAGCAGCTAAGGATCATTCAGAGTATTATGGACTACTTTTGTGGCAGTTCGGGTCAGCGGATCAATGTTGAAAAATCTAAACTCTTTGTATCAACGAACGTTGGTGGGAGTGTGGTGGAGGAGTTGCAAGTCGAGTGTGGTTTTGAGGTGACGGCTAACCTTGGAAGCTACCTCGGTATGCCGGTGCTTCATAATAGGGTGAATGGGAGTACCTTCGCGGGCGTGGTGGACAAGATTAATGGCCGGCTAGCGGGTTGGAAGGGGAGATTGCTCAGTTTTGCAGGGCGTGTTACACTTGCGAAGTCTGTGCTCTCGTCTATCCCGGTCTACTCGATGGCTACTATATCTCTCCCTATGTCTACGTGTGACAAGATTGATAGATTGTGTCGGAGTTTCATTTGGGGTGATACGTTGTCTCATCGGAAGATTCATCTTGTGGCGTGGGAAGACATGTGCAAACCTAAAAATGGTGGGGGTCTTGGCATCAAGTCGATTCACCATATGAACTTGGCGTTAGTCGGGAAGCTCGCTTGGCGCTTTCTGGTTGACAAGAAGGAAAGCCCGTGGTGCTCTATTTTAAAAGCTAAGTATGTTCGACAGGAGGGATTGAGGGAATGAGCACACCCAACGGTTCGGCGGTTTGGTGTGCAATAAGAAAGGGTATCGAATCGGTGCTTGTGGAGGGGAAGAAGTGGGTGATAGGTAATGGCGGGAGGGTCAGATTTTGGTCCGATTGTTGGATAGAAGATGGAGCGGCTTCTGGATGTAGCGATAGAGGACGTCGAGGAAGCTGTGGTGAACATGAGTGTTCGATCTTATTGGGAAGATGGGAGAGGCTGGAAATGGGAGGAGATCATGGATCAATAGCCGACTAGCACGCTCTTGCGCCTGGCTGCTTGCGTTGTGGACAGGGATGGGATCTCAGACTGTCTTTCTTGGAAGGGCACGTCGGATGGGAACTATACGGTTAAGTCGGCCTATGATAGGATTGCAAATGCTAACAAATTGGAGTGTTTTGATGAGATTGTGTTCAATAGGATTTGGAAGCTTCAAGTGTCGGAACGTGTCCGGTGCTTCTTGTGGATGGTCCTCCGTGGCGTAATCCTCACCAACGAAGAAAGGTGCCGACGTCGCTTAGCTCAAGAGGCCTGGTGTGCTGAGTGCCATGGGGTACCGGAGACGATGAGCCACATATTCAGGGAGTGCCACCATGCTCAATCTGTTTGGAGGGCAATGCCACTTACCATGCCAAATACTAATTTCTTAAATCTTCCCTTTGGTGGGTGGATGAGGATGAACCTAATGGCGATGTGCAAGGTGGAAGGAGAGCTCGAGTGGGCCTGTGTCTTCGCAAACCTTCTGTGGTGGTTATGGAGATGGAGGAACTGTCGTTCCTTCAACGAAGATTTCCGGGTGGAGAACAAGAAAGAGTTCATATGGAAGCAAACAAAAGAATACAGGGATGCCTGGATTGGGACACCGGACGCGGGTACAAGAAGACAGAAATCTGAGGTGCTGGTGAAGTGGGAGAAGTCGCCGGAAGGATGGGTAAAAGTGAATGCTGATGGAGCGGTCGACGACGATGCTTGGGCGACGGCTGGCGGGGTCATCCGGGATGCTCATGGTGACTGGATTAGTGGGATGGTCTATGCGATTGGGGCTGGATCTGTTATCATGGCTGAACTTTGGGGGATCCTCGAGAGCTTGCGGCTGGTTTCGAACCTTGGGTTCCGAAGGGTTATTGTTGAATCGGACTCAATTAGTGCTATGAGGATCATTCAAGAAGGTACTGAGGATAATCACCCCCTTGCTAGCCTGGCTCGTCGTTGCCACGACTTTACTAACCGGAACTGGGAGATCCGGTTTCAACATGTCTTTAGGGAAGCGAATTTCGTCGCTGACTCCCTCGCTAGTGCGGCTCGCAATTTTCCGCTAGGAGTGCACATTATTACTGAGCTCCTGTTGGACTCCATTTTTCTTATTGAAGAAGATGATAGGGGAAGGGCTACTCCCCGTCTTACCTTTGTGTAGCCCAATTCGTTTCTTCGCTTTGTTTCTATATATTTGAGGCCTCTGCCCTCGTTTGATGACCAAAAAAAAATAAAGATGGTGAAAACACGGCACATATATATGTTAATTAATTTTGAAATAATTATGAAAATAGTTCGTGAATTTCTAAATTTACAATATTTCCCCAAACTTTATGCCTATTTATTTGCTTTAGAAAGGCAAATAAGGAGTAAAAGACAACCTTGCTTTCTATCCCATCTTATTTGTTGTGATTTTTGTTCTGATTTTATTAGTACTGTAAACAAATTTGCACCTAATATAAATATGTCATTGTCTATTGATAAAATTTTAACCAAACTAAACTTAACGTATGAACTTTATGCTAGCTTATTTTATTCTTTGTCAAGTTTTAATAACTAGCAAACATGGAACACTAAACTAATCTTTTTTTTTAGTGATTGCAAATATTATAATTGAGTAAATTACACATAATCACCTTTAAATTAGGTTAGTTTTCACATAACCACCCATAAATTATATTTCTTTTCAAAATACCACTCATCCATTAAACCTCTATTTGTTTTCTTTGAAAATACTAAAATACCCCTAATTCAAACTTATTTTTTAAAGGAAAGAATGAGGTGGCAATTAGGCGAGTCGGGTCGGATTCGATTAGTCGGGTTTCGGGTCATTTGAGTTTCGGGTAATGTTTAATAATTTGATCATTTGGTTGGGTCGGGTTCGGGTTTCGGTTGTATCGGGTTTCGATTGTCTCAGATTTCAGTTATTTCGGATTTGGATTGTCTCAAGTTTTCATCATTTCAATATTCATTTTAAATTTTTTTACTAGAATCTATCTAAAAATTCGGGTTATATCGGGTTTTGGTTATAACGGATTCAAGTCTTAATGGGTTTCGATTGAATCGGGTTCAGTTCATTCGGATTTGGGTGAGTTTCGGTTATCGGTTATTCTGATTTCGAGTCCAAAATGGGTCGGGTTGGGTCGGTGTTCAGGACAATCGGTTTCGGGTCGACCGGGTCTGGTTTTCGGGTTTGGGTCGGGTTTTGCCAGCTCAGCTGGGACACAATATGCAAAAGCAAGTGATTAGGAGGTCTTGGTATAAGGAAGGCCGAGGAATTAAACATTGCTCTTCAAATGAAGCTCTTATGGAAAATTTATAAAAATGAAGATAGTATATGGGTTCAAATTATAAAGGAGAAATACCTCCAACAAGAAAGCATAAGAAATTTTCAAAAAAAAAGGAAACATCTTGGCAATTTGGAAGACTCCTCACCTTAAAGGAAAAATTTGAGGAAGGTCTTCATTGGATTGTTGGTAATGGTTCGGCCATCAATGTCTGGGAAGACCACTGGAGCCCTTCGATTAGCCTCAAGGATTTCAGATGATCAAACAACCCTAACATGACAGTTGAATCTCTTATCAATGTCAGGAAGAAGTGCTAAGACAAACTTTCCCCCAAGGGATCATTGACATGATACTAAAGGTAAAAATCCCCCAGTGGCATACTCAAGATAATCTGATTTGGAGGCTCGAGCCGGAAGGGAAGTTCACTACTAGATCAGTGAAGAAAATCCTGGGCACACAACCCCAAGACTATAAATCACAAAGTTGGATTTGGAAGCTCAAGCTACCTCCCCGAATAAAAAACTTACTTTGGAAGATCAAAATTGATGGCCTCCCTACGACCAGCAGACTAAACAGGTATGTCAATAGAGTTCCAAGTCAATGTTCTCTTTGTGACCAAGCAGATGAAGATGCGACCCACCTTTTCACTAAATGTACGTTTACGAGGGAAGTAATAGCTCAATATGAACAGAAATCAGGTTTGTACTTTCACGACCTTAATATCCAAGGTCCCATGCATGAAAATCTGGATAGAATCAAGAATACTAACAACAGGTTTATAAATCTAGCTTTTATTTGGCAATCAATTTGGGATGCTAGGAATGACAAAATTTTCTGATCTAAAGATCCAACAGGAGAATCCATCATGATACAAAAGGTTACCCAAAGTTTAACCAGCTGGATCAAGGGAGGACATGACAACACCAAAGTGCAAACAAGATCAACAAGAAGGGTGAGAGCCAAATGGACAAGACCTCCAAGAACTATCTACAAAATTAATGTAGATGGTTCTTTTACCCACTCTGGCAAAAGACAGGTTGGGGGAATCATTCGTGATTCTGAAGGGCATATTGTCGATATTTTTTCTCAAGAAGCTAATGTTGGTTCAGCAATCCAAACAGAAGCTTCTGCAATGATTTTAGGTCTTCAAAGAGCAAGGCAAAAAGGACTAAGGAAGATTATATTGGAAAGTGACAATCAGATATTGGTGAAAGCAGTCAAGAGAGAGCAACCACCCAGATGAGAAGTCCTACATCAAATTGAAGAAATCCAAAGGCTTGCAATTGACTTTTCCTCGGCAGAAATTCGGCATATATTCAGTGAAGCAAACAATATTGCGGATTATATAGCTAAAAGAGGTGTAATTTGTAATTTACATTCTATCCCCTATCATAGGGATCTTTTTAACATCATCCTTCAGGATGATCCGGGAGTTAGGCTGTTGTTTTAGCAACAGCTCCCAATGTTTGCCTACTGTAAAAAAAAAAGTAAAAAAAAAACCGATTTATATGGAGGAGTTGGGGTTCTCATGGTTTCTAAAATACTGGTTATATGGAATTTTTTTCAAAATATTCACTAAAAAATAAATAATTATAAAAATATTCACACTTTAAAACTATTTACGAAAATATTCATTTTTGTTAGATCAGACAAAAAAACGCGGTCTCAAACTGCGTTTTTATTCATAAGGTGAAAATTTTAAAATTGAAAGAAAATGTGACAAAAACGTAACAAAAGAAACACGGTTTTAAACCGCGTTTCTATTGCTAATTTTATTTCCGGGTGAAATGGGCAATTTTTTTAATTTTTTCACGCTGGACACGCAGTTTGAAACCGCGTGTCTTTTTTTTTGGAAAATTGAAAACTGGAACGGAGACGGATGAAGGAGGGACGCCAGAGGAGGAAGGAGGAGAGGCCGGACAGAGGAGTCCGAGCCAACAGGCACTGCAAGCAACAAGCTTTGCCGCCGGAATTGGGGACTCTGTGGTCGGAAAACGCTACTGTTGATCTCTCGTTCAACAACCTACCGGGCGAGATACCGGAGGTGAAGGCGCTTGTGGCTCGGACACTGGTGGCTTTCGCCGAGAATCCGGATTTATGCGGCAAGCCATTGAAGGACCTTTGTATGATTTCCTCCACATTGTCCACGACGCCCAAGGTTTCCAGTTCAATTTCACCGGCGATAGCGGTGATTCCGAGGACAGTTGGTTCAGACAATTCGTCAAACACCTCTTCTGCAACGCAAATCGAGGGAGAAAGCCACGCCGGGCTGAGGTCGTTGACGATCATGGGGATCACGGTGGCGTATTTGGTCGGAATCGGACTGCTGGGATTGTTGTATCTATATCGATGGAGGAAGAGCGGAGGCTACGTCACGAAAGACCCCACCAGGCTCTGCAAGCCTGCAATTCTCGAGCCGTCACCACCATCTCCTAGCCTCTTCCCGCCTGCGACTCTCCGCGCCCAATTAAGGTACACATAACATAATATTGTCGTCAATTCAATTTCAGTCCTCGAGATTCCAAAATCCGAAACTGCATGTGGTAGAGAATTGTCGGTTTGGAGAAGGGTGTTGTCAATTCAATTTCAGTCTTCGAGATTCCAAAATCTGAAATTTGAATTATTAAATATGAATTTTGAAATGTGACACCTAATTTTCTATATAAATGAACATTGTATACTTTGAGGAAAATCACCACACATCCTTTCCCAAAGCACCAAAAAATTCCTAGCCATGATTCAGATTCTTCAAACTCAAACCCTTTCTTTTCTAGCAGTAGCTCTAACGGAGACGGCGAGCTTCAAGCTCGCTTTTGAAGCATGAAAAGCTGCTACTGTTCGAGTTCAAGAAACTTTTCAACAACCTGAAAGTTCAAGAACGACACGTTGCCGCACCCACATTGAAAGAGGGAGGGAGCGAGGATTCGCTCAATTGTCAAGCGATTACTTCTCGGAGGTGTCAACCTACCCAGATGAGGTCTTCCATCGCAGGTTCGGGATGAGTAAGGGGGGTTTCAACCGCATCGTTCAACGTTTTGAATCGGAGATGGTGTACTTCCAGCAACGACCGGATTGTACCAGACGAATGGGCATTTCTGCGTTGCAGAAAATCACAAGTGCAATTCGCATTCTGCCATATGGCCTTACTGATGATGCTTGCGATGAATACCTTCGTCTATCAAGGGCCACAACGAGATTGTGCTTGTCACATTTTGTTGATGGAATCATCAACTTTTTTGGACATGAGTACCTTCGACGGCCAAATGCAGCAAACATACAACGTCTGCTGAGCGTAGAAGAGTCTCCTGGTTTTCCAGGGATGTTGGTTAGCATTGATTGTTTGCATTGGGCTTGGAAGAATTGCCCATCTGCATGGAAAGGTCAATTCGCGGGTGGATATCATGGTCATCCAACAATTATACTTGAGGTTGTTGCATCCTACGACCTACGGATATGACATGCTTTCTTCGGAGTCCCAGGTACAAGTGATGATATTAACGTTCTTGATCTATCCCCTATTTTTGATGATATTTTACAAGGTAGAGCTCCGAATGTTAATTTCAATATCGGGGGATACGAGTACTCCATGGGATACTATCATGGATACTATCTTACTAATGGGATCTACCCTGAATGAGCTACATTTGTCAAATCACCAAAGACTCCTCAAGGAACCAAAATGAAGCTATTTGCTCAATACGTGGTTTTCGCTCGCAAAGATGTGGAAAGAGCATTTGGAGTGTTGCAAGCTCGTTTCGCAATAGTTCGTCATCCAGCATTATCTTGGGATCCAATTTTAGTCGGGAAGATAATGAGAGCCTCCATCATTTTGCACAATATAATCGTGGAAGACGTGCGAGAAGATTACATTCATCATGGATACGAGATTCCACAATTTGAGGAAGGTGTAAGCGGTGAGGCTGGACCGGTTGACGACGATACTTGGACGTTTTCGACCAAGCGCCACGCGACTATGCAAGAGTATATACAGACGAGGCATGAACTTCGTGATAATGGTACGCACTGCCGACTTAGGGAAGACTTGAAGGGACACATTTTGCAAAAAATTGGATTCACATGTGGAGACAATTAGATTTCGCAAATTTCATATTATGTTTCGTACGTTGCAATTTAGTTTATGTATTAGCTTTTGTGTAATTTCTTTTTTTTTAATCAATGAAGTTTTCTATTTTATTTTAAATCTAAATTTTATAATTACATTTTAATAATTAAATGCTAATATAATATTATAATCATATTATAAACATGTTGGAAATAATTGTTATAGAAAGGTATATTCGTAAATTGAATTGGTAAAAAAAAGACGGATTGTGGGATGCTATTGTTAAACTGGAAAAAGTGAGGAAGGGATGCTATACTGATGTGGCGGAGAGAGATGAATAAAAAAATAGTAATTTTAGTATCTTGAATAGTAACTGATAAACATGGCATTATAGACCACATTACAACATGATATAGGCCTATAGTGTTCAACTCGAGCATCATCCTCGTTCTTCAGAATCAAGTTTATAACCGTGTGGTTGAGTAGTCGGAGGAGTTTTCCATTAGTTAATTATGGGGTTAGTGGGGTGGTTAGTCAGGGTGAGACAGCTACAATAATAATGTGAAAGGTTATAACAATGAGGTGGTTAGTGGGATAATAACATTATGAAGTAAGGTAGTGGGTGGACGATGGATCGGGATCCTCTCCAAATAAAAACTACCTAATATTTGCCTAATCGATTAATCTCACCCATTGAAATAAATAAACGGTGCAGATTTCACGTCTCCTTAATTAAATCTAACTATTACTAATCTCCTCACTCTTTCTCTGGTGATATAGTGCCCCTCCTCAATCAGAATTCCTATATCCAAACTTGATTGAAACCTCCATCAGATTTTTCATTCCCTAAACAACACAACATGGGACCTCTATTTGAATTCCCAACCATCGAATTCGTTTTCGAAGTAGGAAGAACAAGCAGTCGAGAGGTTTTGATATATAGAATTTTGGTAGTGTGTAACTTAATAATTCTGCATCACATGTTCAATTGATATGGAGAATTTGTTAATTTTTTGTTCGCCTGATCAATTAATCTTTGTAGTGTGTATATTTGTGAATCTTTGTATTGTGTAGATTTGTGAATTAGGTCGGGGCTACAATAATTAGATCTGTGCTTCTACTCTGTTGATAACTGACATGGTGAATGAAGTTTGAGGATTTAGTACAAGTGAATGAAAGAATTGGAGAAATATTTCAAATTAGGGTAATTAGATGGAGGGATAGCTGAATGGGGGCAGGGGCGAAGGGTCTCCTTTACCGGCCGATGAAGGAGTGGCGATGGCTAGATTGTGATGCGATTGGATGGCGGCAACAGCAAAGGGCCTCCTTGGATTGTTAGATGTAGGGGCGGTGGTGATTAGGGGCAATTTTGTGGCTGGACGGTGGCTAGGATGAAGGGCCTCCTTGAACAAGTGTATACAGAGGAGGGTACGTTCTAGTTTTCAGACTCAATGAAGGGGGTTGGGTATGTAGTTCAGCGAATGAAAAGGGTTGGGGCTAAATAATAAAAAAAAAAAAGTTGAGACTAATTAGATTTAATTAATGAGGCATAATCTGCCTCTTCGGCATCCTCCGCTCGAATTGAGCCCTCGACTTCGTCTTCAAGGAAGCCCCCTCCGATTAATTACTACGATCGTCCTCTCGAAGCCCGGCGAGACATTGTCGGTGCCACCTCTATTCACCACCGGTACCTCTGCAAAAGTATCGTCTTGGTATCTAATTTTCTTTCTTTCTGTATCTCTTTTTTTTTTCAATATGTGAAAAGGATGAAATTTGCGACATCTGTTAATCAATTAGGGTGGTTTCCCTTTCAATACTGCATTTGAAGGCATCTAGATACTAGATATTTTGAAAACAATTCATCATTTTGTGTAGTTTTCCCCAATAACTATTCTTTAAGTAATTGGCAAGTCTTTCCCTATTATATTCCCTTTAGTTTGATTTTCATCTTGATTTGATGAATTCGGTGATACTATAGATGTAAGATTGCAAATTCTGGGTTTGATTTAGGGTGAAATTGCGAATCTGTCTTAGGGCTTTTTTGGTTGCTTAATCTATATGCTTGATTGTTAATGTGTTGAGATGGATGGGTGGGGTAGGGTGGGTATGGGTGTAATTTAATTTAATTGTGAGGGTATTTTGGTTATGCTCTGGAAAAAAATTCTTCCTTGTTCTAAAAAGTAGAGGCCTTTTTTTATATTAATTTATTTAGCGATGGAAAAGTAGGTGGTTGATACGGTAGGTTCCAGACTCTGCTGGGTAAAAGAGAGGTTTAATATCAGTAATAATAGATAGATTAGAAACAAAATTAAGGCCCGTTTTGAGCCGTTTATTGGGCTTGGTCAGGCCCATTTCGCATCAGGGTTGAAAATGGCAATTTACCACCAACGACTTGTAGTTAAAAACAACTAAACAAGAGCATCTCAGTTTTTTTTTTTTGATTAGGTAAAAATTCGGTTGGGGGACCCTAACCGAAGGCATCCCGTCTGATGAGGTCAAGAAGACCTGTATCTGAGTAAAGCTCAGATCCCCTGGTAGTGTAGCAAAGGTGTGCAACCTTATCTGCTACCCGGTTACCAATACGGGGAATATGTGATATGTTTACATTTCTTATTCCTTTGAGAAGGTTTTGGATATCTGACATAGCCATTTCTATTTCCCAAGGACATCCAGCTTGTGATGTTAGGTAATCCGTGATAATTTTAGAGTCTCCTTCTATTATTAGATTTGCTATGTTTAGTTCTCTCGCCTTTTCTATCCCAAGGCGTAGAGCTAAGGCTTCCGCTATAAGGGGTGATTGTCCGCCATTTGTTTTTCCGCCAATGTTGATTGGTTTTCCATGCCAGTCTCTGATGATGTATCCAATGGAACTGTTTGTGGTTGATTTGAAAGATCCGTCAAAGTTTAACTTATATTTGCCTTCTGGAGGTTTTTTCCATCGGTAGGTTTTCCTATTGTTCCCAGATATTCCTTTTCCTTTACTTTGTTTATGTATGCCGTCTTCCTCCATATCATTCCACTTACTAGCTTTCCTCCAATTATCAATATTGGTCGTGATCATTTTCTTTATAGCCTCTGTAGAGGGAAGGGTTTCATTTCTAAAGATTGTTTGATTTCTTATACACCAAATGGTCCACCATCTGATTGCTAATTGTTGTTTCTTTTCCATCGGAAGAGTGGAACCTAAAGTTTGTAAAATTTGATCCATATCTCTGTTTCCTGTAATTAGATTGTTGATGTTTTGAGATATTTGACCATGTAATTGTTGCTGGAAATTGTTGATGGGGCATTCTATGAATAGGTGAATATCATCTTCCATGAACTGGTTGCACAAGCTACATGTGGTCGGTACTGCCACCCCTTTTAGGGCCAGCCTGGTAGCCGTGGCTAGACCTTTTTGTTTTATTTTCCAAATAAAGTTCTTAACTTTAGGTGGGACGTCAAGTTTCCAAATCCATGAGAACTCATCCGACGAACTTTGTGGAGTTGATGAGATTAAGTTAAAGGCACTTGTTGTTGTGAACCATCCCTTTTTGGCAGGCCACCAATACAGTCTGTCAGTCAGGGGAGTGATTGGCAGTGGAATTTGCATTATATCCTCTACTATTGGCTTTGGGAGCACCGATTCGAGTTTTTCCTTCCACCATTGTCCTCCTATAATGAAATTGCTTACGGAATCATGTTGGTTAATGTTATGTTGATAGTCTATTTTGTCTTTTAGAGGTGTCGTATCCACCCAGTTATCTTCCCAAAACTTAATTGATTTTCCATCACCCACCTGCCAGATGAGTCCCTTTTTGAATTTTGGAATCGGATAACTTAGTTTCGACCATTGCCACGAGGCATTGCCTTTTCTAGAGTAGGTAAGGATGTGGCTTTCTTTCAGATACTTGTGTTGTATGATTTTGACCCAGTTATTTTCCGGTTCCGCTAGAATTTTCCAGAGGAGTTTTAGCTGAAGAGCTTCATTCATATCTTTGGTTTTTCTAATTCCCAATCCTCCGTCCTTTTTTTATTTGCATATTTTGTCCCAAATGATTAAAGGACTATGTTGCGCATCTTTGTTCCAGAAAAAGGTTCTGTTGATTTGATCTAGTTGTTTGTGTACCGCTACCGGAAGCATGAAGCTCTGCATTGAGTATAAAGGTTTCGATGATAAATTAGACACTATTAGGGTTGCTCTACCTTGTTGAGAAAGAGCATTGGCTCGCCATTTACTCAATTGATCTTTAGATTTGCAAATCATTTCGCCAAAGGTTTCCTTGGTAACCCTCCCATTTATGATTGGACAACCTAAATATTTTTCCAGGTTTCGTTCAAGGGGTATGTTTAGAATCCCTTCTAGGTCTCGAGCTCTTGATCTAGGAATACCCGGGGTGGTTTGGAATGACGATTTATGATAATTTATTTTTTGCCCTGAGAATTTACAATAATCTTCAATTATTTCTTTAACTTTTGTACATGCAGAATTAGTTCCTTTTGAGAAAATTACTATATCGTCTGCAAAGGCCAAGAACGGAACACAGGGGCCCGAATGGCCAAATTTGAATCCGATGCTGTTGTGGTTAGATTCTGCATCCCTTGAGAGTTTACGCGCAAGAATTTCTGCCCCGGGCAGGAAGAGAAACGAGGAGAGGGGGTCCCCTTGCCTCAAACCCCTTGAAGGTTTGAAGGGGTCTGTAGGACCGTTGTTTACTAAAACAGAAAAGGAGACTGTGGTCACACATTCCATAATAATATCCATAAATTTTTGGCTGAATCCAAATTTTTGGAGGACTGCTTTCGTGAAGTGCCAATCTACTCTGTCGTATGCTTTCTCCATATCAAGTTTTATTGCAGCCCATCCCTTGGTACCTTTTCTAGTGAGAAAGGAGTGGAATACCTCGTGGGCTATGAGGATATTGTCTTGGATTGCTCTGTCGGAAACAAAAGCTCCTTGTAATGGGTGTATAAGTTTTCCTATCACCATTTTCAGTCGTTCTGTTATTATCTTTAAGATGATTTTATATAAGGTATAACATAGGCTAATAGGGCGATAGTGTGTAGTCGTGGTAGGGTTATCAATTTTTGGTATGAGGGAGATGAAGGTGTGGTTAATTTGTTTCAGCATTTTGCCAGAGTGAAAAAATGCTTTTGTAGCCCGGATGATATCAGATCCAACGATGTCCCAATAATTTTTGTAGAACTCAGCCGTCATTCCATCAGGACCAGGGGATTTGTTGTTCCCTATAGAGAAGACAGCCTTTTTGATTTCACTCTTTGTTGGTTGTTGGATAAGAGATTTGTTTTCCTCTTCTGTAATGATTGGGTTGATTTCTGAAAGGTATTCTTCTAATTGGGGGTTCCTGTGCATTTGTTCCCGATTAAATCTTTTCTCAAATTCTCTTTGAATTTCTCTTTTAATATTTTCATTGCCAATTATGTTTGTTCCTTCTGTGGAGGTAATTGTTCTAATTATCTTCCGATTTCTTCTCCCCGTGGCTACTCTATGGAAATATGAGGAGTTGGTGTCTGCTAGTTTTAAGTGTTTTGATTTAGCTCTTTGGTTCCAATAAGTTTTATGGAAAAGAAGCAGTTTTTCTCTTTTAGATAGTAGATTTTGTTCTTTTGTGTATGAATCTGGGTTTTGGTTGGTTTGTTGGATAGATTGTATTTCGATTAGGGCCTCGTCAACGTCTTGTATTTGTCGGAATATGTTTCCAAATGTTTTTTTATTCCACTTTTTGGCCTTTTGTTTGAGGATTTTTTATTTGTATGTAATATGGAACATAGCAGAGCCTGCACGTGAAGCTCTCCATGATTGTTTAACAATATTTCGGAAGTCTCTCCTTTGCAGCCAAATGTTTTCAAATTTAAAAGGGGGTGGTTTAAAGCTAGTATTTTTGGAGATGTTAATTGAGATAGGACAGTGATCCGAGTTAGAGAATGCTCCATTCTTAGTTGCCAACTCGGGGAACATGTCAATTATTTCATGATGGACAAGTACCCTATCAAGTTTTTCCAAAATGTTATCTGGACCAAATTGCTTTTTTCTCCAAGTAAACGGGTTGCCGTACGAGGGGATGTCCAGCAGGGAGCAAGCATCTTTGAATTCCATTGTTCTCGTAAATCTTCCAGGAAGGGTTTCTGCCCCACCACTTTTATCCGATGGTTGGCTTATTTCGTTTAAATCTCCCATGATTAGGCATGGAATATCACTTTGGGTAATCAGATTTTTTAGATTTCTCCAGAAGTCGTCTTTTTCTGAGGGGTTTGGTGGGGCGTATACAAAAAGCATTAGACACTCAAAGTTCTCTTTTATGTTCTCATATTTTATGCCAATAATTCTAGTGAGATGAATAATTACCGAGATGGATTCGTCTATGAAGGAGTTTTCATTCCAGAATAGGGCAATGCCCCCGGCACGACCCGACGCCGGGGACCAACACATGTTTGTGAATCCCGCATTTTTCCATAGAGATTCCTTTGGTTCTGTTTCAGTCTTTGTTTCTGCTAAGATTAGCATTTGTACATGATCTAACGAACGCCATTCGTTCATGTTAGTCCAGAAGGTTTGTTTTCCAATCCCTCTACAATTCCAATATCGTATGATCATGACCACTTTGTTTGTGCATAGGAGAGCAAAAGGTGAGCCCTCCCATACTCATAGCTTACTCTTTTTGTGGTGTTCTCTATTTTTTGCAGTTTAATTTTCCTTAACAACTTCTTTTGCAAATTTTTCGTTTTTGACACTATTTCTCTTATTGGTATATACGAGATAAAGTAAACTCTCCCATGTCATCGTTTTGCCCCTTGTTTATTGTCATCTATGATTATCACATTTTGATTTCGCTCAAGATCCTTGTGGATTTCTTTTTTGTGTTTCAAAGTAATAATTATTGTTTTGTTCTTCCTTATGATTGTAGTGTTAGACAAGAAACAGTGAAGGATCCCCCACCATTTATGGTTTCTTGTATTAGTCCATCCATTAAGGGAGCTAGCTAAGAAAGCTTTAGGAGTGGAATTTTTGTATCTGTGTAAGTGTGTAAAAACTAAGTGGGTTTTAAAAAAAGTTTGAGTCAAAGCAATTATACCATATTCATTATTTAAATCTATTTCTTGGATTTCCTTCAACCAATAAACCGAAAGGTAGTCTATATGTAATGGATTCTCAAGCAATATGTAATGGATTCTCAAGCAAATAAACATACTTTGTTTGAAGAGAACCGACATCCACCCAAAGAGAAGAGAATCAGCTGTCTTGTTTTTATACCACGGGAGTTGCTGCCAGAAGTACCAATGCAACCAACAAGATTTGTTAAAAGGCAGCTGCTGGTGAATTTTAGTAGAGCAATGAGGACAGATCATATCCACAAGCTACCTAGAACACAGATCAAGGTAGCAAATACGCAGTTCATAGTTTCTTAGTCCCTGTTGCCCCATACTCAGGCTAGATTTATTAAAGGAATTTGACACAAGGAGAAGATACTTAGCAAAATTAAGAAGATATATCAATTGCAGGTTTCTTCTAGCAGGCTTGTATGCAACGAATTGGGAGAAAATAATCATACCCAATTTAATTTCAATCATTGTTTCCATGACCCAGTTTAAAGCAGTAAACTTACCCAAAGCTTCCTGTATAGAGAGATTATTATCATACACGGTACTACATGTCTTCATTTGCTTGTCCGGTTCGAGTGACAGGTCAACAGAGAATCCACAATGGCACCTTGAACAAGAGCAATAACCCTTCCATATAATGTAGATACAGGTCGAAAGCGTTTGAACTAAGAAACAATTGTAATTAAAAGAGATTATTACCCGGAAGGCCGCAGCCCTTGCAGTGCTCAACAAAACAGTTATAGTTGCCATGTGAGGCTCCAATTTCTCCATCTTGAATGCCAGATTTTTGGCCTTGATTCCGTCCAACGATTTCCTATTATCGCTTCCGCCATCACCGGGGCCAAGAGAACCCACGGAAGTTTTTTTCTCATAGAGATGTTTTGGGCCCTTTCGGGAGGTGTTCAATAGGAACTCGGCGGAGCCGAGCCCTATGGGTTTTTTGCCTTTAATCTTGGCAGGTGAAACCATGCCAAAAGGAAAGGAGATATACCAGTTAGAGATTTGAAACCACTGAGAAGAGGGGAGAAGATGAAGGTGAGTGGAGTGAGACGAGGAATCCCACCGATTATACCTTTCATAGATGTAAGTTGAGAAGCAACAGAGGGAACAGCCATCACCGGAGGATAGAACAGACCTCATAACGAATTTCATACAGCAGGAGAGGATAGCCGCCACAGTCGATCTTCCACACAGCAAGAAGCCAACTCCCGCCTTGAAAACCAAGGCTAGCGGAACCCTAGATCTCGGACCCGGTCACGGGGGAGCTAGCCCTAATCTTTCCAGAGTACCCCCAACCCATCCTGATGCTCATTACAGACTCAAGCCAACACAGACCTCCAAATCGAGCCACCAGAAAGAGGAAAACGGGCAGCAAATCCCCAATTTGTTTTGACACAAGCGTGAACAACCCGAACGCCATCACGAGGCCAAGGAGGGAGCCCAGATGCGAGAGGGGTAAGGGAGAAGAGGAGATCTTCAATTTCTCTGGCACCGGAGAGAGTGCGACGGGAGATTGCACTAGGATTTTGTCTCGATATGGGTAGATTGATAGGTTTTCCGGGATGGAGATTTGGGATTTTGGTAGTCGAAGAAGGGGGCGCGTGAGATTAGGGTATGGCACGTTCATTTTGCTCCAAAAGTGTTTTTTGCAGTTCATCCGCAAAGATAATGATCTATTAGATACAAGAGCATCTCAGTTAATTTGGAGCTCTTCTACGTATTTTGAACCGACAATGCATCAAGTGTCCAACTTCATGGTAAAATTAGGCAATACATGGGCCCCACTGGTATTTTCACCAGTCTACCTATCTAAGATTAGACTAGTGGTCCCCACCAATTCCCTTTTTACTATTCCCACCTCAATCATCATTCGTTTACGGGTAAATTACTTGCGTCATCGTATTTTATACACCCGTTAATCGGGCATTTGGATCGGGTTAAATCGGATTTTGAACCAAACGTGAAACGTATTTGGAATAAACTCGGGTCAATTCAAATTTGGATTTTTAAATTAATTTTGGGTATGTTGATTTCAGCATTTTTAAATCAAAATTCCCTAATTATCAACTTTAAAGTAATTTTAAAATGCTAAAATTTAAAGATACGATTCTTAAGAAATTACTTAAAATAAAATTTTATTTATTTACAGAAGACTATATAAATTAAAAATTGAATTCTAAATTACTTAACTATTTTTAGTTTTTTAGTTCAAGATTTATTTTTCATCAAAAAAAATGAGAAAGGTCAATGCTCGTAAAATGCAGTCTTTTTTATATGGTGTATGACACGACCAGTGGCGGCTGCAGGACTCTACGAAAGGTGGTGTGAAATTTCAACTTTGCATACTTAATTATCAAACATCAAATCCATGCCTACAACTACACCAATTCATACATTTGCACCTTTGAAACAAGCAAACAAGGAAATTACAGTGTACAGAAATTAAAAAATAATGCTTGATGGATTCAGATTTCAAATTAAACATCTAGAGATATATAGAGTATACTTAACAAAAACAAATTAATAAATACAAGCATTAAACTAACAAATTGGAATAATCTTTGCAACTTAAAATTGAAGCTCTAGATTTTGGATTTGGAACTTCATTGCACATTGATCAACTATCTAATTAATCTGAATCTGAATTGAAGATTACCCAGGGAAATGCCATGTTTGCAGAAAAAGGCAATTAAGGTTTCACAACTCTCAATTTAAGAATACCCAAAAATCCTAATTATGACATAAGGTGTCCAAGTATGAAAACACACCCATCAATTGTTTAAAACCCCTATGAACCAAAAGAAAAAATTGTTTAAAACCGAAAAACGTTGAATGCAAGGTAAGGTTAACCAAGCAATAATAAAATCAAAAGATGCAAATTTTATTCTCACTTGAAACAAGCAAAAGAAAATGGGAGCAAATCATGGAATGTAGGGAGAGGCGGATTTTTTTTTTAAAAAAAAGGAAGGCGAGAAGGGATCGAACCCCACACCACTGGATCTCATTTAATTTCCCTTCTTTTTCATTTACCAACTGAGCTAAGTGAATTTATTGAATCACTATCCATCCTAATTTTACTTATTACAATAATACTATATATAAATAAATTATTTTTTCTCTAAACTCCGGTGGCGCATAGGTCGAAAGGTGGGGCGGCCGCGTACGCGCGCCCCACCCTGTGGCCGCCCCTGGACACGACTAAAAAACTATCATTTTATATTCATTTTTGCTTAAATTTGAAAAATTTTCAATGATCAAAGAAAGAACACTAGTTCTATTTTTTTTTAAAAAAAAACTAGTTCTATTTCATTTAATTTATTATTACTACTTTCAAAATTAAAATATCCCCTCTCTGTTAATTAAAATTTATCATTTTAGAAATTTACAAACTTATTAAGAAAAACAAATAAAAATACAGTTATACCCCTAATTATTACTCTACTCTTATAGTTTCTAAAAAACTAAAGCTAACAACTATCTAATCATTACAAGGGTAATTTCCTAAAGTAGATTACAAAATACTGAAAATGACAAGTTTTTATTAACAAGATTTACTTCATAAAACGATAAATTTTAATTAGTAAGATATTTAACCTTTGAACTATTGTTTGAAAGAAGTATATCAGTGGGCAATTTTAGAGCATCGACAAATCGTCCAATCTCCGAAGTTCTAGTATCGTAGCATATATATATGAATTAGTTGCTTAATATTTTTTTTATAAAGGCGAGAATTTGAGGAGTGTACGTCAACCACGGTGTTTGTACCACTAATCAAGGACGTCCTTTTCGGACGAAAGTTTGGAGTTCTAATCGCAAATCCAAGCAAAAGAGTTGGAGCTCAGGGCCAGATGAGCAAAACGATCAACTGCTCTGTTGGTGTCCCTGAATGAATCAATTGCTTAGTGATTTAATAAGTTGATAATTTATTTAAATTTAAAATATAGTTTAAGCGCTTAGATTTTAGGAAAACAAAATCAAAGGTTTGGATTGTTATTAGTTAGATCATGTTATACAGACAGTCTATTATTGCTAATTTTACGGCCGTTTACTGGATTCTGATATATCTACAAGCTTTTTTGGTTCGGAAAAAACTTGTCGTTACGAGAAGTCGGTGTTGGCAAAATTGACAGCCATTTTACCGACATTAGTTTATTATGCCGGTAAACTTTTTTAAGGTCAAAAAAACTTACTGACACTGAAAAACCAATAATCACACCGTGTATTTGGTAATACGAAACCGTGCGTATAAAATTACCTAATTTGGAGTACCTAGTCTAATTAATCTAGCTCTTAAACCTCGAGCTAATTGCAGTTAAACAGATCCTCACGTGGCCCTATTCCTATCCTACCATGTGTATACACGTCATATCCACCACACGATCTACCTAAGATCAATACACGTGTCGAACATCGAGCGGTGCCTTCCAATCTAAAGCCGGGTCCTTGCTCTTTAGTAGGGCTTTGCTTACCTGGCAACTAGGCACGGGGACTCGCCGGGTCATCATTCCCGGCCTGTCAACATCTCCGCCGTTAAGCCAAAACCCCGTTATAATAATTGGACGTCGTTTGGTACCGCCGTTACGTGCCTGGCTGGAGGCCACGTACTGCTCACATATAGTAGCATAGTGCTATCTAAATGGTCCAGCTGGACTGCACCCGTCGCTTTACTGTGCTACCCTTTATTTCTCTCTTTATTTACGGTGTCTGCCATCCTTTTTTTTTTTTTTTTTTTTTTTTTTTTTTTATACAGTAGGCAACCATTAGAATGTCTTAAACTAAGAACATTCATGATCATCCTGGCGGATGATATTACAGAGATCCCTATAAAAAGGGAGACTAGCACTATTACTATGACTATTCTTCGCAATATGATCAGCAGCACGGTTGGCTTCTCTATAGCAGTGTTGGGCCATTGCTATGGTGAATCCTTTCTGTAGCACTTGGATTTTCTCAACTACTCTTAGTATCTCCCAAGGGGCAGATTTCAGATCTTCTATTGCCTTGACAACTCCGAGACTATCTCCTTCAACAATTATCTTACTCCAGCCTTTTGTACGGGCTAACTCTAACCCTCTGCAGAAAGCAAGGGATTCCGTATGGATTACAGATCCCTTAGTAACCTGTTCATAGAAAATATCTATAATTTGACCGTTCTAGTCTCTAACTATACCCCCAATATTTAATTTACCCCTCCTAGTTTTTACTTTAATTCATGTAATTTAAAAAGCTAAAAATTATATAAAATATTACTGTAATTTTTTTTTACAATTTAATACTTATTACTAATAAGTATTATATTATAAAAAAATTAATATTTTATATAGTTTTTAACTCCTTAATTGTGTACAAAAGTAAAATATCTTACATTTATGATTGGAGGAATCATAGTATTCCGATGTACATGGTTTCCTCCACTGGTGCTCGCTAGTCCAAAACAAAAAACCAAAAGTATTTTTTAAATATTTTTTACTAATTTTATAGATAAAAGAGTTTAAATTGATTTAAAAAATCACAAAGACATATTAGTTTAGTTAGTAAGAAGAGGTATTTATTACCTTGAAGTTATAGGTTCCAATTCCAAACTCTTTTATGCTTATTTCTTCTTTTTTATATATATAACTTTTGTTTCAATTACTTTTATATTAAAAAATCTTAATTAAATAACAAATTTTAAAAAATCAATATATTTAAAATAACTTGATTTTAAACTAAAATATCTTATAAACTGTGTAAAACAATTACATTTATTTTATAAAGTAGATATAAACTAATAATGATTGATTGATAGAATCTATATAATATTTTATTTTAAATTTATATTATTTGCAAGTATTTATGATTATAATTGCATTATAAACATAAATAAATCCAACCACGCCCAGATTATAGGAAATGCATCTTGTTGTATGTAGTAGTGTTTTGGTAAGATAAAGGGATTGTCAATGTGGTTAAGGGGATTGTCGAACAAGTCTCCATATATCCAACAAATCGTATGAAACAAAATAAATACTAGATTGATTGATTTTATCTTACAAAGTTGGAGGGATTTTGGTTTGAGTATCTCCAATAGATTTATCATTCTAGGGATTAAGACAATTTTTAAGTTTTTTTTTTAACTTGCACTTGCAGGGAATAGGTGGGGGTATATACGACATTTAACAATGCCTGGTAAAATCTAAAATTTTAATGCGCATGTATTAAAAATTGAAAAAAAAAAAATAGTTGTGTTTGGTGTGCCTGTATATTGTATGGTTTCACTGGCTTGCGTAAGAAACTGGCAATCTACAAAGTTCATGAATCTAGAAAAAATAAAATAAATTTTTTGAGGGTATTTCATATTTGTAATTGTTCTTAATTTTGGGACATTTTAATGTAATTAATCAAATTATTCATTTATTTCCAGAAAACAAGTTTTAGCATGAAACATATGGGTCCATTCGAAGTTAGTGGCACCATTTAAGTATGGGCAAATTGCATAAAATAGCACGAACTTTAGAGGTGATTGCACTTAGTGGCACGAACTTAAAAAAATACAAAAGTAATCACCAACTTTGGTATTTAGTTGCAGTTAGTGGCACGTATACCCCCTATCTCGCTAATGTGGACTAGTGGGGGTGCTTACATAGAATTTTTTTAATTAAAAAGACATATAGTGAGATATGAATTAATGAGAATGCTTATATGGTTTTTTTTTTAAATTAAAAGACATAAAAGATGTTCCAAAATTATGAAACTAGCTAGGTTCCAATTTTATTTTTTATTTCATGTAATTCCAAATCAAAGATAATTGTGAAAAATATAACATTTGCAATTTAAAATTTGGTACTAGTTATTTTAATTTGCAAATGCTATATTTGTCACAATTATCTTTGATTTGGAATTTACATGAAATAACGAATAAAATTGGAACCTAGCTAGTTTCATAATTTTGGCACATCTTTTATGTCTTTTTTTTAAAAAAAAAAATTCATGTAAGCATTCCCACTAATTCATATATCGCTATATGTCTTTTTAATTAAAAAAATTTCATGTAAGCACCCCCACTAGTCCACATTAGCGAGATAGGGGTATACGTGTCACTGACCGCAACTAAACACAAAAGTTGGTGATTATTTTTGTATTTTTTTAAGTTCGTGCCACTGAGTGCAACCACCCCTAAAGTTCGTGTTATTTTATGCAATTTGCCCTTTAAGTATTTGAGATATAATTTTATTTTAAAAAATTAAAAATTATATTTTTGTTTTATACGGTTATGCTATATGCACGGTGAAAATCTCGCCGGATACATGAATGGGCTTCACAATTGCTTAGACTGAATGCGCGGTCGCAACCACGATTGCAACTTTTTTATTAAATTTCTGCAACCGCAGATTGCGAGTTTGCGATCCGCGGTTGCTGACAGTGTATTATGCGATATAATAACCATGTGAATAGTAGCACCCATTTTATATATATTTATAAACAGAGGAAAGAAAGAGAAACCCAAGAGAGAGAAACTCTCTCTTTGAGAAACCCAGAGCACCCTCAATCTTGTTTCCCTTCCACTGTAAATCACCGAGTAATGTTTGATATTGGGTTGTGCACCTCCAATTTCCACCTCTATTTGCCTATTTTGGCTTTCTTGCTAATTTCTGCGATTTCGATTCAATGTCTTCGCCTCCTTACCAGTTTCGGTGATTCCGATTCGATCGTTTTCGTTTCGGCAATCTCCGACTGTCCATCCTGTCGGTCCCAGTGGGTGTTGGTGGTGTTGGGTTGGTTTGGTGAGGATCGCCCCTCCGCCGCCTTCCTCCAGTCACCCCCTTCTCCTCTGCGGACTATTCTTTGGGCCCGGCGGCGCCTAATCGCTGCCCTCCCACCCCGGTGTTTAGGTTGGTGTTTAGGTTGGTGGTGTCACTCTGTTGTTGCCTTCGCTCTTCGCCTGACACTTGTGTTGATTCTACCTTGATGATATGCATATATGTGATATATTTTTATATGATGAAAGACAAATAATATCAATTAGTTATATATTTGTTTTATTTGTTGAAAATGTTGATTATTTATTTGCTTTAAAATATGTTTTCTTCTAGAAGCTTTTTATCTCATGGAATTTAATTTCAAATTAGTTGTTGGAGATTTTGTCCAGGATTTGATTTGGTTGTTGGAGATTTGAGGTTGGCTTTCTAGAAGCTTCTTTGAGGATTTGATGGAGCAATCTTCAAATTCAAAAGGTTGGAATTCAAACGTTCATAAAATAAGCCCTTATAAACTAGATTTTGTGGAAGTTCAAGCGACTGAAGTTCAAGCATTCAAACGTTCATATATTCAGCCCCTGCGTGTATAAAAAGGACGGGGCAAGCGGAGAAGAATATCATGTTAGGACCCAAAGGTCGGATGGAGAGAGGTCATGGTTCAATGGAGGTTTGTTATGAAGAGGAAGGATGAAGAGAGTTGAGAAAGAGCGAGATAGAAGAAGAAGATAGGAAACGTTTCTGGAATTGTTCATTGATGTGCTCTACAAGACAATTTGGGGTTTGTAGTGTTGAATAGCTACTAGAGACCCCATCTCCACCAATATAGGCTAAAGAAGAATGCTCTAGGTCTTCAAAAAAATTTGTCTTCCTGCCTATACATGGAGATTAACCAATCACACTCCACTGTACCTCTTGACTGGTTAAAATTTGTCTCTTACTAATTGATAGCACAGGTAGCAATACTGAACTTGTCAATTTTTTTTAATTTTCCCTCCCTAACAATAGTAGTCAACATTTCAGTAATCACAAATGAAGTTCTGTTGCAGTGGTTCATTTGAATCCAAGGGAAAATTGATCCCACCGTCAAGCCCTGCAAAATCCTTACTCGCTTGCACTTTACTGGGAATGCCTCCAACAGTCCACACAACACAACTGCATTTGTATCTCTTGAATCGTTGCAATCACAATAGTGCCTCATACACTGAAACAATCTTGCAGCTTGAATTTTGTCCACAATTGCAGATGATCAAAAGTGCTTCCTGGCAGCTTCCCATGACACAGAAAGCATCCCTGTGCTTTGATCAAATGTGTGAGGTTGTCTTGCAAACATCTTCTTTACTATCCCATGCCCCTGTTGCACATGATCTACAATTACTCCACCCCGGTCGAAAATGAAAATGCCTTGTAATACCCGGTGTACCTCGATCCACCCAGCAGACTGAAGCTTATCATTCTTACACACCAAGAAGAAGTATATACCCCCAGGGTAAAAAATCAAAGTCTTAATGTAACCCACACCAATGCAAGAGTCAATCGAACCCCTCCAACAACAAAAAGACAACGCTCATTTTCCTCTGTCAAAATGAATTAACCTTGAACCCCTAATGGACGAGTTAAGGAAGAATTTAGCAGCCCATCCTCTCCCATTGGAGGCCAAAGTACTAAACTCAAATATCTGTTGAAAACTAAACTTATTCAACTCAATGGTAGAACCAAACAACACCAACTTCATATTTGGCATTTCTTCAAACACCTTGCCTACAGTCGCCCGGATTTCAGTCTTGCTAACTGTCCTTTTTATTAGCTAATCTAATTTCCATCCATTCGATCAAAAGCACATCCAATTCACCCAATAGTTTGATTTCACTATCCCTTTTCGTAATCTCACAAGGATTGAGAATTGCTTTAGTTTCTTGGCTTGAGACTTCGATTATTTCCTGAGAATTTGTCAATTCATCCCGATCGTCTGTCATCGAAGCGTTCCCAATTTCTTGACTCAGGGCTTCCACTGCTTCTTCCGATTTTTGTAAATCATCATCGTCATCCGAGAAAGCCTCGTCTAGTACCGGTGCTCCCAACTGATTCTCGTCAACAACCGAGGCTTCCGACTCTTGCCCCGATTGTGAAACGAATTCCAACCGAAATAGTTCGGCCCCCGTCTGGCTGTTCGTAACCCATTCAATCCCTTCTTGACGCCTGATTGTATCCTGATCGACACTCTCTTGAAGCGTTTGCCCCTCTCCCATTAGAGGCCAAAGTACTAAACTCAAATATCTGTTGAAAACTAAACTTATTCAACTCAATGGTAGAACCAAACAATACTAACTTCATATTTGGCATTTCTTCAAACACTTTACCTGGAGTCGCCCGGATTTCAGTCTTGCTAACTGTCCTTTTTATTAGCTAATCTAATTTCCATCCATTCGATCAAAAGCACCACCAATTCACGCAATAGTTTGATTTCATTATCCCTTTTCGTAATCTCACAAGGATTGAGAATTGCCTTAGTTTCTTGGCTTGAGCCTTCGATTATTTCCTGAAAATTTGTCAATTCATCCCGATCGTCTGTCATCGAAGCGTTCCCAATTTCTTGACTCATGGTTTCCACTGCTTCTTCCGATTTTTGTAAATCATCATCGTCGTCTGAGAAAGCCTCGTCTAGTACCGGTGCTCCCAACTGATTCTCGTCAACAACCGAGGCTTCCGACTCTTGCCCCGATTGTGAAACGAATTCCAACCGAAATAGCTCGGCCCCCGTCTGGTTGTTCGTAACCCATTCAATCCCTTCTTGACGCCTGATTGTATCCTGATCGACACTCTCTTGAAGCGTTTGCCCCTCTACAAGAACAACGATATCCGTTGACATTGAATTTGGAATTTCCGTTTCTATGAGAGTGGAGATCGACAAATTTGGCTTCGGATTCATCTGCAGCACCAATTCTTGAGTTGCGGATTTGTTGTGGAGCGTAGCCAATTTCATGGAATCCTCCAATTCCTTAGGCTTCCCCAATTTTACTAGAGATTTGATTTCCCACTTAAGGTCGTTGATGCAGCATGAGATAAAGTACGACTTTGGCAAATATGGATTGTAGAACAGCAATCATGATCGTAGTATCTCAAACCGCTCATTTTACTCTTCAAGGCCATCCCCTTGGCTGAGATTGTTGAATTCTTCAAGAATCTTCATATCTCGGTTTGGTTGCGATTGCTTTCATTCGGCGCCTTCGGCCATCCGCGAGGACGAGTGGCTCTAATATCAATTTGTTAGGACCCGAAGGTCGGATGGAGGCAGGTCATGGGTCAATGGAGGTTTGTTATGAAAAGGAAGGAGGAAGATAGTTGAGAGAGAGAGAGAGAGAGAAGAAGAAGAAGATGATAGGAAACGTTTCTGGAATTGATCATTGATGTGCTCTACAATACAATTTGGGGTATTTATATCCCCAAGCCAAACTTTCTAGTAATTACACTTATTAACCCTATTATACTAATCCTAGCATATCACAACTCGAGCATTCAATCTACAAGCATTCTCCATAGAAATCATCCAACATTGATTATCTCTTTCTCCATTGTTGTTCTTGTTTTATCTTGTGAGAGTTTGAGAGTTTCTAAAGCTTAATTGTACAAGTCTAAAGTGTTATACTAAGAGTATACATCTACTCAAACGTATTCACTAGGCTATTATTTCACGAGCGTTTTGGGTTGACTAGATAGTAGCGGGTGAGGCTACAAGTTGATAGAAGGGTTGTTCTTCTAAATTGTATCTAGGACTCTAAGGGATATGAGTTGACTAGATAGAAGCGAGTGAGGCTTCGAGTGTTTAGAAGAAGGAAATATCTTCCCGGTTGTATCTAGGATCCATAGGAAGTGAAATAATAGTGCTTTTAAATCCTACAGATTGGATAACCCTAGGCGGGGACGTAGGCCAAGTTGTGATGAACCTCGTTAACAATTCGTGTGTCCTTTGTTTCTCTATCATATTTAATTTCCGCATTATACTTTGATAAGTTTTATTTTCATACAGGTTTATGGAATTATTTCAAGACCTTGACATCCGGTTCAACACTTTGAAATCCATTTCAAGGCCTTGGAGTTTCTTCTGCAGAAAGATTGCTAAAATTGCCTACTCTTTTCTTCCTCCTTTCTATTTTATTTATATCACCTATTGTGACTCTTCAGTTGGCATCCTTGGCATCATCCTTCGTCTCATTCTCCTCCGTTCTCGGACTCGCTGTCTTGGCTATCATCGTCGTCAATGGTTGTGCGGTCGTGGTGATGCTTGTTGAGCACGGATGTGGCATACTCCTTGGCGTGCAAGGTGCCTTTTTGACCTTGCACGACAAGTCTTGATTAAAAAAAGAAGAAGAAGACGTGTTTGGTCTTGGACCATACGTTTCCTTTGGTCTTTGGTCCTTAGGGCCCAAGCTTCGGGTCCTTTGGGCCCAAGTTTTGGTTTCTTCGGGCCCAAGGATGACGAGTTGTCAATTTCAAAAAATTAAAACTTAATGAGAAGTTGTCCGAAAGGACTTTATTTAAATCCCGAAAGAGTTTGATAAAAATCCCGACCACAAAATATACCCCGTTGCATTTGCCATTGTGGACGGAGAGAATGATGGCTCTTGTGTGTTTTTTTTCGTCAAATGAGACGTTTTGTCCCGGATGAGACCCATGTTGTGCGGGTCAACGACAAACACATGAGCATCACCAAGAGCATTTTCGAGGGAGTTACAACTTCGCAAAGCATGGTCGCTGCACTTACCACACTTATCTGTGATTTGAGTGCTAGCTATTTAGGTGTTTCTCATCCGATATTCAAACTTGTAACCAGATCTTGTATCCTTGTTCAAGTTAGTGGTATTCTCGAGACCGGATCTCCCCTCTTGAGGCCCCGCCGAGTAAGGAAACCGAACCGCATTAACAAATCCTCGTGTTCTTTAGATTTACGTTTCATTTATCTTCGGATATCTCGAATACAACTAGATTAACATAATCAACAACTTACATACATATGAATATTATCTCATTCAAGCAAATCTGGAACATAAAATAAAGTATAATAAAATAATTAGCTCACTTTTGAAGTCCAAAATCTATAGATCTATAGATCTATATCTATATATTACTAAACTCTTAAAACATAAGAGTTTATAATGATGTGTGATTCTTAGCTTCAATTCAGGAATTTCATATGATTGCACTTTTTCTTTTATTTTTTTAAAAACTTTTTCTTTCATATTTTCCAATTAAAAAAAATCAGGAAATTATTATGACAAATTTTGGAGAATATTGGTGGAAAATTGGGAAATATTTTATATTCCTTAATTTGAAGAATCTATTAGATTAAAAAGTAAATATATATCTATAAAATGAAGTTGTTGGAGATATCCTTATGAATTTATTAGGGTTGGCATGGTACGGTAACCACAAAAAAATGGTGATTATCACGTACCAACCACAAGTCGTGGTTACCGCATATCTGGTAACCACGACATGTGATTACCATCGGTACATTACCATGGTTTCCAAGCTGTAATTCTGTTTGTATTTTCTTGAAACCCATTGGCTACCTTCCGGTAATCATCAAAGTTATCGAACAAAAAAATATGGTTACCAAAAATAATATGGTTACCCCCTATTAAAAGTTCATATAAATCAAGTTCACAACCTAAAGTACAAACCAATTCAAACCAACCAAGTTTAAAGTCGTAAAACAAACCAAGTTCAATTGTTCAAATATTCAAAATATTCTTGCAAGTTCAAACAAAACAAGTTCAAAGTCTTCAAATATTCAAAATGTTACTACTGTTTCTAGTAGAAAAAAGTAGAAAGGACAAATTAAGGTCAAAATCAAAATATAAATTAAAAACTTAAAACTTAAAGTAATAACAATAAAACATTAAATAAAAAAAAATTAATATATATACTTGGTAACCATGGTATTCAGATTTCGTTACCATTACCGTACCACCTTCACGTGGTTACCACCAAGATAGTTACCACTAGGGGTGGAAATGGGGCGGGTTATGGGTGGATGAAGCCACTCCATCACCCGCCCCGCGGGTAAAAAACTCCACCCGCAAACTTTTTCACCCGCATCCGACCCGCGCAGGTGATGCGGGTGGAGCGGGTACCCAATGGGTGAAACAAAAGAAAAAATCAAATCAACATCAATAGCTATTAGTCCCATTCTAACTCAAAATTACAAAGGGGTGGGTTTATGTATTTATATTTTTTGTCGGCAAAGCACTAAAATGATGAGCTCATTGAAATTTGAAAGTGGAAGTGTATATATCTCTATACTAATCATATACTAATCCAGTATATCCCTTGCTATAACGTGGAAGAGCAAGCCGAGACCGTATCCATTCTAATTGAAATTTGGTGGGCAAAGCACTAATCAAGGATTAGAGTTTGTAGAAGTTAAACTTGAATAAGGTAAAATAGTAAAATCACACACATTATATATGTGAATTTAAGGATTTTATGCGGGTTTGCGGGGCAGGTTAATGGGCGTGTTAATGGGGCGGGTTATGGGTGAAAAATCTTCACCCATAATCCATCCATCACCCGCTTCACCCGCACCCGCTCCACCCGTCACCCACTTTTTTGCGGGTTTTCACTCGCAAAAATAATGCGGGTAAATAGGGTAGAGCGGGTACCCGCGGGTTATTTCCAGCCCTAGTTACCACCACCAATTACCACCATGTTGTTTACCACAAATGTGATTATCAACAGATTGATACATGATTGATATGGTCAACGAATTGATGTGTTAATTACATTGAATTGTTTAGTGCGCTAATGGCATCCATATGGTCTCTGGCAATGGCCACTTGGCACTAATAATTAGAGCCAAAATGCCAAGTCAAATTAGCTTAATAATGCAATTTGCATGATAGCTTTGCTTACTCAATGCTATGCAGCATTAACTATTTCAACTATCAAATTACGGAGTATATATATATCTTTATTAGGTTAGTTTAGCAGCCAATACTCATTTAGAGAAATGAGTATCTTTGGCTGATATTAAAACAGATTAAAGTAGAAATTCTCGAAAAATTGGAGAAATATTTACATCTGATTTATATTTTTTAAAATTAAAATCTCAAAAATTCAACTTCCTTAAAAGTTAATTACTCCAATTTGGAGAAAACCTGCCTAATTTATCCTAGGTAAGTTAAACTTCCACCATTTTATATTTGAAAAATTTTCAATTCTCCTTTTAATCCGAATGTCACTTACCCAGTCATTGTGAGTTTCATTAAATTTTGTTTCCATATATGTTAATTACCTTAAAATTAATTATTTGTAAAGTGTTATGTTATTTTTATGGGTTTTCTTCTTAACATGGAAACTATCAATGGCACCAAATATCTCAAGAAATACTCGTTTGGTTCCTTTATTTATTTAAAGGTACAAAATTTCTATCAGTTTATATTAAAAACTATACTAATTAAATATCCAATTATTCATAGTTTCTTAACAATTAAATTTTCATATTCATCGAGCCTATATAGTAAAATGTGAAAAAAAAACGTATAATAATTCACACCAAATACATTGAAAGTTGATTATATATATATATATATATATATATATATATATATATATATATATATATATATATATATATATATATATATATATATATATATATATATATATATATATATATATATATATATACACGGTATTTAAACTTAATTTCATTTGTTATCGGTTTTCTTATATATATATATTTGACATATTGGACTAAAGTTTTATGTAGCTCGATCTTTTAAATAAAAGATCGAGCTACATAAAACTTTAGTCCAGTATGTCAAGAAACAATTGTTTTTAAATGATTGTCCTATGACTGTTATACAACTTGTTAGTTTAAATTTACATTATTTATAAATGTTCGAATTTTCTTTTAAGAAAAAGCTCATCACATTTTTATTAGACATAGTAAAAATATCGCAATAAACAAGTGCTTCTAAATGATTGCCCTATAACTATTATAGAACTTGTTAGTTTAAATTTACATTATTTCTAGCTAAATGTTTGATTTTTCTTACAAAAAGCTCCTCACATTATTTATTTATTTATTACATAACTAAAAAATAAAATATCAAGTTGCACATTTTTTAAATGAGGATAAAATTGTATAAAATATAAATTTTTTAAATCAATTTTTTTAAAATAATTTTATACTTAATACTAATAAGTATAAAGTTAATAAAAAATATTTATATTTCATAAGTATAAAATTAATAATTATTACTAAGAAATTTATATTTTATATAATTTTTATTATTTTAAATAAATATATTTAAATAGTAATGAGAAATAAAATGAGACGGATGAATTACTTAAAATCCTACCATTCGACAAAATAAGGAATCCAAATGAAAATATTCCACTTTAATTTTGCTATAACTTAGATGAGAATCGAATTTGGTATCGTCCATTTATATTCGTCCTCCTCAAATTTGTTTTCTAAAACTTAAAACAATTATGAACCTTAAAAAACAATTATAAATCTTTATCATTTCAGACCAATTTTCGATATCTAAACGTTTCGGCTATATACACCGCAAATCCCCACGTCCTTAAGGACGTGCTTGCACGTTCTCAAAGACGTGCTTGCACGTCCTTAAGGACGTGCAAGTAGGGTGCACCCATTTTTTTTTTAAGGCTTGCACGTCCTTAAAGACGTGCAATAGGGCACGTCCTTAAAGACATGTTGCACGTCAGGACGTGCAAGCCCGTCTATTAAAGACGAAAGAGGACGTGCCTCTTCGTCTTTCTTCATCGTCTTCATCGTCAGAGAGCAACAGAGAGCGACGGAGCTTGAGAGAGAGAGAGCGACGGAGCTTGCGAGAGAGAGAGCGACCCAGAGAGAGAGAGACCATCCGAGAGAGAGAGAGAGAGAGAGACCGAGAGAGATGGAGAGAGAAAGAGAGGGAGACCTGGAGGCGGCGGTGGCGGCCTTGGAGGCGGAGGCGGCAGCGGAGGCGACGGCGATGGAGGTGGAGGCGGTGGCTCCGGTGGCTCCCGGGCTGGTGGTGCTGGCGAATTTGGCGGTGGAGGAGAGTGGTGGTGGTGGGGCGGCCGGCGGCGATGTTGGAGGTGGTGAGGCGGACGTCGGTCGATTGCCGCCGCGGAAGCGTCGGAACATTGAGGTGTCCCCGGTTCCGACTCCACCGGTATGTTATTTGAATTATTATTTTTTTGATTTATTTTTAGAGTTTGATAGTTTTTTTATAGTATATATATTAAAATGTTTAATAGAATATAGTTAGATAGAATATAGTTTGATAAAATATATATTTCAATATAATTGTAATTTATATATTAAAATGTTTTTTTATAGTATATAGTTTGATAGAAGAGAATATAATTGTAATTTGATAGAATATAATACATAGAAATAAATACTTGAATATATTAAAATAGATTCAAATAAATATAAATAAATTTAATTAACATTAAAATATATATTTCAATATATTCAAATACTTCACATATAATATATTTGAATATATTAAAATATATTCAAATATAGAAATATATTGAAAGATAATAAAAAACATTAAAAAAATATTAAAATACTTAAAAATTATTTAATTAACATTTCAATATATTTAAATATATTAAAATATATTTAAATACTTCAAATATAATATATTTGAATATATTAAAATATATTCAAATATAAAAATATATTGAAAGATAATAAAAAATATTAAAAAAATATTAAAATACTTAAAAATTATTTAATTAACATTTGAATATATTCAAATAAATTTTAATATATTCAAATATAATATATTTGAATATATTAAAATATATTCAAATATAAAAATATATTGAAAGATAATAAAAAACATTAAAAAAATATTAAAATACTTAAAAATTAGTTAATTAACATTTGAATATATTTAAATAAATGAAAATATATTAAAATACATCAAAAGACATTAAAATACATTACAATATATTAAAATATACTGAAAACACATTAATATTCAATGGATCATAATAATAGGCAGGGAGGATCATGAGGGATGATGGTACCCTCCGGCCTATAAGGTTCGGCGACCGGGCAGCGGTCAGCCAGGTACCTGGGTCTACGGCACCCCAGAGCAGACTGTCGACGATCTGCTCGCGTCTGCAGAGCGATTACAGCCGTCGATGGGGACGCCACCGGCCGAGACCGACACCTTCTGGTCGGGTATGCCACCTTGGGAGTCGTCCGGCGATGCGACGATGGGGTTGCAGCCTTCCTTAGAGCCCCCGGAGGTTTTGAGTAGCTGCATCACAGAGGTGGTCGGTGGGTTACGGGCCGACATGGGTAGACCGCCTATTCGGGTTCCACCGACCATCCAGGAGGCTTCTACATCCGGCACACAAGAGCCCGAGCCTTCGACCTCCGCCACACCAGCGGCTGTCTCATTGGGGTCTGCAGATGATGTGATCCCTGACGTCGTTGAGGAGGATCACGACGGTCAGGAGGGGCAGGCTCAGGGCCAGGGGGGCCCACAGGTAGAGCCCCAGCCCATCCCTACGCAGGCTGCCGCACCGGCTGCGCAGGTCGACCCTTTGTTGCCGCCGGGAGATCTGCTGCTGTCTTACCGGCATCACCGGGCATACGAGGTGTGGAGAGATCCTACGGTGGAGCTGCCGCTACTGAAGTTCCACCACCGGGCGACTCACTTGGTGCCTTTCGATCCCTACATATTTGAGGGACCGGGGACCTGGGTCCAGGATTTGCTCCCATCCGGCGTGCCCCAGCTCAGGTCCCTCCATTGGCAGTGTGTGGACGAGTTCACCTGCACGGGCTTCTTGGAGCGTTGGCACCCGGAGACCCGCTCCTTCCACTTTCCATGGGGCGAGATGACCATCACGCTGCATGATGTTGCTTGTCTCATGGGACTTCGGATTGATGGCCAGCCCTGCACGTCACATCTGCCTGCGGCAGCTCTTGTCCCCTCCATCGCGGAGTACTACCAGCTCACCCCTGCGACTCTGAAGTCGTACAGGCACGCTGGCGGCCCTCCAGTTACCGAGTTCACTCACCGGTGGCAGCAGAGACACGGGCCGCTCGTCGACCCCGCCCCCGCAGATGATCCAGAGGCCGCGGCTGATCCGGAGCAGATTAGGCTGCGCACGCATGTGGGAGGGGGGCAGCCAGAGGTTGACCCTACACAGCGGCTGTTTCTGCTCAGGACCTACATGAGCATTGCTCTCGCCGTGACTTTGTTTGTGGACAAGTCGCAGAGCCGGATCCCATGGAAGGTGTTGGGCCTTGTCTGTGACATCCCACGTACGCCCACCCTTTCACTGGCTGCTGGTGCCCTCGCATGTCTCTACAGGGGCCTAGGCGAGGCTACCCGCTCCGGCGTGAAGGGCATAGACAGCTGCACGCCGATCCTACAGGTACGAGAGCGTTGAATTAGAGTTTTTAGTTTACAAATATTTAAATTATATGCTAACGAAATACTTGTTTGTGTCAAGGCTTGGATATGGGCGTACTTCCCTCGCTTTCGAGGTGACTTCTCCAGCGACCTGGCTAGGACGGATGACCCTCGCTTCTACGCGAGGTTCATCGGTCCGAAGCAGCCACCGCGGATGACAGACGGGGCGAAGCTGACGAAGATGCGGGAGCTGCGGGACGAGGTGAACCGTCTGACCATCGCTGATGTATGTATTCGAGACTCTATATATATTTTATAATTCTTAGCTGTGAATTAAATCTGATTTTTTAAATTATAGGTCGAGTGGATGCCCTTTGGGCGTGGTCTGGACTTCGACGGCCAGTACCGTCAGTCCACCTATCGGGGCACCATCACCTTCTGCGGTGAGGAGGAGCCGTATATGTCCGATAGGTGCCTCCGGCAGTTCGGATGGGTCCAGGGGATCCCGCAGGCCGTCATCGCACCGATTTAGGTCTGCCGCGACGCGACCCTGAAGAACTCGAAGTACGTGGCCGTGTTCGCCCCGGGCGACAACAGGTGGCAGGACCTGCAGGACGAGGGTCGCTTCTACAGGCTGGCCGATCACAGGCGCACGAGCGAGGATTGCTAGGCAGGTGTCACTGCAGATTACTTGGCTTGGTACGCGTCGCAGAGCCGGCCGTACGTGCTGCCGACCACGCCCCATCCCGAGCCTCCGGCGCCCGTCCACCCGATCGCCATGGACCCTTGGGTGGACATCCCTCACCCTCCCGTCATCCGTCCGGCGCTGTTAGCCCGCTTTCGGGAGCTCGAGGGCTATTTGAGGGCCCTGGCGGGCGACCCTCGCATTGACCAGATCATGGACGAGCTGACGGAGATTGTGGATGATGCTTTACGTCATCCACCTGGCCAGTGATATTATACATTTTGTATCTATCTACATATTTCGGATTGTATATTGACATTATATATTTATATTTCAGATTTTGTATGTATTAAACTCTTCTCATTTCTTCAGAGTCATATTGAACGTAAACATCAAAAACGATAACGTTAATATGATAAGGTTGTCCGATGACGAAAACGAAAACGTTAATATGATAAGGTTGCCCGATTGTGTCAAGATTGGCTAGGGTTTAAGGGTTTTGGGGAGGGTTTAAGGGTTTTGGGTAGGGTTTTAGGGTAAGGAAACTGCACGTCCTTAAAGACGTGCAGTTCCTTTACCCTAAAACCCTAACCCTAAACCCTAACCCTAGCCAAACCCTAAACCCTAGCACATCCCTAAGGACGTGCAGATTCCTTACCCTAAAACCCTAGCCCTAAACCCTAACCCTAGCCAAACCCTAAACCCTAGCACGTCCTTAGGGACGTGCAAGAGTTCTGCTTACAAATCACGCAACAGTGTCTATTTAAAGCGATTGAGGATAGCTTGGTTCCGCACTCCAAAACAAAGTCCGACTTCTTACAATTAAAGCGAAGGAGGATATCTGGAATCGTTATGGCCGAACCACAAAGCAATCCTCGTCTCCAAGCATCTCAGGTACGTATAGGTTTTGTAGAGTGAATATATTTCGTATTCGTTCCGTTTTGTTCATATTTTCAATTATGTGAATACAGTTTCGAGACTTTACGTCTGAGTTCTCGGACCCAAGGGTTTGGAATGACCGTGACAAAATGGTTACGCATTTCAAGGACTTGGGTCAGAGACACTACATGATTTTGGTAATCAAGCGGTCTTGGACGGGGGCGTCGAATCGTCCAGGCGGGGTTCTCCTTGCATGCGAGCAGTTTGGGGAGTACCGACCACGCGGGAGGAAGCTCCGGAGTACACAATCAAAGATAAGTGGTTGTCCATTCTCTCTACACGGACACGAAGCTCCGCCGGGTCAGTGGCGCATGACGGTAACCCATGGTGTTCATAACCACGGGCTTTCCACGAGCTTGAAGGGTCACGCCATCGCCGGTCAGATGACAGAGGAGGAAAATAAGATGGCGAGGTGGATGAAGGAAGTTGGCACTCCTCCAAAAACCATTGGGTACGAATTGAGGCAGTTGGATGAGACCAGCGTCACGTCAAGGAAGAGCCTTACCAACACGCTCGCCATGATGGTCGCCGAAGAAAGAGGTAGTCGGACGATGACCCAGGATACCTTGCACCATCTGCGGGAAAGAAGGTACTACTACGACTTCAGACGACATCCGGATGACGACAACATCTTGAGCGACCTCTTCCTCGCGCATCCCGACGGGATACGCCTTCTCCGAAGGTTCCATTACGTCATCATAATGGACATCACATATAAAACAAATGCGTAAGTCGCTTATTTACGATTACCTTATTGCACATTTAGCCAATTATAACGTATTTTATGTGTAACATATTTACACCTGCAGATATGGGATTCCTTTGTGCGAGGTGGTCGGGCTCACACCCTCAGGCAATACTTACTGCATCGCCTATGCCTTCATGTCGCAAGAGAACGAAGACACATACGCCTGGGTGTTGCGACAACTTCAGATCTTGCTTGGGAGCGTTCAGCCTCAAGCTATCATGACTGATCGAGAGCTGGTCTCTTGGCGGCGCTGAATGTTGTCTTCCCCGACGTCCAGCATCTCCTTTGTTGGTTACACGTGACGAGAAGATGTGAGGAAGCTGCTCTGAAGATCACGAAAAATTTACACCACGCCGGCATCTTTAAGGGCAACTGTTGGGGGTTATTCGAATCGAGGTCGGAGGAATCATTCAACCGACGTCGTCGGGCGTTACGAGCTTATTGGCACCCATTCCCAGGTGTGGTGGCGTATTTGGAGTCGGTTTGGCTTCCATACAGCAGGAGCATAGTTCGGTGCTACGTAGATAAAGTCTTCCATCTCGGCACCCGTACGACAAACAGGTACAACCTTACTTCATATCTCCCATTACAATATGATATAATATCGAATATTCATCGCCTATGCACTTCATTGTGTACAGAGTTGAGGGTCAACACAAGGTTCTGAAGGAGGCACTTCACTCATCGACTGGTGACTTCCGCATCGTGATCGATGCAATCCATAGAGTCAATGATTGTCAACTGCATGAGCTGCAAACTGCTTTGGAGATCGACCGATTCAAATGGCCAACAGCGGCGTATAAAGTCAACCTTTTCGATGAGGTAAAGACTTTAATCTCCAAAAAGTTCTTCGATTATCTGTACAAGATGTGGCAGGACGTCATGAACCAAAAGGTTCCTCCGGTATGCACGAACCGACATTGGAGGGTTTGTTACGGGATCCCTTGTGTCCATGAGATTCAGGCATACGTCAACTCCGGCACTCCAATACCCGCCGAGGACATCCACCCGTTCTGGATGGATTTGACATGGACTGACCTCGACGACACCCCACTTCCGTATGAGTTGTCATCTTCATACACGGCTTCCAACGATGTATGCGAGGATGAGCTGCACCCACCCTCATCAGCAAGCGTCCGAAGGAAGGGGAGGCCCCGGGGGTCGAGGAATGCCTGCAGAACCAACCCGTTGCCATACGAGGAGGTAAGGGAAAGGTTTGAGAGAGAAGAAGCGCGTGCTGCTCGAAATGCTGCTCGGCCTCGTCCACAAGCGACCTCAGCTCGACGTGGACGTGATGATGTGTTCGGAGGGTTCAACTGGGGTCGAAACAACGTTGATCCCTTCATGTTCGGTCATATTGAGAGGGTGAGGGACACTGCTGCAGATGGTCATTGTGGCTACCGTGCTTTGGCGGCTTTGACATCACCGATCGGCGAGACTACTTTCCCGGAACTCAAGACGTTACTATGCAATCACTTGGAGGATCACGCCGATCTGTACGCCGGTTGTTATACGGGAGAGTACCCATTCCAGCAGTTCGTCGACTACCAGAGATGTGCCGGAGCCACACATGGTGATAGGAGACGGTGGATAGAGCTTCCCATTATGGGTTTAGTATTTGCGACGGTATATCAGATTCCTCTCGTCATCCTAGCTTGGCATCATCCGTTCACATGTCTCCCCATGATCTCGCCGGCATCTGCTAACAACCCTCCCCAATCAGCAACTCTTGGTGTAGCCTACATCGGAAACCAAGACCATTTTGCCGCGGTACGACTTCAAACGTCTTTGTTATTACCTATTCATGATTTTCATACATATGTCAATACTCTAACTCTAAATTTTTGTTCTCATAGATCTGGTTGCGTCCTAACGCTCCTCTTCCGCCGCCTCCACTAGAATGGGTCGAACATCATCATCCGAGCGTCGAAGGATGGGATGCTCCGTTTCAAGTTCAAATTGAGAGATTTAGAGCCTTGCGTGCCGATGTCGGCCGTCCTTTACTATTTCCCTAGATTGTATTCCACAACTTTATTTATTAATGCAAACTAATATGCAAGTGCAACCCTAAAATATTACTGAAATAAATGTTATCATTGTGTAAGTGTTTCACTTTCCACGAAAACGCAAAGATCTTCCATCTTCGCCAAGATTAAGGTGAATCCCAATGTTTTCCTTTCCAAGGAAGTGGCTTCTTGCCATACTTTGTGGAACATACTGCAAGACATTTTTTTGACATATACTTCAAATCCACTAGCTAAACACTTCAATTTTATTATTACGTCGGAAAACCTAAACCCTAACCCTAACCCTAAACGCAAAACCCTAACTAGGGTTTGCACGTCCTTAACAACGTGCAAGACTGAAATAGTGGACGTGCACAGTCCCAGACTTGCACGTCCTTAAGAACGTGCAAGCGTGCAAATCCTTAATCCGGATTTACGGTGTATATAGTGGCACCCTATCTAAATCACAAAAACGACCACTAATTTGTTGGCTATGGAAAATAGATTAAATATAAATGCTAAAAAAAAAGACCACAAATTTTTGGGCTACAGAAAATAATACTATTATATTAATATTAAGTGAATATTTCATTATTTTGGGCCTGAAATTAAATAGGAGACGAGAGAAAAACCTCTTGTCTCGTGAAACTGCAGGTGGGACTTCCGACTTCGGAGAGGAGAGAGTTGAAGACGATCTTAAAAAGCTCTCATCTTTATCTCTCCCCTCTCTCTCTCTCTCTCTCTCTCTCTCTCTCTGCTTCTGCAAACTGAAGTGAAACTCTCTCTCCCTCTCTCTCTCTCCTGTATGTGGAGATAAGTCTTCGTCTTCCGAGTTTTATAACACTCACATTCCTTTCTTCATCCCCATTTCACGAGATCCCTCATCTACCCCTTTTTATTTTTTTCCCTCTCTCTCCTCCATTCGCCTCTCTCTAGAGTTTTTCTCCAGATTCAGACTCGCATTGTTCAAGAAACTGTACGACGGAGAGGTTGGTATAGAGAAGTGCGTAGATCGGAGCGGAAGGGGGAGGAATCGGGGACCAATTGATTGGTTTTTGTGGAGTTGAAGATTCAGTGTAGCGAGAGAGGGAGGAGGAGAAATGTCGGATTTGAAGAAGCCTCCTTCGGACGATTCAGCGCCGGACGATCTCCCCAGACGATTCAAGGACGCTCTCAGCTGCGATTTCAACAAGCCTGATTCCAAGGACTTGCTCCTCGGATCCCCCGTTTCGCCTCTGCGGGCGCAGCCGACGACCACCACTACCGCTACCACTAGCAGCTCTTCGAGCTCTTCCGGATCTGTTTCAGGTCGCGCGGCGCTCAATGCGGCGGCGAAGGGGCACTCCGGCGAGATCTCTTCTCCCTCCACCGACACTAGCCCTAGTGCGATTCGAACGGCGAGGCCTGGTCACTCCCGCTCGAACTCGTACGGCTCGATTGGCACCCCCACTCACCATACCCAACAGCCGCTAATCTACTCCGGCGGCGGCGGCGGAGTTAGTGGTGGTGGCGGAGGGTCTGTGAATTCGCCGCCGTTAAACGTTCTCCCGAGCGGAAACATCTGTCCTTCAGGCCGGATCTTGAAGACAGGCATGGCCCGGCCGTCAGCGAGGACGGACGTGCTGGGCTCCGGCACGGGGCTGTACGGGCACGGCAGCATTATGCGGGGCGGCTCCGGCGCTGGCAGCGCCGGTAGCAGTTTAAGCTCAGCCAAATCTGGCGGTGGAGGGATTGCCGGAGGAGGTGGGGATTTGGGGTTCGGAAATGTGAGGGGGAATGTGGGGCTGACCAGTGGGGATTCGGTGAAGAGGGCAATGATGAGTATGGATCCGGAGGAGGTGAAAAGGATGGGGAATGATCAGTACAAGAGGGGTAATTTTGCAGAGGCTTTAGGGCTGTATGACAGGGCGATCGCATTGTCGCCAAGACATGCTGCCTACCGGAGCAACAGGGCGGCGGTGTTGACAGCTCTGGGGCGGCTTCCGGAGGCCGTTAGAGAGTGTGAGGAGGCGGTGAGGTTGGAGCCTGGATATGCTAGAGCTCACCATAGATTGGGATCTTTGCTTGTCAGGTGAGAAAGAATCTACATTCATCTTTGGAGTTTCTCTTATCAAGAAATATCAATTTTTTGGATCTTGAAATGCTTGGAAGGAGTTTGATTCACAGGTTTGTGATGGTTTGCATATGGGCTATGGATCTTGTGTAAAGATTTGATCTTTGGCTGGCCTGTTGTTCAATTGCTGTAATGTCTTTATGAGGTTTTTTTGATGGTGTTTTCATGTGGCAGACTCAATGGATTAAACGTCCTTTTGACATGTAATGCAAGTAGGCCTCACATTGTTATTGCTGTTGATGTTGATGTTAGTTGCAATTCAAAATGAGGACTGGGAAATGCAATTTGAGCTGATTGTTAGTCGACAGTTAGTTTATTTTTGTGTTAATTGGATTCACCCTTGCACCTGTCCTGCAATATGGTTGATTCTCATACCTATCCACCTGGTTTTTCATGAACAAGTGCTGGGTTGTGTAGCTTCCATGTGTTTGTTAGCTTCAATCATAGTGCATTGGATGCTCTTTGAAAGGGATTTTTTTCCCTTTGGTGGTGGATTAATCAATCATGTGTCATAATCACATTGATTGAAAACGTGTCATTGTAAATATGATTTTCAGATATCCTGTCATTGTATTGATAAATTTGTTTCTTTTGCAGGCTTGGGTGTGTTGAGTTTGCTCGGAAGCATCTTTGCTATCCGGGGCATCCACCAGAGACATCTGAGCAGCAAAAGTTGCAGGCGGTGGAGAAGTGTCTGATTAGGTGCACCGATGCACGACGAATGGGAGATTGGAAAAGTGCTCTGAGGGAAGCAGAAGCTGCTATTGCTGCAGGAGCTGATTGGTCTCCTCAGGTGAAAATTCTTATGTGGTCATTGCTTAATATTTGCTTGCATAGGTGTGCATGTTTTAGTTTTGATACAGTGGATCCGACTTGAATGTTGAGCCATTTCTTATAATCGCTTTCCACTGTTATTGCACAGCTTCATACATGTAAAGCAGAGTCTCTTACGAAGCTCCAGAGACTCTCTGATGCTATTGCCATTCTATCAAATACTCCTCCTAAATCCGATCCATCACCACAATGCTGCTCACAGAGTAAGTTCTTTGGGATGCTTTCTGAAGCTTACCTCTTTTACGTTCGAGCTCAGATGGAGATGTCAAGGGGAAGGTGAGTTTCAAAAAGTCCAGCAACTGAGGAACAAGAAGATTCAGGCTCGTTGAGGAGAGTGAAAGTGAATGATGCATTTGTATAATCTTTGCAGGTTTGATGAGGCAATTACATTTGCTGACAAAGCTGGAAAGATAGATCCCTATAATGTTGAAGTTGCATCTTTATTGAGTAATGTGAAACTGGTGGCAAGAGCTCGTACACGTGGGAATGATCTGTTTAGGTCTGAGAGGTTTACAGAAGCCTGTGCAGCTTATGGAGAAGGACTAAGGTTTGATCCTACCAATTCCGTTCTCTATTGCAATAGAGCTGCTTGTTGGTTTAAGCTTGGGACATGGGATCGGGCTCTTGAGGACTGCAATCAAGCTTTACGCATCCAACCTAATTACACCAAGGCACTTCTTCGTCGGGCTGCCACGAACAGCAAGGTGAAATGGCTCCCTAAACTTATCCTTTTGTGTGACTTTGAGTTCATTTTCCCTACATTTCTGGGTTGGTGATATTATAGTTTTGTTGAGCGTATTGCTGTTTGTTTCGCAGCTTGAAAAGTGGACTGAAGCAGTGAGTGATTATGAGGTTTTGAAACGGGAGCTTCCTGATGATACTGGGGTTGCTGAATCATTGTTCCATGCTCAAGTCGCGTTGAAAAAATCTCGCGGTGAAGAGGTTTCTAACATGAAATTTGGCGGTGAAGTGGAGGAAATTTCAGGTGTTGAGCAGTTTAGAGCAGCGGTATCTTTTCCAGGTGCAAATTTTGTTATCCATGTTATATTTTTGTGCTTATCCATTCAGATATCATTGCTCCCTTAATCCCAGTCTCTTAATTCTGTGAATTGCAGGTGTCTCTGTGGTTCATTTCAAGATTACGGGAAACCCACAGTGCAAGCGTGTATCCGCAGTCTTGGATGGGCTATGTAGTCGCTATCCATCCATCAATTTTCTCAAGGCAAGTAAAAAAAAAGTAAAACTCAGTGCATATGAACAGTTGAAGATGATCAGACAACTTAACTATTTTCCCCTTTCTTGAATTTACAGGTAGACTTGGAAGGAAGCCCTGATGTAGCAGACGCTGAAAACGTAAGGATAGTACCGACATTGAAGATATACAAAAATGGTAGCAGAGTGAAGGAAATCGTAAACCCAACAAGCGAGGTGTTGGAAGCTTCGGTGAGACACTACAGTCTTTAAAGCACTAATGACCTGGAATCCTTACTCCCTAGTTTTAGCACAGTTTTCCGAAATTTTCTTCTCACTGCCCAAACTGTTCGGTGGGAGCCCTTCTCGCTAAAACCTTCCTTCAATCATTCCTTTCCACCAAGGATCACCTGCCTATTCGTGACCCGAAATTAGATCTCTACATAATAATGCCATTAGAAAGCCAATGCCCGGAGGAACCAAGGAAGACAAATAGTGTTGTAGTTCAGCTTCACAGCCATTCATTCATTTCATTCATTACCCGAATTCCTCTCTGGCCCACCATCCCCACCCATCTTACTTCCAGAAGGACTCTCTTTCAAGAAACACTTTGCATTTTACAGTAGGGCAAGCAAGTTAATCTTATAACCCCATCGTTACATGACGAGGACCAAGGGAAACCAATTGGAAGATGTGTATATTATGATTAGATTTTGAGTTTCTTTTAAGGCAGTTCGACGAGGAAGAAGTGGCAAAGATGAAGCATAGAGACTAGAGAGAGGTGATGGTGGATATGGCATAATGGCTGGCTGTCTTGGTAGGAGGAGAGATATGTACATGTATATATGTGATGATATATACAAGAGATACATTGGAAGCCATGAGGAGGGAGATTTTGAATTTGTCTGGTGGGTACTTATCATGGGTTAGTGAAAAAAAGAGATTAAAAAGAAAGATGATCTTTGTTATTGGATAATTGTTACTTTTTGCTCATCTCAATTTTTTCTTCTTTCAGTAATAAAAATTCCCCATTTTTTGCCCTCATGAAATTCTCTGCTTGTTCATCTTCACCTAGGTTTTATTGCTGATACTGATATGAAGTTATGAACAATACCCAGAAATAGAACAAAATTGAACCAAGCCAGGAGCATATTGCACAGCAAAGGGACATGTAAATGGCTATAAGTCAGAAATGGTAGGGCAGTAAAGTGCAATGTGTCTTAAATACATAGGGCCAAATGGGTTCTCTAATTTAATTAGGGGCTGCTTGGGTAGTTGCTGAAATTTATTGCATCTTTTTGCATTTGCTGTCTCTTGAGAAGACACTGTAGGGGAAATAGTTGCATTTTTATTGTGCTGTTGTTGACAACCCACTTTTGTTTAATGCCCTTGATGATGATTGATGACCATTGATGAGGCTTACCAATGAAGCATATACCCTTATATATTTATATTATTATGTGTGAACTTAATCCTGTCTGTGTTAAAATGGGGTTTGTTTTTAAGCTGAAGACACCCATAATTTGCTTTTCTTTATGCTTTGTTTTGTCCCTTTTGCATCTACCAATGCTTCAAGCTTGGGGGATTGAGCATGGCGGTGACAGTGGTGGTGGGGCTAAACAACAAGCTGTTGTGACCTTCAAGAGATCCTATGCTCCTTTTTTTTTTTTGCCCATCTCCCCAGGACTTCAGCAAGAATCCCCCACCGGCCACTCCTACTGCCTCTTTGCTGACATTTTTGCCATACCATTGAATGTGAGCATATAGATGATTTCCTTGTTAAAAAGGGATTAACATACAACAAATCTTGTGTCTACCCTTTATCTTGTGTCTACTAAAAAGGGATTAACATACAACAACTCTTGTTTTAAAAAGATTAACGTAACGTCGTAACCCTATAGAGCTATCAGTGTTGAAGAAGGCTCGTCAGATGCGACGTGTAGATAGAACAATTTATTAATTCGTTCAATAGATGATTTCCTTGTTATAAAAAGAAACATTATCAGGGAGGATAAAATGTCATTTTCTATCATAAAAAGTCGGAAAGTGCAAACTTTCCTTTGAAAAAAGCCCTTAACTTCACCCGGTTCACACATTGAAATTCAGGAGGTTGACAAACCAAGCTCAAATTCAGGAGGATCCATTGAAATATAGAGGAAAATGTAGTGGTAGAGAGGGTAATGTCGTACAGTGTACGTACGTTCAGTGGGGTGAGAACGAGGACAAAGACGCAGAAAATGTAGCCGTTGGGGGGATGGAAAAAGCAAGTTGCTGACCTTTTCAAATCCTTTAAAGACTTATGAAGGTCGGTTGCCTCCCTCTCTCCATTTGAACCATAAATAATTCCCTCTATAGCCTGCAACTGCAATCTCATTTTGAGTTGACTATGGATGATGAATGATGATGGGCTTGCAACCTGCAGGTCCCTTAACTCACATGTTATAGAAGCTACGGGCAATGCCACACTCGTTTGCCTTTCGTCTACGCGCTCCTTTAATGCATTTACATTTCTCTTATAACACACCATATATAATAATGTGTGCAGTTTGCACTTTGTTTTTTTTTTGATCCAAACAGTTTGCACTTTGTTGGTTGTGTGCCTTCGATGTCTGAGCTGCATTTCCCAATTCCCCCACATTTTTTAGAGAATCAAAATGTATCTCAACGACTTTTTTCATTTTGATTTTTTTTTTTGTGAGAAATTTAAATATATTTTTTTGGTCTAATAATTCTTTTAATCTCATTCATTAACTACAATAACTCAGTATATACCACGACGAGGCAGGGTCTGGGGATCGGGATGTACGCACTCTTACTTCAAACAAGTCGAGTGAGTGTTTTCGAAAAGACACAACAATAAAATGATCCAAAACAAAGGAGCAATGGCAAACAAACAAGTGAACAACGGTAAAATAGGGCAACAAAGCACACAAGCAGAAACTAAACATCATTTGCCCAAATACAATGTCGCCAATGTTCCCAATCCATGGCCGTCTCCTTTGTGAGGGTAAAGAGTGCCTCGTTATCTAAAATTAGCCAGAGAGAGATAGAGAAAAACTTTTCTAAATATGTAATATTCTCTAAAACTAAATGAGAAAATATGTGAAGAATATATATTCGCTTTCCCCATTTAAAGAAAATTGAACAGGTAAGTTAGCTTGGCGATTCCTAACGAACAATAATATGGATGTGTGGTGTAAAATTCTGCAGGCGAAGTACATTCGGGCTGATGCAGCCGAAACACAAGGACCATCAGCAATCTGGTCTAGCATCAGGAAGGTTCTTGGTTCTGTGGTTATTGAAGGGATTAAATGGCAAATTGGAGACGGTTCCACGGCGAAATTTTGGAAGGATTAATGGCTTGTGGACGATAACCTCCTGAGCATGGCTACGAGGGTGATTAGCGACGAAGATATGAACAAGAAAGTCTCTGAGCTTTGGAATCATGAATCTGGGTGGGACTGGGATGCCTTAAATCCTATGCTCCCAGCGAGTATTCTGTTAAAGCTGGCTTCTGTAGGGATCGCTGCGAATGGGGAAATTCCGGATCGGCTTTGCTAGAAGGGCTCCAAGGATGGGGATTACTCGATCAAAACCGCATACAATCAGATCACACAGGCGCAGCAAGAGTTCTGTGTCGATTCGGTGATTTTTGATAGGATTTGGGGTCTGCAGGTGTCGGAGAGAGTCAAAATCTTTCTTTGGCTGGTTGCTAGAGGAGTCGTACTCACTAATGAAGAGAGGTGGAGAAGACACATTGCAAGGGATCCATGGTGTACCAACTGCAGCGACGTCCCGGAATCCCTCGGACACCTTTTCAGGGAGTGCCCCAAAATTAATTTTGTATGGAGAGATTTAAATTTACCAGTTCAGTGCACTGATTTCTTTCAAATTGTGTTTGCAAAGTGGCTCCGGAGGAACATCATGAGCAATCAAAGGGATAGTGAAGGAACACATTGGGCTTCCATCTTCGCATATACGCTATGGTGGGCATGGAAGTGGAGGAACGACCGCGTTTTCAATAACCAGGAGTATGGAGGTGACAAGGCCGGCTTCATCAAGCTTCAGTCGAAGGAGTATTCTGCAGCCTGGGGTAACAGGGAGCTGCGCAATAGTCACAAGGAGAGGACGAAGAAACTGATTTCGTGGATTAAACCTTCGGAAGGCTGGACAAAAGTGAATGCGGATGGAGCCGTCGACAAGGATGGGAACGCAGTTGCTGGCGGCGTCATTAGGAGCGAGCAGGGGGCATGGGTGACGGTGTGTGTCCGAAACATTGGGTCATGCTCGGTCCCCATGGCGGAGCTCTGGGGTCTCGCGGATTGTCTTGAGCTGGCTTGGGAAGACGGCTCCCGGAAGGTGTTAGTCGAAACTGATTCTAGTTTGGTGGAATCTCTTGTCAAGAAAGGGGTTAAAAAGTGTCATCCTCTTTATAGCCTTGTTGTTCGATGCCAAGGCTTTTTCAAAAGGGATTGGGACATCCAATTCCAATTGGTCTTTAGGGAAGCGAACTTTGTCGCCGATTCCCTCGCTAAACTTGCTCTTTCATTTCCCTTGGGTTTTCATGTTTTGAAGGACCCCCCGGTTGAGGTGACTCAATCTTTAGTGGATGATGCTAGGGGGAGGGCTACCCCCCGTCTTGTTCTTGTGTAGCCCATCCTATTTTTCCGTTTAATCCGATCGAGGGCTCGCTCTCGTCTTTTTCACCAAAAAAAAAAGAAAATTTGTAGAAGTAGTTAAAGAGGATCTAACAAGGTGGTCATAGGAAACATAAATGACATATTAAACCCCTCTGATAAGTTGGGTAGCCTTTCACCATCTCCCACTAGATTTACAAGACTTACTAAATTCATCGACACGAGGCACCCATAATCTCATTGACATTCCAACCTTTGACAATCGTTTCACCTCGAGGGAAAAACGCTATGGAAACGACAATACGTTCAAGAAATTGGATAGAGTACTAGTCCATAACGATCTTCTGAACTCATTTCCTAGCCTGGCAACAAAGAATTGCGTCTTCACAAGCTCTGACCACTCTCAAATCACCATTAACTTATGTGATAACCAACGACTCAAACTCCAACCTTTTTAATTTGAGATGGCCTGGACCAACTGAAAAGATTATGATAACATAGTGAAGGACGCCTAGCGAGTTAATCTCCCTGGTTCCCAACAATACAAACTTACCAACAAAACTACAAGAATTAAAAAAGAAAAGCAAGATTTGGAGAAAACGTACCATAGGTAACATATTCCGACAAATATCCATTGTTGAGAAAGACCTCTAAGAAATACAACAACATCTCTATCTCAATTATGTCTCAGATATATATTGACGAGAGGCATAAGTGTCTTGCTAAAAAACACGCATCTCTCATAAACTTTCAAAAAACTTACTGAAGGCAAATAGCCAAAAGAACCCATATTAGGGTTATTGGTGCTAACACAAAGTATTTGGGAGAAGAAACAAGAACATAATCAAAACTATACAAACACTCGTGGGTGTCTCTCTTACTAATGATCAAGAAATGAGGCAAGCTATTAAAGAAGATTTTATTAGGCGCTTTGAGTGCCCTCATATAGGGGTGTTATGTGAACATGAGCGGCTCGGATTCGACTCGAAAAACTAGGCTCAAGCTCGTTCACATTTGAAAAACGAGCCGAGTTTGAGCGGGTTCCCGAGCTCGAATCGAGCTCGAGCCGAGTAAAAGCGAGTAGCTCGTATAGCTCGGACAAATTTACCCTTGTGTCCCCCCCTAGTTTTAGGGTTTCTCTCAAATCAGTTCCGTTCATTTTAGGCATTTGAACGAGCTCACGAGGTCGAGCTCAGAAACGATCTAAAAAAGAGCTCATAAACGAGCTAAAAAATGAGCTCAGAAACGAACTTCCGGCAAAACAAGCTACAACAATAACACGAACTCACGAGCTCGACAAAAAAAGAGCAAAACGAGCTCGAGCTCGTTTGTCCAAAAAAAGTGCATTTTTGGCAAATTTTTTCTATAAATAATGTCTGTAAGTGTTTAGATAACTGAGTCCTTAACGGATCTCAGAGGTCTACTCCTCTATATATATCATTGGGTAAAAACTCTGAGGGTACAATCGTCACTATACACATAATATGCACAAATATAAATAATGTATGCTAACAGGGTAGAGCTTGAACCCTCTGATTTATCCTTTCACCGTTGAAAATGATAACGAAAGTACATAAAACGTCAAACTTTGGGTGAGGGAATATCCAGGCTTCATTTACAAGCATTCTCCCTTTTTTTTAATAAAAATAAAATAAAATTAATTTGACGCATCGAACCCATTCGTCGTCGTTCAATGGTTCAAGTAAGTGAAAAATCCACAACGGAATGGTCATGGAAACCATCATAAAACATAAATAAAAAACCCATCAACAAATAAAAAAACACCGAATAAAATTAGGAAGAGCAATAAGGTAGCATGCATTCTCCCTAAGAAAACACCGAATAAAATTAGGAAGAGCAATAAGGTAGCCTGCATTCTCCCTTTGGCCGCGTTTTTGGTTGAGATATCTCCTTTATGTATTACATATTAAAGCCTCCTTACTTGTATGTAAATGCAAAATGAAGCCTCATAAGGTTTTATAATGCATATAGAAATATGGGTAAATCAAATAAAAAATAAAAAATCAGATGTTTTTCAACAACTTAAAATCGATCAAATCCATTAAGTATTTGGTAGTGTTCTAAGATGCTACAATACAACTTCACTATACTATGCTACAATACAAATTTAGCATAGTGGGAATGGGATCAATGGAGTTAAAACTTTACCCAATTTGAGCTGGATGAAAACGGCTCATGAAAGTTGATAGGTTCATTTATAAGATTGGATTGTAGTGCTGTACTAATTTGGTGGAAATACATTACGGAGTACTTTTAAAAAGATGTAATGTTTGATTCATGTCTGCTGCTACTTTAGCAAGGGATTTTTGAAATTTCAACTACCAGTCTACAACAAGATTAAGATATCTGTCATTCCATAACAACAGCACTTTTGTCTGAACCAGTGGTGTTCCACTCTGCATCATCGAGTAAAAACTCGACGACTCACATCCTGACTGTTTGCGATAAAAATCAGGCAACTAGGGCTACATGATGTTAAACCGAACTACAAACCCAGGTTCAGGCTCTCTTACAAGTCAGACCAATCATGAAGAAAGGCAAAGATAGCAGCAAATTGCGAATCTAGATGCCCAAATATGAATCATTTACTTTCCAAGTTTCAAAAGAGAGAGGCCGAAAAGGCCACTGAACGAAAACCAAGTCTCACAGAGGTACAACAAAGGCATGCCCCGTTTTCTCCTATGGGGGGAAAGCAATCATGTAGATGAAAGTGCAAACGAATCAATTCCCTAATGCAACTTAATACATACTGTTGCTGTCCACATTTGGGCACATGCAATGCAGCTCAAAACACACATGCAAATGGGGCTTGCCATAATGTTCTGTTCCCCCTTAAATACTGCTATTATGAATGATGCATCAACGAAGCTAGAATAAGAGAATAACAGATAGAAAGGTAAAGCGATGAAAAGACAAACGACGCTGGAGTATTTCCCCAGGAAGATCCCCTTGGGAAGTCCCAACTCGCCTTTTGAACTACTCTTGATGATGATTATTGAAAATACTCGTCACAATCAGATTCAGTTCTGCACAAATAGGAAAAAGCGACGATTAATCAGTTTTGCCATGACCAATAATGGACTAACTTTACACCTGAATGTATGTGATCAATAGTGAACCTCTTCATCTTCAGCTCCATTAGCTTTTCCAGAAATTTCCATCTTTTGATCTTCTGCGGGTACAATTGAACAGCATAAGACAAGCAAATAGTAGATATAAAATTATACGGAGTATATTCTCTGGTAAGCGATTTATAGTACAATAACAATCTCTGACAAGCTAATGGAATTTCTACCTCCAAGTATTTTTTTTTTAACTATATAGAAAGATAACAAGATTCAAATTAAATTACAACTCAAGTTAGACATCCTGCCTATAAAAGGAGCGATCAGCAGTTCAGCACATAAGTTACTGCCATCAGGCATTGAAGTGTTTCTTGCAAAATACTAATTCCTTACCTCCATCCTCAGGAATGTCAGAAGTCCATAAAGTGAGATTATCCCTCAAAAGCTGCATGATCAAGGTGCTGTCTTTGTAAGAGTCCTCATTAAGACTGTCCAGCTCGGATATAGCTTCATCGAAGGCTTGCTTTGCTAGGTGGCATGCTCTATTCGATGAGAATATAACGAGTCAGCAAATGCCTCAGGAAAAAATTCATTATCGGTATAAAAAAAAAGGATGACTCAGCCCTTCACATTACCTTTCAGGTGAGTTCATGATTTCATAATAGAAGACGGAGAAATTCAAAGCCAAACCCAGACGGATGGGATGAGTTGGAGGCAACTCAGCTTCCGCGGTGGTTGAAGCAGTCTACAAACAGCAAAATACCAGATGTCAAACTAACATCCAGCAACCAGAGGAAGGTATAAAAAGAAGCCCACAATCTTATAGGTTGTATAGAAAACAATTGCATTGTATGCATATTACTTATTCTGATGATGCCTGTTCAATTTCATTTGCACAAAATAAAAATGGCGGTATGGCACAAGACTTGGATGCAACATTATCATATCAAGTAAGCATAGTCGGGAAGGAAAAAACATGACAGTAGACTAATTTCACCAACACATGAAATGTAACCCCATCACTGTGAACATACAGATATCTCAAATTATCTGTGCACAAAGCTAGAGGTATCAAGATAAGCAAAAAAGCTTGAAAATTTGAGAGCTAAGACTCATGGGGATAGTTTCACAGTTTTACTTTCACAAAATAATAGTAGAAGAATTAATCACTGATTTCCCATATCTAGACAACAAGCCAAAGATCTTAGAAGTTTTCTTTACCCTTCACCGAGAATATAGAAAATCTTCTGAATGTTTTTTTGCCACGTAATGCTAGTGAACAATTTAGGGGGAAGAAATATGCTTTTCCCTGGACATAAAAAGGTTATAGAAGCTCCATTGCAGCGATGAATGATTCACAGATTGACACCCAAAGAACATTTGGTAATAGTGTAATACTACCTCGTATGCTTTGAGTGAGAGGTCAGCCACCTCTTTCTTCTCACTGGATGATTTGAACTCTGCCAAGTATCGGTAATAGTCACCTTTCCTGTATCAAAGAAACACATGTATCACTGAACCAACACATTTCAAAATAAGCAAACGGAATTCATTCCTTGGATGCAGTTGATCACATGCTTCCACAACACTACTGCAACAAAAGGGCCCAAAATAAAGCAATTTAAGTAACACTACTGCTACAAAAGGGCCCAAAATAAAGCAAATAAGGTGAGTAGGTGACCACAACTGAAAAATGCTTCGTTAATTGCTACATAGACTAAATCGACAACTAATGATTGCAATAATGTGGCAAACACTGGAAGGTCAGTATATGAAAATCAACAATCCATTCTATATAGGCTACCTCTACTCACATTTTATAGTAAAAAACTGTAGATTCTGCACCCGAGCATGAAGGAACAAGATGTTCATCGATGAGAGTCATGATATCCCCACAGATGGTTGCCAATTCAGACTCGATCTTTTGTCTATAGTCCCTGTTCCGCTTCACATGGGCTTCATTGCCTCTGGATTCCTCCTTTTGTTCAATTGATGACAAAATTCTCCATGCAGCTCTCCTTGCCCCTACCACATTCTTGTAACCCACTGAGAGTAAGTTCCTCTCTTCAATTGTCAGTTCCACATCAAGGTTAGCCACTTTCTTCATGGCATCCACCATTTCTGCACAAAAAGGTCACAACTTTGTCAACGCTTTTACAGGCAACTAAGATAGCAAAGTGCATCCAATTCCAGGGAATCAGATTCACAAAGAGAAGTGGGAAAAATCCAGAATTTCAGCAGCATAGAAGTAAAATGACACTGACAATTATACATAAGCAGAAGATCTCCCAACATTACAAATAAAATTCATCATCTGCAAAATCGTTGCTAATTGCTCCGAAACCCTAGCCATAGGTCAGATCCACTTCAATCAAGCAACTTTCCGCCAAGTAAGTCGACGAATCAAGAGCAAAATCTTCAAGGCGAAGCACTTTGACACAGGCCGAGAGTACAAAGACATAAGCAAAGTCAAACACTAAGAAATCGTACCAAGGTCGTGCTTCTGTAAACGATTACCAATTTTACTCAAAATAGTAAGTACTAATTTTAACATAGATTTCTAGGGTTTAGTTCGGAAACATCTAGCAGTAGGAGGAGAGGTTGACTAACCTTCGTAGCGCTCGGCCTGCTCGGCGAGCTTGGCAATGTAGACGAAGGTCTCGCGATCGGTGGAAGCCGCCATTGCTACGCTTTTCTTCGAGCTTTCTCTGTCTCTCGCTTTCTCTCTCAGCCCACTTTATATTTTTCTCTGCCCCTTTTTTTTCTGGGTTGAGTTCTCGCGGTGTCCTTTTAACCGTTGCCGGGGACGGGAAAGGTGGGGTGGGGCCTACTGGGTTTATGACAGTCCACTAACTGTAGAGGGAGAAGTGACCTACCAATCATAGGGGGACACGTGTTGAATGGGCTGTAGCGTTTCGAAGACGTGACCTGGGACCGTTCGTTGGAGTTGGAATTGGACCCAGTCTGGTAGGTGAATCCGGGTTGGATCCGGGTTTTGTCTACTTTTCCTCTTTCCTTCGTGCATCCTATGCTATTACTATTAGTGACACAAATGTCCTAATAATGTGTTGATCTAAAAACATTTGTCACTATATTCTAGCTAGTTGATAGATTTTGATAACAACTCACTACTATTTGATAAGTCGAAAAATGATACTACATCTTATTTTTCTCCCTTTCTCCCGCGACCTATTACTGCCTCATCGTGTTCACTGTCTTTGACGAGGGATCTTAATCGCAAGGAATATATTCACTTCCTCTTCATCGTCGTTGGTACCAACATCTCACGACGATGGCTACCCGGGGTTTCACCTCATCAACGACAAGCAAAATCGGATCTTGAATCTGGACTTCACCGGATCTCCGTTCTCCGTTACCAAGAGCATAAACACCACGTTCCTCAATTGCACGAATGGCGGCGGCGAGGACTTTGCCGTCAATGGATGTCGGCACGGGTGAGGGCCTAAGTACACACAATGATGACTCAATCGTGGAGACCCAACTTACTCTTCATCAGCCTCCCTGATTGAGATTCGCTATGCTCGTTCAACAATCAAGTTTGTAGATTTTCCATTCGAAGGGGCGAAGATTTGATCAACGAACGCTAGGTCGATACTAAGAACGGATTTGCTGAAGAAAAACATGATTTTTTAATCCGTCCTGACTGCCACAACCATCCCGCCGCGATAAGGCCTCCAAGGACCGTTCTGCACCTGCCAAGCCCGCCAAGAGCTCATGTCATGGCTGCTGATGCAGTGGAATTGTTGATGACTCCTAGTGACATTGAGGACAACATGAAGGTTCCATTATTCGATGGTCCTATCACTCGTGCAAGGGCCAAGAGAATTCAAGATGCAACCAAATCCTTTCTTGTCCGTTACCAAGGAACGATGGAGCAAGAGTTCAGGCCACCCTGGATCACTTTGCTCAAGACTACCCCACCAACACCGGATGTGAGCTTGCGTCCACAAACAGAGCTCATGAAGCCTTGTCAGCACCCTCCAGGACTTGACCATACTCGGCATCAACATGGGCTACTCGAGAGCATCTCATGTCGAGTGGGCCAAGGGAATGTCGAGTGGATGGAGGCCCAATGTCGAGTATCTGGTGATGTGTGGGCCAATCCACCTAGTTAATTAATTAGTTTGTTATTTTATGCAATTTAGTAACAAGGTGGATTTAATTATATCTTATTTAGATGTAATTATTCTCCACTGAGTAATAGAATTATATATATCTTCATTAGGTTTACTTTATCTTTAGATTACTTTGATTTATCTTTATCAACCCTAAATTCTATCTTGCATGATTAGAATTGGTTGTTAGTTTTCTATTTAAACATTGTAGTTCCCTTTGATTAAATCAGATTGAATAGAATTGAGGAACCCCTTTATGGATTAAAGAGTTCTTCGATTTCAATCCCAAAAGCCTTATTGCTCTTATGGTCTATGCATGTTACTTGGCACCTTCACAACCATCACCGTCACCTTTGTTCTTGTTCAAACCGAACCCATACACAACCCTAACACTGAAACCGTTACAAGAGAAGAAAGCCTGGCCCTTGGCACCACTCGCGACAACCTTCACTCCCAGCGAGCGTGACGTCGGCTCCCTTGCGTGCATGCGCTCTCGCATCCCCGGCACGCCGTTGCTCTCGCTAGCTCTCGCTCTCGCATCCCCGGCACGCCCTTGCTCTCGCTAGCTCTCGCTCTCGCTCGTGCTCGCCAACACTCTCGCTTCCAGCGAGCGCAACCCAGACCGTGCCCCTGTGATCTCGCGCGCTACTGCCTTCTCCGCTTCTTCCCTTTTTGTCGCTATTAGTTGTTTAAATTTGTTAAGTTTAGTTCTGTCGCTTTAATTAGTTTAATTAAATTTTTAATCAAGAGATATTGGAAGAACATTGCAAGATCAGACAAATATACGACGTGGTTCTTGATCTTGAGCCCACAGGCGAAGGATCGGGTATCCCAAACGTATCAAGTGGTATCGGATTTCAGGTGTATGCAAGTTCTTTACTCTCTTGATTCTTTAATTGAGTGATTTATTTTCGTGCCTTATTTTTCACCATTCCCGCTACATAAAGTTTACATCTTTATTATTCACCCTAAAAATTGGCACTTTATTTTAGTTATTTTCTTGTTTGGATCTCTAATTCAGAAGATATTGAGTTCTTGATATTTTTTTTTTGAGCAAGTCTTGATTTTTATTCCTTTTTGTTGCATATCATGCCTATGAATGTGATTCTTGGATTCTTGGATTAAAGCATTATATGAACTTGCGCCACTAAAGAACCCTAATTTTTCCAGTTTAATTATAGCCTATTTCCCTTATTGTCTTTATTTTCGCTTACTTTTATATCATCGTAGCTTAGTTAATTTTTTATTTTCTTTTTGTTCTCTCATCCTTGTCGCTTCTACAGCCCCTACAGCGACGATTTAGTCAAAACAAAAAAACAAAAAAAGCCGAGAGCAATCTTACAACAAAAAAAACATAGCATACCTTACATTGCTGAGTTAGTAACTCTTACATTCTATTATTTCTTTTTGCTACATGTTAGATGATCTGATTGCTTTTAAGCATTATAAACGAACCCTACTTTGTGTGATTTTGTGCTGTGCCGACACAGGAGCCTTGGTCACACCCCTCTTTCTCTGAACCGTGTTGCAATCGTCGGATAATAGTTGACGGAGTGTGTGCACTTGCTTACCATTGTGATTGCATTGCTTATACCATCATCTTGTTCGATTATTATTGCATCACATTGTATTTTTTTTCCTTCACATTAGCCGCTTGTTTATACTTGCTATCCTTGATATCCGACTTGTGGCTGATTTCTTTTACAATTTGATCTTTTCTTGCTGTCTTCAATATTGCAAAATTATGTGTCCAGGGAAGATTACTGAATATTGTGCCTTGTTTTTCTTGCCTCTTTGATTTCTAAAACTGAATCACTCTTAGGAGTCAATAGGGCTTGCATTACTTGGTTTCTGGTCTTTGATCCATTTACTTGTTGCTCTTCTGATATTGTAGGAACATGTCTAACGACAACGACCCCAATCCTTCCCCTACCCCTTCTACGCCACTCACTGCAACCTGAATACGGTCCATCATTGCGATTGAAAAATATCCCAATTAAACAATCGCTTGGTCATTGAAAGGATGAAGGACCGTGCTGATTTCTCTGCTCATATCAACCAGGAAGTGGCTCAACAATTCGCGGAGTTGAAACATAATGAGGCTTCTGGATCTACATCTCTTTTAGGTGGTAAGCCGCCTCCTTCAGGTAATACTCCCCCTACATGTAACCCCCCTCCCTCAGGTAATACCCACCCTATAGGTAATACCCATACCCGTGCCCAAGGGGGTTCAGGTGGTTCACTCGAACAGGGCCCCCAAATATTTTGGGGCCCAATATTATTATGAGTTATGACTGGTAATAATAAATATCTTTCAAAACATAACAATTGTTCAGCTTGGCTCAATGGCAAAAGGTGCTTTTGGGTTTTTGGGTTTATGTCGCTCACCCGATTTCGAATCTCGACACCATCATTTTTTTTCCATTTTTTCCAGTGTTCTAAATGAAGGGTGAAATCAATTACTGATTACACATTTTTTGACCTTTTTTCCACTAACACTAACCTGATTTTAAACCCTTTTGGAGAAATTTTAAAAAATAATCATTAAATAATTGTTAAATCATAATGCTATATGAGTTTTGAAAGAATAATTTATAAAAGTTTTATGAAAAATTAAAAAAGATAGTAAGTTATCACTTTATTTCTACCTTTTTAATTGAAAAAAAAGGTGAAGTTGATAAATGCATTATAATATATATTTTGTGAGTGAATCCTAATCATTTTTTTTTTAATTTAAAAATAATTTGTATCGTTATAATATGAGGGTCATTTTAGCAAATTTGCCAAATATTTTATCTAGAATAATTACATTTCTTTTGGGTAAATGTACATCTAGAATAATTAAATAAAATTTTAATTTACAAATAATATAAATAGAACCAAAATTTTAGCACAGGGCCCTCAAAAAGATCGGCACGGCCCTGGTAATACCCCTCCGTCAGGTAATACCCCCCTTTCAGGTAATCCACCCCCTTCTGGTCAGTTATATTTCCAGCTTAAGTCTGCTACACCTAATCCTTTTGCCAAAATATAAGAAAAATCTATAAGTCTAAATCACATCATCCTCCCCACATTTGAAAAAGATTCGTCCTCGAATCTTGCGTTTCCCTTCCGAAAAATACGATACGTCCCTGTACGTTGGATCTGCGCAAGGTATCGATGGTCGGTCCCGCAAAAGCTCTAGAATCCATAAGGCCCTTCCAAATGGTACATTACGCCCCTGTACGTTGGATCTGCGTAATGCACTTCAATGGTTGGTCCTGCACAAAACTCCAACGGATGGTTGTGGATCCTTGTGACAACAACACAAAAAGATTGAGGAACCCTAGTCGAAAGCTATGATACCACTTGATGTGCTCGGGAACACTCCGAGCCGCCAGGATCGACGACGAGGTTTCTCCTTTATTTGAAGAGATGAACTTTCTACTAGTAACCGGATATGTATGGCAAGATCCACAAGCCTCTCACCCTTGAATCTTCCACACTCGATCTCAATCCTCTCGGAATCGCACTCTGAGGATCTCGACCCTTCCACACCTTCGCCTCTCACTAGGGTGTCTCCCTCGGCATCTCACCAAAGGGTTTTGTTTTTAGCATCTCACCAAAAACATGATCTTTAACCCGGAATCAAAGGAAGCAAATGTGCTTAACTTTTCACTCAAAAATTCAACTTGTATTAAAAATGAGAAACCTTACACAATATATAGGAGAAACTCTAGCCTTCTATGTGTTTACAAGCGATGTGGGACACTTTTTAAATAGAAAAATATAAGAAAAATCTATAAGTCTAAATCACATCAGGAGATAATGATAACGATCATCTAGCGGGCTTCAGTAGTAACCAGAACCGCTGAGAACATACCCCCCCTCGGCAACACTAGCAGGGTCGGCCACATTATCAGCACCAGCAGCACACGAATCCGTTGTTCATCAGATCTAACTGGGATGACAGTCGCAGCAACGCTGATCTGAACGACATGCCCCACTTGGAGGACGCATACCAAGAGGTAGATCCTAACTTTGATGATTTGCCTCCCCCTAATTTTGGTCGTCCTAGATTTGATAATGCACAGGCTATCCAAAGGCGCGATGTTAAAATTAAATTAGAAACTTTTGATGGTACTAATGATCCTGAATCTTATCTTGTTTGGGAGAATCATACTGATTATTTGCTTGAACATCTGCGCTATGAGAAAACAAAGAAGTTGGAAGTTGTTATATTACATCTGACAGGTATGGCTCGCACTTGGTGGCTCCACACTCGGGAGATGCGCCGTCGTCAAGGTAAGCAATCTGTTGAAACTTGGCCCCAACTTCGCTATCTTCTGGAGAAAAGAAATGTGCCTAAGGAATACATGGAGACCATGAGGATGCACCTAGCTTCTTGCCACCAAGGAGCTCGCTCACCCATGGAATACATAAATGAGCTTGAATGACTCAGTCATCAGGCTAATGTTTAACTTACTGAACGTGCTTTATGTACCCAATTTTTTGTTGGTCTTAATATCTCTATTAAAAATCCTTTGGCTATTCATTCTATTAGGGATATTAACACTTTATCTCATAAGGCACAACTTCTGTATGAGCAGGAGCAGCAACGGCAGAGAACACGGTTTGATCAGACCTTCCAAGGTCGCAGGTTTGTCCCCTTTGCTTCTTCTAGTCAATCCAGACCTACTGCTAACCCTTCTATGCGGCAAAAGGGAGTTTTCAACTCACCTCAACAGGGCTATCAGGTTGAAACTAGAAGAGTTGCTGCACCATCTAAGGAACGCACGAAAGACATTCGTTGCTTCACTTGTGGTGGTTCTGGGCATGTCTCTCGCGAATTCCCTCAGAAAAGGAAGGTCCTTCTCAATGATTTGGGAGACCATTACTATGAGGAGGAGACTGTCGAGGACCATGTAATTTCGAGTGAAGTGGAGGAGGATCGGCCGATTGAGCCTAACGACGAGATCGACACCAGCGACTTCCAGGACGTTCTATGCCTTGTCAATCGTCGGGTCCTACACATTCAGGAGTCTCCCATGGCTGATCAAAGGAAGAACATCTTCCACACCAAGTGTGTGGTTCGCGAGGCTACCTTAAGCGTCATCATCGACGGTGGGAGTTGCTGTAATCTTATCAATGAAAAGGTAGTGGATTTCCTCCATTTGACTACTACTCCTAGAGCTACTCACCATGGTTTAAATGGCATAACTGATTATGGATATGATATTATGGTTACCAAACAATGTTTAGTTTCATTTTCTATTGGATCATATCATGATAAGCTGTTATGTGATGTTACTGGAATGGATTGTAGTCATATCTTGCTAGTCCGTCCTTGGTTATATGATCGTTCTATTATACACGATGGTCATGTGAATACATGTGCCTTCACTTTTGATGGGAGGAGAGTTACTCTCCTACCACTTTCACCTCAAGCTGTTTTGAAGGAACAGGTTCGCAAGAAAAAACAGCACAACACTCAGAAGGAGGCCCAATGGAAGAAGAAGCAACAAGGGAGCTCGGTAAAGCAACTCGCCCCCGCGGCCAAATTCCCCGTGCCCGCGGCCTCTCAGTCCGCACTCGCGGCCACCTCGGCGCCTCACCCACCTCCTTCTGCATCGACAAATCCCTCTCATTCCTCGCTCAAGAGCTCTATTGAATGCCGCTCATTGGTCTCTCAACCACAGAAAGGGACTGCCACCTGGAATGCACATCGACCTCACCTCCTATTGGTAATGAAAGAGGTATTGCTAAATGTTATGGATTTGAGTCATGTTTCTGCACCTATTTCAACTCTGTTGCAGGATTATCTAGATGTCCTTCCAGCTGATCTACCACAAGGATTGCCACCTATTCGAGGGATTGAGCATCAGATTGACTTCGTCCCTGGCGCAACCTGTCCTAATTGCGCCACCTATAGAGCTAGTCTTAAGGAAACAAAGGAGCTGCAACACCAAGTCACGGAGTTGATGGATAAGGGCTTTGCGAGAAAGCCTCTCCCCCTGTGTCGTACCTATCATCTTGGTTTCAAAGAAGGATGGCTCTTGGCGCATGTGTGTTGATTGGCGTGCAATCAACCAAATAACGGTTAAGTATCGTCGCCCCTATTCCTCGATTAGATGATATGCTTGATGAATTATATGGTGCGTGTATTTTCTCTAAAATTGATCTTAGAAGTGGCTATATCATCAAATTAGGATGAAACAGGGAGATGGATGGAAAATGGCTTTTAAAACTAAGTATGACTTATATGAATGGTTAGTAATGCCTTTTGGGTTAACAAACGCTCCTTCTAGTTTTATGAGGCTTATGAACCATGTCCTTAGGAGATACTTAGGAAAATTTGTCGTTGTATATTTTGACGATATATTAATCTATAGCAAGAACCTGCATGATCATTTTCCTTGGTTTTGTAGTGTCTGCATCTGGACTGAAGGTGGATGAGGAGAAGGTTAGCGCTATACAGTAGTGGTCCCAGCCGCAGACTCCTACACATGTCTGCTCATTCTTGGGCCTTGTTGGCTTCTATCGACGTTTCGTCAAGGATTTCAATACCATTGCCGCCCCCTGCATGAGCTGACCAAGAAGGATGTGACGTTTCGCTGGACTGATGCACATCAGAGAGCATTCGACGCTCTCAAGGATCGCCTCACCCATGCCCAGTGCTGCAACTACCCGACTTTCAACAACCCTTTGAACTCGAGATTATTTTGCTCACATAGCTTTGTAATTCTAGATTCGCCACTGATGATGACCATCATTCAAATAATGGATGTCAACATCGAAATGATGGTAAAAGAGATAGAAACTAGGAATTCATGCAAAGACGAATTCTTTAAACGTGATGCTATTGAACCCTTAGTTCCAACATCGGAAAGTATAACATCATTAGTTTTAAGTGGTGTTTATACAAAACTGCAATAAGTGAAATGAAGTTGTAAGTTATATATCAAGATAGATTGCATAAAAGTCTAGAGTGGATGCTACGAAAATATATTCACATGTAGTGGATATAATATTTGGTTATCGATGAACCGATTCTAACCATAATTGACGGGCATAGTAGTTGTATACTCAAATTGATCATTAATAAAAAAAATATAAGTGAAAATGATCAATTAATTTGAAATGCCCGAAGCATCAATATGAAAGCCTCGTCATATGTACACAATTAAGCCAATACGGGTGCTTATAGTTATAGTACTTGAAGTATTGTGTAAGTTGTGACATAGTGTATTGAGTCTTGAAGTACTATACACAACGTTGTACTCTTTTCCTTAATCTTGATTTTTATCCCACTGGGTTTTTCCAAGGTAAGGTTTTTAATGAGGAAACTTATACACGTATACCTTATATTTTGTGCAGTGAAAGAAGCTCATCCCCAAAGACAATGAAGTCAGTTGCATCAAAGTCAAGTGTAATATATGAAGACATTTTGGCTTGTGCACATGAAAGACAATGTTTAGACTCGACCATGTAGCTCATGAAGTCAGTATTATCAAGAAGTCCGAGGAGCTTATCAAAATGAGAAAGATGCAAGAAGAATGTTGAATTCGGGGGGAGAATATACGCACTGCAATCTTTTTCCTTTCGATCAGGTTTTGTCCCACTGGGTTTTCCTGAAAAGATTTTTAATGAGGCAGTATCACCAAAAGCGTATCAAACGACATCTGTACTCTTTTTCACTTAGTCATAGTTTTTGTCCCATTGGGCTTTTCTAGACGAGGTTTTTAAGGAGACAATTTGTAATGTTAGAGATGTACATTCCAGGATAAGTGTTATGAAACCATTATTGGTGGATATTTCACCTCCTATAACTCCTACCTATATTGCCTATATAAGGGTTGTAATCTTACTTGATAGAACACACATGTGAATAAGAAGTCTCCTCTCTACTCAGGGCGGAGCCAGAAAAAAATTGAGGGGGGGCTCGCCTATTTTATCGGGATTTTTTTTAATATATATGAGATACAAATTTTTTTTGTAAAGAATATAGTAGAAAACACATTAAATATATGATTTAAAAAGCTAAAAGAGAAAAAATCCATAAAATGAAGTCATAGGGATTTGAACTCAAGACCTCTTCATTCAAATTCACACATCATATCAACTAAGATAGAAAGACTCATTGATTGAAAATACATATTTTTTATTTTTTTTATACGTTTTCCCCCGACCCAGGGGGCTCGAGCCACCTCATGCCCCCTCCTCCGCCCCTGTCTCTCTTATTCTTCCATTCTCGGGTAATACCTAGGACTGGGTAAAAATTACCATGAAAACCGAACCAACATAATTGGTAACCAATTATATTGGTTACCAATATAATTGGTTCGGTATACCGAACCAAGTTCCAAAACTTGGTACGGTAACGGTAATGAGAATGGAAAAGTTGGTATTACCATTACCAACCAATTTCAAATCAGTTGGTATGGTAATACCAACCAATTCCTACCAAACCAATTATATCTAGTTTTATTTTTATTTTTTTAATTTATTTTGTAATTGTTTTAAGTTATTAACTTTTGTTTTTATTTTTTAAACTTTTTTTCTTCAGAAAATGTTTTTAATCAAGGGAGAAAGACTAACTCGACCTCGATTAAGACGAAAACCTATCCCGTTAGTCGGAATAATACATTCATACAACTATGTTGCTTTTGCTCTAGTGTTTAAACACTTTGTAATAACGTTATAGTTTTATGTTGCTTTCGTCCTCAAATATAGTTGGTTCGGACGAAAACCTAAGCATTGGAATAATTTATACGTTTTAATTAAGTTGTATTATATTTGCATGTTTTTTTCTCAACACTCGAAACTTGGTAAATTACCATTACCAACATGTACCAACCAACTTAATTGGTAACCAATTAAGTTGGTACAACTCCTTCGTTGGTTGGTAATGGTAGGGATTTCACGATTACCGACCAATTCAAATTGGTTGAGACATGGTAAACGGAAAAATGAATTGGTAATGTACCAATTCCACCCCTAGGAATTAGGGATGGCAATTTCACCCGCACCCGGCGGATATCCGTCTCACCCGACCCGAAAAAGTGGGTGAAAATCCGAAATAAAGCGGATATTAAATGGGTGATGGGTGAACGGGTGATGGGTCGGGTCGGATTCGGGTGAAGACATTCCCCACCCGTCACCCGACCCATCACCCGATCCATCACCCGACCCGTCACCCGACTTATATTATATAATTATATTTTATATGTGAAATTACTAATATACCCCCATAAATTACTAATACACCCATAAACATTATATATATAGTATACAGAATACATATATACTTATATAGATTGTATGTATAGATTGTAAATGTATATATATACACCGTATTGATTTTTTTTTTTAAAAGTGAGAGAAGTATATATACACTTTAGGTATATATATATATAGTGATATATACTGTACGTATATACACACACTACATGTATATATATATATACACTGTATTGATTAAAAAATAAGAAGTAAATTATATATATATAAACTGTACGTGTATAGTGTGTGTATATATTGTTAGTAAATTATAGGTATAATGTGTATAATGTGTCCAATGCGTATATATATGAAAAATCTTAAAATATTAAAAAGTTATAGTATAAATCTATATATATGTTATGTCCTTCAAAACCGATAAATATATAGGAATTTTAGAATTACGCGGGACGAGACGCGAGACGGGCGCGTCTCCTCCTGCGCCCACCCCTAAATTTTATGTCTTGTATTTCACCCGAATTATCACCCGATCCACCCGATCACCCGGTGGATGATGGGTGGACGGAGCGGGTGAAATATTTGGTGGGTGATGGATCGGGTAGGGTGAGGGATTTTGGATGGTGGGTCGGGTGACGGAAGTAGATCATCCACCCATCCCCCGACCCATTGCCATCCCTACTAGGAATACCCTGGTATTACAACAAATTGATCATTTTTTATTTCAAAAATGCAATAAGGAAAATGAATCTGGAAGGACCAAATTACCCTGGATTAAAAATCATATTTCCAATTGAATGCCATCCACCCGAAAAAAAACCTCAATTCTCCAATTTCCACCGACGTTGTGTGCACCTCCATGGACCATGGCCGCCGCCACCTCCTCTACTGGCAGCCGCATCTATCCGAACCTCCTCTGTTGAGTGTTGACCAAAAATTTGCTTTAAGTTCTTGTGAAGACGCACCAATGCACCATCCACCATACCTGTTTTCCGTAAACGGTGACGCAATTTGGAGGGATAGACGATCTCAAACATTTTTCTTTTCACTCACAATCAGCGATTTTTAAGGTAAAGTTTCGTCTTTTATTTCATTTTTTTTCAAAGATTCCAATCGTACATTTTGGTTCAACAACTCAGGGGTTTGCCTTTGGTGTGGTACGAAATTTTGATCGAATTTATGCAAATTTATCAAATTCGATTATAGAAATAGTATGTGTTGATAGTCTATCAAATTGCTCAATTTGCGTTGAACAATGTGTGAATTAAAGCTGCTGCTAAGATCCAACCTACGGCTAGGGCTTCAGATAGTTTGACTGAACCCCTGAAGTTCTTACAATGGTTTTATGCTTCAGATATTTTGAAGCTTGCTGAAGGTGAATCTGGTTCAATACTTATATTGAGGTAACTTTGTATTTATGGAGCTTTTTGCCCATTTAACTTATTAGAAGATTAGGAGTTAGATCTACATTGACTTTGCTGACATATCGAAAGTGTAATCGAGCCATTGATGAAATCCGTAGAAGCTTAGAAATCATTCCTTTGTTTGTTCATTAGTGGTTTCCAATTCAAGTAAACAGTCAAATTGTTGGTTGAATCTTTGTTTTCATCACTTGTTTTTTCGCCGCTAGTGAAATGTTCTACTTCGGAAATAAAAGGTGGTTTTCCGAAGAAGAAAATTTCACTAGAAGTGTTGAAACAAGGATCTAAATCAAGGGTGGTTAAACGTAGTTTCCTGTTTATCCTAATGTCTAAGTTAGTATCATTTTGATCCCGATATCCTCCTACTCGGATAGGTATTGCTCTTTGTGGATTCACAATGTTTCTAATGATCGGTAATAAGTAATAAAACGACTTAACCATTATCTTAGCGTAAACAGGGATATTAAGTGCAATAACCTCTTTCGGAAACCAAATGATTCAAGGCCAAATGTGTGGGCCTCAATCTTCCACTGTGAGGCATCTTCTTTCTTTCCAACCATTCACACCAATGTTGAAAAGTACTCGTCTTTGTATTCCACTTTGTCTTAAAACCTTACCACTGTTCTTAGGAGGAAAAAATAGAAGAGATGTGATTCACCTTTCAGGCTTTCACTTCAGCAGTGGCTGCTCACACTTCCTTTTCCGATTTCGCTTCACTCCAAACCCAAATCTTTGTTCCTTCCCTTAAAGCCTCCCAACTGTTGTGGAAATGAATGGATGAACACATGGGTGTTGATGATGTATCCATGGAGGTTGGAATCAGCAAGAGCTTGGCTCTCCCAGCTCGATCCAGCCTTGCCTTTGTCGAGTCCTTGACTTTGCCTCTTGTTAGTATATGATATTGATACCCATTTCAGAGCCAATTAAGTATGGTGTTTTTTTTTTTGGGTGATTGATTGCTGTGAATTGTGATGTGGGTTCGTGATTCAGGTGCAAGAAGTTGTTATCTCTGCGGATGTGAGATGCAAGGAGTGCCGGAAGCGGATCACTGCTGTCATTTCTCGAATGAACGGTGAGTTTAATTTAGCGTTTGTGGAGGAGTAAAAGAGGGCTTTGTAGATGTTTTGCAAGTGTTATGTTGCAAAGTGTTTGCTCTCACCTCTTTTAGTTACATTTCTTGTTAAGAAAAATCAAAATACTAGCCCACTTACCAAGTCTCAAGCATGCTAAATTTTGAAAGGGCCTGTTTGGTTTGAATTGGTATCAGTATAAACATGAGGTATCTGTTTGGGTATGACTCATAATCTGGTAACAGTTTGATACTCATACCCGATACCTCGGTATGGATAACAAACAGTCCCAAGGGGTATATCAGCTTGTAATTAGTTAGTTACCTTGGAGAGATGCATCAGATAATATATAAATCTACTCTGATATATGAGGCTATATTTTTTATTTCTGGATGTTCAGCTGAAACAGAGTCAGTGGTGGTGAATGTGATGGAGAAGAAGGTGACAGTCATATGTAAATACCCCAAAATGATAGCAGCCTCTCAAAAACAAATCACAGCTGAATGCAAGAACACTCTTCCTAAATTGGGCCTGCTCAGGATGATCTTCTGTTCGCCTTTCAGTCGCTGATTGCAATTTGCAAGTATATATACACGCCACACTGTAATTCGGAGGTGCTGTACATATGACATCCATTTTTAACATATGTATATTGCTAAATGCTAAGTTGTAATACTTTAAATAAACTCGAACGCAACCCGCTGTCGAATTGTCATGTAAATTCCTTACTGCAACAATCCATCTCTTTATACAGCCTCTCAAATAACTTTCTAGGTGGTGGTCTCTCTGTAGCATTTTGCAAATCACTGCTTCCATGGCTCAATGGGAAGTCCATTAGTATTTATAAAAAAATCATAATAATTCAAGCAAATAATGACAGAGAAGTGATTGCACCACCACCCCCAACCCAAAAAAAAGGGATTTCTCAATACATTTACCAGTCAAAGTTCAAACTATGGGAAGGTATGTGCATTGTAGAGAACTGTCCACAATGAAACTAAAACCACTGCAGGTTGTTGCTATTGGGAGGGTGTCACCTGGAGCTCAACTCCAGTCGTGTCATCGGCTTAGACCTCTCCTATGGCTGTCGTTGTGCGTAGATCAATTCAACCAACCCAATCTTCCAACTAACTCAATTGCAATAGCTCAATCTTGGAGGGAATGACTTGGCTCAATCTCAAATTCCATCTGCATTCGGTAAGTTTTCAGTGTTGAATAACCTTATCTCTCCCAAGCCTCTCTCTCTCTGGCTTCATCCCTCAGGAGATCTTGGAGATGTCGTCTCTAACTTCACTGGACTTGTCGGCAATCCATCTTTACATCTTCTGAGGCATGGCCTAGCAAGCATTGCCCATAACATGAAACAGTTGCCTGAGTTTCCTATAGGAAGCTTCTCTTTGAGATCCTTGGAACTTTCTTCCACAAACTTCCATGGTGACCTGCCTCGCTCCATGGGAAACCTTGTAAATATGACCACGCTTTACCTTGATTACAATTTACAACCAATTTTCCGGTTCAATTCTTTCATCTTTGGAGAACCTTATATCTCTCACATATATGAGCTTGCATATAATCCTTTTAGCCCCGGTAGTATTAGTAGTTTGTCTTGGATAGGGAAGCTAGTGAAACTCAAAAGGTGAATTTTTGTAGGGGAGTATTCCAAGCTCAGTCTTTTCTCTCAAGAATCTTGAGTCTCTTTAACTCGGATCAAATACTCTGAATGGCACCGTAGACATTACCATGTTTCATGAGCAGAAAAACCTAAACAAACTTGGACTTGCATACAATAATCTCTCAGTTGTTGGCGACAAATTCGTGAATTTCTCCTTGCCAAACCTCGAGTATCTAGATCTTGTTTACTGCAATCTCAGAGAGTTCCCACTGTTTCTGAAAAACCAAGACATGCTGAAAGCCCTCTCCCTTGTAGGCTCCAAAATCTCCGGCGAAATTCCTGGATGGTTTATGAATGTCAGCACAACCACCATGGTTTATTTGGAAATTTCACACAACTTCCTTACAGGATTTCAGCAACCTTGTGCTGTTATTCCATGGTCAAAATTAGAGTACCTTGACTTAGGTTCTAATCAAATCCATGGGCCTCTTCCAATGCTTCAACCATCCATCACTCTCTACATCGTCTCCCACAATTTTCTGGACGGCGAACTCTCTATTGGTCCTTGACCTGTCATACAACACATTCAGTGGTGCCATTCCTGACTGCTTCTTAAACATGGGCAGCTCTCTTCAAATCTTGAACTTAGCAAGCAACAAATTTGAAGGCAAGATACCCGAGATACAGACAGACGAGTGTAGTTTGCAATGTATCAATTTGAGCCAAAATTGGCTCAAAGGGGAGCTACCAATATCATTGGCAAAATGTAGAGATCTCCAAATCCTTCAACTGGGGAAGACTTGGGTTTTGAGTTTGCCAGTCAAGAAATTGAATATACGTATATCATAAGGTATATATAGGTAGTGGCATCGCGGTTACTAATGATCTTGGCAATTACCTTGGGGTCCCTATTTTGCATAAAAAGATCTCGAAGTCTACTTTTGCTCCTATTATCGACAAATTCATGGGGAAACTTGCTGGGTGGCGTGCAAATACTCTCAGTTTGGCGGGTAGAATTACGCTGGTAAAGTCGGTGCTCTCGGCGCTTCCGGTCTACTCGATGTCGTCTATGATCTTGCCGAGGAATGTGTGTACCCATCTGGAGAAAATATGTAGAGGATTTCTGTGGGGATCCACGCCGGGAAAGAGACGGTTGCATAAGATAGCTTGGGAGGAGGTGACTAAGCCAAAAGCGATGGGGGGCCTTGGAATTAAAATGTGGCCCTGGTGGCTCATCAGATTCTGAAAAGATATTTGGCTTGAGGGCGAGGCGCTCGAAGGGCAGATGAAGAGCAGAAGCATCAGCGGTATCGAAAGTGATCGGGTGGCGGATTTCTGGATCAATGGTAGTGGTTGGGACTGGGGTAGGTTGGGACCTATCGTCTCTGCCTCCTCGCTTCTGAAACTCGCAGCCACTGTCATTACAGAACGGGAGGATATCCTGGGGTGGGCTAAGAAGGAAGATGGCGCTTATTCGGTGAAGACTGGCTACTTAGCGGTGTGTGGTTTCGACGGAAACTGTACAGCGGATGGCCTGTTCTTCAAGAACATATGGAAGCTGGGGGTAAATGAGAGGATACGCACCCTTGTCTGGACGATCAGCAAGGGGGGTGTCCTAACCAACATGGAGCGTGTCCGTCGCCATCTCGGTAACTCCGACCTATGCTATGCCCTTGTTGTAATAAATTGAGTGAGTCTCTTATTCATTTGTTTAGAGATTGCGATGTTGTTAAGAGTTTCTGGATGCGGGTTGAAGGCGCCGGACGGGAAAGGGAGTTCTTTTCCTTACCGTTTGCAGCGTGGCTCCGCAGTAACATCCTCTCAACCCGGGTGGATGTGGATGGATTGGCGTGGAGGGACCTGTTCGCAACAGCGCTCTGGATGCTTTGGATTAGGAGGAATGATGTGGTTTTTAATAACAACACTGGTGGGAGTATTTCGCCAGACATCTGCCGCTTGAGGGCTATGGAGTGGAGAGCGTCAAAGAAGCGTGGGATTACGCAGAGCTTGACTAAAGGAAGAAGGATTGAGGAGGTGAAGTGGGAGAAACCGGAACCAGGTTGGGTCAAATTAAACTCAGATGGCTCCGTGAAAAACTCCGGAAGGGCGTCCACTGGTGGTGTTATTCGGGACGAAAAGGGAGAGTGGATCACTGGCTTTATCTGCAGTGTGGGTGACTGTTCTGTGCTCGGCTGCGGAGTTATGGGGTGTGGCTAAAGGGTTGGAGCTGGCGTGGTCCAGAGGCTATAGGAAAGTGGTCTGCGAGGTGGACTCGAGGTTGGCATTGGAGCTGGTCCAGAAACCGGTATTATCATCGCACAGGTGTGCTAGCCTGGCATCTATTTGTCAAGGCTTCGTTAGTAGGAGTTGGCTCATACAATTCCGACATGTTTTTCGGGAGGCTAATCGCGTTGCTGATTTCTTGGCCACGCTGGCTTCTCCATTAGCTTTCGATTCTGTTATTTTTGATTGTCCCCCTAGGGGGTGCTGAACAATTGTTGCTGAACGATCTGCAGGGGGTTAATCTCCCCTGTGATCATATCTCCTAACTGTTTTACTCTCCTTAATAAAATGACTCCCTCTGGGGAGAGGTTTGCCCACCAAAAAAAAAGAAGGTATATACAGGGAGTATGATAAGGTATCAAACATGATGGTTTTGTTCAGCCTCTCCGGGAGCGGGAACAACTTTGTCGGGGAGATCCCGGAAGCTATTGGTAATCTTGTAGGACTCAGTGTACTTGACTTGTCCAACAACAATCTCACGGATATCCCGTCGGCCTTGGGAGAACTGAAGCAACTAGAGTCATTGGATCTATCCCTCAACATGCTCTCTGCTGAAATCCCACAACAGTTAAGCCAACTAACATTTCTTGGGTATCTTAATGTTTCTTATAACAATCTGAGTGGTAAGATACCCAAAGAGGGACAGCTGGGTACTTTTGGAAATAGCTCATTTGTTGGATTATATACGGATTGCCTTTGTCCAATAGACAGGGCAACACCAATGAATCATGAACAACTCATGAAGGCGAGGAATCTGGATCCTCGGAACATACCAAGTCGGTTTTGGGTTTTGAAGGGTTTGCCATCGGATTACCAATTGGAGTTGGCATTGGATACATTATATCATGAATTATCTCTTGAATGTAAGTTTTACTTTGTTTCCGTGTGGGATTGAAGGGTGTTGTAATAACTGAAATGCAATATGCTTTTATACTTTCAGTACCACTGAATGAAATGCGTTTGGTTGATTTTGCTATCTTGATTTGTTGATCGTATAGAATCTTGTAAACAAATCTCACTTGTACCGCGTCGGTAGTCCGACCGGCAGGGCCGGTCCTATAGTTTTATAGACCCGGGGCGGAACAAAATTATGGGCCCTAATATTATACTCTATTCGTTCGAAAACACATGGGTGTTGACATTGGACACGATTTTTTATGAGCTAAAAACTATATAAACTAATAAAAATTAGTACAAAAGTAAAATTTTTGATATTTTATATAGTTTTTAGCTCCTAAAAAAACATCTCAAAAATAAAAGTTCATGTATTGTCGAATAGAAGTAGTATATATAAATACCAAATACTCCATCCGTTAATTAAAACTTGATATTTTACTATTTACACATTTTTTTGGTGTTAAAAACTATATAAAAGATTTAACTTTTTCAATATTTTTTTAAATAATTTCATACTCATTACTATAAATATGAATTTTTAAATCAAATTAAATAAAAGTTAATGTTTTATATACTTTTTTATCATTTTTTTAAAAACGTTAATATTTTATATAATTTTTATCATTTAAAAAAACGTGTATAAATAAAAAAACGACATATTTTTATTAAGAGGGAGTTGATACTCCCTCTAGTTATCCGTAAAGCGGTAAAGACGTTCCCAGTTCAATTTCAATCAATTGAAATTCAAATTGAACGACTAATAAATTAAATTACTTATCAATTTTTTTTAAACTCGTTATTACATGCACTTGAAACAAGGAGTATTTGTGGACTTGTGGGCCCAAGTTCATTAACTGATATACTATTTGTGGAGTTGTGGGCTGAAATAAGGAGTAAATCTTATGGGCCTTTGTTTATTATTTTGCAAATACAGTCAAGTTGAAACCGGGATTCAGTGTGGGACGTGTGGGGCTTTTTTTTTTATATGGGCTTAAAATTAATACTATGGGCCCTTTAAAACCTTGGGCCCTGGGCGGGTGCACTTCCTGCCCCTGCTATTGGGCCGGGCCTGCCGACCGGTGCTTGCTGTTCCTCTTGGCGTGCAAGGTGAATTTCTTGTGCGGGCCAAAAAAATAATAATCTCAAAAGGGCCTGAACAAAATCTCGAAAGTGCTTTGATTAAAATCTCGAAGGGGCTTGAACAAACTGCTTTATAATTTGGTGATGTGCTTGACCAAAAAAACCCTTGAAAAAGCAATAATAATAATTACTAAGATCGATTAGCTTGATCTTGGGAATATCAGTGCACAAATTCTTGGTTGATGAATGATTTTCTTTTCATTTTGTCCATAATTCGTCTCGTCCTTTGGTGATGGATCGCTGCTTTGGTGTGGTTGCAATTACTTCCGAGAGAGGTTGCAGTATCGGGCATCTTATTTGATCGAGTGGATCGTGACATTATTCGTGGTCTTCGAAGAATCCTCATTTAGGTGGGGGAACTTTGGTAATCCACACTTTCTCAGGTATCGTCCTTCCCAGTGGTGGATTACTGTTCTTCTGTATCAAGAGTCAAGACACCATGTTATGTGAGTCTTCACATTCTTCTGTGTTCTCGGCATTTGTGGTTCACCTTGTGTTTTCCTCGACTTCTTCGCTGGCTGGCGGATTTTATGGGATGTTGAGTTTTTCTTTCATCTTTGTTGATTTGTACTTTTTATGTGTGTTGTTTGTATGTTGATGGTTACTCCGCCCGCCGATTTGTCGGCCTCTTGAGTTACTATACAACTGATATCTCAAATTTTTACGTGATAAAAAAAAATCATAGGTGGTAAGAGTCAACATGAACAAATACGAATAAGAATCAAAGATGGTGAAAAACCTAAAAATGAAACAACTAAAATTGGAGGGAAGTAGAATTTCTCTTCATCAATAACTTCGTTTTGATATATAATATGCTCCAATCTGACATTCGAGTAAAAAATTTTTATCTAAACTGAAGGTATATTAATTAATTTTATTTTATTTCAATAAATTATAATATTTTTATATTTTATTTTATTTAGACTGACATTCACAAACTATAATTTATCTCGAGAATTTCGAAATGATAAGTTATATTTTTCCTTTTGAAATTAGGTAAAAAAGTTGCAGAAGTTTAAATTTTTTATATCTAACTAGTAACCACACATCGTTACATGTTAAGAGTACAAGTCACATATCAACTCAATATTTATTATATTGCATTTCTTATGGATATTGTTAGTTTTTTCTCTTCAACTATTTTATTTATTTACTTTTTAGATCCTTTCCAGTTCAAGTGGGCTTAGCCCATTCTACATCTGGATCGGGTTACTGTAGGCCCATTTTAAGGGGTTGACCCTCCCACTCACAAGCGTCTCCATGTTTCCACGGGGATTCGAACTTCGAACCTCGAGGCATGGGATGTAGCCCCATAACCACTACATCAACTTGTGATTGGTATTTTATTTATTTACTTGTTCTTGTTTTTAACGGGATAAAAATGATGACGTTTTATCCTAAAACATCATATGTTGTCATCTTATATAAATTTTTACTATTAATTTGAACTAACGCCGCTTCTCCGAAATTATTTCTGGCTCTGCCATTGCATACAAGTATGAACTAGTTTGAAGCTACAAGAAAAGAAACTAGCACGGAAAACTGCTACCCCTGACTGTATTTACAATCCACATTCAAAAATGTTGCATCATACGGATGAGTATAATTCTTGGCCCAAACTTGTTGAGGTTTGCACTTTGCTGTCATTTCTTTGTTTGAATCAACACTTGGAAGACCCGCAGCATTTCAGCCATGAGCCAAGCGGATGTTTGTAACAGGATGAACACCAGGATAGGCACTCAATGAGCTGATTTTGACTTTGTCGATCATCAGTTAACAAATTCCAGGCACATGAGGAATAGTTGGTTCAGGCTTCCTTGTTTTCTCCACCACTATAGCTTCAGTTGTCAGCAGCAGACCAGCAATGGAGACTGCATTTTCTAATGCACAGCGAACGGTCTGACAAGAATCCACGACTCCAGCATCTATTAGATCTTCGAAATCTCCCGTCATTGCATTATACCCTGTTCTCCAATCACTTGTTCGAATCTTCTCTACTACAACATCTCCATCAACACCTGCGTTTGCTGCTATTGATTTTGCAGGTGCGAAGAGTGCCTGAATATTCAACAGTGGCAGACTATTTAGATAGTCTTCAGATAGAGAAAACTCAAAGTTGGAAGAGTACGCTAGAGTGAAATTTTTAATAGTGGTGTGTGTCTCATAAGATGTACAAGAAGGAGATGTTGAGCCAACAGCCAATTGCTCCACATAGACTCTACCTATCTAATTCATGAAAAGAATAAAGAAAACAAACCCTCCTCTTCTGCATTCTTCACTTTTATAACATCAACAAGGTCAAGTATAGTGAAATATTCGTTGATAATGAGTCTTTGGTCAGACTAAAGTTCAACATAAAGATCAAAGAAAGCTTATGGCATACCTTTGCAATAACTTCGGCTCCAATTTGTTCTTCTGGGTCCTCCAATAATTTATTAATCATTGGAATTTCCGCTGAAAGATGAACATATGCTGCACCACCTCCAGGAACTATGCCTTCTCGCATAGCAGAAAACACTGAGTTCTTTGCATCTTCAATTCTAAGTTTACGATCCTCAATTTCCATCTCAGTATGTGCTCCAACCTGCACATGACCCACATTTTTAAAACGGTAAATGATGCAGCAGGATAACAACTAGCAATAAATGTTAAATAGTATATTCAATAGAGCACTAGTTCAAATAATCCACCCATCTGGCAGGTGATCAAGGATCATTACCACATTTACTTTAAATAACCTAAGTTATGCAATGCATGCTCACATAGTGCCACAAGCAGATCGACATTGTGAAATTCTGACCATACTGCTGTGTGGATGTCTGTGATGCAATGTGGACTGTTGTTGTGGTTGGTTTATCATCAAGAAACAAGGATATGATACTTCAGTTTATTCCCAAATTGGGTGATTCAATTCCTGGGTTTGAAACAAGAAGTCCCCCCCCCCCCCCCCCCCTTGCAAATGTAGGACATGGAGATTGGGGAGAAACAAGGGGTTTCTTCAGAGTGGAGAAAGAGAAGGTGAAGGTCTTGACATGATTGTGAACGAACATTATAGAGGTGCCCACTGAGAAAAGAAAAGAAAAATGCAGCCGACACCTTTTGACTTCTGTCAGCATACTCATTATGAAGCTAACCAGTTGCAGGTTTTCCCATTGATCAGTGAGTGAAAATTTTAACCAGTTGCTCCAAATGGATAGGTAGTTTAATGGTTAGGGATATTGACTTTTCCTGGTGCTGAGTGGAGACAAACCATAAAGTTCAGATAGCTTAGAGAGGAAGGGAGGCTTAATTTCTTAAGAACCAACCTTTATTACAGCCACGCCTCCAGTAAGTTTAGCGATTCTCTCTGAGAGTTTCTTACGCATATAAGCACTGTCTGTTTCAGCTAAATCCTTCTTTATCTGTGAAATTCTTGCCTGAACTTCAGCTTTTGTTGAAGCATCAGCGACAATTGTTGTTGTTTGACTTGTTATGACTACCTTTCTTGCTCTGCCCAGTTGATCAGAAGTTGCAGCAGCTAATGATAATCCCAATTCTCCACAGATATTATCAGCCCCTGATATCAGTCATCAGAAATATAAGAAAATCACAGAAAAGTGGCAATGCACATAGGGGAAGTTCAACATGTGACTTCGTGATTCAGGAAGTCGTCATATCTGTTTTATTTAATAATAGAAAGTGCACGAAATAATTTGTCTGATAAACAAGTTATCAAGTTATACTTGCCAATACTAGCATATGAGATCCACGTGTCCGCATTGAGCTCCACTTACATGATGGGAGTTGATTCCATCCAAAAAGGTAAATAGTAATATAAGACGTTTCTTTCTCTTCAATCCCAAAATAATGGAATGCCACATAGAAAATATATGAATCCAATCTGAACCTGAATCCAAGAAATTATATATTGTTTTCTCCAACCTGTGAGCTACTCAGTAACTAGGTAGCAAATAATGGAAGGTGGGAGCTAACATAATAACTTCTCGCAAGAGTATTGCTGATGAGAAGTGTGCATAATGTGATATACTACCAATTGGTGGTGTACTCAAAGCAAAACAACACATAAATTACAGGAATTCAGAAATTCAATTATCCTCCTCGTATTAAATACTGCAGGATATGCACCCCCTGTATTCCAAAAGAATGTCCCACAACTAATCAAAACACCTAATGTCACAAAGTAATCCTTAATAAATGCAGCGCCTAATTGAAGAGCTACACATTGCAACATTGCAATACTGCAACTCAACCTCTATCATTTCCTTCTCCCCGTCTTTTTCTCTAACACAGTTTGATTGAATACTTTGTTCCAAATTGTCATTTACATCAGCTTATTTGAACTATTTAGCTTTAACACTTGACTTTTCCCAAATAAAGACCATCTTTTGACAAATTTGACAAAACACACAGTATCCTATCAACCTCAAAACATTCTCATCAATTTTGAACATAGCTTCTTTGGGCTCTAAATTACTTATGTTGGCCAAGCAAAGAAGGCAAGTGTAGGTGGTCTCTGGAACTGGAATTCTGGAAGCAAGGAACTCTGGATGAAGTGACATAAAAACTTGGAGGTCTTGCTCGTGGAATTAAACAGATGTTGACATATCCGGTTCATACATTTTGGTATAACATTGGGGTTAATTTCATGTTAATTTGGTCTAAGAAATTTTTAATTTGGAATAGAAAACCAGATATGTATCTGTCTCAATAGATAATGGCCTTTGTTAGATATTTAACTTTAGAAACTGTTTCTTGCTTTCATATATCAATGGCTAGATTCAAAACAACATAGGCTATGTATCCATCTTTTCCTTCAACATTAATAAAAAAAAACATAAAACAGTGTTACAGCATCTAATTATCAAGTGAGTTCTACCTGTCATTAGGGCAATATCTTGCAGTAAAGCTTTTTTGGCATCACCCAGCCCTGGGCATTTGACAACAGCTGCTCTAAGTCCCTGCTTCCTATTCTTAATCAGTGTTTCTAAAACTCTTACAGTAATGTCCTCAGCAATAATCAGCAAAGGGACACCCAACTGGATTGTCTTCTCTAGCAAGGGAACGATTTCTTGCACTTTCAGTATGGTATAATCAGTTACCAGAACTCTGGGGTTCTCAAATTCAACAATGGATTTCTCCTGGTTTGTGATAAAATGGGGTGACATATAGCCCTTGTCAATCTGCAGGACCAGGATAGTTCTGCAGTTATCAAGACATGGTTGCTTATGACAAGAAGCAGTATGAGATTTAGAGCACTACTAACAATAACATATCAAACACACAAACAGAGATAAATGAATAAGCACTAGTTTTGTTATTAATTCAATGTTGACCACAAGATGTAGGTGCTACAATCACTTTTGATAAAGATAAGCCAAAACTTCAAAACAATGAATCACATACAACATCAAGAATTTCACTTTACATTATCTAGAATAGGAATAAAGATGGAATTCCAATGCTGACATTTTAAGCTCAAATCTCGCTGAGAGGGAAGTGCTTTCTGGGGGTAGGCAGGTAATCTTTCGTAACTTAAGGCCTTATCTAGAATCATGTATAGTTAAATCCTTTCTTCAACATTTTATTGATTTTTTAAAAGTACTAATCAGGCCAAAGGAATAACAGTGGTTCTCTATATTGTTAACTTAAGATATCTTTCCCCTTCATCCTGCCTCATTGCTTCAATCTGATCAAATATTTAGAGATAGAAGGTAATAGTAGCAGTTTTTTATATTGTTATATTATTAGTTGAATTATTACACCAAAATAAAGATCAGATTACCTTCATCCCTTCTTCAACCATCAAAGATGTTTCTGAAGTTGTTGATGACTCTATGCTGATGACCCCATCCGGACCAATCTTTTCCATGGCATCAGCAAGAAGATTTCCAACATAGTCATCATTTCCAGATGAAATGGAAGCCACAGCTGGAGGATAAGAAATGAAATAATGCTGCTATTACTGTTCAAAACTTAAGCAGCTGCAAAAAAGCTAACAATAACTACCTTTTATAACATCTCTCCCTTTAACAGGAATGCTTCTTGTTTTCAAAACTTTGATAAGCTCTTTTACAGTCTTGTCCATTCCTCTCTTCAAAGCCATTGGGTTAGCTCCAAGAGATACCGACAATAAACCAGCTTTAATGATTTCCCTCGCCAAAATTATTGCAGTGGTAGTGCCATCACCGGCTGAATCATTCACCTTTCGTGCGACCTGTGGGAAGAACACTAAAATAGTATACGGTACTGATTGCCCTAAAGATATGAAGAGAGGATTGGGGGATTAGGACTCCTTTCAATGTTCTTTTTTTGTAGTTTATAGACACCATAATAAATTATTTAATTGCTTAAAATTGTCATCAATGTTATTACTTGTATACCCTTATATATGATTTTTATTTATGTTTAAATAAATATATTCAAATAATAAATTTAGAAAGTGAGTATAAAAAGATTTTGAAAGATAATTACAAGAAAAAATGATTTACTATATACAGTCCCTAATAAAGCATGAGGTAACGTTATTAATGTCTAGCAATATCTTAGTGTATTATCTAATCATTTACGTAGATGTGTTATTACTAAGATATTGTATTACGATAATGGTGTGTTATTGCATTATCATAATTGTGAGATATTGTTGGATAATACGCTAAGATATTGTGCTACAATGATGCTATTTATATTTAAGTAGAAGTTTTTTACTAAGCTATTGTTAAGATAATGTTTTACAATAACGGTGAGAGATCGTGTTACAATAACGGCGGTGAGAGATTGAGCTACAACAACGGTGAGATGTTGGGTTGCAATAAAGGTGAAAGTTTGTGCTACACTCCATTAAAATATTGTTACACAATAGGATAATACACTAAGATATTATTTAAAGTACACTAAGATATTTTGTTACAATAATTATGAGATATTGTGTTACAAGGAAATACACAAAGATATTATGTTATAATACATTAAGATTTTATGTTACAATAATGGTGAAATACCGTATTACAATAATGGTAAAAAATTGTACTACAATAACGGTAAGATATTGCTAAACAATATGCTACGATATTGTGACACAAAAATGGTGTAATATTGTGCTATAATAAACTAAGGTAATACAAATAATATCACACATATGAAAAGGTCTATATAGTTAAAGGATATATGATGGGGTCTATTAACTACAAAAAATAAAATTATAAGGGGTCTATAAACCCTGTTACCCCTACATAAAAATTTATGATGCATCAGTGTCTTACCTCCTGAATAAGCCGCACTCCTGCATTCTCAATCGCATCAGGGAGCTCGATGGCCTTGGCAATTGTAGCACCATCGTTTATCACTTTCAGTGTTTTTGAATCAGAAAGAACAACATTGCGCCCTGAAAAGGCAGTTCAAAGGATAAAGGAACATAATTTTATATCACATATGGTTACTAGCAAGAAAAAGGAAGGTGATGTGGATTACTAGAAAAGGAATTAAGGTGATTTTTAGATTTTTAGATTAGTAGTTTTAGTCCTATAGTATAATAGATAAATTCCATCACAGGATCTGTTTTTTTTTTTTAAGAATTATTTGCTTGTAACTTTTTTCAGTATTATAGTTATAATTATTTTCAGTGTTCCATTTGATATATGTCATTTTCCTTGTAGCAAATTCCTCCATGCAAGTCGTTACATGTATAAATCTATCAGAAATGATTAGGTTTTAATATTCTAAAGTTTGATGAGATCTAATTTTGGAGATTTTTCCAAGTACAGAAACTTTTTCTATATCAGAAAGGACGTATTGCTAACATCTTATAAGAAAAAAATATATGTATTTTTAGAATTAGATGAAACTGGAAATAATGAAGGTCTGATAACATGATTGTGCCTTATCAGGAGGAATCATCAAAGCCACAAAAAGTCATTCATGTTAAAAGAATGATCATAAATTACAACTCAGCTGCTCCAAGCTGCTCAACCATGTAGAGCTTTTACCCTAGGAAGTAGATTTACCAATGCATCATTTTTACAGGTAATAAACCTAGACTACCTAGTGAATGGGTGTAAAACAAACGATGAACCAGATCAAGCTAGCACTATTGCTGGTTTCATGGAAAAATAGAAAAGCACTTACCTGGATATCAGAAACATTTTTCGACCATATGAAATAGTTCTAACTTCATCCAGTGGTTTAGCATGCTACAACAGTGGAAACGGCCATTTCCAGACCGAAGAATCAAAAGAAAGGAATAAAGATGAAGCTGATGATACCTTTTGGTCCTACAGTAACAGAAACGGCATCAGCAAGCTTATCAATCCCAGCTTGAAGAGCTTCCCTGCATTTGACATCAAAAGTGATCCTTTTTTGGCCGGATCTCACAATGAACTTGTTCAGCCGTCTGCAATTTTGCTACAATCAATGAAAAGTGATATTACTCGGGGTGTATAACTTACACATATTGGCATCTGATGGCATGAATGATAGAATAGTTGTAACTTATCAATACAACACTTAAGTACTTCTTCACCAAAATCCTTTCCATTGCAATCTGAGTTGAAACTTCTGTAATTTCGGGAAAACGCAACACTCTTTTACATAGCCAAAAACATAATTTTGGGTGCATCAAAATGTATTAAAACATATACGGTCTTTTAAAGTACAATGGAAATATTACAAAACCATAATTTTACAAATGGAGCATCAAAATGTATTAAAATATCTACGGTCTTTTAGGCATAAATGATAGAAGGATGGTCCAATATTGACCTCCCGATACACTGCCTAGGATTTTTGGTGCAGGATACCACAAGGAACAATAATTTTATAAAGGAGTTTTTTGTGCACAGCTTTCTGTCTTGAGAAATTTATCACTATGCCACAAGGAATTTCATATAATAATACTGCAAGAGCTATATATTCATCTGACTAACCCACTTACTCAACACACTATATACAAAAAAAAATGTTCCTTCTAGAAAAAGCATCATCTTCTAGGCCTTTGAACTTAAACTTGAAAAGTGATTTTATAATATAATCATCGAACCGAACCAATCAAATATCAGAAGCCTTGGAGGCAACATTCCAAAGATTTTGAAGGCAACACCATCACAAACCTGACGAGAGCACCAACCACCTTGAAGCTTTGTTGTATTTTCCACACGAAAAATGCTTTTCCTGCAAACTACATGAGAAGAAAACAACACCTTAAGTGAGTTTTTAAATTAATAGTCATAGTACCTTCCGAGTCTATTTCAATACCATTTGAATATCAAGAAATAGAGTCTGGAATTTTCATTTTTGGAATTTTATTTTAGCTATGTAATGAATCAACACAAAGCGACAGAACACAATCAAATATGTGTGTATAATTCTCAAGAAAATTGGTCAAAATACAGATGATGATACGAACCCTAGTATAATTCTATTAAGTTTTAATTAACATCATCACTATCCTGTAGAATTTAGTTAGTTACTTAGTTTCCAATTCTCACTTCCAAATTTTTAGCCATTGTCTCCATGTTCTCTACTACCTAGATAGTTACTGAATTTAGGATTAAGTTTTATTATTAATTATTAGGAGTTAGTTACTAGTTTTCATTATAAAAAAAGAATCAGCTACATGTTGTAAAGAGCCGGGAAATATTGAATTGAATACATGTTTGGAGATTCTCCACCAATGTCCTCTCGCGAGATTCTTGCTTGAGTGGTTTTCCTAGGAGTGAGATCCTTGCTCCTAGTGGTTTCTATCAGATGAAAAAAAGAAGTAACTAAACTGGCATAATTGAAAGGGTGAATTAAACAAAACCATCCCTAATTTAGCTCACTTTGCTCTCAAGTGGAATTATCAGTAGGGAAAAAAAAACCATATTCCAATATTCAATTAACCTAACTTGGATTCTTACTACAATCTTAAGCTTGTTTTATTTTTTCTATTCTGACAAGCAAACAGAAACAAAAAAAGTTCCAGCGTGAAAAATGGAGAGAAGATAGGGAGGGAGGGAAGACCAATTTGTTTGGATGAACAAGTAGCGACGCATTTACAAAGCCGAGAATTCACCATAACAGCCACACTCGGAGCTCTGCAAGAGAAAGAAACCACATAAAAAAATTAGCATTGAAAATCAATGAAGACAGCTCAAAAGCCCCTAAAATTGAAATAAACCGAAACCTTGAATTGAAACTGGGTTGAGTAAAGAAAGTAGACGAGGTTGAAGACATCAATAAAGACATTGGGAGTCGGCTTGGCTGCGCGCCGTAGCAGCGAGACTTAATGGAGGTAACGGCGCTCACCAGAAATCACCACCTAAATGACAGGTAGATAACACGATTCACATTGGGAACACTGATGCCATTGCATGGTATTTATAACAGGGGAAAAATACGTCAGGGCAAACCATTTCAATTCAAATCCAAAAAAGGGAAGAAAGCGACACGTTATCCTCGGAGCATAAAAACAAACAACATTTAGCAACCAAAGTTCTCCATTTTATCTATAAAAACCAGTTAAGTTTCACACACAGGTGCAGCAAAAAACAAAGGCTACCAAAGACATGTAATAGCATTTATGTGGGCCAACAAGGCATCAAAAACAGGTCAGCTATAGGGGCGAAGACCATCCGTTAGAAAGACTCCCAATGTCTTTAAAAAATATGAATTGAATGGGCGAAGACCAAACTCATCAAATCATGTAAAGTTGGAAACATACTTCACCGCCCCTGCTCGAATTCCAACTCAATAGTCAATACTGAGTATATACGGAAGTTTGGAGCTCCTAATCGTCGGAAAAGACAAAGAAACAAACGCAAAAGGTGGTGGAGGTGGCGAAGGTCGAATAGATGAGGAGCCGGAGAGGAGGCTGCGCAGGAGCGACGTCGGGAAAAAGGTGGAGTTGGAGCAGGAGCTTTCAACCGAACAGACGAAGGATCATTGGGGAGGACGGTGGGAGTGGAGTTGGGGAAGGAAAGCTACTCATCGACGGCGAAATCAGAGAGAGCGGAGCCAATAATCCGGAGAGAGCGGTAGCGAGGTCAATGGAGGAGCCACACTAGGGGGTGCTCAAAAAATACATTACTACAAACCAATTCATACTACAAATCAGTTCAGTACTACAAACGAGTTCACTACTATGAACCAATTCAATACTACAAACGAGCTCTTTTACCAGTTGGAGACTGAGCAACAAAAGGATTGGAAGACCCAAAACTTAAATTTGGAATCAATTTCTCCATTTGTCTCCTATATTCAAAAATCAGAATTGATTCTCAAATTTCACAAACCCTAACTATTATCCCTATTCAGAAATTGCACTTCAATTTGAAAATCTAACCTTCTAACTTTCAAGTATTTCAAATTGAATTGAAAATCTAACTCATAATGCATAAACTTTAACAAAGGAAAGTGGAAACGTACCTTTGAATCGAAACTCAATAATCAATCTCAAATTCAGATTCTGAATCCTGAATGAAGAAGGTGGGCGGCGATGTTCAACAGTAAAAGGCAGCCAACCGGCGTCAAGGGGGCCGGCGTCGATGTCGAACAGTCGAAGGCGAGCGGCAGCCGGTGGAGAGCCGGACGAGGAGAGGGCCTGGATTCGCGTTTGCGGTTCGCCCGTTATCCTGCGTAGCTGCGTCTGAATAAAAAAAAAATCGAACAGATAGGTTTTAATGCCCTTTATTCCAAGTGCGAAAGTGGGACTCGAACACGAGACCTCACTTATCCATTTTAGGGCCTTCTTTTTATCAACCGAGCTATATTCCTTTACTATTGGAAAAAAAAGAAAAAAAATTATACTGCACTATTAAAAAGGGGTGGTGTTAATTTTTGGGTAAATAATACTTCATCCGTCTCAAAATACATGTCTTTTTAGCTCATAAAATTTTATCAAAAATACATGTCTTTTTAGATTTAATTATTACACTTAACCTACTTTTATATCTCATCATTACTCTAATTTTTACAATACCCATACTCTCATCCTCACAAATTAAAAAAATAAAGAAACAAATACAAGTCTAATCATTACATTTAACCTACTTTTTACGTCTAATCATTACACTTAACATACTTCTTAATTTCCGTGTTTCGTCCTAAAAAGACATTTATTTTGAGACGGAGAGAGTACTATGAAAGACATTTCATTATTTTGAGACGGAGAGACTACTATGAAAGACATTTCATGTTAAGAGTAACAAAGGCACAAAATGAACCCCTTCCCTACCCTTTTCAACGTGCCCCCAAAATTTCTAACCCGAGACCTTCAATCACCGCCATGGCTACTTTGTGCCCACCATCCTCGCCAAATCTTACCAAATCCCGACTCCCCTCTCATTCAACCCAACCGCCTTAGGTCTCTCAGTCGGCCTGCTCGTGGATCCCCTAGTGGCTACACCCAATTTCACCAAATCACTCCTCTTGGAGTTAACCCTAAGCCAGTTCACAGTCGGGAGGATAATGCCTCCGATTGGACATGGCCTGTCACTGAGGGCTCCACTTGCAGGGCCTGCTCGATCTCTTACCGGGCATTTATGAGATTTGAGGGGAGCGTGTGGTGGTCGGACGGTGAGCATCAATTCCAGCTGTGGCGTGCCTAGTTGCTCTCCCGGACGACCCTTCACCCGTCTTACTTTTTGCTCTGTTACTCGCCTCTGCACTTTGGAGTCAAATGTTGTCGCCGATCGGGTTGCGCACCTGGCGTACGACATCCCTGCCGACGAGGATTTGCTGGCTGATCAAGAACTTCGCGTTCTCGTCCGAAAGGACGAGAAATTAGGATACAACTATCGTTTGCGAAAATAACTATATATATATATATATATATATATATATATATATATATATATATAGGGGTTGGTTCCGGTGTACTCAACCCTTAACGTGTATCATGTACTCAGAAATTGTTCATCTATTTGTTCATGATTATTCATCTGTTTTCACGTAATTATTCATCTGTAAAAAAATGTAAATTTTATTCTACCGAATAATCGCCCAATACCACTGAATAATTTCATTCTCCTGAATAATCTCTCAATACCATCGAATAATCAGAAGTTACTTTTAATCTCATCCGTTGATCTTCTTAATTCAATGGCCCAGATTTGTGTACATGATACATGTTAAGGGCTAAGTACATATGATCCATACTCTATATATATATATAGGGTTTACTTCAAATGTAAAAACTCCTTATTGTGTAAAATGAGCTTAACGTGTAAAATTCCCTTAATTAACATAACTGGACTCGGATTAGTAAAACCGGGTACGGGCCTCATTTAATCCAAAAAAAAAAGGCCCAATCGTGTGGATCCTGTTCGGTGTTCTCTCGCTTCTGTTCAACCACGACTCTTGTTCAATAATGTTCTCTCGCTTCTTTCCTCCACCGCCGACGGCACAGCTACACGCTCTCATATTTCGCCTCCTCGCAACCGTCGGCGTCCCTCCCCTCTCAGATCTCGCCTGCTTCTGTGCTCATCTGTGCACGCCGAGTTCTTGCATCGGTCTCTCACTTTCGCTCAGTCGCTGCCTCTCAGATCTGCCCTTCGATTCCTGTTCAAAAACCTTGCTCCTTCGATTTCTCCGGCTCTTGGTACCTGCAAAGTGGATGGAAGAAGGATTCGCAGTTGGACTGGTGTTTCTTCCCGCTTCCGATTTCGCAACAACGGTGAGCGCTTAATTTCCGCCTCTTCTTTCTTAGATTTTTCATGTTTCTGTGTGGATTTTGTGAAAATTTATTGATTCCATGTTCTTCTTTTCCTTGTTAATTTGTTTGATTGTTGTTGAATTTCGTTGTTTCGCAAGTTACTAGCTAAAATTCGTTGATCCTGGAAGGGCGAAAATGTTCTGTAAGTGCGTAATTTTATAAGATTAACTCTTTGTTGTTAGAAAAGGCAATCTGACAGAACATAGTTGTGGTTATGACTTATGAATCAGATTCTTAGTTTATCTGTAATTTCATCAAGGTTGGTTGTTTATTCCTTAAGATATGAAGATTAGGCGTTACTTGTCCAACTTTATGTTGGCTTCTTTTGTTCATTTTTACCCCTAGCTTACCAATTTCTCTTTCTTTGGTAGATGGACTACATCAATACTTCACATCCAAAATTTATTGGTGGAACTCAAGCCTTGCAGGAGGCAGATCAACATATCAGGTCTGTTAGAGGGTTAAACAACTTAAACCTAGCTCCTCGACAAAGGGTATTCCTTCTTAGAAAAGGGCTTTTTATTCCTGAATCAGCAATTGCTACTTTCACCGCAGGGGGATAGCAGGGTGTATCATCTTTGCCTCAATATATTTAAATGATTGAAAGAGAGCATCACATCCTGATTTATAAGCAATTAGAGGCAATGCCCTGCTTCTGAATTAGATCGCACTTACATTGAGTCATTTCCAGTCAATTTTTCTGTTCATGACAGATTCTCATCTATGTTGTTTTAAACAATATAATCAGTTGACCACCTCCTGTTTTTTATATACCTGTGCAGTGTTCTACTTGCCTACCTCCTGTTTATCACCACAAAATTCAATTAATCTAATGGGCATCAAAATGGGACATATTTCTCCTCATCATACTTCCACGTAGGAGAGTGAAATCAAATGGGCATCAAAATGGGACACCTATCTTCTAATGAATGACGATCAAACATGCCCTTAGTGGTTTTTGCACTAAAGCCTATTAGCTCAAAATGGTAGAGCATTGTGCCTACGCACAAAGATGCGGGTTCAAACCCCGCATAGGCTATCGCTTAGAAGTACGATGTTTCTCTTCATGAATAAGAGTATAAAGTGCAAAAATAAAATCGTAATGTGCAAATATAAGAACATAAAGTGCAACTGCGAAGTGCATTTTTGCAACTGTGAAGTGCATTTGTGCAACTGTGAAGTGCATTTGTGCAACTATATATGTTTATCGCTCAGAAGTTCGATGTTTCTCTTCATGAATAAGAGTATAAAGTGCAAAAATAAAATCGTAATGTGCAAATATAAGAATATAAAGTGAAACTGTGTAGTGCATTTGTGTAACTGTCAAGTGCATTTGTGCAACTGTATAGTGCATTTGTGCAACTGTGAAGTGCATTTGTGCAACTTTAAAGTGCATTTGTGCAATTTTAAAGTGCTTTTGTGCAACTTTCAAGTGCAAATATAAGAACATAAAGTGTGAAAATAAAATTGTAATGTGCACATTTAGAATACAAGTGTGCAAAAGTAGGATACAATTGTGCAAATTTAAACTACAATTGTGCAAAAGTAAGATACAATTGTGCAAAAGTAAGATAAAATTGTGCAAACGTAGGATACAATTGTGCATAACTAAGATTATAATGTGCATGATTAACAATTTGCGATTGTTGCGCACTTGTCTATTATGTAACCTATGTGGGATTTGAACCCACATCTTTGTGCAAATGCACATTGCTCTACCAATTGAGCTAATAGGCTATTCATATATAATGTCAAATACAACATAAAATATTTCAATTACAAACCCAACCAAATTCCAAATCATAAGTGTTCACAAACTACATATCTAAGCACTTTCATGTGTTCATAACCTGCACATATCTTTTCACAACCTGTCTACGAAAAAAATCCTACCTAAATAACCATATGGTGTAACAAAAAATCTGCATACCATATGTTTCTAGTAATCCACCATTAAATGTTGCAAGAGGCGAGCATACGTCCTGCATTTAAAACGCAGATCAGCATGATCAGACCGCTTCAACGGTCCACGCTGCTCAGAATAGTACCAAGTATCATGTATATTCCAATGGAGTCATTATATTATAAATTTAAGAAAAGTGATTTTGAAGTTTGAGCAATACTTGAGAGAAATAAATCTTGTCATTTACAATGAAATCAACCAGGCTAGCAAAGTAGCCCTTCAAAAAATCAGATGCTCTGCGAACAAATGCAGTCTTCAACTTTTCCATTCCAGCTTTCTTCTCTCTAACATGTAACATGTTGAAGCACACGTAGCAACTGGATTATAGTGATTCAGTTGTTTCACCCATATATATTCATAGACCAGATAGTTGATAAGTTCTCATTATAGCCTCAAATAGATCTCATATAGTGATATCAATGCTATTGATAATAAACAAATAACACCCTTTGTCAAGAAATCATTCCAGCATGTCATACTTGAAGAGGGACAACAATATACTCATTATTCATGGCAATAATACAAGTTATTTCTGATGAAATGGACAAAAGGACAATTGCCTGATAAGTCTCATATTAAGTTATAAAATGTCTGAAACTCTAAAAGCATTCTATTTAATATTGCACAATCCCAGCCCTTCAGTCTACTCTAATAAAAGGGACACATGCTTACATGAGAAGGACAAGAAGTATCAGGGGAGTTTATATAACATGAGCTCATCCCAATTACACAAGATAGAAAAAAGAAAGCAACTTCAATCCTGGCCATCTTATCGCATTGTTTGAGGTAAAAAGAGACCAATAAACCGTAGGACCTAATAAACTACACTTATTTAGGGAAAATGACATCCAGATGTCACATATATCAGTGGTGCCAAGTTATTACGTTACAACTTTAAGTAATGATGAGTTGAGAAAAATAGAAGGAACATACAACTCTCATATTTGAATAGGCAGGATCCAATTTTGGGGCTTCAAGGCCATGACAAGCATTGGCTAGCCAATCACATGCTTCAAAATTTTTAATCATGTTTGCCTCATCAAATGAACCTCCTGTCAAGCATGTTGCATACTACATGCAACACAAATCAATTAGCTGTTGCTTAGATCAAATAAGTTAAGCAGAACTGGTATACAGGGATTAATACCTCTGAAGGGACAGATAATCGTGCAACAAGTTTATCAAGCTCTTCAATTAATGATGCATTATTCACAGACTGCATCTCCAACTTGTTATTCCGGATTTCTATCTGGATGATACATCAACAAGAATGTATGACTAACAAATCAGCTCTATAATTTTTTTGGCTTTAAAAAAAATAAAGGGAAAGACATTAGCAGTCCGTTGTTGATTACTCTGTAAAAGAGGCCCTTAAGAGACCATCAATGTTTGAACATCATAATAATGGTGATAGGAATTGTTTTAACCCCCAAATATAGTTTAGTGAACAGATAAACCAAAGTAGCAACAAAGAAAACATGATTATGCCAACATGTATAAGCATGTTCCTAGCAATTCCCTTATAATGGAATTTCAAGTTGAGAAGGTTCCTTTTGGCATAAAGGATAAATAAAATTGACCTGAAAAGGTGAGGATAATACGAAACAAATGGAGCTACATTAAACAAATATATAAAGAAACATGGCATTTAAGACACATCAAAAGGTCCAGGACATAGCAATGCACAAATGTACACCATTGCAAGAAAGCTCACCGAAATTTGCTGCTATATCCTCAAAAGAGAGTGTCAAGTTATGCCCAATCAAAATCACAGTGGTTGAGCCCTCGAGTGAAAATGATTGAATAGAAACTGTATAGGAATAGAAAAATCCCCAGCACCGACGCCAAATCGAGACGAATCAAATTGGAGTTGAACTTCAAAATTCTCAATTTGAAGTTCAAAATCCCTAATGAAATACTAAAATATCCATACGAGAGTTCCAATTTAGGAGACATAATTCAAATAATCTCAACTAATAATCCAAAGGAATCGCCGGAATAAAGCATATGAATGAACCCACAATCGCACCCGGAAATCGAGGCACTGAGCAACGACAGGCAAAGGCCTAGCCCTAGCTTCTGGAAACCTTCCTTGTGCGGCTCGGAACAAGCGATCTCCAAAGGCGATTCGGGGTCGGAGGTCTGTGGCTCCAGAACTTGCCGTCGGCGGCAAGTAAGGTCGGAGGGAGGCTCGTCGATGGCGTCGGCGGCCGGTGAGGTCGGAGGGATGCGAACTCGGAAGGGATGGAGTAGCGACCGAGGAAGGTCGGGTGCGTTTCTCTAACCTCTGCGCAGGTTTCTCCATGTTTCTTTAAGATGGGCCGGTTCGGAGATTTTTTTAAACGGACCGATTCACTTTTTTAAAAAATACAACCCGCGCGTGGTTTTACACTAAAAACCCAAATTTTACACGTTAAGCCAATTTTACACGTTAAGGACTTTTTACATTTTAAAGCTTCCCTATATATATATATACACACTGAAAGCACATTTTCATCTATGGTTGGTAAATGACTTAAATTGAAGGAAAATTAAAGGCAATCGAATACTCATCCGGAAAACATAAAACATGTTTTATACATCATTTAAAACGAATTGATTGATATGATAACATCCAAAAAATAAGATAAATGTACTTAGATTAATTTTAAAAATCTCGTGGGTCACACACGGGGTCTAGACTAGTTTTGATTATGGTCGCACCGACCTCCAATTGCACACCAGCAAGAAGGTCATGTAGGCATGTAGCAATACGAGGCGACCCATCTTATCTTCCAAATTGCAAAATAATCCCATAAACTAGGATCAACCTTCAAATTCATACAATTAAGCTGGTAATACCTGAAATAGATAAAAAATACCAGTATAGACTCCGAAAAGCCAATAATACCAACTTAATTGTAAAGTATGTAAAATCTATACTAATACTAAAAACAGAAGCATCTCCCGCCTACGTGGCTTCACGAGGAGGCTCAATTCCACGTGTCATCATAGGAAAGATTCCACATTTCCCACTCTTTTTTCTATCTCCAAGTGGACCACTAATTTTCATCCACTTGGTTAATTTTTGCCACATCTTCATGGTAACCGCCACACCACTACTAACTACCCCACTAAGTTCACTAACCACCCCACTAACCCCACTAAAACATTTTTAAATATTCATGAAATTAAATTAATTTCACACTATAAAGCTATTTAGTTTATTAATAAAATAAGAGAAAATGATATAATTAAAGAAAAAAAATATATGATATATTTTATTATAAAATAAATAGTTTTTTTAATATAACCACTATTATTAACCTTTTAAAAAAAACTTTAGCTATCTAATAAAGTTTATTATATGTGTATAATCAATTGCCATCTTGATAATACTTCTCTTTATATTATTGTTTAGAAATTATTCGGTTAAGGATTTATAAATAAATTTCTAACGAACCATTATTTTCGTTTTTATTATTTCATCGTCTTTATAGATTATTAAATTCTTTTGCGTATTTTTTAACATATCCCTACCACTATACTCTCTAAATTACTTATATTATTATTATATTGTAAAATATAAAAAAATTTAACCAAATATTAAAATACCCGTGTCTTAGACACGAGACTTACACTAGTATGCATGAATATGACATAATATAATATGCAAATATGTAACTAAAATAGACCCTAACAATTAAGAGGGGGTCACATGAAAAGATGATAGTCTATTTCCCGAATTTCAATTCCTATGAAATACACTTGTGACTTAATTCTTGGATTTGCATGCTTGATGCAACTATTTTTTTTTTTTTTTTGATTAGGAAAGAATTCGGGTGAGCGCGCTCTACCCGAAAGCATCCTTACGGATGAGGTCGGTAAGAGCGGAATTGTTACAAATATCAATACCCCTGGCAGAGTGGCTAAGGTGTGCAACCTTATCAGCCACTCTATTGCCAAGACGGGGAACATGAATGAAAGAAATATCTTTCATAGTCGATAGAAGCAATTGTACGTCAGACAAGATGAGTTCGATTTCCCATGGGCATTTGGCCTTGTTGTTGAGATGGTTAATAATTATGGCGGAATCTCCTTCAATATGGATTTTGTCAATATGTAGTTGAAGGGCCAGTTGTACCCCAAGTTTGAGTGCTAGGGCTTCAGCTTGAAGCGCACTTTTAATACCTAATTGTTTATAGCTTATGTGTATTGGGTGTCCATTCCAGTCCCTGATAACCACACCGGCGGTGCTACGGTTATCAGCGAGAGTTGATCCGTCAAAGTTGAGTTTGAATGTACCTGTCGGTGGTTTGCGCCACTTGATATGGCGGGCTTTGTTCCTCTTTAGGTGTTGTCTGACGCTTCGTGAATGAGGGGTGTTGTTATCCTCTAATGTACTATCATATTGGCGAGTGTTACTCCAGTTTATCTCGTGTGTAGTAATAAGTTTCAAAGCGGCGCCCCTAGGAGGGATTGGTATCTGCCTAAACGCATGTTGGTTTCGAATATACCACATTGTCCACCAAGCGAAAGCAAGTTTACCTAGAGCAGCCTTTGGTAGGCTATTTCCAATGAATGGCATGATTGGGTTTATATCCCTTGATAGAGTGATTTGGCTGCCTATTGAGGAGTTTATGTGCCCCGGGAAACGAACGAGGGATCTCGAATATTGACATTCGAACAGTAGATGCACATCATCTTCCATAGGGCAGTTACAAAAATTGCATGTAGGGGGGATAGGGACCCCCCGTTGGGCGAGCCTATCAGCTGTGGGAAGGCCGTTTTGACAGATTTTCCACAGAAATTTTTTGATCTTAGGTGGGATGTCGAGACGCCAGATCCAGGAGTTGTTGTCTAAGGGGATTGAGGATTCGGCGGAAACCAATTTATATGCGCTTGACGTGGTGAACCAACCTTCTCGGTCCTGCCACCAGTAAAGTCTATCCACAAATTTTGAAACTGGGAGCGGAATGTCAAGGATTTCCTTCACAATGTTGTGGGGGAGAACAACAAGGAGTTTCTCCTCCCACCATTTACCTCCCAGGATATAGTCACTGACTTTTTCATCAATGTTATCAATGCTTGGGCAATCATCCCTAGACTGAATAGCAGATGTTGTAATCCAGTTATCACACCAAAATTTGATGGCGGTTCCGGTGCCAACCGACCAAATAAGCCCCTTTTTGAACTTGTCAATAAGAGTTGTAAGTTTCGCCCATTGCCAGGAAGCGGCACCACTTTTCTTGTAATGGAGAATATCATCCGCTTTAAGATATTTATATTTGATTATTTGGACCCAAACATTATCCGGCTCAGCCAACGTTTTTCATAGCAGTTTCATTTGTAGTGCTTCATTCATTTCTTTGGATTTTCTAATCCCCATGCCCCTGCATTTCTTTGATCTACAAACCCTATCCCAACTAATCAACGGGCGGTGTTGCAGATCTTTATTCCAAAAAAATGTTATATTAATCTGATCAAGTTCCTTATGAATTGAAGATGGCAGTAAGAAACTTTGCATCGTATATAGGGGTTTGGCTGATAGATTTGAGTTTATAAGAATAGCTCGACCTTGTTGAGATAGAGAGTTAGCACGCCATTTACTAAGTTGTTCTCTAGATTTGCAGACAATATCTTCGAAGGTTTCTTTGGTTACTCTGCCGTTGATAATCGGACATCGAGATATTTTTCCAGGGAGTTGACGTTGGAAATAAATAGGCAGCTATTGAGTTCCAAAATTCTGGATTGTGTGATTCCTTTAGTAGCTTGGAAGCATGATTTTTGGTAGTTTACTTTTTGACCCGATACTTTACAATAGGAGTCAATGATTGTTTTGACTCTACTACAAACATCCATGCTGCCTTTCGAGAAGATGATAATATCATCAGCAAATGATAGAAATGGAATTCTCGGTCCATTCCTCCCAAATGAGAAACCAATTGGGCTTCTATCACTATTTGCCTCAGTCGACAGGTGGCGTGCCAATATTTCTGCACCTAGGATGAATAGAAACGGGGAAAGGGGATCCCCTTGATGAAGGCCCCGCGAAGGAAAGAACATATCTGTAGGACCGTTATTTACAAGTATAGAATACGAGACTGTTGTTACACATTCCATAACCCAGGAAATGAAAGTGGGGTGGAACCCAAATTTTTCAAGAATCTTTTTGGTGAAGTTCCAATCAACCTTGTCATATGCTTTTTCCATGTCCAGTTTGATTGACAGCCACCCTTCACGACCCAAACGTGATCGAAAGGAATGGAAGATTTCGTGAGCTATTAGAACATTATCTTGAATTGACCTATCAGACACAAACGCCCCCTGTAATGGATGAATGAGCTTACCAATTACTACATCCGTTCGGAAAAACTTGACACTTTACTATTTATGCACGCTTTTTTAGGAGATAAAAACTATATAAAATATCTAGTTTTTTTAATAATTTTTTTAACAACTTCGTACTTATTATTAATAAGTACAAACTTGTTAAAAAAAATTTATAAAAAAATGAATATTTTATATAGTTTTTATCGTTTTAAAAAAGCGTGCATGAATAGTAAACGACAAGTTTTGCCGAACGGAGGGAGTACTACTTTAAGTCTTTCTGTAAGAATTTTTGAAATGATTTTATATAGGTTGGAACACAAGCTTATAGGCCTGTAATGGTTAGTAGTTGAGGGGTTATCTTGCTTTGGTAGAAGGGAAATAAATGTATGATTTATTTGTTTAAGGATTTTCCCGGAGTTGAATAAACCTTTAATGGCTTTGATAAGGATGTCCCAGTAATGTTTGTAGAATTCGGCCGTCATCCCATCGGGACCTGGCGATTTATTTTTCCCAAGGCTGAAAACGGCGAACTTAATTTCACCATTTGTTGGAACTCGTGTAAGGAATTCATTTTCAGCAGGGGAGATTGAAGGGTGAATTATGTTAGTCATTTCATTAAGAAGTCTATCGTCAATTGTTTCCTTACTAAAGCGTTTTTGAAAATCATTTTTAATTTCTTGCTTAACATTTTCTTCTCCAATTATCAAGGTACCTTCTGTAGTAGTTATGTTACGTATTTGTTTCATGTGTCTTCGACCTGAAGCGACACGATGAAAATAGGATGTGTTAGAATCTGTAAGCTTAAGATGTTTTGTTTTAGCTCTTTGATTCCAAAATGTTTTTTGAAAAAGTAACAATTTTTCTCTTTTATGTAAAAGGCGACTTTGTTTACTTTTGTTTGCAGGATGGTTACTAACAGGAATAGCTGATTGGATTTGTAGTAAGTCGTTCTCCACCTCCTGAAGTTGACGAAAGATGTTTCCGAATGAGTGATTGTTGATGCAACTATAGTAAATTGTAGAAAATCATCCTATGGACTGCTGTGTTTTATATACAAAAAAAAACACATTTCGTCGAACCCAATTAACAATGTATAAAGCAATAGAGCCCTCAATTGCTTTAACCTTGGATTTGATCCACCACAACTTGTGGATAGTACTTTTAAGAGTTTAAGGTGTTCTGTGCTCGCTCGCTATGGCTCCCACACCATTACTTGTCTCACTGGAGTCACTGATGGGGTGATCAGCTGGAGAATCGAACTCCTCCAAGCGCTTTCTGGCTGGGGCTTCATCTTCGCAGTGTTCGGATGAAGAACTGGCATCCGTTTCCCCATCCGGGCAGTCCAGTTGCACACATTCTGCACCTGGGCTAAGGGCGCCAAACTGGCTTGCTGAAAACGGAAACTCATCCTTCTTTATGACATTCAGGACGATCCCATTTGGTGTCGTCTGAGGATGCAACAGGTCACCTTCGGCGACAGTTAGGCTAGTGTTGACACTAATATCTCGGTGCCCAAAATCACTGTTTTCCGAGCATCTATCTGGCGTTGCAACCCTCAGGGTCTGCTTTCCGCGATCTCTGCCAAGGGATTGCATAACAGCAGAGTTTAGATGACCCGCCAAGCTTTTATTAGCTTCCTCCAAACCCAAACTCTGTATGAATTCAACAAATTTTGCCGCAGAATTGGTCCTCATCAAAGGCCCACCAGATCTCGTCCAAGTACTGTGTTCGACACTATCAGCCTCGCTATCGCTGTGACTCCAGCCAGAAGGATTTCCAGAGGGCCCACTTGCTCCTTGTTGCAAGGAAGCGGCTTCGGAAAGTAGATCATCCTCAATGGAGCCAACAGAGTTTTCCCGTGCAATGCAGTTCCAGGAGGGGATCCTTTTAGAAGCGTTGAATCTTCCGGTGCTAGGTTGCAGAGGATGAGAAGCTGCAGTTGTGGCAGAAGCAGCAGCCCTCTCGACACTCCTTCGAAGTCTGCGCATGTGATTGAAGACAGTGACGCACTCATCCAAAGCAAGCTCAATAGCGCAATTCGCCTTCATAGCAGAGAGTTTCTCCCAAGTGCACCTTCTACCTTGGTTTGCTGCCTTTTGGAGATCCCCTTTTGTGGGATTCTGTATAATTTTTGAGTACTGCATACGAAACAAACAGCAGAAACTTTGTTAAAAGCAATGTTGCATCTAATTTCCAGTTTCCATGGAAGCCAATTTAGAGTTAACAGCTACCCAAATCATGATTCTGAACAAGCTACGCGAGTTAGCAGCTTCGACGCAGATAATTATACCTGAGCAAGTGTGGCGTGCATCACTACAGTGACATCGCCCTCCCAATCCTGAGCAAACAGTTTAGCAAGTCCACCTAATGGAAAACCCAGTGCCAATATCTGGTTGCACCTGTGCTTCACTTCCATCTCTGTTAATTCCGCAAGCTGCGATGTTAAGACTTAAAATGTGAGGACTCTTATCTAATCCAATGAAGCCATGAATTTCTATTGCCAAATTAATCCTTGAAAATCATCTGCTTGTGTCATTAAAATGGTTGCATTGATGAAAATTTGTGTTCAACAAAGTAACTCATCTCCAAGAGAATCAATTCAGACAACAATCCCTACGAATTCAATTCCAAAAGAACACAAACCCATAGGGTAACAGCTGAACACATAAGCTTCTAAGTTCAAAGTGAAAAAAAAAGAAGCTAATAAGAGTTGGAAATTCAGAGGAACAGACCTTGGCAGCAAAACTTCCTCCATACGCTCTCACAAACGCCTTGAGCCTCAACAATGGCGCAATATGGGGGTTTGCCTGACTTACGATAAAATGATTGACATTGAAAAGCTCCTTGAGCTGCATCATAGGCAAATCATTCTCCAAGCTACCATCCCTCCACCTACGCGCAGGGACCCTACCTTCTTCCGGCCCAAGATGGAAAGGCGGGTGATAAGGGATGATGTTTCCGGATCTATCTTTAGCCATTAGCTCTTGAGCCTCAAACAGACCAGGAAAGGCACAAGAAGCTGTCACTGCACTCCATATCACAACATGTGGTGAGGTCAAATAGTTAAGGCAACGAGGCGGCTCATGTTTCCTAGGGGAGCAAACTGTAATGCCAAGAACACGGCCAGTCATATCATAAGCCTCCTGGAATGTGAGATTACTGGTGAGATTCCTCAGCATCATCTGCAATTGCCTGATTTCATGAACTGCTCCAAAAGTCATGACCCTCTTAAACACAGTATAAATCCCGCCCATCTGATCAAAGAACTTGAGCGTATGCCACGAATCCTCGAAGAAACTCTGAAGCTCAGGCCAAGATCTGGTGGCTACAACTGCGCAGATGACAGAGCCCACGCTGGAGCCAGCAATCACCCTAGGCAGAAGCTTATGCTCCACAAGTGTCTTCACCACACCCACATGAAAAGCTCCAAAGGACGCACCACCACTCAGAAGCAAAGCAGTCCTTCCGAAAGCATGCCTGGTTTCATTCATAAACGCGAGCTTCTCGTCCAACGAAAGCTCATCCATATCCGATTCGCACACCATTCGCAACTGTGTAGTGACTTCATCGATATAATCCTTTATGAGCCTGGGCACCTGAAGCCTCCCTTGGTGAAGCTCCGGGTTACACATGTTACCGAGATTCCGAATCAAATCAGCTCGCATACAGAAGATGATGTCTCTTAGAGAGCCTTCCCGACGACGATGCCTCAGCTCCTGCAGCTTATTTCTAACAAGATCGACATCGTAGCAGTCGGATTCCTTCACTTTCGGTGTCTCCTTCTCCAGCATCTTGGCAGCATGAGCCCACTCTTCATAGGTGAGTGCAGTTCTCATCATGTTCCTCCAGAATTTTCTCTTGTAAGCCATCTCAGCTCGAATCCGAACACGCGTATACCGTTTCAGAAGGAACGCTATGAGTGAAACTAGGGCTAATACCCCCTGAGGGTTTCGGGGATGAAACCATGACAAAATTGGAGCTGCACGATCTCTAAAAGTAGACGTGAATTTGAGCAGTACAGCGAGTAACTGGCGCCTGAAATGCGCCATAGATTTGCACAAGAGTACTCGGAATGCAATTGTCCGGCCGATGATTGAGTTAGGGCCGATTGGGAACAAGTCAATGTTCGCCTCATTGCTTATATCCATACCTCAAATAGCTAGGCCTCAATTTCAATCAGACAACTAAACCTAGAAGATAGGGGGAAAACGCTCTGCGAAAACCAATCGATCAAAATTCAGATAACTATCCAAATCGAAGCAAAGCGAAATGCATAACCTCTAAAACCTTGGATCTAATGTAGTAATTCGACTGAAAAGGAGGTGAGAGATAGTGTGAGGGATAAGAAATTCAAGGGGGGTGTCAGAATTGGACACGCAGAGCATGGGAAATGCTGTATTCCGTATATAATATATTATCCGTGTGATCAAGACTCGTCATCAGACGGCCATGTGAAGTTGGGGTGAAGAAGGTAATCAATGGCGGCCATAAGGTGACGTCGTCGATCAGATGAGGATCTGCACAAACTTTTATGTGCGGAGAAATCAAATGTGAATGGGAGTTTAATGTGATGGATATATACAAAAATTGAATGGAATTTAAATTTATAGCAGTCGAAGTCGAATCCGTTTGTTTGTTTGTATGGATAATGGAATGCAATGAAGCGGTTTACATTCCAGGCCAGTGGAGTGTCCTTTTGCGGGAATGCACAGAGATCGGAGATGATCGATACTCCATAAAATAAAAAGATGGAAGGAGGTGACGCAAGGGAATCCAATTTCAGCATGGTAAGCATTGTTAACTATGGATGATGAATACGTGTACACTATCTTCACTTGTTAATTCTGTTTTCAGATGGTCCTGATTTTCCCGCAACCAACACAAAGGTTAGTGGTGGCCGATCGAAATTTAGGTAATGTGAGAATTTTGTGGTGTGGTGTGTGGATTGTGATGATTGTCAATCGAATTGTTCGATTCTGTGTAATGTGAGAATTCAAGCTGCTGCTAACTAAGAGATCCAATTAATGGCTATATATGGCTTTTGTATTGTTGAACATCTGAATCTACAAGTTTAGAACGTACTCTTTATTGTGACAGTACGTGGTACTTTTGTTTGATTATTTGAATTTAAAAGCTTGCAGTAGGTGAACGCAGATAATTTACCTTGTTGAATTGTTTGATTTCACTTTCATGTCGTTTTCTTTACATGGATACATTTCAATTCAAACATCAAAGTGTGTGTCCTGGATTACAAATTTTGATTAAGCTGAATGGTTCCTGTGGAAGGATTGATGAGTGAGTAGCGGATTGAAGTTAAATCCAATCTGATCAAATCCCTCATTCGCAGTTCGTAGTTGGCAGTTTCCCAATGCGTCAGCGATGTGAGATTACCGCTTCCAGATTCATGGGACTCTTTTCTTCTGTAATATAGTTCGTAGTTGCTGTGCTGATAGCCAGAAACATACATGGCCATAGCAGATTATCTAATCAGAATTAAGTTAAATTTCATGTTGTTTTGGTTACTAGCTTACATATATTCAATTCAAACATGAATTTTTGCGACCTAGATTTCAAATTTTTATTAAGCTGCCCGATTCTCACGGAAGGATAATTCACTGAGAACCATACACTTGGGGGATTGTAAACATCATAGTCATAGATAAGGTTTCAACCATGTTTAGAATTCAAAGTCATGTGGAAAAGTTAAATCCAGTCTATGCATGCAGCTCCAAATGAACTCTTGTGGAAATATGCATTTGAAGTAGACAGGGGAAAATGAAATTACATGATTCAAGCAACCTTAGAGAGCCAATTTTTAAATAGGCTTGTGGAACCAAGGAACGATATATAATTTGAGCACTACTCCTATAAGGCTATAACCATAAACTTAACTTTTTTGTATTGTAAACATCATAGGTAGGGTAGCATCAACGTACCGTGTCTAATTGACAAGTCAATCTCCTGTGGAAAAAAATTCAATCCAATCTATGTAGCTCCAAATATCCTTGTGGAAGAATGCACCCATTGGATGCATTTCATATATATAGATGTTGGAAAATGGAAGGTCTCAAGGACTTGTCAAACCATGAAACTATATGTATATATATCCTTCATTCTCCTTCTCCCTGATTCACACAACCTTTGTAGCAATTTCTTTTCCAATTGCCTCTCTTTAGGCGCCATGGAACTCAACCTCTTTTTGCTTATCCTCTTCCTGCTTTCCCAATTCTCATCTTCCTAGCTTGCTCTCTTCTTCAATGGGTCCACTCTGTAATGAACATGACCAGGTTGCACTCTTAAAGTTCAAGAACAGCCTTTGACTTCACCAAACCAATTGTCCAAACCCGAACCCACATCTCTTATCATGGGCTGTCCACAATGAAACCAACAACACTGTAGGTTGTTGCTCTTGGGAGGGTGTCACCTGTGAGGCCAATTCTGGTCGTGTCATCGGCTTAGACCTCTCCTATGGCTGTCTTCGTGGGGCTATCAATTCATCTAACCCAATCTTCCAAATATCCCAATTGCAGCAGATCAACCTTTCAGGGAATGACTTTGATCAATCTCATATTTCATCTGCTCTTGGTAAGTTTTCAATGCTCAAGAGCCTTAACCTCTCTCAAGCTTCTTTCTCAGGCTCTGTCCCTCAAGGGATCTTGGCGTTCCCGTCTTTGAGTTCGCTTGACCTGTCAGGTAATCCATCTTTAAGTCTCCCTATTCATGGCCTAGCAAGCATTGCTCATAACATAAAAGATCTGACCGAGCTTAGCCTCGGTCATATCAACATCTCTTCTAATGTCCCTAAAACATTTGCATACTTAACATCTTTGAGAATGTTGCATTTAGAGTACTGTTACTTGCAAGATAATTTCCCGGTTGAGATACTCTTGCTACCTGGTTTAGAATCTCTTAATTTGATAGACAACTATGATCTATATGGTCAGTTGCCTGAGTTTCCTGTAGGAAGAAGCTCTTTGAGATCCTTGAAACTTACTTTGACAAACTTCCAAGGTGAGCTGCCTCGCTCCATTGGAAACCTCATTTCCTTGCAAGTGCTGCATGCAGCTTTTCAGGGCAAATACCACCTACCATAGGGAACCTTACATCTCTCCGAAGTCTGGACTTGGAGGCTAATCCTTTTAGCCCGAGTAAGTTCACTTGGATAGGGAAGCTAACTGAGCTCAAAGAGCTATATCTAATGAGCACTAATTTATATGGGTCCATACCCTCCTCCCTATCAAACCTTACACAAATTGAGATAATTGACTTATGTAATAATAACTTGGGTGGCCAGATTCCTTCTTTGATAGGGAACTTTACACAACTAGAGGATCTACGGATGGATGTAAACAATTTGGAGGGACATATTCCAAGCTCAATCTTTTCTCTCAAGAATCTTGAGGTTCTTTCCTTAGTGGGAAATAATCTGAATGGGACTTTGGACATTAGCATGTTTCACGAGCAGAAAAACATCAGGTTACTGATACTGTCATTTAATCATCTATCAGTTGTTAGCAACAAATACGTGAATTTCTCCCTACCAAACCTTGAGATTCTAGAGCTAGTTGACTGCAATCTGAGAGAGTACCCATTATTTCTGAAAAAACAAGACAAGCTGACAACCCTCTACCTTTCAAGTAACAACATCTTCGGTGAAACTCCTGAGTGGTTTTTTAATGTCAGCATCTTCGAAGTGTAGCTTGCGATGGATGGATTTAAGCCAAAATCGACTCACAGGGAACCTACTGTTGGAGATAATTTCTATTTCCTAATAAGGTCTTGGGCTTTTAACCCATGAAGCCCAATTGTGATGAAAGAGCTAGAAATTTCGGGATGAAGGCTGCTCTTTGGATTGGTGCCTGATTAGCTAGAGTTTTCTAGAGAATGTGAAGTGTAATTAAATAAGATGTGTCATGATTATTCTAGAGTAGTGTTGAATAGGCCGGGGGAGTCTATAGCCGACATAGGACATATATATATATGGGTTTAAGTGGAGTTGTGGTGTGTAGAGTGAGACGTGAGAAGCTAGGTGTAAGTGATTACTCACTTCTTGAGTGCGAGTGTGTATTACCGTGAGTTGGTCGGTAGAGTGTGAGTCTAAAAGAGTGGTGTGTTGGTGTTGTACAAAATAAGTTTGTACATTAATATAAAGTGTCGTTTGTAAGGAGAGTTTGCCCATTCAAGTCATACACGCAATCGAGTGTTAGCTACCCCGTTTTTCCAAACAGTGGTATCAGAGCCGAAGGTTGCGAAGGGCTTCGGAGTCGAAGAATCGGTGTAGCATTTGTCGGTGGAAGGATTCCGTGTAGACACGATGGCGTCGAGTGTGATGAAGACGTTCGAGATCCCACTCTTTGATGGTAAGACCAACTTCACGATGTGGCAGAGTACGATTCAAGACGTTATGGTGCAGCAAGGTCTTGATCAAGCCCTTGAGGAGGAGAAACCCACATCCATGAGCGAGAGAGAGTGGAGCAGACTCCAGAAGAAGGCGGTGAGTACCATCCGGTTGGCGCTTGCTCCCGAGATCAAGTCTAGTGTGATGAAGGAGACCTCGCCAAAGGCGTTGTGGGAGAAGCTCGAGAGCATTTATGCGTCGAAGTCGTTGATGAACCGGTTGTGTCTGAAGATGGAGTTATACTCGCTCAGGATGGAGGAAGGAGGTAATCTTCATGACCACATTAACTTATTTAATCAACTAGTATGCCAGTTGATGAATGCAGATGATAATATTAAAGATGAGGAACAAGCATTATTGTTATTAGCGTCATTGCCAAGGTCCTACAAGCCTTTGGTGCAGACATTGCTTGTAGGAAGGACGACTCTCACTCTAGAGGAGGTAACGTCTGCGTTACGAGAGAGTGAGAGGATGACGAAGAATGACGCTCTCAACAATGGAGGGGATCGCATACTAGTTGCGGAGAATCGAGAGCGAGGGAGGAGCCAGTCAAGGGGGAATGATCACCAGAGGTGGAGATCCGGATCACGTCCACGTCGTGACCCGAATAATGTAGAGTCGAGGAACGGTGACCCGAAATGGAGATCCCAGTCATATCAACGGCGAGATATTAGTGATGTGGAATGCTATTATTGTGGGGAGAAGGGTCACATACAAGTGAGGTGTCCGCAATTCAGGGAGGACGTGAAGATGTTGAGAAAGACGTCCTTGCGGAAGAATGATGATGGCCCCCAAACGAATGTGGTCAGCATGGTTGATGGTGAAGTTGGTGGTTACGAGGAGGTGTACTTAGCAACTAGTGAAGAGGTTGCTAAGTCAGAGTGGGTGATGGACAATGCAGCGTCAATGCACATTTGCAGGGATCAAGCGTTATTTGACACCTTGAAGACCGATGGAGAGTTTGGTCATTGCAACCTAGCGAGCGGAGAGAAGTTGCGAGTTGAAGGCATCGGGAGCGTGAGGATGAGGCTCCATGATGGTACACACCAGACTCTTCATAACGTGAGGTACGTGCCATCAAGTAAGGTTAATTTATTGTCATTGGGTAGGATGACTTCGGAGGGATATGAGTATATTGGCACGAAGAGCTGGTGCAAGGTGTTTAAGGAGAGACGCTTGATCTTGCAAGGTTGGAAGAATGAGAAGAATATTTGTTTATTTGAAGGACGGGTCATGCAGAGGAGATATCATGAAAAAGAGATTAAGACGCAGAAGAAAGTGCGTTTTTCGGATGAATTAGAGGTATTTGGAAATAGAAATTAAGGGAGGATTTGTTGGAGATAATTTCTATTTCCTAATAAGGTCTTGGGCTTTTAACCCATGAAGCCCAATTGTGATGAAAGAGCTAGAAATTTCGGGATGAAGGCTGCTCTTTGGATTGGTGCCTGATTAGCTAGAGTTTTCTAGAGAATGTGAAGTGTAATTAAATAAGATGTGTCATGATTATTCTAGAGTAGTGTTGAATAGGCCGGGGGAGTCTATAGCCGACATAGGACATATATATATATATGGGTTTAAGTGGAGTTGTGGTGTGTAGAGTGAGACGTGAGAAGCTAGGTGTAAGTGATTACTCACTTCTTGAGTGCGAGTGTGTATTACCGTGAGTTGGTCGGTAGAGTGTGAGTCTAAAAGAGTGGTGTGTTGGTGTTGTACAAAATAAGTTTGTACATTAATATAAAGTGTCGTTTGTAAGGAGAGTTTGCCCATTCAAGTCATACACGCAATCGAGTGTTAGCTACCCCGTTTTTTCCAAACACCTACCAAGATCACTGGCAAAATGTAGAGATCTGGAAAGTCTTAACATGGGAAACAATCAGATAACTGAGACATTCCCTTCCTGGCTTGGGACTCTTCTAAACCTACAAGTTCTTATCTTGAAGATCAACAACTTCCATGGCTCAATGGGAAGACCTTCATCCAAAGTTGATTTTGCTAATCTTCGCATCATCGACCTCTCCAATAATGCTTTAAAGGGATCATTTCCATCTGAATATTTTCCCTTTTGGAACCCATGATGAGGATATTGCCAGAAAAACAATTACCAGCATACATGGAATTCACCTGGGACTTGAATTCGGTGGTCGCCCGTCATTCGTGGAAAATCAAGTATCCTGTGAGCATAGACATAATGAACAAAGGAATGGATAGGAAGTATGTGTAAGTGTTTGGAGAACTGAGTCCTTAGTGGATCTCAGAGGCCTACTCCTGTATATATATCAATGGGTGACAACCCTGAGGGTACAATCGTAACTGTACATGATATGGACATATATAAATAATATAATGCTAACATCCTCCCTCAGTCGCAGCTAGAGGTGAGCGAATAGCAAGACTGGAACGAAAAGAAGTAAAAAGAGGAGTAGGTAAGCCTTTTGTGAAAATGTCCGCATATTGATGTGCGGAAGGGACATGAAGAACTCGGACCTGGCCAAGGGCGACCTTGTCTCTGACGAAATGGATGTCAATCTCGATATGCTTCGTCCGCTGGTGCTGAACTGGGTTCGATGACAAATAAACAGCAGAGACATTGTCGCAGTAGACCAGGGTAGCCGATCGAAGGGGTACACGGAGCTCGCAGAGAAGGTTGCGGAGCCAGCAGGTCTCAGCCACGGCATTGGCAACGCCACGATACTCGGCCTCAGCACTCGAGCGGGAGATGGTGGCCTGACGCTTGGAGGACCACGAGACTAGATTGTCGCCAAGGTACACTGCGAAACCAGATGTGGAGCGGCGAGTTTCAGGACAACCCGCCCAGTCAGCGTCAGAATAGGCGGTGAGGGAGTCAAACCGGCTGCGACCGAGATGTAAACCCATGTCAGAGGTGCCCTTGATGTACCGGATAATCCTCTTGAGCGCCTGAAGATGGTGCTCGCGGGGATCATGCATGTATAAGCAGATCTGCTGGACGGCGAAGGCAATGTCCGGTCTGGTGAATGTCAGATACTGGAGAGCACCGGCTAGACTGCGGTAGGCTGTAGGATCCTCAACCTTGGGACTGGAGGCAACGTCTAGCTTGGACTTGCTGTCGACAGGGGTGGTGGCGGGCTTGCAAGACGACATGCCGGCTTTGTCGACGATCTCAAGAGCATACTTCTGCTGATGAAGAAACAGTGCAGTAGGAGTGCGTGAGACAGAGACGCCGAGGAAGTAGCTTAGAGAACCGAGATCAGTCATGGCAAATTCTGAACGCAGCAGGACCATTAGCCTAGACAGGAGGGATGTAGAGGAAGCGGTGAGCACAATGTCATCGACGTACAGGAGAAGATAGGCGGTGTCAGACCCTGAGTGGAACACAAAGAGGGAGTGATCAGACTAACTGCCCTGAAATCCAATGCTAGTGAGGTACGTGGCGAATCGCTGATACCAGGCGCGAGGCGCCTGTTTCAACCCATAGAGAGACTTCCGGAGAAGGCAGACGTGAGATGGGCGGGTGCGATCATAGAAGCCTGGTGGCTGATGCATATACACAGTCTCCTGAAGGTTGCCGTGAAGAAAGGCATTCTTGACGTCAAGCTGATGGATAGGGCAGTCCTTGGTAAGGGCGATACTCAGAACTATGCGGATGGTGGTCGGTTTGACGACCGGGCTGAACGTCTCGTCACAATCAACTCCAACTTCCTGCGACTTGCCGTTGACCACTAGGCGAGCCTTATGTCGCTCAAGAGTCCCGTCTGACCTGTACTTATGCTTGAACAACCACATGCAGTTAATGATATTAGTGTCCCGAGGCCTTGGAACGAGGTCCCACGTGCCGTTTTTAATAAGAGCACTAAACTCATCCATCATGGCGGCATGCCAGTTCGGGTCCTGCAAGGCCTTGTGGGGTGATTTGGGGAGAGGGGATATGTCGGGGGATGGAGTGAGAAGGTTGTATTTGGGGTTAGGTTTGAAGATCCCGGACTGAGACCGGGTCTTCATGGATGGGGCGGGGGGTGCAGGCGGAGGCGGGTGGTTAAGTGGGGCTACCTGCGAGGGGGGAAGGAGAGGGTTTTGGTTTGCGGCAGGCTGTGCGGCGGGCGCCGCAAGGGGTGCTGCGGGTGCCGCATTGTGCTGCGCCCGCCGCCAATCAAATTGGGCAAGGGTTTGGGTTGCGGCGGGCTGTGCGGCGGGCGCCGCCAGGGGAGATGACCCCGCTGCATGGGTTGCTGCGGGCGCAGCATTGTGCTGCGCCCGCCGCCAATCAAATTGGGCGGGGGGTTGGTTTGTTGCGGGCGTTGTTCCGGATGAAGCTTGTTGAAATATGTGGCGAAGGAGGGGTGGGAAGTCGTCAGAATTTGGTGATGTGGATGGGTTGGGAACAACAGGGGTGGGTGGTGTGGCGAAAGGGAAGGTCTGTTCGTCGAAAATCACATGGCGCGAAGTGACAACCCGATTGGTATCCAAGCGAAGACAACGGTAGCCTCGATGGTGTGGGGAGATGCCCAAGAAGACACATTTGGTGGAACGTGGGGAGAGCTTGTGATGGGCGGTGGCACTCATGTTAGGGAAACAGAGACATCCAAACACTCTAATGTGATCGTAGGACGGGTAGCGCTTGTAGAGTGCCAAGGTTGGGATGGAGTTGCCAATTGCTTGTGGAGATAGGTGGCCATGTGAAGTGCCTCAACCCAAAAGGAGAGGGGGAGAGAGGCGTGATGTAGGAGTGTTCGAGTTTTGTCATTGAGGGTGCGGAGGATGCGTTCCGCCTTGCCATTTTGTGGAGAGGTTTGAGGACAAGAGAAGCGGAGGGCTATCCCCTGGTGTTGACAAAAGGAGCGGACGACAGTATTGTCAAATTCGCCTCCCATGTCGCACTGAATAGCCTTGACAGGCAAATTGAATTGCGTGCGGACAAATGTGTGAAAGTTTACAATATGACGTTGTGTTTCCGATTTGTGGCGTAGGGGAAAAACCCAAACAAAATTGGTGAAATCATCAAGGACAACCAAATAGTATCGAAAACCACTAGCACTCGGAATAGGAGATGTCCACAAGTCACAATGTATAATATCAAATGGTGCAAAAGTATGGGAATGGGAGAGACTAAAGGGTAGTCTTTTGCTCTTGGTAATTTGACATGAAGAACAAACGGCGGAGGCCTTATGACAAGAAATAAAATGGTTTGAACGGAGAGTGTCCAGGACATGGTCGCCAGGGTGTCCTAGACGAGCATGCCAGACGTCCGAACGGAGAATGATGTTGGCAGAGGGGACGGCGAGAGGTGTCTGACTGGCTGCGGTGGTTACTGGGTATAAGTCTCCTGAGCTATTGCACCGCATTACTGGGGTGCCCGTACGTAGATCCGTCACAAGAAAACCAAACAGGTCAAATTGAATCGCCACGTGATTATCAATGGTGAATTGGCGAACGGAGATAAGGTTTTTGACAATGGCAGGGGCAAGGAGCACATTATTGAGTTTCAAAGGACAGTCAGTGGGTAGTGTAAAGGCTCGGATTTTCAAATCCTAATTTTCGGAAAAAGACAATTAAAAATGAATTTAAATCGAATTCAAAGCTCGTTTAGCGGATTCCGATCGTAATATAAAATTTGACAAATAATTTCCATCCTTTTACCTCGAAAATTCAAAATAATTATCGGATAGTGATATTTTTGTCGATTTTAAAAATCTAATTGACCTAGAAAGCGAGAGTCAGGGAAACTAACATTCAAGAACTAATTTCGGGATTCGAAATTCACGTATTCGAAAATTATTCCGGGTATTTGATTTTAACCAATTTGACACTCTACCCAATCCCCACCCACTCCCGTCACTCACCATACCCCTCTCAGACCCCCCTTACCCCGTCATTTTCACCATCACCACTCCCTCTCCCTGTAAATTACCACCATCTCCTTCACGCCATCACCACTGTTGCTCCGACACCCCCGTCCCACCTTGCTCCTTGAAGGGCATCAGCCACAATACCACCTCGCACCACCTCCGACGTCCACCACCACCCCGACGCCGCCCAGAAGCTGCCGGAGCCGCCACCGAGCCACCGAACAACCTCCTTGCTCTGTTTCGCGAAGCCTCGTTCCGGTAAGCCGTTCTCCTTCGTTTCCGATCGAAATCGCCTTCGGTCTTCACCAACACACTCACTCATGTCCGGTGCAGGTCCGACGAGCCATCGCGAGCCACCGACGAAGCCCAGAACTCCGATCGAGAGCTCCGAAGTCGCGAAAAATCCATCCCGGTGAGCTCCGAAATTATTCTCGTTTCGATTCGTTTTAGTCTTTTTCGATGCTTAGGCTAGTCGGGAGTGAGCGTGGGCTGAGTGTGGGACATTTGGGTGGGCTCGAGACCTCCAGCGAGGACGAGCGCAACGAGGGCGAGGCTGAGCGAGCGTCGACAACGAGCTGGGGCGAGAGCGTGAGCGGGTGAGGATGAGGGCGAGCTGACGAGCGTGAGACGCGTGCTGGGAGCGAGGTCGAGCATGGCAGGCGAGATTGAGAGCGGGAGAACGAGACGGACGAGGCGTCGAGCAGCCATGGCCGGCGGGATTGGGACCCCGATCAGGCAGGCGGGAGCAGCTTCTTTCAATTGAATTGGAGGAAGAAGAAGCCGTACTTGTGGGACCCTCCACATTATTTCCATTTCATTTGTTTTGCCAAAATTGGTTTGGGATTAAATTAACTGGGTTTAGTTCGGTTCGGGTTCATTCGTTAATTTATTTAACTATTTAACGGTAATTAAAATATATTATATATATGCAATATTATTGGAGGTTTAAGAGATAAAATATTATTTTGAGAAAATTATAAGGGTTGGTTTATTAAATAAAAAATGATCGGGATTTAGGGGATTTGAAAATAATTTATAAAAGTGTTAAATAAATGGTATTTAAAATATCATGTAATACTATTTGAGATTTAAAAGATATTATTGGGACTTAAAGATTTATAAAGAATTTGGAAAAGAATTTCAAGGTTGGAAAGTAATCTAATAAATAAATTTAAAAGGGAATTTGACGAGTAATTTCAAGGGTCGAAATACTTAACTATTTAACTGGGATTTGAAAAGGTTTTGGAACTAACTTGGGAATAAGACTTATTCGATGACTAACTAGCATGATAATATGGTCGTTTGACTAACGGTATGATATGCATGACTAATAGCATGACTTGTGGTGAATTATTATATGAGATTAAATGTTGGATGATTATGACGATCTAGTAGGATTTTATATCACACAAATTATGTCTTATGATTTTGATGAACCGTTGAGGTATATGCGGAAATGATGTATATGAACATGCGGAATTGGTTGAATGATTTATGGAGAACGATGTGTTCGTGAGGAGCAGATGATGCGATGAAATGACTTTCATAATATGTTACTTGTTCTATTGATTGATGTGTGCTTGAGTGGTTAATAGTTGGATGTAGACTTATGTATATTCCATTATGTACTAGGTGATACTCTGTGATTGTGACTACTGTGTGCTGGATTCCTCTGTTGTCAATCTGCTAGCCAGGTAAGTACCTCCGGGGCTTACTCAGTAACCAGTACCTCCTGCCTGATGTGTCATATAGTATGTAGGTGTTTCATATGCATAAGAGCATGCCATGTAGTATCATGGTTAGGAATTGCACTTACGAATGAGCATTCTTATTCTGTATGCGTTTGAATACAGAACGGCCGTTATCTGTGAGTCCTAGAGTCCTTGCTAGGGTCATAGGGCAGCCCAGTTTCACCGGGTGTCCTCCTTGAGTTATATATATATATCACGAGATACGAGATGAGCACGAGATACGAGATGAGCATGAGATGCGATATGATGATGAGATTTGATATGCTATAGTATCGAACTGGCCAGTCTCCACCCTATCTGGAAGAGGGGTGGTGGTAGAAGAGGGATATACCACTTGGTATTCTTTGTTAAGGCCTTACTTAATATTCTGCACATATGAGTTAGGAACATGATAGTGTGGTTAATATTCCAGTACTGCATGAAGGCATCTTTATTCTAGGTATAGGCGTATTATATGTCCTCAGCGCGGTCAGAGGACCCGCGGGCGGACTCTTGGCCTGACTTAGTGGTATAGTTTCAGGTACCCGATACACTGCTTGATTTTGTGCTATTATGAAGGGGTCTATTCATGTGGCGGAGAGTGAGTGGTTGAAACCTAACTTCACCAGATTCATGCTTTATGGGATTTCTCCCTACTTATACTCTGTTTTGACCCGGCTCTGCCGTGGCACTGGTTGTATCATTTTCAGAACTTATGGCCTTTGCATGATAAATGATTTCCCGCGTTGTAGACTTAGGACAGGTATAGGGGTTTACCCCGGGGTCTCCAATGGACCTTCCAGATTTGGGTGCGAAATCCCATTTTAAACTACACATCTTCGATTTCAAACCTTCAACCTGTACTCGGGGCGCAAGATCCCAACGAGGGGTTTCATCCCTCGAAACGTAACTCGGGAATCATAATCCCGGGCCGTTACAAAGGTGGTATCAGAGCCGAGGTTTTGCAATCCGAGTACAATAGGTTGAAGAGGTTTTGAAAATCGCCTAATGTTTTCAAATGGTTTTGGAAAATATTTTATAGAGGGCAAAATGAATTTAATTGGACTTAAAACCTAAAATGAATAAAGGGGAAATAATCTCGTGGGTAGAGACCCAAGCGGTAGACATCCCTTATGGATGTAGAATTCGGGGAACGGTCGGCAAAATACTAGCTTTTTATTTACAGATGGGCCTAGAAGACTCCAAGGAACACCAGGGAGGTTGGAGTGTTGAGTTAGGAGGCCGTGAGGTTTTGCCCCTCCGGTCAGTCGTCCCTCGAAGGACGGTATAGATCGTCTCTATGATTACGTTATATATACATATATGCAATTGGGCCCGAGGGTGATCATCCTCGAAGAGGATCATATTAATCATGTTGATTGCTTCCGTGTTGAGTGCTATTGTGCTTAGGATAGCGAACTAATCAAAATACCTTAACTTGAACATGTAAATGACTGTATGTGTAAACGGGATAGCGGGAGGAAACCTTGTTCTTATGTAATCAGATTTTCTATCTTGTCGGAATAGTTCTTCCATAGTACAATCCCCTTGATAATCCCGATTTCATCGTCCGTCCCACCAAAGCACTTGGATGTTTTAGTCAGGGTCGAGAGTGTATGTTTCTCTTGACTTGAGTCCCTATTTGTATTCCAACCATAGATGTTCATCGAGTCTCATACCTAATGTCAACATTCTCTACGGGAAATTGGGTCGGTCAACTAACTACTTTCGGGGATTGTGTGTGATGTGAGGGTTACCTGACGTTGATTATCGACATTCTTCCGAGTTAGGAGTGTGTTATCTTATGGAGTCATCCCCCGTGAGGCTCGTAATGGTCAACCGTGTCTCCTTGCCACAAGAGTCGAAACACGAATTCTACCATCTTCTCTCGAAAACGGCGTGAATGTCCTTGTATCCAGCGAGTCACACTAGCGTCCCACGGGAAAACGGGGTGGTGAGTCGGTGATTGTCCTTAGAGAATTCTATCAAGTTATAATGATGGCCTCCTTGTGATTTCATGAAATTGTATATTGGTATAATTCAGCATGACTTGCCTAGTACCTTGCATGGTTGCACTTATGAGTAGATGTATGTGTCGTATGTATTGAATCCCCATGATTACTGTCTCCTTATGAACTAGGTCCATGATATTGTGCTCAACTCTCGTTGTATGTTAAAATGTGAATTGGATGACTTAGCATGCCAGATGAACCTCATTGGACCTCATGACTGTGTACATGTTTAATAAGTATTGCTAGTATCATGAAGGATATATACCTCCCAATTATAAGCCCTCATATGATTGTGTGACATCTTAGTCTTAGTAGGTGAATATGGATGTATGTGATGAGATAGTTGCTATACCAACTCTGCATGAATTGACTATACCCTTAGCATAATTTTTAGAGTGCATCTTAGCATGATTGCCTCAATCTCGCAATATTATGACTTGCTTATGTGTGTATCTAAATGGAGTGATAATTCGTGCATAGGATATCTTGTGATGGTTCCTAGGTCTTGCATAACTTATGACATATATGTCCCATGTCAGTCTGTGCATACATGTTCTTAGTCTGTCAACCATGATTGGTGAATGAAATGATAGGTTGCTAGCTTGTTCTGCGCACATATAAAGATGATTATATGAACATGTTATGAATGCATAAATCGATATCCCTTGAGATAGGTGCATACTAGTGTGTAATAATGTGATGATATCTCTTGATTTTTATGTGCTTTTGTGCCACAATTATAAGGGCATCGTTGTAACTTTCGGGTTAGGATCTTCTCCTTGGCCTCGTCGTCCCTAGTCCTAGTTTGTGTTTGGATCCGTAAGGAAATCGTGTTGTCCGTTCTTGTCCCTCCTCTATCTCCGTAACTTCTAACCCTTGTAATCCTTCGATGGGCGCCGACATGCAAGAAAGGACCGACGACTCAAGTGTCACCATAGCAACGCAACGGAAGTGTGATGGGTCCATGACCCATAGACCACAAGACTGACGTCGCCAAAAGTATACAAAGGACGAACACATTTGAAAGATGATAGCCGCGTACGTGATTCTCTTAGATGACTCAAGAAAGGACGTTCTTAATTCAAATCGTGGATTCTTCTATATTAATCGAAATTGATGTTTTGTGATAGGCCTAGAACTGACATAATTGAATGTGTGATGATGGATGTGCTGAATTGGTAGCAATGATTGCCTGACTAACTTGTTTCTATGAAGATGTTCCTTGGTGCTTGGTATACTGACTTGCGGGTTTGTAGGTTATAGGTTATATGTATGGGAGTGCTTTATTCTTGAGCTTGAGTCATGAGATTCTCCAGTGAGACGGGTTGGAAAGTGTCAGGTGGATTAAGGTATTCGGATTGGGTCATTGGTCGTGTGAGAAGGGGTGCAGAAAGGATGTGTTAGCTTGGGTAGAGCCGAGTGAGTTGGGATGTATCAAAGATAGTGGTCCGTGAGTATATATGCGCTTCTAGGTAGGTCTTAGGTGAGCAGTACGTGGGGCTAGTATGCCGAGATTTTGAAGGGGGGTGTCCTAGTGAGAAGTGGTAGTCTAGGTAGGCAGTGTGTGCGGGTAGTATAAGAGAGTGGTTGACTGAGGTCTGGACTAGTTTCATTAGGGTGATCTTGAGATTGGGTGTGGGTAGAGGTAGTTAGGATAGTTCTAGAGGTGGATGGGCAAGCTAGAAGTTGATCGGGGGATTCTTGGGGGGGGGGGGGGGTGTTGTGAGACGGATTGGTGTGGTAAGGAAGGTGTCTAGATTGTCTATGAGCGGATCGTGGGCGGTGTCGAGGATGATCGATTAAGGAATGTCTGAGGAATCGTAGAAATTGGGACTAGGTGATGTGTGATGAGAGTGGGGGAGATTTCGGTAAGGGTGAGGTTGAGCGTTGAGGAATTTCCTAGGAAAAGTAGTATGAAGTTGCTTGGGAAATTATCGATCGGGGATATTAGGTTTTTCATATCAGGGTTGTTCATGTGATGAGTATTTGGGGGTTGTTTTGATAGGATTGGTAAGGCTTGGGGAATTTATGAGTGAAGGATATCTAGATGCGTTGTTGGAGGATTTTGGCATATGGAATGACTCGGGATTTATGAGTGGAGGTCATTGTGGCTATTGAGATAATTGAGGATGTGAGACGAATATTCGAGGAAAGGTGGGAAGGCTGGTAGCTATGCAATGATGTAGTTTAGATTCCTAGTAAGACTGCGAGCTTAAGGTTGAGATAGAGAGATTATGTGCATGGATTTGGGAACTAGGCAAAGCAGAAGGTATTAAGGACGCTAGAGAGATTTTTGAAGGTTGGTGAAGTTGCGATGCTTAGGAAATTCAGACGAGGATGTCATAGGAATTTGGTGAAAATGATGATCTGTACATAAGGGTTTAAGTGGTAGAGATTTCGATGTTTAAGGAAGCGCGATATGAGGCAATTTAGGGAAACATGCGGAGTTGAGGGAACTAGTCTAGGTAGAGTATGTCGGGGAGAGGATCTAGAGTGGGTCGGCTTGATGGTCATGGTGATTTGTGGTTGGGAGTACCACTAGTTGGGTTTTGCATTAGAATTGGTCGGGAGTGTCAAGTGTGAGATGGCCAGCATGAGTTGGGTCTTTAGAGGTGGATGGTTAGTAAGAGTGGTTAGTGGCGTGGGGAGTATGATTAAGTTAGCAAGGTGATTCGCGATTTTTTCTTTAGGAGATGATAGTCGATTGGAAGGTAGGACTTGAGATTGGGATGTCGAAGTGGATTGGCCCTTAGATGTCTTGATGGCATAGGAGTTGGGATACCTTGTAGTTGGTTTGGGTATTCGACCTTGAGTGCGAATAATTATGAGGCTAGAAATGTTGTATGTGAGCAGGATACAATGGTGCCTAGAACTGGTAGTGGATTGAGTTGGTAGACCTCGGTGAAGTTGATCTTAGTGCAAGGGATGGTGAGTAGTGGTCGTGTCTTGTCATGATTGAGAGTTATAGGCAGGTTCTCTTGAGGATGTGATCTAGCGTACGCTTTACTAGGGGCCGAATGTTGTGCGAATTCTATGCTATACACTATGCTGATTCTTTGATGTGTTGCCGTTGACAATAGGGAACTGTTAGTATTAACATAGTTATACCTGAACTCAATGGACTGCTACTGTACGGAAGCAGTTGTTTGCCTCTAATGCGATGACGTTTGGTAGTTAGAATGAGTATGATGTACTTATCTAATTGATGTAACGTGCTTATCTGATTGATATGGTGTATAACTTCAGTGAGATGATGTGATAAATTCTATCATATATGATACGATGCTAGATATGCTATGATATGTGGCTATTCTTGAGGTGATTATGTTATGCTATTAGACGTGAGGTGCTATTGTCATTCGATATATATACATAATGCTTGATGATGAAAATGATAGAAATTGAACTGTTGAACCTTGATTCTGTCTTAGAACATAGGAAGAGAATATGAGATTAGACTTTAAAAGTGGATGGTAGGATGAATGGAGAGGTTATGAATGCTTTTGACTAATGTCGAACTTGAAGTTTTGAACGGTGTTTTAAAGAGAACGTTGTGATGTTTTGAGTTATGATATGACCGAAGAGTCGGAGTAAGGATGTGGTAGGGGCCCATATTACATTCTTGCTACGGTCTGTTGGGGATATTATGATCACGACAACGGTACTGTGGGGATCTTATAGGGGCACTTATGAGATGCTTACGGGATCAACGACATGATCCTTGAACTCACCAATTTCAAACTTCATCCACTATTTTAAGAAGATTTTAGTCTCGGGGACGAGACTTGTTTTTAGAGGTGGATGATGTAAAGGCTCGGATTTTCAAATCCTAATTTTCGGAAAAAGACAATTAAAAATGAATTTAAATCGAATTCAAAGCTCGTTTAGCGGATTCCGATCGTAATATAAAATTTGACAAATAATTTCCATCCTTTTACCTCGAAAATTCAAAATAATTATCGGATAGTGATATTTTTGTCGATTTTAAAAATCTAATTGACCTAGAAAGCGAGAGTCAGGGAAACTAACATTCAAGAACTAATTTCGGGATTCGAAATTCACGTATTCGAAAATTATTCCGGGTATTTGATTTTAACCAATTTGACACTCTACCCAATCCCCACCCACTCCCGTCACTCACCATACCCCTCTCAGACCCCCCTTACCCCGTCATTTTCACCATCACCACTCCCTCTCCCTGTAAATTACCACCATCTCCTTCACGCCATCACCACTGTTGCTCCGACACCCCCGTCCCACCTTGCTCCTTGAAGGGCATCAGCCACAATACCACCTCGCACCACCTCCGACGTCCACCACCACCCCGACGCCGCCCAGAAGCTGCCGGAGCCGCCACCGAGCCACCGAACAACCTCCTTGCTCTGTTTCGCGAAGCCTCGTTCCGGTAAGCCGTTCTCCTTCGTTTCCGATCGAAATCGCCTTCGGTCTTCACCAACACACTCACTCATGTCCGGTGCAGGTCCGACGAGCCATCGCGAGCCACCGACGAAGCCCAGAACTCCGATCGAGAGCTCCGAAGTCGCGAAAAATCCATCCCGGTGAGCTCCGAAATTATTCTCGTTTCGATTCGTTTTAGTCTTTTTCGATGCTTAGGCTAGTCGGGAGTGAGCGTGGGCTGAGTGTGGGACATTTGGGTGGGCTCGAGACCTCCAGCGAGGACGAGCGCAACGAGGGCGAGGCTGAGCGAGCGTCGACAACGAGCTGGGGCGAGAGCGTGAGCGGGTGAGGATGAGGGCGAGCTGACGAGCGTGAGACGCGTGCTGGGAGCGAGGTCGAGCATGGCAGGCGAGATTGAGAGCGGGAGAACGAGACGGACGAGGCGTCGAGCAGCCATGGCCGGCGGGATTGGGACCCCGATCAGGCAGGCGGGAGCAGCTTCTTTCAATTGAATTGGAGGAAGAAGAAGCCGTACTTGTGGGACCCTCCACATTATTTCCATTTCATTTGTTTTGCCAAAATTGGTTTGGGATTAAATTAACTGGGTTTAGTTCGGTTCGGGTTCATTCGTTAATTTATTTAACTATTTAACGGTAATTAAAATATATTATATATATGCAATATTATTGGAGGTTTAAGAGATAAAATATTATTTTGAGAAAATTATAAGGGTTGGTTTATTAAATAAAAAATGATCGGGATTTAGGGGATTTGAAAATAATTTATAAAAGTGTTAAATAAATGGTATTTAAAATATCATGTAATACTATTTGAGATTTAAAAGATATTATTGGGACTTAAAGATTTATAAAGAATTTGGAAAAGAATTTCAAGGTTGGAAAGTAATCTAATAAATAAATTTAAAAGGGAATTTGACGAGTAATTTCAAGGGTCGAAATACTTAACTATTTAACTGGGATTTGAAAAGGTTTTGGAACTAACTTGGGAATAAGACTTATTCGATGACTAACTAGCATGATAATATGGTCGTTTGACTAACGGTATGATATGCATGACTAATAGCATGACTTGTGGTGAATTATTATATGAGATTAAATGTTGGATGATTATGACGATCTAGTAGGATTTTATATCACACAAATTATGTCTTATGATTTTGATGAACCGTTGAGGTATATGCGGAAATGATGTATATGAACATGCGGAATTGGTTGAATGATTTATGGAGAACGATGTGTTCGTGAGGAGCAGATGATGCGATGAAATGACTTTCATAATATGTTACTTGTTCTATTGATTGATGTGTGCTTGAGTGGTTAATAGTTGGATGTAGACTTATGTATATTCCATTATGTACTAGGTGATACTCTGTGATTGTGACTACTGTGTGCTGGATTCCTCTGTTGTCAATCTGCTAGCCAGGTAAGTACCTCCGGGGCTTACTCAGTAACCAGTACCTCCTGCCTGATGTGTCATATAGTATGTAGGTGTTTCATATGCATAAGAGCATGCCATGTAGTATCATGGTTAGGAATTGCACTTACGAATGAGCATTCTTATTCTGTATGCGTTTGAATACAGAACGGCCGTTATCTGTGAGTCCTAGAGTCCTTGCTAGGGTCATAGGGCAGCCCAGTTTCACCGGGTGTCCTCCTTGAGTTATATATATATATCACGAGATACGAGATGAGCACGAGATACGAGATGAGCATGAGATGCGATATGATGATGAGATTTGATATGCTATAGTATCGAACTGGCCAGTCTCCACCCTATCTGGAAGAGGGGTGGTGGTAGAAGAGGGATATACCACTTGGTATTCTTTGTTAAGGCCTTACTTAATATTCTGCACATATGAGTTAGGAACATGATAGTGTGGTTAATATTCCAGTACTGCATGAAGGCATCTTTATTCTAGGTATAGGCGTATTATATGTCCTCAGCGCGGTCAGAGGACCCGCGGGCGGACTCTTGGCCTGACTTAGTGGTATAGTTTCAGGTACCCGATACACTGCTTGATTTTGTGCTATTATGAAGGGGTCTATTCATGTGGCGGAGAGTGAGTGGTTGAAACCTAACTTCACCAGATTCATGCTTTATGGGATTTCTCCCTACTTATACTCTGTTTTGACCCGGCTCTGCCGTGGCACTGGTTGTATCATTTTCAGAACTTATGGCCTTTGCATGATAAATGATTTCCCGCGTTGTAGACTTAGGACAGGTATAGGGGTTTACCCCGGGGTCTCCAATGGACCTTCCAGATTTGGGTGCGAAATCCCATTTTAAACTACACATCTTCGATTTCAAACCTTCAACCTGTACTCGGGGCGCAAGATCCCAACGAGGGGTTTCATCCCTCGAAACGTAACTCGGGAATCATAATCCCGGGCCGTTACAGGTAGGGTAGCAGGGCCCGAACCAACAATTGGAATACGATTTCCGTTCCCGACATAAACTGAAGGCAAAGTGCTAGAATTAAAAACAGTTTGTAGGTTACCTGGATTGTTCGTCATGTGAGAAGAGGCCCCGGTATCCATATACCAATTTCCGTCCGGCTGCTGAAAACCCAAAGGGGCCGTGGGTTGCGACAACGACGCCGCTGGTTGTGTTGTAGACAACGCCTGTGGTGGAGGGTGGGGAACCGGGTAGCAGTAGGGTTGCTGCAGGTAGGGTAGTGGGTAGCCGGCCCAGGGCTGAGGCCAGTACGACGAAGGGCTAGGTCGGGTGTCCTCCGTAAGTAGCATGTTGGGAGCGACGAGGAAAGGCGACATCGGGGAATTGACTGTGTCGGTCATTGCGAGGGGTTGGGGCAAGAGAGAGGCGGCGACGGCGAAGAGCGGCGGCGGCAAGGGTGCAAGGGGCAGCGGCGGCGGCTAGGGGTAGCGGCGGCGGCTGCGACGGCGGCCTTGGGGGCGGCGGCGGCAGGAAGGGGTGTCGGCGGCGGCTTAGGAGCGGTGGCTGCGGCGGATCGTAGGTGTGAAACGAAAAATTAGGGTTTCACACAAGGCTGTGATACCATGTAAGTGTTTGGAGAACTGAGTCCTTAGTGGATCTCAGAGGCCTACTCCTGTATATATATCAATGGGTGACAACCCTGAGGGTACAATCGTAACTGTACATGATATGGACATATATAAATAATATAATGCTAACAGTATGATCATCTATCAAACGTGATGGTTTATATCAGCCTCTCTAGCAATAACTTTGTCGGAGAGATCCCGGAATCCATCGGTGATCTTGTAGGACTCGTCGGTCTTGACCTGTCCAACAATAGTCTCAATGGATCAATCAGCAGCACCTGAAGGCCAGGACCCTGGATCCTCGGATCGTACCAAGTTGGTTTTGGGTTTTGAAGGGTTTGCGACCGGATAAGCAATTGGGCTTGGCATTGGATACATTGTAACCACCAGATACCATCAATGGTTTGTGAAGACATGCCTTAAGCTAAGATACAGAAAGCAGTGAATCCGAGAAATTTGGCAATATATGCATTTAAATAAGTGGTATTTGTGTTATGAATTGTATCCTGAATGCATGCTTTGTTTGTTTCAGTGTGGAATTAATAGTATTGTTGTAATTTCCATAACTAAAATCAGTATTTATGTATTTTTATTGAAGGGTTTGTTTGCTTACTTGCTTTTGCTTCCTAGAAGATCACATAGCATCCTGTAAACAAAGTTTACTTTGTATAAAAGCTATGCATAAATTAGAAGTTGGTGTATAATGGGCTTTTAGCCCGTTAAGGTTCAATATCTTTGAAATATATATATATATATATATATATATATATATATATATATATATATATATCAATGAATGGAAACCCTCAAGGAGGACTTTACAATCAATCTCATGATCTTACATGGTCGTCGCCCTCACCATCCAGCCCATCAAGTCCAGTCGCCCCCTCGGCATCATCATCCAGTCTTTGGCATGCGCGGCTTGGTCATCCTAGTCCTGCAGTTTTAGATTTACTTCGTTCTAAGAGTCTTGTCCAATGTAATAAAGAACCTCGCTCTAGTTTATGCTCTTCTTGTCAGTTAGGCAAGCATGCCAGACTTTCTTTTCAACGGTCTTTAAACACTACTTTTGCATCTTTTGACATTATTCATAGTGACATTTGGACATCTCATGTGCTTACCAAGGAGGGTCATAAGTATTACCTTTTGTTTCTGGATGATTATACACATTTCTTATGAGTTTTCGCTTTGCACTTTAAATCACAAGTATTTCCTATCTTTGCCAAATTCTATACTTGCATCAAAACACAATTTCACACCTCTATCAAGTGTTTCCAATGTGACAATGGTCGCGAATTTGACAACAAAGAATTTCACACTTTCTTTAACACCAATGAGATCTCCTATCGCTTGTCTTTCCCCTATACCTCCCAACAAAATGGCAAGGCGGAACGAATCATCCGAACCATTACCAATATGATGCGCTCTCTCCTCTTCCACGCATGAATTCCCATTCTATACTGGCCTTACGCCTTAGCCACCACATGCTACCTCCTAAACATCCTCCCTTCCACCACCCTCCACCATCGCTCACCGACTCAGACACTGTATTGCACTCTGCCTAGGTATGATCACCTTCGTACCTTTGGATGTTTGTGTTTTCCAAATCAGTCATCCACCGCCCCTCACAAGCTTCACCCACGTTTCACACCTTGTGTCTTTCTTGGCTACCCGTCTGATCATCGCGGTTACCTCTGCCTCGATATCAAGACCCACAAGATCATTATGTCTCGTCATGTCACCTTTGATGAGTCGCGATTCCCCTTTGCGTCTCCCACACCCCCTGTGTCTCCGTCACAGTCAGAGTCACCATTCCCACATTTTCTTTTTCCCAGAGCTCTCCGGATGCTTCTGCCTCTCCCCCTCCCCCACCACCACCACCACCCCCCACCAGACCACACACCCGCAGCGTCTCCGGTGTCTTCCGTCCCCGTCAGATCGTCTCCATGACCACCGCACATCACCCCGCCGCTCAAAACCAAGCCTACAACCCTCCGTCCGAACGCCATGATGTGATGCAGCGGCCGCATCCAATCAAAGAAACCAACCCCAGCCTACGTCCCACACACTGGCGGTGGCCGCAACATCATGCTGTGGCCGTGGCTAATCAACGAGCGGCACCCGCAGCTTCTCCCCACGGCTCCGCCCCCCTTGCCCCCGTCCTTCCAGACTCCCAATCACCCCCTTCATCCACCTCGACCTCCCTTTTTCCCATTCCCACCTCCCACAAAATAGCCCTCATCGACCCTAATTGGCAGGCGGCTATGCTCGACGAATACAGGGCCCTTACAAAGAATGGTACTTGGGTTCTTGTTCCTCGCCCCCCTAAGGCGAACGTCATTCGATGTATGTGGCTCTTCCGTCACAAGTTCTGCTCTGATGGGTCGTTGAAGCGCTACAAAGCCCGTCTTGTGGTCAACGGTCGATCTCAGCAGGCATGTATTGATTGTGATGAGACGTTCAACCCTGTGGTCAAGCCTGCCACTATTCGAGTAATCCTGAGTCTAGCTCTATAGCGAAACTGGGCCATCCATCAGTTAGATGTCAAGAACGCGTTTCTGCATGGCCATCTGAATGAGACAGTCTACATGTTTCAACCGCCGGGGTTTGCTGATGCCGATCGTCCAAAGCATGTCTGTCTCTTCAAGCGCTCTGTGTGTGGTCTGAAACAAGCTCCGCGGGCTTGGTTCCAGCACTTTGCCTCTCATCTGCTTCGTTTGAGTTTCATTGGCATCCGTTCGGATACATCTCTGTTTATCTATCGCAGAAGTTCAGACTTGGCATTCCTGCTACTATATGCCGACGACATCATTCTCACCGCCTCTTCAGATGCTCTTCGGACGTCCATCATTTCGCAGTTAAGTGCGGAATTCGCCATGTCTGATCTGGTTCCGTTGTCCTACTTCTTGGGAGTTGTTGTTCAGCGTCATACGTCTGGTCTGTTTCTCTCACAAAGTAAGTACGCTGCTGAGATTGTTGCTCGGGCTAAGATGGTCAACTGTAATCTAGTCGCCACCCCAGTCGATACATCCAACAAGCTCAGTGCTCATTCTGGTCCTTTGGTTGATGATCCGACACTTTACAGGAGCCTTGTTGTTGCTCTTCAGTATCTCACTTTCACTAGGCCTGATATCAGTTACGCCGTTCAACAGGTCTGCTTGTTCATGCATGCACCCAGGGAACCTCACTTTAAGGCTCTGAAGCGGATCATTTGGTACATCAGCGGCACCCTTGAGCTCGGCACCAAGATCACTCCTTCCTCTAAGCTTGATCGTGTTGCTTACACTGATGCGGATTGGGGTGGTTGCCCTGACACACGTCGCTCCACGTCTGGTTACTGTGTCTTCCTCAACGACACCCTTGTGTCGTGGTCAACCAAGCGTCAGTCTGTCATGTCTCGCTCCAGCACTGAGGCAGAATACAGGGGTGTTGCCAACGTTGTCTCCGAGTGCTCTTGGCTTAGCAATCTCCTGCTTGAGCTCCGTTGCCCTCTTCAGAAGACCACTCTCGTCTACACTGACAACGTCTCCGCCGTCTATCTGGCTAGCAACCCAGTCCAACATCAACGCACAAAGCACATTGAGCTTGATCTACATTTCGTCAGGGACAAGGTTGTCATTGGACATGTCCGCGTTCTACATGTCCCGTCCTCTTATCAGTACGCTGATATATTCACCAACGGTTTACCTAGACAATTATTCATTGATTTTTGTTCCAGTCTCACTGTACGGACCCCTCCCGTTTCGACTGCGGAGGTTTGATAGATTACATAGGTCTCCTCATGTATGTTGGGCTAAAAGCCCGTTAAGGCCCAATACTTTTGTAACCTATATATATGTTTATCAATCAATGGAAACCCTCAAGGAGGACATTACAATCAATCTCATGATCTTACAATTATATAAATGCCTTTTATAATAAATTTGAGGCAGACAAAAACCAAGAAATTAACATGAAAATGAACTTAACATCACAACCATACTTGCAGCGCACTGCTGCGAGTATGCTTCGCAGCGCACTGTGCAACCATACTCCCTGACGTATGAAAATGATTGAACGAATGGGAAGGAAATGAACTAGCCACAAGTTTAACATCCTCTAAAATCAAGCCTAAATAAGAGGAAGGAAAAAAAAAAGTTTTAAAGTGTTGAATTAAAACAAGTGAATCAGATTCAGCAATAATTTGTTGCCATGCAATCACAACTACCACTTGAAGGCCAAATGGCATAGCAAGTTAAGCAGACAAAACATCACCACCTCCAAGCACCTTCTTGACAGCAACCAAGAGCACTATGCCATGTTCATTACTGAAGATAACAACTAACATGCCTGAAACTGATGAGATGTAGAAAGTAGTAAGGCCCAGGAACCAGATAAGATATGCATTGAAATAAGGTGTTACATGTGTCTTGATTGTTTGCTTAATATGCATGCAATTAAGCAAAAATAAAATAAAATCAACAAGTATAGTGATTACTCCTTACTAGTTATGTAAATTGTCAGTTTCTGATCCAAAGTCATGAATTTATATACTGTTTTGTAGAGTTTTAAAATCTTTGTAATTACACAGATTTGTGCTTTACATTTTGGATAAAGGAGCGCGACTTGAGGAATACGACTAGGGAAAAAAGTTTGTGCATCATCTCAGTTTCGACGAAACTGAGATGATGCACAAACTTTTTTTCCACTTACAGTCAACAAGTTAAGGTAAGATTTGGTCTTACTTCGCTTTCAAGGGTTCTTTTGACACGTGACCGAATTAGTCAACTGTAATTCCTCAAATCGCACCCCCCATCACCTGAAACCCCACAAAATTGAGAGCGAGGGGAGAGAGAAAAGAGGCCATCGAAGGTGGTGGCCACGACGGCGAGGTGAAACTCGTTTGGTTGCTCGGCGTCCAGCGAGAGGCTAGTGTTGACTGCGAGGCACGACAACCTGTCGGAGACGAAGATGCTGCAGGAGTTCAACAATGGCCTTGCCAAGTACTCCACCTTCGGCGGCCTCAATTCTCCTCTCCATTTCGAACATATATTTTAACATCATACATACTATCTTATTCTAGCCATTGAAATTATATCAAATTTCTATTAAATGTTAATTGAAAATTTAAAATAAAATTTATAATTCTTCAAAATGGAGAAACGGTTGGAATTAACATAAATATTTTTCAGAAAAGATGATTTTAATTTCCATTTTAAAGAAAATTTGGGAAATCTGGTGGGAATGCTCAAAATGGTGACGTCGTTGGAGAGATGCTATGCTTTAATACAACAAGACCCTGAAACTTTTCATTTGATAATTGTTAGGGTTGAAGAGTGCAATCACAAATAGAGAGAAATAAGACAAGATAGAACACACAAATTTTTACGTGAGAAACCCGAGTATCGTATTTGGAAGAAACCCACGTTCATCCAGAGCCAACAAATCCACTATCAAATACGAACGAGTACATTCATGGAGAATTCTAGATTTATGCTTGAATTGATTCAAGAGTTTGACAAGCCCAAACAAAGATTGTTCAAGCTCAATGAGCCACTGAGGAAATAGAGGCAACCCAACTATTATAATCATGATTATGAGGCAGCTCTACACTGTTTGAATGTGTACACAAGAATATTTCAGCATAATATATAGAAGATATTGATCCATTTTATCCAACCACAAATAATAGAGGGGTGTAGTGGAAAAGAGGTTCACACTTGATACCACACAATCAATTTGGAAGCATTAGTAGACCACTACCTTGACTTGGTTTCAACCAACCAATTCAAGTCCGTGACATAAAAAGTTGATGCTCGATGAATTCACACCCTGCTTCTAACCAATATAATAATTCATATCCTTCTACAAGACTTGAATAGTCAATTGATCAATGTCTTTATGTACTGCATCCATCACATCTGTTTTCATCAGTTTGGTGCCATGGAACTCAAACTCTTCTTGCTTATCCTCCTCCTACTTCCGCTTTTCCAACTCTCATTTGCTTCTTCAACGAAATTCCCCCGGTGTAATGAGCATGACCAGATTGCACTCTTACACTTGAAGCACAGCTTCTCACTTGACCAAACCAACTGTCCCACCCCAAACCCACATCTCTTATCATGGGTTGTCCACAATGTAACCAACAACACTGCAGGTTGTTGCTCTTGGGAGGGTGTCACCTGTGAGGCCATTTCTGGTCGTGTTATCGGCTTAGACCTCTCCTATGGCTGTCTTCGTGGGGCTATTGACTCAGCTAACCCAATCTTCCGAATATCCCAATTGCAGCAAATCAACCTTTCAGAGAATGACTTTGATCAATCTCAAATTCCATCTGCTTTTGGTAAGTTTTCAATGCTCAAGAGCCTTGACCTCTCTCAAGCTTCTTTCTCAGGCTCCGTCCCCCGAGGGATCTTAGAGTTGCCGTCTTTGAGTTCGCTTGACCTCTCAGGTAATCCATTCTTACATCTTCCAAAGCATGGTCTAGCAAGCATTGCCCATAACATGAAAGATCTGACTGAGCTTAGCCTCAGTCAGATCAACATCTCTTCTAATGTCCCTAAAACATTTGCAAACTTGACATCTTTGAGAATGTTGCATTTAGAGGACTGTTACTTGCAAGATAATTTCCCTGTTGAGATACTCTTGCTACCTCGTTTAGAATCTCTTAATTTGATGGACAACAATGATCTATATGGTCAGTTGCCCGAGTTTCCTATAGGAAGAAGCTCTTTGATATCCTTGCAACTATCTTCCACAAACTTCCAAGGCGAGCTGCCTAACTCCATTGGAAACCTCATTTCCTTGCAAATACTGCATATCAATAAATGCCTCTTTTCAGGGCAATTACCACCTACCATAGGAAACCTTACATCTCTTCGAAGTCTGGACTTGGTGATTAATCCTTTTAGCCCGAGTAAGTTCACTTGGATAGGGAAGCTAACCAAGCTCATCGAGCTATATCTAATGGACACTAATTTATATGGGTCCATGCCCTCCTCCCTATCAAACCTTACACAAATTGAGATTCTTGACTTAAGTGGTAATAACTTGAGTGGCCAGATTCCATCTTCGATAGGGAACCTTACACAACTAGAGGATGTAGGGCTGGATGGAAACAATTTGGAGGGACAGATTCCGAGCTCAATCTTTTCTCTCAAGAATCTTGAGTTTCTTTCCTTCATAGGAAATAAACTGAATGGCACTGTGGACATTAGCATGTTTCATGAGCAGAAAAACATCAGGTCACTGACACTGTCATATAATGATCTATCAGTTGTTAGCAACAAATACGTGAATTTCTCCCTACCGAACCTTGAGGTTCTAGGTCTAGATGACTGCAATCTGAGAGAGTTCCCATTGTTTCTGAAAAAACAAGACAAGCTGACACTCCTCTCCCTTTCAAGTAACAACATCTTCGGTGAAACTCCTGAGTGGTTTTGTTGAGAATGAAAGGAATGTGAAGAGACCAAAAGAGTCCCACATTGATTACATGAACAAAGAAGCCTTAGTATATAAGCTAGTGGACTACCCCACCTAATGCCAATTGGTTTTAGGATGGAACCCCGCTCGGCTTATGTGCTAGGCTATTAGCGCAAGGGCGCACGTGTGCACACGACTCCCGAGTCCCAACGGACTTCAGTATGGTATCAGAGCGGAAAAGCCAAACGGCCCGACTCTCGATTCTGGGCTAGCTAAAAAGAGAATGAGATGCTAGACCCGTTGTCCAAGTGTCAACTAGAGGCGAAAGACGACCCTAGTTGCACTTGCGGGGGCGTGTTGAGAATGAAAGGAATGTGAAGAGACCAAAAGAGTCCCACATTGATTACATGAACAAAGAAGCCTTAGTATATAAGCTAGTGGACTACCCCACCTAATGCCAATTGGTTTTAGGATGGAACCCCGCTCGGCTTATGTGCTAGGCTATTAGCGCAAGGGCGCACGTGTGCACACGACTCCCGAGTCCCAACGGACTTCAGTAGGTTTTTTAATGTCAGCACCAAAACCATGGCTTTTTTGGGTATCGATGACAACTTGCTTACAAGATTTGAGCAACCTGGCGCTGTTTCTCCATGGTCAAAGTTAGTGGTCTTTAGCCTCTCTCATAACAACATCCATGGGTCTATCCCGTTGCCGCCACCATCAATCTCTGCCTACATCCTCAACAACAATTTCCTAACCGATCTCTCTCCAAAAATTTGCAAAGCCAACAATCTATCCATCCTTGATCTATCAAATAACGAGTTGGGTGGTGCCATTCCCGAGTGTTTGGGAAACATGGTTGGCTCTCTTCAAATCTTGGATTTAGAAGGAAACAAATTTGAAGGCATGATACCTCAAATACAGACAAACAAGTGTAGCTTGCGATGGACCGATTTAAGCCAAAATCGCCTCACGGGGAACCTACCAAGATCACTGGCAAAATGTAGAGATCTGGTAAGCCTTAACTTGGGAAACAATCAGATAACTGACACGTTTCCTTCCTGGCTCGGGAGTCTTCCAAACCTGCAAGTTCTTATCTTGAAGATCAACAACTTCCATGGCCCAATGGGAAGACCTTCATCCAAAGTTGATTTCGCTAATCTTCGCATCATAGACCTCTCCAATAATGCTTTAAAGGGATCATTGCCATCTGAATATTTTCCCTTTTGGAAGCCCATGATGAGGATATTGCCAGAAAAACAACCAGCATACTTGGATTTCAACTGGGACTGGAATTTTGGGCTCGCCCATCTAGGGTGGAGAACCGAGTATCCTGTGAGCATAGACATAATGAACAAAGGAATGGATAGGAAGTATGATCATGTATCAAACCTGATGGTTTATATCAGCCTCTCTAGCAACAACTTTGTCGGAGAGATCCCAAAATCCATCGGTGATCTTGTAGGACTCGTTGGTCTTGACCTGTCCAACAATAGTCTCAACGGATCAATCCCATCATCCTTGGGAGAATTGAAGCAACTAGAGTCGCTGGATCTTTCCCTCAACATGCTCTCTGGTGAAATCCCCCAACAGTTAAGCCAACTAACATTTCTAGGGTATCTTAATGTTTCTTATAACAATCTGAGTGGTAAGATACCCGGAGGGCAGCTGGGTACTTTTGGAAACAGCTCATTTGTTGGGAATCCAGGGTTATATGGATTGTCTTTGTCCAATAGACATGGCAGTGCCAATGAACCAATGACAGCAACTGAAGGCCAAGACCCTGGATCCTCGGATCATACCAAGTTGGTTTTGGGTTTTGAAGGGTTTGCGACCGGATTAGCAATTGGGCTTGGCATTGGATACATTGTAACCACCAGATACCACCAATGGTTTGTGAAGACATGCCTTAAGCTGAGATACAGAAAGCAGTGAATTCAAGAAATTTGATAATATATGCATTTAAATAAGTGGTATTTGTATTATGAATTGTCTCCTAAATGTGTGTTTTGTTTTGTTTCAGTGTGGAATTAAACAGTGTTGTAATTTCCATAACTAAAATCAGTATTTATGTATTTTTACTGCTGGGTTTGGTTGCTTACTTGCTTTTGCTTCCTAGATCACATAGCAACCCGTAAACATAGTTCACTTTTTAGTGAAAGCTAAGTATAAATTAGAAGTTGGTGATATAAATGCCTTTTTATAATAAATTTGAGGTAGACAGAAACCAACAGTTATAGTGATTGCTCCTTACTGACTGTTTTGTAGAGTTTTAAAATCTTTGCATAATTGCAAAGATTTGTGCTTTACAGTTTGGATAAATGAGCGCGAAATTGAGGAATAAGACCAAGGAAAACCAACCAGTTCGAAACTGAAACGATGCACAAACGCTTTTCCACTTGTGCAGTCACCAATTTAAGGCAAGATTTGGTCTTTGATTTCGCTTTTAAGGGTTCAAATTGCACAAACTGAGCCAATGGTTTGGTGTCGTGAGATTTTGAATATTTGGGCAATATATGCACAAACCAGCTCCTGTGTCGAATTACTGGATTTGCATATGATCTGAACCTTTGATCCAAGTGGAATTCTTACAATGGTTTTGGTTAATGGTGATGGAACTCATCATTTCGAAGGGGGTACTTTTATTTGATTATTTGAATTTAAAATCTTGCAGTGAACAAAATAATGTGGATAGTTTCATACCTTCTTGAATTGACTTCTTATGAGAGACCGGTAAATTCACAATTGGCATAGGAACATTTCAAGAAAAGTACACAGGTGACAAGAAGTCATGCACAAACGTCATATGCACAACTTTTCACAATACAATTGATCGAGGTTGCGGTCTCTACAATGCACTGGATGATGCAAGCCAGTTTCAAGTTGTTAATTAGGTGCCATGAAACTCAATCTATTTGCTTATCCTCCTCATGGTGGACCATATAATGTGGGGTGTCGGGTCAAATCGGATCGATTTCGGGTTTGTCAATTTTTTTCTTTTTTAAATTTAAAAAAAATCATAATTTGATAATTTTGCGATAATTTTAAAATGCTAAAATTAAAGACGTGGTTCATAAGTTCTGGTACTTGTAATTATATACAAAATATTTGATTTTTATTATTTCTCGTAATTTTTAATAAAATTTTAAAATATATAAAATATCAAAGTTTTAAATAATTTCATGCAATTAGTAATAAGCATAGAATTATTTTAATATTTTTTAGAGTTTTTGTTTTCTTAAAAAATGTGATGAAAAATAAAGAATCAAATATTATCAATTGAAAGGAGTATTGCACAATACAAATAAATATAAAAGTTGATTTGGAAATGAAAGATAGGGTGATTGTAATTATATATAAAATATAAAAAATTGGGATCTCCATATTAAAAAATGTAATAATATATAATTATAAATCAATCAGATCCTCGGGTCACCAGGACAATCGGGTCAAAATTATCGGGTCAATCGGGTCTAAACCCAGAGGACTTGAAAAATTACTGGGTTTTCAGGTTCGGGTCAAAAAAAAAATTCGAGCCAAAATTTCCGGGTCTTGACCCAAAAAATTTCGGGTGTTCGGGTCAGGTTTTGACAGGTCTACTCTTATAACTTAAAATAAGAAGTCGAATTGGAAAACTATTTATCTAAATATTAATGGATAAACTCAATAAAATATTTTAATTAAATATAGCTAAATCAATATATCTGGGGATCGAGAATATTTCTCAAATTGAAATGTTTAATCTATTTCCTTAGTGCATCAATATCAATCAATATCAATATATATATAATATTAAAACAGAGACGTTGAAAATTATTTTCACACTATAAATTTGTAAGAACACCTTCAACACTTTTAAATTGTAGAAAACTAGAAATACTCTAATTTTGAAGATTTTAGTTTTGTTTTGCTCTACTAGATCATCTAATAAAATAGATAAATTGATGAAAAAGAAAGTCAAGTTTTCTAAATGTGTAGTATTCTCGATCTATTATTTTATATAGGATTTGGAGAATCATATTGAAACTTTCAAATTAGATGAGAGACTTAGAGTTATAGAAAATTTTTGTTTGTAGCATTGAATTTTACTACTCTATAATATAGAAATTATAAAGAAATCGTTGAAGATAAAACATTTTTTTTCAAATTCTTTTTCTATAGTAATCTTTGACAGAATGTGACATTTTATTTTATTTTATATATTCCTCTATATCAAATATTTTAGCATATAGCGTTATTAATATATCAAAGATAAATTTTCATATCTAATTTTAAACTTATTATTTTTATTTTCATTAATTTAAAACTTGTTAATATGATGAAGTTTGAATATATTTGTACTAAATCATATCTAAATATCTAATAAAAATATAAATATTGCACGAGAGAAATTTGTTATGTTATTCATGTTATCAAACCTAAAATTTTAAATTGTATGCTTTAAACACAATATAAAATATCAAAAAAATTACAATCTCATATTTATTAGTAACAACTAAGATAAAAAATATATATATAATAAAAAATTATATAATTTATTAATTAAAAAAATCGCGAAACGCGCAGGTAATAAAACTAATAAGTTAGAAAAACTGTAACAAGAATTTGATTGATTAGATGGATTTTTAAATTATTCATAAACTTGTGGAAGAATGCACCCATTGGATGCATTTGATATATATGTTGGAAAATTGAAGGTCTCAAGAACTGGTTCAACCATGACACTACATGTATATATATCCTTCATTCTCCTTCTCCGTGATTCACACAACCTTTGTAGCAATTTATTTCCCAATTGCCTCTCGTTAGGTGACATGGAAGTCAACCTCTTTTTGCTTATCCTCTTCCTGCTTTCCCACTTCTCAACTGCCTTGCTCTCTTCTTCAATGGGTCCACTCTGTAATGAACATGATGTTGGGTTCCCTCCTTAATCAATGTAAAGCCCAAGAGTTTATGGGTTAAAAGATCATTGGCCCAATTAGTTGTTGATGGGCATAGACCAAGATCATGAATCTTGGAGAGATCTCTAGACTATTCCTACGAATAAGCTCTCTAATTAGTCTAGAACAATCTAGGGAGGAGGAGTCTAGAACTATCAAGTGAAATATCTTCATTCTAGAATTGTGGATGCAAGGCTATAAATAGCCCCATGGAGCATCAACCAAAGCATCCATCCAAGCAACACAAATCAAAGTGAGAGCAAGTGTAGAGTGATCAAGTATCCTAGTAAGAGTGAGTGTAAAGTGAGCCACAAAATTATATAGTGAGAGTTGTAATTTGTAAGAGTTCCACTATATAATAAAAGTCCACTTTTATACAAAGTGAGTTTTGCCCATCTTAATCACACGAAGCAGGAAAACCCGATTTTTCCCAACAGTGGTATCAGAGCGAGGTTCATTTTCGGAACGTGTTAGCTCGTGCGGATCAAGATGGAGGCTAGCGTCACTTACGAGGGTGACATGTTCAAGCTCACGGTAGACAACTACTCTTATTGGAAGCCGATGATGGAGGATCATCTCTACTGCAAGGACCTGTACGAACCCGTCTTCAACAAGGACAAGCCTCAAGGAAAGAGCGATAAGGAGTGGGAGCTCCTTAATCGGAAGGCGGTCGCCATGATCCGTAAGTATATCGATAAAACTCTCTTTGAGCATGTTTCTAATTATACAAATGCTTTTGAATTGTGGACAAAGCTAGAGTCCATGATTCAAAAGAAATCGCCTCGTAACATGGCCCTCCTAGCTAGACGGTTGGTGAAGATGGAGTATAAGGATGGCCAAAGCATGATTGAGCACTTGAATAATTTCAAGGGGCTTGTCAATCAGCTAAGTAAGGTGGATATGGTGCTTGATGATAAGTTACAAGCCATCCTGCTCCTCACCTCTCTACCAGAGAGTTGGGATACTCTGGTAGTTACTCTAAGTAACTCATCACCGGACGGGAAGCTCACCATGGATACCGTCTGTGATAGTCTTCTGAATGAAGAAGCTAGGAGGAAAGAGAGAGGAATAACTAATCATTCCGAGGCCAATGTCCTTGACAACCGTGGCAATAATGATGCCCGTGGACGGAAGCAAAACCGAGACCGAGATCAGTCTCGAGGGCGGTCCAAGCCACGCACCAGGGTCACGTGCTACTACTGTGGCAAACCAGGCCACAAGAGGCAAGAGTGTCGCATCCTCAAGAGAGATCAGAAGGCCAGAAACGTGAAGCCAGACCAGATCAATCCTATGAGGAGGCGAGAAGAAAGGAGTACTACCGCCATGGCTGATGAAGGCGAGGATTCATATCTCGTTGAGGGAGGTAACATTCTAAACATTGAATGTAATGATATCTCCTGGATTGTCGATTCTGGTGCCTCCTTTCATGTTTCCCCACACAAAAGCTTCTTCTCATCCTACCGAAGTGGAGACTTCGGTAACGTCCTGATGGGAAATCATGGATGGAGCAAGATCGTGGGGAGAGGAGATATTATCCTCACATCCAACACATGATGCAAGCTCGTTCTAAAAGATGTGAGGCATGTCCCTGATATGAGACGTAACCTCATATCAACTGGAAGGCTAGACGATGATGGTTACTTTAGTCAAAATGGCGGAGGCAAATGGAAGCTGACTAAAGGTAACCTAACCGTGGCTCGAGGAAGAAAAGAAGGAACATTGTACTGGACAGAAGCAAAGGTTTGCAAGGGAGAGGTGAACGTTGCCAGCACTGACATGGAGATCTGGCACCGGAGACTTGGACATATGAGCGAGAAGGGAATTCAAATCCTCGCTCGAAGGCATCTCCTCCCTAACCTGAAAGGTACTTCCCTCGACCCATGCTCTGATTGTTTAGCTGGTAAACAACATAGAGTAGCTTTCCAGAGATCATCTCCACCCACAAGGAGGAAGCATGTCCTAGACCTCGTACACACAGACGTGTGTTCAATGACAAAAAAATCCAATGGAGGTGCACTGTATTTTGTGACCTTCATTGATGATCATTCAAGAAAGGTCTGGGTGCGCTTGCTGAAATCAAAGGATCAAGTCCTCGAAGCATTCAAGGAGTTCCATCCCAAGGTGGAACGGGAGACTGGTCGGAAACTCAAGTGTGTCCGATCAGACAATGGTGGTGAGTACCGAGGACCCTTTGAGGCATACTGCAACTCCTATGGGATCAGGCTTGAGAAAACGCCACCCAAGACGCCACAACTGAACGAGGTTGCTGAAAGGATGAACCGGACTCTCACAGAAAGAGTCCGATGCATGCTCTCTCATGCCAAGCTACCCAAGTCATTCTGGGGAGAAGCCTTGATGACCGTCGTCGACATCATCAACCTCACACCTTCTGTCCCTCTAAACGGAGATATCCCAGAAGAAGTCTGGTCAGGGAAGAAGGTCTCCTACAAGCACTTGAAGGTGTTCGGGTGCAGGGCGTTCGTTCACATTCCAAGGGACGAGCGGGCCAAACTTGATGCTAAGACAAAGGAGTGCATCTATCTTGGTTCACCCAGAGATGAGTTCGGCTATCGGCTATGGGATCCGGCCACCAGCAAGGTTATTAGAAGCCGAGATGTTGTGTTCTTCGAAGATCAAACGATAGAAGACATCCGAAGATCAACAAAGCCGACGCCACGACAAAGGAGGGAAGAGCCAAGTCCCTCGAATGCACAGCGGGACGATCCACAAGAAGCCCCGATCGAGAGCGATGATGAATCCGCCGATGAGGATCATTCTCAAGAGCAGAATAATCAAGAAGATGCCCCAGTTGAGCCGGAAGCAGAATCAAGCACTCCGGTAAAGCCTGAGCTGAGGCGGTCCTCTAGAGACAAGCGACCGTCCAACCGATACAGCTCAGATGAGTATGTGACCCTCACGGATGAGGGGGAGCCTCAAGGCTACAAAGAGGCTATGGATGATAGCCACAAGGATGAGTGGCTAAGAGCCATTCAAGAAGAGATGCAATCCTTGCATGAGAACCACACCTATGAGCTGGTGAAGCTACCAAAAGGGAGACGAGCCTTGAAGAACAAATGGGTGTATCGGCTGAAAACCGAGGATAGCAACTCGAGGCCCCGATACAAGGCTCGATTAGTCGTGAAAGGGTTCAGCCAGAAGCAGGGCATCGACTTCGAAGAAATATTCTCTCCGGTTGTGAAGATGTCCTCTATCCGAGTTGTTCTGGGCTTAGCAGCAAGCCTAGACTTGGAGATCGAACAACTCGATGTCAAGACAGCATTCCTCCACGGCGACCTTGAAGAGGAGATATACATGGAGCAGCCTGAAGGATTCAAAGTTCCAGGCAAGGAGAATCTGGTGTGCAGACTCACGAAGAGTCTCTACGGCCTAAAGCAAGCACCAAGACAGTGGTACAAGAAGTTTGACTCTTTCATGGCGGATCACAACTTCAAGAAAACCATGAATGACCATTGTGTCTTCATGAAGAGGTACGCAAGCGGTGACTTTCTCATACTTTTGCTCTACGTTGATGATATGTTAATAGTAGGGCAAGACCGCAACAAAATAGCTGCTCTAAAGAAAGACTTGAGCAAATGCTTTGCCATGAAAGACTTGGGACCGGCAAGGCAAATCCTTGGGATGACAATCACTCGTGATAGAACGAGGAAGCTACTGTGGATATCCCAAGAGAGATACATCGAGAAGGTGCTCGAGAGATTCAATATGCACAAAGCCAAGCCGGTCAGCACGCCACTTGCTGGACACTTCAAGCTAAGCTCGAAGCAAAGTCCAACAAGTGAGAAGGAGAAGCAAGAGATGAAGAGCACCCCATATTCATCCGCGGTAGGCAGTCTCATGTACGCAATGGTCTGTACGAGGCCTGATATCGCCTACGCCGTCGGAGTCGTAAGCCGCTTCTTGGCAAATCCGGGGAAGGAACACTGGGCTGCAGTGAAGTGGATCCTCCGGTATCTACGGGGTACTACTAAACGGTGCATATGCTTCGGAAATGGAAAGCCTGTGTTAGAAGGATACACAGATGCAGATTGGGCCGGAGACAACGATTCTAGGAAATCGACGTCGGGATATCTAACTACCTTTGCAGGGGGAGCTGTTTCCTGGCAATCAAAGTTACAAAAGACCGTTGCCTTGTCCACTACCGAAGCAGAATACATCGCAGCCACGGAAGCCTGCAAGGAGATGTTGTGGATGAAGAGCTTCTTACTCGAGCTGGGAGTAGAGCAAGACAAATATGTCTTGCAATGTGACAATCAAAGCGCTATTCACCTAGCAAAGAACCCAACCTATCACTCTCGCTCGAAGCACATCGATATCCGATACCATTGGATCCGAGACATCCTCGAAGAGAAGCTTCTACAGCTTGACAAGGTGCATACGGAGAAGAACTGGTCTGACATGATGACCAAGGTAATCCCGACAAATAAATTTGAAGATTGCTGTCAAGGATCCGGCATAGTGACACGTCCATGATTAAGTCGGGAAGGGGGAGATTTGTTGGGTTCCCTCCTTAATCAATGTAAAGCCCAAGAGTTTATGGGTTAAAAGATCATTGGCCCAATTAGTTGTTGATGGGCATAGACCAAGATCATGAATCTTGGAGAGATCTCTAGACTATTCCTACGAATAAGCTCTCTAATTAGTCTAGAACAATCTAGGGAGGAGGAGTCTAGAACTATCAAGTGAAATATCTTCATTCTAGAATTGTGGATGCAAGGCTATAAATAGCCCCATGGAGCATCAACCAAAGCATCCATCCAAGCAACACAAATCAAAGTGAGAGCAAGTGTAGAGTGATCAAGTATCCTAGTAAGAGTGAGTGTAAAGTGAGCCACAAAATTATATAGTGAGAGTTGTAATTTGTAAGAGTTCCACTATATAATAAAAGTCCACTTTTATACAAAGTGAGTTTTGCCCATCTTAATCACACGAAGCAGGAAAACCCGATTTTTCCCAACACATGACCAGGTTGCACTCTTACAGTTGAAGCACAGCCTCTCACTTGACCAAACCAACTGTCCAAACCCGAACCCACATCTCTTATCATGGGCTGTCCACAATGAAACCTACAACACCGCAGGTTGTTGCTCTTGGGAGGGTGTCACCTATGAGGCCATTTCTGGTCGCGTCATCGGCCTAGACCTCTCCAATGGCTGTCTTCGTGGGGCTATCGATTCAGCTAACCCAATGTTCCGACTTTCCCAACTGGAGCAACTCAACTTTTCAGGGAATGACTTTGCCAATTCTCAAATTCCATTTGGTTTTGGTAAGTTTTCAATGTTGAACAGCCTTAACCTCTCCCATGCTTCTTTCTCTGGCTCCATCCCTCAGCAGATATTGGAGTTATCGTCTTTGATTTCACTTGACCTGTCAGGTAATCCATTCTTACATCTTCCAAAGCATGGACTGGCAAGCATTGCCCATAACATGAAAGATCTGACTCAGCTTAGCCTCAGCCAGATCAACATCTCTTCTAATGTCCCTAAAGCATTTGCAAACTTGACATCTTTGAGAATGTTGGATTTAGAGGACTGTTACTTGCAAAATAATTTCCCTGTTGAGATACTCTTGCTACCTGGTTAAGAATCTCTTAATTTGATGCACAACTATGATCTATATGGCCACTTGCCCGAGTTTCCTATAGGAAGAAGCTCTTTAAGATCCTTGCAACTATCTTCCACAAACTTCCAAGGTGAGCTGCCTCACTCCATTGGAAATCTCATTTCCTTGCAAATGCTAGATGTCAGTGACTGCATCTTTTCGGGGCAATTACCACCTACCATAGGGAACCTTGTTAATTTAACCCTTCTTTTCCTTTCGAAGAACAAATTTTCAGGTTCAATTCCTTCATCTTTGAAGAACCTTGCATCTCTTCAAAGTCTGGACTTGGGATATAATCCTTTTAGCCCCAGTAGGTTCTCTTGGATAGGGAAGTTAACCGAGCTCAAAGAGCTATATCTAGTAAGCACTAATTTATATGGGTCCATACCATCCTCCCTATCAAAGCTTAAAAATATTGAGAATCTTGACTTGAGTTCTAATCACTTGAGTGGCCGGATTCCTTCTTCGATAGGAAACCTTACACAACCAGAGAATCTATGGCTGAATGAAAACAATTTGGAGGGACAGATTCCGAGCTCGGTCTTTTCTCTGAAGAATCTTGAGTGTCTTTCCCTCAGATCAAATAACCTGAATGGCACTGTGGACATTAGCATGTTTCATGAGCAGAAAAACATCAGGTTACTGTCACTGACAGAAAATCATCTATCAGTTGTTAGCAACAAATTCCCGAATTTCTCCCTACCAAATCTTGAGTTTCTAGGTCTAAATGATTGCAATCTGATAGAGTTCCCATTGTTTCTGAAAAAACAAGACAAGCTGACACTCCTCTCCCTTTCAAGTAACAACATCTTCGGTGAACCTCCTGAGTGGTTTTTTAATGTTAGCACCAAAACCATGGCTTTTTTGAAAATTGCTGGCAACTTCCTTACAAGATTTGAGAAACCTTCCACTAGTCCTCCATGGTCAAAATTAGTTGTCTTTAGCCTCCATCACAACAATATCCATGGGTCTATCCCGTTGCCGCCACCATCGATCTCTGCCTACATCCTCAACAACAATTTCCTAACCGATCTCTCTCCAAAAATTTGCAAAGCCAACAATCTATCCATCCTTGATCTATCAAATAACGAGTTGGGTGGTGCCATTCCCGAGTGTTTGGGAAACATGGTTGGCTCTCTTCAAATCTTGGATTTAGAAGGAAACAAATTTGAAGGCATGATACCTCAAATACAGACAAACAAGTGTAGCTTGCGATGGACCGATTTAAGCCAAAATCGCCTCACGGGGAACCTACCAAGATCACTGGCAAAATGTAGAGATCTGGTAAGCCTTAACTTGGGAAACAATCAGATAACTGACACGTTTCCTTCCTGGCTCGGGAGTCTCCCAAACCTGCAAGTTCTTATCTTGAAGATCAACAACTTCCATGGCCCAATGGGAAGACCTTCATCCAAAGTTGATTTCCCTAATCTTCGCATCATAGACCTCTCCAATAATGCTTTAACTGGAGCATTGCCATCTGAATATTTTCCCTTTTGGAAGCCCATGAGGATATTACCAGAAAAACAACTAACATACTTAACTTTCACCTGGAAGTGGAACTGGCATTTGGGGCTCTCCGGTCTAGACTGGATAATCAAGTATCCCGTGAGCATAGACATAATGAACAAAGGCTTAGACAGGGAGTATGATAATCTATCAAACATGATGGTTTATATCAGCCTATCTAGCAACAAATTTGTCGGAGAGATCCCGGAATCCATTGGTGATCTTGTAGGACTCGTTGGTCTTGACCTGTCCAACAATAGTCTCAATGGATCAATCCCATCATCCTTGGGAGAACTGAAGCAACTAGAATCATTAGATCTTTCCTTCAACATGCTATCTGGTCAAATCCCACAACAATTATGCCAACTAACATCTCTTGAGTATCTTAATTGTTAGGAACACAAATGAGTACTTTTGGAAACAACTCATATGTTGGGAATCCAGGGTTATATGGATTGCCTTTGTCCAATAGACGTGACAGTGCCAATGAACCAACGACAGCACCTGAAGGCCAGGACCCTGGATCCTCGGATCATACCAAGTTGGTTTTGGGTTTTGAAGGTTTTGCGACCAGATTAGCGGTTGGGCTTGGCATTGGATACATTGTAACCACCAGATACCATCAATGGTTTGTGAAGACATGCCTTAAGCTGAGATACAGACAGCAGTGAATCCGAGAAATTTCACAATGTATGCATTTAAATAAATGGTATATGTATTATGAATGGTCTCCTGAATGTATGTTTTGTTTTGTTGCAGTGTGGAATTAAACAGTGTTGTAATTTCCATAACTAAAATCAGTATATATTTATGTATTTTTACTGCTGGGTTTGGTTGCTTTCGCTTCCTAGATCACATAATATCATGTAAACAGAGTTCATTTTGTACTTAAAGCTAAGCATAAATTAGAAGTTGGTGATATAAATACCTTTCAGAATAAATTTGAGGTAGACAGAAACCAAGAAACTAAGTTACATGATTGTATATATTTCCAAACCATGAAAATGAACTTAATATCACAACTATTTTTGCTCATCTAAAACCGTCATCTGCAAGTTCATTCGACATTTTCACACAATGTGCAAACAAGTAAGGGCTTTAAGAGCTTTTGCTGATATTTTTTTTTTTGGTGGAAAGAGCTTTTGCTTATATAAATGTAGGCTCTTTAAAATACAGATGCAAGAGAGGTCACATGTTGACACCCTAAAACCAATTGTTCATTTTATTTTATATAAATGCATGCTGCATATAGTTGTTGTGATTTTACCTTCTTCTTTTTTTAGTCAGAAGGCAATTTTACCATATTAATCTGTCATTACTTTACAATTGTGTGTATAAGAATAATCAATTATGAAGTGATAAAATACTACTGTAATATTCATGACACATACTGAGATAAAGCACATTGGAGATATTTAGGCATGAACAATATTTATAGATTGTCTAAGCCATTCAAGGAGTCTCATTTCATGATATGCACGCACTCACCTTTTCATCCTCGCTGATAATGCCAATTTTGAAACCAATTTTGCATCTAATGCGTGTGACAGCAAAGTGCGAAATGAGAAGGAATTATATAAAATCACTTTCTGCTAAATCCGAGATGGATGGAGGAAAACCAAAGACAGAGACCTGATTACAAATTTGGGAGTAGGCTTCGTAGTGTACTGCGCAACCGAGTCAATGGTTCAAATTGCACAAACTGAGTCAATGTTTTGCGATGGGCTTCACAAATCCATTTTTGTCAGCTAAGCCGATGAGGTAAGGAGGAGTTGGTGAAGTCCCATTTCGTCAAAATTATAATCAAATTCTGTATTTTTGCACAGCTTTAATTTAATTCCAACTTGCTCTGGTGGATATACATAGACTGCAATACTGCATAAGTAATTTTTTAACTAAATTGATGAAGGTGCAAATGCAATACTTGAATCTCATATCTCAACCAATTAGCAATTGACAACCTTAATTACTGTATAGCAACATACTCCATCTCTGAACCTTAAAAACTGACAGAGAATATCTTCATCCTATGAACAATTGAAAAATGGAAAATGGGGATGCATGCCATTTCCAGTAATCATGTGCCATGAAACTCAATCTCTATTTGCTTATCCTCCTCCTGGTGGACCATATAACGTGAGGTATCTAGCCATGCGATATATATCAGTTGCACTTGGCATCATGGCCTTCTTGTAACATGTGGGTAATTTAAGGGTTTAGTTATTGGCGCACCCCACCATGAAATTTCATTATTTAACACGCATTAGATGTTGCTATATATATTCTTAAGTTGCCACTTATGCTAGTTTCCAGTTGTTAGGCGCCATGGAACTCAACCTTTTTTTACTGATTCTCCTCTTACTTTCCCACTTCTCATCTGCCCAATTGATCTCTTCTTCAGTGAGTCCACTTTGTAATGAACATGACCAGATTGCGCTCTTACAGTTGAAGCACAGCTTCTCAGTCGAACAAACCAACTGTCCCAGCCCGAACCCACATCTCTTCTCATGGGTTCCCAACCATGAAACCAACAACACACCAAGTTGTTGCTCTTGGAAGGGGGTCACATGTGAGGTCAGTTCTGGGCATGTCACCGGCTTAGACCTCTCCTATTCCTGTCTACGTGGGCCATTCAATTTGATCAACCCGATCTTTCGAATGACCCGTCTCAAAAAGATCAACCTTGCAGGGAATGACTTTGTTCAGTCTCAACTTCCACCAGCTTTTGGTAAGTTTTCAATGTTAAACATCCTTCACCTCTCTCAGGCCTCTTTCTCCGGCTCCATCCCTCAAGAGATTTTGGATTTGTCGTCTTTGACTTTGCTGGACCTGTCAGGTAATCCGTCTTTACATCTCCCAAGGGATGGCCTAGCAAGCATTGCTCGAAAAATGAAAGATCTGACTGAGCTTAGCCTCAGTCAGGTTGACATATCTTCTGCAGTGCCTGCAACATTTGCAAACTTGACATCTTTGAGAGTGTTGCAGTTAGAAAATTGCAACTTGCAAGATCATTTCCCTGTTGAAATATTCCTGCTACCCAAATTAGAATATCTCAGTCTACAGAACCACCCTGATCTATATGGTCACTTGCCTGAGTTTCCTGTAAGTGCTTTAAGATCTTTGAATGTCGTAAATTGCAGCTTTTCTGGGCAAATACCATCTACCATAGGGAATCTTATTAATCTAACCCAGCTTCGTCTCTCTTTTAACCAATTTTCTGGTTCAATTCCTTCGTCCTTGGCAAACCTTACATCTCTCACCGATATGAGTTTGGATGGCAATTACTTGAGCGGCCAAATTCCTTCTTGGATAGGGAACCTTACGCGCTTAGAAAATCTGCTATTGGATGGTAACAATTTGGAGGGACAGGTTCCAAGCTCAATCTTTTCTCTCAACAATCTTGAATCTCTTCTCCTTTGTTACAATAAACTAAGTGGCACAGTGGAAATAAGCATGTTTCATGTGCAAAAAAAAATTCAGAATCTTGGGACTTTCAAACAATAATATATCGGTTATTAGCAGCAAATTCACAAATTTGTCCTTGCACTTTGAGTTTTTAGATCTAGGTTATTGCAATTTGACATACTTCCCACTATTTTTGGGAAAACAAGATAGGTTGAAAGCCCTCTACCTTGAAGGTATCAACATCTCCGGTGAAATTCCAACGTGGTTTTTGAATGTTAGCACAAAAACAATGGCTTATTTGGACCTGGGTCATAACTTCCTAACAAGATTTGAGCAACCTGTGGTTGTTCTTCCACTTCCATGGTCAAAATTGCAGTTTTTTTATTTGAGCTTCAACAATATCCTTGGCCCCCTCCCTTTGCCGCCACCATCCATGTTGTTCTACAGTCTCTCTAACAACTTTCTGAGTGGTGAACTCTCTCCAACATTTTGCAAAGCCAATGCTCTATCTGTCCTTGACTTGTCGAATAACATGTTGTGTGGAGCTATTCCAGATTGCTTGGGCAACTTGTATAGTTCTCTTGAAGTCTTAAACTTGAAGGGAAACACTTTTGAAGGCAAAATACCCCAAATAAAAACAGACAAGTGTAGCTTAAGTTGGATCGATTTGAGCCAAAATCGATTCAAGGGGAAGCTATGCAATCAAAAGACTTGATTGACAAATCAATGTCTGACTCTATTACTTTGCGGAAACAAGAGAACAACAGCCTGACAGCTACCAAGATCACTGGAAAAATGTAGAGATCTTGAAAGCCTTGATGTGGGAAACAATCAGATAATTGACACGTTCCCTTCCTGGCTTGGGACTCTCCCAGAGCTACAAGTCCTCATCTTGAAGATCAACAACTTCCATGGACCAATGGGAAGTCCGTCATCCATGGCCGATTTCCCTAAGCTCCGCATCATTGACCTCTCCAGCAATGCTTTAACAGGAGCTTTGCCATCTGAATATTTTCCCTTGTGGAAGGCTATGAAGATCACACCGGAGAAACAACTGGCATACTTGCATTTCACCATGGACAGGTCCTTTGGGTTTCAATCTCTAAATTTCATAACCAACTATTCCATGAGCATAGATCTAATGAACAAAGGCATGGATACGGAGTATAAGGAGATATCAAACATGATGGCTTTTCTCAGCCTCTCTGGGAACAAATTTGTCGGGGAGATCCCGGAATCTATTGGTGATCTTGCAGGACTCAATGGCCTTGACTTGTCCAACAACAATCTCAATGGATCTATCCCTCCGGCCTTGGGAGGATTGAAGCAACTAGAGTCTCTGGATCTTTCCCTCAACAATCTCTTTGGTGAAATCCCACAACAGTTAAGTCAGCTAACATTTCTGGAGTATTTAAATGTATCTTATAACAATCTGAGCGGTACAATACCCGAAGGGGGACAACTTGGTACTTTTGGAAACAGCTCGTTTGATGGGAATCCAGGGTTATATGGATTGCCTCTGTCCAATAGATATGGCGGTGCAAATGAACCATCAGCAACCCATGAAGGCCAGGACCCTGGATCTTCGGACCATACCAAGCTGTTTTTGGTTTTTGAAGGGTTTACAACCGGATTAGTTATTGGACTTGGCATTGGGTACATTATAGCCACCAGAAATCATCAATGGTTTGTGAAGACATACCTTAAGTTGAGATAGAGAGAGCAGTGAAGTCGAGAACTTAGATAAGATATGCATCTAAATAAGTAGCTATATATGTATGTATTATCAATTCTCTCTTGAATGTATATTTTGTTTTGTTTCAGTGTTGAATTAAATGGTATTGTAATTCCTTCTAATTTACGCTTTGTTGTCAAACACATTGCTGCTTAATATGGATAGTGCACCATGATCATAGAAAGGATTAGATGCAAAATTGGTTTCAAAAGTGCCTGATCTTTTACAGTGCAAGTTTTAAGCAATGCCATCATAGCTCAAAATCATGCAGCTATGAAGGCATTGTTAATAGACTTGCATACATATTCTATCTAGCCTTATGCAGAAAAAAAAAACATGGAATACCCATGTGTCCAAGCCATCCAACACCAAGGTAAATTCACTCGAGCAATCTCAACAATGCATTTAGCCATTGAATTATGCAATCTCATCAATGCAGTTAGCTATGGAATTAAGCATTTCTACAATTTTGTCCCAAATGCATAAAGATAAAAAGCAGTTAAGGAAAAGGAACAGAGTACCTCAGGCAAGCTCCTCTGTCAAGCCATACTTTTGAGAAAACTTTTTCTGGTTAAAGTACAACATGTCGTTCAAGCTACAATCGACATTCCTTTGTGCCAGAATCCTTTGCCTAAACTCCAGCGTCTTCTTCAAACCGTAACGAAAGAAGTCAGGATATTTGACGACTTCATCGATTTCTCTCCCCATTTTCTCCACTAGAAACTTTATCTTTGGCTCCAAGGAGTTCTTGATGCTTTTGATCAAGATCGGTGGATACCCGGCAACCAAAGCTGCTATCTGACTATCAGTAAACCCCGAGCTCATCAGATAATCATGGTTTGGCTTCAGAGTCTTGTTCACATCTCTGCATAAAACCTCAGGGTAGGCCACTGTCAATTTTTGAAGATCAGGCTTTGTAAGACCAACTGACTTGAGAAAGTCCAATGTAGGCTGCAGCCTCTTACTGACACTATAACCCATTAGAAACGGGTTTTTAGCCAAAATTTTACCGATCATTCCATCTTTGTCGAGTTCAAGGCTGGCAAGGAAATCCACAAACTGAACCAGCTTTGACTCTATGCTATAGCTGATGATTCTAGGGTTGAGTAAAATCATCTTCCCAAGTTGCTTATGCGGTATTCCAAGCGATTCGAAGAAAGCCAACAAGGGACAAAGTTTCTCTTCCACACTATGAGAGAAGATGTAGGGAAATTTGATTATGGCAGCTGGAACCTCATTCGGTTTTGTGGCCAGCGTTTCGAGACAATGAACCATGGGTTCAAGTCTCTCATCCACACCAAAAGTGAGGATTTTGGGGCATTTCATCACAATTGACGGAAGCTTCCTTTCTTGAATGCCGATGCTCGTCAAATAAGCCCAGCTCTCATCAGCTTTCTCCCTTTGTGCACCCTCTAAACGCTTGCACCTCTTAAACATCAAACTGATGCTGTTATCATCAAACCCCTTATCCCTAAAGAACCATAAAATTCCACCATTCTGATTGCTGCTGGTTTCCATAACACCTGAAACACAGATTCACATTCTACATACATAATACATTCACACTGCCCAAATAACAGTCATCTATTAAGAATTAAGAACCAAACAAAACTCTGTGGCCAACAAATCGGTTTAAAAGGGTCAATTTCTGTCTTTGGAATGAACCCATTATCCTTTATAAGTTCAATATAAGCTCAATCAGCCCCAAACGTAAGCCACGGCTTCATTCTATTCCACATTCATTAGTGTACATTGTACAGATTTTTAGGATTTGAAACAGAAGAAAACAATTCAATTGAAACCCAAACCTTAATTCAATTTTGCTGAGAGATTGATTACACGACAACAAGGGCGTGGGATGTGAAAGATTGATTAATCGGCGAAATTTCACATTTTGAGATTATACCCATTTGCTGAAATTGGTAAAGAGAAAGAGTACAGACCTCGAAATGGAGGGCTGAAACCTCGACCGCGAAGGAGAAAGGTTTGAGCTTCTATCCAAACATGGCACAGAGTGTACGCCTCCAATCCAACACACTCCCTTCCTGTTTCGCAATCCGAACTCCCCAGAAGGAGCGTTATCTATTGGGGAAATTTCACAAATCCACCTTCAATTTTCCGCACCTTGCAGAAACAGCCCTGTATTTCTGAAATTACACAAAATCGCCCACTATTTGTTTTGCAGAGCCTCCACGGCTCCACCAGAAGGAGCGTTATTTATTGGTTTTGGGTTTTGAAGGGTCTGCGACCGGATTAGTTATTGGACTTGACATTGGGTACATTATAATTATAACCACCAGAAACATCAATAGTTTGGGAAGACATCCCTTAGACCATGTGCAACCATGGGTTTTACTTACTTTATAGGTCTTAAAAGGTAAACACATGGTTGCAAGCCAAACCTTAAGGGAAGAGGTTGGAAGGGGTTACCCCTTCCCACTAAGGTAACCTCTTCCCTTTTATTTTTATTTTATCTTTTTTTAAACACATAAGTGGGTCATTACATATTATTTATATATTTTTTAAACACACAAGTGGGGAGCAAGGTAACCTCATGGTTGCAAGGGTAACCTCTAAAGAAGAGGTACAAAATTTGCAAAATAATTTAGACAAAAAAATATATGAGGTGGCAAATTATAATAAGGTGATAAAATTTGAAAAGGGAAAGAGGTAACCCCATGGTTGCACATGCTCTTAGGTTCATATACAAAAAGCAGTAAAGTCGAGAAGTTAGATAAGATATGTATCTAAATGAGTGGATATATATATATATATATATATATATATATATATATATATATATATATATATATATATATATATATTATCAATTCTCTCTTGAATGTATATTTTGTTTTAGTTATGGATATTACGGTATTGTAATTTCCATAACTAAAACAAGTATGTATGGGCACTTCCAGTACCACTGAATGAGATGGGTTTGGTACTTTGGTTGCTTTTGCTCTCTACATTGAATACCATCTATCATGTAAACATAGTTCACATAGTATTGAAAGCTAAGCATCAATTAGAAGTGGGTGATCATATAAATTTCATTTTACAATAAATTTGAAGTAGATAGAAACTACCATGGGTATGTTTGGAAAAAGGAAGTAGCTTTTCAGAGCTTATGGTTTTGATATTCTATAGTCTCAAATGAAATAAATATAAGATTTTAGTTTAATTAGCTTTTGAAAGCTTTTGAAATCTAAGCTTTTCAACAGCTATTCACCCAAGCTTTTCGGAGCTTTTGGTTTTTTATTCACAAGTTTTCAACAGCTACCATAACAGCTAGGTTTACCAAACACTATACTAGCTTATTAACATATATTTAACTCAAATAATTCAACAGCTTCAGCTACCCAACAACTTCAGCTTCTCCAACAGCTAACATTTTGCCAAACACACCCCATGATTGGTTTATATGTCCAAACCACCTATCATCTGCCTTGATCTCTTCTTCAACGGGTTCACCGAAGACTTCACCTTGATTGTAAAATCTTGAAAGCTAACCTGCAAAACTTCGACAAAGTATGATGAGAGACAAAATATGACCCTAATTTCAAGGTCTTGAAAGCAAAGTCAAATGTTTGATCTCATTTACCTTGTTTTGGATCTGATAATATGTTATTCGATAAAATGTTTTTATTATGCAGGAATGTTTGAATGGTTCAATTATTTTGGGCCTCGTTTGTTTTATGGGTCTTAGTGTTTGGGCCTTAATTTTTTATGAGATAGATTATTCAATTATTTGTTGCTAGATTTATTTGATGAGATTTTAAAAGCTTTCGAAAATTCAAACAAGCTCCTCCTGAAGATCTTCTCAACCGAAAATCAGATCGAGCGTGCCCAGAAGTTGTTGAAGATCTTGCTGAACAATTCTCGGAACCATAGAGAGCCAACAATTCGAAATTCAAATGTCTCTCAATCTTGAAGATTGGAAGGCTATAAATAAGAAATGAATGCCAAAGGGAGAATACACAACACTGAAGCGAAAATGTCAAGCACTCGAGTTCTCCATTGCATTCATTAATCACATTTCTCTCGCAATTTCTCTTTGTTCTTGCTTAGTTTATCTTTCAAGAGTTTGAGGGAAACACAAGGGCATTATAGTACAATTCATTTGTTTTACACTAATAGTATTTCATACTCGAACATAAACACACTTTGGTGTGTGGTGAGAGCTTTTATTGCACGTGTGAGTTTGGGTTGCTAGAATATAAGCAGTGAGGCTTTGTATAGGAGAAGGAAAATTCTTCTAGGTTGTTCTAGGGCTCGTAAGGAAAGTGAAATAAGAGTTTTTGAATCCTACGAGTTGGATAACCCTAGGCGGGGACGTAGGCCAAGTTCGTGTTGAACCTCGCTAACAATTCGCTTTCCATTTATTTATATCTCTGCATTGTACATTATTTGCTTTACTCAATTTTAAGTTGGCAAGTTTTTAATATCCATATCAAGACCTTGACAAACTGTTTTCAAAACTGTGAAAAGTTTAAGTTTTGCGAAAAACTTTCATACTCTATTCAACCCCCCCCCCCCCTACCCCTTTCTAGAGTATTTATATCATATATTAGACTCTTTAATTGGTATCAGAGCTAGGCTCACTTTTTGATCTAACCATCTTGTGAGTTTTATCATGTCTAACATAGGTGATGGAGGATTTGCCCAAGAGAGATCAACCAATAGACCTCCACTATTTTGTGGCAACAACTTCGTACACTAGAGATCTTTGATGAAGATGTCATCATGGACCAAGATCTAGAGTTGTGGGATCTCATCAAGAAAGGGACGCACGTTCCTAAGAAGCCTGGTGTTGGCGGACAAGATGTGCCCAAAGAAGAGAGTGAATACACTCATACGGATCTGGAGAACGTGGCAAAAAATTATAAGGCTATGAACTTATTATATTGTGGACTTGATGCTAACGAATTTAATCGTGTTTCTTCTTGCAAGAGTGCAAAGGAAATCTAGGACAAGCTAGTGGTCACTTATGAAGGAACTAGTTAAGTCAAAGAAAGCAAGATCAATATCTTCCTTCGCCAATATGATCTCTTCAAGATGAACTCCGATGAGACAGTGAAGGAAATGTTTATGAGGTTCACTCAAATCGTAAATAATCTGGACTCACTAGGGAAAACCTTCTCTAATACTGAGAAAGTACAAAAGGTTCTAAAGAGCCTACCAAAAGCCAAGTGGGGACCCAAGGTAACTGCGATTGAGGAAGCTCAAGACCTCAACTCACTTCCACTGGACAACCTCCTTAGAAAGCTCATCGCCCATGAAATGGTTCTCAACGAGGAAGATGGAGAAGTTCCTTCCACAGTCAAGAACATGGCCCTCAAAGTTAAGAAGGAAGAGATACAATCCGATGATGATGAAAGTGATGACGAGGAAAACCACTAGGTTTATAGTTCACCATATCACAATCATTAATGATGTCAAGTGTGTATTTTCTCTGATGCAAAGAGACACCTGAAGATGATCTGGTCACTTCCAATCATAAGAAGTACCTTGCCAATCCCAGATCCTTGATAGTATAAACCTTGTGCAAAGAGGCCTTAACAGATTTGATCATATCTTCATCATCTCCAGTGATCAATAAGTCATCAACATACACCAAGGCTATAACCTGTCCCTTTGGAACATCCATAATAAATAAAGAGTAGTCATTCTTGGATTGTTTGAATTCAAAAGTGATTAAGAATTGTGTTAACTCTGTATTCCATTGTTTGAAGGCTTGCTTGAGACCATATAAGGACTTATGAAGCTTAAAGTAATGGCCTGGTAGAGCAGCATACCCCTCTGGTGGGCACATATACACTTCTTGTTCCAATGTTCCATGAAGGAAATCATTGTTGATGTCAAGCTGGTACACATGCCAGTCTTTCTTAGCAACAATAGAAAAGACAACTCTTATAGTAGCAAGCTTAGCAACTGGAGAGAATGTGTGCCTATAATCCTTCCCTTCCACCTGATTGTATCCCTTAGCAACAAGTCTTGCCTTGTGCCTTTCAACTGAACCATCTGGCATGTACTTTATCTTGTATACTCATCTACAGCCTATAGGCTTCTTATCATGAGGTAAAGGGGCCATGACCCAAGTCTGATTCTGTTCAAGTGCCACTTGTAAAGGCTCGGATTTTCAAATCCTAATTTTTTTTGGAAAAAGAGAATTAAAAATAAAATTTAATCGGTTTTAAAACTCGTTTAGAGGATTCTGACCGGAATATAAAATTTGACGAATAATTCCCATCATTTTTCCTTGAAAATTCAAAATAATTATTGGATGGCGATATCCTCTTCTGTTTTACAAATCTAATTGATCGAGAAAGCGATAGTCGAAGAAACTAACCTGGGAATAAGACTTATTCGATGACCAACTAGCATGATAATATGATCGTTTGACTAACAGTATGATATGCATGACTAATAGCATGACTTGTGGTGAATTGTTATATGAGATTAAATGTTGGATGATTATGACGATCTAGTAGGATTTGATATCACACAAATTATGTCTTATGATTTTGATGAACCATTGAGGTATATGCGGAAATGATGTATATGAACATGCGGAAATGGTTGAATGAATTATGGAGAACGTTGTGGTCTTGAGGAGCGGATGATGCGATGAAATGATTTTCATAATATGTTACTTGTTGTATTGATTGATGTGTGCTTGAGTGCTTAATAGTTGGATGTAGACTTATGTATATTCCATTATGTTCTAGGTGATACTCTGTGATTTTGAATATTGTGTGCTGGATTCTTCTGTTGCCGATCTGCTAGCCAGGTAAGTCCTCCGGGGCTTACTCAGTAACCAGTACCTAGCTCCTGCCTGATGTGTCATATAGTATGTAGGTGTTGCATATGCATAAGAGCATGGCATGTAGTATCATGCTTAGGAATTGCATTTACGAATGAGCATCCTTATTCTGTATGCGTTTGAATACAGAACGGCCATTATCTGTGAGTCCTAGAGTCCTTGCTAGGGTCATAGGGCAGCCCAGCTTCATCGGGTGTTGTCCTCCTCGAGTCATTTATATATATCACGAGATACGAGATGGGCATGAGTTATGATATGATGATGAGATATGATGTGATGACGAGATTTGATATGATTATAGCATCGAACTGGCCAGTCTCCACCCTGCCAAGAAGGGGGGTGGTGGTAGAAGAGGGATATACCACTTGGTATTCTTTGTTAAGGCCTTACTAAATATTCGGCACATATGAATTAGGAACATGATAGTGTGGTTAATATTCCAATATTGCATGAAGGCATCCTTTATTCTAGGTATAGGCGTATTATATGTCCTCATCGCGGTCAGAGGACCCGCGGGCGGACTCTTGGCCTGACTTGGTGGTATAGTTTCAGGTACCCGATACACTGCTTGATTTCGTGTTGTTATGACGGGGTCTATTCATATGGCGGAGAGTGAGTGTTTGAAACCTGACTTCACCAGATTCATGCTTTTGGAATTTCTCCCTACTTATACTTTGTTTTGACCCGGCTCTGTCGTGGCACTGATTGTATCATTTTCAAAACTTATGCTCTTTGCATGATAAAGGATTTCCCGCGTTGTAGACTTAGGACAGGTAAAGGGGTTTACCCCGGGGTCTCCAATGGACCTTCCGGATTTGGGTGCGAAATCCCACTTTAAACTACAAATCTTCGGTTTCAAATCTTCAACCTGTACTCGGGGCGCAAGATCCCAACGAGGGGTTTCATCTCTCGAAACGTAACTCGGGAATCATAATCCCGGGCCGTTACACCACTAGTTCCTTATTCATGGCTTCTTGTCATAAGGTACTCTTAGCAACAACCTTGTATGTGCTTGGTTCAAGCTCAGTAACATATTGGCAAATGAGTTTACAAACTCATGAAATTATTAGTTCAAATCACCCAAAACTCTAACAAGAAATGCTTCTTACTGTGGCCCAACTATAGTAATGCAAATAAAGTCATTCAATCTTCTAGGCATGTTCATAGTTCTCACGGACTTCCTCAAAGGAGGAAAATCAACAGGATCGAGAATATGATCTTGCTTATTTCTTTGTGCTCGCACAGCTCTCTAAGGAGATGGTATACGTGCACTTGATGCACTATCATCACTGGTAGAAAGATATGATTGGCTCCTTATAGAATATGTCATTGCATCTCCCTGAATTTGTGGTAAGATCTCTTCAAAGTCTGCAGTAGGGTTGACAAGGGGCAAAGTACCGATCTCTTCCTTCTTTAATTGGTGGACCTCCTTTTCCTTAAAAGGGAAGATTTTTTCATTGAAAACCACATCTCTATTGACAAAAATATGCTTATAACTCAAATCATATAATCTATAGGCTTTATGTGCATGAGGATAACCAGGGAAGATGCACCTTCTTCCTTTAGCCTCCAACTTATCTGTCCTAGAGTGTTCAACGGGTGCATAATATAAACACTGATGCGGGACGAACGACGTTGGCACTTTCGCCCTTTATCAAATAGTAATAATATCCAAACTCAACACAAAACCAATAGATTAGGCAATCAATCACTTGATAGACCAAATAACTACTAGTATAGCGATGAAGTCTGGTGTCGAACCCACAGTGAGAAGCGATTTGTTATTCAATAACTCTAAGCAAGAACTCTTATGACAAAGCAATGATTTGTAGCAAACAACCAGAATGTAAAAGTAACCAGATTGATGATTGCAAAGTAGATTGATATCAAAGTAGAAAGAACATTTCACTTGTAATTCTTTGACAATGGTTGGAATTCATGGTCCTATGATTGATCTATCAATTACTCATATTCATAGGTCTACTTGACTAAAGTTGAGAGATCCGCAGAGATTCACTCATCTTATTCAATATCACTAAATAATAGCATTACGGACTCAAGTAATAAAAGACCAATTGGCACATTGATTCAATGCAATTAAAACAAATAAGCACAAACCGAACTCATCCCTAATCGAATATCCTCAACATAGATCAATTGAAATCATCCACTACAAAGACAAAGAAACCTCACTATCTTAATATCTTTGTTTGCTATCAAGAAAACAACAACGAATTCATAGCTAAGATGCAATTTGTAGCAGCAGTCGCACCAGACGGGGTCTTCCTCCTCCTCCTCCATGGCATCACGGGTATACATGAGTTTCATAATATGCTCATATCCTCCATGCTCATGCTTCAACTCCAAAGGGTAAAACGCACAGTGCAGGTGACAGTAGAATGCGCATCTCTTGCATCCGTAGCTTCCGAGGAATCTATATTGATCTCCACATGTGTTGCAACGAAAATCATGATTGGAAAGTTGGATGGAAAGAAAATGTTGGTGGCAGGTGTGATTGAAAATAGTAGGCAACAGGTGACATTTGAGAATGTATTTGAAAACGCAGGATCTACATTCTTCGGAGAATTCGTTTCCTCCCCCTTGGCAAGCCTTGCAAGGATGTTGCACTGATTCCTAATTAATCAAATACTTGAAGAAGTCTGTAATTGTAGACTGTAGATCCCTGGTGGGAAGCCTCTCGGCACATGTTTTATGCAGTGATGTGACACAAAAATGGCAAGTGTAGGTTGGTTTCCTTGAGATTTCGCCTCGACACACCCCGCAAAAGTCATCATCATCATCTTCTGGAACATCCTGGTATCTAAACACGCAGTTCCCTTGGCAAAAGGATTCGCTCCTTTCTTTTCGATCAGTAGTCGTCAATTTTTGGTCAAAGAGAAATCGTCGTAATTCATCATACTCAACCATATAGGGACAGAGGTCGATTTTGAGGCAACTCTCGGTTGGGTACATTGAGGAGATAATAGCATCATTAAACTCATGTGGCAGGGGTTGGCCACTTGTTAAAATGTGACTCAAATAGAGATCATAAAAGAGATCTACCCCCAACCAAGCGACATAAATATCATGAGGATCAATACCTTGGTACAGATGGTTTAGATCCCAAGATGGCAGGTGATCATCATCCAGAGCCTTGTGAGCCCTTGTCTATATCTTTCCAACTTGTAGGCTGACACTAGCTCCTTCTTTCGTAAAAATCTCTATCGAAAATCAGGTGTTCAAATCTTCGCTTCCACATGTACTTGCTCCTTATTCTAGAGTATATTAGTTAGGCTATTAGATGTTGTTAATCTTAGTGGTTAGTTAGAAGCAATAAAGAGGAGGTGTCATAGTATGTGTAACAAACTCCTCTATAAATAGGTTGTTGTACATATCAGAATAAACAATTCAATACAATTACTTCAGGGAGAAGCTCCCATACTAAACTCTCTCTCTCTCTCGGTTCCTAGCTCATGTAACAACCTCTACATTCTTCATGACCTTGGTAGATGATTCACTGGTTTGGGATCCTCGCTACTCTTAACATGGTATTAGAGCATCTATTGCAGTTCAGAACTCCGATTTGGTGATCGATCATCTCTTTCCCCGGTGATTTTGCAATCTCCGGTGATCTGGTGTTGTCTTTCAGCTTTGCTTCGCTTTCGATTTTTCGCCTTCATCTTTCTTGTTTTTGATCTGCAATTGCTCAGATTTGCTTATTATCGCTTGTGATTTCTTTGTTTCTGCTTCCGATTGCTTCGGATCTTAATGTGATTCCTCATTCTTATGATTTTGTGATTTCTGCTTTGCGATTTTCTCTCAATTTGCTTCTTTTAAGTTCTGCGATTGCTGAGGTTTTGTGATTGTAGAGCTCTGCAATTGTCGAGGTTTACAATCGCTGAGATTTGATGCAATTTGCGTTGTGATTACTTTGCCTTTCTTGTTTTTGTGATCTTCATTGTGGTTTCTGGTAGAATCTTAGTTGTCGTGTATTGTTGTTGAGGTATCATGTCCGAACACACTGGTTCGAACATGAATAGAGACGAGGAGGCTAATGGAGGTCGTTCGTATCAGCTTACACCTAATGGAGGAAATTTTAATGATCCTCTTCACTTGACAAATTTCGATCATCCCGGAATGCAACTTGTTGCAGTTCAATTCACTGGTATGAAGGTGATTCGTTCTGATAATGGCACCGAGTTCATCAATCATAGATTACAAGATTTCCTTCTTGATAATGGTGTGCTCCATCAACACTCTGCTCCTTACGTTCCCGAGCAGAGTGGTCGAGTGGAGCGTAAACACCATCATCTGATTGAAACAGCTTGGGCATTGCGATTGAATGCAGGGCTTCCAATTTCCTTCTGGGGTGAGTGTTTTCTTACTACTACTCACTTGATCAATCTTATGCCCTCATCAGTCCTTAAATGGAAAACATCTTATGAATCCTTATTTCTCAAACCTCTTGATTATACCTCCTTAAGGGTCATATATGGCTGCCTTTGTTTTGCTCTTGTGCCACGATCACATAGGAATAAGCTTGATCCCACTTCAAGAAAGTGCATTTTTTTGGGATATCCAGGTAGTCAAAAGGCATTCAAGGTGTTCGATTTAGAGGACAAGAAGGTATTCATTTGTCGTCATGTCATCTTTAAAGAAATTGTGTTTCCCTTCAAGGAGGTTTCTCTTGTGACTGAGTCAGTCCCTATTGCTTCTCTTCCCGTTGTTTCCTTTGGGGATGAGGCTCACACGTGTTATGTTCCTTACCATTCTCCTCAATCCTCTTCTTCTCAAGAGCCTGGTACTGCTTTCATACCATCTCCTGCTCATCCATCTCCTTTACTGTCGGATGTTACTCCTACTGCAGAGGCCTCTTCTAAACGTCCGAGTATAGAGCTTGTTGATGTGTTGCTGCGTTCTACTAGACAAATTGTTAGACCAACCTGGTTTGATGATTTCATTGGGTCTGATCCGCCTCGTCGCAACAGGTTACATAACCCATCCGAGTCTCTTTCTCATGCCTTCTCTGTTATCAGTTGGACAGATCTCAGCCATTACTCTTAACATTTTGTTAACTCTATTTGCAAAGTCTTGGTTGTTCATGAGCCTTCCACCTTCAATCAAGCTAAGTAAGATCCGACATGGGTTTCGGCCATGAACAAAGAGCTTGATGCCTTGGAATTAAATCACACTTGGGATTTGGTTCCCCTCCCTTTGGGTCACACTGTTATTGGCTCGAAATGGGTATACAAAGTCAAGTATAAGCAAAATGGTGAGATTGAGCGATTTAAAGCTCGATTAGTTGCTAAAGGCTACAATCAACTGGAGGATAGAGATTATAAACATACTTTTTCGTCGGTTGCAAAGTTTGCAACTGTCCGAACCTTGATTTCTTTGGCTTCGATCAAGGGTTGGAGGCTCCGTCAGCTAGACATCAATAACGCGTTTCTACATGGGTATCTTGACGAGGAAGTGTATATGTTGCCTCCTCCCAGATACACCAAAGCTCAAGCCGGATTTGTTTGTCGTCTTCGACGGTCTTTGTACGGGCTCACCAAGTCTGGTATGGCAGTGGCACTGGTCTATGTCGATGATGTGCTACTTTCTGAAGATGATGAATCTAAAACTGCTGCTTTGAAAGCATCTCTGCACTCCGCCTTCACTATCAAAGACTTGGGTTTGGCTCGCTTCTTTCTCAGGATGGAGATTGCTCGGTCCCCTAATGGCATTCTCCTCAATCAACGAAAATATATTGTTGATCTTCTTCAAGATGCAGGGTTCACCGACTGCAAACCAACTCCCTTTCCAATGCAGCGGAACCTCCATCTTAGTGTGGATTCAGGGGATGAAATTTTCGATCCAGAATCCTACAGGAGGATTATTGGTCGATTGTTATTCCTCACTATGAAGCGTCTGATATCTCATACACAGTTCAGCAACTCTCTCAATTTCTTGCCTCTCCAAGAGTCCCTCATATGAATGCTACTAGATACTTATTATGATACCTCAAAGGCACGGTTAATTGCTCATTGTTCTATCCTTGCAACTCTCCTTTGATGATTCGTGCCTATTCGGATGCAGATTGGGGTAGTTTTCCCTTTTATGCTAAGTCTTTCATGGTGTATTGCGTTTTTCTGGGGGATTCCTTGGTCTCTTGGAAGACCAAGAAGCAGAAGACGGTGTCCAAGTCTTCCACCAAAGCTGAATATCGAATATGTCAATGATAGGAAGCGAGATTGTATGACTTGCTGGTCTTCTTGAGGATCTGTGTGTGCCAATTTGCCTTCCTATTCCGTTGTGTTGTGACAACAAGTCAGCCCAGCATCTCGCTGCCAATCATGTCTTCCATGAACGCACAAAGCATCTCTGGATTGATTGTCATTACGTGCAAGACTTGATTCAGGAAGGGTTCTTGTCGATTGTACATGTTGCTTCCCATCTTCATATTGCTGATCTCTTGACAAAGCCCTTGGGTCCTCAACAACATCTCTTGCTTGCTTGCAATAGTTGGAGCTCTTACGGGGTGTTGAGACTGGACTTGATGACCACACAATGGCAGCCCCCTTGGTAAAGTAGGTGAAGTGCCACGGCCAAGACACAAGTAAAGGCTTTGCGGTGGTGGCGCTCGACTTGGTTGGTGATGGTGGGAGGGGTGAAGTCTGCTTCAGCACCCTTGAATTTACAAGTCAATCCAGCTCCTTCTCCTAAGAAATCCTGAATATAATGCATAGCACCGGACACTTTGCCCAACTTCCAATGCGATGAGCAAGTTCTGTCTTGCAAGTGGAGGGAAGCCCCTTCAAAGTGATCACCCCTTTCAACTCTCCTTTTTCCATTAACACTGGCAACGCCTCCATCGTTGTGTCGTTGTCACTCTCACTTCTGCTCAGGGACATCGCTCTCTCCAGATCCCGATCGCTATGCAGCGGCGGAAGCAAACTAATTGTATCCGATGAATGAAAGATCGAGCGGCGTAGGGGTTCCTCTTCCTTGACATTATGGTAGGTAAAGAGGATTTGAACATGAATTTGCTATACAGATTTAGCTATCTTGATGTATGATAAATCTTGTGAAGGAGAATGAAAAGGATGAATAAAAGATGAATGCTTGAGAAAGAGGGTTTTTACCCCTTTTACATAGATAACTAGTGACACTTACCATGCTCACAACTCTCATCTCACCTAACCTTTGACTCTATGTCTTAACTAACCACATTGTCACTACATTTTTTACACATTTCCCCCCTAATTTATTAACAACTCTCATCAAGCTGAACTTAGCTTCCATTTTCCTTGAGTTAAGGGAGGTTGTTGCAGAAATCGAAAATAAAATTTAATATACATGTTCCTCTCGTTGATAGTTTCAATTTGATATATTATAAGCTCAAATCCAATAGATGGGAAAAAGTTATACACGTTTCAAGACAGAACGAACATAAATTATTTCCGACATCGATTTTCCAACCTAAGTTACTTCTATCATAATTATCGTTTGTTATAATTTATACCTTAAAACTATAATTAAACTCAATAGCTTCAAATTAGTAGGTTATATTGAAATATTTGAAACCCCGTGAAATAAAGTAGGCACAATTGATGGTTTTATTCTAGTCACATATTGACGATTTCTTCATAAAATAAAATAGATTCTAATTTTATAGAAAAAATTTCGATGATAATTTTCCGCCCTTTAAATAAAAGTTTCAGGGTCCGCCACTGCCGATGAAGCTAATCGACCGTCGGATTAGGATCCTAAGGTCGATATTAGTTAGTATCAATTTCAATTTAGGATTGTTGATGTGGCCACTTATATATTATAATAGTTGTATTAGGTGAATGTTTGTGTTAATTTATTGAGATTCGGTATGCTAGTTGCTATATAAAACTTCATTAAATATCAGTAAAGACCTGCACTAGTCGCAATCGCCATCACTCCAAACTATAGTGGTTTTGTCGGAAGGAGATGCCATAGAAATCGATAATCTTGCAAGAAGCACCAAGCCAAGGTGGATCTAACAAGCATCCAAGGTTCAGGTTTCTGATTTCATCTTTTTAATAAATCAATTTGTTTCATCCTAAAACAGTTGGATCTATTGATATCACAGTCAAGAAGTTGAAATCAAGAAACAACACAAATGGACAGAGTCAGATCTGCAGAGACGGAAGAGATCTCGGATAAGGAATTTCGGAAGCTATGTTGGAAGCGACAATCAAAGCTGCGAGGGATCATAGCTTTGAAGGGGCTTCCCTTCACTTCTAAGACAGAGCTTGCCCAGCTTCTAGGAGAGTGGGCCACCTGTCCCGCCTTATGCATTCAAGACTTCTTAGTAGAAGAAGAATGCCATGATCATGATCATGATCATGGCAACTTGTATCACCTACAAATACAATCTCAGCAGGCTTTTGATAGGCTCTGCAAAGTGGCACATCGCCACCTGTCATCCAGAGGCCACGATCTCAATGTCGTCATCAAGTCCCGTCTCGACTCCACCTTGGAGCTTGACCTGCTGATGGAACTCACTCGTCGCATCATCCCAAGGGCTATTGATAAGAGATATCCGCTCGTAATCATCGAGTGTCAGATAAGGAACGAGTATCAGTGGCATCGTAGATTGGATAGCCTTGCCTGGTGTGAGGAGAAGCGGATCAGCTGGTATTGGCCGAGGAATCGGAACGATATGGACAAGCTGATTGGGATCTCCATCTTCACAATTCGGTAACGAATGATCCGATTGTTATTATTAGAAGGCTGGTGGTGGATCCGGTTGATGATCTCTCTTTGGTAATAGGTTCGTATAATACCCTCCCCGACGCTTTTTGCAACGCCATTGAATACCTCCTCACTACTAACCAAGAAGAGCTAGATAATCAGAACCCATACGTGGTAGAGTTCAATGATTTGCGACAGAAACTATTCGAGAAAGAATTGAGGGAGGCAGCCTCAAGACCGAGGAGCAAAAGCCCTTGTCCTTGTGGCGACGACAACAGCTGCGTGTTCAGATACTGGGAAGCGCTTGACAGCAATGCTTGCAGTGTTTGTGAAGAAAAAGTGTCAGGGCCTGCCTATACTTGCTATTTCTGCACATCTTAACGTTGCATAAGTCCTGCGCCGAGTGGTTTGACGTCATGGCTCTACAAGCAATACCGTCGCTATTTGGCCTCAGCAACACTATAAATGTACTCACTGTTGTATCCATAGAGACCAAACATGGTTGCAGGTCTTGCAAGGACAAAGGAAAAGGCTTCTCCTACGGATGTGCATACTGTTGTTTTCAAACGCACCTCAAAAGTCGTGTGGTGCCGACAATCATCAAGCACGACTGCCACCAGCATTTCCTTTCCATACAGCTTCGCAGGTTCAATTTCATTTGCAAGGCGTGTGGGCTTCCGAATAATGTGTGCAGCGAGTATAGCTATGGCTGCAGGATGTGCGCGAAGTACTACCATGTGAATTGTGTGTTTTTCCCAGGAGAAGTGAAGCACGAGCACGGTGGATATGAGCATGTTATGAAGCTCATGTTTTCCCGCGATAGCATGGAAAAGGAGGAAGACTACTGGTGCGACTACTGCTATGGAGATGTGGATCCGTACTATTGGTTTTACTGTTGCCAGGAGTGCCCTTACTATATTGCTGAACCGCGTTGTGTTGTTTTGGGACGGCGAATAAATGATCTCAAGGATTTCAAATATGTTGAACAGCTTCAGTCTCAGTTGCAATTGCAAGTAGCAGAACGCACACTCTAAGCTAAGGAGCTAAGTAAAGGCATAAATTCACTGCAGTAACACCATCTAAAAGTACTCCAAGAACAAGACCTTTGTGTATGTTTGAATTGATTGTACTTTTCTTTATGTAAAAGTCATTGATCTAAATGTATTGGAAGTTTTGTTAAATTGAGTGCAATTTATAAGTACGTGATTGTCTGATGGACCGTTGAAGAGGCGCAGTAGCTAACACAAAGTAATAATAGATACTTTAGGAGGAGGGTTGAGGAGAGTATGACCAATCGCAATCACAATGTCAAAACCTTGAAATCACTGGACTACTCCCTTCGATTTCAAAAATAGGCAAACGCCTCCTGTACCGACCACTCGCAGGGTTGTTGCCCACTTGCCCTTGCGTTCCGGCAACAACGTTCCACCTGCCTGTCATCGAGCTTCCCTTTCGATCTCAACTTGGTTATCATAGGTACGAATTCACCCAATTTTCTTGTTGAATTTGCAACCGCAGAGAGGGGTTCTGAGAAGGGCGACGCAGGCACTTCGCAGTAGCTTTGCTCTTCTTCGGAGTCATGGTCGGAATTGAATTTGATTATGGTTGTTGATTCAGAATTTGAATGAATTAATCAGTGGATTGAAATTATTAGATTGGATTCATAAATTTTGATTGATAGATTTGGATTGAGATTTGGATTTGTGGATTGGTAATTGAGATTGAGATTATGCTAAATTCACGCCTTCTAAGTGTTTGATAAAATGTCTAGGATAGAAATTGAGATTGAGGCTTGGTTAAATCCACGCCTACTAGGTGTTTAATAAAATGTCTAGGAGATGATTTGATTGGAACTTAGACTTTAGATTTTCTTGACAGCTTTTATTGATGATCTAATTTATGTTGAAGTTGAATTTCGAAGGAGTTTGAAAAGGTAATGGAATTGGGATTATGTACATATAAGAGTTCAAACTAAGGTTTTAAAAGGAGATTGTAAAGCTAAATTTTATGTTTTGAGTCGATTGTTTGTATGGATGTCTTGATTACAGTTGCTCAAAAAAATTACCATTATCTCAATTGTCTCAACAAAATTAGGGGATTTTAGTGTCTTTGTGGAGCTGCTGCTGCGTGAAGATCTCAGCTGGGGGGTGCTTGGGCAGTTGCTGTCATGCCACTAATGTCATTGGTTTTGTGTCTTTTCTGCTGTTGGGTTTGTTCTTGCTGATTTTTGTGGTTATTTCTTTGTCGTTGTGTCTCTTTTACGCAGCTGCTGGTATAGGGGATAGGACCTCTAAGCTAGAGGCATTCAACCTTGATATGGATAATATTCAAGCAAAGCTCGACAATGTTTGTGAGAGACTCAAGCTCTCAAATGCTGAAGAAAGTTACGCAGGCATAAAGGAGGAATTGATGTCTGATATCTCTCATATGGAAACTCAGCTGCATGAACTTTCAAGAGTGTGTTCATGAGTCTATTAGCTCAATTGAAAATAGCCTAGATGATCATAAGGAGTACCCATTGAAAATAGCATATTAGCTCAACTGGTAGAGCACTGTGTTTGCACACAGAGATGTGAGCTCTACTCTCACATAGGCTAATACGGAGTGTGTGTGCATCTATCCTGCCATTAGTGTCAAGTAATGCCGGAATTACTGGGTTTCCATTCTGAATCTACCAATATCGTTATTTTCTCCTATCATTAGTTTCTATCTATCCTACCATTCTGATCCTACCAATATCGTTGTTTTCTCATACCATTAGTTTCCATCTATCATACCATTATTGTGCATCTATCCTACCAATTTAAATAGCTTTCAAGGAAAATCAAGCCAGAAACAATTGCAAGTTATGTTCCACATAAATCAAATCAGACGTGCATACTCAATAAACATACCTTGTTGTCGCCCCCTAACAAAATCGTCTTCAGTTTAACCTTCGTCCTTCGTCTTCAGTTGAACCTTGCTCTTGCCCCTTATCAAATCAGACAGCAGCGGTGGAAGGGAGAACGAGAGAGTTTGAGATGACTCCAGCAATGACTCACCCTGCTAGTGAACTCAAGATGCCTCCATAGGTCCTCGTCGTTAGCCCTCAGTATGTATTTAAGCCTTGAAAGAGTGGAAAGGATTCCTACTGAGCTGTTGTTGTCCAACTGTTGGCAGAAGTAATCCACCGTGTCACTCAGCAGCCGCACAAAACATGCAAAACTATTAGCTTAAATGCAATTGCAGTCTCAAAATTCCTAAATCAATATATTCCACTAAATACTAACAATTGAAGAGTAGGACTAACAAAATCTTAAATGCAACAACCAAAACCATGTAAAGGCATTCCTAATACATGAAAATGCTAAAATAGAGATCAAGCTGGTGGACATTTGTCTATTTACGTATGCTAGTTGTTTGCAACTTATAACAAAATGATTTCCTATTCATGAATTTCCAAAGATAAAAGCAATAACTGTGTAAAGGCGCAACGATATTGGTATGATAGATGCACAAATAATGGTAGGATAGATGAAAACTAATAGTAGGAGAAAACAACGATATTGGTAGGATCGGAATGGTAGGATAGATGGAAACTAATGGTAGGAGAAAACAACGATATTGGTAGAATCAAAATGGAAACCCAGTAATTCCTGTATAACTTGATACTAACGGTAGGATAGATGCACACTAATGGTAAGATATATTTATACTATTGGAAATATGTAAATGCATAATTGGCTTGACCAAAACACAATATATAGGAGACTTATGAACACACACTCCGTATTAGCCTATATGAGAGTCGAACTCACATCTCTGTGTGCAAACACAGCGCTCTACCGATTGAGCTAATAGACTATTTTCAATGGAAAAAAGAAAAACCTGCAAACCATTTCCAACAAATAAAGATCTATTTCTCATTCTTTATTCATTGTTGAGACTTGAGAGAGAAATGAGGATTGACAATAAAGATTGTTGAGACTTGAGAGAGAGAAATAGGAATTGACAATAAAGAATAAAGATGATGAAAAGAATCTATGATACGATTGGAACCATTAATTCGCCACCACAAGCTTCTTTGACAGATCACAAATCTATGAAAAATCCACACTAAAATGGCATTCAGTATGCAGTTCAAGAACTCAAACTAAAGTCAACCAAAACCAACAATCAGTCCCATGCAGCCCAAACTAAATCACAATTTGAGACTCATTACTATTCATGGTTATACATTCAGTAAAGGGAGTCTTGAGTCTCACACACTACAAGTATTATTCGGAAACTGCTGAATGGCACCACCTGAGGTTCGTGAGGCATAATTAGTCACTGATGTAAGGAGCTAATGGTAAAAAAGAACAATTAGTAATTCTCAGCAGAGATAAGCTACCAAAAACAGAAGTATTCAAATTCACCATTACAAGGAAAATGTATTTGTATTGCAACAATTCTCCTTGCTATATACAAAAAAAGTTCAATGGAAAGTCAATATCAATTCTACTTCTTTCCAATAGTACAAATATATCTTACCATTAGTGTACATCTATCCTACCATTAGTGTCAAGTTATACAGGAATTGTTGGTTTCCATTCTGATCCTACCGATATTGTTGTTTTATCATACCATTAGTTTTCATTTATCCTAACAATAACTTGCCTAATTGTTTCAAAAGTGCATGACAACATATGATGGGCCAATTTTCAGAGATTACCATACAGAGATAAGCATATCAAAAATAGTTGACCATATATTCGACTTTAATACTGAGAATACAGGCATCAAGCCATCAGAAATCAGTTCAATGAAAAAAAAACATCAATAACCAATCTACAACATCATTAGAACCGTCACTACAAGTACAACAGGAACAAACTTGCCTGTAAAGAGCACAAGATCAGGCTGCAAAATTACAATGGGAGACCAACAATTAGAATGTACAAATTCGGTCAAGATTGAAAAAGAAGTGCAGCAATCATCCATTATTATTTAGCATATACGATAACCTAATTAGCAAAGATCAATCAAGAATTCGGAACTGAGGAACGCGAAATTCAGAATTGAGGAACACAAAATTCATATTAATCCTCACTTCAAAAGCCTTACAGTAACAGGTATCTGAATCCAATCTCATCACCCCGTAACAAAAACCAAACAGGCAAACACGAAATTCCACCATCAAGTAATCAACCACAAACCAAGTAACCCTAAAGCAATCCAAAAACAACGACCAATACAAGCGGAAGTAGTATCCATCAATTGAAATTATGAAACAAATTCACTGTGACAGTCATACAGAGTAACAATCTTACGGAAAACATACTTCAGATTTCAAGCCACGAACACTTTCGGGAATAGGAATCGAAATCAAAACGAGGAGGAAAATCAAAAAACAACGAGAGAGAGCGAATAGGGGGGGGAAATTGAAATCCCTAACGAATGTTCAGATCTGAAACACGAAACCTGCACCGGAAGACAACGGATTTGTCCACGGCCTCCTCGTTTCACCCGGGCGACTGGCTACTGCCCTTCCAATCCCCCCCGGTAACCTGCAAGTTTTTAATTGCATTAGATGACCAGGCCATTTTGGGCCAATTTTTCACCCTCTTGGCTATTTGTGCAAATAGGCCCATTTTTTGGCCTATTATGTGCAATTTCCTCTAGTACAAAAATTGAATTGGCAATTAGGAGGGGGTGAGGGAAATCGAACCTGCGCCTCTGTACTATCAGACTCGTCCAATAGGCTTTGCAAAGAGCCCAACAGAACAGGACTCCCAGTTTTACTAGGGCTCCGAGTAAATATTTATTAGCACTTATATTTTTTATGGTTCCAATGAATCGCAATGTTATGATGTCTTAGTGGCACTCGACCTTATCAAATCCAGCTACTAAAAAGCCCATAGGTGCGGTTTCAAATCTCAATTGGTTTTTTTTTTTAATATTTTAACCTTTTCTTCGTGTAAAACTACATTGGGCTTTCTTATTAACTATTTTTAATTACTTTGGGTCTTCTTATCAACTAATTTTATTTGTTAATTTAATACATCCTCATGTTACATTATTTTCGGGGCCTTCTTATTTACTATTTATATTATTTTGGGGCCTTCTTTTTAACTATTTTTATTTGTTAATTTAACACAACCTTCTGTTATATTGATACAAACATAACGAGTAAAAATGACTAAAAATCTAATAGAAAGTACTTCTATATTATATTTATTTTTTAAAAATAAATTTATATTATACTAATTTAACAGTAAAATATTTATATTTAACTTTTTCGTAGGGTCTAGAAAAAATAAAAACTCGACTTTTATTTATTTTTAATAATTTCATAATATTTTTATATAGTTTTTTTCTTTATTAAAAATTATATTAAAAAATCAAATATTTTAATAAGGAGATAGTATTGAACAGGGTCCCAAAAATACATTGGACAACCTTGTGTACTATACTTACCCCTCTCAAACCACTGTAACAACTGAGCAATATGATTTTCAGCACACCTATATTAATTATATTACTAATAAAATGGGGTGGGCTGCAGCACATACCAACCCACCTCTAGATCCGTCCCTGATTAAGATCCTTGCGAAACTCAAAAGTAAGTATGCGGAAAATGGATAACATAAGGTAATGTAAGGACACACGATATGTTAACGAGGTTCGGCACGAACTTGGCCTACGTCCCCACCTAGGGTTCTCGAACTCGTATGATTCAAAAGCACTATTATTTCACTCGTTATGAATCCTAGATACGACCTAGAAGAACTATATACCCTTCTTCTATCAACTTGAAGCCTCACCCGCTTCTATATCTAATCAACCCAAACTCTCGTGAAATAACAGCCTAGTGAATACGTTTGAGTAGATGTATACTCTTAATATAACACTTATGGCTTGTACAATAACCCTCAATGAAATCTCTCACAACATAAAGATAAAGCAGTGAAATAAAAAGCCTTGAGAGATTTGAGATCGAATGCAGTGGATGCTTTGGAGATTAGAGAGCAAGCTTGTGTCTCTATTGCTACACGTCGATCTCTATATATATTGGTGTTGCTTGTTGTCGTCCGTGTCTTCTCAAAAGAGTTGCTTGAACTTTACCATTCATTAGTGTTCTAAAAGGTGTTAGGCGGTGGGTGGCCGCCTAGCGCCTAGGCAGTTAGACAGGCGTTTAGGCGGACTTAGACTAAACTTAATTATTTCCCTATATTTCAATGGATAGAACATGTCAATAATTTATATAATGTAGTAATATCTATAATATCACTCATAAACCCAAATTTGATGTGTTTAACTAACACTTAAGTAAATAAATGTAAAAGCGCTTGTCTGGCTGATAACTTTAAACCTCCTAAAATCTGAAACCATAGGCTTGAATCAAAAGTCAATGCATCCGAACTTGGGGGATAAAAAAACTATAAGCTGACTAATTACTCTCCTAGAAACTAAATATAAATAATCACCCACCTAGTCGGGATTAGGCGGTGACTATACATACGGCACCTAGGAGAGATTAGGCGACGCTTAGGCAAAAATCCGCCTATGCGTAAAAATTCCTAGGTGCCTTGTCGGCTTCCGCTTAGCGCCTAGGCGGTGCCCAAGCGGCGCCTAGGCCCGATTTTTAAAGCAGGCAACCACGTCCGAGATAGGAGGATGAATGCGCTAAAGATATCCATTTAACAACCTATGCATACTTGAAGATTTTCTCAGCCAATCCATTTTTCCTCCTTCTAGAAGCATCCAATGCTTTTTGAAAGATTTGTTTTGGGCCAACATACAAGTTAGTTTATAGACAAAATAGAGGCCTAAAACTAAAGCCCAAAATTTATCCAAACTAAAGTTTTGGCTTTCATCAAACATATATCATATGTATAACATATTTAATTAAATATAATAGCTTTCATCGATCAAGGTGGAGTCAACAATCTCTCCCTTGATGGAAGACAAAACTTATACATACCTGCATATTAGTCAAGATTAAAATATGATCATCGTACTTGCAGATTAGTACATATAACAGGATAAAATGTTGGATCAATTTTGAATACCAAACAGACCATAAAATGTTTTAAAACCAACCAACCCAAAAACCAACAACAATCATTCAAAAACCAGCAAAACCAGCACCATTCTCCCCCTTTTTGTCTTCCAACAAAAAGAGGGAGTAAGGGCAGAAATGTTTAGAGCTACAGAAAACACCACATAACAGAGTTTTGATTTCGAATCTTCACTGATTTCTTCCACTTCTTCTTTTGGTGGCTTGTACCTTGCAGCCCTTTGAGCCCTGATGTAAACCCAACACCTCTGTTGCTGCCAACGTCCAAAGGCATCAGCAAAGACCCTATTCTTCATCATCTCATCCAGCCGACGTCCAGTTTAAGCATCTCGATACTTCTTCACCACACCAAATTCTTCCACCGAGAGAATATTAGGCTCATCGTGAGTCGGGCGAAGAATAGGGTAATCTTTAACCATGCGCTCACAGTTGAACATCACATTAGTCGCCTTCTCCTTGGTGTGCTGAGCAGCATCTTCTGGCAATGGCATCATGGATCCCGTAACAGTGAAGGCCAAAGCATTTAGCAAGAACATCTGGTTGATCTTCATGTTGGTGATGTCCAGCATCTCATAAGCTTGATCTAGTATGTCAGATAGATCCCCTCGAAGATCCAGCACCTCCTACCTGAGATAGTCCAAACCCATGATATGTTCTTTAGAGGGAAGATTGCTCATTAAAGGGAAGAATGCTTTTGGTGACACTCATTAGAGGGAAGATTGCTCATCGTCATCCTCTCCTTAGCCTGGTAAACCAATGGCAAGACTTCATTACGAGACATTAGGATGTCAAAACTCACAAACCGCAAATATTAATTGCAGTGATAATAATGCTAATTAAAATACAAACGTCAGTAAAGTATAGTGTCACCAATATTCAAAGCAATAGAATTTTTTTTATAAAAAAAATACGTGAGATAGAGTTTTAACTTTTTTTTTTGGTAGATATAAACTTAATAAAATTATAATTGATGGCTTGCACTTTGTATAGGACAAATAGAGCAAGTCAAAGTAGATCGAACAATAAGACAAATCAAAAATAAAATATTCTCCAAGCTCAACAAACTACAAAAAAACGTCCTTAGCTACTATGTGGTGGGGATTATGGACAATCAGGAACAAGATTATTTTCAACGACGAAAACTACGCAGAAATCAGGAAGCAAGAATCATATTTACGACACCTACTGCAACAAGTAGAAGACTCCAAAACATTGTTCTGGGAAGACATGGACACTATAATGACTCAACAACAACCGACACCCAGGCGCAAGAAAAATATTAGATGGTCGAAACCAGTGGTCAACCACTTCAAGATCAATTTTGACGGTTCTAGACTTCCCTCAGGTTTGGCCTCAACTGGGTTTGTTATTCGTGATCACACCGGGTTGGTTGTGTCTTCTGGCTCTTCGTTGTGTGGTTCTGTCTCTCCGCTGGTGGCAGAAACCTTGGCACTCCACTCGGCGCTCGTGGCTGCTAGAGATCTGGGATTGCGACGTATTGAGATCGAGGGTGACAATCTCACCGTTATCAACTCAATTTCTGGTGTCTGGCAATGCCCTTGGGAGATTGATATGATGGTCACGGACATCCAGGTTCTCCTACAACATTTTGATTGGGCTTCTTGTTCTCACGTCTTCCGTGAAATCAACCGTGTTGCGGACAAGATTGCTTATCTCGGACACTTCATGGATCATGGAGCTCCCGCATCTCATCCGAAGTTCCTATCCCTCGTCCATCAGGACGCCATTGGGAGACGCGTCAACAGGATCTGACTTATCCCAAAATCTTGCCTTGTATCCACACAAAAAAAAAAAATAGAGCAAGTGAACATGTAACTTTTGGGTACATAATGAATTTTTTATTTTTTTTTATAAGGTAAGAATTTGGAGGCCATATAGGTCTAACTTCTAGAGTGAACGACAAAGTTAGCAGACAAACCTTCAACCTAAATTATAAAGGTGCAATACATCCAGTAAAAAAATATTTTTTTTAAAAAAAACTAGTATTTGATTGGGATTGGATAAACATTGGAATCGAAACACGCCTCATGATCTCTCATTTTATCTCTCTCTCCCCCCAGACTCGAACCCTCAACCTGTGGTGTTGATGATACTCAATACAACCAACCAGGTAAGAGGGGAGTTGGGGCTAATATTTGATGAGAGTATCTCGGTAGCATACCATTACCAGCCTGCACCAAATTGGTAGTATATAAACTTCAAAAGCTGGCAATGTACGAATAATTGGAATTGTGCCAATTCCAGGCCTAGCCGTACTACCAATGTATGCAAACTGTGACCCAAAAGCTCCGGAGCCCCCATTAAAATTATCTGTCTAATACTCTAATATACATACAAAAATAGCTTGAGCTGAATCAAATTCAACTTTGTGCAATGCAAGAAAAAAATTCACATTTTTTCACTGAGTAACAAGAGTTCCTAATTTGATGGGAAGTTTTACACTTACCCAGTCCTAAAACGGAATCCTCATAAAACAACACATGTGACAAATGCCAACCAGTTGATTCTGGCAACAATTTTAAGAATATGGACAGTCCTGAAGTGCAGTTGGATTGCGAGTTTTTTCCTCAATTGCTTCTTTGAGCTTTCTCCCTAATGCAAACGCCACTGGTGGTGGGACTGCATTTCCTATCTGCCGGTGCCTATTGTGAATGTTGCCGAAAAATTTGTATCTATCCGGGAAGCCCTACATGGAGAGAAGGATCAAAGTTAGAAACTTTCCCTTGCCAAAGAACTTTCATGGCATGGTATCATACTGGATACATGTCACTTGTAGCATAAATGTCAGATTCCGACAATGTGATGTCTTCAGCAATTCAACAGTATACAAATACTGTCCTGTTTTCCCGGTTACTACTTACTATAATAAGAAACCCTCAACAGCAGTATATGGCAGAGTTACCCATATAACTAGTTCATGAACTTTTGACCATACTTTCTGGATTATAATTCAGGAAATTATATTTTCCATTTGGGGCAATTTAAATGCTAAGCTTGCAAAACAAATATGCGACACTGAAATTGAAAAGACTTACTTGAGATCGAGCACATTCTCGGACAGTTACAATTCTATCCTGATCAGGGTGAAAGCACATTCCGACCTTTCCCATTGGCTGTGGGTCAGTAATGGACGTTGGGAAGTTTCCTTCCCAATCCAACCTTCCAAACAAACCCTTCCACTGATTGTGCCTTTCAGCTGTGTTTGGTAGACACCAAGGAATAAGATCAACAATCTGTCCAGTAGACAGGCGTACCTGGAATAAAGAAGCAAATGAAAAAAAGATCTTCAACCACACTGGGATAATAAAAATCACAATTCCAACATCAGGATTTAAGGACTGTAGTTTATAATCCTCGTTTTTTTACAGATCAAAAGCATTAATCATTTCCTTGGTTTCCTACAATAGAACTGCAATTATTTTGCATTATTAAGAACAGTTAGCTTGATGTCCATATAATAAATGTGGAGCACAAAATACCTTTTCATCAGGAAGGTCACGCCAATCTGCACCAGGTCGTTTAGGAATTCTCTGACACCGAATGAGATTTAATTCATTCATTTCCTTTGAAATATGATCAGTCAGAGTCATCATATCTCCACGAATCATCTTTTGAAACCATGACACGGGCTCATTTTTGTACTGCAAACCAAAAATAGTAATAATTTGTTAAATGCCACTAAAAAGAGATAGGCCGGGGAAAAGGTGTGTACATCCTAACCCCCAGACCCTGCTTGATTGCGGGAAATAATGGGCTGTTGTTTTTATTGTTGCCATTAAAAAATTCAAGAGCTCCAGGTAAGTGGGAAACATTTACTACAAAAGCAAAAACAAAACAAAAATCTAACCTCCATTGTATCCTTGAAAGCCCCATTCTCGACTGCTGGAAGATCACCAATTGTATCCCTGACAGTAATAGAACGGAAAGGGGCACCAATGGAAGTACTCCTTACAGCAGCATACGGTACATTGCTATCTAGTGTAATTCTGAGTTCATGGCCAGCAAATACATGCATTGGTTCAGGCCATTCAGGCAATATCTCATCAGGAGCTGCAGCCCATATGAATGCTCGTTTACGAGATTGAGAAACACCAAAAGCTCCAGCTTCTAAAATGCCATATCTCACCTATAGTACAAAAAGTTAACCACATAGTGCAGACAAGTAAAGCTATTTCCATTATAACACTCAAAGTGCAGACAAGTAAAGCTATTTACAGTACCATGCTTTTCAGGTAACTAAAGTCAACCAAACTCTTATGCTTAAAGCACAAACTCGCTAAAATTAAAAGTTTCAGTTACCTGGTATCCCATCTCGAGAAGTGAAGCCAATGTAAGCCGAAATGTTTGGCCTTTGTTGAATGACACAATGTTCCTCACATTTTCTAAAAGAAAATATCTGGGCCTGAAGTAGTCCGCAAAGGACAAAAATGCTAAAATCATCTCACATTGAACTTTACTCCACGTGCTTTGATTAAATCTATTCATTCCTGAAAATCCCTGCATTACAAGAAGTATGTAAGCACACATCTTCCATCCACATATTGCATAGTTTGAGTAAATCCTACCTGACAAGGAGGGCCCCCATTGATAAAATCAACTTGTCCAGGTTTAGGTAAATCATTGATGACCTTCTCATCAAGCTTTCCAGCCAACTCCACAGCTTCTGGAGGAGAAATACAATCACTTTCATCCCCACATGTAGACATTATAGCCCTACGACAAATATTGAATCATGAGCAACAAAATTGAGGAAACTTTACTTGATAAAAGCTGCAGTGGAAATGTAATGAGTAACAGAAGGTTTACCTCAGGATTACATTACAATTGTTGATAAACATTGTTGCCTCTGGATGATTAAGGGTGAAAGCTTCTCCAGCAGGCTCTTCGTATTCAATAGCCCATTTGGTCTGTGCGACACCTGCAGACAGACAGTCATGACGTCAGATATATGAAGGTGATGAAATAAGCAAATGCATGTTCTAAAGTTGCAGATGAGCCAACAAGAAAGGGTGTCAGGGTATTACCTGACTGCTGCAAACCTTCAGAAAGTCCACCACAGCCAGCAAAGATGTCCAGAGTTGCCAATCTATTTGGCAGAGATGAACCCTTTTGATCAACAAAATCATCACTTGCTACTTGTTTACCCTTACCTTTCTTCTTCCAATTGGCCGAGTCATCTTGTAGAGAACTTAATTTGATGTTGCTTGGTAACTAACAAGGAAATAGAATCATTAGAGGACATATAGAACTGATCATTAAAGTCTCTGCCAATTTGACAAGGAACAAGTTAATACCTGCTTGATAGCTCCGCTATTAGGATCATAAATATGTTCACAGACAAAAACATGTTCATATATAGCAGGGCTTTTCAAAGATAGAACATCATGTTTTTTCAGGACTTTGCATTTCCCTTCAATAGAAGCCAAAGTCACCACAACTACTTCTTCGCTGTAATAGACCTGAAATTCATTTAAACAAGTTTTAAGTATATAAGGCCTTTAAGAGGTTAAGAAAGAATTGTAACATCGAGGGCCCAAGGAACAATTGTCTGTTATAGGAAATATTGCTTTTTCTGTATTCTACATCTTAGAACCAAATCAAATTCTAGTAAGGTGCATGATGCCATAAAGCTGGATAACATTTAAGTCTTTACCTCCCTCATATCAGAGCGATATGCCTTCTCCACTGAGATGTCCTCTGGTCTGAAAAATCTTCGGACTTTCACCTTAACTGACTCAGGGCTTACTTTTTTAGAAGCAGTTGGTGGCAAAATTTCCAAGAGTTGACAAACAACAAATGGCTTCAATCCCACATTTCTCCCACTTTTGAAAGTTCCCTTGTCTCTATCATTTGTTCCAATCTGATTAAAAGGTAAATATACAAAGTCTTCGAATTTGTAATCAGTTCCTTTATATGTGAAGCTACTTTTGGAGGTGTTCAGGTTGAACGACTGCTTCTCTTCCTGGCATTCCTTCATTTTACAAGAGTGACAAATTCCACTACCACTGCCCATGGTCTCACTTGGAAGCCTTAGGAATGCACCTCTTTGAGGCGAGTACAAACATTTGCAGTAATACTCCAGTGGCAATCCTTTCTTCTTTCTCTCCTCGGCCTTTTCCCTGTCTATCTTGTCAGCTTCAGCATTAACTTTGCGATGCTGAAAGCCCCATTTCCTCAACCGCATCTCCACTGTCACACTTTGTTTGACTGCTCCAAGTTCAAACTCCAGACAGTCCTTGGTCAAGAACACCTCCCTCTCATTAGCAGCAATACCTAAAATTGTCTGAGATCCTTGCACCATAAGTCTCCCATGAACCATCTTTCTTCCATCTAACGTTTCAAACATATACTCCACAAAATACAGAGGGGATTCTTCTGAATCAAGTGTCTCAACAAGAACAGAGCCCCCAACAGAAACCAACTCTCCACGAATGTAAGCCTGTCGAAAAAGAACTTCATTGCCACAAGTTTTCCCTGCTGGCTCTCCATCCCATTTGATATCCTGATTGGAACAGCGCAACCTTTTCTGGGTGGAAATTGGAGACTTTTCAGTTTTCTCAGAAAATCCTTTGTCTTCTATCTCCTCTTCAGGATCATCTTCATTTTCTTCAACTTCATCTTCAACTTCTACATCCTCCTTTTGCTCAGGACTTGCTCCTTCCTTCAAATTCTCAGGAGAATAATGTGAATAAAATTCCCCCCAGATTCTGTTAATCAATCTAGTAGTTGTAGCAGGCATCAGCTTCCTCTTTGATGTGACAGTTGTCATTGTTGCTCTTGGATTCAAGTTGGCTCCTTTATTAATAATGACAATCTTCTTCTTCACCAACCATTTAGTGTGATGACGGCCTAACATTTTCTCTTGAAGTCCACTAACAAAAGCAGACTTTCTAATGGCATCATCAGGATACTCAGCAAATTGCTGTAGAATTATCTGACCATGGACGACCACATACCTCTCAATTTCTGCTACGTTTGACGATATAAAAGCAGGGTCACCGGTATTGAGCTCAGATAGCTTCTTGATAACATCTGAGAATGAGAGCCGCGCTGCTCGGCTCTGCTCCTTTAACAGCATGATGATACTGATACCCAGCCGGGCTGTTTTTATTACTGTCTCATACCAAGGAGCATACTGCTTGGATGGCTTTCCAAGTCTATACCTATTGAAGTAGGATAAAGATCAAAATGCATGACAACAGAAAATGAATCAAATCATTGATGATAAAAGATAGCAGCTGAAAGTATGAGAAACAGCATGAAATCAGCAGGTTTCCGGTTAGAATTTAGTACATATGTTCTACCCCCCAAGCTCGCGTGTATAGGTGTTAATCACTTACTGATTCTTGTAAATTGGAATGTGATTCCTCTATGTAACAATTTGCTTCGTTTCATGCATGGAAATTATAGGTGGGAATCTGTTATGTCAATGGAATTGAAACATTTTTCTAAAATCAATTTTTTTTCCTCCAAAATCAAACTGAACTCTTCAAAAACACCAATTTTCCATTTTCAATTAATACAACATATCAGATTCACAAAAGTACAATGTTTTCATCTCCTAAATGATGACATCAGACTGACAAATGGAATATCAAATTAATCCAACATAACAAATGACACCTCAAAGCAATGAATTGTGTACCCATATGCATACTGCAACTTCATACAAACCATATCTGGTAACTAACCTTTCCCTTGTTATGTTAGGGATGTTTATCAATTTGATACTAACCTGGTTTTACTCTGTGGAGACTGTCTAATCTTACTTACAATAGTGAAGCCAAAGCACAAATTATCTGCCTTAGGAGACGCAAATGCTAAAAGATAAACAACCTTTCTTTAAATTAATCCAAGAGCAATATGTCTACTAAAAACCAATTCAGTATCAAAAAAGGAAAACAAAATATCACCAAACAAACATGCAGCAGGAAAATAGTAATAACTCAATGACACAGCAAAGATGGAATTTGCAAATAATTAATTTGAAAAATAAGAACAAAGTCTTGAAGCAAATTAAGAAAGAACAATACCAGGCCATATCTGTTCTGATTGATATGAAGATCATATCTGCTCCAAACTCAATCATCCATTCCTTTATAGCACTCAGATATATTGGGACTCCATCAGCATCTGTCACTCCAGATGATGAAGATTGATCCAATTCTGCATTAAGACAAAACCCAGGGTAGCCACTTCCATCATCAAAAGTCACATTGCCAGACCCAAAAATTGCCACATCAATATCAGCACAAGGTTTCATTGGCAGGAGCTCCAAGGAAATCAGCCGTGAATCAGAATTATAAAGTGACCAATTATGAAGCATGTTTTTGGGAAGATCATCTGGGTCACAGACATCCATTGAACTATCATCTATCATGTATTCATCAGTTTCTTCAACGCATGGCTTGTAATAAGCTGGGAGTGGATAGTCATTTGCAATCTCATCTTCATTGATTTTGATATAAAATCTATTGGATGATGGAACTCTCTGCTTATTTTTCTTCTGCTTCATGGAACGCCAATACTCCTCTTCTTGCAATAACCGGGCCAACTTCACATCTTCATCTTCTTCAAGAGGCCCTGACAAGTTGGACTGGTTTTTCTTCTCCCCATCCCCAATCTTCAAACTCCCACTTGGAACAATGTCTGTCAATGCGATATGTGCAGGACCAAAAGCCAAACTCTTCTTACACTCATCGTGAAGAGCAATGAGCACAGGCAGCTCAGCAAATCTTTTCTCGTTTTGCTGGGAGGTCTCGTCCAAACCAACCAGCTGATTATAAATGAAGTCACCCTGTGAAATGAGGAACTCCTTGATTGACACCCCTTGAGGAAAATTGTTACTGTCACTCATGGAGCGAACCACCTTAGCAACCAGCTCATCAAGACAGATGTCTGGATTGCCAGCAGATGTTCTAGAAACTTGCTTATATACTTCAACCGCAGCACGAGCCTTCTCGTAAAACAGGCCATAAATCTTTCTATAGCTCACGGATGGCTTGCGACAATCATAATCAGCAATATCCGTCGAAACCCATATAACAGGAGAGCCATCTTCATAGCCAGAAATATCCCATGTTTCAATGCGGCCAAATCCTTCACATCTTACCCCCTTTTCTTTGATTTTATCTGAGCTCGGCTCGAGGGGCAAGACTACACCAGTGATGAACAAGTCTGTAACCTCCAGCATTTCTACAGGCTGAGGTTTACCTTCTTCATCATGAAACACAAAATCTACAAGTCTTCTATTGGGCCGAGGGATATCATGCCCAGAGGTCAAGCTGATAGCAGCTATCTCATCATCAACTATGCAGTCTCTTTTCACCTCAACTACATCATCTTTCCCATTTGAGCGAACAGCTTTCTCCTTGAAGTCTGAACATGCCGCATTACGCCTCGGCATCTTCCGGGAGGGTAATGCAAGCTCTTCGCTTTTATCTCTTTTGCCTTTGCCTTTGCCCTTCTGTTTACCTTTGACCTCTCCTCCATTACTGTCACAGACGACCGAATCCTTCATCCCATCAACACTTCCCATTCCTGAAGTTGGATTCTTGATACGCCCTATCGTTTTCCGTTACGGGACCGCCGAACCGAAATCGCCGATGACGCCGGCGACCCCAATCCGCGGAGCGAGAAGAAAATAAAGAACAGGTGAAGAACAGAGATTAGGGAGAGGGAAAAGAACGACTTACAGAGAACAAGCGAACAACGGAAGAACAACAAGGGTTTTCTCCTGGCTCCCGCTTGAGAGAGAAGATCGGAAGATCAGGACTAGGGTTTTAGAATTTAGAAATGGAAATGCCTACTGACAGCAACCCGACCCGACTCTATAAATCCTGAAATGGGCGCCTAAAAATTAGGGTTTTTGGACATTTGGGAGGGAAACGCGAAACTCCCGCCCTTCGAAATCTTATTTCCCTCCCTCTGCAAATTTCAAATTTTTGATTCCAATTTTGCGGATGTAACTCAAATTCGAAACGCTCGAGCCTCGATCGAAACTCAAAAGGTATGCCCTACACAGTAATTGATTTGGACATCTTCACCCATTCTAGCAAATCTAGAAAGAGTAGGGTTGATATTAAATCTGGATTTATTTTTATTGGTATATCCGTTAATTTCTATTAATGTCCAGTTTTATCTGTTAAATAAATTCAAACTATATACTGTATTGTTTTCTTAAATACTTTTCTTCTCCGTCACGCAAAAAACTACTCGTTTAACTCCGTCTTGATTTCTCTCTTGTAAAACGACTAGCGCAGTCAATGTGAATAAATCCTTATAAACTTCATTGCTCAAGACATTTTATGAGAATAAACAATATTGTCCTTTTTAGAAATTCAAAAAATATCAGATCTAAATTTCACATGATCATATTTTGATTTACCGTACAGTCATTGATTTGGACATCTTCCCTCATTCTATCAAACGTATAAAGTATGGTTGATATTAAATGGATTGGATTTATTTTTATTGGTATATCTGTCAATTTCTATTAATGCACGGTTTTATCCGTTAAATTAAATTATATTTTAAATACCTTTCTTCACCGTCACGCAAAAAACAACTCGTTTAACTCCATGTTGTTTTTTCTCTTGTGAAATGACCAGCGCCCTAGTTAGTTTTAAGTCGATGTGAATAAATCCTTTTGAACGTCATTGTTAAGGACATTTTATGAGAATAAACAATATTGTCCTTTTTAGAAATTCAAAAACTATCAGATCTAAATTTCACATGATCGTATTTTGATTTACCGTTAAGTCATTGATTTGGACATCTTCCCCCATTCTATCAAACTTATAAAGTATGGTTGATATTAAATGGATTGGATTTATTTTTATTGGTATATCTGTCAATTTCTATTAATGCACGGTTTATCCGTTAAATTAAATTATATTTTTTTTAAAATACATTTCTTCTCCGTCACGCAAAAAACAACTCGCTTAACTCCGTCGATGTGAATAAATCCTTATGAACTTCATTGTTAAGGACATTTTTTTAGAATAAACAATATTTTCCTTTTTATAAATTCAAAATATATCATATTTAAATTCCACCGAATCATATCTTGATTTACAGTACCATTGATTACGTTGAAATTTATCTCAACATTTAAGAAAGCTACGAGTTATTAGGCAAGTGTCTTGATTTAAATTTCACCGAATCATATAAGATTAAAATTTCACCGAATCATATCTTGATATACCGTACCACCCTATAGTAAAGCTTTGATTTCTTTAACGACTTTCAACCTTAAAAAAAAACAAGTCAATGGTAACCAAAAGGCGTAACTGTTTGTCGGATAGAGAAACGAGAGGAATATAAAAAAAAGGAATATTTTATTTTTTTAATGACTCATAATTCACTTTTATAAGATTATCAAAGATGGGTTAACAACCCCATGTAAGAAATCAAATAATAACAAAAAGTTGTATTTAATTAGTGAATAAATCACCTTCTAAATTTTCCTCCTCGTAGTTCATGCTCACACTTACAAATTAAGATGTATGTATGCATCATCCCCTATAAATAGGGTTGTGCACAGTGCACTAAATGTAAAGATGATCAAGTTAAATAGATTCAAGTTATCTAAAACTTCTATTTCAATATTCCACAAAAATATAACACGTTATCAATATAAGGTCTAAAAACCAAGTGAGTTTTTGAGTTCTCAAGATTAAAAAAACCCTAAATCTCAACTCCTTAATTACAACAAACATTTTACTAAAATCGATTTTTTAGAGGAGTAAGCTGAGTATAGTTGCTCAAATTAGGATCCTTTCCATCGGAAACTCATAAAACTCTAAGATCTTTCCGTTTTACATCATTCTTGTTCAGATCCGTTTTCAAAACTAACAAAACTTGGAACAAAAAAAAAAGGCTCAATACAATTTCACGAGTTTTCATACAAAACCAATTTTTTCGAAAATAAAATACATGAATTTCATCATAGAGTTTTAGAAAATCCTTCACTCCAAAACAAAAATAGTAGATTTAGAGTTATTATAGGTTACTTGTGAAAATACTACATAATACAATACCATACCCTTTTTTAGCTTCTTTTACTCGCATTGTCGGAACCTCCATCGGAAAGCCTAGTTACACTTGCAGTCCTTGGTCATCCACACAACAAAGGAAACCACCAAAATCGTTATTGTCACTCCACAAACGAACATCCTTAGTAAAACATGATCAATCTAAGTCATTTTTTTGCTTGAATGAATGATGGTGAGAGGATGAGAGAGATGGAGTTGGATTATGAGAGGGGGGGAGGGGGGGCGGGGTTTGAAGGGCGGTAGTAGTAGCATGAGAGTGGTAGTATTTTAGGTTGGGAAAACAAGAGTAGAGGAAGAGGAGAAAAATCAAAAAAGATATACGTAAATAATATAATTTAATCCAACCTATAATATATTATAGCCTGCCATTTTTTCAGCCTGAATTATGAATGCATCGTTTTAAAAAAAAATAGGTGTAAATTTTTAAGGTATAAATCCTTATGAAATGACACTTCATGAGAATAAACAATATTGTATTTTTTAGAAATTCAAAAAAATACCATATCTAAATTTCACCATGAATCTTGGTTTACCAAACAATTGATCATGTTGAGATTAATCCCAACGTTTACGGAAGCTAAGAGTTACAAGGCAATGCTTGATTTCGATTAATTGTACAATCTTGATAGTGAAAAACTCCGTATAGTGAATGTTTGATTTCTTTAACGACTTTAAACCTTAAAAAGGAATATGTTAGCGGCAACCGAAGGCGTAACTGTTTGTCGGATAGAGAAACGAGGTGTGTAAAAAAGGGAATATTTTATTTCTTGAATGACTTACAATTCAGTTTGACACGCACTATATAATAGTGCCATAGGAAGTAATCCAACTACATTTAGTGCCAACTTTATACGAATTTTCAACAAATGAACTTTTATAAGATGGATTAACCCCGATTAAGAAATAAAATAATAACAAAAAGATAGTATGGGGGGTTAAAGAATGATGCACAAAATTGCTTACTTTTACAACTCTGTCACACATAAATGATAAAACATGGAGAAAGAAAACGAGTCTTTCCTATTTTATCACATTGAGAAATTCAATTTAATGTAATGAACAGATAAATTTGAGATATTTGACAAACTGACAACGAACTAAATCGGTGAAGTGAAAAATATTTCTATGAAATGGAGGCCAAAAGACTCAATAAAAACAACCTTAACTAGCTTTGAATGATGGGATTTGGAGGTTGAACCTCACACGTCACACTCATACGAAATAAATGAAACTAGCGTAGTACCTGTGCGTAACGCACGGGATTTGTAAAATGTATTATATTTTATAGAAGATATTACCATAATTTATTTACATTATATATTAGATATATTATACTATTGTAATAATATGAAAACAATATAGCAAAATAATATAAATTTGGATAAAAAAAAATAATGCTTATATTATATCAATATATAATATATATGGCAAAACGTCAATGTCTCACCTTCCTCGCTGGGTCGGGTTTGAGAAGAAGAAGTGGAGGAAAAATCATTAAACAAAATGGGGATTGGGAATTGAGCTCATTGCTTATTGATAATGAAAATATTGAACTTGTATTCAAATTTTATATTTCAAAAAAGTATTTTATTTGCCTGACATCAACAATAATTGTACAATATTTCATTTAAATATGAAATTTGAAATTTGAAATTATTTTATGTTAAAGGAAACATAGCTCTAATCATATTAATAATATTCAATTTTCATTTTTGAAGCATACATACTCTAATCTTGTAGAGTATATATGTTAATTTTCTTTTTAGATCATTGTGGTTATGGAAATTAAACATTCATCTTCATCACCATCTTGCATTAAAAAAAGGATTTTTTTTGCTAAGTGTCCATTTTCTATAAAGCCTTTTGTAAAATGTCCACTTTTATTTCCCCTTTTGCAAAATGTCCTAATATTACATTTTTGCCCCTCCTTCCCATTCCCTTCCTTCCTTCCCATTTTTATTTTGACCATTGACCGGTCAAAGTCAATGAATTGGTGACACAACTTTGGTGACACACAAAAAATTTGGTGACACGTTTTTTTTTCGATTTTTTTTTACGAAATTAGTGTCACCACCTTTATAAGTGATGACACCGGTCAATGGCTTTGGTGGTCAATGGCTTTGGTGACACATGTATGATAATAAACAAATTTGTGGGTGACAATTTTTTTTTTACGAAATTAGTGTCACCGCCCTATCGCTGTCACCACAACTCATATCGCTGTCACCACCCTTATTGCGGTCACCACCTCTATCGTTGTCACCTCCCTATCGCTGTCACCACCACTCCTATCGCTGTCACCACCACCTCTATCACTGTCACCACCACCGCTATCACTGTCACCACCCTTATTGTTGTCAGCACCTCTATCGCTGTCACCGCCCTATCGCTGTTACCACCACTTCTATCGCTGTCACTACCACTCCTATCGCTGTCACCACCCTTATTACTGTCACCACCTCTATCGTTGTCACCGCCCTATCGCTGTCACCACTCCTATCGATGTCACCACCACTCCTATCGCTGTCACCACCACTCATATCGCTGTCACCACCACCTCTATCACTGTCACCACAACCCATATCGTTGTCACCACACCTCTATCACTGTCACCACCACCCATATTGTTGTCACCACCTCTATCGTTGTCACCACCCTATCACTGTCACCACTCGTATCACTGTCACCACCACTCCTATCGCTGTCACCACCCTTATTACTGTCACCACCTCTATCGTTGTCACCGCCCTATCGCTGTCACCACTCCTATCGCTGTCACCATCACTCCTATCGCTGTCACCACCACTCATATTGCTGTCACCACTGATGTCCCCACCCTTATTAGAGATGACACTCGGTGACACCATATTTTAATCCCATTTATTCCTAGACACTAGTAATAAATGAGAGAAAAATAAATGGCCTAGACAACAATCGGATATCACTAAGTGGGTTAGGGGAAGATTTACCAAATGAATCTACTCCTAGTCACGGCCCATTCAAACAATAAAAGGCCCAAAAAAATTGCACTCTCCAAATTAAGCCCATCTCTCCACTCTAACAGTAACCGACAAAAAGTCCATGACAGCAAGAATTAAAGGGAGAGCTCATAGTTGCAACTCAAAAACCTTCATGACAGCAGCCCCTAAGACCATGTTTATCAGTTACTATTTAAGATACTAAAATTACTACTTTTTTATTTATCTCTCTCCGCCACATCAGCATAACATACTTTTCCCACTTTTTTCAGTTTAACAATAGCATCTCAAGCATCCACCATCCATCTTTTTTTACCAATTCAATTTACGAATATACCCTTCTATAACAATTATTTCTAACATGTTTATAATATGATTATAATATTATATTCGCATTTAAATACTAAATTGTAATTATAAAATTTTGATTTAAAATAAAATAGAAAACTTCATTTTTTGATATTTAAATCATCCAAACATTCAATGAAGTGTGTTACGAACAAAAAAAAATTAACTGGACTAGGTATGAAGTTTTGAAAAATGCCAGAAATTTTCGAACACAGTAAAACCCAAATTTGAGCCCTGACCAAGATCCAATTTGTTCGTGACTCGATTCCCTATCCGGAAAGGTATTATAATAAGCAATCGGACACCGAATGACCAAGATCCAATTTACCGATCAAAATTACAATTTAATTACATCAAAATAAATCAATTTTTCCAAATTACGTCGAAACATATTCAAATTTGATGTCTATGTGTAGAGAAAAATGAATATAGTATTTTGGTAAAAAAAAATTAAACAGATTTTTACATTTTACATAGCAAAATTAGCATTATTTAAATGTAATTTACATCGGTCAGATTGCATCTCAGCCGTCCGTGGCTTTCAATCTGAGCCGCTCGTCCCCCAGCCTGTGTTGTGGCGACACCTGTCCGCCCTTGCTGCAGCTTTGCGTCAGGCCGGCCAGTGAGCTTGCGCCAGCTGTCGATTGGAAAAATTGGCATCGATGCCAATTTTGCTCCCCACAAGCATCCCAAATCCTCTCTCCTCTATATTTTATTATTTTTTTTAGCTTTAGCATCCGAAAAAGAGCACTGTTAAAAGTGCTCTAACGTCTCTTGACAGTAGAACAGGAAGCCACAATAAATGAGAAAAAAAAATATACAGTGTAATCAAATACAATATGACCAAAATAAATAAATAAGAACATATGATTTCATGAAAAATATAGTGTAATCAAACACAATCTCTACGAAAAATAGTGTAATCAAGCATTCAATCGAAGAACTTGATACAAAGATATCAAATGTGACAATTTATTAAGCAATATAACAAACCGCAATGTCCAAATATTCAACTGAGCAATTATATGTTCTTTTTCACCTTCTAATAGTCAATCGTATAGCATCTTCGTTTCTTTCTAACTCCAATATACAGATCAGAATCAATATGGACAATCAGCACAAATGAACATCATCAACAAGGGCCAAACAATCCACCTTAATTCGTAGCTTGAAATTAGACATGGGAAGATCTAGATCAAGTAAATATGTAGAATTTTGATGTAACAAGTGCATACCTTAACTAAATCACCTAAAATCTGATTGTCATCAAGTATGTCATCATTTCCTTCTATTTTGGCAGTAAGCCACGTTGAATGCTCTTTGTTTCTCGTTTTAACAGAAATTGCTTTATAAGTTTGGACTTCCAGTGACAACGTAAGTGTAAAATTGCTACCTCAACTCCTGGTTCAGAGTCACCTGCAACTCCACAAACGGCCCCCTGTTAGGCGACCTCAATTGGACTTCCGGCGACAACAGCACTCCCATCGATACATCAGGCGGCATCAAACGCCCTGTTAAGTGTAAAATTAACATGGTAGTTTTCCTTAACAGCAAGACCAGTTGGCATCAAGCGCATCGATACATCATCAACAACACTCCCATCATCCGCGAGTCCAGTCCTCAGCCTCTCTGTCAGCGGATCCATGTTCATTCGATTCCGTTCTGAATTCGTTTAGTTCCGATCTTCGAGAATTTCAGATCTCTGCACTGCGATGATGACGAATTCGACAGATCAAGAAGACACCAGGAACTGCTAGGGTCGGAGAGGCCGCTGGCGTAGGAGAGATCGGAGACAGGAGATCGCGCGGGTTCAGGAGGAGGCGTTATTCTCTGTCACCAGATCCACCGCATCTTCTCCCTCATCACCACCGCTTGCCATAACCAGATCCGATCTCGAATTTGCCGGAATCGGACTCCTGGAGATTAGCAGACGACTAGGGCGAGAGAGAAGGAATCTGGGGGGGGGGGGGGGGGGGCGCCACCGTGAAGACCGCCTCCGCCTCCAACCAAATCGAACATCCGCGATCGAGCAAGATGAAGGTGGGAATTCGGTGGAGTTCATGGCGGTGGGAGATCTCAGACCTGACAGGAATAAGGAAAAGAAAGGAGATTGGGGGATAAAAATTGAAATACTGTCAAATACATAAGGCAGGGTAGTATGGGGTTTTCAAAAAAAATTAGGACATTTAGTAAAAACAGATTTTAAGTGGACATTTTACAAAAATGGGTTGGCAAAATGGATATTTAGCCAAATTTTTTCTTAAAAAAAACACGAAATCAATTTTATAATATAAATGGTAATATATGAGAAGAAAATATATACACGGACGAATCAAAACAAAGTCCATAACCATCAATTGAATTCAAATACACAATTTACAACAAACATAAAGTAGGAGTTTGAAATGTTATTATGGATAATTGAAATTTTTATTAGTATGATGTGAATGAAAACTCAAGCCCTTATACATAGAAAGAGAGAATAAAAATAAAAAGATTCTTCCCTTGCAAGATTGATAGAGATTAGATAAATAAATTGGTTTTATTTTACTCCATCAAAAAATTTAATATTTTGAAAATTGGTTAAAAACTTCATAAGATGAATAATAAAAAATTGCAATATTATCTAAAAATCCAAAGAATCAGATTTTCTATTTGATTATTATTATTATTATTATTATTATTATTATTATTATTATTATTATTATTATTATTATTATTATTATTATTATTATTATACATTATTGTTGATTAAAAATATTAATTAATTAATTAATTGAAACTTTCATTGGTAGATTATATATTTTTTCATGGAATTAGTTTTGTAATTAAAAATAAATTGAAATTGAAAAGGTTTAAAAGTGCGGCTATAGTTTGAATTAGAGAAAATCTCTAATAAAGATAATACAAATTAAAAGATTTTCTATTTTGTTAAGATTTTATGACAAAAAAGAAATAAAAATTTATGTCAAGTCATTAAATTCAGATAAAGTTTAAACAATTCATTATTTAATTAAAAACAACTTAAGATAATTTTTAAGGAAAATTAATCGATTTCGTAAAGAAATTCTAGACAATTGAGTCAACATTTTCCCAATTACGTGTGTGAGAGTGCATGGTAGTTAGCTTGTAAATAAATTATTCTAAAAAAGTAAAAAGTATTATAAATAAATTAATTAGATTGTTTTACTCGTATTACTTGGTAGTTAGCTTATAAAAAAATGATTCTAAAAAAATATTCTAAAAAATTAATTAGATTTATTAATTCAAAAATACATAAGATACAATTACTTTAATTTAATAAATAATTAATGTGAAATAATGATTTAAAGTAGAGAATCTATACAAAAAAAGAAAAGAAAATCAAAGCATCTTAATTTTAGTAGTAATTAATTGTAACTAAATCAACTATTTTTAATAAAATAATTAAATATAAATTAATATAAAAAAGCTATAAAAATGAGATAAGTATATAATTTATTTTAACAGTAAATAAATAATTTATTGATTGATTTAAACTAATTTTAAACACTCCCTAACAATAAAACATTGTTCGAGAGTGTTTTAAAAATTAGTTAAATATCGAATCAGTTGAAGATCGATATGAACTTTGTAATATGTCCAAAAATTATTCAGTTAAAATTTTTAAAAATGTGATGTAGTATAAAATTAAGATTCAAGTAAAATATTATGTGATTAAGTTAAACAAAATGTATAAATAAAGTTGATAATGAATAAAGATTTGTATTGAACATATTTAGTTAAATTAGTAAAATAGAAGATTTGGATAATTAATACATATTTGAATTACTTGATTACTTTTAAATTAGTTTGATTATTAAAAGTTTAAATTGAGATAATTTTTTTAAATGAAAGGTGGGCCCATATATTTAAGTAAAAAGTGACACGTAGGATGATTAAAGGAGAATCCGTCATGTGGGCGCTTTTTTTTTTTCCGGATCTGATTTCGCTGTTGTGAAAAAACTGCTCATTCCACCGAATAATGTTTCAGAGTCAACCGAATAATGTTATATTTCATTTTTCCATCCATTTGAGATCAAATTTTACTGTTTCAACTGAATAATTTGTCACATACTACCGAATAATTTTTAATTTTTTGTCAATCAATTTTAGTTTTCACTCCGAGTTAATTTTTATGCATTCAGTTTTGAAATATTATTCGGTAGAATAGTTATATTTTTTGGGAAATAAAAACAACATTATTGAATAGAATGTATGAGTATTCGATGGTATAGGAATTATTATTCGGTCGTATATGAGAGGTTTTATGCTATTTGTCAATCAGAAACCTCTATATATCGATGAATAATGATCTAAATTTCAACGAATAATTAACAAAACATTAACACTAACCACCAAAATTCGACATATTCATCTGAATAATTAACAATATTGAATAGAATGGATTCGAACCGACCACCCCCACCACCACCACCACCACCACCACCACCACCACCACCACCACCACCACCACCACCACCACCACCACCACCACCACCACCACCACCACCACCACCACCACCACCACCACCACCACCACCACCACCACCACCACCACCACCACCACCACCACCACCACCACCCCACACACAAAAAAAAAACAAGCATATCACCGGCAATAGCCCGAAACCGAATCAAGGAGGTATGAGGCGGCGAGTTGAGGAGGGGAGGAGGAGGCCCGGAACCGCCCGGACGGCAATAGTCCGGAACCGCCCGGATCTGAGCGAGAGGGGAGGAGGCCCGGATCTGAGCGAGAGGGCTTGGATCCGGCAAAGGGCGATAGGGCGAGGGCGGCCAAGACGATGCCATACTCCGGTGCCGACGAGGACTGAGCGCTCTTGATTTCGCAAGGCTGACAGAACCTAGCCTTGGCTCAGGAAGATCGAATGGAGTATTGATTCTCTGACGCCACACTCCAGCCAGGACGAATCATCGTCTCCGCCTTCTTCAGGATCGCACGCCGAATTGTCGACGGGGGCGGTGGCTTGGCCTGATTCGGCTCCGATTTCGGCGGAGCGGTGGAGGTGCAGGCATAAACTTCGATCTGGCGGAGGAGAACTTCGATCTGGATCGACGCTGTTGCCGAGATTCGTTGTTGGCCGACGCTGCTCTTGGTGGCCATGGTGGAGGAAAACTTCGATCTAGATTGACGTTGTTGCCGGGATTCGTTGTTGGCCGATGCTGCTCTCGGTGGCCATGGCAGAGGAAAACTTTGATCTGAATCGAGATTGAGTCCATGGTGGTCGACACTGATCTCGCCTTCCAGTAAGAATGGCATGTGCTGACATGGTTGGTTTCTGTACTCTCCTGCTTCGAAATCGGCCGCACCGCTCCGCTTCCTCCTTCAAGTAAGGTTTCTGGTGGTTATTTGGTGTTTATGGATCTCTCGGAAGTTGCAGATGAATTCAATTGACCCTTTCTTTTGCCTGTATAGTGTAGCTTGATTTGGATGATCTAGATTTGGACTGAAAGTAGCACCTGCCCGCCGCCGCCGCCTAGCCTTCGCTCGTCTCCTCCTCGACTTGCCGCCTTCAACTCGCCTTTGGGGCTGCTCCACGAAGAAGAAAGCATTATCTAGGGTTTTATGCAATTCCTTTACACGCGCTACACCCCCGTTAAATTGAGTTTGGGCTTCTTTTTCACTTTTTTTTTAAAACCACCCAATTGACGTGGTATCATCTTAGCCTTTTATTTTTTTTAGATCAACGGTCCTCAATTGTGCACAAAGTACACCCTAAGGGGTGTGCACTTTATACCCATTCTCTTTCTCTCTCTCTCTGTATATATATATATATATATATATATATATATATATATATATATATATATATATATATATATATATATATATATATATATATATATATATATATATATATATATATATATATATATATATATATATTATAGATATACCTCAATCTCATCCTATACGACACCTTTAATGAGTCCTTATTTTAAATAACCCTGGAACAACACATTTTTTTTCTTTAGGTGTCACACGAACAATGACAAGTGACTTGACAATCCATGTATAAGATTTGAATTCTTACGAACCACGATCGTATGTCAATTAAGCCTCTTCAAATTTGTTATCCTCACTTAATGGGTAACATGACAATCCATAATTACATGGGTTGTAGTTCGAGCTTTTATAAATCACTCTCGCATCTCTTATACATTGATATGAAGCAAACGACCCACTAACTCTTGGGATGTTACACCACTGTGAATCTAGAGTTCAAATTAACCATTGTTCATTAACAATGCAAACTAACGTGCACGAATAGTTCTTCCTCGCTCGAGATCACCCATATAAAAAGAAGACAAAAAAGTAAGTGATTTAAAAATCTAGTGTCCACCCTGAACACCAATTGTTAGTCGTCTTCAACATAATTCTTGATCTTTCGTGGAGTCCTATTTGCAAGCGTGATGGTAATCTCTTAAACAACGAGCATATTTCCATGTCAAATCATCGTATGTCAGATAACCCCACCTTTCTCCATCGTGCCTCCATTATACGACTCCCAACTCATCGCCAACTCTACATTCTCATCATCACAATTATAAGAGCACCCTCTTTGGACTTTAGGTGCCGCCTATTTCCCATTGCCAACCACACGCTCTCATTATCGCATTTTCATATTATTGCTTTAAGAACTCATTCGCTTTATCAAGCTCTATGAATCAAGTAACCCCCCCCCCCCCCTATACAAGGCAAATATTTGGGAAGTACGTGTCATACCATGTTGACACACCATCCAATAGCGTCCTTTCGGACGAGTGAAAGGAATTTCGTATGCGACATGAGTACATCATGTCCATGATATGCCTAAGATGAGCTACCTTGTCTACTACTTGGTTGGCCTTGGGAAAGATATGTTTGCAAGTCGCCCACTTAAAACATTGGAGGAGATGCAGAATATCTGTGAAGATTATATCAATCTTCCGATCGGGATTCTAGGATCGAATCATAACAGGGTCTTCGGATCGGATCGTAAGATCCCATTAGAGGGTCGTAATATCCTCGAAATATAATAAAATAATAAAAATATAAAAAATATATACAACAAAGTGGCTTAATTTAAAGTTATAGAATGAGGAAAAAAATGTTAGTTACACAATATATTTTGGTTTCAAAAGATAAAAAGCTACATTTACGACCTTAAACATTGTCATGTTGATTAAAAGACTCGAAAATCATTGTCTTTAAGCCATTTTTCGTGTTTTATACAAGAATGTATACATTTAAACTCCCTAAAATCAACCAAGGAAACAAAACAAATATTTGAAAAATACATATTGTTAATAAAAACAGGATCTTTAGAATCGAGTAGGATCATTAAATCCTATCGATCCATTAAGATTCTAAAGATCTTATAGTAGATCCTACACAAAAAGATTATATGCATAGATCCGGATCGAGCTCATGAGTAGGATCCTAGGATTCTAAAGATCCGGATCGGGATTCTAATAACAATAATCTCAAGGACATTTGCACTTCCCATAAATGCAATTGATGACCATGAGGTTGTCACCCTCAATATCAACTTGTCGTATACCCAAATCCATTACCATCAATAGACTAGACCATAACATCAGGGCTTCAACCATAAGGGGCAACTCCCTGCCGCTCTACGAGCTACTAGAAACAACAACCGGCCAGTTGAATATCGGACGATGAAGCCCGAAGTAGCAATACAAGATGAGACCATAGAACCATCAAAATTAATCTTTAAGTGGCATGTTGAAGGTTTTTTCCATCGAAGTTTTTTCTTACGCCTGGGTGGGTTATGTGGTCATGTGTCAGCGGTGGTAGTGTCATCCCAAGAAATGTTTTTGGAGTCTTGAAGTTGTTGTATGAGTTGTCGTAGGTATCCTTCCTGTTTATTTACTTCTGCAAAATTATCATCATTGAAGACAATTTTATTCAATAGTATTCCAAACACCCCGACCTCCAAATTGGGCCAAGGTGGATCTTTGTATTTTGTCAAGTTGTGCAAAAATATCATCTACTCCCTCCGTTAATTAAAACTTGACGTTTTACTATTCACGCACGCATTTTTAGGTGTTAAAAACTATATAAAATATTAACTTTTTAAATAATTTTTTTAAATAATATCATACTTATTACTATTAAGTATTAGTTTATAAAAACAAATGTAAAAAAAAGTTAATATTTTATATAGTTTTTATCGTTCTAAAAAAGCGTGCATGAATAGTAAACGACAAGTTTTAATTAACAGAGGGAGTATAATTTGTCTGATTGTACGACTCGTTTGGATCACCCCATGGATAGTAAGCGCAATTTTGCTATCGAGTTTGGTGATCATTCGTAATGAATGGGTAAAATTTGTGAATAGGTGCATGGAATCTTCCTCATGATGGTTGCAACATATGTAGGGCAGGGGTACCACAACTCATTTCTCTGCTAATCTAGCTTTTGTTGGGGTACTATTCATTGCAGTTTTTTCAATGAAAGATTTGATTTTCATAAAACAATCCATGATATCCCAAATTCAAGCAATATCACTTACTTCGATTCTTTGGTTCCCTGTAATCTTTGTCTATTGTTGCAGCAGTTGTAGACCAACCATGGCGACTGGTTCGCCAATAAACTCGATCTTCAATATTTGCCACAGAAAGTTTGATTTCTTGAATTCTTTGTACAACACTATGTGGTAGTACTTGACTTAATTTGTCAATCTTCCATTGTTTATATGGTCCTATATATGTATCGATTTTTTCGTGCGTTCTCGTCAATTAGACTATTTGGTTATTGTTGGTTTATTAGTTTGTTTTCTTGTGTCAAGTTATTTTTCTAAAATCTTATCGTTCTCTCGCTTCCTACTTGCCATATGAGTCCATCAAAGACATGTGACTATGATACTCTGTATCTCTAAGGTACCCTTATAACTTTATAAGGAATATATAAAATAGTATTCAACGACCCTAACATGACAGGGGAACAAGATTGAGATAAATATATATGAAAGCAGTTACTAAATTGGAAAAACACTAAGATTATTTTTGACGATGATCAGGTACCACAAAGAGACACAGTACAAACAAGACCGAGAAAAAAGAAGAGTATTTAATGAGAATCCACGACTAGATGAACCTACAAAACAAACTTTGACATATCAAAATTTTCTTCTGGATATACTACAACCACATTTGTCATTCGTGATCACTTTGGTATGATGGATGTATGCGAGTCGATGTCGGTGATTTATGTCGAAGCACTCACTCTTGATGTTGTTACTACCAAGGTATTGATCTTAGATTTCTTATTACATTAATCTATTAGGACATAAATTTTACTCTTAGCTTCTTATATTTATTTTATCCTTTTATAGGTAGATTTTATGTCAAGTGATTTAAGTACATGTAAATAGAATCTATAATTATATATTAATTTTATTTTTCATTATGTACATTGGGTCTTGTTATATGCATGACTAAAATTTCGCCAAATGCGTTATCATTTGCCGATTTTCAGTGTCGGCAAGCGTTTTTTGGCTTGAAAAAAGTTTGCCGATACTTAAAGTCAGTGTTGACAAAATTGATAATCATTTTTTGTCGATACAACTTTTTTCAGGCAAAAAACACTAACTGATACCGAAAGCGCGACGGTGAACCCATCGTGTATTTGACAAAAAGAAACCTTGCGGATAACTAATCAATTTTTACTTATAAAATAAATGCATGTCATTGCGATTAGATTAATGTGGTATGAAGTATAAAAAAATATATAAATGTATGCACAATAAATTGATGGTCATCAATTCAATTGATTTAAGCTTTAGTATAAGAGAAATGCTAACAAAATCCATAGTTATATCTTGCTTTTCCTTTTCATCATTTAAATTATATTTACAAAATAAATGCATGTCATTGTGGCCAGATTGATCTTGTTAGAAGTAAAAACTAATAATAATTCTATGCACGCTAAATATCATCAATTGCAAAATAAAAATTATATTTTCCAATACTTTACAAAACGTCTAAAATTGTTATAAATTGATCAATTCTATAAAGTAAAGTAAAAAAAATAAATTAGGGTAATATTACCCATTCTAAATCATTGATTGTTTAACTTAACTATTAAAACTAATATTATTATAGCAAATATTGTAAAATAGGTTTAGTGAAATGAATTGGTATAAAAAATAAGGGCAAATGGCATAAAATCCCCCTTAAATAGGGGGGTTTGCACAAAACCACCCTTTAAAAACAAAATTGTAGAAAACCATTAGAGCGTCTTTAATGGTGGTACTCCAAGTACCATAACAATTAAAGAAAAAAGAAAATGTAAGAAAATGTAAGAAAAAGTAAGATTTTTGAAAAAACCCATGAAGAAAAGTAAGTGTATGATACTCATTCTTACACAATATCATAGAATGTTACCCAATAAAAAATTAATAGTGGGTCTCTTTAAGTAACATTAGAGTTTTCACCGTTCAGATCTTCACTATTGATCTAAGCTTTTAGAGCATTACCACTGGTTCGCGATATGAGTGAAAGAAGAGAGAGGAGCCGGAGCCGCGAGCGCCGATCAGGGGTTGGGAGGTCCGGCAAGCCACCGGACCCGACGCAAAGTCCAGTGAAGGATGCGGGAGCCCAAGTCGGAAATGAGGACACAGAGAATTCGCACAAAAGGGTTTGCAGGGAAACCCCAAATCTTCAGACGGGGCAATCTTCAGAATCGGCAGTGCCGAAACCTTTGTTCGGGGCTCCCATGCTTACTGCCAGTGTTAATGCCCATACATCGTTTCCCACTCTGACGGAAGTGATGGGGGTCATAAACGGGGGAAGCAAGATTTATCGACGTACACTTTTAGAAGGATCCGGGGACAGTTTCACTATCCAAAGGGACAACCCAACCTTCCAAGAGGATGAGAGGGAAGAAGGCTATGCCACTGATGATGACATAGCACCAGTAGAAGATGACCCGGAATGCCCCACCATTACTCTGAATGCAGATGAAAAGAGAGAGCTCTGGCACCCATGGAGAGACACTCTCATCATCAAACTTTTCGACAAAGGCCCGGGATACATGTAACTTCACCGTCGCCTATCCCAGAAATGGGCGCTCACTGCTACATTCGGCTTGATCGACATTGGGAATGACTACTATATTGCCAGGTTTGCCAACAAAAGAGACTACGAGCATGTCCTAATGGAGGGTCCCTGGATGCTGGGGGATAATTACTTGACCATCAGAAAATGGTCTCCCAGGTTCGATGCGCAGACGGATGTGATAACCAAGTTGACGGTTTGGGTGAGGATCCCGGGTCTTAACATAGAATACTTTGACCAGAGATTCCTTCGAATGATAGGGAGGAAGATCGGTAAGGTACTCCGTATCGACAACATAACAGCCTCGGCGGAGAGAGGTCAGTTTGCCAGAATGAGCGTGGAGGTCGATCTAACCAAACCATTACTGTCTAAGTTCAAGTTGGATGGCAAAACTTGGCCTATTCAGTACGAAGGCATAAGAATGATCTGTTTCACGTGCGGGAAAGTAGGCCACAGCTCCAAGGACTGCGAGAGTTCAATGGTGAATGCGAACAAAGAGGTGACAGGGCAGCAAGTGAACCAGGCTCAAGCAGTCCTATCTGAGAAGAAACACGGGGAATGGATGTATGTAGCGAAACCGGCGAGACGCCGGAATTCTCAGCCCGGAGCAGGCAAGACCGATGGTCCGATCGTGACGAAGTCGGCGGTCAATCAGGATTCACACTCGAACGAGAATCAGGGAGAGAAAGTTGGGACTCCCGCTGATGACGCTACTCCAAATCCCGAATTTGCAGGGATCGCCCAATCATCACGATTTGCCGCGTTGGAAAATCTAGAGGAGGAAACCGTATTACGAGAGGAGCCAATTAGCGAAGAATCAGGAAGGAAGGATAATCCCGTAAAAGGCAAGAATATCCAAAACGTTCAACAGGAGAATCTCAATCCTAACAAGAAAGGAAAAGATGTAACCACCCGGCCCAACCCGAAGATTGCCAAAGATAAGGAATCGTCGTCCAATCTCAAAGGGAAATTTGAATCAAAAAAGAAAACAGAACATGACCCTATCAAGGCAAACTCAGAGGCACAATCAGGCATTCCCAAGCACCACAAAGACCAACCCAACCCAGCAACCGAGAAGCACCTAAGCAAGCCATCACATTCCCATAGCCCGCATACCACGACAACTAACCACACTACCACCCCTCCAAAAAAGAATGAACCTAGGAGTGGAACTGATTCGAGTCCCAACAAGAAGAAGTCTCCTCCTTTCAAACCGCCGGACGGGTCCAGCTCTAGCAATGGTGCCGAGACTAGCAAACCGGATGTTGGTCGAGTTCCTTTCGATAATAACGGAGACAATGCTGATGCTATGCCGGGTGTCAATCCCCCAAGTCATCAATGACGCACTAGATCGAGCAGAGTCCTTAGGACCCTTTCTTGATCAAGAAACTTTCTTTCTCTTCAACCATAGTTTAGCCATGTTAAACGGCCTTAGTATTTTGGTTTGGAATACCTGCGGAGTAGGAAGCAACGAATTCATGAATGCGTTACAAGAACTCATTAGGCAGCACCAACCTAAGGTCTTGGCACTTGTGGAGCCGAGGATCAGTGGAGCAACTGCTGACAGAGTGTGTAACAGAATAGGTTATGACAGTTGGAGAAGGGTGGAGGCTGAGGGCTTTGCGGGTGGAATTTGGCTTATGTGGAGAACAACAGAGGTAGCGGTCTCACCTATCGTACTCCACCATCAGCATATTACGGTTGAAGTATGTCGAAGGGGGGAGGAACCTTGGATCCTCTCAGCTATCTATGCCTCTTCGCATCCGGCAAACAGGGATCAACTGTGGTCCTCTCTAGCGGATTTTGCACAAAGAAATAACCGCCCTTGGCTACTCGCAGGCGATTTTAATGCTACGCTCAATGCCCAGGAGAGGTCGCAATCTTCAGTAGGTTCGAATAGGGCATCACAGAAATTCAGCGCTGCGGTAGACGAGCTACAACTGTCTAAAACCGGTGCTCTCTGATCTGATTTCTCCAGCCCAGGCGAGCTTCATTCCGGGGAGACAGATAATCGACAATGTGGTGGTAGTTCAGGAGGTATTGCATTCTATGTCGGAAAGACGTAGAAATAAGAAATGGATGATTCTCAAGATCGATCTCGAAAAAGCTTATGACCGGATCCGCTGGGACTTTTTGAAGGAGATTCTTTTGGAAGCGCAGATCCCACTCCATTTGGTGAACACGATTTTGAAATGTCAGACGGTGGGAGAGACGGATGTCCTTTGGAATGGGAGCAAGGCGGGGCGTTTTTCGCCGACGAGAGGAATCTGGCAAGGTGATCCCCTCTCGCCATACTTATTTGTGCTCTGTATGGAACGATTGTCTCACTTAATTGAATCGGCTGCTGCTGGAGGCAGTTGGAAGCCCATCGAAATCGGCGGGGTGCGTCTAACCCACCTCTTCTTTGCCGATGATCTTGTACTCTTTGCCGAAGCCTCAACTGATCAGGGGAGAGTTATAAAGGCTTGCCTTGAACAATTTTGCTCGAGTTCTAGAGAAAGGGTCAACTTCGCCAAGAGCAACATCCTGTTTTCACGAGGAGTAGACCACACCACGAAAAGCAATATAGCGGCGGAGCTTTCAATGCCGATCTCGGAGGACTTTGGGAACTACCTGGGAGTCCTCACATCCTGCGGGAGAATGACGAGAGAGAGATATCAACACCTCCTAGACAAAGTGGCGAAGAGGCTGAGAGGGTGGCAATCGAAGGCTCTCTCCTTCGCGGGCAGACTGACTCTTGCTCGATCGGTGCTCTCAAGCCTGCCCTTATATGCGATGCAATCTGCCTATGTCCCTCGACAGATATGTGACGGCATCGACAGGTTCATACGAGGCTTCATCTGGGGATCCAAGCCAGAACAACGGAGGATCCATCTTTTGTCATGGGCTAAGGTGAAGAAACCGGTCTCAGTGGGTGGTCTGGGGTTGAGAGAGATGCGAGAATCTAATCAAGCTGTTTTGGCGAAGCTCTGTTGGAGATTGATTCAACATCCGGAGTCTTTATGGAGTCGGGTGATCCGTGGCAAATATTGCGATGGAAGGCTCGACGTCGATATGTTTAACCGACCGCGCGGAAGCTCGAATACCTGGAAAGCGATCGTCCATGGGGCTGATATGCTTTTACCTGGCCTTCGGGTAGCCATAGGGAATGGGGAATCGACATTCTTTTGGCTCCACCCGTGGCTGACCAACGAGCCATTGGTCGAGGTTGCGACGACGTCAATTCCTGAAGAGTGCCTGGGTTCAACAGTGGCTGAGATGTGGCAATCGGATGGATGGAATTGGAATATCCTTGCTCAGTTGGTCCCGGCTGACATCCTGCTAAAGCTACAGGCAGTAACAGTTTCACACGACCCCGGAGCGAGAGACAGATTCTATTGGGGCCACACAACCTCGGGAAGTTTTACGACGAGTTCGGCGATCAGGCTCTTACAAGGGGAGCATGACAATGAGGTTGGGCCGAGCTGGAGGAGAATTTGGCACCTCCAAGTACAACAAAGGGCGAGGGCCTTTGTGTTTCTCACAGCACACAACGGTTTTCTTTGCAATTCGAACAGGGTGATGCGTCACCTATCTGACTTCCCGGGTTGTCTGCGGTGTGGGCAGGAGGAGACGGCCTTGCATCTCCTTAGGGATTGTGAACCCATCAAGGAAATTTGGAAGAAATTGGCTCCGGCGAACCTATTAAGCAATCTCCTGTCAATCAATGATGTCAAGGAATGGGTGTTCTTCAACACCAGCAAAAACGCCGAATGGGGAGCTTTGTTTGCATATATGACGTGGTACACCTGGAAAAACCGCAATGCCCTGGTCTTTGAGGGCAAGGACAAGGTGGGAGGCCTAGCAGAGGAAGTGAAAAAGCAGGTGAGGATCTACAAAGAAGTCAGTTTTAAGCCCGCCACGCTCCGTCTCATGGCTGCTGTGCAAGAGTCCACATCCCCGACGATTTTGGTCGCCACCACCACAGACTTGGGTTAAGCTAAACACCAACGGGGTGTCGAAGGGGAACCCGGGTAAGGCCGGGGGAGGAGGCATCATCAGAGGATCAGTAGGGGAGTTTATTCGTGCTTTCACATTCCAATGCGGAGTGTGCTCGGCTTTAACCGCGGAACTCTGGGCGGTTCGTCATGGTTTGGAGTTGGCTAGTCGGTTGGGGTTCCTCCGTGTTATTATCGAGTCTGATTCTGCTTTGGTGTGTGATGCTTTACTTGTGAGATAGTCTAACCCCTGCCCCGATTTCCACTTGATTGAACACTGCCGAAGACTGATGGACAACTCCAACTGGGAGGTTAAGGTCAGCAGAATTAGGCGCCAAGCCAACGCTTCTGCTGATGACTTAGCCAACTGGTCTCTGCACCTTACTAATGCCTTTATTGAACATTTTCATTTGCCCAGTTTTATTTCTTGTTCTTCTGTGAATGTTCCTGCTGCTGGGAATAGGAACACTACTTCTAATAATAATTAAAGGGCAATAGCCTAACTTTTGCACCCAAAAAAAAATGGTGGGTCTCTTTTGATTTTTACTTCCAAAAAAAATTACAAAAAGCAATTTTGATGCAAAAAGTGAATTAAGATACTCATGTCAAGTATTATGGTTGTGGAATGCCAAATATTAAAATGAGGAGAAATGAGAAAAATAAGCATGTTATGGTACTCTTACAGGATTTTGTTAGGATTTGCTCAAACGGACAAACGAAACGAGGATTTGATCAAATAACATGCAATATTTCCAAATTATTTGATCAAATCCCTCGTTCCGTTTGTCCGTTCTTGGTTAGCGATGTGATGACTGATAATCGGTTCCCCAATTTGGGAGAATTTCACGCCCTTTCCCCGGACCCGAACTGGAGAGTGGAGAGCTACTACTGTGACGTACTGTCTAAGTGTCTATTGATTATTGAAGCTCCTTGTCGCAGCAATGGATACCAAACACCCCCTTTATCCAATTGCGGGCCAATTCAGGTTTCATACAAAGGCCATCACAACTTCTATTGAACCTATATATTCGCTTTGGGGTTTGGGAATTTGGGTATTAGGTTAGTTCTTTGAACGACAAATTGGGGAATTCTCTAGAAATCGAATTAGGGAACTTATTTCTCTTTTTTTTTTTTATGCTTGCTGGACTCTTTATCATTTTTGTAATTTTGGTTATCATTTCTAATCTTACACTGAACTTAAATCTCCCAGTGGTTATAGATGTATCCAGCGAGGCAAACGTACCCATCAGCCATGTCACTGCCGGTGCTGAGCAAATGACCAGCTTTCGTCAACCCTGCACCTTCCTTGGGGCCATTGCCCACATTTCGAAAGGACAGTCTATTGATAGCAACATCCTTCGAAGTTCAAAGCTTGTTTTTTTTTTCCTGCAATTTCCCCTTCGCTAAGAACTTGTGGTGTTGAATCTGTTAATGCATATGCCTTGGAATATTTTCTGATCGGATTTCGCATTCATTTTATTTTTGAAAACATTCATCTGAACTAGTAATAAATAATTTTCCATCTTAATATATCAAAGATAATATTCAATCTCTTGATTCATTAGACTGTGGCCCTCGTTTGGTATCAATATACTAATATCTAGATATCAGTTTGATATCTTATATTTAGTGTTTGGTATATTAGTACAGGGTATTCCAGGGAAACGAAACATACGGCGGTGTAATGGTGAAACGAATGAATATTGTTTCATAATTGAACATATGAATATTATGTTGTGTGATGTTGTGTGAATATGAATATGATGTAAATATGGGTATATAAATATGATATTATTTATATTCACTGTATTCACATAACATTAAATGAACAACATCATATGATATTCACACACCCATAATATTCATATTCACATAATGCAATACTCATATTAATATAACACAATATTAATTCGTTTCGCCATTGTACTATCCTATTTTCCATTTGACTAAAACTCTTACCTCTCTCTCTCTATATATATATATCACTCATAAGTCATATCTTCATATACCGATTTGAGGCTTTTGGAGCTTTTGATAAACTCATTTTGGGGTATATTGATATCAGTATCGATATCTGATATCTAGATATTAATATATCAATTCCAAACATGGCCCTTTTCTCATCAGGTTTCACATTTATTTTATTTTCGAAAACGTTTATGTGAGTGAGTACTAAGATAATAGTCCATCTTAAAATATCAAAGATAATGTGATATTGTGACTACTCTAATAACCATACGCTTGCGGATTGTAAACATTGTAGGGGGGATTTCAATCGTGTGGACAATTCAAAGTCCTGTGGTAAAGTTCAATCCAATTAATGCAGTTTGGGGAAGTATTGACTTAATGGATGCATTTGAAGAAAATGACAGATTTCTATTATTAACATAGCCATGGCATGTTAGTCACACATCAAGATCAGTTGCATTTTTTCTTCTCCCGATTGCCTCTCGTTTAGGAGCCATGGAACTCAACCTTTTCTTGCTTATACTCTTCCTTCAGCTTTCCCACCTCTCATCTGCCTTGATTACTTCTTCACTGGAGCCACTTTGTAATGAACTTGACCAGGTTGCACTCTTACAGTTTAAGAAGAGCTTCTCACTGGGCCAAACCAACTATCCAAACCCAATTCCACATCTCTTAACATGGGTTCTCCCCAAAGAAATCAATAGCACTAGCACGGGAGGTTGTTGCTCTTGGAAGGGTGTCACCTGCGAGGTCAATTCCGGTCATGTCATTGGCTTAGACCTCTCCTATGGATTTCTCCGTGGGACAATAGATTCGACCCACGCAATCTTCCGAATGCGCCATCTCCAAAAGCTCAACCTTGCTGGAAATGACTTTGCACAGTCTGAAATTCCACCTGCACTTGGGAATTTTTCGATGCTAAAAAGCCTTAATCTCTCCCAAGCCTCTTTCTCTGGCTCCATCCCTCAACAGATCCTGGAGTTGTCATCTTTGACTTCGCTTGACCTTTCAGGTAATCCACTTTTACACCTTCCAAGGCATGGCCTAGCAAGCATTGCACAGCACATGAAAAATCTGACTGAGCTTAGCCTCGGTCAGGTGAACATATTTTCTGCTGTGCCTGCTGCAACATTTCCAAACTTGACATCTTTGAGAATGTTGCACCTACCAAACTGTAGCTTGCAGGATCAGTTCCCTGATGAGATATTTCTGCTACCCAAATTAGAATCTCTAAATCTGATGAACAACCCTGATCTATATGGTCACTTGCCCGACTTTCCTATTGGAAGAAGCTCTTTGAGATCCATGGAACTTTCTTTCACAAACTTCTGTGGTAAGCTGCCTAGTGCCATTGGAAACCTCATTTCCTTGCAAAGATTGGATGTTAGTAACTGCAACTTTTCAGGGCCAATACCTTATACCATAGGGAACCTTGCTAATTTAATTGAGCTTCACCTTTCTGACAACCATTTTGACGGTTCATTGCCCTCTTCTTTGGAGAACCTTACATCACTCAGAAATATTAGTTTGGCTTATAATCCCTTTAGCCCCAGTGAGATCTCTTGGACAGGGAATCTAACCAAGCTCAAAGGATTAGATCTATCAAGCACTAATTTATATGGGTCCATACCATCATCTCTAGCAAATATTCAACAAATTGAGGATCTAAGCTTAAATTACAATCTCTTGAGTGGCCCGATTCCTCCTTGGATAGGGAATCTTTCTCGACTAGGGCGTCTAAGGCTGGCTGGTAACAGTTTGGAGGGACAGATTCCGAGCTCAATCTTTTCTCTCAAGAGTCTTTGGCATCTTAACCTTCGGTTAAATAATCTGAGCGGGACAGTGGACATTAGCATGTTTCATGAGCAAAAAAACATCAGCAAGCTGAAACTTTCGTCCAATCATCTATCAGTTGTTACCAAGAAATTCTTGAATTTCTCCCTACCAAACCTTGAGTTGCTAGCTCTCGATTCTTGCAATTTGAGGGAGTTCCCACTATTCCTGAAAAACCAGGACAAGCTGAAACTCCTCTCTCTTGCAGCCAACGGCATCTCTGGTGAACTTCCTGAATGGGTTTTCAATGTTAGTACAGAAACACTGGTTTTTTTGGACCTTTCGTACAACTTCCTAAGATTTGAGCAACCCGTGGGGATTCTTCCATGGTCAAAATTAGAGGTCCTTGACCTCAGTTTCAACAACATCCATGGCTCTCTCCCATTGCCTCCCCAATCCATCACTTTCTACAGCCTCTCAAACAATTATCTGGGTGGTAAACTCTCTCCAACATTTTGCAAATGCAGCACTCTATTTGTCCTTGACTTGTCAAATAACGAGTTGAGTGATTCCATTCCCGAGTGCCTGGGCAACTTGGGTAGCTCCCTTGAAGTCTGGAACTTAGAAAGCAACAGATTTGAAGGCAAGATACCCCACATACATACTGACAAGTGTAGCTTGCAGTGGATCAATTTGAGCCAAAACCAACTCAGAGGGAAGCTATCAAGTACAATTGCAAAATGTACCAATCTTGAAATGCTTGACATTGGAAACAACCATATAACTGGTACGTTCCCTTCTTGGCTCGGGACTCTCCCAAAGCTAAAAGTTCTCATCTTGCAATCAAACAACTTCCATGGCCCAATGGGAAGTCCATTATCCATTTCCGATTTCCCTGAGCTCCGCATCATAGACCTCTCCAGTAATGCTTTAACAGGATTTTTGCCATTTGAATACTTTCCTTTGTGGAAGGCCATGAAGATAAGAACACAGAAACAATTGACATACTTGCGGGTAAACTTGAGCTGCAGCGCATTTGTCACCAATGCAAACTGGACAGGCTACTACCACAACTACTCCATGAACACAGAAATAATGGACAAAGGCATGCATATGGAGTATCCTAAGCTATCAAACATGATGGTTTTTCTCAGCCTCTCCAGAAACAAATTTTTTGGGGAGATCCCAGAATCCATTGGTGATCTGGTAGGACTCCATGGGCTTGACTTGTCCAACAACAGTCTTACAGGATCTATCCCGCCGGCCTTGGGAAACTTGAACGAGCTAGAGTCCTTGGATCTTTCCCTCAACATGCTCTCCGGTGAAATCCCACAGCAGTTAAGCAAACTAACATTTCTAGAGTATCTTAATGTATCTTATAACAATCTATCTGGTAGGATACCAGGAGGCATACAGCTTGGTACTTTCAGAAACAGTTCATTTGATGAGAATCCTGGGTTATGTGGATTTCCTTTGCTCAATAAATGTTGGCCGGAACCATCTGTGATTGAAGCATCATCATCACTTGAAGGCTGGGACCTTGGGTCCCTGGATTATAACATGTTGATTTTTGTGGCCGAAGGGTTTGTTGCCGGATTGGTTATTGGGCTGAGCATTGGGTACATTATAACCACCATAAACCATCAGTGGTTTGTGAAGGCACGCCTTTTGCTGAGAAGCCGGAAAGTCAGGAAAGATATGCTTTTTACTAACTAGCTATGTGTATTATGACCAAATCTCTTGAATGTATGCTTTGCTTTGTTCCTGTGTGCAATTATATGGTGTACAGTATGGATGTTTTCTACTTCCAACAGCACTGAATGAAATTAGTTTGGTTTCTTATTCTCACATAATCTGTAAACAGAGTTCATTTAGTACTGAAAGTAAAGCATGTTCAATTTCTGGAAATTTGCTGAGATTTATTTCAGATCTGCTGGTGCATATATGCATAAAGTGTAGAAGTATTCGTTGTGATATCCTAATTGCTTATAAGGAGCTTATTTGTGCTGATAAAGAACTTATTTCCCGTTTCATTCAAACCCCTAATAACTCTGAACCATACAAAGTGCACAAAGTACTCACTTGAAAAGGAATAAGAACAAACTCCTTACATAGGATTGCATTACGAACCACTGAAAACGCGACACTTAAAGCAATGCCCCAAGCAATCAGTCTCTTCTTGTTAGTCACAAATGAAGAAATCACTTCCATTTTCTTCACATGAATTCGACACACACACATATATTCCGCCCAACACAGAGAACCTAAATCGGATCGTGATTCATGATGTTCAGCCAGGTACAACAGTAACATCAGCTTAAAGAACAAACAATTAGCGCCGTCCATTTTTTACCTCACAAGATTGGATGGAGATTCAGCACTGCACTTACAACGATCACCGACACGTGAAGCTCTCTACCTATCTCGCTCTCTATATGCCTTTCACATATAAAGTCATCTTAATAATTACTTGTTTAATCATATTCTTGCAGATGCAGCCATGACAGGTGCCTCCCAATGTTGCTTTTATTAGGGCTCTTGATGATGTTTGAAACACGCTCAGAATTGATTCTGAATATATTCTCCATTTGCACTGTACCCATCTCATCTAGGACGTACTTGTTAGGGCTGTGGTACGCCCGGTGTTTCACTATAAAAGACGACTTCATCAACCTAGGATCAATATGTAAGCTTGTATAGTTCATTCATACAAGCCATACTCTTTCGATCCAGCTAGTGAGGAAGATATGTCAATGAACTTCTTGAGGTAAAAATCACAGTAAGCTGTTTTTGTGATCAACTGATCTTTTGGTACTCTTTTAGTCCTAAAATTACCCCTTAGATCCGCATCTGATGGTGATTAATGGCTGTGGCAGGGGAACAAGGCAGCTGGTGAGGAGGCGATTGCTGGGGACGAGGAGGACGAGTTACACAGCAGCAGTGGTGGAAGTCGATGAGGGGCTATCAGGAAGATCAAACGAGGCTGAGTATGAGTATCAGTACGAAACAAGAGGCGACGAAGATCAAGAAGAGTTGAGGTGTGAAAAGGGGAAGACGACAACGAAGAAGGAGACGAGGAATATAGAAGAGTGTGAATGGGTGCCGCATCCACGAAGTGGAATCTACTTTCCCAAAGGACATGACTGGGTCCTGGAAGATGTACCCCACTCTGTTGCTGCTTCTTCCTCTCCCGCTTTCTGGATTCGCAACGTCGATGGCGTCGACCGTCCCTACATTGATGACTTCTAGAGGCTCAAAATTTGTACTGTCATGAATGACGGGCTCTGTACAACCGGAACCGAACAAATGTGCTTGTCTCGATCTCTTGTAGACTACTTAATTGGTTGGTTGGTTAGTTTGGGGTGATGTGCTGATCAAGTGATCATTCATAAGATGCTGATAATGTTGTTGTTTGTATTGAAAAGGTAGTCAAAAGAATAATTTATAATATAAGATGGCACACCAAACCGACTTATGCACAAGTAAAAAAAATTCAAGTTTGAGCTCTGTGAATCATTAGTGAGTTTCTCCTTTATTAAACCCATTCATTAAAAACCTAAATTTATCTAATCCTAAAGATCTATTTGAAATTTAAGTAAAATTACATTGGCAACATAAAATTTCAATTTCATCGCTTAATACTCTAAAGTAAAAAAAATCAAATACACTTTCATGTTTTTTATGAATTACAATTTCCAAATTGAACCAAACAAACCCTAAGCTGGCTTGTGTATTAAAAAGTACTTGGGAAAATAACACCCAATTTGAAGATTCTTAAGAGATTATAGGAATAGGAATAGGAACTGGAGTTTATTTTGTATAAATATACGGAGTATCAAACTATCTTTTATAAAAAGTTTAAAACCAAATAAATCTCAAATTTAGTGTAACCTATCCTATATACACCGTAAATTATTGTTCAATTTGACATTGATCAACGTCTCATAGTCATAAGACGTTGCAAAGCGTCCGATATGATGTTGTGACACGAAATAGGTAGATCAAATACACTCTTCAATACAGAAGGAGCCATTTTAACTGAGAAAGTTACATACATCAATCAGCAGTTACACAGTCACACCACTCTCCCTGCCAAAACCCAAAAGTAGGAGACAAATGGGAGTCTGAAGTCTTTCTTTACAAATCAGATTCAACGTTCCATGAAAGCCCTTATGCTCTTTGCCTCTTCCTTTGACAGCGGAACTGGTGGTGGTTTAAAAAGCTTCCAGAGCCCAGGAGGATGGTAACACTTAGCTTCCGCATCATGGGAAAATCTTCCAAACATCTTCTCACACTCGGGATATGGCTTCACATAAAAATTGTAAAACTTAAGCCTAGTTGGTTTGATGATGTCTGTCAAACGCACCTCAAAGCCAAGCCCACCTCTAGATCTCAGGTGCTCTATGACATTGTATCTTGGAACAATCTGTTTGTCAAAACTAACCCCAAGATATTCCGGGACTTCAACTAAGCAGCCAATGTCATATTTCATCGTCTGTAATAGAAACTCAATCTTCTTATCAACATCTGCTATGTCATATGTTATAATTCTTGGTTCTCTCCTCAACACATTCAGAGCATCTCTGCGGATCAATCCATATCTGCACAACAAATCAACTCTCAATTTGACAGAGAACCCAGCTTTTAATTCTCCCATGTTGAAAATCTTTTCTTTTGTTGATTCCCGACATTTCAACTTCTTCAACAAATCCAGATATCGCTGTAGTTCACCCAAGTCAAGAGTAAGGAGCCTTGGTTCACAAACAATCTCCTGCCTCAATAAACGTCTTCCGAAACCCATTCGTGAAATCTCATCAAGGAGCGGCCTCAACCTTTCCTCTATGCCAAATCCAAAAATTTCAGGACACGAAAGAAAAATCCTATTAATATCACCTATTTCTAATCCCAGCGATGAGAAAACAGCTACACGCTTCTTAAATTCACTCTCATCAACCACCATCACCCGTGGGCACTCACTTAGAATCCTACTTACCGTATCATCAGTGATCTGTAAACCCTTCAAAACCCGAATGCACCTCAGGAAATCTCCTGGTTCACTCTTAAATTTCTTGGAGAACTCAATAACACTCTTGATCGCCAATGGAGAGTTACCTACTGTACCAGATTCCAAGATGGCAGCTTCCCATTTCTTCAAAAATTGCAATCCCAGAACTCCAGGACAGCTACAAGTTAATGCTACAACGAGTTTCTGTGGAAGTTTTAATGAAAACAATAAAATTCCCAAACATTTTTCAACCTCTGATAAATTAGATTTCAACAGGAAATGATTTTTGGAAAGCAAAAAGGGGAGCTCAGAAATTGGAAAGCCGAACTTCTGTAACAGATTAGCAAGTAAAGTTTGTTTCCTGTACTGCAATTGGGAGGATGATGAAGATAAGAATTGTGGGGTATAGCTGAAATAACAAGATTGGGAATGAAATCGATTTGGTGGGGAGATGAAATGGTTGGGGGGGTAAACAAGGGGGTGCAGTATTGTTCTCCTAGTCAGAACCCTTAAAGCCATTCAATTTCAAAAGCTCTAATCAGGAATTCCCCAAGGTTGCAGATGATTCATTCACCTCTATCTTCTCATTGCTTCTTCCAACCCCCAAGTTGCGAAGGATTCGTCATGCAATTATCCACCTTCATAACCTGAAAAGAGGCAAGTAATGAAATCATTCTTTGAACCTAATATATTGTTCCAACACCAAGGCACCTCAAACACACACCAAGGCATAAGTAAACTAACTTTTTGCCACTTATGGAACATAACTTTGCTAACTATAGATTGTAAATTTTATTATAAAAAAACTAAAACTGTATGCCATAAGAGAACGATGATAAAAATATAGTATTTGTGCTTTAAGTCTAGAAGACATTGCAATCATTGATAAACTCTAGGTATTCACCCATCGAATGGATGAAATTTTGCTTAACAAGTTTAATATCTCTTCTAAGCTATACAAATGAACAAATCTAGGGTAAAAAAACATGAAGCAAAAATTTGTGATTGCAAAACTAAATGTCACCACCTAAATTTTTTGTTAAAATAACCAAAGATTCCAAAATAAGTGAATGCTTGAACTGACAATGAAAGACCTAAGGGACATTCATATGAGAAGGACTTGTTAAGAGGAAAGGGCTCCGGCTGCGTCTCTGCGTTCACAGTCCACACAATAATCAATAATCATGGATCCCAAACAGTGCAACCTTCTAATGAATTTCAATTCAATATTTACAAGTCAATCATAAATTAAATTTCAAAGAGTGATTAAGTGCTTGATGAATAAAATAATTACCACGGTACGTCGGTACCACAGAGTCTACAAGCAGTGTAAGCATTGAAGGACAAAGAGGCCAAATTTCACTCAAAATCTAGTTTGTCTTGCAATTCAACCTCTGAATGAAACTCAATCTAATCCAATACTGTTTTGAGGGAAGGATTTTTGGAAGGTTCAATGACAACACAAACTTGAGAAAAATCGCAATTCAGCATCAAGGATTCCAAAAATCAGCATACTAAACACCAATTCAATTCTCAAATTCAACTAAACGGCATGGGGGCTATGAAGTGCTTACCAACCAAGTTCGCGACAGAGAAAAAAAGCGGTGGTGTTGTGACTAGGGCGGAAACCTTAAGTGGACTTCGAATCGAAGCTCGAGGGCCAGATATACTGATCTCTTGCACCAAACGCACCACACTGGATGCTTGTCAGCGCAATTGCAAGGAAGAGGTCCGGGCCCGCGCAAGAGGAAGGTCCTGATCTAGCAGTGTTTAGACTCAGGGCCGCGTTCTTAGTCGGGACGAGAGTGAGTGAACCATCGATGGCAGATGAGACACAGACAGAGGCAAAGGCAGCTCGTGGTCGGAGATGGAGGCGGAGGTGAGTGAGGGCGGGAATTGTGGTTCCGTCTCCTTCGTGGTGGGAGATCTGGCGGCGTTCTAGAGGGGCGGACTAGCAGAGGGTGGGTGCCTGGGTGGTGCATCACTGCATCTGGTAAAAAAAAAAAAAAAAAAAAAAATCTAAACAAACTCTTTGATATAGATGGGCCTTCATGAGTGGCCCAAATTATAGGGCTGTAAGGCCCGATTTATTTAAACCTAAAAGCCCAAAACTTGTGGTTTTATTCTTTAAGCAAAACCTCCTTTCTTGCTCTCCACATTTTCTCTCTCTCGGTCGCTCCGTCTCTGTCTTCATCCGCCGTTGGGAGCTGAAGAGCGGGTGGGACAGCGTCCTGGAAACGTGGAGATCTCTAGTTCACATCCGCCATGACAGCTTTTTCTCCTTACCTCGAAGATTCATACCTCTCAACAACACCTTCAGCCGTATACTAATCAACACCTCTCTCTTTATACCTTCCAAGTATTTGTGAAGGTGAGTTCTTCTCTTAGCCGACTCTTCTGATTTTTCTTCTCCCTGTCTTACGGTCTCGCGCTTCTCAATTAATTGATTTCTCCGTCTTTTTAATCTTGATTCGTGTCTAGGGTTTTTTAGATCGAAGGAAGGGTTCGTAATTGGATCGGATTTTTTATTTTTATTTTTTGCCATCCTGAAGAAACAGTCGTTGTTTTTCTTCATGAGTGATTCGATGCGACTTTGTGTTGTTTATCGCTTGTTTTCTGAGAGGTTTTAGGTGCTTTGATTTGCAAAGGTATGATTTTGATTTGATTCCAAGGGTTGTAACTTCATACAAGTTAACAAACCCTTGTTGAAGATCTGGATTGGATCTCTTCTAAGGTTATAATGGAAAATTCCAAATCTTATAACACTGATGAATCATACGAAGCCTTCATAGAATCATAGTTGATGCATAACTTATCTAGCCGCATACTGCTTGAGTTTCCAGAACAAAACGAAATTTTGTTTCGAGCATTTATTTTTATTGAGTTTTTTTTTTTTTTTTTTGATGCAAACGAAAATTGATGGAGCTATTGTGTTTAGAAGGAACTTGATTTTGAGAAATTGAATCTTATCAAACAACATCTGGTTTGATTAAGTTCTTTATTGATTTTTTAGTTCATTACAATTTACTAAATTTTGGTTTCATGTGTAATACAATACCTATATGACATCCTTACATGTCCATTGCAGAAAATCAGAAAATGTACAGAAAAATCCAGCAAGTTGCAGTCCTTATGCTGCGAAATAGAAGCCAATACTCTAGATTAATAGAGAATGGTCCTGGTGTAACTAGCGGGCGAAACAGTCCCCATTACAAATATTATTCAGTCCTTAGACATATTCAGGGACAACATGCAGCAAAAACAGTTTACAAGAAAATGGAATTTCCTTTCGGTAGTAGTCTATGCAGAAACCACTCCCGCATGTATTCAGGTAACACTGCAGGGTTTCATGCACAAAATGCTTGGAAGAGGATATCAGAAATGTATTCACACAACAGTTCAGCAGTCTCAACAATAAGTAGGGTTGCTCAAGCATTCAGCTTAGCAGCCTCTACGAGATCTCACATGGTAGTTCCTGGTGTTCTTGCTTTCTTGTTTGGAGATCTGGCCTTGGCTAAAAAAGCACATGCTGAATCATATCTGGCTTCTAGAAATTCCAGTTGTGTGCGTCCTGAATATAGCCATTTATTCTTCCGTACTTTTTTCTTTGTAGCAGTTGAAGGTCTGACGTTGCTGCTCAGAGCTCTCTATTTGTCGGTGTTATTCTTGCCCAGCATAATCACAGCACCATTGTCTGATAGTTTGGGGCCTGAATTCAGAAAATTATGGCTTCAGCTTGTTCACCATACCCTAGAGCATGCTGGTCCTGCATTCATCAAATGGGGTCAGTGGGCTGCTACACGCCCTGATCTGTTTCCTAGAGATCTATGCATTGAGCTTGCAAAGCTTCAGTCTGGAGCTCCAGAACACAGCTTTGAATATTCAAAAAGAAGTATTGAACAGGCATTTGGCCGTAAAATCTCAGAAATCTTTGAGAGTTTTGAAGAAATTCCTGTAGCATCTGGTAGTATTGCTCAGGTACACCGGGCCGTTCTGAGGTACAGGTATCCTGATCAAAAGATCAAGCCTATTGAAGTTGCAGTTAAGGTTAGACATCCTGGGGTTGGTGAATCGATTAGGAGAGACTTTGCTATCATCAATACCTTTGCCAAAATATCAACATTCATACCTCCATTGAACTGGCTGAGACTAGACGAGAGTGTCCAGCAATTTGCAGTTTTTATGATGTCACAGGTTGACCTTGCTCGGGAAGCAGCTCATCTGAATCGTTTTATTTATAATTTCCGGAGATGGAAGAATGTATCCTTCCCGAAACCAGTTTACCCTCTAGTGCATCCTGCTGTCTTGGTAGAAACTTATGAACAAGGGGAGAGTGTGGCACATTACGTAGATGATATTGAAGGACATAGTCGCGTGAAAGCTGCTCTGGCTCACATTGGCACAAATGCTCTTTTGAAGATGTTACTGGTAATTTGCTGATTGGTTCCTCTAGTAGTTTATTCTCTGCATCTGCATCTGCTTTTTTATTTTCCCATGTCCCCAGTAAATCTTCTTAAGAATTTTATTAGATAGTACTTTGAATTGCCTTTCCACGTTTAGTGAATACATTCCATACAATTTTGTCTTGAAGTACTGTATCGATTTATAGTGTAAATTTCCCTCTCCCTATTTTTCGGCTCCCAGGTGGACAATTTCATCCATGCAGATCTACATCCTGGCAATATCCTTGTTCGAGTGGCCCCTAGCAGGTCTCCCAAGAAGCAATTCTCAAAGTCGAAGCCTCATGTTATTTTCCTTGATGTAGGCATGACTGCTGAACTGTCCAAGAGTGATCAGACAAATGTTCTAGAATTTTTCAAAGCAGTTTCTCGACGTGATGGCCGAACTGCTGCTGAGGCCACACTTCGTTTGTCTAAGAAACAAAACTGCCCTAACCCAGAAGCATTTATAAAGGTATTCTAAGTGATTTGCTGTATTATATATGCCGGTTTATTATAGGGGAATTCAGTTAGTTTGTAGACGTCCATCTCACTATTTTTGCCAACAGTTTAATTGATTCAAAATTTATGTATTTGTTTTATGGTGAAAAAGTAATTTATACTTTTTGATAGATTACTTTGGTATCCTTCATTTGCCTATATCATTATTCCTTTTGGTTTTATTGAGGCATGCCTTCATGAGCTTCTTAAGCTTATTCTATTCTTTTATCGTGGTATGGCATCTTTCTTTTTCTAAACAAAGAAACAATGTAGCTTGCTGTAGATTGTCCACTGTTTAATGGATTGCCTTCATTTAGATGTACATCTCTAAGCTGCATTCCTGATTTGATATGATGTAGGGGTATTCTGGATTGGTTCAGGTTTTAGAATTAAATTTGCTATTTACAAATCTTGATGGACTGACTCCGAAGCTAAATGCCCTTTTTCAATTAACTGGATGTGGTAGCTGGTATCCACTAAACGCCCCATGTTTGAGTACTTGATCATTTGTCATAGTGTGTTCTAGCTAGGTTTGTGTTTCATAGGATTGAATTCCTAAGGTACAAAATTTTGATTTGTTGCTTCCAAACTATCCTGCTTTCATAGTTATTGCTTTGATTTTCATGCTGTACCAACCTATAAGCGAAGGATAACACTGTAAATTTTGGTTCTTTGTTCAACGTGTGACTTGAGTTGGCCTAAATACATATTTTTAATAGCAAATAATCATGTATTTTGCAGGAGGTGGAAGAGTCTTTTAGTTTTTGGGGTACTCCAGAAGGAGATGTGGTCCACCCTGCAGAGTGTATGCAGCACTTGCTTGAGCAGGTCAGACGTCATCGGGTGAACATTGACGGCAATGTCTGTACAGTCATGGTGACAACTTTGGTTCTTGAGGTAACCTCTTTATCTTTTTACTGTATGATGGATCATAGCTCATGGTTTGACTTATTAATGTAATAATTTTTCTCTGTTGAATTGCTTGATGCTCCTGTTTTGATCAATGATCAGTTGATCACTACTGAATCTTGTTCCTCAACAATTTAATCCAGTAACGGTTACATCCAAGTAGGTTGGCTTCTGTTGAAGTGTTTCAATAGGGTGATAATAATGATTCTATTTTGTGATGAACCTAGTTTTTTCCCAGAAAGATCTTTGAACCAATATAAGGTTTAGAGATACATAAGAATGACTGATGGTTGTGTGTGTTTGTGCTGCCAACAAATATAGCCTTTCCCAAGCAAGGCTTTAGCAGTTTTTAGCTATGGGTAATAATCGACAAATTTAAAGCATAAAAGCGCTATATGAAGTTTGACGTACTCAGTGTCTGATCCTAAGGAAGATCCCATTTTTAACCTTTAGGCTATTTCTGCCACTAACATCAAGTGCTTTGTTTTCTGATGTTCTAGGGCTGGCAACGGAAGCTGGACCCAGGTTATGACGTGATGACCACCATTCAGAAGATGTTAGGCAAAGCTGATTGGGCCGAGTCTCTCTCATTCACAATGGAACAACTCATATAGGCACGAGGGATTCGACTGCCTTGCGTAAACACAACTTTTTTGACACTTGCGTGATGGATTCAGTGATGAGTTTGCTAACAAATAAAGACAGTTCTATTCAACCTCCTCTGGAAAAAGGAGGGGTTAGGACTCGCAAATTTTGGCGAATTGTAAATCATTTGTTAATAACTCAGACAGACCACCCATTAGATTCGAGGGGCCTCTTTCTATACTTAGCCACGGGGCACAAACCCGAAGCTGAAACTCCAAAGGGACACTTCCTTACATTCTTTATTTTTATGCCCTCCGCCAAAGGCAATTTTGGAAGTTAACTTCTTTATTTTATCCTTTGTTTTTGTAATTTCTGAAGCATGAAACTGGGCGTGTCATTCGTTTCTCAGTGTCCTATTCCTCTAAAGCCTGCGGAAAGGCACTGATCTGGGTGTATAATGAGGCACTGATCTGGGTGTATAATGAGTAGCCGTGTTACCTGTTCTATATGGTATATGGACCATGCATCCGACTCCACTAGAACTCGACTTGCTACATCAACTTCCGACTCAAACAAACGGTGCTTGCTTCCGCCTTCTCTAGTTCTCTGTGACCAACGAGAATTGACATCAACGCCTGTATGCATGCCACTGACCTCATGAGGATCGACCACAATGCCCATATGCGTCACGAGTTAGAAAACATCATTGCAAATTAGGGTTTCCTCGTTACGTTAGTATCAACTTGTTACAATTTTTTTTTTCACCTTCTTTTAGATGACTTGATATAAATATAACCAACGAGGATCGTCTACTCTAGTCCACAATTTTAGTCTAGTTCAAATTATCTCATTGGCTTAATTAAAATTTCTAATTATTTTCTTAAATAAGTGTTTGTACCTTATAATTTATTTTAATGCTTATCGGCTAATGAAATTAAAGGGACCATAAAAATGGACTACGACTTTGGACTAGACGATTTTCACCGAAATATAACATTCCAACTGATTTATTGGTAACAAAATGTCATCAGGCTTGATATCAAAAAACTATTTCTATTATTAACGAACCATCCAGCAAATTATTTCTATTATTAACAAAAAATTAACGATTGGTTATTAAAAATATTTACATTATCAACGCAAATATTCCAAAATTTATACTATGGGGTATTATTTTATGCCATTTTATTTTCTAACGAAAAAGGACCAACCAAAGTAAGTTAGAGAGGATCGATTTTATGGCATTTTGATGCCTTTTTAGTTTTACAACTGTGGCGTCACATGAGAAAGGTCATTTCAACAGGATTCTCCTGCTGTTTCACATATTATATTCGATTGGAAATATGTACGAAAATAAAAGAAGATTGTTGTATTAAATTTATCCCAATATTCGAATATTGCTCTACTTTACACTGGAATTATATGAATTCTGCATAATTTTAACTCCAAATTATAACCGGATGGTATTCAATTCAATTCGTTCAACTTCGATGTTGTCGAGGAATTATTCAAATCTGAAGAAGAAAGTAAAAAGACCAAACTTTTTTCACATAATTATCCCATAACTTTTTGTTAAGAAAATTATTCCCTTTTAGTTTACAAATAAAGATTTTAATTCATAACTTATTGGTCAATATATGTATTTTTTATCGACTAAGCTAGCAAGATTTGTTTGTCATTAGCCGATTAGTTGGGGATGACACTCATACTATAACTTCATCCTTATTCTTGAAATATTATAAGAATTGAATGAATTTCGCATATTTGATTTATTTTTTTGATACAAGGCAAAGATTTGGGGTGGTTAGCTAGTTGGAGCACAAGCAGTGACGAACTGCGAGGAGAGTCCAAGATGCGTCAACCTGTCAGCCACCCAGTTTCCCTCCCTGAAAGTGTGCGAGAAGGAGACACTCTCAAAGGTCCGACAAAGACCAAGGGCATCCGAAATCGCCATCTCGATCTCCCACATGCACTTCCAAAGCCCCCTCAAAACGTTGATGACAATCAAACAGTCGCCCTCCACCTCAAGATGAGAGAAGCCCCACTTGAAACCTTCCAGGAGTCCAGCCAAAAGACCATAACATTCCGCTTGAACAGTGGACACCTTCTTGTGACCATAAGCATCGTAAGATTTCCGTTATTATATTCTTATATGATTTGTTCTCCTTGTTAGTGATTCGGATTGTACGTTCAATCTGCCTGTCCAATCTCCCGATGAATGTTAGTGTGGTTCGACATTATGTAAAGAGGTGGGTGACATCTTCTTCATGATAGGTGCAAGGAGGACATATTTCAATGGTATATGAACTCCTTTATTTTGTAATCTAGCCTTGGTCGAGGTTCTATTTAGTAGGTTTTTTCACAAGAAGTTTTTGATCTTAGGCGGGCAGTCAATTTTTCAGATCTAGTCTAGTGGTTCTTAATTGTTCTTCTGTTTCTTGTAATATGGTCTAAGACGCTAGCAGTTGAGAACCAATCATTTCTACTAGGTTTTCAGTATATATAATCTATCTTAAATTTCATTTGAAGGAATATAAATGTCAACAATATCCATTGGAAGGGAGTCATTTTGAATTTCGCATATTTGGTGATAGAAAATGGAAAATTTGGAGTATAATTTTATGTAGAGGTAAAAATGGTAATTAAGTACGTAGTGAATTAGTAATTAATTAGGTTGAAAATAGAAGGGAGAGGTACATACATTACAGATAAGAGGAAGAGTAAGTGATTGGCAGTTGAACTGCAGCCATGGGATGGGAGGATGAGGGATGAGTCCTCGCAGGGAACCGGCGAAATGGATGGGATCAGCTTTTTAGGCAAAAATCTAATGGTGGGTACTCCCCAATCTAATTTTGCATCTTCCACCAAATCTCGCTTTAACCACTACGTTATATCATCTCTCTCTCTCTCTCTATAGATAGATAGATAGACAGATAGCCATTAGCCATTAGGGGTGTTTTTCGAGCCGAGTTTGACATGTTTAAATTTGGTTCATTTGTTAAACGAGCTCGAGCCGAGCCCAATTTTTTAAAAAAACTTTCTTTTTTGTTCAAGCTAGCTTGGTTAGATTTAGTAAATGATTGAGCTCAAACCGAGTTTTTTTCGAGCTTTAAGTAGTTTTAATTAGTCATATCTGAATACAACAAAACCAATTAATAAAGTCATTTTTTTTAAAAAAAATATACATTTACACACAATTATTGAAAATGATGCAAGGATTTTTATTTTTAACAAAAGAATTATTTTAATATATACCATAAATATTATTTTTACTGTATTAAAGGGACACTTACATACACCCACTAATCAATGTCCAACCTACAAATTAATAGTTATAATTATGGGTTTAGTACCCTAATCCTACTATGTTATCAATATATATATGTTTAAATAAAATGTGGTCTACCAATCCCCTCAAGGTTTCTAGTCACTCTACAATTAAATGGGCCCCAGTTTTCTATTAATTTCAATGCTAATTATCATTTCTTTTTAGCAACATGTCCAAAGGTCTCATCTCTTGTGACGTTTTACTTAAATAATGATCTTTACCTGGCTCTCAACATTTAAAGTTGTTGAAAAATTCCCATGAATTATTCTTTTAATTTAAAAAATGAAAAGCTATATAAATTACTCCAATAATTTACTTTTACTGTAAAAGATATGCAAATCGATAACATAATGTCTTGTCGCATACATCAGGGAACCACACTAGTGTAAATAACACGCTTTTAATTCAGTATTTATCTTTAATCTTAAAATCGATATAAATTTAAATTTAAAAGACATTACATGTTCTTTTTTCATTATACAATATATAATTTAACTTTCTATTCATATTGTATTCTCATATAGTAATTTAAGGACATTTATTCCCTTCATATATATCACAATATAATTTTCTTAAATCAACTAAAAAGAAAATTAAAGTCAAAGGAAGGTCAAGAGCTAGCTTTTGACTATACCAAGAAATAAATGCAATTCAGGTGGGAGGCATCAGGCATGCATGCATAAGTTAATAATTTTGGGTCAATTTTGCTTCCTCATTTTTTTATATATATTTATATAGTATATTTTTTTTAAGGAGGGTAGCTCACCAAAGTGGTAAAAACTCCGGACATGGGCCATCAAGAACCACACACTAGATGAATCGGCTTGCGTTAACCGACTGGATCCAATGGTAGAAAGTAAGGTGAACTTTAATTTTTATCCAAGAGAAAATGTAAAGACAGACAACGAATCCGAAACCTCCCATATAACCTACTCACTCCTAATCATTGAGTCACCCCATCAGTAGCGCGCTTTTGATTCCTCACTAATTCCTTATCTCGTAATAAACTTACTTACATGTCGCCGCATATAACTTTTAAATTAACATGAATATATATTGCCTGATACAAAATAACCCGACTTGATAATGATCTAAATTCAAAATAGTTTTATAATTAACGACCCAAACGCAAATTGAAGCTAACTAGCTCGATCTAGCTAGCGTCAACTCTTCTACGTACAATCAAACTGTTAATTTTCTAATTTGTCTTCTACGTACTATCAAACTGTTAATTTTCTAATTTGAACTCGATTCAAGTGACCCGTTTGTCAACGTAACTATTAAAAATCGAGATTCGAGATAACGAAAACGATTTGAGCGGAAGCGAGTGATAAGAGAACGAGATACTGATCAAACAAACATGCAAGAACGAACACCAAGACTTTACGAGGTTCGGCAAAAATTGCCTACATCCTCGGGGCCTCAAGAATCGGTCGAATCCACTAAGTAATCGTTCAATAGAGGGTACAATCAAGCAATGCAAAGATAAACCCTAGATTTAGTATGTATGAGTATCAGAGATAATGAGAGAAGAAGACCCCCCCTGTGTGGGATGATCGGAGATCGAAGAACTCTTCGATTCTCCTAAACCCTAGATCTCCAGATGTGAGAGAAGCAGCAACCCAAGCCAGGAGCTTCGTTGCGCCACCGCCAAGAGATATCCGAGATCAACCAACTCTTTCGCCTTCACAGTCGCCAGGAGGAACCCAGAGACAAACCCTAGAAAACCCTAGAACCCTTTGAGAGCGTTTGTGAGGAGACGGAGGAGAGAGAGAGAGAGAGAGAGAGAGAGAGAGAGAGAGAGAGAGAGAGAGAGAGAGAGAGAGAGAGAGCCAATATGAACATCTAAGGAGCTGGAAGCGAGCTTATATAGCTAGGTCACCGGTCTCAAGTGAAGCCAGGGCAAACCGCAACGCTTCAACTCAACCGGACCGGGCTACCATGCTAGCTCCACTGTCTGGAGAGATTGGGCTCGAGAATGGGCCGAAGGCCCCCCCCCCCCCACATATCATATGTATTATACATATATAACATACTATAGGTTATACACTATACTCCACTATTGTCCATTAGACTCGTTAGAGGATCAAGTCGATTTCTCGACTCAATACGACTCAGCCGAGTCTAACTACAACTGTGCATCCATGTATACCTAAGTATATATTACATATGTTATATGTATACTCATCATACACACATACATGATACAAGCACATAAAAATATTACATGCAACATATATGAAAGCAAGACATAGGGAAATAAACACATATCATTACAACAAATCACCCTCTTTTTTTCTAAGTCTTGCTCCAGGCAGACCATAACCTAGCAAAGTGGATTCCAAGCCAGTCCGTCATCAGCCCAGACATGCAAGGATCATCCATGGACATCCTCCAAGTGGAGGAAGCTCCTGCAGAACACAAATTTATCATAAGGAACAATTTTAGTGCTAAAATCTGCAGGATTAAGCTTACCATCAATTTTCTTAACATGTATGACATTATCTTCCACTTTCTCAGGAATAAAATGGTATCTAACATCAATATGTTTAGTACGCTCGTGGTACATGGGGTCCCTGCAGAGATAGAGTGCACTCTGACTCTCAATGTGCAGAACAGAGGTATAGTGCTTCCTCTTTATCTCCTTAAGGATTCCTTGCAGCCAGATAGCCTCATTGCAAGCCTCTATAGCTACTATGTACTCAGCTTCAGTGGATGAGAGACCAACTATGGGTTGTTGCTGGGATTTCCAGAAAACACAGCTGTCTGCCTATGTATACACATAGGAGGTAATGGATTTCTTGGTATCCTTAGCATCCACAAAGCCATGTAAGTCATAAGAGGAGGAGTGTTCAACATATAATAAAGACATATTAGTAGTTCCAAGAAAGTATCTTAAAAGATATTTCATAGACGCCCAGTGCTTCTCAGCTGGTTCAAACATGAACCTACTGAGAGTGCTTATAGTAAATGCAAGATCAGAACGAGTACAGATCATAGAGTACATCACTAAACCTACAACAACATCATAAGGTATAGATTTCATTTTATTTATCTCAGCAACATACAATTTCCCTTTTACTTTAGTGAGATCAAGATGAGCACCCAAAGGAATGTTGTTAAACTTATCACAAGAAACATGAAATCTCTTAAGAACCTTATGCACATAATCACACTTATGCAACCACAATCCTTTATGCTTCCTATCTCTTATAATAGACATGCCTAAAATCTTTTCAGCAATGGCTAGGTCCTTCATGTCAAAATGTTTTGCAAGTTTCTTTTAATATCATGAATATCATCAACATATATAGAAATCAACAAGATGTCATCAACATATAAAAGAACATAAAGCACAAGACTCTTGTTAACACCTTTAAAGTATAAACATGTATCAAACTTGCTCCTTTTAAACCCTAGACTGAACCTCATGCACTTGTAAAATTTAATATTCCATTGTCTAGGTGATTGCTTTAAACCATAGATGGATTTATTCAACAAACAAGCATGATCAGGATGCACAGAATAAATGAAGCCTTTAGGCTGTTTCATATAGATTTTCTCATCCAAGTCACCATGAAGAAAAGTTGTTTTAACATCCATTTGTTCCAATTCAAGGTCATAAACAGCAGTCATGGCAAGCAACAATCTCAAGGTCTTATATTTCACAACAGGAGCAAATATTTAATTGTAATCCTCACCCTCTCTTTGGGTAAAACCTTTAGCAACCAACCTAGCTTTATATCTAGGGGGTCAGACTTAGAAATGCCCTCCTTAAGTTTATAGATCCATTTACAATCAATTAATCTAGCATTCACAGGTTTAGGCACCAAAGTCCAGGTTTTATTCACCCTCATAGATTCTATCTCATCATTCATAGCATGTTTCCAATTAGCAGAGTGAAGATATCTCATAGCTTATTCATAAGTTTCAAGAGTAAATATCTTCACAACATCATAAACCAGGCATGCAAACTCAACAATGTTATTAATGAACCTTTTATTTGGTATAACAGTCCTAGGACTCCTATCCCTAGTCAACTTCCAATTAGTCAAATCATGCCTTTCAGTGGCTGAAGAACTAGAGGAACCAGAACCAGACACATGCACAGAATCAACAATATCATCCTCATTCACAGAAATAGGAGAAGTAGAAGAGGAATTAGGTTCATTATTTACTCGTTGCAAATCATCAAGTTGCACAACATCAGAAACAATAGCAGAAGAAGTAGACACAGATGAATCAGAAGTAGAGACAGTAGAGGAAGAAGAGGGAGAGAACCTACTGTCAAACTCATCATTTGAATCAATGTTCTTGTGCTCAGGCACAAAGAACTGATCCTCTTGTACCTGCAAGTTAGTGTATGTCACAGGAGTAGAGGCTTTCTTAAAGTGGAACTCATGCTCATTTATGAACACATTTCTGCTAACAATTGTTTTGTAAACACCAGGTTGGACAAGAAGAAACTTATATCCCTTAACCCCTTCAGGATAACCCAATAACACACATTTTTGGGATCTAGGATCAAGTTTACTTTGGTTAAAATAAGAAAACACAATGCAACCAAAAGATTAAAGATTTAATGTGATCTTAATTTGGCTTTCTTTTAGTCCACAACTCATAAGGGGTTTTAAAATCAGTCACAGAAGCAAGAGTCCTATTTATCAAATAAGCAGCAGTAAGAACAGCCTCACCCCACAAGAAATGTTTTAAACCAGAAGATATAAGCATGCATCTAGCCTTTTCAAGCAGATTCATGTTCATCCTCTCAGCAGTACCATTCTGCTGGGGAGTTCGAGGTATGGTTAAGTGTCTCTTAATACCATTAGACTTGCAGTACTCATTGAACAAAGAATTACAAAATTCGAGACCATTATTAGTTTTTAGGCATTTAACAGTCAATCCAATTTCATTTTCAACTCCAACTTTCCAAGGTTTAAAGGTTTCAAAAGCCTAATCTTTAGTTTTACGCAAATTATAGACCCAAACCTTCCTACTGTAATGATCAATAAGAGACATAAAATATCTCTTTTGACCTACAGTGGGAACTTGGGAAGGGCCCCACAAATCAGAATGTATATATATTTAAGAGGTGCAACAGCAACATAAGATGAATGCTTAAAACCTTTTATAACATGCTTCCCTAAGATACAATTCTCACAGAGATCAATCATGCATGGTTTGGAGTTAATAATGCCAGTTTTATACCGGTGTTCTAAGCCTTTATTGCCTATGTGACCCAATCTATTATGTCACAACATAGTATCATGCAGAGACATAGTATGCACAGAAGCAGTAAAGGCAGAAGTAGGATAATTCACAATAGGAGTAGCCAACACTTCATAAAGACCTTTCTTTCTTAAGCATTTGATGACAGGCTTTCCATTTTTAGAAATAATCCTAACACCATTCGAACTAGACATGTCATAATGTAATTCTTCAAAAGCACTTTCAGATAGCAAGTTTCTCCTCAAATCAGGAACCCATTTAACAACATCATTGATAATTCTAATCACATCATCAAACATTTTTAAAGCAACAGATCCCACAACTTTAATCTTAAGGACAAAATGATCACCAAGCATGACAGTACCAGCATCAAAGCATTTAAGATAAAAAAACCAAGACTTATGGAAGGTAGCATGCATGGTGCACCCAGAATCCAGGCAGTAGAATCAGTATCACTTAATAATGCAAGAACTTCATGAGTAACATAAGGATGGGATTCACAAACAACAGACACATTTGACTTCTTGCCAGCTTTAATATCTCTTTTCTTTTTAAAACAATGCTTCTCTAAATGACCAGTTATATTGCTGTAAGCACACAAAAGATGAGATTTATCAGGTTTTTCAGTACTGGATTTATCAGAGGACACAAAATCAGATTTATTATCTTTATTTTCCTGTTGCTTATTTTTCTTATTGCCTTTGAACTTAGACTTCACCATAAGAACCTCATCTTTATTTTCAGGTTTAGGATCAGCCTTATGACCTTTTACAGTTTTAAACGCTTTTAAATTCTCATTTTTCTGTATGATAGACTCAATGAGCTCCTTTTTAGTCAACTTAGTAGTACCATATTGAACAACATCAACAAAGGTAGTAAATTGAGCAGACAAAGAATTAAGCAACAAAACACACAACTGAGTCTCATCAACTTTGTCACCACATCTCTCTAAATCTTGAGTAATAGACAGAAATCTATCAAGGTTATCAGCAAGAGAGCAAGTAGTAGACATCTTGAGATTGAAGAGTTTGTTAAAGAGATTTACCCTGCATGGTAAAGATTTTAGCAAGTATAATGTTTTGTTTCCAACATCTCCCAAAGCTTATCAGCTGTCTTGCAAGTCAGAACTTGCCTAGCCACTTCATCAGAGAGTCTCAACATAATCTCACTGTGCACCAGCCTATCAAGATGTTTAATATCTTTCTTCTTATCCTCATCATAGTCTCCAGTAATAGCTTCATACCAATTTTCTTTGATCAATATATGGCCTTCATTTTCACCTGCCACATTGCAAAGTCAGTAGTGCCATTGAAAGGTTTAAGACGATAAGATTCACCCATGTTTGAAGCTAAGAAAATACAGAAAGCAAGAAATCTTAGCAAAATAGACAGTAAATCAGACCAAGTGATTCAACACAACCTTGAATCTTAAGCAAAACACAAAAACAAACACACACAAGCCTAAATCTAAGAAACAAGGCGTGGTATGTCACTTAAGGGGGGTTCAGCACCGGCGATGTCACCTTTTAGGTCGGTCCGAGGCCTTACGTCTGGTCTCTATCCCTAGAACTAAAAAATGAGCTAGGAAATCAAGAGCGGGACACTCAAGCTCTGATACCACTTGTTGAAAACCAAGATTCGAGATAACGAAAATGATTTGAGCGGAAGCGAGTGATAAGAGAACGAGATACTAAAAAAAACATGCAAGAACGAACACCAAGACTTTACGAGATTCGGCAAAAATTGACGACGTCCTCTCAGGGCCTCAAGAATCGGCTGAATCCACTAAGTAATCGTTCAATAGAGAGTATAATCAAGCAATGTAAAGATAAACCCTAGATCTAGCATGTATGAGTATCAGAGATAACGAGAGAAGAAGATCCCCTGTGTGGATGACCGGAGATCGAAGAACTCTTCGATTCTCCTAAACCCTAGATCTCTAGACGTGAGAGAAGCAGCAACCCAAGCCAAGAGCTTCGCTGCGCCACCACCAAGAGATCTCCGAGATCAACCAACTCCTTCGCCTTCCCAATCGTCGGGAGGAACCCAGAGACAAACCCTAGAAAACCCTAGAACCCTTTGAGAGCGTTTGTGAGGAGACGGAGGAGCCCGACGGAGGAGAGAGAGAGAGCTAATTTGAACATCCAAGAAGCTAGAAGCGAGCTTATATAGCTAGGTTACCGGTCTCAAGTGAAGTCAGGGCAAATCGCAACGCTTCAACTCAACCGGACCGGGCTAGCGGGCTAGCTCCACTGTCTAGAGAGATTGGGCTCGAGAATGGGCCGAAGGGCCACACACACAAGTATCCTCTCTCACACACACGCACGCACGCACGCACGCACACACATATATATCATATGTATTATACATATATAACATACTATAGATTATACACTATACTCCACTATTGTCCATTAGATTCGTTAGAGGATCAAGTCGTTTTCTCGACTCAATACGACTCAGTTGAGTCTAACTACAGTTGTGCATCCATGTATACCTAAGTATATATTACATATGTTATATGTATACTCATCATACACACATACATGATACAAGCACATAACAATATTACATACAACATATATAAAAGCAAGGCATAGAGAAATAAACACATGGCATTACAACAGTAGCAATCGATCAATAGTCTACTAATAAACAAATAAAATCAAATAAAAAAGAATCATGATGATCTGGAGAACCAACAAGGCGCAAAAACGTCAATAACAAATTACAATGATACTATATGTCCTCAAGATAATCCTATTATATTGATTACATGATTATTGATTAATTAACCTTAATTTCCGTACACAATATCATTAACTAAGCAATATTATTGGACAGTGCTGGTGGTTGATATATGCAGTGAGCTTGGTGAATTTGCTGGGCCATTAATTAATTTAAGGTTCAAGTTTTCGGTGGTTTGTTGGTGAGGTTAAAAAGACCAATATTCTACTTACTGTATTTAATTTTGAAAAATGTTTTTTTTTTCAAAAAAAAAAAAAAAATTCTCAAGTCATTACTCCATCCAAACCCCTCCCCCGGGAGCCCAAAACCTAGATTTCGATCTATCGTCCCCAATCTATACTTTCGAGCTCCGATCGACCTTGTTTTAGGTTGATCTTGGGTCCCATCCTTCGCTATCCCCGTTTCGTCTATCAATTTGGAGTTTCCGGTATCCCCGTGGGCTCTTTGGTGGGGCGTCGCCTCCTCCGATCGTGCTCCGTTTGTCTGCTTTCATGGCGTTCCCTGTCTGGGCTCTCTGGATTTGGGCTTGGTCGCCCTTTTTCCGGCGGTCTGGATTCGGTTTTGTCTCATACCTGGGTTCGTGGTGTCCCTTTCCCGTTCGATTGCGTCGTTTCGTGGTCTGGGACCGCCTACCTCTTCCCGCCGAAGTTCTCTCTGTCACCTCCTGTTCCGTCCGGAGACCCTCGGTTCTGGCTTGCCTTTCCCGGTGCCGTGGTTGGGGTTCTTTGGGGGCGGCGCCTTGGCCATGGTCGGGGTTTGTATAATTTTTCTCCAATTCTGGAGAAGAAGCAAGTGGAAAAAATTAAATTAAAAAAGGTACTCCCTCCGTTCAACAAAACTTGTCGTTTACTATTCATGCACGCTTTTTTAGAATGATAAAAACTATATAAAATATTCATTTTTTTAAAATTTTTTTTTAACAAGTTTGTACTTATTAATAATAACTACGAAATTGTTAAAAAAAATTATTTAAAAAGTCGATATTTTATATAGTTTTTAGCTCCTAAAAAAGCGTGTATGAATAGTAAAACGTCAAGTTTTGTTGAACGGAGGGAGTAGTATATAGTGGTTTCCTACTTTCCTGTATTGTGTGAAATCCCAAATGAAGCACCACCCCGGCTAAGTCGTGGCTGCTCGCGCGGCCTTGTTTCGTACACCGCCTTCGGCTCCCCGTTGCCGGCTCTTGTTTGCCTGGGCTTCGTTGGGCCGCTGGGTGAAAGGCTGGAATCCAACTGCTTGGTGTGCAAGGTCTTCATTCATACTTGCACGCCAAGTTCTGACAACCCAAAAAAAAAAAAAAAAAAAAACGTTAAAATCACTTATATATATAAGCCAGTGATTTTAAATCCCGAAAGGGGTTGAGTAACCCACCCGAAAGGGTTCGATTAAATCCGGTAAGGGTCCACCCGAAAGGGTTCGATTAAATCCCGTAAGGGCTTGATTATTTTCTTTTAGAGGAAATCTTGTTGGCGTTTTGTTCTAGCAGCATGCGGCTTTGCTTCCGATGTTTCTATGAGGTCTTCTGCTTGGCTGGAGGGCATGGAGTTTGGAGTCGGGACTGGCTGGGGTCGAGGTGGTGCGTTCAAGCCGACTCCGTATTCGGGATAGAGTTTCCTTGGAGTTCGTCTGCACTACCCACAGGAGATAGAGTCCTACTGTACCGCTGGCCCGCGGTGTCACTGTTCGGTGGTGCTTGGCTTCGTTCTTCGGCTGCTTCTTCAGCTTTCTTGGGAGTTGATCTTCGTGAATCATCTTGTTGTAGAGCTTTTTTCTGCTTGTTTCATTTCGCTTGTTTTCTGTATTTCTGTATTGTTAGGTTGTACGTTTGACGGTTCGCCGTCTGCCGACTTTGTCGGCCTCTCGATGAGTCAGACCTGTCTGACCATCGAATTTTTACCTAATCAAAAAAAAAAAAAAAAAACTGGGAAAAAAACTGGGAAAAAAAAACTGGAAAGAAAGGAGAACTAGAGATTAGAGAAGGCTGAGAAGCATCTCTTCAATAAGTAGTACCGAGTAATATTTTGGGTTGATGATCAAAAACTACATTTTTTTCCCAACTTTAAACTCATTTTTTTTATATCATATAATAGTAGGAAAATATACCGACCCTAAATAATATAGGAATGATATTACTCATCCTAGCTAGATAGTTTTATCTAGGGGTGGGTATGGGACGGGACGGGATTGGGGTAATCCCGCGTCCCGTCCCGTGTATTTTTTGCGGGACGGGATCGGGACGGGATCGATTATTTTTTTTTTCAAATCCCGTCGGGTCTTATCCCTCACGGGACGGGATTTGTCCCTCATAAAATTAAAAAAGAAAAAAGTTCCAAATAAGATAGGTGCAAATTAATAAAATACCACATTCAGTAGCTTACAAATGCACTAGCAAGACCTTAGAAATACAGCAGTACCAAGTACCCAACAAAGTGAACAAACTAAAGCACCACATAATACATAAAAATAATAATAATAAAGCACCACATAATACAGTAGCTTCTATCTGATTTCCTCCGAGCACTGCCAGTGCCAATCACAAATACAGTAGCTTCTATCTAAGTCTTATTATTTTGGATTTAAATAAATATTAAGGTATACAATAAATATATTCTTATATATTTTTATTAATTTTAATTATATGTATAAATATATATAATTATATATATATGCGGGACGGGACGAGATTTGCGGGATGCGAACTCTTCGTCCCGCGTCCCGTCCCGCGTAATTTTTGCGGGACGGGATCGGGACGGGATTGAAATTTTTTTTCCTAAATCCCACCGGGATCGGGACGGGATCGGGACGGGATGCGGGACGGGACGGGATTTGCGGGATTTGTGCCCACCCCTAGTTTTATCACAAAAAGTTACCATTAGAACGCTACAAATCCCACCCTTTTTTGATATAAAACGGTGACAGAATAAGATAGGTTGACCTCCGCAAGCTCAATTAAATTTTGCAGAAAAGGATCAATGAATACATGAACATCACCGTTTGGAGGTGTAAGTTAAGTCTAGCTAGCCACATAGTGCGCCAATACATTGCCACTACGCCTTACATGAGTGAAAATAAACGAGGAAAAGTGTCCTGCCGCATCAAATATATCATTGGCTACTAGCCGGGAGTAAGAACACGAACGCGCCCTGTCATTGAGGCTCTTGATCAGATGCATAGAATCCGACTCCGAACAAACCTCGCCTCCCCCCCTCGTGGCTGCCTGCTCAACTCCCATCAGGGCTACCCTCATCTCCGCTGTATTGACATCCCAACTCACCTTGAGACGCTTCACCATAGCCCACAACATTTGCCCCGTCTCATCACGGGCCACTGCACCGAGCCACACACTCCCATTCCCCATCAATACAGCGTCGGTGTTGATTTTAACAACACCATGTTGCGGCCTGACCCAGGTCCCCACACCCACTATCCGGCGGTTAAAGTCGCTGACCTGCTCATGCATTGACTCAGTCTCATCTCCACACCCATCACACCTTGCGTCCTCCCTTACATGACGCTCCACAAGGGCCGCCTTCGCTGTGAGGGCACCCTGCATAACACGCCATGCAAAAAGGAGTAGTTTTGGAGGCGCTTTCATTTTCCACAACCATCCACAAACCCGACCGACCTCTCCGTTAAGCCACTGGAACCAACCTTCCATATGTCCACAACACCCCAGCCAATAGACATATTTAACAGTGAAATACCCTTCCTTATTTGGGCACCAGATATGAGCGTCTTGAGGCCAGCGAGTACTTAGTGGGATTGCCTTGATGCATTCCACATCTTCAGCAGCAAAGTTCTCCTACCGAACTCGGAGACACCACATACCTCTCTCCCTATCAATAAGAGCTTCCATTATAAGTCCCAAGTCAAAGTGTTGCAATAGTATAGGGGATGCAGGTCGACCCTCTCGGATCAACCAATTTGAGTCCCAAACATCAATACTTTCCCCGCCTCCTACCCTCCATCCTAACCCTTCCAACAGCATAGATTTAGCCCCCCCCATATGCTCCTACAAGAGAAACTTTGATTGCTTCCCAAGCCCGACTCTAAGAACGTTCCCCCACGAAAATATCGAGCCCCGAGTACACGGGATACCAGCGTCGAGGGAATCGTTGAACACCCTGAGATCCCTGAAGCCCATGCCCCCCATCTTCTTAGGTGCGCACAAACGCTCCCAACTCCACCAATGAATTATGCACTGCTGTTCGGAGGAACCCCACCAAAACTGGCTGAGCAAACTATGGATCTCATCAATTAGCGTCTCCGAAAATCTGAATACCCCCATGACATAGGTTGGAATGCTTTGCAAAACCGATTTTATGAGCACCTCCTTGCCCGCCCACGACAGCGATCGCTCGTTCCACCCCTGTACTTTCCTCCAAAATCTCTCTTTGATTGATTCAAAGACTGTTCGCTTCGATCTCCCTACTGCCGTCGGGAGCCGCATATATTTGGAATGCCGGTCTACCCGTCGCTACCCCATCAGCCCAGTGATCACGAGTTGTTGATGATAGTTCCCGTTTTGACTAAACGAAACCTTCGACTTCTGCTAATTAACCTTCTGACCTGATGCTCTTTCGTACAACCGAACAACCCCGGAAACTTGCGAGCATTCTTGTGGAGTCGCTTTAACAAACAACAGACTATCATTCGCAAATAACAAGTGAGTGATCTTCGATGTGCCTCGACTAATCTGAACCCCATGTATTCGACCCTCGGACACCCACTACTAGAATTATGTTCATAGACATCAGGTCTTTTATATCGGTTAGAAAAACGGCTGATGTTAAAAATAGTTATAACATCGTTTGAAAAATTATCGAAGTTATTGAGATTTGATACTTCGATTGTACTTTTTGGACAATGTTAAAATTTCATTTAATTTTTTTTTGAAAGCGCGCGTATAACACTTGGTCAAAATTTGAAACAATAAAAGAGGTCTCTCCAAACGCTTCAGTTAGATCCAAAACTTTTTTTAAAAAGAAATAGAGTGAATGGATTTTATAAAATTTCCAATCAGTGATTCCCTCCAACACTTAAAAATTTCACCAATGAACTCATATTTTCCCCAAATTGAAATTTAAAATCCCTAGTTGGTCCTTATACTACTATGACTTGTCCATTCTTCTTATTCAGCTCCTCTCACTCGATCTCTCGATCCGAGACCTCCTATCCTCATCCATGAGAATCCCGACCCATGGTCTCCTTCCTCTCCTCCTCTCATTCTTTACCCTTGTCTATTCTCCTATCCTCCTAACCTCCCTCATTTACGTGACAGTGAAGAAGAAGATTCATCGCCCTCAGATCTGGCGCCTCCGACTACCACGGTGAAGAAGAACCACGCCTCAGATCTGGCGCTTGTGGATGGTTCGGATCTGGGCAAAGGTTCACAAACGGAGAACGATGGTTCAGATCTGGGCGGAGGTGAAGATTGAGAGTACACTCGAGGAGGTGGGTGAGCTATCAGAGTTGCCTCACTTCACACTGGTTGCGACAGCTACGACTTACTCAGACAAGAAGGAAGCATCAACAGTAGAGAAGGATGAAATGGTGCCTCTGTCATTTTGGTTCTCGATTGTCATTCTCCGTCTCGACGTACCTTGCCTTTGCCTTATCATTTTCGCTCACTACTTTATCTCTCTCAGGCTAGGGTTGTCGAAGCTTGACACCGGGATTTCCCACTTGTGCCTGGATACACTGAGTTGAATTTGCTAGGACCTTGACCATATGAGCGGGCTTACCCAACTCCACGAGCGCGTCTCCCTGAGAAGGTAAACACCCTATTCTATAATTTTTCTCCTCTTTTGGTTGAAATTGGGTTAGGGTTTTTGATTTAGAGTTCAAATTGGTTTAGGCTTCTTGATTTAGGGTTCATGGTTCTTGATTTATATGGTCTATGTTTGATCATTTTATCCATGCTACCATGCTAGGGTCAGATTATTGTAGTATGTAATCTTTATGGTATGAAATAGAATTCTTCCTTGAGTTTATGTGCTATAGGAGTAAAATGCTTAGGATGCTTTTTAGTTGGATTCCTTGAGTCCAAAAAATGTGATTTCAAGCTGATTTCTTTTTACAGTATGGGCTCTTCAGTTTTATCTTTCTTTATGTGATAGCTATACTATTGATAAAAGTTCACTGCTCTTATGACATAGCAGAATACTAGAATTTCATAATTTATACATCTGTTTTACCCAGATTAAAATTTTAACCTTCTTTCTTGGCTCTTGTTAGATGTGGATTGATGCATATTTTATCAAGATATGATATTCGGATTGTTTATCAATTCCCTTTTGGAATTGAATTGGTGGTTTTTGTAAAGTTTTGAATGTTCCTGCCAGGGGATAGATGTCGCCTTTTGCTATCGTTTTTTGCTTAACCGAAATAAATGTTGAGGTTACGTGGGTTGAGAGAGATGGCTGAAATTGGGGGACTTTTTCCCTAGTACAGTTTACAGCACCACTGGAGGGACTAATTTAACTCTATTTGTTTATCTTCCTAGTTGAATCTTACCAAATTTAGTGCACAATAATGAATATTTTATTCGGGAAGTTCGGAATGCATATGGCGGCCAATTCTGGACAGACAATGAATTGTTATTTATATTTTTTTTTCTTGGCTAATGATCCTAAAAGAATGGAATTTTTTTTACCAAGCATATTCCAAACTGTGTAGAAAAATTTTGCAGCTTTAATCTGGTCAAAACACTTTTCTGTGAATCGCAACTATTTCAGTTGATGGTTTAGCTTTTCTCTATTTGTAGTTTGTGCTAATAGTGTAAACATATGTTTTGTATCCTGATGATTCTGATTTTGCACCTGTTACCTGCAGATGGACCTTCGTGAGAAGCCGGCACTCGACAAACTATTTTCTTTGACATGGTATTGCACTCCCTTCCCAAAATAAACTTTTTTTTTGGGGGGGGGGGGGGGGGGGGGGGGGGGGGGGGGGATTTGGGGCTATTTTTAGTTTTTAATTTGCAACAGATGCTTTTGCTGAGATTGTCTAGTGAGAGCGTATAGAAGCCCCTTATGTACTTCAACAATAACCTTGTTGGTACCATTAAACTACTGGAAGTCATGACTGCCCTTGGTTGTAAGAACTAATTAAGACGGTAGGCTTAGTTTTGTAACCTCACTTTATGGTTATGACTTGTAAGAAAGTTCCTCTCATATGCCTGAATTATTTTGGTGATGACACCTGATGCCTAATTCTATGCTCAATAATTTAATATATTATAATTCAATCCTATGTTCGCAGCTTGTGTTTTCGTCATCAGCAACTGTTTATGGTTATGACTTGTGTTTTCGTCATCAGCTTTAGTTAATATGTATTGAGAGTTTGATAAGGATTTATTTCTCTACATGTTATTGCTTGTAAATTGTATCATCTAATTTTCTCTCTCTTGTTGCTTAGTCACCATTGTGTAAACAGATGCCTTACCCCCGGAGGTGCTCTTCACCGAAGCTATGAAGATCTTGGAGGAGAAATTTGAATGTGTAATTACAGAGCTCTCATGATCAACCATGATTCCGTTCAAGAATGGAAAAGTGGAAGATAGCACATGTATAAAGGACTTACGATTACACCAATGTATATTAGATGGGTTATTGCAATCAAGCACAATGTTTGATTTTATTATTAAATGCATGCGTTGGTCTTTTATAGTGTTTAAGTTTCTATTAGCCAAAATAGGGTCACAATATAGATCAACAGATTAATGTATTTGATGAAAAACATCAGACTCGAGAGAGAAAAACCGAAGTCTATCTTTATAGATACACCAATCATAAAGATACAAATTGATTTCTAAAACCCATTATATATAAAAAATGTAATATAAAACGATGTTATAAAATACTAAAACATCGTTTTTCATATAAAAAATGATATTAAAATAAATTAATAACATTGACTTTTAAAATATTCAATATGGTCCATTATATGTATATAAAATATTATAAAAAATTAAACATGAAAAAAGAGTATGCACAAATTGAATAATTCCTAACCGATGTGTATATCAATGTAAAACATCGAGTTTACAAAAAATAGCGATGTTAATGTGAATTTTTTTATTGTCCTACAAACCTTTATATGGATAGTAATGCAAAATAATAATGGTTTAACATTAGGTGAATAAACCATAACGTAATTATATTCATGTATTCAAGTCATTATAAAAATGAAAAACGATGCTATAAATTATTAAAGACATCGGGTATAAACCGATGTTGTAAAGTTGGGATCTTTAACACCACCCACTAACACGTCGAATTTTTGTTTATTAACATCGGTTTTTACCCGATGTCTATAGACATTATTCTAGTATAGTGACCCTTCAAGCAATAAGCGAGGAAAAAACCTCAGCACATAGAATAAACAGATATGGCGACATTGGGTCGCCTTAACGTAGTCCCTGTGATGGCACCACCCGCCTTCGCGTCTGGCCATTAAACTTGAAGGCAAAGAAGACACTAGATACACATTTCATCACCCTCCCACACCAAGCCTCTGAGAAGCCCATCCTTCTCATACCATTCTGCAGAAACACCCATTCGACTCGGTTGTAGGCCTTCGTCATGCTGAAATACCTCAAGTGCAATCAAGGCGTTGTCGGAGATGTTCCTTCCGGCCACAAATCCTATATTAAGTTGCTGACGATTGAGTCATCCACATCGAATGTTGCTGACGTGGTTGTAGTTACAGTGGTTGTGGTTCTTTAATATTGTGAAATATATTATGGCGAGTAAAATAAGGTTTCAATATTAAATACAATAAGAATAAAAAAAAAATCAAAAAGTAAAAACATTTGACATAAATCATTTATTGTATATCAATTTGGAATAATTGGATTCTCATGAAAATACACAACCTTAAAACAAGTAAAAACGTAAATCATTCATGTTATTCAGTCTGATTCACAGACATGGTGTGAAATATATTATGGTGATGAAAATCATTTTTCAATATTAAATAAAGTAGGAATAACAAATACCAACAAAAAAAATATCGAAAAAGAAATAGTATATTAAAGGGAAAAATCCACACAACCTTAAAATGAGTAAAAACATAAATCATTCATTTTCTTAAGCCCATTTCACAAGCATAGTGTGAAGTGTATTATGTTTATGAAAATTGATTTTCAATATCAAATACAATAGGAAGAAAAAAAAAATACTCGACGTTCAACCCATCATATATTTGATTATGGGAAAGAGCTTTGACGATGGTTCCATGCCAATTGATATCTTCATTGAAATATTTTTTGGACAAAATATTTCAATAGCAATGCATAAATTGTTTACTCAATGAGTGAAATGAGTGAAATTTGTGAAATTGAAGATTATAAATTATTGATCAAATTTCATCAAGAGAAATTTGTGTTATTCAAGTGAAATAAGATTATAAATTGTGATTTGATGGGTTTAATCATTTCCCGTTCCCGTTAGCTGTTTGATGACATGCCTCTAAGTATATAACATTTCAAATATGGAATTTGATTTAAATCTAATTTTTAAAGTGGGGTATATTGAAAAACAAAGTATAGATAATAACATTGTCAATTAGTTAAAAAAAAAAATCAATTTCTATGAAAAATTATGTTTTCTATTCGATCCATTAGTGTCAATGAACAATTATAAGTACTTCGATCTATAAATAGTTGTGAAAAAAGGTAAGCAGAGGAAAAAACCAGTGGGGCAAAGCACTTTCAATGGGCTCCATTTCACAGCTGATGTGATTTCTTTCTCCTATCTCCATTTTCATTTCTCTCCCACTTCACTCTCCCCACACATAAAATCAAACCTCCCTCAGCTCCAATTAAAATTTAAAAATAAAAATTAGTAATTTTTATTTTCATTTTATTTTTAGGAAAAAGAAAACGATCGATGGCAAGCAACAAGGGGAAAGAGGTCATCGCGGAGTCGTCGACAACGGATCACCACCACAACAACCCGAACCCGAACCCGAGCACGAGCCCGCCCAGCCCGGCCCAGCCGAGCCGGTACGAGTCGCAGAAGCGGCGGGACTGGAACACGTTCTGCCAGTTCCTGCGGAACCAGCGGCCGCCGGTGGCGCTGGCGCAGTGCGGCTCGCCGCAGGTGCTCGACTTCCTCCGCTACCTCGACCAGTTCGGGAAGACGAAGGTGCACCTCCACGGCTGCGCCTTCTTCGGGCAGCCCGACCCGCCCGCCCCCTGCCCCTGCCCGCTCCGGCAGGCCTGGGGAAGCCTGGACGCGCTCATCGGCCGCCTCCGGGCCGCCTTCGAGGAGAACGGCGGCTCCCCCGATGCCAACCCCTTCGCCGGCGCCGCCATCAGGGTTTACCTCAGAGAGGTGCGCGACACGCAGGCCAAGGCGCGTGGTGTCCCCTACAAGAAGAAGAAGAAGAAGCGCAGTGCTAGCCAGATGAGGGCCGGATCGGGCACCGACGCTGCCGGCGGTGGAAGTACCGGCGGTTCTCGTTTCCCGGTGCCGCCGTAATTAGTGATCTTGATCGATTATCGGTAAGTTCAATCTAATTAAAAAAAAAATTCCCCCTTTCAATATATACGTATTTGTAATCGTATGTGTATCAATTAATATTTGGGATCGGATCAATGATCAATGGATTTGAGTTGGAATTAATATTGAATGGGATTTGGTTGGAGGTGGTGATGAGTGAGTCCTATAAAACCCTAGATTCTTGGGGGTGGTCAAAAACCCTAGCTAGCTAGATTTGGGGGTGATGCAAATAATTAATTAATTAACTAACTTTAGAGTAAAGACAAAGAATAAATACTAACAGTAAACAATTAACCCTTTACTACACAGCATTTTAAATACAATTATTGAAGGATATGATGAACATTGGAGCCTTTGTTTCATTGGTTGTGTTGTCTATATAATTATATAACCTCTCCTTCTCTCTCCAAATCTTAACAATTAGTTTAAATCTCCAAATCCCCAAAAAAAAAATTAAAATTGATTTGATAATTACATCTATTTTATTTCTATTTAAGACCCAGACGATATATGATAAGATCCTAAATTGAAAAAAAATTCCCTGCCAAAAAAATAATCGATTCTAGCTAGAAATTTAATTAAAAGAAAAACTAAACAAATTAAAATTTTAAAAATATTTCTAAAAAATCTATATAAGCTTTGTATTGAAAAATAAAATAAAAATCTATTATTAGTTTATTTTAATGATTAAATTCACACCTGCCTAAATTAAAACACCTGTTTCAAATGTACGTACATCACCGAATTGAGGCTTGAGAGCCTTTCATTTTCGGTGATACGTACATTTCCGATTGTCGAAAATCAAAAAATAAATAATTAGCTAGATTTAATCATTTATATATACTGTGCTTTATATTTCCATCCCTTTTCCAACTATTTCAAGGGTGATTTTATTGTTCAAATTAAATGTACGTACTGCGTATATATAGATTGTGAATTGGTTAGGTTAAATAAGTACAAAAATTGCAATTACTGATATCTGGAACAAGTACTAATTAAAACTGTGGATCAAATTTTGAAAGAGGATGATGGTGCACTAGTTTGTGGATGCCCCAATGGTGGGGATCTATGACATGATCATGTTTAGATATACAAAATCCTCTTGGGGAAACTAAACTTTGGGGGCATATATAGGGTCCCTATCTATTAATTTGTGCTTAAATATGCTTCATAATTAGTTTTTGTGATTTATAACGTACATATCTGAATCAACATATATTTATAATGCATCTTTAATTTTAATTAATTACCAGGATTTTGTTTTATACTTTTTTTTTTTGTTAATCTTCTTTCTAATCAGCTGTTCTAATCAACTGTACGTGAAAGAGCATATATATGAAACTTCTGCCTTAAAAAAAAACAAAAACAAAACAATCTCTGCACAAACCTTCTGAAAAATATTTCAGCCAAGAAAATATTCTAGTGCATTTTTTGGCGGGAAGAAACCCATGATTTTTTTAGAGTTTATTTGTATGGTTTTTTTTAAATTTAATATTATGAATAATTCGAGGGTCGGACAGACCCGGAACCTCAAGGACTGACAAAGTCGACAGAAATATACAACATAAAAAACATAAAAAGGTACAATACAATTGTACAAATAGAGGGAGGCACACAAATGCAGTCGAACAAGCAAGTTTAAGTAGTTTCGTTATAAAAACTCGTTTGTTAGCAACTTTAATTATATCATGAGATTTGAAGTGTAATATCCCCCTCTCAACATAATGAAAAAGTATTTTTTTTTTTATCTTGTCTTAATTAAGATTATAAGATAAGATTTAAAAAAAAAACTCATGGCTCATGATCATTATCGATCATGAATCACTGTATGTTCAGATTGAATTCTATAAAAATCCATTTGGATCGATGTGCAAGCATATATAGACACTAATTTTGATACTAAGTGTCTCTCTATATTTCACTTGGGAGATTCTTCGTGTATAGATACAGTCAAGATTTATTCATTGTTTAATTTTGTAATTTATAGATCCATTAATTTACGCCCTCTTTTCTCCAAGCTAGTCTCTAACTTGCATTTGTACATTCTTGCCAGGTGGTGATAGGAACCTAGAAGTGCATATCAATTGAACTAGCTAGAATGCAACGTTATGCATGATCTTGTTATTTGTTACTTATATTCCAAGAAACATTAATTAGTTGCACCCTACAAAATGAGAGTTATCTTGTCTTGACTTTATTTTGGTAATTTTTATATGATAAGGTCGGGATCTATCTTATAACATGCACAAAACTTTAGCCAATATGTGGGCTATAACCTTCCACCTTATATTTTGGTCTTTGTCATTTTTTCCTCAAAACCTGTTGGGATGATGATGGTGGATCAACAACACACGACAAACACTCACAGACAGAGGATATTCCGAGGGAGAATTGAACACACCACAGCACACACAACACCCACATAGAACTTCAAAAAATGCCACACTTCTTGATTGATGGAGTAACCTCCTTACATGACCCTTTACAACCTTAGCAACTGAACACAAAGAAACTGAACACCACTTACCCACTAACATGATCCTAGGTAGTGGTTCTGACTAGAAATAAACCGACTCTAACTTGCCTACATACATAACTAACTTGTAGCTTACTAACATTTAAACTAAACTTGAATTACACTTCAACATTTAACACCTCCCCTTAATTCAAAGTTTCTCATGTCAATCTTCTCTAAGAAGAAATGATGCTTGGTGAACAAATCAACATCTTGCTCATTAATTCCACAAAACTTGAGAACAACTCTCTCCTTTGCCACAAGCTCTCGGACCGACGAAGTGATGCTGCACATCAATGTGCTTTGTTCTGGCATGAAAGACTGGGTTCTTGGTCATTGCTATGGTTGACTTATTGTCACACCATATCTCCACAACTTCACTCTACTTGCATCCAAAATCATACATCAACTTCTCCTACCACAAAGCTTGTCTAGCAGCTGCACCTGCGACATTCTCTGCCTCTGATGATGGCATGGAAACTTTATTTCTTACTTTTTTGAGCTCCATGTGACAGCTCCAGACCTAAACCCAAACACTGAGCCTGAGGTGCTCTTTCTATCACCAAAACACCTTGCCCAATCACTATCTATCTGCCCTTTCAACTTGAACTCTTTGACACTTTCATATCAAATTCCATACTTCTAAGTTCCAGCCACATATCTCAGTATTCTCCTAGCAACACCTAAGTGTTGCTTAGTGGGCTCGTGCATGTACCTGTATACCACGCTTACACAATAGGCAATGTCAGGCCTTAAGGGTGTAAGATAGTTTAGCCCTCCAACCAAGCTTCTATACAATTTCTCATCAGCCTTTCCAGTGCCATCAACCTTCTGCAACTTCTCATTTATATTCACAGGAGTTTGAGCAGGGTCACAATTCTCCATGTTGAACTTCTTCAAAAGATCTCTGGCATACTCCTCTTGGCATAAGAAGCTACTTTCTTCTCCTTGTTTCACTTCTAAGCCAAGAAAATACTGTAACAGACTCAGATATGTCATCTCAAATATCTTCATCATGGCACTTTTAAACTGATCTAACATGTCTTGTGAATTGCTGAGATAGATGATATCATCTACATACAAACAAAAAAGAATGAACTCACCCTTGCTTCCTCTCTTAACATACAAGGTTCTCACAAATTGTTTTTTCACAAAGAAATAATCAATTTTGTTGTACTAAGCTCTTGGAGCTTACTTCAATCCGTTATGCCTTCCTCAATTTGTAAACTTTGCGATCCTCACCACTTTTGATGTACCCTAGAGGTTGTTCCATAAAAACTTCCTCTTGCAATTCACCATTCAAGAAGGTTGATTTCACATCAAGTTGGAAGATGGGCAACCTCCATTATGTTGCTAAGGCTAGCATCACCCTTACTGTCTCAAGCCTTGTCACCGGAGAGAATGTTTCTCAATATGCCCTCTTGATGTGCATAACCCTTATCCACAAGCCTTGCCTCGTGCTTTTGAACACTTCCATCTATGTTGTACTTGGTCCTAAACACCCATTTCAGACCAATGACATTCTTTCCTTCGGGTAACTCAACCAGCTCCCAAGTGTCATTTCTTTGGATTGATCTCATCTCATCTCCTCCTTCATAGCCACCTATACGTGCCAACTGCTCTCATTTTTTGCTTCATTAAAACTCTCTAGATCAGAAGCAACAAGAGCAAATCCACAACTGCTAGCCAAAGATATGAACTTCCTAGAAGGAGAATCACTTGTTGAACTTGAGAGAGATTCACTATGATTGCTTGATGAACTAGCTAGATTTGTTGGTGTTGAAGGTGAACCTGGATTTGAGTCATCACTTCCATCATAACAAATGTGATCACTTTCTTCATCTGTACTATCTAAGGAAATGAGCTCCTACATCACATTTTCTTTCTCAACTGACCTCCAATCTCATTTACTCTCTTCATTTAAGATCACATTTCGACTAATGATAACTCTCCCATTTGCTGGATTGAACAACTTGTATGTTTTGGACTACGAATCATACCCAATGAAAATACATTTCTTAGCTTTATCATGCAGCTTTTGCCTCAAATTAACTAAGGCATAGGCTACACACCCGAACACCTTTAAATGATCAACACCAAGCTTCTTTCCTCTTACAACTTCATGTGGAGTTCTATTCAACACTGCTTTTCATTGAAGATGTCAGCACTTCCGTCGAAGACGCTAGTGGAAGATGAGTCAAGCACTAAAAAAGTAGCACCGCTGAAAATTAAACTAGGTACAACAAGCCACGAACCCGGCCAGCCGAGACCCACACAAAACACCAACAACGAGCGAAATATCAGACACCAAATACACAAGCTCAAACCATTCCATGTACAATCGAGCAAACAAACCAGCGAAAAGGTGGGTCTAAACGCGTATTATGGTGTATATAATTATATATATAAATGGTTGTCACCAAAAAAATATTTTATGATTTTTTTCCATGCCTCGGGCCAAGGACTCAATCCTTAGCCCTAAGGTATGTTTGATTTTTTTTTTTAATTTTAATTTTCCTCCAAAATCTCAAAATCTCACCACATCGAAGACGACGATGATGACTGGCTGAGGCTGAGTGATCGAGACTCTTGGTGGCAGGGGTGAAGCGGGTGACGATGGCAGTGATGGCATGAAGTGAAAGGTGGGACGGAGATCATGCGATGGAAGAGGTGTTGGTGGTGGTTGGTCGATTGATTGATGTTTACCGTGCTTGGATGGAGGAGATGATCAATGTCGATGGTGGTTACCGAGTGTGGATAGGAGGCCCTGGGCGAGTGAGCGAGAGAAATCGTTGGGTCTGGGTGATGAAGGCGGCTGCCATGATGCTGGAAGGAAATTAAGGTTGGAGATTGAGTTTTAGAGAGAGCTAGACACGTGAAAATACGGAGATTTTAGTGGTGCTTTGGTGAGATTGAAGGTCTCGTGAGAGGAGGTTTTTCCTTTCTAGAGAGTGGAGAGAGGAATAGCTAGCCTATATATATGGAAAAGTTCCAGTGAAACGAATAATACGGTGAGACGAATGAATATTATGTCATATATATATATATATATATATATATATATATATATATATATATATATATATATATATATATTCATATTAATGATGATTCATTTCATGTTATTAGAATATAAATAATATCATATTTATATATACATATTTATATCATATTTATATTCACACAACATAATATTCATATTTTTATATTTATATAAAATAATATTCATAGTACGAATCATCGTTACACCTATATTATTCTTTCAGTAGAACTCTTATATATATATATATATATATATATATATATAGATAGATAGATAGATAGATAGATAGATAGATATAGAGAGAGAGAGAGATGGTAAATACTATATGGAAGCTAGCTAGCCTGTGTCCCTATGGGATCTAATTCTTCTTGCTTCAGACCCACACAAACTAATCAATAAATCTCTGAAGATGCTTAGCTTAATTATGACTTTATTGTACTCTTTAATATAATCTTTTTCATTATAAAGTACACACTATATTACGTTTATTTGTTTACTAATTAACCGGATATTTCGATTGAATTTGCATAGGGGTGTGCAGAACAACCCGAAACCGAAAACACGACACGAAAACACGACACGAAAAAACCCGAAACCGAAAAAACACGACACGATAATGACACGAATCGAGAAAACACGGCTTTAAACGGTTCGTATTCGGATCGGGCAAATCGCCTTGTCGGATACCCGACACGAACCGTTTAATTTTTATTTTTATTTTATTTTAGATCTGGTGGGGCTCAACTGGTACAAGGGATGCTATAGGAATGGGCAGATTCAAGTTCGAATCCCCCTCACTCCCTCATGTGTCTCATTTTGCCGACTTATCTCTCTCATTCTCACAGACTCACAGACACAGTTGCTGCTCTCGCCTCTCGGCCTCTCCACTCTCGTGAAACCACCCTCGCCTTCCCCATTCCATCTCTCTCCTTGAACCCCCCTCACTCCCTCATGTGTCTCATTTTTTTTTCCCAATTTCCATACCAAATTACTTTTCTTTTAAAAGCCTAATTGAAACCCTAGAAGTATCAGCCATTCAGGTGAGTAGCCGACTTATCTCTCTCGCTCTCTCATTCTCACAGACTCACAGACACAGTTGCTGCTCTCGCCTCTCGGCCTCTCCACTCTCGTGGAACCACCCTCGCCTTCCCCATTCCATCTCTCTCCTTGCATCCCCTCTTTCCCTTTACATCGAGCTTCACCCCGCCCGACCTTGCTTCGAGTTGATTGCTCCAGTTATCGACAATTCCCCTTTGTTTCGATGGATACCGAGTTTCCCGACGTCGTCTACAAGCCAAGCCCACCGCTAGCTACGTCGCCGCCGGCCGCCGCCCTTCCGATCTGTACCGTTTTTTGAAATTGAACGTCGCCGCCGGGACGCTTTGAAATCGGCTTGATTCTCACTGATTCTGGCGGAAACCTCCTGGATCTAGGCTCCGGCGGCGGTCGTCCGGGTCGGCTTGATTCTCACCGATTCTGACGGAAACCTCCCGGATCTAGGCTCCGGCGGCGATCGCTACATCCGGGAGTTCAATTTTAGGGATTCCGATACCGACTCGATCGAGCTGCTTAGGCAGCAGTATAACAACGGAGAGCCGAATTAAAAAAAAAAAAGACGGTTCGTGTCGGGTACTCGGGTATCCGACACGGAACCGAATACCCTAACCGTGTCGGGTACCCGGGTTTATATGGTTCGTGTACGGTTCGAAGGATTTGGCCTTAACGGTTCCGGGTACCCGACACGATTATCCTGTTCATGTCGGGTACCCGGTTATGTACACCCCTAAATTTGCATGTTTTCGTTCTTGGGTATATATAGGTACGTACGTACATGCGCACTGTGTGTCACGTTAGGTGGATCAGTGGGTGTGGAAATTATTTGAAAGTACGAAATTTGTGTTAAATTTAGGGAAACTCTCCGGTATATATATGAAATAAAAATTACTACTCCCACCGTTCGCGAAAACTTGTCATTTTAGATTTTTGATTTTGTTCAAAAAAACTTGTCACTTTAAAGATTTTACCCATATATTTCCAAATTTACCCTCATTTGTTTAAAATTTGAATTACCTTGAAAAATGTGGTTGTACTTTATTTTGAAATAATTAAGATCAAAGTAGGGGTAATGTTGGTAGTTTAAATATTTCTTAAATATTGTGTCGGAAGCTAAAATGACAAGTTTTCGCGAACGGATGGAGTATCATATTTAATTAGTATAGGTTGTGATCTACTTTCCTAATTACTGTATACAACAACTTACACTTTTACCCCGTTTGTTTTTTGGTAGAGAAAGGTAATGATTACCCTATATAGTCCATATTTTAGTTAACATACATTGATCACTATTCTTATCATTCTTCTCCTCCTCCTCTTTTTCACACAAAATTTGTGACCCTTCTATTCCCTAATTTGAAGAAGAGTAACTAATATCTCTCGGATGGTCTAATAATTCCCCCACCATCTTCTCTAAAATAGAGAAAATGAGATATTTTAAAGAAAAAAGTCATTTTTTCTCCCCAACAGCTTCTCTAAACTAATCTTTAAAATAGAGAAATTGATGAAGAAAGGGAAAAAATCTCTAAATTTAGAAAAAAGGTTAGATTCTGTAAAATTTAATGCGTTCACCCCTTTCAATGCCTACCTATTTGTTCATTATAAAACCATTGACAATAGAAGGAGTAGCACACCAACTTGTATATTAAGACTTGTTATGTTGAACTTTAGATGTGATCGAGATTCTTTTTGGTCTCATTCACATCAGCTGTCCTGAAAACCCTCTGTCTCCCTATATCTTTCCCAATCCACCCTACCCTTTACCCTTTTTCTTAATTTTTTCAAATTCTAATTATTTTGTTTTTTTTTTAAATTTAGGTGGTGGGGAGTGACATTCAGGGGTAGGGGATTTTGGATAAGGTGATCTCAATCGTATTCACATCTCTCAACAAAATAAAACATCGACTTTTGCCAACTTTTGCACATAGTCCAAGACATTCTTTTACCTCTTCACACAAGGTAATTCCTTTTATCTATTTACCTTAAGGTTTTACCAACAATCGTAAAGCTACCTTATAGTTAACTTAAGATAATGAAAACCCTATTGCATGTGGATGCTCTACTAGTTACTAATGTACCATCTATCTGCCCAATAAGATGAGTTAAAATTAGATTAACAAGCAAGCAAAGATATATAAACAAAGTCATCAGGCCATCACCATCTATATATCTGCCCAACAAGATGAGTGTTGAGTGAAGTGAATGAAGTCAGATTCCCGAAAGCTTAAAGCGACAGAAATGAGCCCACTCGTCACTCATGACCTCGACAGCTGAAATATTGTCCATTTGACATGAAACCAACACTCTTTGTTCCTCCATTTTTTGACATTGCTATTTGAATTTGCAATATATATACTTCCAATCCCATAAGTACAGTACCCTCAACTCCTCAAGTTTCACTCATTATTCATCTCTACTTTGTGTACCCCTAGATTTGTACTGAAAAAACACCCCCCACTGTTCTCTTGTGACTCACAAGACAACAGTTTTTCTACCAATTCAGTTGTTGTGGGACACCAAGTGCCAATTTCATGTCATCTCCGATTCGGCCATTCGGGTTTATGTCGGATACTACTGCTACTGATTAAATCGAATCAAGTCGGTTTTCATGGTGATTTCGATTGAATCAATTGTTAGTCGAATTCAGTTTTCATTGAATCATTTAAAAAAATAAAAAAAAAATCTTCCCTCTACATTCATGTAGCATTTTCTTAAATCTAAACTTCATTCAGTTCCCACTACATAACTTATATTTGTTGCGCAGTGACAATTTTTGGTCAGATTAGGTGTAGGGTTAATTAAGTTTTCGGATGGCGATGCATTCGGGTTTTAGATTTGCTTGAATCGGGTACGTACTTTCAGATATGCTAGGTCAAGTGATTTCGAATTTCGGATATAAGTGATAGGGGTAGGTTGTTATTCGAAATCCACATAAACATTTTCATATTGTCTAGTGATTGTGTTATGAGTTGTCGAACACTAGTTGTGTGCAACGTTTCCTTCATCGTGCTTTCCTATTAAAACACCTTGCTTACGCGCATCCCGTACTTTATATTCTAGAGTGTTTGTGTTTGTCCTTTTATTCCTTTTTGTGTTCCTTGTTGGTGTAGAGTCTTGTCCGTCTTCGATGACTTGTCCTATGTCACCAGGAATCATCCTCTCGCAATTGAGCAGGATATATTGGGATCGTTGTTGTTGCTTCTAGTGACTATGTTCTGGGTGGGTTAGGTTGGGTTGGGTCGGGTCTTACCACCTCTAGCTAGATAATGGCACAAACAAAAACGATCGATGGACACACTTTACATTATTAAAACAGGGAAAAACCCTGTAGAAGCCCAAATCAACAAGAGCAATTTGAAACGTCCAACAACCTCTATTGGATACTCAAATCATCAGTGGCCAGTTTGTGGCTTCTGCACTTGGTGCTCACCTTATTATAGACTATGGTGTAGTTGGAGCTGCTGACATTCCTCGAGTAGCACGGTTCGATGCAGCTATCGTACTCGTATACTTGTCGCGTGCTCCCCAATCCGCTCGCAACCAAATTGTCCCGCACAAGTATGACTCCGGTTGCATCTTGCGAGTTCTTCAGCGAGCTTGCCTTGAAGCCGGAATCCGAGATCCTGTCCTCATTGAAACCGAACGTAACGTTTGCCAGGATGGTGTAATCGTTGTTTCCCTGATCGATTTGAGCTGTGTACAGATGAAGTGGAAAGATCTTGTGTGATAGCATTGTGTTACCATGAGAAGACGTCGGGTTTGTAGCAACCGAAGTGTTGAACTCGATTGTTTGGTTAACAGTCTGCACATTGCCATTGCTTTCCATGGTCATGGAGTTGACGAAGTCGAAATCTTGGCCGAATGAGGTGATGATCTTCCCATGGGAAGATCTAACCCACCCCGTCGAAGAGATAGACCTGCTCGCCTTTGTGACAAACGTGCCATTCAAGCCTAAGAAACTCGACTTCAACGACAAATGGAGTGGAGGTGCGCGGTGATCCGAGAGCTGTCCGAAGGTCCTCGGGCTCTTCTTGTCTAACCAGAGGTGCAAGTTCGCGTCAATGTACCAAACATTGAGCGCATTCGTGACACCGAATCCGATCCTATGCCTCCTTCCATCCAGCAAACTGCCTAAGAACGGAGTCAGCTCAATGTCGTAAGTCGGAAGATCAAACGAACCGATCCCGGAGATTGGCCTCCATAGAAGAGGATTGATCCCTCCTGTGTAGATCACAGTGAAAGGCCAAACAGCACCAACAAGAACACCATCATCTAAGGTCACAACAACCTCCCTAAAGGGGCCGTTACCGGCGGCGCCGGTTAAATTGTTGGCAGCAATGAAGTCATTAGGGAGATTAGTGTACCAAAACTCACCGTTCTCGTGAAAGGACACATAAACCTCCAACACAGCTCTGTACACATTCGGTGGGATTTGGAACTCCTTGGTTTCAATGTCGGTTGAATTCTCAATTCGGAACCACAACGCATCATTCATAGGCAAATTCCTGGAGATCGGAAGGATTAAATCCGCCCAATTTTGATACTGAGACACGGAATTCGACTTCGCCTGTGCTGGATAGAAGTGAATTGAGATATCGACATGGTAGATTCCGGTGTAAGTGGAGGTCACGAGGTTACCGAGATACACAGCGAGTGTTTGGTTGGAGGTAAGGAGAGAGGAGTACCTTGTTATATCCTTGTCGACTTTCCAAACAATGCCGTTAGGGCGAGGCTCCGCGGTACAACTCCGGAGGAGCTCAACGCCACCAAGCCAGACACCGAAGATCCGGTCGAATTGGCGGCCTTTGCAGGTGGCTGACCATTCGAGGACGACGGCGGAGAATTCCTTGGCCGGGCAATCGGTGGGGGGGGTGTAATTGGCGAAAACCGGAGGCTGGCCGTAGGTGTAGCCGAAATCGTGGCTGAGGAGGTGGTAAGAGCAGGGCTTGGTCTTGGGGCGGTTGATTGGCTTGGTTACTTCGAAGTAGGTGGTTGGTGGGGCTGCGGCATTGAGGGATTCGGGGTTGAAGGACGGCGGCCGGTGGCGGGGAACGGCGGTGGAGAGGATGAGGGAAGCGTGGAGGATGATCAGAACAACATAGAGAGATCGGGAGTACATTTTTTTTGGGGGGTGAGTTTGGATTGAGAATGTTTTGGATTTTATTTTAAAATAAATTGTTTAGGATAAAAAAAGAAGAAGAGGGGTTTTGGGTTGCCGTTGAAGATTTGGTTGCGGTGTAATTGGATGAAGGCAAGAAAGGAACGTTTGTCAGATTTGGATGACGTTTCCTTTGCGGACAAAGGAAAATCTTTTGGGCATCAGAGTAATTTCTACAGGGAATAGCACTAAATACCAAATTTTCAGAAAAGTTTGCAAAAATACCACCGTTTTCGGAAAATTGGCAAAAATGTCATTTTGTAGAAAAATTTGCATAAATGTACAGGTTTGTACCCCCAAACCGGCAATCGGTTGTAATTAGTGGAAAAAAAAAATTGAAAAAGAAAATAGAGTCATGATTACCTACCTAGTAGGGGAGAGGCAAGGCGGGAAGGAGTAAATGCAATCCCATCACCATCTCCCTTCTCGTCCCAAACCGATACAATAGCAAAGAGAGAGAGACAATTGCAGAGACGCCAGAAGAAAAAGAAAGAGAGGCCGGTTGCGGTAGCGGTTTCTTCTAGCATACACCAAAGGAGAGAGAGCGGGGAAGTCTATCGTCGCCGGAAAGGACACAGCAGCCACGACCCGACGACATACAGAACAGGTACGCCCTTTTACTCTTCTCTCTTTGGTGGTAGGGTGCGCGGGTGTGGGTCGGGGAAGCAGTGGGTGAAGGGGTTAGGGCAATGGCGGCGTGAATGGTGGGTCGGGGTGGTGGTTATCTTGTTTGGATAATGGTGGGTGGTGATGGCATGGGTGGTTTTCGTGTATGGAAAGGGGAAATCGGTGGTTAGGGTTTCCAATTGGGTGACAGTGGTTTTCGGAATGGGTTAGGGCAACGGTCGGGGAACTATGGATAGGGGAAATTGGTGGTATGAGGTTCGAATTGGGTGACAGGGGTTTGACAATTGGGTGACAAGGGTTTCCAATTTGGAGAGAAGGGTTTGTAAATGTATTGTGGTAGGCGGAATACGAGAATTGGCGAGCTGTGGAAATTGGGATATGTGGATGTCATATGTGTCCTATTGAAGGAGGTTTGAGGTATTGGTTATAATAGGCTTCCGATTCAAAAATGGGTGACATGGGTTTCACACTGAGTGACATGGGATAGTCTGTCAGGTGACAGAGGGAGACGAATATAAATGGTAGAAGCTGAGTTTGTTCGTGTGATGGAAACTGCAGGAGAAAAATAGTGAGGACGAAGAATGTGAGCGCGAAGAACAAAGTGCCTGACTACCTAGTCCCCGAAGATAGGCATTTCCGGGCCCGGGTCAACCAGGGCTCAAGAATGTCAATGCTGAACAACATTGACGATTATGTTGACCATAGGGACTGGCAGAAGTTGCTGGACTCCCAGCTTGGTGGGGTTGTGCGGCTGGGGCACACTGTGAAATTTTCATCACAAATTGTGCATTATGCACTCCAGCGACAGCTTACAAGCGAAAAGGAGTGGGAGACGTGGTACCGGATTAAGGGGAAGCTCAGGAGGTTCTCCCTCAAGGAGTTCGCCTTAGTAACCGGGCTGCGGTGCAGTCAACCAACAGCTACTGAGATGGAGGAGGACGAGAAAGCTATAAAGGAATTTTTTGGAAACGAGAAGATGACGGTTGGTGAGCTCGAGACCGAGCTGAAAAACTCACTAATGGTGTTGCGGAGCCCGAGAAAACGATTCAAGCTAGTGCTGCTGTACATTGTGGAGGGCGTTTTGTTAGGAGAGGACCAGAGGAAGGGGCTGAGGAGCTGGATCGTCCGATTGGTGGAAAATGTTGATAGGTTTTTGGCATTCCCATGGGGGAGGGTAATCTATGCTGCCACACACGTGTCGCTGAACGGCGCCGTAAAGCGCCGGGAGGCTGAGCTAAAGGCAGAAGATCTAAAGAAGCGCAATGGTTATGGCCTGATGGGTTATCCGGTATCCTTTCAGGTAACCTTCTCGACCACACCCATGATCAAATTGTAAATCATATACTGAAAATGTACTAATTTGAGTGGGGATACGGTGCAGATTTGGTTGCTGGAATCCATGCCGAAATGGGGGGTCCGGTTTGCGACGAAGGTGTCGACGACGACATTCCCTCGTTGCATGAGATGGGCCCTCAAGGACGATAACCTCGCTTATAATGATATAGCCAGGCGCACCGAAGCTGAGGGAGAGGAGGCCGTAGAGATTGATGATAACCCAATACTCACACCAGAGGAGGCTGAGCTGGAGCTGATGGATGGGTGTGTGTACGATGATGAGAAGTCCGACCCCTTTTTCGACGACCTAGTTGCACCGTTCCTGAGACATTTCGAAGCCCCTGGTGGGAGGTCCCCAAGTACGGGAAGAGGAGCCAATGACAAAGATGGCGGGGTGGGGGACATGGCCAAGACTTTGGCACAAGTAATGGACAAGCTTCAGACAATGTCAACAGGGATGGAGAAGATGGATGAAAAGGTACGCAATAACTTCCCAATTATTTGTTATGTGGAGACTGGGGATAACTGTGAACTAGGGTAAATGGACTCCGGACACGTGAAATTGGACAAGTGACAAGTAGTGTAGATAATGAACGAAATTGGTATGAAGGGTGAATTGTGTTGATTTTTCACACCGTATGGTGATTTGAAGTAATAATTTGATCACCTGCAGCTGAAATTATTGGAGGTGGTCGTGACTGAGCTGCGGGATGTTCAGTGTAAGGGGACGGCATGGCAAGAAGCAACTGATAAAGAAGAAGGTGGAGAAGAGAAAAAACTGGACGAGTTGATAGACTCAATTGCGGGTAAAGCCGGTGAGGGTGGACCAGGTGGTAAGGTAAGTTGTTGGTAAACATCACAAGATTTGTTAATTTCAGCGACACTGGAATAATGTGACAGGAATATTTTAGCTGTGCGACATGATTTGTTATGTTAAGTGAAACTGGAAAAAATGAGCCATAATTAAAAATTGAATTCATTTGCAGTTAGGAGGTGTTGTTGAGAAGGGAAGTGAAGTGGATGGTGGCGGGGATAAGCACACACAAGTGGAAACTGTGAAGGCAAGTGATGAGATATCAGGAGAGAGCAAGCAAGGTGGTCATGATGTCGGGGACAATGATAATGAACCTGAATCTGTCAAGGCAGGGGATGGGGGGGAAGGAAAGACCAAAGAGGTAAGGTTTATTTATGAAATAAAGGCGATTTTATATGTGACATGATAGTATAGGTCAAGTGACATGAGAATATCTGTTATGTGACAAGGGGAAGTGGAAATCTGAGCTGAACTTTGATATGTTTGCAGGTGGGAGAGGTTGGTTTAAAGGCGTCCGGTCAAGAGGAAGGTGGAAAGAAAAATGAAGTTGAGGAGAGGCCGAAGCCCAGGGTAGCTCAGGTTTATGTATCAAAGGCGGCGAAGAAGACGTGGAAGGCTGTTGGAGAGGAGTTGGCTCCCCCGGCGAAGAAACCGCGACCCCAGAAGGCAGCAACTGTTCCCGCCGATGCTGTTCAGCTAGGAATGGTGTCAGTGACGGACAACGACGCCATGACAAGTTGGTTGGCAAGGTACGTAGGTTCTGTGTCTTACACTCGAATGGACGACGAAGGTAGATAGTTGGACGTCCACAATACCTGACAGAAACTTAACGTGCAGTGGGGACGCGGATGTGCGCACGTCACCCTGCAGTGTGGATATGACGAAGGAGTTACTCAACCGTCCGAAGAAACCCCAGGATTGGTTGGGAACTGTGGTATGACGACTTGTCACCTCTAAAATTTCCCGTGTCAGGATTATGGATTGTAATTGCGGTTCACTTCATGCAGGAGATGGAGGAGTGCTGCTACCTTCTGCGCAAAGCGGTCGCAGACAGAACGGGTGACATGGGCAGTGGAGTCATCGTAGTCGATTCGTGCTTAGTGGGAATTTATCTACCTAGGGAATGGAAGGAGTACACCGGCACCCCCCAAGCGTACAAGCCTAGTGATGCATTGATGGCGTACTTCAATGGGGGGTCGCCGAAGCCGTTGGGACGAGCGTGGTCAGGTGCGGACCTCATCCTCCTCCCCTTCAACGTCAAGAACCAACACTGGGTTGCCCTTGCCATCGATCTTAAGGAGTGGGAGGTAAGGGTGTATGACTGCGACGTCCACACGGTGACGGAACGCCAACTCCATACCCTTTTAATGCCTGTGACGAGCCTGATCCCTGTCGTCATGGGTGCACACCCAGATCTGAAGGTCAAGTATGCGGATAAGGTCCCCAAATTTGTATATGCGGACATGTTAAATTTGTATATGCATGTTAAAATTTGTATATGCTAGACTTCGTAGTTGAACACCTGGCCCACTCAAGCTTTCTTCCCCGACGCCGGGTTGTGGTACTTGAAGCCTCTCTTTCGCCACTGGACCAATAAATATCGCCATGGGCCATGGATGTTCCCCAAACATCGAGTTCAAAAACTTATAAGCCTCAAGGTCGTCGTCATCACCTATAGTAATCGGATGACCCGCTTCTTCCCCCTTTGGCATGTAAGAAAACCGCCACTCTTCACATGAACAACCATGGCCGACCTTCCTCCTCAGCAGTTGAGTCAGAGAGGCGAAGTCGATGCCCTCTTCAATTATAACATTCTTCCGCTCTGTTTCACCATAATACACCCACCCCGCACCATCGAACAACCAACGGCCGTTGAAGTTGAGAGTCACACATACTTTGGCGTTTTGACCTGCAATTCAAAACTCGGATCAGCACCATTGGTAATGGGTATCTACTCTTCACGAAACATGAGGAGAAATAGAAGAGAAGCCTACCCATTGCAACTTAGAATTAGGGTTTCTCAGATATCTCTGTGACACGGAAGTTGACGAAGACTGACACGAACGAATTAAGAGCCCGACACGTGCACACCAACTGGACCTTAATGCGGATGGGTTCTTCTCCAATGGTGGCCTTCTTCTCCAGCTCTCTTTTCCACGGGAACACCGAAAATTATGTCCTCTCTCCTCCTCTCTTATTACACATTAAAAATGGAGGGAAAACCTTTCACATCACCTCACCTCCTCTCTCCAATTTTGACGCCAAAATCCCCCACCCAATCCAATGTCCCATCCCCCCCCCCCCCCCCTCTCTCTCTCTCTCTCTCTCTCTCTCTCTCTTCCTTTGGGACAACCTGCAACCGGCTAAACAAATTGCCGCTCCTACTTGCACTAATACCACATATGGTATTCTTGCAAATTTTCTAAAAATGTTGTATTTGTGCAAACTGGACAAAAAAAGTGTATATTCTTGCAAATTACCCTAATTTCTAATGTAGATAGGGATATTTCATAGTAGTAACTCCATTCAACAATATAAATTTTTTTAAATTATTTTAAAAAGTTTCTTTTCTCTTAATCCAATACTAGAAAACCTAAAAAGACTTATATTTCTAAATAAAATTTTAAGTCTAAAAAAACCTATATTTTTTATCGGAGGGAGTATTTGGTAAGGAGTAGTAATTTAATACCCTGATATAAATGCTACTAATATAAAGAATTAGAGAAAATTAAATTGAACACCGACGGGGCTTCCAGGGGAAATCCAGGCAGGGCGGGAGGGGGTGGCGTCTTGAGGAACTCAGAAGGAGGGTTTGTCCGGGCCTTTGCTTTTAACTGCGGGTGCTGTCCTGCTCTTGAAGCAGAGCTGTGGGCAGCCTATTATGGACTCAAGTTGGCTCGCGATATGGAGATACCAAGGCTATTGTTAGAGATGGATTGCGAAGCTGCTTGTAAGCTGCTTCTCAATGATCACAATGGGGCTCCTGCCCACCGAAACTTGATCCTTCAATGCCGACATCTCATCCTTGGTACAGGGTGGGAGGTGGAGATACACAAGGTCCCTAGAAGTGCTAACGAGGCTGCAGATGGGCTAGCCAAAGTAGGAGTAGGATCTACTGTTGCTTTTCAAATTTTCACATTAGTTCCGGATTACATCCGGCCTTTTATGTATCCTGCTGAACAACCTTTCTAATTTGAATAATAATACGGGGCACTACCCCCCCCCCCCCTAATTACCAAAAAAAAGGGATGATTTGCCAAATATACAAATATGAAGGTCAAATTAGCCAAATATACAAGATTTTGGGAATTTTGCAAAACTATACATCCCAATTTGCGCCACCCCCCCGTGTGCCCCCGCCAGTTTTTTTTTTTTTTTTTTTCACGCGTCAGTGCTGACGTCATCGTCGGAAATGCTGACGTCAGCAATGCTGACACCGTTTACACGGATGGTTTTTTTTTTTCGCGCGCCAATGCTGACGCCGACGTCGGGAATGTTGACGTCAGCAATGCTGACACCGTTTACAAGGAAGGTTTTTTTGTTTTTTTTTTTTCGCGCGTCAATGCTGACACCGTTTACAAGGAAGTTTTTTTGTTCCACGCGTCAATGCTGACGCCGACGACGAGAATGTTGACATCAGCAATGCTGACGCCGTCTAAGAGAATGCTGACGCCGACGACAATGACGTCGGAAATGCTGACGTCAGCATTGCTCACACCCTCTACGAGGATGCTGACGCCGACAATGATGACATCGAAGATCAATATATTTGACGTATTAAGTCATTAAAAATATAAAAGGGGGAGAACAAAGAGACAAAGAAGTGTTCTACAAAAAAAAAGAAACGAATATTTTATTTTATTTTTGGTAGTGAGAAACAAAGAATAACGGTAAACAATTAAAACAAAGAATTTTTCGACGCCGACGATGCTGTCCTCTTTCCTCATCCATCTCTTATATTGCAAAAACGATGTCAGCAAATATATACCTACACAAAAATATGCATGAAAACAATGTCAGCACTAAAAAATACGTATAAAAACGATGTCAGCACTAAGAAATAAACCAATTTTTAAGGACTCAAGCATACATATATACTTACATATATAATATCAAATTAAAAACGATGTCAGCACTAAAAAATACGTATAAAAACGATGTCACCACTAAGAAATAAACCAATTTTTCTTGACTCAAGCATACATATATACTTACATATATAATATCAAATTAAAAATGAGGTCAACACTAAAAAATATGCATAAAAAAGAAGTCAGCACTAAAAAATACTCATAAAAACGACGTCAGCACTAAAAAACAACCCAATTTCTAAGGACTCAAGCATACATATATACCTACATATATAATATCTAACTAAAAACGATGTCAGCACTAAAATAAATTGGAGACAAATTGCATTACTCACACAAAAAAAATCACCAACCTATAAAAAAATCAGTAGCTAAAAGTCATTAACTTAAAAACATAACTTACGCTTTCATACATCCTAAAACGTGTAAGCTATCCAAACAAATATGCTTTCATCAAAAATAAATTAGACCAAAACTAAACAACTGCCAAAAAAAAAAATTAAAAATATAAAGATCCAATAGTTACAACAATGAATGTATTCAAAAGGCACATACAGTACTTTGCTACCAACTGATGAAGTCAAATCTCATTCCATTTCCTTGCAAAATCTTAAACAAAAATCCACACTTTCAATTGACATGTGTCATCTAGCTAGTAATTGTTTCAGCACTTTACAGATTTAGGAACAAAGAAACTCACACAATCACAATCACATAATATGAACTTCTCAGAATTGGTCCAACACTTTGATTGAGCAACCAAGTTAATCAAGCAGCAACCATCGAAGTAAAAGCTTAGCTTACCAGCAACAGCAACCATCAGAACTCAGAAGTGCGGACACCGCCTTCAATCTTCGTTGCTGACATGAAACTAGGAGCCAATAAAGCAGTTGGCGGCGGGGGCGAGGACGGGAAGCAATGGAGGGAGATCTCCGGCGGTGAATCGGAGAGTGATATCGGTGAAAACATCAGCCAACACCTATTGAAGTGACGATCTGGAAAACTCATCTCCGTCCTCAGAATCCCCGTCGATCTTCCTCGTCGCCGTCATCATCATCGGAGAAGAAGAAGAAGTGGATGGCGGATCTGTTGAAGTGGTGGTGGCTTGGCCAGATCTAGAGCCGGTGGTGGCGGGTCTGGAAAAAACAACCGACAACCACCCCATAGCCGATCAATAACCACCGGATCTAGTGGTTCTCCGGTGGCCTCCCTCTGTTGTCGCCAGATCGGATCGGATCGGGAGAGGCCGGGAGGAAGGTGCGACGCTGTAGATCGGCTCAGTCGGATATGGCTTCTCCTCCACAATCGACGCCGCCTAGTTTTCTCCTCAACTGGATCTGAGAAAAGGAAGAGCGTGAAGGCGGATAGATAGACCGAGGTGAGAGAGCGCGTGAACTGGCCAAGCTCCAGCCCCCGCCTCCATTGTTGACGGAGCTCGGAGGAGAGGGGAGGGTGCCGGATTTTTGTAGATCTGTACAAGGGAGAGAGAGAGAGGGGAGCGTTCTGATTAGTGATATCCGTAGATTTGTATAGGGTTTGATGTTGTATAGTTTGCTAATATTTAGAAAAGTGTGTATATTTGGCTAATTTGGTCGAAAATTTGCGTCTTTGACGCAAATTTTCTCAAAAAAAAAAAAAGAGAAAATCCGTTTAGTGCCCTTAACTTTGAATAGAATTTGAATGGTGGACAAAGCTCCAAGTCTACTTTACATGGCCTTGTGTCGGCAGGGGTTAAATAGAGGATATCAAAACACTAAGAAATGGTAGTTTTACAGAGTAAAGTTAAATGGTACACATATTTTTTTTTTCCTAGTCCAGTTTGACTAGACATCTAAATTAGATATCACATGAGATGGTAACTTTTGCTATTTAATTATATTAAGCTTAAAAGTAATTATAAACTTTACACAATAGTATAAATTGGATTAAGAGGATTTATATAATACTCCCTCCGTCCTAAAATACATGACCTTTTAGCATTTTGCACAAGTTTTAATAAAACACCTTACTTTTAAAAAAACATCATCATTGCACTAACTTTTTCATAAATTTTATTATTTTTTAACATCCACTACACATTTTAACCAATCAAATTATTTTAAAAAGTCAACAACACACAAACCAATACAAATCATTACAATTTTTTACCTAGAAAACCTAAAATCCCATCTATTTTTGGACAAAAAATTCACTCTAAAAACCCATATATTGTTGGACGGAGGGAGTATTTAATTTTAAATTCAAGCTATTTTAAACAAAATAATGTTAACCAAACACTTACAAATTCAAACACACACTATAATTGTAATTTTATAGAGTAAGGTGAAACAGAATACAATTTTTTTTTAGTCAAATTCGGTTGTTGTATCTCTAAATCGGATACTACATGAGATTGATCCTTCCACTCATAAACGACCGTCTATTTCCAAAAGGATTCAAACTCTCAAACTCTTCACTTAACATGGTATGTCAAATGATTTCACATAAACCCATATAATCTTAACATGCTTCGACTTTCGAATATGATCATCTCCTACATAGTTACAAGAAGTTTGAGCAGCACTGCTTTTAGTAGTCACTTGGGAAGCTGAAACAAGAACAAAAATATAGCGTGCCGGTTGGAATAGAAACAGGAACACAAGTAGTATGACAAATTGGGTTGATGAAAATGTATAGTTAGGTTCTTGAGGGCGTTCATATACAACTGTGTTCAATCCCACTTCCTGATTTTCTGAGAGGGTAGCTTCAACACGGCTCATGTAATGAGACTATGAGACCTTTTCAAGAGCATTGCTTTCAAAATGGGAGTGTCGAATCATTCAGAGGTTTAATGGTTTGTCCTTCAGCAGACAAGCTGCGCTGCTCTTTCAACTTCATGCCAAACGTAGCCTGCGTCGATAGAAATTTGAAGAAATGGAAGCATTTCTTAGACCTCGACAATCAGCTGCTGCCACTAGTGTTTGTTTTTCAAACTCCTCAAATTTGCAGCACTTGAATGTAGATGTTATCAGGCTGCAGAAGTACTAAAGAGAGAGCTTGAATCGCCTCCCAGCTTGTAGCTGCATCCATCGCTTACTCTATCATAAAGAATGGTGTAATTGGAACTGCTCACATTCCTCAAGTAGCAGGGTTCGCTGGTACTGTCATACTTGCAGGGCCGGTCCTAGCATTTTATAGGCCCGGGGCGAACTAAAATCTGAAGGGCCCGATTACTTCGTAAAAAATAAAAATTGTGTATAACTTCAAAAAAAAATCATATTATTTTTATATTTGAATTATTTTTCCAATTTAAGAAGTTAAAAGTAGGTCAATGAATAAAAAAAAATATATATTAAAAAAATTCAAAAATATAATTGTAGTGAAAATTAGTTAATTTTGCTTGGTATCCAGTAGAATATGTCTACAAGTATGTAAGTTGTTGTGTAGATGAATATTAAAAAATTGTCTAACAATACTAAATATATTTTTTGTTCTAAGATATCACATATGTGTCCTCCTATGACATCACTTATATATGAACTAAAACAAAAAAATTTAAAAGGGTTTTTTTATAAACAAAAATAAAAGGGTAAATTATATACATCGAACATATATGAAGAAATAAAGATATTACATTTTTCTCAAATGAAATAGAAAGAGTTATATATGTAAACAATATAGCTTTATTTGTTACATAAAAAAGTGTTTAATATTGTGTTGAAAAGGAAAAAGTACAAAAAATCGTGTCTAAATTAAATGGATATAGGCCTCTTTATAAAAACATAAAAAATGCAAAATTTAATGGATATAGGGCCTCTCTAAAAAATGCAAAATTTAATAGATATAGGGTCTCGCTATAAAAACATAAAAAATGCAAATAGAGAGATTTGAACTCTACACGTTTAAGAATCAAAATCCAAATTTTGTTATACCATTGAGCTAAACTCGTATTTTTTTTATATTTTTAAAAAATACATACATATATATAACATATATTTTTAAAAAATACATACATATATATAACATATATTTTTAATGGGCCCTTACCGAAAATGGGTCTGGGCGGTCGCACCTCTTGCCCTTGCCCTTGGGCCGGCACTGCATACTTGTATATCTGCTGAGTACTTCCCAATCCGCTTACAACCGAGTCCTCCTGCACAACCATATAGCCCTGCGCAGTCTGCAGGTTCCTCAGTGAACTCATCGAGTATCCAACACCATCATCATATATACTGTCCTCGTTAATGCCCAATGTAACATCATCCACCTCAACATAATCATCATCGCTCTGATAATCTTGGGTGTCATACCAGTAGAGAGGAAAGGTCTTATTTGATTGGAAAATACGGAGTTGAGAAGACGGTGTTTTGGTGGAAACGGAAGTGTTGGAGTGAATTGTCTGGTTAACTATCTGCATATTGGCGTTATCTCCCAAAACCATGAAGTTAGCAAAGCTGAAATCTTGTGTGAAGGAGGTAGTGATCTCCTCATAGGAAGATCTAACCCACCTAGTTGAAGAAATAGACCGGTTTGCCTTTGTAACAAATGTCCCATTCAAGCCTGTGAAATTCAACACCTCAGAGACATGGAGCGAAGGAGCTTCGTAACTCAAGACCTGCCCCACGGTCTTTGAGATCGCCTTGTCCAACCAAAGATGCAAATTTGCATCAACGTACCAAACATTGAGTGCATTTGTCACACCAAACCCCATCCTATGCTTCATTCCATCCAACAGTTTCCCCAGCAACGAAGTCAGCTCAATGTCGTAAGTTGACAGATCAAACGAACGGCCTCCACAGAAGAGGATTGATCCCTCCTGTGTAAATCACAGTGAAAGGCCAAACTGCACCAACAACAACACCATCATCCAAGGTCACAACCACCTCCCTAAATGGCCCATTCCCATAAGCTCCAGACAGATTGTTCGCTGCAATGTAGTCATTCGGAAGATTCGAGTACCAACCCTCATTATCCTCATGAAACGACACATAAACCTCCAGCACAGCTTTATACACATTAGCCGGAATCACAACCTCCTTGGTTTCAATGTCAGTGGAGTTCTCAATCTCAAACCATAGCCCATCATTCACCGGCAAATCCCTCGAAATCGGTATGATCAAAATCCGCCCAATTTCGACCCCCAATCGTGGAATCCGGATTCTCAGATGGATAAAAGTGGACTATAATGTCGACATTGTCAAACTGGAAACAATGTTACCTAGATACACAGCTAGGGTTTGGTTTGACATGAGGAGAGAGTAATACCTAGTGATATCTTTCTCCACTTTCCAAACGATCCCGTCGAGGCGGGGCTCCGCGGTGCAGCCGCGGAGGAGCCAGACGCCGAAGATCCGGTCGTACTGGCGGCCCTTGCAGGTGGCGGACCATTCGAGGACGATGGTGGAGAACTCCTTGGTCGGGCAATCGGCGAGATCGGGTAGAGTGTAGTCGGCTAAAACTGGGGGTTTGGAGTAGGTGTAGCCGAAACCGTGGTTGAGGAGAAGGTAAGAGCAGGGGATGGTTTTATAGAAGAAAGATAAAGCAGTAAACTTGTGTGTTTTGTTATTGATTCAACTTCTGAATAAATACACCAGGAAGGAGTAGATAGCCCTAGAATAGCTTAACAGATATTCAAAAGATATTCAAAATTCAAAGTAAATAATTATCCTAAATATCTTCAATATTCTCCCTCAAGCGAGACGAACCTGGAGTTAGATGAAGCTTGCGTAGAAGGTCATGGAACCTTGAGCGAAGCAATGGCTTTGTAAGAGCATCCGCTAGCTGATCGTCGGTTGAGATGTGACTGACTCTGAGTGTTCTCTTGCGAACCTGTTCCCTTACAAAGTGGTAAGCCAAGGCAATGTGTTTCATCCTCGAATGAAAAACAGGATTTGAGCTTAAGCTAGTTGCCCCTAGGTTGTCACAGTAGAGAACTGGCTGCTGAATTAACTTGACATGAAGCTCATCCAGCAGGTGAAGAACCCACAATACCTCCGATGTTGTGTCTGCAAGGGCTTTGTACTCAGCCTCTGTAGATGATCTGGCAACAGATCGTTGCTTACGCGAACTCCAAGAGACTGGTGTCCGACCAAAGTAAAGGATATAGCACGTGGTTGAAACAAACTCATCCTTATCCCCAACCCAATCGGCATCTGAAAATGCATGAATAATAGGGAACGATTGAGAATGAATCGTAATACCATGATGCAAGGTACCCGCAAGGTATCGTAGGAGACGTTTCAATGCCAACCAATGATCGGAGGTAGGAGATTGCATGTATTGAGACAGTTTGCTGACCGTGAAGGCTATTTCCAGCCTTGTCAAACCCAAGTATTGTAAGCTGCCCACTAAAGTACGGTAGTCTGTGGGAGAGGGAAGCTTCACACCACCATCCTTGAGGAGAGGCGTCACAGCCATTGGTGTGGACACTGGCTTTGTTAACTCCATACCTGCCTTTTGTAGAAGATCCATGACATATTTCCGTTGACATAAAAACATACCCGCTGGTGTAGGGATGACCTCAACCCCTAAGAAGTATGATAGGGGTCCCAAATCTTTGAGTGAGAACTTCGCAGCCAGACAATGAACCAAGTGATCAATTGCCGAGGATGTGTTGCCCGTGATTATTATGTCATCGACATAAACCAACAAGTATAGAAGATGTTCACCACGACTGTAAATGAATAGGGAAGCATCTGCAATCGAGTTTATGAACCCTGTCTGCAGAAGAAATGTCTTGAGCTCATTGTATCAAGCTCTCGATGCCTGTTTAAGCCCGTAGATGGCTTTTCGCAGCTTGCATAGGTGATCAGGATAGATGCTGTTGACAAAACCAGGAGGTTGAGTCATATAAACATCTTCATATAAAGTGCCTTGAAGAAAGGCTTTGTTTATATCAAGTTGATGAAGGCGCCGCCCCTGTGAAACAGCCAGTGTTAGGACAATCTGCACAGTCACTGGCTTGACCACTGGACTGAATGTTTCCTTGTAGTCTAATCCCGATCGTTGATGAAAACCCTTGGCTACCAGCCGGGCTTTTAGCTTCTCAACTTCACCATTTGCGCGGTATTTCACCCTAAATACCCATTTGCAACCAACCTGATTGTAAGCCGAAGATGCTGGAACCAAGTCCCAAGTCTTGTTTGAGCAAAGAGCATTGTACTCATCCTCCATAGCTTTCCTCCATTCTGGGCCTTTTAGGGCTTGGGTGATGGTTTGAGGTTCAGCGGGTGGGGAGGGGGTCTTGTGAATGTGGAGATTTAATTTCTGAATTGGTTTTGTTTTGTTGTTTTATGAGCGTGTTACAGCTCCCGGGCGTGCAGAAGGTTTTGGGTGATTGGAGGTCTGAGGGAGAGATTGCATATGTGGGTTTTGTGATGCGAAAGAAGGATGTGGGGCGGGATGTTTTAACTGCCGTTTGGTGAGACGAGGTCCCACTTGAGCAGATTGAGATGGAAGATTTGGAGGGCCCGAATTAGGTGGGATATTAGTAGATTGAGATGAGGTCAAATTTGTGGGGAGGTTAAGATTAGATTGAGTGGAATTAGTAGGTAGGATTTCCTGGGCGGGGTTTTGTATTGAAGGGGCAGTGGGTGGGATAATTGTTGGTAAATTAAAAATAGGAATAGGTAATGTACTCCAATCACCTCTTAGTTCAGCCGATGAATTTATTTGGGATGGCATAGTTTTGTATGGAAATTCATTCTCGACAAATTTAACATGACGAGATGTGTATATACGACGGGTAACCGGATCCATACACTGATAAGCACTTTGTGTGGATGAATAACCAATGAAAACACAAGCAATTAACTTGGGTAGAAGTTTATGAGCATTATAAGGTCGTAACCAAGGAAAGCACATGCATCCAAAACTCTTGAATTTAGTGTAATCTGGCGGCACTCCTAGTAAACGAAAAAAGGGAGACTCATTTTGTAGTACAGGAGTAGGGAGACGGTTAATAAGATATGTCGCCGTGATCAAGGCATGGGGCCAATGATCAAGTGGCATACCCGAATAACTGAGTAGAGATAGACCTGTTTCAACTACATGACGATGCTTTCGCTCCGACATACCATTGTGTTCTGGAGTGTGTGGTGGGGAGGTAAGATGGGTGATACCTCTGGTGCTTAAAAATTGACGAAGTGCAAGAAACTCCCCCCCCCCCCCCATTATCGGTGTATAAAATTTTTATTTTATGGTTGAAGAAATTTTCAACCAAAGCCTTGTATTTTATGAAAGTGCCTTTTGTGTCAGATTTATTTTTGAGAGGAAAAATCCAGCTATAGCGGGTGTGATGGTCAACAAAGAGGACATAGTAACGAAACCTATCATAAGACATAACTGGAGATCTCCAAAGATCCGAGTAGACAACCTCAAGAGGATGACTAGAGACAATAGTATATTTATAAAATGGAAGCTTGTGGCTTTTATTAATATTGCACGATGTACAATCTGCTTGCTTGAAAGGAAAATAACATAAATTGAAATGTTGAGCTAAGAATTGAAAGATTGCAGTTGACGGATGACCAAGCCTATGGTGCAGGGAGGTTGAGTCGACTCTTTGAAGCAAATTGACGGTGGGGGAGGATTTTGGCAACAAGTAAACACCATCCACACATGGACCTTCAAGTAGAATTTTCTTGGACCTGGTGTCCTGGATAAAGAAGACATCAGATAAGAAAACTACGGCATAAGGATTATTTTTGGCGAGTTTCGACACAGAGACAACATTTTTGGACATGGATGGAACACAAAGCACATCATTAAGAGAAAACACTTGTGAATTAGATGTTAGAGAAAGAGTGCCAGAGTGAGAGATTTGTAAACCTGTGCCATCACCCACAAACATTTCATCCAAAACAGTGTACGGATAGTGAATTGCAAGGTTGTTGAGATCATTGGTTACATGGTGCGATGCACCACTGTCCACTAACCAGTTCGGATTGAGAGAGGTGGCAGCGAGATTAGTCTGGGGTGGGGTTGTAGGAAATCTTGCTGAGGAGGGAAGGGCGATAGTAGGGTGATGTTGACGGAAAACTGAGCATTGAGTAAGGACATGGCCAATCTCCTTACACCGTTGACAGCGCCCTCGAAAGGGTTTGCTTCCAGTTGGTGCAGATGGGTTGTAGGGTTTGGTTGGTTGGGTCCAGGTTTGCTTTGGTGAATTCTGTTGCGGTGAGTGGGAGGATTGCCAAGGAGGTGGAGTGGAACTTTGCTTACCTTTGCCCTTGTTTGACTTAGCTTGGACGTTGAAGGCAGTGGCTGGGCCAATGTTCTGCTTTGCCTCCTCCTTGAGGCTTAATTCATGATTAAGCAACTTCTCATGGAGCTCTTCAAAGGATATAGCAGTATCCTGAGCATTGATTGCGTGAACAATTGGTTTGTACGGTTCATCAAGACCACGAAGAACGTAGTCAGTAAGATCCTCTTTGGAAACCGGCGCCTGAAGTGATGCAAGAAGATCGGCAGATGTTTTGACCTTCTGCATATAGTCTGTGACACTCATCGTGCCCTTATGTGAAGAGCGCAGCCGCTCTTTGACCAGCTTGATATGATTTCGAGAGCTACTGCCATATGTAGTGTTGAGCATGTCCCACACTTCCTTGGTAGAAGTTGCAGTTGTGACAAGGCAAGCCACCGAAGGTGAAAGGGTTCCAAGAATCGCTCCGTACAGAATTCGATATTGGCGTTTGTAGGTTAGGTAGGCTGGATTGGGAGTTGTGGTGTTGTTGGCTGTGACGGTTTGCGCAGGTGCGCTATGGGAACCGTCAAGGAATCTGAAGAGATCGTATCCTTCAAGAGTAGCTTGAATCTGAACTTTCCATGGAAGAAAATTCATAGAATCGAGTTTGATAATGTTGGACAGGATAACCACTGTGAATGGCTTATTAGGTTCATGAGGATTTGGGATTTGAGTAGCATACTCGGTTGCCATGGTGGAGGAGGAAGTGATTGGAGGTTTTGTAGAGAGGATAGCCAGGGACCGTTTAGGCTGATACCATATAGAAGAAAGATAAAGCAGTAAACTTGTGTGTTTTGTTATTGATTCAACTTCTGAATAAATACACCAGGAAGGAGTAGATAGAGCCCTAGAATAGCTCAACAGATATTCAAAAGATATTTGATGAGCGGTTTTTAGTCGCATAAACCGTATCAAAATAAAACTCAAACCTACAAACTAGTATAGCAAGCAAGTAAGAGGTCGATCCCACAGAGAATCAAGTATTTCTCAGCAATGTGTATTTACCAATTAGTAGAAAGGGGGGGGTTTTGGTTGATTGAGATTGAAAAGAAAACAAAATAAAATAAAAACAAATAATGCAAAACAAATTAGAGAAGATCGCTCTACCTACAACTATCCACTTTATTTGTTTGAATTGATATTGTAACTTCCTCTTGTCCTTTTAGTCTTCCTATGAATGCCCTTGTCCCGACCTAATATAGTTACTAGTCCAACCAGTCCTAGCAACCCTTATCAATCGAACAGTCCCTAAAGAAGGATTTAACCCAATTGATAGCTTTAAGTTCAGAGATTAGCCAAGGTATTTGCAGTCCCTAAAGAGGGATTTAACAACACATTCAACTTCCTACTCATTCAAATAGTTCAACCAGCCCTAAAGGAACAAGTTTGCTACTTGGGTTAAGGTTCGCAACCAGGAATCTACAAAACCCTAGCAATTGAATTGATCTAACTAGTTGGCCAGACAAGATAGAACAAAACAATAAGCAATCAAGCACAAAGAAGTTGAAGCATTCAATATAGGAAATAAGGAACAAGATTCAGAAACTCACAATCAATCCAAACAAAGCTTCAAATTGCAAGTAGAACGAAGAGAGTTTAGTCGCCCATGGCGAACATCGCTCTCTCTCTAATTGTCTGATGGTTGAAAGAATAAAATGAAAGGTAATGAAAAATAACATAAAAGTGGCCTAATAAAACATCCAAGTCGGCCCTCCAAACAAAATAGAACAACTAGGGTTTTTCTCAAAACGGCGCAGCGCTGATGACCCGTGCGGCGGGCGCAGCAAACCATGCGGCGGGCGCAGCATGAATACCGCCCCTAGCGGCGGGCGCAGCAAACTGTGCGGCGGGCGCAACAAACTATGCGGCGGCCGCTGCATTGGGTTTTCCCGAAAATTCCGTCTCGAATTAGCTCTCGACGTCAACATGAAAGTTGTAGCTCTCTGAACGAGCTTTCCAACGCATGGTCATAATAGTCGATCGGACAACCGAGGCCTCCAGAAAGTGCAAAACAAGTTCAGCATGTCTGGCGACAACTTCTGCAGACTTGTTCTTCGTTTAGGTTCGCTTCTTCTTCTCAGGACCTCTTGAGATCTTCATGTAAGCTTCTTCGATCAACTAGACATTCTCATCCAATGCGTTATCAACCTATGTCTCCTCCTCGGATCCACGATTACCTGGAATAATCAATAAAAACATGTAGATTCCGACTCCAACCACACAGAGAACAAATATGCAAATTATACTTAAACCATGCATGATATGCATCATAACTAAGCTAAATGCAACCTATTATAACTCTCTAAATGCATGCTATCAATATTCAAAATTCAAAGTAAATAATTATCCTAAAATAATTATCCTAAATATCTTTAATAGGTTTTGGGGTGAGTGATTGGTTTGGTAACTTCGAAGTAGGCCGTTGGTGGGGCGCCGGTGTTGAGCTGCTCCGGTGGACGGCGGCGGCGAAGGGCGGAGGAGGGGTGGATAAGAAGAGAGAGGGTAATTTGGAGAAGGATGAGGAGTTGCAGAGAGGAGGGAGACATTGTTTATCTGTGGGTTGACTTCAGTTCAGTTGAACGTTTGAATGTTCATTGGTTTGATGACTTTGATCCTAAAACTTTGGTGACTTTTCTTTATTAAAAATTACATTATATAACCCAACTTTGGGATTAATTGCGCTTGATAGCCTAAACTTTAGATTTCTTCTTGGAAAAAATAACAATTGTTCATATCAAAGTGTATTTTTTTTTATTACAGGAAAATATTCGAGAGATCGAACAACAATTTTCTTAAAAAAACATGAAATTGTATCGTGAATTATTTTGAGAAATTTCTTGGATTTTTATATATCGAATATATAAAATGAAAATTTTGAAATGCCATTTTGAAATAAATTCTAATTTAGACAATGCAAGTTAATTTACTACCTCAACTTTAAAACTTTGACATCCATTAGACATTAGATATTTAGATGTGTCACATAATCCTGACCAAAAAAAAAAAAGATATGTCACATAATGAGAGATGAATCTAAAGTCAAACACAAGAACAACAAATTCTGGGGCTAGGAAAGTAAGCTAAAAAGGCCCTAACATGTGATTAATCAATCAAGTGCTGCAATGATTGATCACTTGATCATGCATAATGGTAGGTATAGTTGAAGCTGCTCACATTCCTGAAGTAGCAAGGCTCACCGTTGCTTTCATACTTGTAAACCCCCTGAGTTCTCCCCCATCCACCGGCAAGCACACCCTTCTGCACAACCAAATTACTCTCTGTTGTCTGCGAGTTCCTCAAGGAGCTCGTCGAGTATCCAGCTCCATTGTCGTCTACATGAATCACCTCCTCCTCCAACCCTAATGTAGCCTTATTCACCACAAAGTAATTGTTGTCATCTTGAACATGTTCATCTGTGTACAAGTATAGATCAAATGTAGGCGTCTTATTATGTGATCGGTGGTTAGATCAAGTGAACCAACTCCGGAGATTGGTCTCCACAGAAGCAGCAATTTGATGAGTTAATCCAAGCATATGCACTTCTCCATATCCAGAACGCAGTTCATAAATTACCAATAGGAGCACTTTTACAAGCACAAAGAGGGGCAAAAAGCAGCGCAATCCAAGTATATCAGTATATGCACTTATGAATTATCCATCTCAAACAAGTTCTTACAACCTATGGTTTCTTAACACTAACACAAAAGAGTGAAGAATACAAAATCTTTCTCACATTGCACAAACGCCCCTCATTTCTACAGCCCAATCTCTCCATCAATGATGGCGTGTCGCGTAAGCACAATCTCCTTCACCAGATTCGTGTACGTAAATGGTCTAACCGCTGCTCGTAGAAACAGCTCGGGTGGGATCCTGCCCTTCTTAACCTTCTTCCTCCATGGACCTAAACCAAGCTGCTTCCACTCCTCCGGTTTCACCTTTGCCCTCTTACCCCTCAATGCAGTTTCATCACCAGACTCCGCCTTCCTTCCTTGATCCCCCTCTTGCTCTCCCTCCATCGTCTTCATTTGCTTCTCGTAGACCTTGTTGGTTCTTTCTATGCTCTTCCTCACAAATTCCTCCATTGCCCAGTTGCTGCTCAACGACTTCTTCAACTCGTTTTCCCAGTACTCCTCATCCTCTTCCGGATCAGGAACCTCTTCCCCCGTACCCAAAGCATCCTCCACTTCTCCTTTTACATCAATAACTGTATCATCCTCATCGTCATCCTCGTCTTCACCTGCATCATCCTCCATCCATTCAATGAACCCCTTATCACCAGAACTGCTAACTTTAAAGTCGTCATCTTCGTCATCGGGAGCATCACAACCCAACTCCATTTCCTCCAATTTCGCCTTCCACTCCTTAGTGTAAGGATGCAGCAACTGCACTGGATGGTTCTTCAACAAGAACTCTAAGCACTTGGACTTCTTCTCGTCACTCAGCTTCTCAAACGCATTCACCACATCATCCACAAACGCCTTTGGGCTCACCCTCGCAATCTTACACAGCCCGCCAAAGTAAGTGCAAAGATCAATCCTCCCATCATCCCTCCCCAACTCAAACAGAATCTCATCTTCCGTGTCTGGATCGAGCAGCAGTATTAAGGCCCTAAAGAACTCATCTTGAGGCTCGAACCGACACTGATAAATCGGCCTCTTAACATAGATTATATCAGGCCTCATCCAAGCAGCACATTTCGTGATCAGTGACCTTGTCAGATTCCCCAACCTACCCATCAAACTCCACTTATCCAGCCTCTGATTGCCGGCTTCGAGCACCACTTCAGCCACCAATGTCCACTGCTCTCATGGAAGCTCAGATACTTTCCACTTTGGATGTCTAACAAACACCCAAAAGTGTTGAAAACCGGCTTCCTGATTCATGGATTCGATCCTCGCCCCAAAATCAACAGCCATTTCATGCTGATCAATCTCATCGAACTCATCATGGTCCTTCACCTCACCATAGATAGACACCCCCTCATTCGAAAACCGACCCCGAACGGGATCTTCAACCACAACCCTGCGCCACAAATAAGGCCCGAATTCGCCATACTTGTACCAGTCATAAGGGTGCTTGATATTAGGATCATCCTTATCCATAAACCTAACCATCCTATCATACCCTAAGCCTATCATCTGCATCTCCTCCTCGGTGAAATTATCAGCCATTGCCTTGTGGGGGTTCTTCAATCGGTAGAAGAAGCTCTCGCCAAGCTTCTGGGACCTCCTCCACGCGCTCATCTTGGCCTCCCACCGGAGCTCCGCGGCGCCCTCGATACGGCCTCCAGAGGGTTTCTTGCTCCGGCCGACGGATGGGGGAGGCGGTGCGCGGCGCGATGGGGTCGAATTTGGGCGGGGATTAAGGGGATTTGAGAGGCGTTGAAGGTGCAACAATGGGGGGTTAGGGTTCTGGGGAATTTGGGATTGGAAGTGAGAGGCTGAAATCTGCGGGGCTTCGATGATTTGGGGAAGATACGCCATTTGGGTTCAGAAAGTGGGATAGGGTTAGGGATAGGGATAGGGATAGGGATAGGGTTTAGGGTTTTGGGGTAACCGAGTGCTTGTGATTGTGATGGCACCATCTCCAATTCTGATTTCAGTGGCGATCGGAGAGGAAGGAGATGGAGTCCTTGAAAAGGATTTGCTTGAGTGGCATTTGGGCCGGATTATGGGCTGGGCCTGGTTCTAAGATTTATGGAGGGTGGCTTACAAGTTACAAAGTGATTTAAAAAAAAAGGTAAACCGTAGAAAACCACCCTCTAAATACATCACATTCCTCAAAATCACCCACTATATGCCTAATTAGTGTACGTCCCGTCCCGTGCACGGGAATATTTTAACACAATATTATAAAATTATATTAATTATCTATAAAAAAATCATATTGTAAATATGAAAATAAATAAATAAATACGTAGTATGAATTACATTATGATATTTAAACTAATAACTGAAAATATAAGATTAAAATTAATCTAGATCTAAATAACTCATTCTCTTGAAAAATGGTATATATATAAATAAAATAACTATGAAATAATTAATTCTTTCCACCAAAAATAATCGATAACATCTATCAAATATTTACTACAATGTATTTATTAATATTTTTGGTAATTATGATAACTGAAAGGGGGATTTTGCAAAATAGCCACGAAAATGAGCTTATTTTGCGAAATGTCCACGTTTTTGGACAATTTTGTAAAATGTCCTAAATATAAACAATTTTCTCTCTCCCCCCTCCTAATTCTCTCTCCTCTCTCCCCGCTCCCCGGACGTCTCTCCTATCTCGCTCTCTTCCGTCTCTGACGCCGGAGGTGGGCAAATCGCCGGAGTTCGCGCGGGATCTCTCATCTCCTCAATCCGAGATCTCCTCGATCCGAGATCCGAGTTTCTCCGCGAGTCACTACTTTGAGTTGCGATTTTGATCTGGAAAATTATTTCTTAGATCTGGAAAATTTCAGTCCCAAATCCCTTGGATTTAATACTTTCGGTTGCGATTTTGATTAGATCTGGAAATTTCAGTCCCAAATCCCTTGGATTTACTACTTTCGGTTGCGATTTTGATTAAATCTGGAAAATTTTGGTCCCAAATCGCCGACGGTTCCATGACTTGAGAGCGCCGCCAATTTGCGACTGAGAGAGGTCTTCGGAGAGTGGTCGCCGGAGAGAGCGAGCAAGCGAGGGGGTGAGATCGAAGGCGGAGGCGGCGAGGCGGCCGCCGACCGGCCTGTTGATCTTCTTCGCAGAAATCGGGAGGAAGGAGATAAGTTTTTGTTAAATTACAAAAATCACTCTACAAATATGAGAAATTAAAAAAACTATCTACATTTTATTATGTGATCCATAATCTATCTTTTTATTTTTATTTTTGCACAACAAAATGTTATATTTGCACAACATACGATTATAGTTGCACAATTTACGGTTATATTCGCACGACAAAATGTTAAAAACAAATAAAAAATAAAAAATAAAACTAGACTTGCTTCAATTTATTCTGAATCACTTACAGTTTATTGAGAAAGTATGAAATTATATTGAGAAAAAATAAGATCATGTTGAGTATAAATTCACAAGTCTCGATTAGTTCAGCAAAAATAAGATGATGTTGAGCAAAATTTCACCAACCCCCCATGTTGTGCAATTATTGTCTATTGTTGAGCAAAAATAAGACCATGTTGAGAATAATTTCACAAGTCTCGATTGTCGTGCAACTCTTAAAACAGAGTTGTGCAACTCTTAAAACAGATGCGTGCAACTCTTAAAACAGAGTCGTGCAACTCTTAAAACAAGAGTCGTGCAACTCTTATAATAGAGTCGTGCAACTGTTACAACAGAGTCGTGCAACTATTAAAACAGAGTCGTGCAACTCTTAAACAGAGTCGTGCAACTCTTGCAACATAGTCGTGCAACTCTTACAACATAGTCGTGCAACTCTAAAAATAATATTGAGAGAAAATAAAATCATGTTGAGAACAATTTTACAAGTCTCGATTGTTGTACAAAAAATAACCTATTGTTGAGCAAAAATAAGAGTAAGTTGCGCAAATATGACCCAAGTCTAGTTTTTTTTTGTTTTTTTTAAACATTCTATCATGCAAATATAAGAGTGTGTTGTGCAAATTTAACCATAAATTGTGCAAATATAAGATCATGTTGAGCAAATATAACCGTATGTTGTGCAAATATGACCCAAGTCTAGTTTTATTTACTTATTTTTTTTTTTAACATTTTGTCGTGCACATATAAGAGTACATTGTGCAAATTTAAGTTTATGTTGTGCAATTATAATATGAGAAAATATGCTTCTATTGATGAGCAAAAATAAGAACATGTTGTGCAATTATTGTCTATTGATGAGCAAAAATAAGAACATTTCGTGCAATAATCTATAAAAACAGTATAAAATTATATTTATAAAAAGTAAGATCATCTTGAGACACAATTTCACAAGTCTCAAATTTTGTGCAAAAATAAAGTATTGATGAGCAAAAAATAAGAACATGTTGTGCAAGAACTTATCGAGAGAGTCAAGATATCGAGAGAGAATTGGGGATCAGTTTGTTTGAATATGTATTGGGATCTAATTGAATTAGTATATATAGCGGACATTTTGCTAATTTGTCCAAAATGGTGGACATTTAACCAATTTGTCCCAAAAAAGTGTCTGTTTGGCAAATTTTTTCTTTTTTTTTTTTAATAATATATAGATATGTTTTGTAATTCCCATATTTATGGGGTAAGTTTTGTAATTTAACCAAAATTTCATCTTCAACCTTGTGAAAGACGATGAACACAGGCACGCAACGCTCGAGGACTCCGTCAATCCCTCGCTCCGGCGCTGGCTCCGGCCACTCGACCTCGCTCCGCTTGCTCGACCTCGCTCCGGATCTCGCTCCCTCGCTCGCTCTTCACTTCCTTCACCGCCTCCAAAGAGAGGTCGACCAGATCCGGAACTGAGCACTAGATCCGCGCTCGCTCGCTTGCTTTGGCCTCGGCTCCGGCCTCGCTCCGGCCACTCGACCTCACTCCCTCGCTCGCTCGCTCGCGCGCTCTCCGCCTGCTTGCTCGACCTCCGAGTTCGCTCCTCCTCCGTCCATGGCGGCTCTTCAATGGCAAAAGGAATAAAAACCCTAATTTGTCAAATTGGGAAATAAAAAACGAAATTTGTGAAATTGACAGTGAATTGGACAGATCTGATGCGAAAACCTATAGCGATTGAGATCAGGGGAGGAAGATGGCCGGAGATCTCATATTCAGAGTTGTCTCGCGCTCCTCGATCCATCTGGCTGCTCGACCCCGTCTTCCGGTGGCGAGGCACACAGCCATGGTTGTAGATCTGAAACTTCGACGAAGTCGGAGCGCATCCCAGAGTTCCGTTTCGAACCGAAGCAGTTGGAGGGGGGGAGAGCGATGGAGACGGAGAGAGAGGGGGGAGGTTAGAGCGAGATATTTCACATTGAATTAAGGTTATATTGTGGACATTTCACTAAATTGTCCGAAAATGCGGACATTTTGCAAAATCGTCAAAAAAAAGTGCCTATTTTGCAAATTATTTCTAACTGAAATTGGGTGAACCTAATGTCTTTTAGGTCCCGTCCATATGGTGTAATTTATATTTAAACCGTCCATTGGATAGATTATTTATAATCGAGATGGAGATACACTTATATGGCAATTTGTATATCGGTATATGCCAAATTTATTACTATTATTGCATTTAATTATATTGATATAGTGATTTCTTTATATAATATATACTCTTTTATAAGATATTCCATCTATTCAATTATATGAGTTAATGGTAAAATAAAATAATTATTTTAAATTATATAGATTAGAACTGTCTTATTATTTTTGTTAGATACATAGTAGCAATTATTTGATAGATGTTAACAATTAAGAAAATTAATATAACATGATATATATAAATTGATAAATCATTGAACATTGACGCATAAATGCACAAATTAAAGTTTCTCGATTTGTATAGGTTGTAAATGCACAAATTAAAGTTTCAACTTTCAATCCTTGACATGTCATGTTATATATATAAAAAAATTCACCAAAATTTGTAATAATAAGTAGTAATTAGATAGAGTTTTTTACCTTATATAATATTTAGTCTTTTATGAGATATTCTATCTATCCAATTATATGAGTTAACGGGAAAATAAAATAATTATTTTTATTAGATTTCCTTTTTGACGGGAGAAAGCTTTGTGAGACGCACTCTCGCGCCGCCACGTAGGCAGATTCATCCACATGCCGCCACACAGGCACCAACGCATCGGTTTTAGTATATGTATATAGATTACCGAAAACCACCCATTATAACCATTTCGTTAGCAATCGACCACCCATCCACTTATTCCGTCCAAACATCCGTTAAGTATGTATTTTTTTAAAATACAATTTACTTTAATGTAACTTGTTTTAATAAATTAAATTAATTAAAGAAGAAAAAAAATCCCCAAATTGAAGATCGTACTTCTTCCATGGCAAGAATGAAAAAGAAATCACACATTTCCAATTGAAATCGGGGCAGTCATGGATACTTAAAATCTCCTCCAACTCAAATTTCTTTTGCCTAAATTTCGATCCTTGTGAGATAAACTGTTCAAAATCCCCAAATTCTTTCGAAAGATGTCTAGAAACATATTCAGAAATCTGGAGTTCGATTATGGCGAATCCTCTCATTTATGTCTTTGGAGGTGAAGATCTCAGGCATCTCGACCTCGCCACCGCCGTGTACGAAGGAAGAAGAAAGGATTGAACAAACAAGGTGAGATTTGGAGCCGGAGGAGATGAGAAGCAACAAGAATGAGAAGGCAATCGAAAAATTTGGGGCTTTTCAATTCTCTTCAGTTAAAACCCTAGATCTACAATTTGGATTTTCGATTCTCATTTTCGTGCTCTACTTCAAGCAGATGAATCTAACATACCCTAGGAGTCCTTTGCCGGAGTCGACTTGGCCAGGGTTTGGTGGATTCTATTGCTGGAGTCGACCTGGCTGAGGTTCTAGCGGAGCCCGTTGCCGGAGGAAGGCAAATCTGAGCCGCTAGATAGCACGAGATGAAGGAGACCGTTGCCGGAGTTGACTTGGCCAGGGTTCTGGTGGAGTCTATTGCTGGAGTTGACCTGGCCGAGGTTCTAGCGAAGTCCGTTGGGGCGGAAGACGGATTCGACGAGCTTCGATTCGGAGGAACGGAAAGGGGCTGAAGGAGGGAGGGTAGGAGGATCTGGTTTTGATGGTGAAGAGGTTTGGCAATGGCATCTTAGGTAAACTTGGTAAAAAGAAAGGGGTATCTTAGTCTTTTTTAAAGCAGATTTTAACAGAACCCTAACGGAGGCCATATGTGGGTGGTGTTTTGCTAAGATATGTCATCTAAGGGGTGGTTTTTTGTAATTTCGCATCTAAGGGGTGGTTTTGAGCAAATGACCCTATTTAAGGGGTGGTTTTCTGCAGTTTACCCCAAAAAAATCAGTGTTAATCAGTTGCACTCCTTAATTAAAATAGAATATGGCCGTCAATATACTAGTTTTTGGGGCCGTTTGCAAAAATAGACCCCCGACTCAAATTGTAAAAATGACAAAAAAAAGTCCAATTTTTTGCAAAACTAGTCGGTTAGTTTCACTTCCTATTACGGGTTAACAGGAACGCTCATGTTAGTCAAAGAGGGAGAACCCGACCGCCATTGATATAGCTTCAAGGGCGGAGAAAGAGCACCATCGAAGATGCACTCGGTTGCGACAAGGGAAGTCGGAACTGAGAGAGAGGAGAGAAACCCTCAGGGACGAACCACCAATTAAGAGAGAGGAGACAACTTATGGGACGGATCGCCATTGAAGAGAGGTTATCTCTCATTCTCTATCTCTATTCTACCTCCTTTAATGACATTTTGGGGTTTTAATTTATGGAATTTCGAGTTGGGGTCCTTGGGGAGAATGAGGTTCAAAATATTTGAATGTACAAACCCTAACCTTATGGTGGTGGACGGTTTGGGGATAGGGGTGGGGATTCGCCATTAATGCTTAGTTGAGGATAAAATTGAACGTCCAAATAGGGTAGAAACGAAATGAAAACCCCCAATTGGGGATGTAAGGGAGAGATGGGTTTCGAATGATGGGTCTAACTAGCTTGTCAAAGGCGAGCAGAATCGTTCGTCTGGATTAGGGAAATTGTTTAATGGTTAGGTTTAGTAATTTCTGTGTTGGCTTCGAATTGGGGAAGTAGGGGAGAGATGGGATTCGAATGATGTTGAATGTGGTAAAGGGGAAGGTGAATGGTATACGAAATGGGTGTGTATGAGTTTGGAAATTTGGTAGGAAGGAAGAAAGAAGAGGCATCAAGAGAGGAGGAATCCAGCGAAGGAGAGATAAGCGGAGGCGAAAGGAGGTCGATGGTGAGAAAATTGGTGTGAAACCAAGTTAGTAAACCCTCATCTTTTAATGTTGGATTCAATCCCAAATCTGATGTGTAGAAAATTTGTGTCAAACCCTATCTAGATCGTTTTTTTTAAATAGGGGATGAAGGAATTTTAAGGCCGGATTCGAATGTATCTCATGCATAAGTCTCTAATATGTGTATTACATAAGTTTGTTGCATTCTTGGTTCGTTTCAGTTGAGCATTTGACCATATAAATTGACAAAGAAATTACAGGAAGTCAAAAAGAAAAGTAAGACCTGGAGTAAAGTCACCTTTGGGAACATTTTTCGTTAGTTAACGACACTGGAAAACGAATTACAAGAAATACAAGCTAAGCTCTGCACAACATATGACCAACAATTAGATAGGAAACTCCAACGACTAACTGAATAACACTCCTCCCTCCCGAACTATCAGAATAAATATTGTGGACAAAGAGCTAAGAGAAAGCACATTAACCCGATCGATGCAAACACAAAGTACTTTCATAGAATAGCCATGGGACGCCAAAACAAAAACATAGTTAAATCAATCCAAACTGATGCTGGTATAACAATGACCACTGAAACGGATATAAGAGAAATTATCAAAAACGACTTTGTTAAAAGATACTCACGACATCAAAGACAACAAATTCCTACCACCCTACTAGATAATATACAGAAGGAAATGACCAATGAAGAAAATGACTGGTTAATCACACAAATCACTAACTCGGAAATAAAAAATGTAGTGTTTTCCCTAGCCAATGACAACTCACCTGGACCTGATGGATTCCCAGCGGGTTTCTATAAAAAAAATATTGGCATATTGTTGGACTTACTGTCATCAAAGCAGTTAAAAGCTTCTTCCTGGCTCGCAGAATCCTAAAACAAATAAACCATACTTTTATAGCCTTGATACCGAAATGCGAAGACCCGCGAACTACATCTCAGTATAGACCCATAAGTCTGTGCTCTACGACATATAAAATCATCTCTAAGGTCTTAGCAGGACGACTTAAAAAAGTTATCCCCAAGATAATAAATCCGCTACAAAGTGCATTCACATATGGGCGATCAATACAAGACAACATATTAATCGCAAATGAAACTTTCCATTCTTTCTCCAAAAAGAAGGGTAAATCTGGATGGATGGCTGTTAAACTATATATGGAAAAGGCTTTTGACCTAGTAGATTGGGACTCCCTCTTATTGATTATGGAATGGTTTAGTTTCTCACCTAGATTCACATGATGGATAAAATAATGCATAACAACGGTTACTTACTCAGTCTTAGTTAATAATGAGCCAACTGACCTGTTTACCCCGAAACGTGGACTTTGGCAAGGTGACCCACTATCACCATATCTGTTTCTAATTCTGAAAGAGGTTCTTGTGCGCAAGAACTACATAAGGAATCTTGGAATCCCAACTCCCACATTGGAATCACTATTGTAAAAAATGGAACTAGGATCCCTTTTCTAGTTTCGCTGACGACATAATCATATTTGCTTCGGTCACAAAAACTGCATGTGAACAGATCAACAAAGTGATTAGAGAATGTGCCTCTCTACCTGTACAAAAAGTAAATAGACATAAATCCCATTTTCAAACAACTCCGAACCTAACATCTCACCAGAAAAACCTCATCCAAAGCGAACTAGAAATTCCCCATACTTATGATTTGGGAAACTACCTAGGTTGCCCTATCGCTAACGGCAGAACAATAAAGGAAACTTTCATTGACCTCTTGAACAACACTAAATCGCAACTCCAACGATGGAAAGCGAGTTGTCTGTCTCAAGCAGGAAGATGCACCTTAATTAAAACTACTCTATCTGCAAAGCCACTACACATTATGTAATGCTTCTTGCTACCTAAATCTGTACACACAAATTAGACAGGATAAATCACAATTTCTTATGGAACAAGGGACCGAAATACAAACCACTGGTCGGTTTGAGATCTGCAAGTCAAAATCTAATGGGGGATTTGGTTTAACAACATCGGAAGATATGAACAAGGCTTTACAACTCAAACTAATCTGGAAAATTTTAGCAGAACCAAACAACCCATGGGTTATCTTAATTATAGAAAAATACATCAAGGAGAAATATATTCTAAAATATCGCAAGAAAGGACAAACCTCGTGGCAATGGGCATAATTAATGAAATTACTACCATTACTGAAGGAGTGTATCCGCTGGTCCATTGGGAATGGGGATAGCATAAATTTCTGGATGGATCATTGGGTTGGAGACTCCCCCTAATAACCAAGATTGCTAATGACCACCAAATAAACACTACAACCAAAGTATCTCGGTTTATCTGGGATCATAAAACCTGGGACATTACGAGTCTCATAAACTTTACGGAAAATATTTTACCACAAGAGGTGATAGATCTAATACTACAAACACCCATCCCATAAAACATACACATGGACATACTTTATTGGAAATGGAGCAGGAATGGTTGGTTCTCAACAAGTTCGGCAATCACAATGATATCTACAATGAAACAACATAAAAAAAAGTGACATGAAGTGGATCTGGAATTTGGACATATCACCCAAAGTCAAAAGCTTTCTTTGGAAAATCACTAAGAATGGAATCCCAACCTCTGTTAAGCTTGCCTCGCGTGGCATTGGTATTCCAACTTCTTGCCCCCACCGTGATTCACACTATGAGGACATACCACATCTTCTCTGGGACTGCCCCATCACGAGAGCTACTCTAACAACAATAGACCCACAACTAATCAGGAAATTGGATAAGCATTTCACTCAAGGTAATGAACTAAATAACACTCTTAGGGACATCAAGGAAGAAATTGGAATTTCTCGCTTCTGGAAGCTTGCCTTGGTTTGGTGGAGCACCTGGTATTTCCGTAACAAAGTACTATTTAACAATATCAAACCAAATGTCACAAGCATTGTATCCTTTGTGAAGAAACATGCAAAATGGCAACCCCCGAGAAAGGGGACATACAAACTCAATTTTGATGGAGCCCTCTCAACATCTGAAAAGGAACCTATGGCTTCATTATTAGGAACCACGATGGCGTGCCGATTTTCTTTGGTGCTGGGCCTTCGCCAATTTGTTCGATGGCAGGTTCTGAGAGTTTCACACTATGGAAATGAGTCTTGGCAGCTCGCAACTTACCCATACAACACTTTACCGTTGAAGGTGACAACCTCACTATTATTAACGGTCTTAAAGGCAGTGGTAGGCCCCCGGAGATTCGGAAATGATTGTTTCGGACAGTCAAATCTCCTTGGGCCGATTCCGATCCACTGAGATTCGTCATGTCTATAGAGAGGCAAACCGTATTGCGGACTACTTATTGCATATGGATCTTGTACTCTCATATAGTGTAGCACCTGACAACTCCATGCTTCGCAAATTCATCCACTCAAATGCTCTTGGCTTATAGGCTTTCCTATTGCCAAATTTTTTTTGGTTAAAAAAAAAAACAAAGAAAAACAAAATAAATGAACCGACCTCCCCCATCCTATATTGTCTTCCGCTATAAAACGGAGAGTGAGAGATAAACACTGAAAACCCTCCGAAAGCACGAAAGCCATTCTTTAGCCAATTTGTCCAAATCTCCATATCCGAGATAGAGAGTAGAAATGGCAGGAATGGGCCAATTCAACCAGGACTGGGAGCCCGTCGTCGTCCGCAAGAAGGCCCCCACCGCCGCCGCCAAGAAGGATGAAAAGGCCGTCAACGCCGCTCGTCGTGCCGGCGCCGAGATCGAGACCGTCCGTAAAGGTTTTCCTCTCTTTTTCGTTTTTCTTCTTTCAGACTGATTTTCTTGTCGCTACATCCTTGGTTGGTTTGATCGTAAATCACCGGATCTTCGTTTGGTTGAATGAAACTCTCGCTTTTTCAGCCGTGTTACTGCTGATTTTGTTAAGATCGGTGTTTTTGTTGATTGTCAATATTTGATTGAACATTTGCACCTTGAATTAGGTATTAGGTAATCTTTGTGGTTTAATCTGTTCAAATCAAGGTACTTTGATGATTTTAGGGTTTGTTTTCTCCTTCGTGAATCAGCTTTCTTGGATTCAATTTATTCGAACAGTTGTTTGTTTGTCCCTTCCACGGGTTCTTTTATTCAGATTGATTAGATAAGGAGATTGTATTTGTTAGATGTGGACCTTGGTGCTTGAAATGGCTGTCAATTGTGTTAGGTTTTGTTGTGCACTATATGGTACTCCTATCTGTGTAGTGCATTTTTTCTAATATCTGATAAGGAGTTTACTAGTTTAGTTGTATAATGAAGCAAATTTTTCGTAGATGCTACATTGGTAGCTCGTTTACAACCTTTTGAAAGTGCTTATATGGCTTACACTGCCTTTCCTAGTTGTGCATGTGTTTGTTCTACAGTTCACCCAGTCTAACATGTCTTAGTGTATGGAATCCAGAATCTTCACCCATTGCCTCTTTAAAGCCATATCTTTTATGCTTTCATAACTCATTTGACTTTTGTATTAATAAATTTTTCTGATGCAGCCACTGCTGGGTCAAATAAAGCTGCGTCCAGCGGCACATCTCTGAACACAAGGAAATTGGATGAAGAAACTGAAAATCTTACTCGTAAGTAGCACATGGGGAAGTTTTTTTTTTATTTTCATTCAAGTTTGATTAATACAATGGCTCAGATCGTTGGGTTTTTTTTCTGTTCAAAATTATTGCTTGGTTCCCAAATTTTTGCACTGATAGAACTTTGCTACTGAAAAACTTTGCATAAATACCTTTTTTTTTTATCAGTATCTACTATCTATACCCGAGCTCATTTGACTGCATGCAGTTACCTTTTTCTACTTTAAGGTATTCAGACTTAGAAGGCTCACATATCATATAAAATAAAATTTAGGGACTGTAACTTACAAGTTCTGTTCGGTGCTGAAACCCGAGGAAGTTTTAAGATCAATGGTGGATGAAAATACCAGTTGAAAGGATATAACAATTGTCTTGCTTCAACTGCTTAAAGGTGCTTGTTGGGAATTATGTTTGATGAAAATAAAATCTTATTCAAGACCATTTCCAATCGATCATCTAAATGAGGCAGTTATCTTCTTGACTTCTGGTTCACAATGTATGTGCTAGGTGTTAAGAGTTAGAATTCACGACAGCTGAAATTTTCCGTTTATTTATTCAATGCTCCTAACTGAAATCTATGCAGATGAGCGAGTGCCAACTGAGCTGAAAAAGGCCATCATGCAAGCCCGGACAGAGAAGAAACTGACTCAATCCCAACTTGCTCAGGTGAATTTTCACATCTATTCGGTGCTTGCAATAATTTATGTTCTTATGGAGTGTATTTCCAAATTTTCAAGGATGGTTTTGTTTCCCCACAAAAGCTGCTGACTTTCAAGTAATTGTATCATGTTTGGCCCCTGCTGTGTTTTGTTTCCTTTTGTAGAAACGTTGTAGGGACTGATATATCCATGTGTTTCTTCTGCGTTGTGGTTTTTTTTCCTGCACAGTTGATCAATGAGAAGCCTCAGATAATACAGGAATATGAATCTGGGAAGGCAATTCCTAATCAACAGATCTTAATCAAGTTGGAGAGGGCCCTTGGTGCGAAGCTGCGAGGAAAGAAGTAAGATCTTTGCGGTCAAGTAGACTCTGCTGATTCACTCAATTTGAATGTCCATCTTTCTACTGAATGCCTTTGAATCTGAAACCGGTGTACTGTAAATGGGTCTTTCTGGGCCTGTTGGTTGTATAAAAAGTGTGGCGTTCCACCTCATGGACTATGGGTTCTACTTTCGAATGGGATTCCTTTCATCTTTCTTGGGTCCTTTTCAATCTTCATCACATCTTTTATGCGATGCTTCTCCCTGCCTGAAAGGCTCTTAATCTGCTTCTCCCTTCCTGAACTGGTGGTTTTGACAGTAATTTGATGTTGATCATCCTCCAAGTCATTGGCTTTTTCAATCATTTACAGTTTGTGATGCAGGGTAATGTTCATTCAAATATTTTATGAAAGCAAATGGTTTGGAGACCAAACCCGTTATGCAATTCAATTGGTAAAAATGCATGAGTCGCTGGTTTGATGCCTTGCTTTACTGCAGCATGTTCTGCCATGGCTCTTACGGGGCTCTATTGGACAAGGTAAGATCTTCAAGGCAAAGAGGGAACTGATTGGGTTATTCATAATGTCATTAATTTATATGATAAGACAATCAAAGATATACAAACAAATGCTTCCTTTTTAGCAGATGAAGATGGCCTTTGAAAGAAAATATAAAATGAGAAGGAACGAGTAAAAGACAATGAGGTTAAATAGAATCTAAAGCTTTTAGACTACCCATCTTATGGGAACATGTGATTTGTTTAATCATAATTACTCACAAGCAAGTTTAGTACCGAAGCTAGTGACACAGATTGCGAATGCGTCGAAGGCTGAAAGAGGCTGTCTATAGTCCATGGTGAATGTGTCGTCTGCTACCTTGCCAAATTGAAGCAGAACGTCGTCGTCACCTTCTGCACCGGACTGGCTCAGTTCTGCTGCCGCAATGAGCTGAAAGTTCTTCACTGATGCAACTGTCACCCGTCCATGAAAGTTCAAGCACCAGCACTGTAAGTGTTCGTGCCATCTAGGGGCTTTGTTCCTCAGAATTGTGTAATCTGAGGAAGCAGGATCCGATTTGTTCATTCTTGTATGAGTTGCTGGGGCTGGACTGGGGTGCTTGATGGAGCATACCATCCTTCTGGGACCTCTTGACTTCAAGAGGTTGAACTTGTAGGCCACTTTTCCGACTTCAAAGTTCCCAGACGGAACTTGGGGGCTTATCTGTTTGCTTGCAAACCTTCGGGTTGAATAGCTGCTTGAAGGCTTCGCTCCGTTGTAGGGTGGATCACTATCGTAAACTGTAAAGTTGGTTCCAAGGAAGTCCGACCTGCATGACATCAGATGTAACTGAAGTGCATAAGTAACGGCGATACAATTTCTCGCCCTGTCCAACAAACGTTGGCCTAGTCTAAAGAAACCATCAATACTCGCTTCTTTTGTTGTGCAGATATGCATTTCATTCCAATATCCAGTACACAACACAATTAACACCCTAAAGGGTTCAAATAAATTGTGCTCATATGATATGTCATAAGGCAAGGGTACTTGCTTAGAATTTGAAAGCTACAATTTTGAGAACGGAAATAGAATATTGGAAGTGAAGAAATCAAAATGTAAACTACGACTGAAGAATAAGAGACGTCATACCGTAGCTTTCCCACATAAGCATGACTTCCTTGAGAGATATCATCAGCGTCAAGAGAAAGTATGTACTCTGTATGTGGACCATGCCTGTACCTTCGTGCAGCTAAAAGGAATTTCCCCTTCTCTGAAAATGCTGAGCAAGACAATTTGCAAGCTTAGTCATCTCATAACTTGGAGAAAGTAGAGTCAGCAATTTCTGCTGACATAAAACAGGTACAACTGAAAGAACTGCTTAACCATCTCATAACTTGGAAGCTAAGAGAACTGGACTGTAAGATCAACGACAAAAGGAGCAACACATCTTTTGCTAAAGCCAATGCCTTTGATGAATCACATAATAGTGTGTGTGTAAGAGAATTGGTAGGCAGAAAAAATATGATAACGAAGAAGTTTATCCTAAAAGCAAGTACACTTAAGCAGACATGAGACTAAAAAACAATATCAAACTATCATTACCATCCCAGAGTTCTCTTACAACAACGATTTTATCCTCTGAGATTTCAAACAAAAATGTAGTAAATGTTCAGTAATGCAATATTAAGATGTTGTTGCAAAGACGTAAGATGCATTTCTCAAAGTTAGACAGAATCTAATATGTGAACCACCTAGGAGGTGCATGGAAAATAGATAATTACTTACATGATGGAGAAACAGAGAGGTAGAGATAGAATGCAGAGTTCTTCTTGTCCCGTTTTATAAGGCACTGAAGTGGGAAGTCACGTGGCCCAGGCTGCACAACAGAAGACAATGATATGATGAGACTAGAGTTTGAACGACTTTTCCTTTCTTTACTAACTCTTTGTAAGCATGAAACAATCACCGAAGACAAGGTGAAGATCATCAAATCAGATCAGTATTCCTGCCCAAGCTTACCGGTTCAATCAAATGTATGCAGGTTACATTCTTTATTTAAAGCCATCTATCACTCACCCCAGTATTTACACAACACAGGGGCAAAATTACATTCCTCCTTTGGCAGCAATAACTTTGGAAATCCATAATAAAGATTCAATAAGCAAGAGAGTAATGAAATCCTTCAACATTCAGAATGTAGACAAATCAACAACTAGATTTGGATTTTTATTCCTGATTTCATCTTCCAGTACTCTTAAATGCATTCACTCTGGTATTTACATCAATCACATGCGCCCCACTATAACCACAAGAGAATGATAAAAAAGACCAATATTGAAACGGACTGATTCATAAGTTGAAAGCAGAACATTATTTCTTATCATTGAGAAACAATGACTAAAACAAACTGAATATTTTCTACAACGACAAACATGGAAAAGCAGATCTAGTGGATAAGTGATAAAAAAGTTTCCACACGTGAACTTCTGTGCCCAAGTACATGTCATCGTGCACTCAACAAAGGCAACATTTACCACATTGGATCAAATTCATAAATGCATCTGAACCACCACCAAGGGAAAATGAGGGTTTGTTCCAGGTATAAATTGTTACTTTCATCATTTACCAGTCCAACATTTCCAAATCAAAGACTAGAAAATTTGAATCACACACTCACAAGTGGTTACTAGGAAATCCGTAATCAGAAATTCAGGGCTTGAAAATTTATGATGCCTGAGGGATCAGTATCATGGAAAGTGAACACAATATAAACTCAGTATCAACTTGACCAATTTCCAATGCCACCAGCCGACATCCATGACCAAATCCGCATAAAAACAAAATTTTGGAGCGCAAAATCGTCAATGAAAAGTTCAATTCATTTGATACATACGACCGAAAAAAAAGGCCCTAAACAATTCAAATTAAACTCTCAATTGACAAAGGAAATTACCAAATTGGGGCAGATAGTGACATACCTGCTTTAGGCAAGAAGGGAAAGTGATGATACCGGTGGCGCGGGGCGACTTGACTATCTCCCTAACAACATCCCTCCATTTCCGGCACACGCAACCGCAGGCCACAACGTTCCGGCGATTCGGCCACTTATCGTCGCTGGCTTCCACTCTTCCGATGATATCAACTAAGATCTCCGGCAGAAGATTGGCCCAGCGATCTGAAGCGGCGTCGATTTCGTTTTCGCTCTCACCTCGCTGGTCAATTCCGGCGTCGGCAGGGCCTGCGGCTCTGAATTCCTTGAGAGATTTGGAGAGGGAGAAGCAGCGTATTGAGGATGAGCGGCGGGAGAAGAACGATCGCGTCAGAGACATCGGCGGTCGCCGGCGATCATGGAAGGGAGGAGTGCGAGTAATGGAGTCGGAGATGACAGTTTTGGGGGTGACCGGAGAGAGAGAAAGAGAGAGTGGGTGGGAACCTGACGAGAAATGACTAATGAGAGCGTGAAGGTTGCCTGCGAATTTTGCGTGTGAAAACTTCAGTTTTATTTTATTTATATATACGAGTTTATTTATTGAAAATATTAGTTTTAATTAAATAATTAATACTCCTTCCGTTAATTAAAACTTGACGTTTTACTATTCACGCACGCATTTTTAGGTGTTAAAAACTATATAAAATATTAACTTTTTTAACAATTTTTTTAAATAATATCATACTTATTACTATTAAGTATGAATTTATAAAAACAAATGTAAAAAAAAATTAATATTTTATATAGTTTTTATCGTTCTAAAAAAGCGTGCATGAATAGTAAACGACAAGTTTTAATTAACAGTGGGAGTAATAATTACTTACGTGTGGTATTTGGTTATGTTTAAAAAAGATCTCAACTGAATCCCTATTGAAAACTCAACTACTTCAATATAGTAACGCTATATTAAGTAAGTAGAGTCTAATCTGGTCATGAATTAAACAATTTCGATTGTTTTCATTTTCAAAATTATAAAGTAATACTAGTATTTTTAAAACGTAAAAACTAAATACACCGCATATCAGAGTTTATGGCACCACGTCGATATGAACGTGTTGCACGTCGATGTGAACGTGTTACACGTTGATATGAACATGGTACCCTAAACCCTGATTTGTCTTCAATTTCCATTGTTCACCTGCACGTCAATAAGGACTTGACATTTATTAATTTGAATTTTTGATGTATCTAACAACATCGTTTTAAATTAATAAACTAGATTATTAAGTACTGCCTATAAGCTAATTTGGAGTATTTTTTTAATCATTTTCATGGCATCCTTTAACTCTACATAATGTATATTGTAGTATTTGTGACTCAAAATATTGCGGTCTTTTACTCACTGATAAAATAAAAAAAATTGTTTATTGTTTTACTACATTTTTATTTTATATATATAGATAAAAGAAGGTCAAACAATGCTATAAATATTGTTAAACCATGAAGGGTAGAATGGACAATTTCTTTGATATGTACAACCTATATATGCAGGGCACAAAACTTCTAAACGAATCAATGAATGCAAAGACAAATTTTGACTGATTTGATTTCCTCAGAATGGTGGCTGCACTACACTTGTTTCTCCACCATCTTTGAATTGGTAAATAAAGAGCGGCCATTCCAGGGTTCGAACCGGGGACATATGGGTACTACCCACAAGTCCTTTCCGGGGACATATGTTTCTCCACCATCTTTGACATATTGTTCTTCCCCTTTTCTTCTTCCCCAATTCATCCAAAATTTATTTCTGCAAGTTTCAAAATTCAAAACCGATTCCATAGCTTTCACAATAAGTAACATGGTATCAGAGCACAACATTTGATTGTAGTTCTGAATCATGGCGGCGAATGCAGAGGTGAGAGTGAAATTGCATCTTCATCACTCAGACCACCAAAACTATGTGCTTTCAATGAGCTTGCTGAATGAGAGGAATTACATCCATTGGAACAGGTCCGTGGAGGTCTTGCTCATGGAAAAGAACCAACTGGATTCATCACGGGAAGTTGCTTAAGCCCAAACGCAAATGCTCAAGCTACAGTCAAGTGAGATCGTTGCAATTCCATGGTAATCTCCTGGCTTTTACATTCTATATAGAAAGAAATTGATGAATCTATTTTGTATTGTTGAACTGCTAGTCAGATTTGGAAAGAATTAAGCAATCGTTTTGAAAAACCAAATAGAACCATCATGTATCAGGTTCGGCGAGAACTTGTTTCCTTGAGTCATAAAAATTCATTTGTTTCTAGTTATTTTACGAAAATGAAGAAGTTATGGGATGAGTATTTACTCCTCATTGAAGATACCGTGTGTGATTGTGGTTCCCGGAATGTCTTGAACAAGATCATACAGGATCAACATGCATGTTATCCATTTTTCTAATGGGTTTCGACGGCAACTACAATTCTGTGAGAGGCACCATTCGAATGATGAGTCCAGCTCCTGACATAAACCAGGTTTACCAAATGGTGCTCCAAGAAGAACAACAAAGAGGAATTGGAAATACAATCAAAACAGAAACATAATCAATGGTTTTTACAGTTCAGCGGGATGCATCAAATGACTCCCAAAAGACTGGGCAACAAAGACTATTTTGTGACCATTACAAGGTGGGAGGTCATTCCATGGAGAGCTGCTGGAAACTCGATGGTTATCCGAATGTAGGAGCAAGAAGCACATGATCTTCGGAATTTTGTGACCATTGTAGAGTTAAAGACCACACCATGGATAAGTGTTGGAAGATCCATGGATACCCTCTAGACAAAGGTGAAAGCAAGTTTTTCTGCACCCATTGTAAGGCTAATGGATACACTGTTGACAAACTTGACATGTGTTGGAGGATTCATTGGATATCCACTAGGGAAAGGGCCATCTGCTTCAGCCAACATGAGCATCTCCGAGGCCACAACAAGCAACTCATCATCAACTCATATTACTCACCACCAGTATAAAAAACTGATAAGTTTGTTGAACAAGCATTCTGGTTCTGAAGGGATCACTCGTGTTGCCTTCTTAGCAGGTAAAACATTTTGTCTCTTTTCCTCATTCAGTGATTCAAGTTAATTGGATCCTTGATAGTGGTGCTCCAAACCATATTACCCCTCATTTGCATTATTTCCATTCTTATAAATATGTCCACACACCTATTGCCATTACACTTCCAAATAATAAACATGCTTCCATATTACACGTTGGTCCAATCATCATTTCACCCCACATCACCCTCCACAATGTTCTCCATATTCCCGAATTTCATTTTAATCTCTTATCTATTCATAAACACACCAAGGACCTCTCTTCCAACATTATTTTCACACCCAACCTATGTTTGATTTAGGCCCCTTCGGCGAGCAAGCCATTAGTGATTGACCGTGATGAAAATGGACTATATATAATAGACAATCCAGCATCCCTTCCCTCTGTTTTTGAGTCACGTACATCCATTGCTTTTGCTATTTCAGAACCCTCTCTTTGTAATAATGTGTAGGGATGACAATTTCACCCGCACCCGATGGATATCCATCTCACTCGATACGAAAAAGTTGGTGAAAATTCGATATAAAAATAAAACGGTTATTAAATGGGTGATGAGTGAACGGGTGATGGGTCGGGTCAGATTCGGGTGAAAGTATTTCCCACCCGTCACACGTGAAACGACACATCACCCGACCCGTCACTCGACTTATATAATTACATTATATACGAAATTAATTACCAATATACTCCAAATTAACCCTTAATTAAACAAACGTATGCTTGCTCTTCTTGAAAAGTTATTGTTCTAATGTCTTTTTATTTCTAAGAGCACTTTTATCGGGTTGAAAATGTGCAGGGATACTAGAGGTTAAATTATTAAAAAATTACAACAGTGCCGGTTGGGATGCTAGAATGATTCTTCAATCGTATCGATACTACAAAGTGAAAATGTGGGCCACACACTCTTTCTCTCCTTGCGCACCTAATTTCTTTGCTCCAAACCAGACACGTGTCGCCATCTGAGTGGAGGGCAGGGACCATGCGTCAGAAGTGGACAAGTGGTTGTGTGATGGACGGTTGGGATGGTTCCTTTGATTGTAAATGTTTTACACAATAAAACCCATATTTCGGGGGGAAAATGTAAAAAAAAATAAAAATAAAAAATTACAACAATACTAGATTCATTTTTATCTACATGTAGATATCAATTTTGAATATGTTTGATTAGATTTTAAAAAAAAAAATTCTCTTTGATTATAAATATGCAAAATATAATCCGAATTTTTTTTTTGTTATATATATAGTTCGAACTAATTCCTTTATAAATAATATTAATTTAATATTAATATTTTAATAATAATAAATTAATATAATAATATAATCGAGAATGAAAATAATTGTTAGGGAGGGGTATATTTGTAAATTAAGTGGGTACGAAAAAGATGGGTTTTGGGATACTAGGGATGCTATTGATAAAGTGGGAAAAATGAGAATGAGATGCTAGGTCTGCTAGGATGATGTGGCGGAGTGAGAAGAATAAAATATTAGTATTCCTAGTATCCATTGATAAACATGGCCTAAGACATCTAACTTGAAGTGTTGATAGTTGTGGATGTTTACACGTATTTGATTGAATTTGACTATATATGCTAGTTGTTTATTAATCGAATTGGTCGGCATACATTTTTCTATAATTTTTGTTGTTGAATTTGATGAGTTGTATTTTACTCGAATTATCAACCGATCCACTCGATCAACCGGTGGTTGATGGGTGGACGGGGCGAGTGAAATATTTGGTGGGTGATGGGTCAAGTAGGGTGAAGGGTTTTAGGTGGTGGGTCGGGTGATGGAAGTAGATCATCCACCATCATCCGACCCAGTGCCATCCCTGATAATTTGAGAACTCTGGCATTGTATGGGACATATTTCTTTTGACGAGTTGCAGTTTATTGAGAATGTTGGTATGGTTTCTAAATCCAAATTTATATGTCAAATGTGCCATACGGTCAAACAACACAAGAGGCCATTTTCCATTTCAAAAACACATGCTGCTAACCACTTTGACATGATTCATATGGACACTTGGGGTCCTTGCAAACATACAACACATTATCATTATTTTCTTACTCTCGTGGATGATAATAGCAAGGCAACCTAGACTTTTTTAATGAGCCATAAGAGTGATGCGCGCTTTGACTCTTCTAAAAAAAACTTTGCCAAGATGGTCTCAACTCAATTTCAAACCAACTAGTACTTTTCCCGTACCATGTACGGGTGTGTATTTTTCATTAAATTTAGCCGTGTTTTCCCTGAATACAATGAATACATATGATTTGATGATTTTTCATGATATCAATTATTACCCAGTATATGATAAAATCACATTCACAATAACAAATAACAAATTTAAAAAGTGATAAGACCAACAAAGAAAATTATGTCATCAAGCGGTAAAATGATTTTATTATAGACAAACTGAACAATAACCAAATTTAAAGTAGGTAGACAATTTATGTACAAACATGATGTGCATCCCCTTGCGTCATTCCGTTATGAAACCACCTATGACACACTAATACACATCCTTTGTTCAGAACTACATCTCATAAAGTGATCGAAGTGGGAAATGCCTGCGAAAAAATTGTGCCAAAACAAAGCATATTCAAATTCAAATTTGACAATTCTATATACTCACAAGAACGAATGAATATGTGATACACACTTGTATACAAACGCTTACCATATAAGTAAAGAAGGGTCATATGTTTTGAAAAAACTTCTTTGTGGACAACATTCTTTGCTTCCGTACGAATATTCACATTGCAAAGGTAAATGTATGTGTCATGATATTTTCACAACCATGAATATTTAACCACACTCATACGAAATATCCTGCATTGAAAGCAATTAGTTTGAGTAATATGTCATGTGTTTCCCCAAATGTCATTCCTATGAACATATAGTTTCATTGGGCTAATCATAAATATCATGAAATGTGAAATTCATCTAAAATTTTATGTTTATTAAACACAAATTGTGTATATACATTATATTATATTATTTAAATACAATCAAAGTGCCCCAAAGTATAGACAAATAACTGGAAAAAAAACATATAGACATCACAACACCCATATATATTGTCCCTGATTTGGGTGATGAGCATTTTGTCAAGTATTTATTAATAGTTTCTTTTTAATTTTGACCTATAAGGCTATAATAGATTATTTATTTTCAAATGTTTTTACATTATTATTATTATTTTATTTAATATTGAAATCTGATTTTCATCATCATAATATATTTCACGCATGTGAAATGGGCTGAAGAAAAGGATTGATTTATGATTATACTTGTTTTAAGTTCGTGTTTGTTATCATGAGAGTCCAATTATTCCAAATTAACCTACCATAGATGATTTCTTTTATCATATTCTTCTTAAGAAAGTGATGAAAGAAATCTGAAAACAAATTCTCAAGGTCCCTAGTAGAGAAGGATTTTATATGTTGTGCAATGTGTTAGAGTTTTTATTTAATTAGGAGAGGCTTAAGTAGGTGTCACACACTTGTAAAAATGGATCACGGTACTAAATAGAGATTAATCTATATAAAGTATTGACTTTCATAAGTATTGGAATATAAGAACTCTAGCATTGCATCATGAGCTAAGGTCATCAAATACTTATGCAGTTAATGAAATTGGACCAATCACAAGCAATAAGATACATGTAATTTCAATGTTTGGAAGGGTACTAACTTTTGTTACAGCCAATCCACTGATTGGGCCATGACACAAATCAAAATTGCACCACATTTATCCGAAGTTTGTCTTGATCTTGAGTTATCCCACTCATAAGGATAAGCACTGCCACGAGAAATCTAGATCTTTGGCTAATAAGACAACACCAAAACAACAAAATTCAAGTCAATGTATGAACACACAAGTAGATTGAAGACGATGTCCAACATGAATGAAGAAAAAAAAAATTGCTCATGGAAAGAGATCGAAGCACAAATGAATGCAGTCAAACTGGAAGAAGTTGAACATACAAAAAATCTATTAAAACTTGCAATCAAAATGTGATGAAAGTCATAAATTAATTAGACAGATTTTACACAAAACTACCATCACAAGGAGAAGGAAGAAGCAATATTTGGTGGTAGTGCTTATCCTTGGGAGTGCCCAATCTGATTGAATACTTTTGTTCGATTGGTTAAGACGACAAAATGGTTTATTTAGTTCATCTTTCAACAACGCTCAATTTTAGCCATGCGGTAAGGTCCAACATCAAAACCTCAAGATTTCATACTCCAACATAATACAGAAAAGAATACCACCTAACTATATTAAAAATTCAGTAAATCAAGACCAAATCAGTGGCTTCAATTCAATAAACTTCATCTTTCTCGCAAAAATTGAGTTGAGTAAGCAACCCAAGTGAATAATTATCTCCCAAAATTATTTAATACTATGTACTCATAATTTTCTCAATCAAAACAATAACGTTTCAACATTCTTTACAAAACCATATATATTCAGTTTATATTTATAATGATGACAAAATTATTTAATTTTAATCAAGTAGAAAACAAATCAGATCCCAAACTAAACTCCAAAATAAACCGAACTACACAGAAAACCAAGACAAAGTCATGCCCAAACCAAAGTTTCAAACCCGGAACTAATGTAGACTTGTCTACATAGCTCCTCTGAGTGATGTGAGGCCCAAACCATTGTTTCAATAGGCAATGCTTCATTAAAACTCTTTGAAGAGGATCCGAATTCCCCGAATTGAAACACCCAAACCCCAATTGTTGAGCACATATCCAAAAGAAGCAATTGCAAATCAGAGTTACGAATACAATCAATCTACTAAAGAATGAATTCATCAAAATTGTACTAAGTTCAATCAGGAACCACAGTGAGGCATAAGTAATTTGTAAGCATCCAAAAAGCGAGCAAGAAAATTGAAGCTTCGAAATAAGTTAAAGCATAACATACAATTGGACATTGCAATGTTATAAACCTTAGTAACCTTATCAAACCAAAACAATCAGTCCACCATAACTACCGATTAGCAACACTTGAGCTAGTAGAACATGCAATTCACCTTTAGGGCAGTCATAGCAATTGTAGCGCATGTTGGGTCAATAAAATCCATATAGTACAAAATAAGAAGGCCCCCTCGATGTATTAACTGATAGAGAAAAGAAAGGTTCTAATTTATTGATTATTTAGAAAATATTGTTGAATTAGAAATAGAATTGAACATGACTAACCAATTAGAGCCAAACCTCACTGAGTCAAATAGAATTGTTATAGTTGTTCCTTATTTTTCTAATCACTATTATGGCATCAACGATAGTCTATCACTAAATAACCATATATAGAGACTCAACATGACAAATGAAGTCATGACTAATCCTTAATATTTTCTATATATTGAACTACACAAGAACAAAATTACTGCAATTAGAAGCAATTTTTTTTTTTTTTGGTCAGAATAGAAGCAAAATTTATCACGTACAAGTATTAGGTAGCTTAACACTTGTTTCTACGGGGGAATCTAATTATGTACTTTATTTTAAATTAAAGGTGGGTAATTAAACAATAAATGACAAAAAAAAATCTAAAATAGTTGAAAATAATTACTTCTTTCAGCCCATTTCATAGGAGTGCCATGAAAAAAAATATGATCATAATAAGAACAATAAAATATAAGCATTATATTTAAATTATATATTGGTAAAGGTCTTATTATCCTTTTCAACCCTGTTTATGACATAAGCTACAAACAAAAGTCTAGGCACATGGGAAGATCAAAAGTTTGTTTATAGAAGTCAAATGTTTGATATATTGTGTGTGTGTGACTTCTGGGGAGAGAATAATAATTGAATTTTAAACGACCATAAAGAGTGTCACAGAGTTAAAGAAATGAAGTTATAAAAAACATAAACGCAGATCAAAGAAGTAGGCAATGACTAACTCTGAAGAAGAGATTGATGACGAACCCGTGAATAATCTTTGTACCCCATCTTCCTAATCGATCCTCGGTTAAAGGAATCAACACTCATCAATCTGCATCAAATTTGGCACAACATAAATATTGCATTAAGAGTAGAAAAGACTATATAACCATCATCCTTAGCAGCAAAACAAAATCAATGAAGAACAACAATTAAGATAATAGGAGCTTGCATCCACCTTGAGTAGATCAAGGGTGTTAGGATAGCTCAAAAACACTCATAACACTTGAAAAATCATCAAATAAACAAACCATGATAAGGTTTTGGTGGAATTACGTCAAGCTGAAATTAGAAATTAGCATAGGCAAAAAAATTCAACAACCATCAACAAAACAAAACAACACAAATAAGATTCTATATAATTTCTTTTGGAGCATTTTATCAAACACCTTATATGCATTGTTAATTCAAATCCTAAACCCAAGTCCATTTTAGTATGAATTATTTTCCTCTCAATCCGAATTTAGTATTAGGGTGGGATATACTATGAAGCATTTTTGATATAGTTGGCACTCAAGAAAGCAGTGCAATATATTAACGCAAAATATACCTATAAGCATTTCATCGAACACTTTGTGTGCAATATCAATCAAAATCCTCCAAATTAATCAACCTATAAGCATTTCATCGAACACCTTTTGTGCAATATATTAATCAAAATCCTCCAAATTAATCAAACCTAGTATACACATCCAGTTGGGAATCAAAGAGCGAACACAGAGCGTTTTGCCTCCATTTGACGCATCCCGCATCCCGCATTCGATTGCAATTGATTGCCACCTCCAACCGCCCCGACTGATCACCACATCAAACACAAACCAACAAAGAAATCAGATCAAGAGCATTCAATTAATATGCAATTTGTAAAGCTCAGCAAGAAAAATTCAGCAATTGAATAAGTGGGGGAGAGCAATTGAAGAAGGGCAGGCGATTGGCTCCACAGTCGGTGTCGCCCCACCACAGTCAGTGTATGTCCTTCGATTGGCTCCTCCAAAGTCGTCATCGACATCAAACTTGTGAGCAACAGATTCCATGGGAGATCATATTTGGCTTCGAGATAAGTGAGAACCGCAAGATAACTCAAATCGCCGAGAAAGATGCTAGAGACGGAAGATTTTTAGATCGACGGAACCCATGGAAGGATTTCAAAGAGAAATAGATCGTTTGAGGAAGAAACATATCGTTTGAGAAATAGATCGACGGAACCGCAAGATAACCCATGAAAGGATTTCAAAGGGGAGAATAAAAGAAATTATCTTTGAGGAAGAAAGGGCAAGAAGAAACATATCCTTACTTCAATTTGATAAAGGGATTTTAGCAGTTGAAGAGAACATGGGGTGAGAAAGAGATTTTAGCAGTTGAAAGAGAAGCGGTTTAAACTGCCTACCATGAAAGCTTTCAATTGCCGATGCAGTGTGGGCGCTCAGAGAGGAGAGAGAGGGCAAACGGAGAACGTGGGTGAGATACTCAAAACTGCTAGGACACGTGACACAAATTTTTACAAAGACGTTGCTTTTGCTTTTATAAGTACAAGGGGCGGATATTAAATGCATTAGATCAGATAATGCTCCATAATATATTGTAGGTCATTATATTGAGTAAAATAGAAAATCTTTAATAATTTTAATCGATTTAGTTATGAAAAATTCTTTTAAAAATTTTGTTCTTGTCAAACACATTCTCAATTGTCATTAAAACATAAGTGAAGGTAGGTACATCATAAGTTATCTAAAGTTAAAATATAAGTGATCTAAAGTTAAAAAGATTCTTTAGCATAAATTGTATTAATTAATTTTATTTCTATTGATTTTTCTACGAGCATATTTTATCAGAAGTTGTGAAATATATATTTATACTATATAAGTTTTATTATAGGGAACCAATATAACAAGGTAAGGTTATGTTATTTTTATAGATATTTCACTAAGTTAATTCTATTCTGTATGCATATTTTGTTTAAAAAAAATTAGCATAGTATCAAAGAGATAGCATAGTAGTAAATATCTGGACCGACGCAAAGCTCCTCTGTCGTAACAACTACATCAACGTCTTAGCCTTACTTGAGACGAAAACTAATAAAATTCCACCATATAATGTATGAAAGAAATGCGGTTTCAATAACATTGCTTTCGACCCAACTCGAGGCTTCTCGGGTGGCATATGTCTTTTATGGAAAGACCTTCCGGGCTCAGAGGGTGATGTGGCTCTTGTATCTGTCCACCACAGATTAATTCATTTTAATTACCACAACCGCAGAACAAATACCACGGCCGCCTTCCTAGTGGTGTACGCACCTCCTAATTACAACTCAAAAGATTCCTTCTGGGAATTCATCACACAGTATGCCTCCCAGCTACTTATTCCCTTCTGTATTATAGGTGACCTTAATGAAATTGTTGTTCCGGATGAAAAACTGGGGGGCGTCTCTCCGAGACCCCACCGTTTTACTCGGTTACAAGAAATTAAAAATTCACTTTCTCTTCTAGATGTTCCTACATTTGGGGGATCCTATACTTGGCAAAAGCGGAAAATGGATGCCCCGAATAACTGCTTTGCTAAACTTGATCGTTTGCTTGCCCAAAACAAAACTATTACTGCCTTTGACGGCATTCGGGTTAAGATCCACCCGTTCACTACGTCTGACCATGCGCCGATTTCAATCGATTTCAGATCACCATCCCTCATCAACAAAAAACCTTTCCGGTTTGAATTGGCTTGGGCCTCCAAACCTGATTTCACAAACATTGTCCGCCAAGCGTGGAGACTTAACCCGACAGGGTCGCTGATGTTTAAACTTGTGAAAAAAACTACACTGCTAAAAACCTTAGCAAAGAAATGGCACAAGAAAACTTTCCACAATATTCACAAACAGATCTTTGACACAGATGCGAGGCTTCTGCTGCTTCAGAAATCACTAATTGGCAACCCCAACCTTATGAACGCTCATCTTCACAAGAGATTACTAAACAAAAGAGAAAGAATGCTGAACTTCCAACGCCGGTACTAGAGCCAAAGGGCTAAAACAAAACATATTAGGCTAAATGATACAAACTCCGGATACTTCCACCGAGTCGCTTCGGCCAAAAGGGGGAGAAAACTGATCAAATTCCTGAATACAGATTCAGGTGCCACACTATCTGACTATGACTTGATCCGAAATGAATTCACAAATAGCTTCAAAGCTCGCTTCAAATCGTCTTATAACCACAACTTGTGCCTTGACACAGATTTGAGTGTGATATATAATGAAATCTCCACACACCAGAACCAAATGCTCACGACCCCGGTCTCAAACGATGAGATTAAATGCACCTTGTTCTCTATCAAAGTTGACAAAGCCCCTGGACCAAATGGCATGCCTGCTGGCTTTTATCAAACCTACTGGAACATTGTTGGACCTTCCGTTATCAAAGCTGTTAAAGCATTCTTCTCTAGTGGGAGAATGCTACGTCAGATAAACCATACATTCATAGCCTTAATCCAAAAAAAGGATAACCCGGAAACGGTTAATCATTTTAGGCCTATTAGCCTATGCTCTACAGTTTATAAGATCATCTCCAAAATTCTAACCGGGAGGTTAACCAAAGTTTTCGACAAACTCATCCATCCCCTACAGGGTGCCTTTACAAAGGGCTGGTGTATACAAGACAATATTCTCATCGCTCATGAGATTTTCCACTCATTTAGGCTCTCTAAGGCAAAACAAGGCTACATGGCTGTTAAGCTGGACATGGAAAAAGCCTATGACATGGTTGAATGGCCCTTCTTATTTTCAGTACTTAAACGGTTCGGGTTCCCATAACAATTTATACTTTGGATCAAGGAATGTGTACAAACGGTGTCGTACTCAGTGCTCGTTAATGACGAACCGTCCAATCCTTTTACCCCTACAACGGGACTTCGACAAGGTGAGCCTTTATCACCCTTTCTCTTCATTCTCACAGCTGAGGTTCTTGCACGAACTCTTCAACGCAACTCAGAACTTACAAATGATGCAGGCTTCACTATCGACCAGAGGGGAGTTAATATCTCTTTTCTTGCCTTCGCCGACGATATCATGCTGTTCGGTAAGGCTAACCAAGCCTCCTGTAATAACCTATCCAACATCATCCAACGATTCTGCTTCATCTCGGGGCAAAAGGTAAACATGCACAAATCGAGCTTCCAAGTTTCACCTAACACAACTACGACCACAGTTCACACTGTAGCTACCACTTTGGGTATTCCACAAGCAAACAACCTTGAAAAGTACCTGGGATGCCCAATTGTTAATGGCAGTGTCAATTCTGACACCTTTGCGGATATCATTGTCAAAACTAAACAACAATTATCTGAATGGAAAGCATCCTCGCTCTCGGCAGAGAGCCGGAAGGTCCTCATCATGTCCAATTTAAGTGCCCAACCCTTATTCATTATGCAAGCTTTTATGCTGCCTTCGTCGATCCTCCACGAGCTGGATAAGATTTACATACAATTCTTTTGGAACAAACAACCAAACTATACTCCGCTCGTGAGTTGGGATAAAAATTTCTCAGATACCCTTTCTAGGGGGACTTGGCATTCACAAAGCTGAAACAATGAACATCGCTTTACAGATGAAACTACTGTGGAAAATCATTGCGCAACCAGACAATATCTGGGTTCAAGTCGTCACAAGAAAATATCTGAAAAGTAATTCTCTTCTTAAGTATGTTAAGAAAGATAGCACCTCCTGGCAGTGGTCCAGACTAATGACCTTCAGACCCGATTTCAGATCAGGCCTTAACTGGTCTATAGGGAACGGACATTCGGTTAACTTCTGGGAGGATAACTGGGTGTCTAAATTCCCTTTAACAAAACTGAATCTCCAACCTTTAGATGATTCTACTTTGTCCTGGCCCGTGGCACGTTTCATCACCTTGGATAAAAAATGGGATGTCGATAAACTATCCAATGAGCTACACGGCCTTCTAGGGTTGGATACTATTAAGATAGCATCCACTCATTTAACTCAAAACACCTTCCCTGGCCGGCTTTTCTGGGGTCCTAGTAGGGACGGGTGGTTCTCTACGAGCTCGGCTACTACTCTTGGTCCAAAGCCTGCTGGCAATTCCCAGTTCGATTGCTAGTGGATTTGGAAACTGGACGTCCCTCGTAAAATTCGCCACTTTCTTTGGAAAATTGCGCGCGATGGTCTACCAACCTCGGAAAGACTACAACGGTCACATGTCTCGGTTCCCTCGGGTTGCCATCTCTGTGGTTCTTCGGTTGAGTCAACCACTCATATTTTTTGCGAATGTCAGCTTACCCTGGATGTTTTCTCGGCTGCTGGTCTTCGATGTCCAACGATGCCTAATGGCTTTGCAAATTTTAAACAAAGCACACTTCTGAATGCAATCTACTTATCAGAGGGAAAATCAAAATTCGCCAAAGTTGCCACCGTTTGGTGGTCCATCTAGTACTTCCGCAACCAACTTGTGTTCAAACACATTCAGTCTGTTTCCCCTCAAGCTATCGCTATTTTCTACAAAACTGCTACCGATTCCTGGTTTGCTAGGGGAGAAGCTCATGACGACAAACCAAATCAGAAGTCTTCAAACAGGAAGCACAACAACGACAACCCGTCCAGCTCGTTGCCTTTAAAGGCACAAAAAGCGGAAAGATGGACAAAAACCCCACCGGGCCACTATAAAATAAACTTTGACGGCTCCTATTTTCCGCCTGATAAGGGTGCCTTTGGATTCGTTATCCGTGATCACAATAGAGCCGTGGTTTCACTTGGATCAGGTATTTGCAACAACACTTCGGCAGTCTTCTCCGAGGCTATGGGGCTACACAGGGGTGTGGTTATGGCCCGCAATTTGGGTCTCGATAACCTACTAATCGAGGGCGACTGTTTAGCCGTTGTTAAAGCTCTTTTGGGGGACTGGTCTTGCCCTTGGAACATTGAGCTGATGATGGCCGATACTTCTACCATTATTCGTTCATTTTCTAATGTTGCTATTCGTCATATTTTCAGGGATTCCAATGTTGTGACTGACAGGATTGCTCGTCTAGCTTATAGCTACCCTGCCGAGGATATCATCGCTGATGATTCAGAACTCCGTGTTCTCGTTTGTTCGGCCGCGCTAGGAAAGAAGCCGAGTCGTCGGTGGATTTCCTAATTCTTATCTTGCTTCCAAAAAAAAAATAGTAGTAAATACCTAAATTGAATCTTAATTTCTTGGAATGAAACCACCAAATCTTCAAAAAATAAGAAAAAATAACTTTTTGAAAAGGACGCAAAATCCATTTTCTTTTTCTTTAATCTCCTTTTACAAACAACAATTAGTTTAATCTTAAAGAGAGCTAATTTGAGTGATTTTTAGCATTTTTTTTTTCATAAAAAAACAGATCGAGGGTATGGGATTGGTGGGGTGTTGGCAACGGGCAGACCGGCAGAACACTACATCACATTATGGTATTAATTATCTCATAACTGTATATCGATCAATCATAAATATGTTCTGTTCACAAACTTATAAAATGTCCACAATTATCAAATGGTCAAGAAATAAGTCATACTTAATAAATATAATATGACTAACTAAACATAAAGTTATAACAAAATAATCAAAATTATATATCATTACATGTTATTATTTTCATAAACATGAACGGACAAATCCTTGAAAAATCAACTCTAGTTTTTTAAAACACCATTGATAGTTTAATATAAGTGTTTGAACAACTAAAGCATATTGTTAAACTACGTTTTTTTTTTATTATTCGCTTAAAGTACAAGACATTACATGTTAATCGTTTATAGTTTTATCTATAATATCGCCATTCTTATAATCTGAATGGGTAAATACTAAATATAGAATTATCAACAAACAAGGTCAAGTGTTAGTAAAACTTCTTACCTACCTTTTCTAAATTGCCTTTATACAATACTTTTAGTCTTTGTTCACAAGCAAGTGTAATATTTACCACTTATGACTTATTCATGTGAGTTATTGGTATTTTCTTATTTGTTTTTTTTTTATAGGAAAAATAATCCAAAATAATATCAAATATCAACTTTTAAAAAAAAATAATAATACGAACTTTAGTTTTAACTAATTTATATACGAACTATGCCTATATTAAATACAAATATTATTCTAAATTTTGATTAAATTTTCGGTCAAATTCAAGACTAGTTACGCCGAATATTAACATACGTGTACACAAAATTGCCACCCGTACTGTACTATTCGACCAAAAAATTACACATGGATTTATAGCGTAACAAGTGTCAAATTTGGCCGAAAATTTGCCCTGAATTTAGAACCATATATATTTGTTAACATAGTATATGAATTAATCAAAAATATTTTGAGATTTTTTCTTTTTATAACTCTTTTTCTTTCATTAGATTGTCCAACTGTATCTCTGCATTTAATTTGTCACACATATTTTGTAGGGAAATTCCGTTTGGTACACCCGAGTTTTTGACAATTCCGGATGGTGTCCCACACTTTTTTTTTGTCCGGATGGTACCCTTGAGTTTTTTCAAAAGTCCGGCTCATGCCCAAAACTCATAGTTTCTTCTTTTTAATGAATAAAACCACCCATTATTTTTATTTTCTCATAAATATGCCCATTTACTTTTAACATTAAACAAAACTACTTATCATTTAACTAAATTCAAAACAAAATTGACAAAATCACCTTTATTTTTTAAAATTAATAAGATCACACATTATTGCCAAAGTTGTAGCAAAAAATACCCATTCTTTCCAAATTTTTTTTGAAGAAAATCAACTATTATTTTTGACATTACACAAAAGATCCGTTACATATTTTATAAAAAATAAATCTCATTATTTGTCAAATATTGCATGTACATAATCACCCATTATTTACAAAATTTTGCACAAATCCACTATCTTATTATGTGAACAAAAATAGTTAACCTATACATTATAAAAAAATACTTTTTAAAACCATACTTTGTGTAAAACCACCCTTTATGCTTTAAAAAATGCACAAAATCATTTCTTGTGTAATAAAAGAAGGTGTTATTCATTTCTTTTGTTTGGAATACATAAAACCTAATAAAATAAGAATGATTAATCTCTTATTATATTTTTCTCTTATTATATTGCCTTTATACAATACTTTTAGTCTTTGTTTACAAGCAAGTGTAATATTTACCACTTATGACTTATTCATGTGAGTTATTGGTATTTTCTTATTTGTTATTTTTTTTATAGGAAAAATAATCCAAAATAATATCAAATATCAACTTTTAACAAAAAAAAAAATACGAACTTTAGTTTTAACTAATTTATATACGAACTATGTCTATATTAAATAAAAATGTTATTCTAAATTTTGATAAAATTTTCGGTCAAATTCAACACTAGTTACGCCGAATATCAACGTACGTGTACACAAAATTGCCACATGTAATGTACTGTTCGGCTAGAAATTTACACATGGATTTATAGCGTAACAAGTGTCAAATTTAACCGAAAATTTGCCCTGAATTTAGAACCATATATATTTGTTAACATAGTATATGAATTAATCAAAAATATTTTGAGTTATTTTTTCTTTTTATAACTCTTTTTCTTTCATTAGATTGTCCAACTGTATCTCTGCATTTAATTTGTCACACATTTTTTATACTCCCTCCGTTCGGCAAAACTTCTCATTTTAGGGTGTTAGTTTTGTTCAAAAAAACTTGTCATTTTAGGTATTTTGCCCTTCACTTTACAAAAACGCCCTTGATGTGATTGATGGTTTGTTAGTTGTAGTTTTCGATAAAGTAAAAAGGAGGGTAATAATTAAGGGTAAATTAGTACATTTGTTAATTGCCTTAAAACTTGTGAAATAAGTTAAAGGCGAAACTAATTAAAATAACCCGACCTTTAAGAGTGTGTTAAAAATATATCCCAACCTTTCAAAGTGTAAGATAAATATCCCGACCTTTAAAGGGGTGTTAAAAATATATCTCAACCTTTCAAATGTAATATAAATATCTCGACCTTTATAGGTAATGTTAAAATAATATCTCAAAAAAATTTGTAAAAAAAAAAACTAACAGGACATGCATATATGACAAAAAAAATTAATAAAAAAAACTTTAAAAAATATATATATATATATATATATATATATATATATATATATATATATTATAGATTTACATATCTTTCATCTTTTATATTTTATACACACTATTTTCTTATAACTCTATATTAAAAACCTTGTTTTATTAAACCACTTTTCTTTTCTTTTTTTTATCAAGGGAAAGAAATAAATTAATAAAATATAAATATATAAAAAAATGATATATTTACAAGTGTTTAATATTTTATTTAGATTATTTTTATATTGGAGGGATAACACCCATATTCGTATAATGGACCATTTAACTAATTTCGCATTTTTGATGAAAATTTAAAATAGAAAGAAGAATAGTTAGAATTTTAGTAAATAAATTATGTAAAAAAAAATGGAACAATTGAACAAAGAAGAATCATATGGAAAATTGAAATATTAATAAAGTGTCTTGAATTTTTTTTAAAATAATAAATGAAAAAACTTGTTTTCTTAAACCCTTCTATTAATTTTTTATATATTTTTAAAAATTTTATTTTATTTATTAATTTAGTTTTCCACGTATGTATGCCATGTTAGTTTTTTTTTTGGTAGAGAATTATTTTATATATTATTTGAACATCACTTATAAAGGTTGATATATTTATCTTACATTTGAAAGGTAGGGATATATTTTTAACATATCCTTAAAGGTCAGGATATTTATCTTACATTTGAAAGGTTGAGATATATTTTTAACACATCCTTAAAGATCGGGTTATTTTAATTAGTTTCGCCTAAGTTAAAATGACAAGTTTTGCCGAACTAAGGGAGTATCTCAAAACACTATTGATCTTCACCTCTATGTTGGCTAAAATTTCAATCAATTGTGAATCTTTACCTACACAATTAGTTTAGTCTCTGTTGACCTTTGACGATCGGGGAGCGATGAGTTGACTTGGAAAATCGGGAGTTGAACTGGTTCGTTCAATAAAGGGGGCATTAATGGACTATTTCACCTGTCACAGTCTCTTTCTGCAATATTTTTCAACTCCATCTTTAACTTTCGATCGGATCACCAAACCTAACTCGGTCAACGCCAGCTTCAACCCGGCAGCTGAGGAAGTCAATTTTGGGATCATCACATCAACTGTTTCTTCAGTCGTTAATCGGACGGAAACAGCAAGGTACTGCAACAACTCGAATTTACCTGAATTTTTTTTGGGAGAGGAGGAATCAAAGGGGCGTTTTGGGAATTGCCAAAAACCTGAAAGATAAGCAGAAAATAAAAATAGACAAGTCGATGACCCAAGAACCAGTCCTCCTCCCTTGTACTCCGGAGGTGGATTCATCATCACCACAGAAACCCCCACCCAAATTTTCAACTGTCACCCGAAGTAAGGGAAGAAATTCCCAAAGATCCAAAATTTCAACGAAATTGCATTTGGAGGAGGTAGAAATTCACTCTTAGCTTCGTTCAGGCATTTCATCAAACAGTTGTTGGGCATCAAATTACTGCATTCTGATTTCATTTCGAATTGAAGGCGAGATGGTCCGGTTTGTGTATATGGTGAACACGATCCCTTATTTCTACCTGCTGTTTGACATATACCGCTTATTTGTGTTTGTTGTTCAAGGGGTCATTTGATCTCCTTGATCATTGGCTGCAAACCTATATAATAAAACATCATATATAAAACTGATCCAATCCCTTCAAACCTAGCTCCCAATTTGAATCTATTGTTATTTTCCTCTTCTAGTGGGGTGCAATGTGAGGTGAGATTTTCTGCAAATTCATTTGATCAGAACCCCTTGCCCAATTAGCAATAGTCAATCATATCTGACATTTTAATTTCATTTGATATGTAGCTCTTCACTATGATCAAGAAATTCGTTTATTTCAATTTGGGATTGTGAGTTGCATTGCTATGGCTGCCATCATTGTTCAGTGGTAGACAGGTGAAATTCTAATGAAATTGAGCTCTCCTGTTTCGTGTCATTGGCAACTTCTCCAACATGATCATTTGGTTTCCGTCTCCTCAGTGGGAATCGTCATTCGATTTGCTCACAGTGATTAACATCAATGTAGGATTCACTTTGTTAGAGTTGCTTGAATGAATAGAGATGATCCTTGTAGAATTTAAACTTGAGATCAATGTAAGTGTTTAGTTTGCTGCTACAGCTGTGTTCACGAATTCATCTCATTTTGTATGTGTGTTTGGTTATATTATGAAACCCGGGAAAACAATGAGGTGGAAGTGATCCTGAGTCACTGAGATTCAGTAATGCAGATCAGTTGCCGATCAAAGAAAATGTCGAACGGGGGAATTGGTCATGCATCCAAATGTTTGGACAATGAATGTAAATGCAATGAATGCTACTTCTAATGTATTGGAAATGTTAGTCAATTTATCATATTACAGAATTGAGGTGGCAATCAGATGTTTGAATTAGGTTCGGTCATATGTCGGGTCGGATTATATGTTTGGTATATTGTGGGTTCGATCAAGTTCGGATCTTGTCGGGTTGGGTATGTTTGGGTCAAATGGATTTCGGGTTGGGTCAAGTCGGGTCACATTGAACTTTATTATAAAATGATTATTATTTATTATTTATGTCAATTACTTATTATTAAACTTCATTTATTTAGTTATATTACGTCTCACTATATACAATTCACGTTAATTCGAATGTTTAAAAATAAGAAAATCAAAGTAATTATAAAAACGAGTTGGGTCTTGTTTGGGTCGGGTAAATTATAGGTTAGGTCGGGTATGTCTATGTTCGTGTCCATTCAGACATCGGGTCAAAATGGGTCGAGCTCAGGTTTAGGTTGTGTATGACACTAGATTTTCGGGTTTTGATCGAAACTGGATTAGGATGGGTCGGTTGGGTCGAGTCGCTTTCTCGGGTTGGGTTATACATGACACTAGATTTTCGGATTTCGATTGGTTCTGGATTCATGTGGATCGGTTGGGTTGGGCCGATTTCTAGGGTTCGATCAAATTTTGCCAACTTTATTAAAAATAAGTACCTTATTAACATAGCTTAAAACTTGTAGGAAGAAAATGGGCTGGAAAAAAAAAGTGTCCGATAAAAGGTCTATGAGTAGCCAGTGCGTGTGCAACCATGTTGCCGCTCCGCCGAACATGACTCCAACAAGTCTCCCCTAAGCCACTCGCCCTAACCTGAATGATCTCTACGAGCCTCCCGATCACTCCCAAGCCAGTGTAGCCCTCCTTGATCTTGGCTATGATAGGTAAGCAATCAGACTCAAAATGAACCTGTTGCATCCCCCTTTCTCTCGATGTATCAACCACCCACCCGTGGTGGAATTTTTTTTTTTTTTTTTTGAAGAGGTAAATTTTCGGTTGGAGGAAACCTAACCGATAGCATCCCGACGGATGAGATCATTAAGATCAGTATTGAAAGTCAAGGCCACCCCATTAACAGAGCGGCCAAGGTGTGCGACCTTGTCAGCCGTCCTGTTACCCTCACGGGGCACATACGAGTAAATCACGGTTTGGACTGTAGCTAATTGGCGTTTGATGTCTCCCATTAATAGTTCTATCTCCCAAGGGCAAGAGCTATTGAATCTGAGGTTGTCAATAATCGTTTTAGAGTCCCCTTCAATAACAAGTTTTTCGTGGTTAAGTTGTTTAGCCGCTAGAAGTCCTATTTGCAGGGCCTTGGTTTCGGCCTGGATGGGCGAAAGCTTACCTAACTGTGTTGCACCAAACTTAATTACCCGGCCCTCATGATTTCTGATTACGTACCCTGCAGTCGATATTCCCGACCCATTAGTAGCCCCGTCAAAGTTTAGTTTCAGAAAATTCCTCTCCGGTTTTCGCCATTTTACATTTTTCCTGCTAATAGCCGTCCTCTGTTTGTTTTGTTGTGTAATCATGGGGTCAGATCCTATCTCGTCTTTCGTACATGCTCGTTTCCATTGTTCTTTAATGTTGTATATGAATTGCTGAATGTCCCCTTGAGATGGCAATCCCTTTTCCTGGAAGGTTATTTGGTTCCTAAAGAACCATAGTGTCCACCATTTGACTGCAAGGTCCCTTTTTTCCTCCGCATTTAAATGTTTTCCAACTAGTTTCATTATACTGCAACCATTCCACATGCTGTTTGTTTCTTGCATAATCAAGGTTCGTAGCTTTTGATCCGTTAGACCATTCTTTTTAGCAAACTGACACTCTATAAGTAGGTGTTGGTCATCCTCACAGAATCCTTCACATAGCACGCATTGGTTAGGAATTGGGGTTCCTCTTTTGCTCAATCTGTCTTTAGTCGGTAGTCCATTCTGTGCTATTTTCCACAAGAAGTTTTTAATTTTTGGTAAGATATTCACCTTCCATATCCAACTGCTATGGTCGTCTGAGAAGTCTTGATGTTGTAAACCAACCATGTTTATCAGGCCACCAGTATAGCCTATCAGGCATCGGCTCCACAGGTAACGGTATATCCATTATAGTTTGGACAATGTTTATGTCTAGCACACTTAATAGCTTAGTTTTATCCCATTGTCCATTCGAGAGGAATTCACTTACAGTTGTGTCTTTGTCCAACACCGCCCTTCCGCCATGGTTGTTGCTTAGAACAATTTTGTTTATCCATCTATCTGACCAGAACCTGACCGTTTCCCCATTCCCAATCGACCATATTAATCCCGATTTAAACTTGTCGATTAACGTAATAGCTTTCCTCCATTGCCAGGATGCGTTTTTAACGTTTTCATAGTGAAGAATGTCTGAATTCTTTAGATATTTGTGCTTTATTATCTGTACCCACATATTGTCCGGTTCTGCAAGTGTTTTCCATAATAAATTCATCTGTAATGCTTCATTCATCGATTCAGACTTTCTAATACCTAATCCACCCTTGCATTTTGGTTTACATATTCTATCCCAACTTATAAGTGGTTTATATTGAAGGTCATTATTCCAAAAGAAAGTTCGATTTATCTGGTCTAGTTGCTTGTGAATCGAAGCAGGGAGCATGAAGCTCTGCATCGCAAATAACGGTTTCGCTGCTAGGTTCGCATTAATCAAGACTGTTCGCCCTTGCTGCGAAATGGAGTTTGCTTTCCATTTTGTTAGTTGGTTTCTGGTCTTGATTACTATATCTTCAAAAGTTTGATTGTTAACCTTTCCGCTGATAATTGGGCATCCAAGATATTTTTCCATGGCCCTCGTATGTGGAGCTTGGAGAGAGTTTTGTAACAATTGTATTCTGGTCCCCGGTACGCCCTTCGTAGTTTGGAAAGAAGATTTATGGTAGTTGACTTTCTGGCCAGACAGCTGACAATACTCATCAACAATTTTCCTAACTTTTTGACTGGCCTCTAGTGAAGCTTTTGAGAAGATAATGATATCGTCTGCGAACGCCAGAAAGGGTATGGAGGGTCCCCCCCTACCAAATTTAAAACCTATCTTACTCATTGGTTGTGCTGTCTCTTGCTGTAGTCTTCTTCCTAATACTTCCGCTCCGAGTATGAACAGAAACGGGGAAATAGGATCCCCCTGTCTCACCCCCCTTGTTGGTAGAAACACATCTGTCGGTGAGTTGTTTACTAACACGGAGAAAGACGTTGTTGAGATGCATTCTCGGATCCAGTTTATGAATGTTTGGTGGAATCCGAATCTTTTCATTACCTCCCATGAGAAATCCCAGTTTACCCTGTCATAAGCTTTTTCCATATCCAATTTTATAGCCATCCATCCCTCAATCCCCGTGCATGTCTTGAAAGAGTGGAAGATTTCGTGTGCTATAAGTATATTATCCTAAATAGCCCTGTCCGCCACAAAGGCCCCTTGGAGTGGGTTGATTAATTTACTAAGCACCTTTTTTAGCCGTTCCGTCAAAATTTTCGAAATAACTTTGTATATGGTGGAACAAAGGCTTATCGGCCTATAATGGTTTGTCGTGGTTGGGTTGTCAGTTTTTGGCAAAAGAGTAATGAAAGTGTGATTTACTTGTCGAAGCATTTTCCCAGACATGAAAAAGTTCTTTATGGCCCGTGTTACTGACGGGCCCACTATATCCCAAAACTGTTTATAGAATTCTGCTGTAAAACCGTCTGGTCCGGGTGATTTGTTCCTCCCTAGGCTGAACACTGCGTTTTTAACTTCGCTATTCGAAACTGGTTTTATCAGTTCTGCGTTCTCATTCTCGGAGATACTAGGAGAAATAAGGTCTAGGACTTCACTCCACCTTGTTCGATCTTCCCCTTCTTTTCTAAATCTTTTTTCAAAATCTTTTTGTATTTCGACCTTAATATTGTCTTCACCAATTATCTGGGTTCCTTCCGCAGAACTGATTGATCTTATGATTTTCCTGTTTCGTCTTCCAGAAGCAATTTTATGAAAATACGATGAGTTCGTATCTGCAAGCTTAACATGTTTTGTTTTGGGTCGTTGGTTCCGGTACGTTTTATGGAAGTTAATTAGGGCCTCTTTCTTCTTCAACAGTCTTAATTGTTTATTTACTGTGATTTTATCTTCATGTTCGCTCAATGTTTTTTGGGTTGCTATCAGTTGCTCTTCAACCTCCTTTAGCTGTTTGAATATGTTCCCAAATGTTTTTAAGTTCCATTCCTTGATTTTTGCTTTAAGCACTTTTGTTTTGAAACATAGTTGGAACATGGCAGAACCACCACAACTAGATCGCCATGCTTGTTTCACTATGTTCCTCAGATCTTTACGTTGTAACCACATGTTCTCGAATTTAAAAGTCATCGGCCTAGGTTGTGAGCCGAATTGCAGATCAACAGAGATCGGGCAATGATCCGACGTAGAGAATGCATAATGTGTTGTTCGCATGGACGACCATTTCTCTATGACTTCATTTTGTACAAGCACTCTATCGAGTCGCTCTAGAATGTTGTCATCGCCAGAATTCTTTTTCCTCCAAGTAAATCGATTACCAATAAAAGGAATATCGGTAAATTCCCACTGTTCTTTGAATTCCGCTAATCTCCGGAATCTGGCTATAGATGGCTCCGCACCCCCTTATTTGTCAGTCGTTTCTGCAATCTCATTTAAATCCCCTATCACTATGCAAGGCCAAGGGGATTCTGCTATCATACCACTTAACTCATTCCAGAACTGAAATTTTTCTCTTTCCTGAGCAGGGGCGTATACTACAAATATTCTGCATTTGAAGCCTATCTCGAAGTTTTCATAGTCAAGACAAATACTTCTTTCTCGGGTAGTTACCACTGATAGGGATTCTTGTGTCATCTGATAAGCCCTCCATAAAACACCGACCCCTCCAGACTTTCCTCTAGCTGGAATCCAGCACGCAGAATCAAATCCTGCCTGCTTCCAGGTTTTCTCGTCAGGGATGGCTTCCGATTTTGTTTCCATTATCGCCATCAGTTTTATATTTTGAATTTTACTAAACGTATTAATTTCGGCCCAGAAATTTGGTCTTCCAAACCCTCGAACATTCCAAGAACCAATCTTCATGACCCACCACTTTTTATCCTTACCCTAATTAATTTTCGCCATTCATACCATGTAGATATGAGTATTAATCCGATTTCACAAACCACCCTTTGATCAATATGTTGATTGATATGTAACATATTTCTTGATTCAGCATTGGTCACAAAATACAAACAGCAGCTCCTTGCTGCTATACCCCATGATTCCATTCCCAATGTGTATGCCAGCTCGTCTAAGTTTAGATTTATAACATGTACAGCTGAATTCTTTGCTGTAAACCATAAGTTCCTGTGTGCATAACAATAGCTGAAACTCTCAAGAACCCCCCATTGGCACGTTCCATTCGAAGGTTTTTGTGTGCATTCTGAATAAAGCTTCTTATGTAGTCTACTAGTTTGATTCAAATTGTGTTGTGTAATAAGCACATACAATACCTCGGTAGCTACCCTGTGAATCGAGATGTGTTTACATGCATAATCACAGTCAAGAGACAAATACCAACAGCAAAAGATTCCACCCATTTCATTCATATTACAATACCATAACCTGCATACATTAACACACATAGCTGCATTTACTTGAATTTGCATGAAGAAACTTACATTGCAGAATACATAACACACTTCCATCCTAAACTTAACCATGCTCCATCCACAAACAGTCATTAAAGTCACCCATGAGTTCATACTACTATTTACAAAACTACCAAAAAGTTTTATTCTAGTCAGAGAGAGGCTGCCTTTCTGCAGCAGATGATCAACAATGAAGAGCTTCATAATTTGCATAATAGGGGAGGTGTTCAATAGCTTCATTGACTCGGTACCCCACCATCCTAAGGTATCGAGTGACCATTTCCTCGTGAGATTACTCCCCATTCTTACCTCTTTTGTTACCTCCACCCATCAGCTTTGAGCTTGCAGATTCACCTTCCTCAACCCCATGTTTACGCTTGCCAGACTCCGACTTAGCAGCACCCTCAATCCCCTGCTGCTCGAACCTCAGTCCCGAAGGGGATGCCGAAGGAGCAACAAGAGGATTGAGAGTACCAGAGGGAAGACATTCATGATTATACAGGTTGGGTAGAAGAAATTCAGTAGAGGCAGGAATGTTACCCAACATGCGATCGAAGTCAGCCTGGGTGAAATCCGCAGGGATCCCGCCCGATGTGATCGCTCCATCATAGTCTTCCTCAGCTTTAATCATGTCATCATCGTCGACTTCATAAAACTCAGGGTCTTGGAAATCAGCTTCAATTGCTCTTGGGTTTGCATAATTTGGGTGCACATCTTCATGGACTTCCTCTTCATGCTCATTGTAATCATCCACCACCACATACTCCTCCATTTCAGGGACTAGTGGAAGGGCTTCCACTCTCACAGATTCCAATATAGAGGTTGTGGATAATTCGCCAGAGGCATTGGAAGATTCTTCCGAGGAAGAATCCGACAGCAGCTCGACATTCCGGCCAAAGCTCTTCCACAACTCCTCTTTTGAGTGACCAAAGGAAGGAGGAGGTAAGGATCTTTGTTTCCTTGTAACGTTCACCCATTCATTCCCATCATTGGATTGCTCCCTAGAGATGTCATTCATGGGAGAATCCTCAGGTCCAGAACCCATAATTCCACTGCCTTCTTTGTTGCAAACTCTTCTTCCCGGACAATTTTCGAAAGAGTGCTCAGCATCACCACAGCTCCCGCAGCCTACTGGGAAATCTTCAAACCACACAGGGTAATCCTCAAGCTCCCCCTTTTCATTGGGCACCATCACCCTCTTGTTGGGAATCTTTGATAGGTCAGCACTGATACACACTCTTGGGTATCGAAGCCTCGCCCCGTTAGGGTTAAAGGCTGCTACTCTGATTACTTCCCCCAGTTTGTTCCTCTCGACAATTGCTTTTAACAGAGAGTCGCTCACATACTTCGTGGGCAGGCCAGGAAAGCAAACCCACATATCGAGTTTTGCCACCGACTCAGTGAAAGGGCAGAAATCCTGACGCCATGGCCGGAACAGCAAAAGCTGACCCAACACATGGAAGGGTCTCTCCCCCCACACTTTGTCTCTATCTTCCTTGAGGTCGAAGCGGAGATCAAACCAGCTATTGGCAAGGGGAAATAGTTGGAAGCCCGCCGACAGAAACTTCCAGTCGAGCTTGATCTTTCTCCTGATCTCCTTCGCTTCGATTGGATTCCCAATCACCGTAGCAAACAAGGAGGTGTTGTTGAGAGTCGAAATGTTAGCTTGTACGTCCGCCTGGATTTCCCGGAGCATCTTCACATCAATTTTTGCTTTGCGCAACTGCTTCTCCAGATCTTTTTGTGCAATCTTAGACGCCGATTCAGAGGAAACCGGAGTTCCCTCCGAGTCGAGGCCTGAGATTGGATTTTGTTGGCCCTTGCGGGTGATTTTTGGTGGATAGCCAGAGGATTCGGCATCCATAGGTTTTTCCCCCTTGTCCGAGACCGGAGTCGCCATGGGAACAAAGGAAACACAAAGAGTATTAGAGCAGAAAATCAGATGTGCAAGGTGAGAGAATAAAGAGTAAGCAAGGGTGTGAAGAGATCCCTCACACCCGATTTGGTTTATAAAGATTTGAGGGGAAGAGAGAAGACGATCGAACGCGCTGACCTTCCAAGATCCGTACCATCTCTCCGGAAGCTTGCAACAGAGGTGCTCCAGATCATTCACATCCACAATCGTACGGATTTTACAGATGAACTTGAGCCACAAGGAAGTCCGTACTTCTCTCCACAAGGGGTGAGGCCAAGGAGGCGGACGCTTACACCCACCCTCACCTCCCCTAACCCTACAGTACCACCATAGCAAGGCACTAGACAGGCTTCCATTCGTCGAGCCGTACAACTTCCCTCTCTTCTGTCCCTTCAGATCGCTTTGCTTTTTGGCCAAGCCAAACAGGTAAACCAGGCATCGCTAAGCTCCTCTCCACCCAATCGATTTCTTGGGGAGGAGATTATCATCATGATTTCTAAGGGCCGATTGGATTTGGTAGGAGATTTGATCCAAGAGGTGATTTAGGGGATACAGGCTATGGTGATTAGGGTTTCGCTGGAGACGCTTGGAGGTGAGGAGGCGTTCACGCAAAGGAAAAAGAGGGGCGCGTCGAGCGCGTACTCTTTGGCGCATTCTCAACGTTAAAATTTTCCTACCCACCCGTGGTGGAAATGGTGATGAAGGGGGAACAATGATTGTTGAATTTCGTTAATTAATTAGAATTAAAATAAGGGAATATCATAGATTACAATCGAGCATTGAAATATGGAAAGAATAAAAATATAAAAATTAATTGGATAGTAGGTGATATAAGAAAATAATAAGAACAAAATATATTTAATACGTGTTAATTGGGATGAAAGAATAAACATATATATATATATATATATATATATATAATAAAATTTTGATGAAAAAAATATAAATATATAAAATAATATCAAACACCAATATATAATTCTATAATAAGGAAACAATTGGACCTTCTCCCCAATGTCAATTCCCTGTATGCATCCATTCATGTTTTACGTGCAAGTAGCATGTTTACCGTGAAGATTTCAATCTTGTAATGTTATTATGTTAATTAAAGTCAAGAGATTCTAGGAAATATCCATTAAGATTGATTAATCCACCCCTTATATATATACTTATTATTTTAGAAGCAGACTATTTGTAAAAGAATGAGCCACGTGTCATTCTCTGAGTAAAGATAAGAAATACAGTTTTCACTTTCTCCCCCACGTTCTCACTTTCTTCCCATGTTCTATTGCTTGCCAATACCAAAAACTGAAATTGGGCGTATCAAAACTCTCTCTTTTGGGCGTTTCTTCCGTACCCTGCACGTTGTTGTGTGCCTCCCGATTCACCGGCCCAGTGGTCGTCCGACGACAGTCCCGTTATGCCGAAGAAGAATGGTAGAAACAGTGGAGCCAGATCTGGATTGGAGTTCGAGGAAAAAGAGAAACTAGAACGGGATCTCCGCTCGGCGCTTTTCAAGTCGATTGCGAAGTTGGGTTCTCGGTCAGACCAGGGGGATGGCACCGCCACCGAGGGGTTCCAGGCCGGTGTGGGTTCGTCGGCGGCCTCGAAACCGGTTGCTCGACGCACTCGCTCTAAAAAAGAGCATGCCTCTGGAATTGAAGGATTGAGGGGTCCGAGGGAGGGATGGGCGATGTCCGCGGCGACCAAGGCGTTGATGTCAGCTTCCAAGCGAAGTTTGCCTGCCTCCTTCCAAGGGGAGTCGATATTGACACCGATCGGCAAGACGAAGCCAGCTTCACCGCTGAATTCCCGAAAATCAGCGTCGGCGGTGATGACTCCGAGAAACGGAGAACAATCAGAAAATGCCAGATCGGCGAAATCAAGACTGGTAAGTACCGAAAAGCCGCTGAGTAAGAGTGTGGATTTAGGCAGTGATAGGAAGAAATTGGTTACTAGATCTGGAAATGTGGTTAGGTCTCTGCAACAATCTCTGGTTGAAAGAACCGACCAGATTCCATCTAAGGAAAAATTGCAAGATATTACGAGCAATTCTGTGTTGCTGAATGCTAATTTACTGAATCTGTCCATCTCTGCTTCGGAATCAGCGGCCTCAGATACTGAGAAGAAGAAAGGTGATCACTGCTTCATCCGCCATGGAAGAGAATAGAATAGAAGAAGGACAATTGTTTAATTTGTGAATAAGGGCGATTGTTGCTTCCAGGGAGACTAGATATTCCTTCTTGGATTCCGACGCCATCGCTGCTTCCATGGTGATTGGGAGCACAGGAGAACTGGAGAAGATAATGGAAGAAGAGATCTAGAAGAACAGGAGAACTATCGCTCAATTGAGTTTACAAGAGAAGAACGGTTGGCTGTGAGAGATTAGGGTTTTGTTTAATCGGCAGATAGTTTAGGGCCTTGTAAGACTTTGTTTAATTTGGGCCTAAAATCAGTTTGGGCTTAAAAATTTAAAAGGGAAATCGATTTGGGCTTAAAAAATAAAAAGTGGAGAAAATAGACAGCATTAGAACTCGAACTTGAGATGGGTTGCTAACACGCTTAAGTTCAATACCAACCTATAATGTATATATATATTAGTACTATATTACCGAACCTATAAATTTAAAAAAATTAAACGGTTCGTGTCGGGTATCCGACAAGGGGATATGCCCGAACCGTATCCAAACCGTTTAATGTCGTGTTTTAGCGGTTCATGTCATTATCGTGTCGTGTCTTTTCGATTTCGTGTTTTTTCGTGTCGTGTTTTCGTGTCGTGTCAGTCGTGTCGGGTTTTTCTACACACCCCTAACTTTCCTCCTCCGCCTTCTACTGATGGTGCGGGTTTGGAGAAATCGACGGCATTTGGCATTTTTTTCTTCCAATTGTCTTGACTTCCGATGGCATTTGGCAAAGCTTAAACCTTTTTTATTCTGGGTTGGACCAATTTTGGATTACAAGTTGTTGTAATTAAATAGATTGAATTGGTAAATTAGGCTCGCTTTCGATTCTAAATTCTCCAGACTTCATAGTAACATTGAAAGGGAACCTAAGTAGTGTGCGTGAGGAGCTCAAAGTCTCGAACCTTTGTCTGATCGAGTCATGCTCCCGCAAGTCCTCAAGTGTCTCCGGGGTATTCAGTCGTCAATGGAGGCATGGAGGTGGTGAGGAGGTTGGGAATATGGTGGTACGGTGGTGTTTAGGCTGCCCCATCAATGGAGGTGGTGAAGAGGTTACGGTTATGCTGGTGGTGGTGGGTAAGGCGGAGAAGTAGGCAAGTAGCAGGGTTTGTTGGTTTTTTCTTATTTTTTTTACAATTAATGGGTTAGTTAATAAAGAAAATCTAGACTATTGATTTTTATTAGGAAGATATAAGGAGATCTCCTATTATGAGAGGATCTCATTCCGTAAAATAAGGTTACAATACTAAATAAAATAAGAATAAATAAATCAAAACGCAAAAACATCTAAAAACAAATCGTATATTGTATGCCATTTGGAATAATTGGACTCCCATGAAATACACATTTCCTTAAAACAAGTAAAATATAAATAATTCATTTTATTCCGTCTTATTCACGGGCATGATGTGAAATCTATTATGACAATGAAAATTAGGTTCCGATATTAAATACAATAGGAATAACAAGTACCAAAAATATTAAAAAAAATATCTAAAAAGAATAGTCTATTATAAGGAAAAGTGAAGTAATTGAGTTCGGATTAAAATACACACGACCTTAAAACAAGTAAAAAACATAAATCATTCATTTTCTGCAGCCCATCTCACAAGCATGGTGTGAAATTTATTATGGTTATGAAAATTGATTTTCAATATTAAATACAATAAAGAAAAAAAATATTCGATGATCAACCTATCATATATTTAAGCCTGGTGTTTGACAAGGGTTCCAATATATTTTTGTTGTGTAAAATATTTAGATAGTAATGAATAGTTTACTCCATTGATGAAATTTGTGAAATTGAATATTATAAATTATTGATAAAATTTCATCATACGATATTGGTGTTATTCAAGTGAAATAGAAGGTTTCGGTTGTGATTTGAGGGGTTTAATCATTGCAACTAAGTAGTTAATCACTGTGATTTGATGAGTTTAATGTTTTGGCCTCTTAGGGTTCATACTTAAACACAGGGTACATTTTTCTAATTAAGTGTCTAATACATTATAAAACACACACACACTAAATATCATTTTTTTATTCTTTAGCTATATAGGGTTTATACATTTAAACTTAAGGTATCTTTATCAAATCATTTTATAATTTAGACCACTTTAAAAGGTGCAACATGATGTGTAATAGATAAAGTATCATAGAGGATCCAAACTCAAATTTCTTAAGTAAAACAGTATAAGGTTTCTTTTCTTTACCTCGATCAGGACGGATGTTAGGAGAAGCGTGGAAGAGGTTGATTTACTATTCCTCGCCAAATTTGAAGTATCGATCATCTCAAGAAAAGAAAATTTAAAGAAAAACATGATAAAAATCATGTGCAATATGTTAGTAGAAAATTGATGTGTCGAATATTTTGTTTAATAAACCAAACTCGATCGAAAATATTATGAAAAAACCCGAACAAGGTTCGGGAAAAGAACTAGTTAGTGTCATTTGCTTCAATATCCTTGTTGTTTCTACATTTATTTCAACCGCAACATGCCTTCAATATCTCTGGGCATATTTATCCATTAGCTATTTAGTTCTATTGTGTCATGACATATTGCTGCCCCTACTAAAGGTTTGTTCCATCTTACTGATTGTCTTTTCTCATCACCATATGATTGCTCAAGGTACTACTATTCAAGTTGAAAAGGAAATTGGGGAGAAAATAATGGTGGGTTTCCACAGTTTGGTGTAAAAAAAACAGAAAGGGTAACTACTAAATATTTTTATTTTATAATCAACCAACAACCAAAATCCGAATGACGAAATAAAACAACCGAAATATGAGTTCCAAATAAGCAATGAAACAAACATCCCGTGTAAACATAATAATAATGAAAATACGGTATAAAATAAAATTCCATAAATTAGCCCTAAAGTTCGACGACGGGAATATCAAGATGCATCGATCAGTTGGCTCAATCTTCACCTCGATCTTAGCCTGCTTCGTCGTTGACATCTGAACATCCTCATTCTCATCCCCACTATCGATGACAATGTATTAGCGGTGTTTGCCGGGAGTAGACAGGGTGAGTGCTCCAAAAGAACAAACATCTGCATGCGAGTCCTAAGGATAAAAAACAGTAACAAGCAAAAGTTAGTGTAGTTTACCTTATGTGAAGGACATGTTCATTGTTAATATAGGATGAAATAAAGGAGAATAAAATCCAGAAAAATTATTAGGTACATATGTTAATCTAAGAATGATGAAATATAGATATGAAAACGCATCACCTGCAAGGAAGGAGTAGATAAGTTGCACTAGTCAAGTAGGGTCGAATCGTCTGACATGGCCCAGATGGCGTGTGTTTTATCCTTCTGTTGAAAGCAACCCTTCACCTTAACTCAAAACAAAAACTTTTTATCCAGAAGGACGTCAAAATCTTTAAGGAATACATCCACATCACCAACCTAAATGGTTAGAAATGATTATTGTAAGGGTGGGTACGGACAACGGAAGTTCAATTATAGATGCGAAGAAATCAAAATTTGATATAGGATATTGTTGTAATAGTTAGTATAAGTACAGGGATTGAAAATAAATAACCTTATCTTATTTCTCTCTCAAGGCGGTAACCGAATAACGGACAAACTTTTGGACATCATTGTCGAACATCGTTAAAGAGGCAATACCCGTTTCATATTCAACCATTATTTGCAAACAGAATCTATATGACATGGTTAAAAGTATGTTAAGAAATGGAAATGATGTTAGATGCTTCAAAAAGTGTGTGTCGCAATGGAAGAATGTAAGGAGTACATACCTTTGTACAAAATATAGAACTGGTTGATCACATGTGTCACAGAAGGAACTCGGTCCATCCATCATAACACTCTTCTTGCACTTTATGCAAGAATTTTAGAACCATTTATCACACTTTTCGAAGTCAATTACCTTGACAACAAATGTGCAGAACCTAGGTTGTATAAAACATCAATGGAGAATAGCACAAGAAAAGTAGAAGAAGGGGGGAAATGTATCAAATGAGGCAAAACATCTATATTATTTGATCAACTCAAAAGCAGGAAAGCAAATACATTATAAAGTCTGAAAAACGTGGTTAGCATCCACTGAACACTTCAGTGTTGAACTTTTCCTTTCAACCAAACATTAAGGAAATATAATACATCAAATTTAGATAAATTATTGTATGTGGTAAGAAACGAAAATACCTTAGTTTTTGAATCAAGCAAACATAGAGGAATTCTTTCAGAGGAGGTGAAATACTTAAGGGCAAATAAAAGGGATGACTGGACAGAGATATGTGTTATGGCGCGGGAAGACGAATGTCCCTCGAGAAAAGGAACAGAAGGAGGAAACGAAGCGTAATGACATCAACTATGAAACTGATAATTGAAAAGATTTGAAAATATGCTATTGAATGTTGGCAGTCAATGGAAATTGGTAACCTCTTGAACTCCTCAATGGCGGGATGATGTTGATCTAGGATGAGTCAGGAGCCCCACAATGGATTCGACATACTCACAGTTTTTTAGAGTTAGAATAGGACCAAATTGCGAGTTAATAAAAAAAAGTCATTAAAAGGTAACCGTCTAATGCGAAAAGGAATGTTGAATGGAAAAAAGTTAAGGAAATGAGATAGTTACCTTAATAGATTGTAAGCTTACCAACTTGCAAAATCACTATAAGCATAGGGTCACTCGAGGAAATAACTTTCGCGTTCAATTCAAGAGCGTAGTCATCCCACAAAATGATTGGCAAGATGTTATGCCTACAAAAAAAAAACCAACATGAGAGAAGTTAGAAATATAAACAGCTAAGAAAAAAAACAGTAATATACTAATATGTACCATATAAATATGGAATTTACGCACCCATGATCTTCCAATTTAATGGACATTCTATTGGAGATCGAATAGTCAGCTTTTTCAGTTCTGATTAAATCGGTGCACGGAACCAGTTCACCAATAACATATACAAAACAATGATGCAATGACGTCTTACAAAGTAGGAAGTTAAAGAATGGTCAAATATAGATAAACCTAAACCCTAAATATAAATGAACTAAAAATGAACAGAGAAGTTACAAAAACTTAGATTGCATTACCAAATAAACAATCTGATTTGATGAAGTTGGACAAAATAGAACTGAACTCTTGAAAAGCCAAACCACGACAGGGGAAGGTAAGTGCAGCATCGCACGAATTGATGGCAGTAGAATTAGTCACAATTATTTTCTTGGGATGATGAGTGAACTTGAAAGTAGCCTTGCTCTCTGCAAGCTTGAAGTTGGAAATGGTAATTGTCGCAAATTCCCTCACTTGTTGGGCACTCTTCCATATCAAGTTAGAGTTGATTGCTACTTCGATTCGATGTCCCTAGATTACCAAAAACCAAATGAAGATGTTTGTAGAAACAAATGAGTTTGTAACATTATACAAAATTCAAGTTAAGGGAAGAGCACCACATACCTCCTCATCAACACAAACCAATTGAAGTGCTGGTTTAAATCGACTTCTAAGATATGTAGGCATAGTAAACACCCGAAGTAGACGCACTTTGATGACGGAGGATTCAACAATTTCATTGAGGCTAGTGTATTTCACAATTGAACCGGCCATGTCAATATAGGATGAAAATGAATGATGAGTTTAAGCGTGAGGAAAAGAGTTTTAGAGGAACATATTTATAATAAAGTAAGGGCAAAAGGAATAAACAAACACAAAAAGATTGCGTACAACGTGATATAAGAAGGAAAATAAATAAAGAAGGAAAATAAGAGAAAATAAAATTATGTTAGGAAAGAATATCGGAATAGAAGGGGTAAAAATCAGAAACTGAATTTCATGGTATAATTGAGAAAAGAATAACATAAGAGGTAATAACAAAAGAGGTAAAATTCAGAGACTCAAAATTGGGCTGATTTGAAAAAAATATATGAATAATATGATAATAATAATGGAGATTACAATGTAATATAAGGTAATGATGTAAATTTTAGTTAGGAAAGAATATCGGAATAAAATATATGCAAGTATATTGGAATGAATAATAAAATAAATAGTTTTTTTTGGAAAATAAAGTTTAATTATGGTAGGAAAGAATAATAGATTCCATAGTAATTGTAGGTATATATAATTGCTGATATAAGGATTACTTAAAGCTGGAAAGAATCAAGCAAACAGAATCATAGATTTCATATTAATTGCTGAAATTGAGGTTCATAAACGGAGAAAGATGGAGGAGAGGAGGGGATAGAACCTCAACGGAGGAGGAAGACGAAGTCATCGAATTGGCAGAGGCAAGGAGGAAGATCTCAAATCGGCGGAGGAGTCCCGTGGAATCGATTCGCTATATCTGGGGAGGTGGCGAATTAGGCAGAGGAGGTCTCAATCCTAGTGTAACGTCGGTGAAGGCTTGAAAATAAAATAAAAAAGGTAAAAAGGAGGAATTAAAAAGAAAAAAAAAAAGCAAATTGACCAAAAATGTGAAAGCGATGAAGAGAGTGACACGTGTAAAAAAACTCTTTGCCTTTAAGTATGTATATAGATATAGATAGATACTTATATTTATTTTAATAAAAGAATAGCAGGTACTCGTTGCAGGTTTAACAAACCGTTGTGAACTTATTCCTATTTTCAAACTTGCACTGTTGCAGACGCGAACCGAGCTTAACAGCTAGCCTAGACTTGACCCAATGACCAAAATGACAGGTCGAATGGACCCTTGTTTGCCCAATATAGAACTTGACCCTATTTGAATTCTTTTCTTACCCAAAAAAAATTAAATGGAAAAAATGAGATTTATGATGTTGTTATAATATTATTTGTATTTATCTTATTGGTATTAGATAAAATCTAAGACGGTGTTGAATAAACTCTAGAAATTCTAGTTCTCTTGTGAACTCCTGTATAGAAGTCCAAATTCCAATAAACATATCAATTCACTAGCTAATTTCCCTCTCTATCTTTTTTTTTTTTGATAAGGAAATAATTCGAGGCCGGACAGGCCCGGACCTCGAGAGGCCGACAAAGTCGGCAGACGGCGAGCCGTCTAAACATACAACATAGAACAAATACCTAATACAACAAAAGAGCTATACGAAACAAACCCGGAAAACCCCAAACCCTAAGCAAACAAACGGACACAGCAACGAGAAGATAGAGACCCGACGTGGTGAAGTGGATAGCGAGCGCATGGGACAGCACAACTGACACGATGTCTCGCCGCCGGAAAGACGGAAAGCAGCAATCCACGTAGGGCAAAGACGACTCCTGGGGAAGTGTGGATCACACGACGTTCCCTTCACCTAGATGAAGGATCTTCGGAGACCACGAACACTACCAACACGATCACTTCGATCAACCAGGGCCGCAGAACTGCTCCTCTACCGAAACTAACCACGAACCAACAAACAGAACTCCAACCAACTCGAGAAAATGAAGCACGACCGCGAGAGGGCAAAGAGTGCCAGAGTAATCCGGATTTAATAATATACGTTGATACTAATAAATTTCCAGAATACAGAAATTAATTTTTAATTATTTTTGTTTAATTTGCTTGCTTTTCTTTTCATTTATATATATATATTTTTAAATGTCCTGGGCCGCTTTGGGCCCAAGGCTTAGCCTTGGGCCCAAAGAATCAAATATCGGGCCAAAGACGCGTCCACCGAAGGAAACCAAAACCCACAAGCAACCAAGGAGGAGCGACTGTAGGTTTGAAACCGTTGAGGACAGCGGAGAGGTCGCCAAAGAAACCGACGACGGCTCCGGGCAGCCTAAGCGGAGGGAGGTAGCCTCCACCAACCAAAAACTCAATCAGGAGAGACATTGGTTGGGGCAGAGACAAAGACAAGACCAACCGGTGGCAGGCCGACGGGAAAGAAACGGATCGGAGTGAAACCGCCTACACAACCAAACCAGAAGGAAGGAGAAGAGGTTGATTTGCACAAAACAGATTGACCAATTTCAGATTTGGGGGAAGAAATCGTCAATAGATACAAGCCCCGAATCAATTTGAGGTTTCGAATGATAACCACAACCTGAAAATTGAGCAATGTTAATTCGTTTTAGGTTTACAACCAGGAGCACACCGGAGATGGGGGCGGCGGCGGCACTGGGACGGTGAGCGGCGGCCGACGGGAGAGGACACCAAGAAGATGGATGCTCAACCGAGGACAACTGGTACGAAACCGGAAGATTGCAATACGGCAGCGACGAAAGGCAATCCGGTGATAAAAACGAAAGTGGAGCGTGTATAGCTACCACCGACGGAGAGATCCGGTGGGGTGGTGCCTCTCGGAGGAGGGATGGTGGCTCCCGAAGGAGGGTTGGCCCCCGAAGGGGATGTAGAGGCTCTCTAAAAGAGAGATTTGAGGTGAGCCATGGAGGAGTACAGGGAGGACGGGGGAGCCCCCTATTGCCGGCGGTGGAGTACCCCCAGAAAGTTTTTTCTCTATCTCTCTCTAGAGAAGAGAGAGAGGCTCGTTATTTCTCCGAAATATCGTGTCTATTTCCCTCTCTATCTTTTATCACACAAGTAAATTTTGTGCAATATTTTCAAAATTACAATTCTAAGTTCTATTTTAAAGTAAAAAAATCCTTGATGGACGGCCTCAATTTGGGCTTGGAGGCCCAATAAACGGTTCAACCCGAAACCTAACTGACCCGACCCGAATACAAAACTACCTTCTCCGACAGTCCAACTCCTCCAAAGTTTCTTTTCCGTCTCTCTCTCTGGATTGTTTTCGGATCTCTCTTCTCAATGGAGGCAAAGGGCAAGTCGAAGCTGAAGATAGCAATAATCCATCCAGATCTAGGGATAGGTATTTGATCAATTAATCTGTCGCGTATTCGCATCTTGTTTTGCACTTTTAATTGGTTCTATTATTTTTAATTTGAATTTTGTCCGGATAACCTTCGTCCGATGAACTCAGTTCAGTTCTTCAAGGAGTTCAATTTGTATGCTTTTGAGTTTAAGTTACTCCATCAAAGTTTTTTTTTTTAAAAAAAAATTGCGATTTTTATGTGTAAATTGTTGGTTATTAGTACATATTAGTTCAGTTTTCGATTTGAGGTGGATGGATTGTGCAACGATTGAATAACGTATACCTAATTCGTGTCTTTGTGTTGATGAAGTTCCGATTGTCCGTGATTTCAATTGTCAGGTCAAATTGTCGCGCAGTTGGCTAAATTTGTACCACAATTTCAGGAAATCAGATGATTTAGCTGTATCAAATTTGACTCAAGTATGTTTAACCTATGTGGACAGGTCATATAGTATGTTATTAAAAATGGAATTCACTCTGTTTGCTAGGTGGAGCGGAGCGATTGATCGTGGATGCAGCAACTGAACTTGCCTCTTATGGCCATGATGTTCATATGTTCACATCACATCATGACAGAAGCCGGTGTTTTGAGGAGACTCTTACTGGTAAGAGCAAAGAAATTCATTTGATCTATCATTTAAATGATTAAATGTTGTTATGCTATGGTTTGCTTGCATTTGTTGTTGAATGATAATCATAGTTCATTTCTCGGATGTTCTGCAGGTGTATTTGGAGTTACAGTGTATGGTGACTTTCTTCCACGTCATATTTTCTACCGCGTCCATGCTGTGTGCGCTTATCTGCGGTGCATCTTTGTTGCTCTTTGTGTATTGTTCATGTGGCCATCCTTTGACATCATCTTAGCTGATCAAGTTTCAATCGTTATCCCAGTGCTAAAGCTTAGGAGGTTGACCAAGGTAATCATATTGTTTTTCTTGCAAGTGTTAAAGATTTTGTGGAATTCACAATTCGGTTTCATTCTGGATCACCTTATGTACAGGTTGTCTTCTATTGTCATTTTCCAGATTTACTTCTGGCTAAACATACGACTACTTTGAGGAGAATGTATCGGAAACCTATTGACTTCATAGAAGAAAGGACAACCGGTTGGTCTTGCACCAAAGTTTCCCTTTGTATTTGTATTGTGCTGTACTCATTTCCATACAATTTATTCTTCTTGTCCCATTCAGGAATGGCTGATTTGATTCTAGTCAATAGCAAGTTTACTGCAGCTACATTTTCTTCCACTTTCAAGCATCTTCACGCGAAGGGAATCAGACCAGATGTTCTTTACCCAGCTGTTAACATAGATCAGTTTTCTGTTCCTCCTCCTTCTAGGTAAGGAAGATGTGCATGCCCTGAGTGTCATCAACAATTGTTTTTTACCCAGCTGTTAACATAGATCAGTTTTCTGTTCCTCCTCGTAGGCAAGGAAGATGTGCATGCCCTAAGTGTCATCAACAATTGTTTTCCATGATCAATAATATTTACTATCTTGCAGGTTGGATTTTCTCTCCATCAACCGGTTTGAAAAGAAGAAGAACATTGAATTGGCAATTTCTGCATTTGCAAGGCTGAAAAACATTCTAGAAGGTCGTGATCTGGCCGATACTACATTGACTATTGCAGGTAACCAAGCAAATTCTAGCTTGTAAGGACCCCAAGCTTTCCCTTAGGCTATTTAGCTTGACGCCGTTTGACTGAATGCTGAAATTCACTCTCCTATCACCAGCCTTAAAAGTTATGCAGTACTTCAAGATGAAAATATATAATTCGATGGTGCTTGCAAAGTTGCCTCATTAGATGATTTTGCTATGTCTCGTGTATGAAACAATTGCCTTTCTTTACAGGTGGATACGACAAGCGCTTGAAGGAAAATGTTGAATACTTGGAAGAGCTTAAAAGATTAGCTGAAAGAGAAGGAGTTTCTAACCAGGTGAAGTTCGTCACATCATGCTCCACTGTTGAAAGAAATGCTCTCCTCTCCGAATGCCTGTGTGTTCTTTATACACCCGAGGTGTGTCTCCGATCCATCATTTTCATCCTGTTGAAATATCCATGTCTTGCACTAGTCTTACTTTATCTTTTGTAAACATCTGTGCAGAACGAGCACTTTGGCATTGTACCATTGGAGGCAATGGCAGCTTACAAACCTGTTGTTGCCTGCAACAGTGGCGGTCCAATAGAAACAGTTAAACACGGGCTTACAGGCTTCCTTTGTGACCCTAATCCAGACGAGTTTGCTTTAGCTATGGCTAAACTGGTCCAAGATACCGAATTAGCGAGGAGAATGGGCGAACAAGCCCGTCAGCATGTAGTAGAGTCATTCTCAACCAAGGTCTTTGGGCAGCATCTGAATCAGTATGTTGTTGGTGTTGCCGGAGAAAAATCCAACTAGGGTCCCTGCTTCCTTGTACTGTTCTGGCATACAGTTGCAAGGTTTGTATACTCTCTTTTTTTTTATGTTCCTTAACAGCTCTTTTTAAGAACCTGATGATAAACTATCTCAGCAACTTTTTGAGATATGAAAGTTGACAACTTTATCATCTCCCTCATATGTATGCTTTTTTACATAGTTCATTTCATAATATAAGCTAACATGGACTGTGGATGCTCCATTTTACTGTGTACACATTATTGGAGTATATGATACTTGCTAGAAAGCAGGAACACAATTTTCTGATAAAAGATGTGTCGTTGGAGGTTTGGGATAGAACAATCGAGTTAAAAGTTGTTGATATTGGAGATAGCAAAGCTGCATCTTTCCTCTCTGCGCTACGTATAAGGTGACTGATGTTTGAAGTAATCTTCCCTAGATATAAGAGAACCTCAGTTCATTGATGTGGTATGTGGTGAAGAAATAGAGATCAAATAGAGTTGAAAGAGCACAGCTGCATCTTTCCTCTCTGCAAATGGATGATGATCCAGGGCATCAGGCATCCAGCCACATATCCTGCAAGATTGAAATTCAGAACTCAAATGTCACAAAACATTTATGATGTACCGATAAAATCCACCTATGGTCTCTGAACTTTGACCAAATGTTCAAACGGATTCCTGAACTTTATTTTTGTTCATTGAAGTCCCTGAACTTTGATACTTTGTACACATTTGGTCCCTCTGTTAGTAAATTTGTTAAATGTGTTAAGTAATGATATAAAATCAATGTATTTTTGTATTAATTACATGAGTTAGGTTATACAATTGTAATTGCTCGGTATTTGTTTTACTAAAGTAAAAAATTAAGCCTTTTTCTTCTCAAAAGTCATCATATATAATAGAGTTTTCTTAAAACAAAGCATATTTTAAAATATATTTTTATCAAAAACACTTTTTTTTTTTACCAAATGTTATAATTTTCCAATAATAGTTTATTTTAAAGTATTTTAATGACTAAAATTTCCTTATTTAATTAAAAACAGAGTTTATTTTCTTAACACAGATAGAATTTATTTTTTATAGAAAAAGTAGAGTTTATTTTTTTTTAGCAAAACACATTTTAATTTTTTTAATTAAATAAGAAATTTTCGGTCATTAAAATAATTTAAAATAAAATATCAACGGAAAATTATACTACCATTTAGTTGGCAAATAGAAAGTTTTTTTTTATTATAAAAAATATTTTTTAAAAACATATATTTTTAATATAATATAATTTTTTACTTTAGTAAAACAAATACCAAGCAATTATATGTGTATAACCTAACTTTTCCATTAATATACCAAAATATATTGATTCTATATCATTATTTAACACATATTTTACAAATTTACTAACAGAGGGACCAAATGTGTACAAAGTATTAAAGTTCAGGGACTTTAATGAACAAAGATAAATTTCAGAGACCCATTTGAACATTTGATCAAAGTTCAGGGACTATAGGTGAATTTAACCCGATTGAAAACTGATAACTAATACAATACATAACTCCCATTTGAATCCAATTGTTGAGATTTAAAACTATTTAGGGGTTAATTATTCTCTATAGTGTAGTTTGAACACCATATAGACAGGTGATTCCAGATACAGATTCACAACTCGTGGTAACCCTCGTAGGAAAATAGGTGCCGCGGTGTCACCTTGTAAAGACCGAAAATATTTAAATAGTATTTTAATTGAAAATATAATATATTTTGGCCAAATTGGAAACTTTGGAAAAACTAATCCTTGAGCAACTTACTATTTTAAGAATCTTTCGGAAACAATTCCGGCATCATTTGAAATTAGAGATTTCGACAGATTTTCCTGCTTCCGAACTCCGAGTTTGAAAACTTGAAATCCAATTTGATCATTTAAAAATGATTTGAAAATTCGATTCGAGATTTCCTAGAGTCGGGATTTGGGACGAGCGAGTGGGTTGCGGGTTTGAATTGTCGGGATTCGAACGTCGGATTGTGGGACCAATATATCTCTCTCTCTCTCTCACCACCTCCTTGCTCCCTCTTCTGTCTTGTTGCTCCCTCTTGTTCAAAGCACACCCCAAACCACCATTGCCTCCACTATATAAGGTGCACACATCCCTAAACTATAAAATCTCACCCCAAAAATATGAGAAACGCAAACACTCTCACCCTCTCATTTGAAATCAAACACACTCCCAAAACCCCACCTCTCTTCTTCCATTGTCACCCTTCAAACATGCCTCAAATCTCTCCTCGCTCTTGTGTTCTTCAAACCAAAACACCACCAAAAGTACTTCCCATCTCCCTCCTTTCATGTCCAAGTGAAGAGAAGCCACCAAATCCCTTCATTCAAGCCTGTAGAATGACAAAATTGATGTAAATTCCTCCTCGAGGGTTTCATTCATTGATTAAACATATATATAGATTGCAATAGATTTGGGCCTTTTGGCCCACTATACAATATAAAACCCATGTAATCTATCAAACCCCCGCAATCAAAAGTCGAGGGTCCCGTATAGTGAGACTGGACCGAAAATCAAGGAACAACTGTCGAGGTAAACCATTGGTGAATATATCAGCGTACTGATAGGAGGACGGAACATGTAGAACACGGACATGTCCAACAGCAACCCTGTCTTGGACGAAGTGGAGATCGAGCTCAATGCGCTTCGTGCGCTGATGCTGGACTGGGTTGCTGGACAGATAGACAGCGAAGACGTTGTCGGTGTAGACCAGAGTGGCCTTCTGAAGAGGGCATCTGAGCTCAAGAAGGAGATTGCGGAGCCAAGAGCACTCGGAGACAACGTTGGCAACACCTCTGTACTCTGCCTCGGCGCTAGAGCTTGTTGGATGTATCCACAGAGGTGACCACTGGCTTGTAGTTACTCATCTTGGCCCGAGCAACAATCTCAGCAGCATACTTACTCTGAGAGAGAAACAACCTAGACGCATGACGCTGAACATCTATGAGATATATGATAGATAAAAGGAATTTATTCTACCACAAATCAGATTTTTAATAAGGCATTTAAATAGATAAAGCAAAATATCTCAAGATTAGAGGTGGCAATCGGGCGGGTCGGATCGGGTTCGGGTTCGGTTAGTCGGGTTTCGGGTTATTCGGGTTTCGGGTAATTCGGGTTTCGGGTCATTCGGTTTCGGGTAATGTCTAATAATTTGGTCATTTGGTTGGGTCGGGTTCGGTTTTCGGTTGTATCGGGTTTCGGTTCATTCGGGTTTCGGTTGTCTCGGGTTTCAGTTATTTCAATATTCATTTTGAAAAATTTACTAGAATGTATCTTAAAGTTCGGGTTATATCGGGTTTCGGTTGTAACGGGTTCGGATCTTAATGGGTTTCGGTTGAATCGGGTTCGGTTCATTCGGATTTGGGTGAGTTTCGGTTATCGGTTATTCGGATTTCGGGTCCAAAATGAGTCGGGTTGATCGGTGTTCAAAACAATCGGTTCCGGGTCGACCGGGTCGGGTTTTCGGGTTCGGGTCGGGTTTTGCCAGCTCTACTCAAGATAGAATAGATAACCCAAAGATAGACAAGATAGAACAAACTAGGGTTTGTCTTGTGTGGTGTATGTGAATCGGCCAAGCTAGACTTATGGGGGCAATAGATTGTCGTCGGCTCTAGGGTGAACACAAGGGCTGTGCACACGACTTGGTCGACTCCACTGGTCTCGGCTAGGCTTTGTGTTTAGGCTATGCAACCACAAACAATCACAAACTCAAGATTAGTGCAAGAATTAATAAAGAATGCAAGAAGTAAATAACCAAACAAAGGACTGACTCTATTTTTGTGTTTTTGTGTTTAGGAAAAGAAAAAGACTCAATCTTGATGCCGGAAGCCAAAGCTCTGATACCAATTTGATACGGGGTTAGCCGTGAGATGGTCCGATCTTCGACAACAAGCAAGAACTAAAGAACGCAGCAAAGAAAGACTCAACAAGACTCAAAGAAACTCGACAAGAATGCCAAGATTCGACCAAGAACATGCAAGAACACCAAGAACAAGGCTGTACTTGATGTCGACACTAAAGAAAGAACAAGACTCGATGCAAGAACTGATAAAGACTTGAAATTGCAATAAAGACACAACCGATAAGGACTGAGTCGATCTATATAGAATAAGATAAAGACCCCAGGCCTCCTAAGAGGGTAGGAACCAATACCAATGACTATATAACCCGCCTCTGCAACCGTACACAACCAAGCGGACAACTTGGAGGCACAAGGAGGGGGCTTGTGGATACTATGATCACCAAGTCTTGCGAAGTTGATGAACACAAAGCAAACCAAGCTGAGACAAGATACCAATTCGTGACCAATGAGCACTGCTCCAATCGGCCAACAACTCTCTCAAGTGTGTCACACACGATTTTGAGAAGTATAAACTCTATTCAATATGTTCCAAGTTGTTCCATCGTATGATCGGCATTATATAGCCTTTACAAGGCTGCTGGGCCGGTTTTCCTTAAGTAAAAAGATAAAAGAAGATAAATCTAATAACTTAACGTAATTAATAAAATAGGCCTAAAGTTTTCTAAAATAACTTAAGTAGAAAAGTTACTAAAAATGGAAATAAGATGTAGCCCCAACTACTTAGGCAAATCGGCAGCCTTTATGCTCAAGGTGGCTCCTCATCTTGAATCCCTATGCACATATAGGTCTTCAATGTAGGCTCGAGGAGTTGAACCTTGCTTGAGAACAAAGCATGACTCACAAAGTTGAATGAGTCTCTCTGAAGCTTCTTAGCACGAGCTCGAGTCATTGGTCCTTCTCCAAGAATGATGGGTGTGTCTGGAGCTGTAGAAGATGGTCCCGCATTAGGAAACCTACTCGTGGCCAAGCGCTCCACAATAAAGGATTGCATGCCCTTGCCATCGCTAATGACAAAGCCAGAAGAAGCAAGTCCAGCGCCAAACTTAGCTCCGTCACAATTGAGTTTCATGAAACCCTCCAAGGGTTTTTCCCATTTCACAACTTTCTTTCTTTTAGTCTTTTTTTGGTTGATGTTTAGTCTTATAGTTTCCATGTCTTCTTCTTGTTCCTCAATTTTGTTTTTCTTATCTTATATTGTTTTATATATTTTTATCTAATTTTTCATATTCTCAATGTCGTTATTGCCGAAATAAATTCTATTTCTCATTGACCAAACTCCCCGAAGGGAGAAGACCATGAGTCGATTTATGCTCTAAAGATAGGCTTATAAAGATTTCTGTGATTATATCCTTACATGTTTTATTATTTTTTTTCCGTGTTTCATATTAGTCGTTCAATCTGTTTATCCATTCGTCGAACAAAGGTTAAAGTTGTCTGACATTCAGTAAAGATGTGAGTTGCATCTTCTTCGTTGTGGTTACAGAGTGGGAATTCTAGTGGTACATGCATGTACTCCTTTATTTCGTAATCTGATCTTCACTCGTGTTTCATTTACTAGGTTTTTCCATATGATTTTTTTTTCATTTTTGGCTGACAAATAATTTTTCAAATCCAATCGAGTGGTTCATAGTTTGTTCTTCCAAGAAGTCCACCCTTAATAGGAGGTTGGCATGTAAATTCGATTGAAAGTAAATCGTTTCTATTAGATTTCCATGTATATCTGAGTTGGTTCTTTCAAGAATTTGTGTCAATCTCCGCTGCATAATACAACTTGGGTTGACAGCGGTTGACAACTAGATTTGCTTTTACTAAAATCATCCGTCCTTGATGAGTTAATTCATTTGCTTTTTATTTAGTTAATAGGTTCTTTGATTTCCAAGAACATCTTCAAACGTGTTTTTGTTCACTCTGCCGTTAATAATAGGGTAGCCCAAATATTTTTCTAATGCAACATGGTTAGTGATTTGTAATATGTCGTCAATAGGTTTTTGATTTGGTTTGAGGTCACGTCAATATGTTTTTTTTCCTTTTTTGAATTTTGAACCTGTATTAAACCGAAAATGTGAATTGAAACCGTATTTTATAATTCGGATTGACAATTTTAAATATTTTAGTAAATAGTTTAAATACATGAATATTTTATTAATAATTTTTTGGAATATTGATTATTGATCCAAACACTCAACAAAAATAGAAGAAAGTAAAGATATGAGAATGATACATGCACTCATCCAATAAAAGTAAAAACTGTTTATATAAAAATAAATGTATATTGATCCAAACGAGTCCGAATTCGGTGTTGCACCATCAATTTTGTTTTCTCCTCACAAATTTTAATTTTAGAGAAAAAAACAATTAATTAGGTTGAGGAGGACCCACGGGAGAGGATAATCTTTACCACTCATCTATCTTTAGATAGTTATAATTTTTTTAACTTCACCCTACAATACTTGAGGGGAGCCGAATCGGATCCAAACACTCAACAAATTTCATTAAAAAAAAACACTCAACAAAAAAAACAGAAGAAGGTAAAGATATGAATGGATAGATATTACTTAATATACGCAGTGCATTCATTTACTCATTAAACCTTCAGGGCGAAGCCTGTAGGTAGGGTACTATATCACTCCTCACGGACATGCTATATAAAATCAATACCCTCGAATTCTGTATTTGTTTGACCCTCAATTTGATACTACTATCTAGTATTAAATACAGTACGTATAATATTAAAAAATATAACAATACGTGTCTAGTAATAAACGAATCCTAATTTTTTTTTCTCAAAATTGTGAGGTTGCTTTTTTTGTTTTATTTAAAACATACGAACAAATCTTTGATACATTCATTAGTTTTTAAATATTAGATGTATTTAATGTACAATACGTGTCGAACGACTCAAACCGAGAGTTAAACGGATTTTGAGTCCATATAATACATGTCCCATTTCATTTTCGGTGATGGAAACTTGGATGTGTAATGGGGAATCGAATCCCCTGTCCTAAAAAATGTCCCGGCCAACGCCTCCATAGTCAATTTGGTGGAAATTTATACAAATTTTAACCGGTTTAAAATAATCAATCAACACGGACTTGCAATATAAATTCAATACCACGAATTCAAATTTGCCCTCAACTTGATACGTATCTAGCATTAAATATATATACATTAAAAAAATTAATAAACAAATTAAAAATTCGTTCAATATAAAGAACGGATCTTATCCGTTCGTGTAATTAATTTTTTACCAAAATTGTGAGGTTGCTTTTTTTTTTGTTTAAAAGACACGAACAAATCTTTGACCTGTTCATTACTTTTGTAATGTTGATATATTTAATATTCGACACGTGTCAAACCGAGAGTCAAATTTAAAATCATTCGTGTTGAATACATGTACCAAAACTGGCGTTTCATTTTCAGTGATGGAAACTAGGTTGTGTATTGGGCCCCGACCAACGTCCCATTAGTCAATTCAGGGCCGGTCCTATAGTTTTATAGACCCGGGGCGGAACAAAATTATGGGCCCTAATATTATACTCTATTCGTTCGAAAACACATGGGTGTTGACATTGGACACGATTTTTTATGAGCTAAAAACTATATAAACTAATAAAAATTAGTACAAAAGTAAAATTTTTGATATTTTATATAGTTTTTAGCTCCTAAAAAAACATCTCAAAAATAAAAGTTCATGTATTGTCGAATAGAAGTAGTATATATAAATACCAAATACTCCATCCGTTAATTAAAACTTGATATTTTACTATTTACACATTTTTTTGGTGTTAAAAACTATATAAAAGATTTAACTTTTTCAATATTTTTTTAAATAATTTCATACTCATTACTATAAATATGAATTTTTAAATCAAATTAAATAAAAGTTAATGTTTTATATACTTTTTTATCATTTTTTTAAAAACGTTAATATTTTATATAATTTTTATCATTTAAAAAAACGTGTATAAATAAAAAAACGACATATTTTTATTAAGAGGGAGTTGATACTCCCTCTAGTTATCCGTAAAGCGGTAAAGACGTTCCCAGTTCAATTTCAATCAATTGAAATTCAAATTGAACGACTAATAAATTAAATTACTTATCAATTTTTTTTAAACTCGTTATTACATGCACTTGAAACAAGGAGTATTTGTGGACTTGTGGGCCCAAGTTCATTAACTGATATACTATTTGTGGAGTTGTGGGCTGAAATAAGGAGTAAATCTTATGGGCCTTTGTTTATTATTTTGCAAATACAGTCAAGTTGAAACCGGGATTCAGTGTGGGACGTGTGGGGCTTTTTTTTTTATATGGGCTTAAAATTAATACTATGGGCCCTTTAAAACCTTGGGCCCTGGGCGGGTGCACTTCCTGCCCCTGCTATTGGGCCGGGCCTGAGTCAATTTTGTTGAAATTTATAAATTTGAACCAGTTTAAAATAATCTAGAGAATACACATCTTTACTGCTTTACATTATGGAGAATTATTTGGGGCTTTAAATAATAATCTTTTTAAAAAAAGTTTATTAGATATAAAAAGATCAAATTACTCCTCATAACAACTAAATAGATCTTAATTTCTTACAAATAAATCTTAGTTTCACACTATACAAAGTTTATACTTATTTTATAATTTCACAACCCATATTTCACACTATACAGAGTTTTCCATTTCATACAAACTGGATAAGATTTTATTATTTAAAATACACATTCTAGAAAAACTCCAAGTTGTATATATATAAAACCAGTGATTAAGAGTTTGTGATCACAACATAACCAAGAGGATATATATGGCCATGGAGAAAGGGGAAGTGGAAGCCGCAGCTGACAAATACCGGTCTCTTCTGAATGAAGAGAGGCACAACAAGAGCATCCATTGGAGGCATGGAGGTCCTCCCAACTTTGACAGTGTTAATAAGCTTTTTGAAGAAGGCCGGACGAAGGTGAAATGACATTTTTGCCCCTCTATGTAAAGGTTGTTTGACAATGAATTAAGAGTTCTAAACTTGTAATCCGTATAGATTAATTGTGATTTTGGTGTGTGCAGGTATGGCCAGAAGGGTCCTTAGAAGAGACGGTTCAGAACGCGGTGAAGGCGTGGGAGATGGAGGTCTCACACAAGACTAGGGTCCAAGACTTGAAGACTGTCAATCCGGACAAGTTCAAGCTTCTTATCAATGGTAAATCTCAGCTCGCATGTGTGTTTAGGGAAGTTAACTTCATATATTATCATCCGTAAGATATGATACATACCAATTTTGAAACCCGGGTGCAGGTAGAGAAGGGCTATCAGCAGAAGAGACCCTGAAGGTAGGGACTTACAACGCCTTGCTAAAGAGTTCGATGCCGGATGAATTCAAGTACTACAAGGCCGACGAAGAGAGCTATGAGTCCTCACATGACACTTTCCAATCAGCTTTTCCAAGAGGGTTCCCATGGGAAGTGATGGCTGTGTACTCGGGGCCTCCTGTTATCGCCTACAAGTTCCGGCACTGGGGCTACTTTGAAGGCCCATTCAAAGGCCATGCTCCTACTGGAGACATGCTTCAATTCTATGGCATGGGGATTCTCAAGGTAAACTGTCATATACATATATATATATGGCCATGTTGTTGGATATATTATATAAATCTTTTCCGGCAATTGGGATATAATATAAGATTGACTTGACTTGATTTTTTAAGGTTGATGAGAATTTGAGAGCTGAAGATGTGGAGATATACTATGATCCAGCAGAGCTGTTTGCAGGGCTGTTAAAAGGTGTTTCTGAATCTGATCAAACTCCAGTTGAGCAAAGCTGTCCATTTTCAAGGATGAACAATCTGTCCGTCTAGGTTATGTGATAGACTGATAGTTTAAATGCATAAAATCAGTTTCATGAGTTGGGAAATTTCTTGGTTCAGTCATCCATTGTGAAAACAAAGATGTTTCTGGTTTCATAATAAAAAAGGAAGGAAAGAAAATTAGTGTTTGAAGTTTGATGCAATTGCTACTTCTGCCTTTTTTTTTTTTTTTTTTTTTTTTAGACAATATGCAAGAATTAGACCCACTCTTAAAAAAGCCCTTAATGTACGGTTTACTATTTACACGGTGAATTTATCACTTAATGTACAGTGGTGAACGTGAATTATAAAATTACGGTTTTTTCTTTTGTAAACGTGCATTCCGAATTCGCGGTTGTGTGCACATTTTTTTTTAAAAAAAAATTGCGAATGCACACTTAACCGTGATTGCGAATTTGCGATTTACTGTTCATCTCCTTTTCGAATTTGGTTATGACATCAACATAAAAGTTGTAGCTCTCAAAAAATAATTTTCCAACGTATACTTACAATAGTCAATCGGACCATCGAGACCTCCAAAAAATGTGCTACAAAATCAAATCAGTTTTTCGGAAAGACAACTTTGCTAAATTATTCTTCGTTTCAGCTGTCTTCTTCTTCCCAGGCTTCCACTCTTGCTTCATTTTGGACTGCTCTTGACCCTTCCTTCTTTTGTTAGCCTCATTGTCCCACCTTAAATCTACTTGTACTACAGCTAAGCTAAATACGACCTAATATGCAAATTGTACCTAATTGATGCACAATATGTTACGGAGTATATAACTAAGTTGAATATAACATAATATATATTATCTTAAAAATGGAACCGTACCTATCAATATGGCAACCCACTAGTATCAACAATTTCTTCAAATCAATAGCTATAGGCTTGTCTTTAACTTCAAAATCAATTTCATCTTTTTTTTTTATTAGGAAATAATTTGAGTGCCAGACAAACCTGACACCTCGATAGGCCGATAAAATCGACAGACGGCGAACCGTCAGACATACAACAACAAAAAATAAAAATGGTGCAAAACAAAAGTGAAAAGCAAACAGACCCAGACGAACAAATGAACCTAACCCTAAACAGCAGAGCACAACGTAGACTAAGACTCGGAGCCAAGCGCCACCAAGCGAGGACACCGCTGGCCGGTGGTACATCAGGAGTCCATGTGGGCGATGAAGACGAACCTCCAACGAATATTTCCGAAATACGGAGTCGCCTCGATACACACCGCCACGACCCTAGCCAGACCCGACACCGGTCGCCAGAGCCCCTACTAAGACTATGATCACAAAGAACACCCGGGAAAGCAGCCGCGAACCACCCTTGAAAGCCGCACCAGAAAACCCTAATGGGATTTTAACGAGACCCTTTCGGGATTTGGTTTCAACCCAACCAAATATATTAAATAAAATATATTAAGTCGGGTGGGAGTCTGAATCTGAATGTAATTTTTTAATTTATTTTTTATTTTTTATTTTTATTTTTTCCGGGTCTCCTTTGGGCCCAAGAAAAATCCTTGAGCCCAAAGAAAAGGACACGGGCTCAACCATGGGGCAACACGGGCCAAGGAGACGCCAGTCACGCCAAAGGCCAAAGCAGCAGGAAAGAGCCAATCTACAACCCCAAGGTGAGAAAGGATCTGCAACTCCGCCGGCCACCAGCCATCACCAGGAGAGATGTGAGAGGGCGTGGCACCGAAGAGAGGCTGGGTTCATAGGGTCGACATAGCCGGCCGAATCAAGGAGAAGATAATTTGGCGACCGAAGGAGTCGAGAGCGGAGAAGAAAACTGCCAGGTGCCACCACCAGGAACCACCGGCCGGAGAGAGAAACCGGGGAGCAGGGGCAACCAACCAGTCCTTCGAGGTGAGTACAAGCCAGTAAAAAAGGTGGGTAGGGGGCCATGAACGACGAGCAACCCCGTGAACAAAGCACCCGAATACACAATTGACTAATTGAGGGGTTATACACCAAATTGGGCAGAGCAAAATCAGATTCGGGAAGACAAACCCAAAATCAAACAAAGCCCCAACACAATTAGGCAATCGATTACAATTCGAACAAGGAGTCCCAAATTAAGGGTATCACATGATGGATAAATTGGGGCTCCCGAAAGAGATTTAGGGCTCCCGAAGGAGATTTAGTACTCTCAAAGAGAGATTGACATGTCTGAAACCCAGCGGGATGGCGAGGTCGTCATAGATGATGGTGGTCGGCGGTGGTCGGCGGTGTGGTGCGCCTTCACTGTGCTAGCACAGAGGAAGGGTTTTTTTCTCTCTAAAAAAGAGAGCTTTTTTGGAGTAGTCAGAGAAACCAACCATATATCAATTTCATCTCTTATCACTGAATTAAAATATCGTTTAAGACCTAAATAGTAAATACTCAATATATCTTTGATTTTTTTAATTCCGTATAAAAAAAATTCCCTTTTTTTGTTCAAGTTCTGTTTCACTAATAGAGAGGAGAGAGAAGAGAGGGAGAATGTTATCAATTTCAAAATCTACACGTTTTTATCGGTGATTTCGGGTACAAGTAGATCAGAGTTGGGACGAGAAGGCTAATGAACGAAGAAAAGTTCAAGAAGAGTCCAAGGTAAGTCGAGAGAAAGGGAAGTCGTACAGGAGAGGATCGATTGAAATTACTAATCCCTTTTCTCCCCCTTTAAAAACACTTTGAAAATGAAATTCGAGAGAAAGGGAAGTCGTACAGGAGAGGATCGATGGAGAAGGTAGGGAGTGACAGGGGGAGATGATCGACGGAGAGGAAGGATCTATACACATACTACATAGTCGTTCAGGAGAGATTGATTGAGTGACTGATTATGTTTAGTTTTATAGATTAATGGTTAATTAGTTTAGGGGATTTAATCCTAGCCATCGATTTGATTGAATGGTTCAGATTGGTTTATTAAGAGGTTATTAGGCAAATTCCGTTAGGAGAGGATCCTGATCCCAAAAAGAGACAAGAGTGGAGGCCCGAGAAGAAGATGAGAGCTGAAATGAAGAACAAGTCAGCAAAAGTTGTCCACTCAATAAGCTGGTCTTGCAATGTACTTTCTTAAGGCCTTGCTGGTCCGATCGACTATTATGAGTATGCATTAATAGAAAACTCTTTATGAGAGCTACAATTTATATGTTGATATCGGAACCAAATTCGAAGATAAGGTAAACAGTAAAATTCGAATTCGCAATTCGCGATTGCACATCACAAACATTAAAAAAATACAAGGGTCTCCCTATATACACCGCAAATCCGGGATTAACACTGCTAATGCAACGTCGGATTCAACGTTGCAACATTAATTATAGTACAACGTCGGATCTAACGTTGTAATATGTGAAGTGAATGATCGGATCGGGCCAAACCGGGCTAACAACGTCGGATCCAACGTTGCTAGGGTAAAAAAAAAAAATTCACACCCACCCACCCACACTCACAAAAACCCAAAAAAAAAAAACAAACAAAAACACAACGTCCCTTTGGACGTTGCAAATTAATTTTTGTTTTGTTTTTTTTTCAATATATTATATTAGGCCCGATCTGACCCGTATTAGCAACGTTCAATTTGACGTTGTAAAACGTCAAATTCAACGTTGTTATAACATCCGATAAGTGAAATTAGCACACAATTAACAACGTCGGATTGAACCATGCAGCAACGTCTAATTCAACGTTGCTACAACGTTGGATCCGAAGCAACGTTGGATCCGACGAAGTATTTGCGGTGTATATAGGGAATGTGAAATACAAACGTGCATTGCGAATTCGCGGATTTCGTAAATTCGCAATGTGTTTACGAATTTTTTAAAATTTTTTTTACGCACTTCGTATTCGCACTCTCTCACGGTTTATTTATCCATTCCAAAAAAAATAAAGGGCGTTGTCAGATACACCACCAATCCCTTATCAAAAGTGCACGTCCATTGCAACGTGCATGCCTCTCCAATTAATTAGCACGCTAAAAAAATTAATTAACCCACTTCAACTCTGCACGTCCATTCCGACGTGCAAGATTTGAGGTGTATTTAGTTTCTCCCAAAAATACATATGACGAATTCCTTGGATGGAGCTCGAACTTGGCGTTTTGTAAATGAAGTATAGGTTTGAAGCTTCCATGTTGAATTTTATCTCTTAAAATTTGATTTGGAGGTGAAAGATTGAAAGAAGGGCATTATGAGGGAGGTAATTGCATATTACAGTATAATATTCGATCTCCTGGATAATATGAGCCAAAAACCCATACCAGTTAGACCTGTCAAAACATAACCCGATCCGAAAAATCCGGCCCGTACATCCGGTAATTTTACGGCTTTGAACCCGATGTTTTTGACCCGGGAATCGAAATTGATCCGGACCCGAATTACTCGGGATTTTTAGGGTCAAGACCCGGTAACCTGTTGGATCAAAATCGACCCGGTGAGTCAGAACTATGTAGACGCAACAAAGGCACCAGATTTACCCCACTCAGATTCGTTATGCAATTGTATGTAATGTGCCCATAATCAAAGTCTATAAATAGGGTTCATGTAATCAAAGGATGGTTATTGATGAAATTAGTATTTTCCATCCTAAACACTCCTCACCTATACTCTTCTTCTTCCTTATCCTATTCTACATCTCTATCCTCACCTCTATTATGTTCTTGTTCGAGTTCTGGCACCAAGGGTGCCTAAGGAGATTCTGTTAGGCCATAACAGAAATTGGTATCAGAGCACTTTTTCGGCCGACGTCTTCCACTACCGCAATTCAGATTCAGACCAATGGCAGAGGGAACGAGATCAAAGATGACCAATCTTTAATTCCAAGAATTCAAGGACGACACCAGGTCATTTATGGCTTCTACCGCGAAATCGCTGGCGAATTTGCAGAAAATCCAGGAGGAACAGATAAGGCAACTGGAGGAGTTCAAAAATATCAACGATCAGAGAATGGAACAGCTCGCAGAGTTCGTAAGGAATCCACCCGATCCCGGAGGTAGGAGAGAGCGGCAAAGCGACGGAGCTAGAAGCGAGCCGCAACAATCAAGAGGTGACCGAGATTCGATAAGGGGATCTTGTCCAGTGAATCAAGAAATTCCAAGGTCCAGATGGCACCCGAGCTTCAATGGAGGACATTCAAGCTCGTATCAAGGTCAATCGAATCCAAACCAGGGGCAATTCAATGTGAATCCACGGATTCATGACAACCGTTTCCATCGTCTGCCAAAGTTGGATTTTCCAAGCTTCGACGGAAAAAAACCACGGAACTGGATACGCAAGTGCGAGAAGTACTTCATGATTTTTGCAATCCCAGAGCCTCAGCAAGTCGAGATTGCTGCAATGTACTTAACGGACAAGGCCGACACATGGTTACAGGGCTATATGATGCAGAATCCGAGAGTAAAATGGCAGGAATTCTGTGATGATCTTTGCTTGAGATTTGGGGATCGCAGGGAGGCCGAGATAGTAGGCGAGTTCAACAAGCTGGAGCAGTAGGAAGATCTTGAGAAATACAACGAAAAATTTGAGGATTTGCGTGAGGGTATGCTGGCATTCAATCCTCAATTATCGGAATCCTATTTCATCTCTAGCTATATTAGTGGATTGAGAGCGGAGATTCAACCACTGGTCAAATTAGGACGACCAAATTCCATGGCGGAGGTGATTGAACAAGCAAGATTGCATTACAAAGCGGTTCAAGTCTTAATTCAGGTGTCTAAACCTCAGTGGAGACAACAATCGTCGGGTTCTTTCAATTCGGGGTTTAGAAATTCTTGGTCTAAGGATACTGGTAGCAAGAGTCAGTTTGGGGACAAAGGTGATTCAAGAACGCCTGTGTCGAAGGTCAAAGGATCATCACCTGCGAGTTCCGAAGCAAGTACTGGTCGTTCCATAGAAGCAAGAAAAGACTTGTGTTATACGAGTGGTGATAAATTTTTCCATGGCCATAAATGCAAAACACAATCTCTATTCAGTTTAATTGCGCAAGAGGTGCAAGATCAGCATCAGGATTCCGACATCGCGCTTCTAGAAATGAGCCAAGAGGACACAGACGTCTATGTTCATGCTCTCACGGGTGGGGAATCTGGTAGCACCATCAGAGTGAGAGGCTCAGTGAAAAGGAAGCCAATCACCATACTAATTGACAGTGGCGCGACGCATAGCTTCCTTGACTCACGAGTAGCTAGAGATATCGGGTTTGAGATCAGCAAAGCGAATATAATGCAGGTCAATACTATAAATGGGATGATGCTCAATGGGAAAATTTGCAAGGGATTTGGTTGGGAGATGCAAGGGAACTGATTGGTTAGTTGGCTTTAACCCAGTTCTATTTGATTTTGCGGAAGTGCAAATCTCTTTTCAGAAATTGGGGAAACATGTGATTATCAAAGGATTCAAGGAAGATACAGATGGGGGTCGCGCTTGTGTCAAAATGCTCACTGGCAAGCAGCTGCATAAGCTATGTAGAGTGCCAGAGCCTGTGATGGTATTTCAGATAGCACAGATTTGCAACCTGAGAGTCATTGAAACTGAGTTGCCATATGAAATCAGCACAGTCCTCATGGAATTTGAGGATGTCTTTCAAGAACCCAAGGAGCTACCACCAGTAAGGAACCATGAACACTCAATCAGCTTGAAGATGGGAGCAATGTCAGTGGCTTCTAGACCCTACAGGTATCCATACTTTCAAAAGATTGAGATTGAAAAGCAAGTGTCTGAGATGTTGAGTAATGGGATTATTAGACCAAGTCATAGTCCTTTTGCAAGTCCAACATTACTAGTTAAAAAGAAAGATGGGTCTTGGAGGTTTTGTGTGGACTATAGGCGCTTGAATGAGCTTACTGTCAAGGATAAGTTTCCAATACCTCATATTGAAGATCTTCTAGATGAACTTGCTATTGCTAGTATTTTCTCTAAATTGGATTTGAGGGCAGGTTACCATCAAGTGAGAATGGTGGAGGATGACATTGCTAAGACAACCTTCAGAACTCATCACGGTCACTATGAGTTCAGGGTCATGCCCTTTGGACTAACTAATACACCAACTACTTTCCAATGCCTAATGAATGATGTTTTGGGAGATTCCTAAGGAAATCTGTATTAGTCTTTTTTTTTATGATATACTGGTGTATAGCAAGTCGGTGGAGCAACATGTTATTCACCTTAAAGAGGTTCTAGTTGTCATGAGAAATCACAGATTATTTGCTAAGAGATCCAAATGTGAATTTGCACAGCTTGAGGTGGAGTACTTGGGACATATTATTTCTGGAAAAGGAGTTTCCACTGATCCCAAGAAGATTGATTCAATGCTTAAATGGCTTGTGCTCAGGAATGTGAAAGCATTAAGGGGTTTTCTGGGGCTCACAGGTTATTATAGGCGGTTTATCAAAGGATATGGGGGTATTGCCAAGCCCTTGACTGAGCTTTTGAAGAAAGACAACTTTGTGTGGTCCCCTAGTGCTGAGAAGGCCTTTAATGAATTGAAATACATCCTCACTTCACCACATGTGCTAGCTATGCCTAATTTTGGATTACCCTTCACAGTAGAAACTGATGCGTGTGACTCTGGCATTGGAGCAGTCCTAATGCAAAATGGAAGGCCTATAGCTTACACCAGCCAAGCTCTCCATGAGAGACACTTGCTCTTGGCTATCTATGAAAAGGAACTTCTAGCTATTTTGTTATCCATTGATAAGTGACGGCATTACTTAGAAGGCAGGAAGTTTATCATTAAAACAGATCACCAACCTCTTAAACATCTCTTAGATCAAAGATTGTCCACTCAGATTCAAAGGAAGGCAGTCAGGAAATTGCTGAGATTGCATTATGATATTGCTTATAAGAAGGGAGTGGAGAATAAAGCAGTTGATGGGTTGTTTAGGATGTTTGAGGATCAGGATTGTGACTGTGCAGCTTTAACAGTGGTCCAACCTTCTTGGATCACTGAGATATTCGACAACTATAAGGGTGATCAGGTGGTCCAAAGGGTGTTGCTCACTGCATTATCCAAAACTCCTGGTCACTTTACAGTGGGGGAAGGGCTGATAAGATACAAAGGCAGGTTACTGGTGGGAGATAATTCAGGTTTGAGAACCAAGCTGATCACATCCTTTCATAAGGATGCTATGGGGGGCCATTCAGGCATCCATGCCACCTATCAAAGACTCAAAAGCCTGTTCTACTAGCAAGGCATGAAGACTGACACTCAAGAGTTTATTAACGCCTGTGAGGTTTGTCAAAGGTGCAAGTCTGAGCATGTTGCCACTCCTAGGCTTCTCCAACCTCTCCCTATACCTGATAAGCCATGGAGCCACATTAGCCTTGACTTTGTGGAAGGGTTGCCTAAATCACAAGGCAGAGACACAATCCTAGTGGTGGTAGATAGGCTTACAAAATACGCCCATTTCATTCCTCTCTCTCACCCATACACTGCTACAAAGATGGCCTCAGTTTTCATGGACAACATATATAAGCTCCATGGATTACCTTGCAGTATTGTGTCTGATAGGGAAAAGATTTTTATCAGTCAATTTTGGCAACAATTTTTCAAGTCACTACACACTAGTCTGGATATGAGCTCAGCCTACCATCCTCAATCGGATGGCCAAACAGAGAGAGTCAACTGTTGCCTGGAATCCTATTTGCGATGCATGACGTACTTCTGACTGTCCAAGGAAGTGGGTGCAGTGGTTGTTCTTAGCCGAGTGGTGGTACAACACCACATTTCACTCCACTATCAGGATGAGTCCATTCGAAGCCCTGTATGGTTGCCCACCTTCTCTATTGGGTTTGCCTACATTATCAGCATCAAATTCACCTGCGGATGAGTGGTTGAGCAACAGACAACACTTGATCCAACAATTGAAGCATCACCTCCAGCAGGCTCAGGTTCGTATGAAGCACTTTGCTGATGCTAAAAGATTAGATAGGGAACTGCAGGTTGAAGATTGGGTATTCCTTAAACTCCAGCCCTACATACAATCTTCAGCAGCAATTCGTTGGAACTTGAAACTCAGTGCTAAGTATTTCGGCCCATACAAGGTCCTTTCTCGTGTGGGAAATGTCGCTTACAAGCTGTAATTGCCAGACTCATCTCGAATTAACCCTGTCTTCCACATTTCCCAGTCGAAATTGAAGAAAGGGCCACATGGAGAGCCGCCTTTGCCAGCTCCTGAAACAGATGAAGATGGACATATACTTGCTGAACCAGAGGCCATATTAGACAGTCGTGTCCATCACCTTCCAAATAGGGATCCTGTCACCGAGTGGGTAGTCAAGTGGAAGAACTTGGATCACACTGATGCTACCTGGGAAGCTGCTGCACACATACTATCTCAATTCCCTCGTTTCCAATTGGGGTCTTAGATGTAAGCCTTGAGACGAGGCTATCAATGGGCGGAGCAATGTAATGTCTCAGATGTAAGCCTTGAGACAACACTCTGAATGGGTGGAGCAATGTAACGTGCCCATAATCAAAGTCTATAAACAGGCTTCATGTAATCGGAGGATGGGTATTGATGAAATTAGTATTTTCCCTTCTAAACACTCCTCACCTATACTCTTCTTCTTCCTCATCCTATTCTACATCTCTATCCTCACCTCTATTCTGTTCTTGTTTGAGTTCTGGCATCAAGGGTGCCGAAGGAGATTCAATTAGGCCATAACATTGTATTTTTTAAGATCACTCATAAGTCATAAGTTAAATAACTTATAAATTTTATAATTATAGTATGTTTAGAAAACTTATTTGTACAAATATGATTTTTTTATGCTTAAAGTATTAAGAAGAAATTTGGTTAAATGTCCATTTTGCTAACCCCTTTTTCCAAAATGTCCACTTAAAATCAATTTTTGCTAAATGTCCTAATTTTTTTTGAAAACCCCATAATACCCCTTGTTTCATATTTTATCCCCAATCCTCATCTTCTTCCTTTCAGATCTCCCGTTCCTTCCATTCCCCTTTTCCCCGTCACTGTCACCTCTCGTTCAAACCGAAGGTAGGCCGATTGTTTGAGAGATCGAAGTGAGAGCGAGATCCATGGAGAAGGCCTCAGATTGCCGGCTCCGGACGAGCTTTGGCGTGGTGGTGGCGGTGAAGATCTGTGATTGCAGCGATCCGTTCAGAATCAAGTCATGGATATGACGGCAATTCAGATCACAGATTCAGATATGGGATTCTGTCACTTTTTAAAGAGAGATTCAGACAACGATTGATCTTGTAATCCGATTACAGGAAAACAATATATCAGATCTGAGAGGATTACATCGGTTGACCTTCTGTGGTGGCACTGGCATTGCGGCGGTGGTGGTGGCGATTAAGCGTTGGCGGCGGTCTTCCTGTGTTGATCCTCCTATATGTTCTTCCCCCTTTCTCTCTACTTCCTCCCTCCAACGCCTCTTTTTCGATCTCTGACATCGCAAACAAATGCCACGCCAACTTCTCTGTTCACTCGTATCCAACTCTCCGCTCTCGTCTTCCTGGTACGTTTTCTATTTGATGCTTGATTGAATGGTTCATCTCACTTCTGGATGTGTGTCAGTTTCGTGCTTGCTTACTGGCATCAGTAAGCTTCTTCTAGAAATTGATTCGCCGATGGTGTGCAAATTACTCAATCGAACTCTCCCCATACTCGTCCTCATTTCTACGCATCTTATCTGGTAAATTCAATTGTAGATTGGCTTAGCTATCTGGCTTTAGATGTTTCGGGATTAGTAGTTTTTTATGTTCCTTCTATTTGTTCAATCAATTTGGTGAATTGATTTGTGAAGATCGGCTTGTTCTGGTGTTTGAATTTTGAATTGGTGAATCTATTTGGTGAATTGATTTGTGATAGGTAGAAGGTAGTCGGGGAGCGAGGCCGCATCGCTGTCATCGACAGAAGAGGGTCTGGAATTTCAGGTGGCGGGATGGGTGGAACACTGAAAGTATGAGATGCCGGGAAGAGAAGAGGGGGAGGTGCAAGTCGGATGGGCTGCTGATAGTGCTGGATCCGCTGCGTTTGCTGTCATGCGAATGGAGATGGTTGCTATGCCTTGCTCTCATTCCATATCGACCTGTGAGTAGCAACTGTGAGTCTGTGACAGTCTGTGAGAGATTGAACTGGTAAAGCTCAGATTGAGATATAGAACTGCTGGATGGTAGTGTGATTTCAATATTTTTGTTGCAAATTGCACAATTAAATATATGAAATTAGCTATCAATTATTTGGAGACAATCACTGTTAATGTCTCCACCATATGTCCCTATACAGTGTACTATTTTTATATTTGTGGTTATGTTTGAGTTTATACATTTTAAATAAATCGGTTGGAAGTGTTAATGTGATTGTGAACATTACATTTTAAATAGGTTAGGAATTCGCTTTAACTTTATATGATCATTAAACCGGTTGGAATTCGCTTTGTAGGACCATAGAGGTTCATATATCATATCATGTGATGTGAACATTACATTTTAAATGGGTGGTGACATCGATAGGGGCGGTGTTGACATCGATAGGGGCGGTGATGACAGTGATAAGAGTGGTGGTGACGACGATAGGAGTGGTGGTGACAGCGATAGGAGTGGTGACAGCGATAGGGCGGTGACAACGATAGAGGTGGTGACAACAATAAGGGTGGTGACAGCGATAAGAGTGGTGGTGACAGCGATAGGGCGGTGACATCGATAGAGGTGGTGACAACAATATGGGTGGTGGTGACAGTGATAGAAGTGGTGGTGACAACGATAGGGGTGGTGGTGACAACGATAGGAGTGGTGACAGCGATAGGGCGGTGACAGCGATAGAGGTGGTGACAACAATAAGGGTGATGACAACGATATGGGTGGTGGTGACAGTGATATGAGTGGTGGTGACAACGATAGGAGTTGTGGTGACAGCGATACGAGTGCTGACAACGATAGGACGGTGACAACGATAGAGGTGGTGACAACAATAAGGGTGGTGACAACAATATGGGTGGTGGTGATAGTGATAGAGGTGGTGGTGACAGTAATAGAGGTGGTGGTGACAGCGATAAGAGTGGTGACAACGATAGGGGTGGTGATGGCGATAGGGTGGTTGATAACTCCACTCCCTTGATGAAAATCGGAATAAGTTTCAGAGGCTTTGACAGTCAGTTTGTGTAAAAGGTCTTGAAGCTACAGCTGTGTTGATGAAACACAAAACTTGTTCTCTATGATATTATGCTCGAATATTATTTTATATTATTATATGCTTTCAGATATTATATTCTAACATTTCAGGAAGCTTTTCTAATATTATCTCATTCCCTAAAGCTTGAAGATGAGAAGGACACAATCGGAGATCATGGCTCCAAAGTTTCCAAGTATAGAAGATCTCGAAGATAGCCATGATCAGCCTAGTCATTGAAGAGAAGATTCTTCTTTGTTGGAGGCGCCGATTTGTTCTCTATAAAGGAAAGGAAGAAGAGAAGACAACATTATATTCGTTGAACACAAGCTCTCATTCGCACTCAAGCCTTCAAGTGAAATCTGTCTTCTTCGTGTGCTCTCTGCTAGTTCTTAAGAGTCTGTTATTTCATTTCAAAGCATTTGAGAGTTACACAGTGAGCTTATAGGATATATTTCGAGAGAGTGTTATACTCGAGAGTTTTTGTAACTCAGGAAGTGGACAGTAGGCGATTGATTCAGTAAGTGTAAGAGGATTGTACTAGATAGCTGAGAGAGGTGAGCTCTTCTAGATTGGTTTAGGACTCCAAGGGAACGTGAGTTAACTAGATTGCAATTGTATAGGAGAGAGGCTTCTCGGTGAGCTATTAGGATCCTAAGTCTTGTGAATCAATAAAAGCCGGTTGAATCCTAGGGTTGTGGAAGAACCCTAGGCAGGGACGTAGGCCAAGTTCGTGCCGAACCTCGTAAACAATTCATTGATTCCTTTACTTACTGCTTTACCTTATTTCCGCACTTGTTTCGAATTGTTTAAATTTGTGATTCAGGTTTGCCAGAAGAAGTATTATGTCTAATCTCAAAGGGTTTTGCAACAGCTTCAAAAGTCTTGAGATTATCTGCGAAAAACCGACATACTCTATTCAATCCCCCTTCTAGAGTATTTCTATATTACTTTGTTTTACTTTATCGAACCTTCAGTGGTGACAGCAATAGAGGTGGTGACCGCAATAAGGGTGGTGACAGCGATATGGGTGGTAGTGACAACGATATGGGTTGTGGTGACAGCGATAGGGCAGTGACACTAATCTCGTAAAAAAAAAATTTGTTACCCAAAAATTTGTTTATCATCATACATGTGTCACCAAAGTCATTGACCGGTGTCACCACTTATAAAGGTGGTGACACTAATTTCGTAAAAAAAAAAACTGTCACCAAAATTTTTCGTGTGTCATCAAAGTTGTGTCACCAATTCATTTACTTTGACCGGTCAATGGTCAAAATAAAAATGGGAAGAAAAGAAGGGAATGGGAAGGAGGGACATTTTGCAAAAGGGAATGGGAAGGAGGGGCAAAAATGTAATATTATTATGATATTTATAAATTTTATTATAATATTATTATTTAGTTTCATTTGACATATTTATATTACAATTTAATTTTGATTTAATTTTAATATTTTCAAAAAATCTTCAAAAAGTTCAAGTTTTTTGAACCGGTGGGTCGACCCGAATCCGAGAAAAACCTGTTTGGCTCGACCTGAAATGGTCGGTAACCCGATTGATTCGGAACCCGATTTACCCGGGACCTGATTGACCCGAACCCGAACCGAATGACCCGATGTAATACCAGTTGCATGTCACAAAATTTTCTCCAAAATAACATTATTATACACAAAGAATTTAGAGATTGGGTGCCAGTGACACAGATTGATTGTATTTAATTAAGATATAATAATAATAATAATAATAATAATAATAATAATAATAATAATAATAATAATAATAATAAAAGCATAAAATATTTGTAAAAAAGGAAATAATTACCAACAATTCAATGGCATATAGAGGACGCCAAAGAAAGCATTGGCTTTAGTTAATTGTCCACCTAACAAGTATTGACCGATCGAGGTGAAAATGTTAAAATGGTGGAGGAAACCAGTGGGCGTACGTGAAGGCCTCGTTTGATTGAAGGTAGGAATTAAGTTTGATTAAACGTAGTAATTAAGACTTTATGAAATTATTTCATGGACGGGAAATACGAAATATAATTCTCATAATTTTTTTCTCTTTCATGGGAAGTGTAAAAATATGTTTAGTTGAAAATCATTTCTCTTGAATTAAATTTGTACATTTTGGTTGGAGGACAAATGTCCGAATTGGGTGGTCACGTGGCATTCCCTGGACGACCTGTGGATTGTAGGAATGAAAGCCAAGTAGCGCTTTTACTAGTCGGGTGGAATCTCATTTGTCTGCGGATGACCGAGTCTTATTGTTTTATTTGTCCGCGAATAATGCCTTCATTGTATCCAAAATAGGGGGTATATACCTCTAATATCTACTATACCCAATCCGGATTTAATGGTCTTCTAATACCACCCACATCGTCGTGCTTCGTTAGCTCTTTCTCCTGCTCCTGGCACCACTTACTCCAGGCACCTCTGCCTTCTGTCCGACGCTGCCTTCTTTTCCTTGGCGCTTCCACCTTTGCGCGGTTGTGCCACCATCGGACCTTCATCAGATCGTTTCTGCGTAGTCTTCGGCGTCTTCTTTGTCCGAGTTCCAGGCATCCCAGCTCCGTCTTCTTCGACTTCGTCTAACCCCTCTTTGCCTTACCTTCACCAGCCCTCACTGTTGGTGTTGTTTGGTGAGGTTTATTTCTTCCAAGGACTCTCGTACTCCGGCTTCAGCTCTTCCCTCGGATTCAACCTATTCGAGGCCCCCCTCAACGTCGTTCTCAGCACCGACCTCGGTCGCCGCCTTCCACGGTGCCGCCTCTCCATCACCGGGCAGCCTCCTCGCTCTTGCCTGAGTCGGGCTTCGCTTGCTCCGATCTACTCCCTTGCCGGTTCGGGCTGCTGTCCTCTATTCCGCCGAAACGTTACGGGCGTGGTCGTCCCGACCTTCTCTGCCGGCGTTCCACCACAACCCATGGTTTCGTCTCCACCACATGCTCCTTCTTTGGCTTCCACCGCCGGCGTTTCTACGGCTTACCGCCGCCGTAGCCACTGCCTCCACTGATCCTCATGTGCCACCAATCTTTTTGTTTGTTGTAGTCCCCTCTTTCAGTCGCTTTTTGGTTCATCTATGCTCAGTTTCTCTTCCTTGTCTTGTTTTGTATCGCCTCTTTTAGGCTTATCCTTGTGGTAGTCTGCCCATGATTTTATTATCGTCCTTGAGGGTTGAGACGAGGTCTTGGAGTTTGATTGTGCATTGGCGTGGTTTGTGGTTGTATTGCGGGTTAGTGTACTGTGCTATTCTTGTTGTGTTGTAGGTTTCTTGTGAGCGTTGATTGATGTGTCATGTTCGATGACGTCGTGGACATGCGATTGGCATCTGAAGACTCTTCAAGTCCATAATCTGAGGTGTCCGCTGGTCCCCAGAGTTCGCTGTGTGCGTTGTCCCTTTGGCCGATCGTTTCGTTCCTTTTTAGCTTGTGTTGCGCACTGTAGGATGGCTTGTACGTTTCTTCTTTTTATTTTCTGTCATTTGCTTCTGTTATTTATTTCTGTCATTTGCTTCAGTTATTTGCTTCTGTTGTATATGATGGTTAGTCCATCCACCGGCTTGTCCGGTCTCTCGATTTCTCTAGACTTGTCTAGAGAACTGAATTTCTTATCTTGCTTCTAAAAAATAAAAAATAAAAGACTTCCGCCTCCTAAATCTCTCCAAAGAGTTCATGAGATCTATCTTAACATGATATATATATATATATATAAGTTTTACTACAAACCCAATTCCTTTATAAGTCCATAATTCAATTTCAAACTTATTTGTGTTCATGAGATGTCACACATATATACTACTTTGTTTATAGCAAAAATCTATCATGTTCACATATCTATTTTAATCTAATTGTTGAATCAAGTAGTCAAGCATCACAACTTCTTCCGCTCGTAATAAAACTCATGTTAGAAATAAAGACATGCGCAACAAATAATAAGCATAAAAATCTCCCCTGTAAACTCATTTGAACTACTTTCTCATCATGATCTCTACTGAGCTCTCTCCGCGGAGCCCTCTATAATCTTCCTCCGCTGCAATGTTAACTAAATTAAAATAGATCTAAACATATATTTTTTTAGATTGTACAATAACAATTATAAAAACACAAAACAAAGGGCAACAACAGAGAGTCGACCACCTATTGCGATATGAACGCAGATTGCATTCGTGTGCTTCATTAAATCAAAATGGGTACCTGTCAACATACAATTTAGTTACAAAAATTGCTAAAAGTGGGATTTAATTAAATCAAAATGGGTACCTGATGCTTCATTTTTTTTGTTCACCATTCTTCTAAGCTTTTGTGTGTTCTTAATTTGTATGTTCCTCTGAAATATCGATCACCTCCAATTCGTACATCGACATCTTTATATATACTATCATGTGGCCATTCAATTAGGAGTAAAATGGCATAGAAACTACAAAGACATCTAATTTGACATTTAATAAAAAAAGAAGAATTTCAAAAGTTATAACGGTAAAAATTAATGATGTGATAACCATACAATTAATATTATACATTCAAAATTAAATTATATTTATCATATATCGAAGCAAAGAAATTGTAAAGGATGGCATCTAATTTGACATTTAATTAAAAAAAAAAGAATTCCAAAAGTTATAGCGGCAAAAATTAATGACGTGATAACCATACAATTAATATTATACATTCATAATTAAATTATATTTATCATATATCGAACCAAAGAAATTTTAAAGGTTGACATCTAATTCGACATTTAATTAAAAAAAAATTCCAAAAGTTATAATGTTAAAAATTAATGATGTGATAACCATACGATTAATATATTATACATACATTATTATATACTACGTACTCCATATCATATATTATAAATTTAATGACCACATTGAATCGACAATTTATTAAATTGATTAAAAAAAATGAACATTATATTAAATATATAAATTTAATGCCCCCCAAAAAATAAAAGATGTGTGATAATAGAGAGAGTAGAGAAGAGAAGAAGAGAAATGAACTGATCTATTATTGGGGTCTTCAGGACCCTTTATATAGGAGTTTACATAGGAAATTAGGGTTTACTAGTGTTTATCCATCCCTAATATAATAATATTATAACACTCCCCCTTGGATAAACATCCTTAAACTACCTCATTACAAATCTCGCCTAGAAAACCCAATGGGACAAAACTAGGATCCAGAGAATAAATACATATGACATTTGATACGCTTTGGTGATCTGCCTCGTTAAAAACCTTGTCAGGAAAACCCAGTGGGACAAAACCTGTTCGAAGGGAAAAAGAGTGCAGTGTGTATACTCCCCCTGAAGTCAACATCCTTCTCGAAGTCTTCTCATTCATCTTGATGATGCTGACTGTATGAGCTGCATAGCCGAGTCTCACCATTTCCTTTGACATGTATAAGTTGAGATGTCTTCATACATTACAATTGACTTCGAATGCTTGACTTCCATTTGCTGGCGTTGAGCTGCTTTCAATGCACAAACATAAGGTACTTCAGGACCTAGTGTGACATTTGATCATGGGAGATTTAGTGTATTAAATGGTGTCTAAGTTGCCTCGTTAAAAACCTTAACTTGGAAAAACCCAATGGGATAAAAACCAAGATCAAGGAAAAAAGTACAACATTGTATGGTACTTCAGGACCTAATGCGATGTCACCATTTTCACAATTATAGGTACTCCAGGTACTCTTATAAGGATCTTTAACCAATTGCATGTGACGGGACTTTGATATTAATGCTTCAGGCATTTTCAATCAATCTTTTTCATTTATATGCGTATGTAAGTAACACGTCCGTCATTTACATTTAGATCCAAAATTATATTCACTTCTGGTGAATACATTTTCCATATAACCTTTGATAGGCCGGCTTTTGTGCAATCAAGTTGGCTTTATATTTTATTTTGTATGAATACCCACTTAAAACCAAATGATGTTACACTTTTCGGGGTTGGAACTACAGGTCCAATGCCATCATGATTAAAGAACCCATTCTTGCATGAATTTCCCTTTTCTAGCTCTTTACTATCATTTCGATGTCGACATCCATTTGTTTATTTGATGATCATCATATTCTCATAGACTCTTTCCACTTCTGGGGAATCGTATACCAAGAGCCTAGTGATCTCCAACACTTCTGGTGTACGTGAGAATCACTTGATATTCATTGAGTTGGAGTTACTTCTGGAACTTTCAAATGAGCTAGTATATGTGACTTTGTCACTTTCTTGGCCTTTTGGTAAATGATTTCAATGACATATTTGCTAAACCTTATAATCATTTCATTTATTGAACTTCTGGTTCACTTGTATTTATCCGCGGATACGAAATGATAGAGAAGTTGCTTCCTTGCAATCTCTTTCTTAATTGTCTCATTTCCTCTCCCCCTAAATACCGATCATTTGATCACTATTATAAAGCTCTAGGTATTTGATATCAATAGGGAGTCAAACCCCATGTATCATCCAACTTCTTTGTGGTCTCATTGTAGTTCATTTGGAGGAGGTACATCTCGGAACATATGATGCTTATTCAAAACCTTTGAATGACATGCTCCATTCTGGAGATAATTAGGGAGATGTTATTATGTAAAATTCGAAATGCAAACCTGCATGAGCCCATTTGACCAACGACTCTTCTGGGTCTCCGTGAGCTACCGTATGCTCAACAATGTTTTTAATAACATCCTCTACCTTATGTTTCATATGACCAAAGTGTTGAGGCATCTGTAATCGTGGAATTACACTGGTCTATATGATAATGTTCCGTAGTTGTCTCATTGAATCTAATCAAGAGACATTAGAGACTTTGCATTTACTTTGAATTTAGATGGTCTTGTTGTTGATTTGCCAAGATGACAGACCATATATGTTCGGTCACCCTTATATAGGATCTTCGGGTCCTAGGATCTTCTGGTCCCTTTTAGTGGGTGTGTATGTGAATCTCAATGACCCCGCCCATCATCGTTTCACATGAATGACCGAATGCCACAAAGAAAAACATTTTATCATTAACTAACTTCTGGTTAGTGATATGTTTCAATGGGATAAATGAGTGTCAAATAAACCATATATATATATATATATATATATATATATATATATATATATATATATATATATATATATATATATATATATATATATATATATATATATATATATATATATATATATATTATACATTCTCAATTCTATAAGACTTGCTTCTGGCTAGTCATATGAGATATTGATGTTCAATATCATGTCAATTCATACATATGTGTGATTGTTACTTCAGGTAACAAGATCAATGCTCTTCTGGAGCTATATGGTATTCATGGTTTTCCATTCAAGATTGTTTGAGAAAACTTCGGGTTTTCAAAATTGTTTGACACTTATAAAACCATAATATTCAACCATTGAACCTTGTATATGGTGATCCATTTAATTTAGATGCCATTGAATGGGTATTGCCAGAACTTTCGTTGGTGTCATACTTCAGGTATGAGTCATTGATAATGTTCTTCAAGACATTTAGAATTAACCGTATAATAGACCTAGCTATAAGCCACAACAATAACATTGGTCAAGTGCTTAACCATAACCTCTTTTACACCATCTACCGGAGGGGCATGCTTTAGGCAATGCTTAGAGGATAGTCAGGAAGTGACCCTTTTACCCGGATCGTATTATGTGGTTACTTTTATTGGTTGTACCAACCGAATGATAATCGTTCTGAACTTTGATAAAACCCACATTCCATGTACTTCTTCAAGAGTACAAATGATGAGATTAGAATCATATACTCTTCTGGAGTTTATAGGAATCATATACTCTTCTAGAGTTTATAAGAATCATTCACTCTTCTAGAGTTTAATAAAATTAATTAATAGAGTCTTCAGGCTCTTAGGGAGATGATTATTATTCTCACAATTTGTTTGATTATTTAACCATTATGCTTAGAGTCTTCAGGCTCTTATATAGGTGCTAATAATCGTCATAATCTACTGGATTATAATAAACCTTTCGCCCAAATTGTCTTTTACATGCTTGATAAAATAACTTCAGGTTTCTCAAGATAGTTCAACAAAGGCAATCAAAACCAATAACTCAAATTTTAATTGCGACTAAGATAATACCAGACTTAATAAGCATGAATTAGTTCAAAACATAAAAAATCAACAAAATTAAACAACCAAAAATAATCCGAAACAATTCAAAACAGTCCAATGAAAATAAATGATAAAAAAAACTGAAAAAAATTTAACAGTCGCCATCTTTCTTGAGAGCAAGATCATTTGGGTTATCATCGAACAAAGGCTCGCCATCTTCACCCGGTGGTAAGTTATCGACGATATCGAGGTGATTGTTCTCAAATTTCTCGAAGAAATCATCATTGGCAATGTTTGTTCCTCTTCTGGAGGAGACTACATTTGCTTGAGACTGATCAGAGGGTGGTGCTAAATCAATGGGTCGACTCTGATGGTTCATATGTAACTGGTTATTCTCCTCAGCTAACAATAAGCTATAGAGGAGTTCTGAATAAGTCGTAAACCCAAGCTTTCCGTACTGCTGCTGGAGTACCATGTTAGCTGCATGAAAAGTAGATAATGTTCTTTCCAACATTTCATCTTCATTTACAGTGTCTCCGCAGAGTCTCAACGTTGAGACAATTCGATGCATCATATAGTTGTAATCAGAGACACTTTTAAATTCATGGAGTCTCAATTGTGACCATTCATACCTCGCCTTGGGTAGAATTATCATTTTCTGATGATAAAAACGATACTTCAAACTCTTCCAGAGCTCATCGGGATCCTTCACAGACAGATATTGAGTCTTCAGGCTCTCGTGAAGGTGGTGGCGGAGTATAATTATCGCCTTGGTCTTATCCTTCAGAGATGAGTTCGATTTTTCATTGATCGTATTTCTTAAATTTTGGTTGTCCAAGTGGAGTTCCGCATCTAACGCCCATGTTAGATAGTTTCTTCCGGAAACATCAAGTGCGATAAACTCCAATCTTGTGAGATTCGACATCTATAAAGAAAAATAAAAAATTATAAAATGCAGGTATGAATGCCGTATATATGTATATGATTCAAACATATATATACCGTGTTAATAAAAAAGATATGCCGAGTTAACAATTTGTTTTAACAATTTGCCGTATGGGCCGAAAGCATAGTTAGAAAAAAAACTGAATGGCGTACTAACTAAATTAAAATTTTTGCATGTATGTAGGTCTCAATTTGATTGCAAAATAATTTAACAACTTGTCGTATTTGCTCAATGCCGTAATCAGATTTGTTATTATAACATGTAATCCGATTTGTTAATGGTCGAATGTGATAGATACGAAGTGAAATTATAACAAATATAACATAAATGCATTAAATATAACAAATATAACAAATCCGATTGTTTTAATCACTTTAGGGATTGAGATTAGTTATCCGCTTTAGGAGATATTACAAATTCGATTGATTCATCACTTCAGGGATTGAGATTAATTATCCGCTTCAGGGGATATTGCAAATTCGATTGATTCAATCACTTCAGGGATTGAGATTAGTTATCCGCTTCCGGGGATATTACAAATTCGATTGATTTCATCACTTCAGGGATTGAGATTAGTTTATCCGCTTCAGGGGATATTACAAATTCGATTGATTTCATCACTTCAGGGATTGGGATTAGTTTATCCACTTCAGGGGATATTACAAATTCGATTGATTCAATCACTTCAGGGATTGAGATTAGTTATCCGCTACAGGGATATTACAAATTCGATTGATTTATCACTTCAGGGATTGAGATTAGTTTATCCGCTTCAGGGGATATTACAAATTTTCAATCACTTCAGGGATTGATTGACATTGATTTTACAACCACTCCAGGGATTGAAATACTTAAGGGATTGAGATTAGTTTAATCATTTCAGGTATTTTAATTTAATCAATTCAAGATTGAGATTAGTTTATCCACTTCAGGGGATATTATACGTTTTCAATCACTTCAGGGATTGATTGAGATTAATTCATTTATCCGCTTCAGGTGATATTACATCTTCTCAATCACTTCAGGGATTGTTTTATCCACGCGCTTCACGGGATATTAAGAATTTGATTGATTCATTACTTTAACGTTGAAAGAATAATCAATTTATTCACCTTAGGAATAACTTTCATAACTACTATGAAATAATTAACATACGCAATCAATTGAATCAATCAATTGAATCAAGAACAACGAATGAATATAATTAAAAATAAGAATTAAGCAGCCGACTTAAATCATTCAAATTAAGCGCATAAGTCAGAACTCAGAACGGAACGGAAACAAGAACCACAAGAGGCATATATAGCGTATTTGAAGAAATTAGGAGATTATAAAACAATCAACTTTTTGAAGTATTGAAGGCTAATTGTTAACGACGTTAATAGAGAAGCAGACCCGGAGATCGACCAAAAATTGAGGCATATACATGGCAGACATACCTAAAGAAAAACTTACGGTGTATATACCTAAAAGAGAATGGGGAATTATTATTGGGGTCCTGAACAAGAAAATTTAAGAGGAAATAAGAGGAAATATTTTTTTTGCAAAATGTGATGAGAATGTACCTAATGGGAATTGAACTCAAGACCTCATGTATTCCAACCAAGCCTCCTAACCATTGAGCTATATAAGTACATTTGACATTTTATGGAATAGAAACAAAAAAAGTATAAAAGATGAATCACTAAATGAATTGACATTAAATTAGAGGTGAACACAACTTTTTATGTATATATATAGGGTGTGGTTCTGGTGTTCACAACCCTTAGAGTGTACCTTGTACACAAATCCCATCCATTAATCTTAATGGAATGGAGGGAGGAGATTCCGCCACGTGGACGGGTTATAAAAATATAAAATATAAAAAATTCTATTTTCAACCCAATTCATGGAGAGTGAAGCGCGTGTGAAGGATAATTAAAACCCTAAGACTAAAGCAGTCTTCTTCCCAACGCTTCCAAAATCTCCATCCACACATCCATTTGAAATCGCCATAGAAGCCCTTGATCGAAGCAGCGCCGGCGACGTCAGCCTTATACGCAGCTAGTCCGGCGGTGACTCTGCGATTTCGGCTGCTCGTGTTAGAAAGGAACAGCGGCGTCGAGGCGGAGGCTAACAGGGGGAATCCTATTCTCCGGTGGGCGCTTCTAGGGGCAGAGCATCATCGGCGGCGCAACGATCCCTCTCAGGCTTCTCTCTGATTGTCGATTGATCCGGCCATGACGAAGCAACAAGCGAACTGGTCTCCCTGCGATACGGGGAGCCATTGCGCTCGATTTGAAGCGTCAATTGCTTTGTACGATTTGAATTTTCAATTACTTTGGTAAACACCCATCGTTCTAAATCTCAGTTCTTTGTAATTTGTGGTGTTGCCTAACACTGTGCAAGCATAATATATGACTTCTTCTTTTCAATTCCTTCTATTCTATTAAATTAATTGTGGATCTTTCATCGGTTGGTGGATTGGTGCAGCAGGCGAAGCTCGGCAACCGGTGGACGACGAGGACAACAACAATCCATGGAGATGATTTCGACACCTTGGTGACTAATGCTGTTGATGCATTTTGGGCAGAGGGTTATGTTAATACCTTGTTCGGTTTCTACCCCTCGTAAAAATAAGAATTCCCCCGAATAATCTCACAATTATCGTTCAATGTTTACGTCAAATCGACCAATTCAATCGAATAATTCTAAAAAGTTTCATGTTCGCAACGGTTATACAATTATTCATCGCGTTTGTGTACCTCATAAAAATAATAATTCCACCGAATAATCTCTTAATTATCATTCATTGTGCGCATTAAATCAACCAAATAATTCTAAAATTTACTAATTCACAACGATTATATACCTCTAATAATACATTCCTTGTATCCGAAATAGGGGGTTACATCACGAGGTATATACCTCTAATATCTGGGGTATATACTATATCCAATCCGGATTTAATGGTCTTCTATTCAGAGTATAAAACTGAAATAATTCGGAGTATATGCCTCTTGAGTATAATCCGGGCTATATAATACTTTCATTTGTTCATAATTTTAATTATATATACATACCAGATAAATAAGATACGGGGTATATATTTTTTTTTATTGTTTTTTAATACTGATTCATATATTACCATATTAAACCGATTATTTACCCTGAAATGCTCATCCATTCATATCAATATATAGGTAGCCAAAAATCCACAGTTAAATGACACGTGAAATAAATCTGTTCAATTTCGAATCCTCAAAGTTCCAAGTGTTTACAAGTTTTTAAGTTAAGGTAGTGCAATCTTGTTTCAGATTTGGAATAAACTAAGGCTATGCAAATCTTTATATGTTCAACAACGGCACAAACAATGTCTTATAACAAGCTAGAGTTCAACATACATACATGAATAATACCCCTATAATACGCTAGAGAAAGACGAGTCTAGAGGTCGTGCAATTTTGTTTCGAAATCAAACGACGAATGGTTAAAAGCTTTCTCTAAACTAGAGACATCGCAATTAGCCTTGTCAAATAAAAATAAGAAAAAATTATCAAACATTAAAGAAACGTAGGAATTAAGACTTTATGAAATTATTTCATGGCCGGGAAATATAATTCTCATAAATTTTTTCTCCTTCATGGGAAGTCTAAAAATATGTTTAGTTAAAAATCATTTCTCTTGAATTCAATTTCTACATTTTGGCTGGAGGACAAATGTCCGAATTGCGTGGTCATGTGGCATTCCCTTGATGACATGTGGATTGTAGGCATGAAAGCCACGTAGCGCTTTTATTAGTCGGGTGGGATCCCTTTTTGCTATGGATGACCGAGTCTTATTGTTTTGTTTGTCCGCGAATAATGCCTTCCTTGTATCCAAAATAGGGGGTTACATCACGAGGTATATACCTCTAATATCTGGGGTATATACTATATTCAATCCGGGTTTAATGGTCTTTTATCTAGGGTATAAAACTGAAATAATCCGGAGTACGTATATGCCTATTGAGTGTAATCTAGGACATATAATACTCTCATTTGTTCATAATTTTAATTATATATACATACCAGATAAAAAAGATATGGGGTATATAATGTTTTTTAGTTTTTTTTTAATACCGATTCATATATTACCATATTAAACCAATTATTTCCCCTGAAATGCTCATCCATGTATATCAATTTATGGGCAGCAAAAAATCCACAATTAAATGACACATGAATCAAATCTCTTCAATTTTGAATCCTTAAATTTCCAAGTGTTTACAAGTTTTTACGTTAAGGTAATGCAATCTTGTTTCGAATTTGGAATAAACTAAGGCTATGCAAATCTTTACATGTTCAACTATAACAAAAACAATGTCTTACAACAAGCTAGAGTTCAACCTACAAACATGAATCATACCCCTATAATACGCTAGAGAAAGACGAGTCCACAGGTCGTGCAATCTTGTTTCGAAATCAAACGACGAATGGTTAAAAGCTTCCTCCAAACCAGAGACATCGCAATTGGCCTTGTCTAATAAAAATAAGAAAAAATGATCAAGACATTAAAGAAACGTAGGAATTAAGACTTTATGAAACTATTTCATGGCCGGGAAGTATAATTCTCATAATTGTTTTCTCATTCATGGGCAGTGTAAAAATATGTTTAGCTGAAAATCATTTCTCTTGAATTAAATTTCTACATTTTGGTTGGAGAACAAATGTCCGAATTGGGTGGTCACGTGGCATTCCCTTGTCGACTTGTGGATTGTAGGCATGAAAGCCACGTAGCGCTTTTATTAGTCGGGTGGGATCCCATTTGTCTGCGGATGACCGAGTCCTATTGTTTTATTTGTCCGCGAATAATGACTTCCTTGTATCCAAAATAGGGGGATACATCACGAGGTATATACCTCTCGTATCTGGAGTACATATTATATCCAATCGGGGTTGAATGGTCTTCTATTCAGGGTATAAAACTTAAATAATCCGGAGTATATGCCTATTGAGTGTAATCTGGGGTATATAATACTCTCATTTGTTCATAATTTTAATTATGTATACATACCAGATAAAAAAGATATGGTGTATATAATGTTTTTTTTTTTTTTTAAACCGATTCATATATTACCATATTAAACCGATTATTTCCCCTGAAATGCTCATCCTTTTATATCAATATAAAGGGAGCCAAAAATCCACAATTAAATGCCACGTGAAACAAATCTGTTCAATTTCAAATCCTCAAAGTTCCAAGTGTTTACAAGTTTTTAAGTTAAGGTAGTGCAATCTTGTTTCGAATTTGGAATAAACTAAGGCTATGCAAATCTTTACATGTTCAACAACAATACAAACAATGTCTTACAACAAGCTAGACTTCAACCTACAAACATGAATCATACCTCTATAACACGATAGAGAAAGACGAGTCTACAGGTCGTGCAATCTTGTAATTTCGAAATCAAACGACGAATGGTTAAAATCTTCCTCCAAACCAGAGACATCGCAATTAGCCTTGTCTAATATTAAAAATAAGAAAAAGTGATCAAGATATTAAAGAAACGTAGGAATTAAGACTTTATGAAATTATTTCATGGTCGGGAAGTATAATTCTCATACTTTTTTTCTCCATGGGCAGTGTAAAAATATGTTTAGTTGAAAATTATTTCTCTTGAATTCAATTTCTACATTTTGGTTGGAGCACCAATGTCCGAATTGGGTGGTCATATGGCATTCCCTTGACGACCTGTGGATTGTAGGCATGAAAGCCACGTAGCGCTTTCATTAGTCGGGTGGGATCCCATTTGTCTGCGGATGACCGAGTCTTATTGTTTTATTTGTCCGCGAATAATACCTTCCTTGTATCCAAAATAGGGGGTTACATAGGTATATACCTCTAATATGTGGGGTATATACTATATCCAGTCCGGGTTTAGTGGTCTTATATTCAGGGTATAAAACTGATATAATCCGGAGTACGTATGTGCCTCTTGAGTGTAATCCGGGGTATATAATACTCTCATTTGTTTATAATTTTAATTATATATACATACCCGATAATTAAATAAGATATTGGGGATATAATGTTTTTTAATTTTTTTAACACCGATACATATATTACCATATTAAATCGATTATTTCCCCTGAAAGGCTCATCCATTTATATCAATATATAGGCAGTAAAAAATCCACAATTATATGACACGTGAAAAAAATCAGTTCAATTTCAAAACCTCAAAGTTCCAAGTGTTTACAAGTTTTAAAGTTAAGGTAGTGCAATCTTGTTTCGAAATTGGAATAAACTAAGGATATGCAAATCTTTACATGTTCAACAACAACACAAACAATGTCCTACAACAAGTTAGATCTCAACCTACCACTACTACATAAAAGCTCTATAGTAGCGGCCAAAAAATGCTACAAGAAGTTGGAAAATCGCTTCTTAAGAGCTAATGTGGCGGTTTTATGGCCGCTACATTAGTTGCCGCTGCATTAGCTCTATGTTGGCGGTTTTATTGATCTAATGTCGCGGTTTTCACTGAAATCATAAAACCGCTACAATACTCTATATAACCGCCACAAATTGGTCTTTATGTAGCGGTTGTTTGCACAATCTATGGCAACGCTTATTTGATGCTAAGAGCATGTTTATTGGTGAGCCTTGAGGCTCACCAATATTACACATCATCACTAAAAAATAAAGTAAATAAAAAAAAGTGTTGATTTGGTAATGAGCCCCCAAAAAATTACCTTGCAAATGAGCCCCAGATGAGCCTAACTTTTGGGCAGAAATGTGGGCCACTGCACACAATTTTTTTTTTCTTTTTGTCAAACAAGCAGCGGCAGCAACTATCACATTATAGGACAAACATGTTCATGTAATAGAATAAGTATGAAAAGTCACCATTTAGTGAGTCATTTTGGAAATCATAGGCCTTACAAGATACTAATAGCAAATATCGAACTTGAATACCATTTAAGTATTTCGACTAGATTCATTCTAACATTTAGGCGTCATGCGTATGCGGAATCATGATATAGCGTGGTGTGTGATCATGCGAGGTGTCAAGTCATACATCTATGCAAGCACGAGAGGATGTCATAAAGTAATAGGGAAACACTACCGAGCGATAACATGTAAGCAGGCTAGGATTACTCATTACGGAAAGCAAGTCAATCATCGAATTCGACAGTAACTAATCAGGATGAGTACAACAATTTAAGAGGATATAAAGGGGAAGAACCACACTATTAGGGACCTAGCTCAAGAGGAGGTCAGCAATACCGTTGGCAAGGTATAAATTCCCACCAGTCACAACCAAGGACCCTACATGATGCTAAAGGCTCAACTTAACATATGATACATGCATGCAACTAATCATGACGATATGTAAGAAATCAACTCACTCACGTTCTGACGGTATAGAAGCACGAGGAAAGTTTAACGATGTATAACACAAGTCTAAGTAATGGGAAGTATGACTAGAATACGAGGACATGAGTTCAAATCAGCACATACTAGGATGAAACATGCATTCCCCAAGACTCAATTAAACCTCATTTTCTCCATTCCACGCAAGTAACGCACAACAATATTAACTTACAAAATCATCAACACTATTCAATTTAACGAATACAAAATGGATGGGCATGCGATAGATTCTTGTCACAAAAGATATAAGGAGCATCGACGTGTCATCATCTAGCATGCTAAGGAGATCATTTACAGGCATTTATACAGAGAAGAGTTGATCACACTATCATGGACCTAACCCAGAAGAAAACAACAAGCATATAGGTTCATATCATGTGGTTCATGCTTTCAATTGATCATTAGCGCAATTAATACAATATGTCAAGTAGGCATGCTATAACAACATACAACCATGATAGAAAGCAATACATAACACGAGACTTAAGCAATGTAACTAGCCACACATGTAATAACACAACAACTTGGTACCAATGGTTATTCATAAGGCCCGTGTCAGAGACTACAAAATCATGGCATGCAATTCAGAGAGAGTCACAATTCAACCGGGCAGAAATCCCTAAGGCATCCATTGACTCTTACCCAATTGACTCATCACCCTCTCTTTCCCATGAGACTCTGATACGACTCTTTATGGTAAGAAGACACCGATTGCTCATCATAAGAATTGAGAAAGATAGCCCCAGAAACTCCTTACTTTCTAACTCGGAATTTCGTCAAGAGTCATCTTCTAGTACTCTCTCAAACAACCCTCATATCCGACCATAATTCCCGAAGATAATGTATTTACCAACCCGATTTCCCGTGGAAGACACTGGCATCCAGGAAAAGGCTACATAGAACCGTCAAGGGGTTAACATAGTGGAAGGGGTTGTTCCACATGAGCTGGGTTTGACCACAGAGAAACAAGGGTACTCCCACTATCCCGTTTGCACAGATCAGTCAATACACATTTAATTGTTAGGCATACCAATCAGATATCTAACATAGCAAGCACTCAACATAGAATCAATTAGTGACACTCATAATGACCTCCTTGGAGTCTTCCAGACCCATCTGTAAAGAACAAGCAAATATTTCGCCTACCCATTTCCAACTACATCCAATAGGGATAGTCTAACGTCTTTCTACCCACTCGATCCCCTCTTTAGTCGGTTTTCCATCTTTTATATTAAGTCAAGTTCATTACTTAGTCCAATTTTGGTTAGGCATATTAAGTTCATTTTGCCCTTCTTAAAATCCTTTCAAATCCTTTGAAATTCATGGGCAGTTTTCCAAAACATACACTCGACCCTTGCGTACCCGAATTGCACAACCTCGGCTCTGATACCATCTTTGTAACGGCCCAGAATTATGATTTCCGGGTTACGTTTCAAGGGATGAAACCCCTTGTTCGGATCTTGCAATCCAGGTACGGGTCGAGGTTTCAAACTCATTTTATGATTAGTAGAAAGAGGGATTTCAAACCCTAAAAGTCACGAAGGGTCGTTGGGTACCCTTAACCTATCTTAAGACTATGTCGCGAAATTTAATTCAAATGAAAGTAAAGCGGAAGCAAAGTTAATATACAAAGTGTCACGGCAGCGCCGGGTCAAAACCAAAACATAAGCAAATTATTACCATTTACACCAAGTTAGAGAATTAGCCAGGTTCTTTGATTCGCCAAAAGGGAACCCCGTCATATAGACATTGAGCACTCAAAATCTGCAGAAGATACCTTTAAAAGAAGAACGGGGAAAGGAGTCAGATCGAGCCACTCATGCGGGACCGGCAGTCCTCGCTGAGGCCACACTAGGAGAGGGATATGCCAAGTGGCATATCCCTCTCCTACCTCCACCCCCTTCCGATAGGGCGGAGACTGGCCAGCTCGTGAATGCATTCCATCATATACGGGCGACACGCATGCCTAACCCGCTCCACAATAAAGCCCGCAGGCATCTCATAATATAAGAAAGTTCATGACTCGATTGCCATGGGTACCCGATGAGGCTGGGCTACCCTATGACCCTAGCAAAGACTCTAGGACTATCACAGATAACGGTCGTTCTGTTTCAAACGCAATAAGTAAGCAGATGCTCATTCAATTAGTGCAACCTAAACAGGATACTACATGACATGCTTTTATGCATATGCAACACCTAACATAAAATGCAACAACAGGCATGAATGTCCAACCTGAGTAAGCCCCCTAGGGAACTTACCTGAAGATGCAGAGCAGCAAGGTAAGACAAGCAAGGGCCCAAATGCAAGTCCAAAGCAACCTAAAAGCAATACACACCTATCATCAAACCATTTCCATAAGCTATCCGACCAACATTCATACACACGAACCCCAAGTTCTCAACATCCTCAAAACCATTTGATGATAAAATCACTTTCCAAAACTTTTCCGATACTATCAACATCAACCAAAATCATTTACCTCCAATCAAAACCATTGATAAAATCGTACCAACCATATTTCCAAACCTTTTTTCTCAAAACCAACATCATCAAATCAAGACAAAGAATCCCGACATTAAACATTTAAAACTTAAAGCCAATACCTCAAAATCATGTTATAGAAATAATTCCGACATTTTTATTTAAAACCTAAAACCCCTTTTTAAAATTCAAGTCTAACTTATATTAAAAGGTCATAAAACAATATATTATATAATCCATCTATTTAATAATCAATCATTTAAAATATATATATATCCGAGGGTAAAGTCTCAAGACTTTGAAAGGTAAACATATATTTCCATTTGCCAAAATTAGGCCCAAGAAGAAATCAGGCCCAACAAAATCTGATTTTCTTAAAAGCCAAACCGAACCGGACATACATTAAAATAAGAGAACCGAACCCATTAAAATTAAAAGGGGAACCGAACCCTCCTTCAACCTAACGTTGAAACAGGACGGAAAAAGGAAGGAAAGGAGAAGGGAGATCCCGTCGGCAAGGCTGAGCTCCGACCACGAGATCCGACACTAGGAACCAGGGATTAAACAAGGAAGGTAAGAAGAAGAAGACGGTCACCGAGGGTGCTCGAAGTCTCGACGGAAAAAGTCCGCTCGAAGTTGCTCTGGCCTACAACAAGTTAGATCTCAACCTACCACTACTACATAAAAGCTCTATAGTAGCGGCCAAAAAATGCTACAACTGGTATCAGAGCCATTAGAAGTATTAACCTAAACCTTAAATTATATTTCTTTTTACTGTTTAAATTACCGTTCATATTAACACTGTTAACGTGTGCGTGCTTGGTTTAATCGTAAAACCGCATGGTCAGCCTGTGGCTTAGGGTGGTCCCGGTCGATGGTCCCACGCCAACTATAGTGTTAAACACTGAATTAGTAATGTTAAGCAGTTATTAGAAATATGGCTTTACAGTTTAGACGAATGCTTTCTAGGGGTTCTAGTTCTAACAGTAACCCTGTTGTGCATAGTAATGAAAATTTGTATACAAATGATGAAAATAATATGGTTGATTGGTCCATTCCTCATCAGAATATAGAGTCAATTTATAGAATTGGAATTATAGACTTTAAAACAGCTTTTAGTGTAAGAAGTCATGAAGAAACTATTAGTCTTAGTAAAGAACAACAATCTTTACAACTTTTATCCTCTTTATCACTAAGAAAATATCAAACAAAAGGATATAGATACATTCATCTAGGTTTAGTACAAGTTGCTCTAAAACCGTTAGCCAGAAAAGGCATTGATACACCTATTTTCATAGCCTTAAGAGATGATAGACTTAAATCTTACAAAGACTCGTTAATAGCTATAATTCAGACAAATATATGTAATGGTCCAGTTTATTTTAATTGTTCACCTAATTTTCATGTTGATCTTACAGACCCTAGGGTTACTCAGACGTTAACTTTAGACGTAAAAATCCTAAAAGATAACTTTAAACAATTATCAAAGAATTTTGCTATAATATATAGAGTTCATTATAGACTTTTAACTTCTTTAACAGATCCAAGATGTTTAATCCCTCCTGTTCCAAGAGGAGAAACAACTTTACTTCAATTAGAAGCTGAAAAATCTACAATATTTACTCCTAAACTTATTAAATGGGATGATATAACTATTCCAACTACTTTAGAACTTGAACATGATTGTCCTCCAGAAAATTTAGAGAAAAAGGATGTTTCAGAAATAACTGAAAGTTCAGATGGTAAAGTTCTTCTTAAATTCAATCTTAGTAGAAGTTATTCAACGTTACCAAGACTAGGAAATAGTTTAGCTCCGAGAAGCTCTTTTTCAGACTCTTTCTATACTGCCAGGAGTAATAATTATAGTAGAAGAAATAAGAGTATAGACTTAGAAAATACAGAAGTAATCCTAGACTTCAGTAGTCCTATACCTAATCAGGTTACAGAGCCTATAGACCAAACTCAGTCTTCTCCTACTAATAGTGAAATGAATAGATACTCTTCAATAAATGTTATTATCAACTCTGTATTTACAATAGACAAAGATTATCTTAGAACTGATTTTAATTCAAGAAAAATAAAGAAAAGAGAAATTGGTTCTTAAGTTTTGAAGAAAGTTATAAAATTAAAATTAGAGAAATTTGGTATGCAGAAATGGAAAAATTTCAAAGTAATATTCCTTTCTTTAGCTGGTTCAAACACTACCTTAAGAAAAATGGTATAAAACAACCTTTTAATTATAAGTCCATAGAAGTACAAACTAGACTTACTAAAACATGGAATATTTTACCAGAGGGAACAGTTCATTCAATTCACCCTCCTCTAAAAGGAATAATAATTAAAACTGAAGAAGGAGAAATAACAGGTGAACCATTTAAAAATGGTAGGATTGGCACTTCAGAAAATAGAACATCTACCTTAGAAGATGTTAAAAAAATCTTTCAACAAAATAATTATTCTAATCAGCTTCTTTATACTATAGCCACCCAAGTAGAACTTGTGCATGAGAAAATAGCTAGTGAAGAACCTAAGTTCCCTAGGAATATTTCTAAACCTTATTTTTCAGATTCAAGGAATTCCAAAAGAATCTCTAAAAAATGTCTCACTAAGTTCACCCTTAACTCTAATTGATAAAATAAATAAAAAATTAGATAAAGACAAACAAATACAATGTATTAATGAGCAAAATGATAAATCTTCAGACTCAGACTCTGATTATCCTACTACTGAGGAGTCTACAGGATCAGAAAATTCAGACGACGAAAAGATAATTCATAATATTGAAACTAATTTTTATGATGAACCTTTAGAAATAAATAAGTTAAGAAAAAATAGAAAAGGATTTCAAGGGCATAGAAGGATTAATAGAAATATGGATACTAGAAACTTTTACTCTAGACCCACTCCTCCAGATATTCAATATGAAGAAAGGTCCAAGTTTAGATCTACTGATTATAATGGACAAAGTATCTATGAATGGAATATAGATGGAAAATCTGAAGGAGAAATCCTAAACACATTACAAGAAATGGGAATTGCTAACATAGCCTATAAATGTTCAGATAAAACCGACCAAGTCTGTGTATCCTTAATTGTTACAGGATTTACCGGACAATTAAAAAACTGGTGGGATAATGCCCTTACTTTTCAACAAAAAGAAGAAATCTTAAACTATAAAAATGATTTAGGAGAAGAAGAACCAGTAAATCAATTAATTTACACAATTAGTATGCACTTTATTGGAAATCCTAAAGAAGAGCTCCAAGCTAATAGAGAAATACTAAATAACTTAAAGTGTAAAACACTCAGTGATTACAGATGGTATAAAGATGTATTCCTTTCATATGTATTCAAACGATCAGACTGTAATAAAGGATATTGGAAGGAACACTTCGTTGCTGGTCTAACTTCCTTATTCGCCCAAAGAATTAATCAAAAAATAAAAGAAGAATTACAATCTGAAGAAATTCCCTGGAAAGATATAACATATGGACAGTTAACTGCTTTTGTAAAAAAGGAAGGATTAGCATTATGTTCAGAACTTAAATTACAGGCTAAATACGGTAAAGATAAGGGATCACGAAGAAAAGAATTAGGAAATTTCTGCCAAGACTTTGGATTAGAAAAAATTGGTGATCCTCCTAGTAAAAGAAAACAATTTAAAAAATCTGATAAAAAACAAAGTTTTAGAAAATCTAGATTTAATAAACAAAATAATAAGAAATCTGATAAACCAAGGGAAAAGAAAATTATCTGTTATAAGTGTGGAAAACCTGGACATAAAGCAAATCAATGCAATCTTAGACAAAAGATTTCAGAAGTTTGCAAAGAAGATGCAGAATTAAAAGACAAACTAGTTAAAATACTTATTAAAGAATCATCAGAAGAAGAAGGTCAAGAATCATCAGACTCTGATGACTCTGGATCCACTCAATTTTGTTATGTTATAACAAAAGAAAAAGAGAATGAAGCATTATTTCAACTTATAGATAAACTTGAAGATCCAGCTATAAAACAAGAATATTTTATCAAATTAAAAAATTTAATTTTCAAAGAACAAAAAACTCTTCCCGAAGAACCATTTAGTCTATAAAAAATGATCAGTAAAAGACCATCTTCGAGTATATTTTCATCTATAACAACTAAAGACCTTCAAGCCGAATTTAACAATTTAAAAAGAGAAGTTAATGCCCTACAAGAACAACTCATTTTAAATGAAGCTAAAGACTTAGAATTAGAAACTAGAATTGCTCATCATGAATTAAATAAACATGAAGGAGATGAACAAACTTCGTCAGACTCATCTTCTAACATCAGATCTAAAGAAAATGTTTCTAAAGAAGAAGTTAATATTAATGATGATACTTTTATAAACGTTATTGAACAAATAAATTTTCAAAAATGGTATGTTTATGTAACCATAAAAGTAGAAGATTTCGTACTTAATACTATAGCCCTTTTAGACAGTGGAGCAGACCTCAATTGTATTTGCGAAGGGATTATTCCCTCAAAACATTATCATAAAACTACAGAAAAATTACATAATGCAAATGGTGCAAGAATGAAACTTAATTATAAAATACCTAGTGCATCTGTATGTAACAATGGATATTGCTTTAAAAATACTTTTATAATGGTGAAAGACTTAACACAAGAAGTTATATTAGGAACACCCTTTCTAACACAGATCTATCCCTTTAAGGTTAATAGACATGGTGTTCATACTAAAGTAATGGGAACTAAATTAACATTTAAGTTCCTTAATCCCATTAGACATTCAGAAGTTACTTTACTTCAAACTTCATCTATAATAAAAAATATAAATCTTATTACAAAAAAGTCATCATTAATCAACTCGTTAACTAAAGAAATCTACAATCTTAAAATTGAAGAGAAACTTGTAAATCCTAGTTTACAACTAAAAATAAAAGAACTTGAAGAGCTCTTTATAAAATCAGTTTGTTCAGATTCCCCAACAGCCTTTTGGGAAAGAAAAAGACATCAAGTATCCTTACCTTATGAGAAAGAATTTAAAGAAATTAATATTCCTACTAAAGCTAGACCAATACAAATGAATTCAGAATTATTAAATTACTGTAAAGAAGAAATAAAATCCCTTTTAAACAAAAAATTAATTAGAGAATCAAAGTCTCCTTGGAGTTGTGCAGCTTTTTATGTTAATAATCAAGCAGAAAAGGAAAGAGGAACACCCCGTTTAGTTATAAACTATAAACCACTTAATAAAGCTTTACAATGGATAAGATATCCTATTCCAAATAAGAGAGATTTACTTAACAGACTTTTTGATTCTAATATATATTCAAAATTTGATATGAAAAGTGGATTTTGGCAAATACAAATAATAGAAGAAGATAGATATAAAACAGCCTTTACAGTTCCTTTTGGACATTACGAATGGAATGTAATGCCATTTGGATTAAAAAATGCACCATCAGAATTTCAAAAAATAATGAATGATATATTTAATCCATACTCTAAATTTATAATAGTCTATATTGACGATGTTTTAATATTCTCTAAAACCATAGAAGAACATTTTAAACATCTAAATACCTTTTTATATATTATTAAGAAAAATGGCCTAGCAGTCTCAGCTCCGAAAATAAAATTATTCCAAACCAAAATACGATTTTTAGGACATAACATTTATCAACAAACAATAAGACCAATCAACAGAAGTATAGAATTCGCCAATAAATTTCCAGATGAAATAAAAGATAAAACACAACTCCAAAGATTCTTAGGATGTTTAAACTATATTTCAGATTTTTTCCCTAACCTAAGACAAATGTGTACCCTTTTATTTCAAAGATTAAAGAAAAACCCTAAACCTTGGACAGAAGAACATACTAAAATTGTACGAATGATAAAAGAAAAAGTTAAAACCCTTCCATGTACAAATATTCCTCATCCTTCTGCTTTCATGATAGTTGAAACAGATGCGTCTGAAATAGGCTTCGGAGGAATATTAAAACAAAGACTACAAGATCAAACTAAAGAAACCTTAGTAAGATATTATTCTGGTGTTTGGTCTGGACCACAAAAGAATTACAGTACTGTTAAAAAAGAAGTTCTTTCTATAGTTTTATGTATTTCTAAATTCCAAGATGATCTTTATAATAAAAAATTTTTACTTAGAGTTGATTGTAAATCAGCTAAAGAGATTTTACAAAAAGATGTTCAAAATTTAGTTTCTAAACAAATTTTTGCCAGATGGCAAGCCATAGTCTCAGTATTTGATTTTGAAATAGAATTTATTAAAGGAGAACAAAATTCCTTACCTGATTTTCTTACAAGAGAATTTTTACAGGGAAAAACTACCTCATGAAATTCATCTATAAGATTTGGAAGGAGCAGATTGAACGTGATCTGTGGATTCCACCAGTTCAAGATTTAATTAACCTTTCTATTCTACAGGGCCATCCTGATCAAGAAATGATTGATTTTCTCAAAAAATTAAAACTGGAGGCCAGGAAAAGACTAAATAAGATTCCCTTTTGATAACTGTTTTTACTCACGATAAATTTTGATGAAAACCGTTTTCATTAACCCCCATTTGAAAAAAGTGAGAGAAAAAATAGAGCAAGATTTGCAAATACCCTTTCTTCGGCATATGTTTAGACTATCTATGATAAGAGGAGATCCAGATTTTGACCTAATATTGGTAATTGACCAAAGACTACAAATTGCAGATAAGAGATTTCGAAGTATTCCATTCTAATGGAATCAAGTAGCAGAAAACAGACCCCTCAAGACTATGAGCTTGTTCCTACAAGTTCAGCAATTGTTCCTACTCAGAATCAGTTCCAGTCCCTTGCAGAATTTCCTCCTCTCTCATACCAAGAAGTCCTTTTCAGTCCAAAAACCCCTGCTAAGGCAATTCCCAAAAGAGACACTCCTTATTTTAGATATGTTACAAAACAGAGTCCCATACAAGAAGTCTACCTTACCCCGGAACATGAAGTCCTGTCTTAAACACAAATAAAACCGTTTATTACCAAACTCTTTCCCACAGACTTCCAATGGTTTCCAGATGATTTAAGGAAAACTAGAAGATTCTATGAACTCATCCTCATAGACTCTGGTTCTGCTGAAATCATCCACAGGATGTGTGAGTCAGATACAAAAAAGATCAACTTCTCTAAAATAAAAATTCTTCAAGTCCTCATTGTTTCCGACTGGAGTAACCCTTGGGATCTTAAACCCTTTACGGTTCCTCAAGCCCTTCCTGGCTACTCTTACATAGACTACAAAAATGCTTGGTATTACACATTATTGCTAAGACCCTATAGTCATTCTTGGTTCATCTTCTTTGACAGAAGATGCAATGACAATATTCCAGTATGGTTCTATCATTGGTGGTATCACTTTGGTGCTATTGATGATATTTACCCAGATCTCGCAAGAGTTACTTATGATTATTATTGTAAGCATTCTCTAAATAAACCTTTTACCAGACCTCTTAGGTTTCACAAAGATACCGGTTTAGCATGGATTTTTTGCTGGACCTATGAGACCATCCAAGTCCTCCCAAAACCATTCCCCTTAACATTATGCAGGAAATACAAAATCAGATGGTGGGAAAAGTTTGATCTCAATGTCCTCACCATACCAAAGATACAAGAAATCCTGTCCAGGAAAAAACCAAAACCCCAAAGCCCAATACCACAAACAAATAGCCCAATACCTCCACAACAGTCTCCAGTAAATTGCCCTGCTGATCAATTAAGGCAATGGCAAGAATTCCAGGCCTTCCAAAAATACCTAGCATCACAAAATGTACAACCAGCAACATCCACCTCACAAAACAGTCCGCCCATAAAAGATGATCCTTCACAAGATGCTCAAGACCCATATGATTTTTAGTTTATATGTTCCTTATATCTAATTTATTTTTTTTTAAAAAAAATAAAAAATAAAAAATAAAAAAAATGAATGATGAGTATTTGTAAGAGTATTTGTAAGTATTGTATTTTGTATTGCGTATATTTGTAAGTATTGTATTATATACGCATATGGTGTAATCAATAAATCTACTAGACCACTGAAGCCATCAAGAGAAGAAAGACGAAGACCACAGACTGATAGAAAGAAGAGCCGACGACAAGAGTCACTATTCACAAATCACTATTCACAGTCACTATTCATTGTCACTATGCACGACAAAAGTTACTATGCACTATTCACTATTTTAACTTTTACTATTCACTCGTATTATTCATAAAGAGCCAAAGAGGCATCTCCCGCTATTTTCGCGGGAAGAAAGACTTCATCAGAACAGATCCTTCACATGCCTACAGTTGAATATTTACGTATGCAATGACGTCAAATGCAGATCAACTCTCGCCTATATAAAGAAGGATACAGATTGAAGAAGGGGCATCGAAATTCAGAGAGTGCTCTTCCACATCTCAAAAACCTCTCAATTCTCAAAAATATTTTCTTTCAGTTTTCAAGTTGTTCTTAGTTGAAGAAAAGTTTGAATATTTGTAAGTCCCTCTTATTTTATCATAAATCGTTTGTATTCAATAGTTCCAAAAATTATATAAGAGTTATAATTTGTGGTTATTTTCTGAGTTTATTACCTATTTTCAAAAATCGTTACTATTATCAAATCTGGGTTCCAACTGGTATCAGAGCCATTAGAAGTATTAACCTAAACCTTAAATTATATTTCTTTTTACTGTTTAAATTACCGTTCATATTAACACTGTTAACGTGTGCGTGCTTGGTTTAATCGTAAAACCGCATGGTCAGCCCGTGGCTTAGGATGGTCCCGGTCGATGGTCCCACGCCAACTATAGTGTTAAACACTGAATTAGTAATGTTAAGCAGTTATTAGAAATATGGCTTTACAGTTTAGACGAATGCTTTCTAGGGGTTCTAGTTCTAACAGTAACCCTGTTGTGCATAGTAATGAAAATTTGTATACAAATGATGAAAATAATATGGTTGATTGGTCCATTCCTCATCAGAATATAGAGTCAATTTATAGAATTGGAATTATAGACTTTAAAACAGCTTTTAGTGTAAGAAGTCATGAAGAAACTATTAGTCTTAGTAAAGAACAACAATCTTTACAACTTTTATCCTCTTTATCACTAAGAAAATATCAAACAAAAGGATATAGATACATTCATCTAGGTTTAGTACAAGTTGCTCTAAAACCGTTAGCCAGAAAAGGCATTGATACACCTATTTTAATTGTTCACCTAATTTTCATGTTGATCTTACACACCCTAGGGTTACTCAGACGTTAACTTTAGACGTAAAAATCCTAAAAGATAACTTTAAACAATTATCAAAGAATTTTGCTATAATATATAGAGTTCATTATAGACTTTTAATTTCTTTAACAGATCCAAGATGTTTAATCCCTCCTGTTCCAAGAGGAGAAACAACTTTACTTCAATTAGAAGCTGAAAAATCTACAATATTTACTCCTAAACTTATTAAATGGGATGATATAACTATTCCAACTACTTTAGAACTTGAACATGATTGTCCTCTAGAAAATTTAGAGAAAAAGGATGTTTCAGAAATAACTGAAAGTTCAGATGGTAAAGTTCTTCTTAAATTCAATCTTAGTAGAAGTTATTCAACGTTACCAAGACTAGGAAATAGTTTAGCTCCGAGAAGCTCTTTTTCAGACTCTTTCTATACTGCCAGGAGTAATAATTATAGTAGAAGAAATAAGAGTATAGACTTAGAAAATACAGAAGTAATCCTAGACTTCAGTAGTCCTATACCTAATCAGGTTACAGAGCCTATAGACCAAACTCAGTCTTCTCCTACTAATAGTGAAATGAATAGATACTCTTCAATAAATGTTATTATCAACTCTGTATTTACAATAGACAAAGATTATGTTAGAACTGATTTTAATTCAAGAAAAAATAAAGAAAAGAGAAATTGGTTCTTAAGTTTTGAAGAAAGTTATAAAATTAAAATTAGAGAAATTTGGTATGCAGAAATGGAAAAATTTCAAAGTAATATTCCTTTCTTTAGCTGGTTCAAACACTACCTTAAGAAAAATTTCAAGGGCATAGAAGGATTAATAGAAATATGGATACTAGAAACTTTTACTCTAGACCCACTCCTCCAGATATTGAATATGAAGAAAGGTCCAAGTTTAGATCTACTGATTATAATGGACAAAGTATCTATGAATGGAATATAGATGGAAAATCTGAAGGAGAAATCCTAAACACATTACAAGAAATGGGAATGGCTAACATAGCCTATAAATGTTCAGATAAAACCGACCAAGTCTGTGTATCCTTAATTGTTACAGGATTTACCGGACAATTAAAAAACTGGTGGGATAATGCCCTTACTTTTCAACAAAAAGAAGAAATCTTAAACTATAAAAATGATTTAGGAGAAGAAGAACCAGTAAATCAATTAATTTACACAATTAATATGCACTTTATTGGAAATCCTAAAGAAAAGCTCCAAGCTAATAGAGAAATACTAAATAACTTAAAGTGTAAAACACTCAGTGATTACAGATGGTATAAAGATGTATTCCTTTCATATGTATTCAAACGATCAGACTGTAATAAAGGATATTGGAAGGAACACTTCGTTGCTGGTCTAACTTCCTTATTCGCCCAAAGAATTAATCAAAAAATAAAAGAAGAATTACAATCTGAAGAAATTCCCTGGAAAGATATAACATATGGACAGTTAACTGCTTTTGTAAAAAAGGAAGGATTAGCATTATGTTCAGAACATAAATTACAGGCTAAATACGGTAAAGATAAGGGATCACGAAGAAAAGAATTAGGAAATTTCTGCCAAGACTTTGGATTAGAAAAAATTGGTGATCCTCCTAGTAAAAGAAAACAATTTAAAAAATCTGATAAAAAACAAAGTTTTAGAAAATCTAGATTTAATAAACAAAATAATAAGAAATCTGATAAACCAAGGGAAAAGAAAATTATCTGTTATAAGTGTGGAAAACCTGGACATAAAGCAAATCAATGCAATCTTAGACAAAAGATTTCAGAAGTTTGCAAAGAAGATGCAGAATTAAAAGACAAACTAGTTAAAATACTTATTAAAGAATCATCAGAAGAAGAAGGTCAAGAATCATCAGACTCTGATGACTCTGGATCCACTCAATTTTGTTATGTTATAACAAAAGAAAAAGAGAATGAAGCATTATTTCAACTTATAGATAAACTTGAAGATCCAGCTATAAAACAAGAATATTTTATCAAATTAAAAAATTTAATTTTCAAAGAACAAAAAACTCTTCCCGAAGAACCATTTAGTCTATAAAAAATGATCAGTAAAAGACCATCTTCGAGTATATTTTCATCTATAACAACTAAAGACCTTCAAGCCGAATTTAACAATTTAAAAAGAGAAGTTAATGCCCTACAAGAACAACTCATTTTAAATGAAGCTAAAGACTTAGAATTAGAAACTAGAATTGCTCATCATGAATTAAATAAACATGAAGGAGATGAACAAACTTCGTCAGACTCATCTTCTAACATCAGATCTAAAGAAAATGTTTCTAAAGAAGAAGTTAATATTAATGATGATACTTTTATAAACGTTATTGAACAAATAAATTTTCAAAAATGGTATGTTTATGTAACCATAAAAGTAGAAGATTTCGTACTTAATACTATAGCCCTTTTAGACAGTGGAGCAGACCTCAATTGTATTTGCGAAGGGATTATTCCCTCAAAACATTATCATAAAACTACAGAAAAATTACATAATGCAAATGGTGCAAGAATGAAACTTAATTATAAAATACCTAGTGCATCTGTATGTAACAATGGATATTGCTTTAAAAATACTTTTATAATGGTGAAAGACTTAACACAAGAAGTTATATTAGGAACACCCTTTCTAACACAGATCTATCCCTTTAAGGTTAATAGACATGGTGTTCATACTAAAGTAATGGGAACTAAATTAACATTTAAGTTCCTTAATCCCATTAGACATTCAGAAGTTACTTTACTTCAAACTTCATCTATAATAAAAAATATAAATCTTATTACAAAAAAGTCATCATTAATCAACTCGTTAACTAAAGAAATCTACAATCTTAAAATTGAAGAGAAACTTGTAAATCCTAGTTTACAACTAAAAATAAAAGAACTTGAAGAGCTCTTTATAAAATCAGTTTGTTCAGATTCCCCAACAGCCTTTTGGGAAAGAAAAAGACATCAAGTATCCTTACCTTATGAGAAAGAATTTAAAGAAATTAATATTCCTACTAAAGCTAGACCAATACAAATGAATTCAGAATTATTAAATTACTGTAAAGAAGAAATAAAATCCCTTTTAAACAAAAAATTAATTAGAGAATCAAAGTCTCCTTGGAGTTGTGCAGCTTTTTATGTTAATAATCAAGCAGAAAAGGAAAGAGGAACACCCCGTTTAGTTATAAACTATAAACCACTTAATAAAGCTTTACAATGGATAAGATATCCTATTCCAAATAAGAGAGATTTACTTAACAGACTTTTTGATTCTAATATATATTCAAAATTTGATATGAAAAGTGGATTTTGGCAAATACAAATAATAGAAGAAGATAGATATAAAACAGCCTTTACAGTTCCTTTTGGACATTACGAATGGAATGTAATGCCATTTGGATTAAAAAATGCACCATCAGAATTTCAAAAAATAATGAATGATATATTTAATCCATACTCTAAATTTATAATAGTCTATATTGACGATGTTTTAATATTCTCTAAAACCATAGAAGAACATTTTAAACATCTAAATACCTTTTTATATATTATTAAGAAAAATGGCCTAGCAGTCTCAGCTCCGAAAATAAAATTATTCCAAACCAAAATACGATTTTTAGGACATAACATTTATCAACAAACAATAAGACCAATCAACAGAAGTATAGAATTCGCCAATAAATTTCCAGATGAAATAAAAGATAAAACACAACTCCAAAGATTCTTAGGATGTTTAAACTATATTTCAGATTTTTTCCCTAACCTAAGACAAATGTGTACCCTTTTATTTCAAAGATTAAAGAAAAACCCTAAACCTTGGACAGAAGAACATACTAAAATTGTACGAATGATAAAAGAAAAAGTTAAAACCCTTCCATGTACAAATATTCCTCATCCTTCTGCTTTCATGATAGTTGAAACAGATGCGTCTGAAATAGGCTTCGGAGGAATATTAAAACAAAGACTACAAGATCAAACTAAAGAAACCTTAGTAAGATATTATTCTGGTGTTTGGTCTGGACCACAAAAGAATTACAGTACTGTTAAAAAAGAAGTTCTTTCTATAGTTTTATGTATTTCTAAATTCCAAGATGATCTTTATAATAAAAAATTTTTACTTAGAGTTGATTGTAAATCAGCTAAAGAGATTTTACAAAAAGATGTTCAAAATTTAGTTTCTAAACAAATTTTTGCCAGATGGCAAGCCATAGTCTCAGTATTTGATTTTGAAATAGAATTTATTAAAGGAGAACAAAATTCCTTACCTGATTTTCTTACAAGAGAATTTTTACAGGGAAAAACTACCTCATGAAATTCATCTATAAGATTTGGAAGGAGCAGATTGAACGTGATCTGTGGATTCCACCAGTTCAAGATTTAATTAACCTTTCTATTCTACAGGGCCATCCTGATCAAGAAATGATTGATTTTCTCAAAGTTCCAAGTGTTTACAAGTTTTTAAGTTAAGGTAGTGCAATCTTGTTTCAGATTTGGAATAAACTAAGGCTATGCAAATCTTTATATGTTCAACAACGGCACAAACAATGTCTTATAACAAGCTAGAGTTCAACATACATACATGAATAATACCCCTATAATACGCTAGAGAAAGACGAGTCTAGAGGTCGTGCAATTTTGTTTCGAAATCAAACGACGAATGGTTAAAAGCTTCCTCCAAACTAGAGACATCGCAATTAGCCTTGTCAAATAAAAATAAGAAAAAATTATCAAACATTAAAGAAACGTAGGAATTAAGACTTTATGAAATTATTTCATGGCCGGGAAATATAATTCTCATAAATTTTTTCTCCTTCATGGGAAGTGTAAAAATATGTTTAGTTAAAAATCGTTTCTCTTGAATTCAATTTCTACATTTTGGCTGGAGGACAAATGTCCGAATTGCGTGGTCATGTGGCATTCCCTTGATGACCTGTGGATTGTAGGCATGAAAGCCACGTAGCGCTTTTATTAGTCGGGTGGGATCCCTTTTTGCTATGGATGACCGAGTCTTTTTGTTTTGTTTGTCCGCGAATAATGCCTTCCTTGTATCCAAAATAGGGGGTTACATCACGAGGTATATACCTCTAATATCTGGGGTATATACTATATTCAATCCGGGTTTAATGGTCTTTTATCTAGGGTATAAAACTGAAATAATCCGGAGTACGTATATGCCTATTGAGTGTAATCTAGGACATATAATACTCTCATTTGTTCATAATTTTAATTATATATACATACCAGATAAAAAAGATATGGGGTATATAATGTTTTTTAGTTTTTTTTTAATACCGAGTCATATATTACCATATTAAACCGATTATTTCCCCTGAAATGCTCATCCATGTATATCAATTTATGGGCAGCAAAAAATCCACAATTAAATGACACATGAATCAAATCTCTTCAATTTTGAATCCTTAAATTTCCAAGTGTTTACAAGTTTTTACGTTAAGGTAATGCAATCTTGTTTCAAATTTGGAATAAACTAAGGCTATGCAAATCTTTACATGTTCAACTATAACAAAAACAATGTCTTACAACAAGCTAGAGTTCAACCTACAAACATGAATCATACCCCTATAATACGCTAGAGAAAGACGAGTCCACAGGTCGTGCAATCTTGTTTCGAAATCAAACGACGAATGGTTAAAAGCTTCCTCCAAACCAGAGACATCGCAATTGGCCTTGTCTAATAAAAATAAGAAAAAATGATCAAGACATTAAAGAAACGTAGGAATTAAGACTTTATGAAACTATTTCATGGCCGGGAAGTATAATTCTCATAATTGTTTTCTCATTCATGGGCAGTGTAAAAATATGTTTAGCTGAAAATCATTTCTCTTGAATTAAATTTCTACATTTTGGTTGGAGAACAAATGTCCGAATTGGGTGGTCACGTGGCATTCCCTTGTCGACTTGTGGATTGTAGGCATGAAAGCCACGTAGCGCTTTTATTAGTCGGGTGGGATCCCATTTGTCTGCGGATGACCGAGTCCTATTGTTTTATTTGTCCGCGAATAATGACTTCCTTGTATCCAAAATAGGGGGATACATCACGAGGTATATACCTCTCATATCTGGAGTACATATTATATCCAATCGGGGTTGAATGGTCTTCTATTCAGGGTATAAAACTTAAATAATCCGGAGTATATGCCTATTGAGTGTAATCTGGGGTATATAATACTCTCATTTGTTCATAATTTTAATTATGTATACATACCAGATAAAAAAGATATGGTGTATATAATGTTTTTTATTTATTTTTAAACCGATTCATATATTACCATATTAAACCGATTATTTCCCCTGAAATGCTCATCCTTTTATATCAATATAAAGGGAGCCAAAAATCCACAATTAAATGCCACGTGAAACAAATCTGTTCAATTTCAAATCCTCAAAGTTCCAAGTGTTTACAAGTTTTTAAGTTAAGGTAGTGCAATCTTGTTTCGAATTTGGAATAAACTAAGGCTATGCAAATCTTTACATGTTCAACAACAATACAAACAATGTCTTACAACAAGCTAGACTTCAACCTACAAACATGAATCATACCTCTATAACACGATAGAGAAAGACGAGTCTACAGGTCGTGCAATCTTGTAATTTCGAAATCAAACGACGAATGGTTAAAATCTTCCTCCAAACCAGAGACATCGCAATTAGCCTTGTCTAATATTAAAAATAAGAAAAAGTGATCAAGATATTAAAGAAACGTAGGAATTAAGACTTTATGAAATTATTTCATGGTCGGGAAGTATAATTCTCATACTTTTTTTCTCCATGGGCAGTGTAAAAATATGTTTAGTTGAAAATTATTTCTCTTGAATTCAATTTCTACATTTTGGTTGGAGCACCAATGTCCGAATTGGGTGGTCATATGGCATTCCCTTGACGACCTGTGGATTGTAGGCATGAAAGCCACGTAGCGCTTTCATTAGTCGGGTGGGATCCCATTTGTCTGCGGATGACCGAGTCTTATTGTTTTATTTGTCCGCGAATAATACCTTCCTTGTATCCAAAATAGGGGGTTACATAGGTATATACCTCTAATATGTGGGGTATATACTATATCCAGTCCGGGTTTAGTGGTCTTATATTCAGGGTATAAAACTGATATAATCCGGAGTACGTATGTGCCTCTTGAGTGTAATCCGGGGTATATAATACTCTCATTTGTTTATAATTTTAATTATATATACATACCCGATAATTAAATAAGATATGGGGGATATAATGTTTTTTAATTTTTTTAACACCGATACATATATTACCATATTAAATCGATTATTTCCCTTGAAAGGCTCATCCATTTATATCAATATATAGGAAGTAAAAAATCCACAATTATATGACACGTGAAAAAAATCAGTTCAATTTCAAAACCTCAAAGTTCCAAGTGTTTACAAGTTTTAAAGTTAAGGTAGTGCAATCTTGTTTCGAAATTGGAATAAACTAAGGATATGCAAATCTTTACATGTTCAACAACAATACAAACAATGTCCTACAACAAGTTAGATCTCAACCTACCACTACTACATAAAAGCTCTATAGTAGCGGCCAAAAAATGCTACAAGAAGTTGGAAAATCGCTTCTTAAGAGCTAATGTGGCGGTTTTATGGCCACTACATTAGTTGCCGCTGCATTAGCTCTATGTTGGCGGTTTTATTGATCTAATGTCGCGGTTTTCACTGAAATCATAAAACCGCTACAATACTCTATATAACCGCCACAAATTGGTCTTTATGTAGCGGTTGTTTGCACAATCTATGGCAACGCTTATTTGATGCTAAGAGCATGTTTATTGGTGAGCCTTGAGGCTCACCAATATTACACATCATCACTAAAAAATAAAGTAAATAAAAAAAAGTGTTGATTTGGTAATGAGCCCCCAAAAAATTACCTTGCAAATGAGCCCCAGATGAGCCCAACTTTTGGGCAGAAATGTGGGCCACTGCACACAATTTTTTTTTTCTTTTTGTCAAACAAGCAGCGGCAGCAACTATCACATTATAGGACAAACATGTTCATGTAATAGAATAAGTATGAAAAGTCACCATTTAGTGAGTCATTTTGGAAATCATAGGCCTTACAAGATACTAATAGCAAATATCGAACTTGAATACCATTTAAGTATTTCGACTAGATTCATTCTAACATTTAGGCGTCATGCGTATGCGGAATCATGATATAGCGTGGTGTGTGATCATGCGAGGTGTCAAGTCATACATCTATGCAAGCACGAGAGGATGTCATAAAGTAATAGGGAAACACTACCGAGCGATAACATGTAAGCAGGCTAGGATTACTCATTACGGAAAGCAAGTCAATCATCGAATTCGACAGTAACTAATCAGGATGAGTACAACAATTTAAGAGGATATAAAGGGGAAGAACCACACTATTAGGGACCTAGCTCAAGAGGAGGTCAGCAATACCGTTGGCAAGGTATAAATTCCCACCAGTCACAACCAAGGACCCTACATGATGCTAAAGGATCAACTTAACATATGATACATGCATGCAACTAATCATGACGATATGTAAGAAATCAACTCACTCACGTTCTGACGGTATAGAAGCACGAGGAAAGTTTAACGATGTATAACACAAGTCTAAGTAATGGGAAGTATGACTAGAATACGAGGACATGAGTTCAAATCAGCACATACTAGGATGAAACATGCATTCCCCAAGACTCAATTAAACCTCATTTTCTCCATTCCACGCAAGTAACGCACAACAATATTAACTTACAAAATCATCAACACTATTCAATTTAACGAATACAAAATGGATGGGCATGCGATAGATTCTTGTCACAAAAGATATAAGGAGCATCGACGTGTCATCATCTAGCATGCTAAGGAGATCATTTACAGGCATTTATACAGAGAAGAGTTGATCACACTATCATGGACCTAACCCAGAAGAAAACAACAAGCATATAGGTTCATATCATGTGGTTCATGCTTTCAATTGATCATTAGCGCAATTAATACAATATGTCAAGTAGGCATGCTATAACAACATACAACCATGATAGAAAGCAATACATAACACGAGACTTAAGCAATGTAACTAGCCACACATGTAATAACACAACAACTTGGTACCAATGGTTATTCATAAGGCACGTGTCAGAGACTACAAAATCATGGCATGCAATTCAGAGAGAGTCACAATTCAACCGGGCAGAAATCCCTAAGGCATCCATTGACTCTTACCTAATTGACTCATCACCCTCTCTTTCCCATGAGACTCTGGTACGACTCTTTATGGTAAGAAGACACCGATTGCTCATCATAAGAATTGAGAAAGATAGCCCCAGAAACTCCTTACTTTCTAACTCGGAATTTCGTCAAGAGTCATCTTCTAGTACTCTCTCAAACAACCCTCATATCCGACCATAATTCCCGAAGATAATGTATTTACCAACCCGATTTCCCGTGGAAGACACTGGCATCCAGGAAAAGGCTACATAGAACCGTCAAGGGGTTAACATAGTGGAAGGGGTTGTTCCACATGAGCTGGGTTTGACCACAGAGAAACAAGGGTACTCCCACTATCCCGTTTGCACAGATCAGTCAATACACATTTAATTGTTAGGCATACCAATCAGATATCTAACATAGCAAGCACTCAACATAGAATCAATTAGTGACACTCATAATGACCTCCTTGGAGTCTTCCAGACCCATCTGTAAAGAACAAGCAAATATTTCGCCTACCCATTTCCAACTACATCCAATAGGGATAGTCTAACGTCTTTCTACCCACTCGATCCCCTCTTTAGTCGGTTTTCCATCTTTTATATTAAGTCAAGTTCATTACTTAGTCCAATTTTGGTTAGGCATATTAAGTTCATTTTTCCCTTCTTAAAATCCTTTCAAATCCTTTGAAATTCATGGGCAGTTTTCCAAAACATACACTCGACCCTTGCGTACCCGAATTGCACAACCTCGGCTCTGATACCATCTTTGTAACGGCCCAGAATTATGATTTCCGGGTTACGTTTCAAGGGATGAAACCCCTTGTTCGGATCTTGCAATCCAGGTACGGGTCGAGGTTTCAAACTCATTTTATGATTAGTAGAAAGAGGGATTTCAAACCCTAAAAGTCACGAAGGGTCGTTGGGTACCCTTAACCTATCTTAAGACTATGTCGCGAAATTTAATTCAAATGAAAGTAAAGCGGAAGCAAAGTTAATATACAAAGTGTCACGGCAGCGCCGGGTCAAAACCAAAACATAAGCAAATTATTACCATTTACACCAAGTTAGAGAATTAGCCAGGTTCTTTGATTCGCCAAAAGGGAACCCCGTCATATAGACATTGAGCACTCAAAATCTGCAGAAGATACCTTTAAAAGAAGAACGAGGAAAGGAGTCAGATCGAGCCACTCATGCGGGACCGGCAGTCCTCGCTGAGGCCACACTAGGAGAGGGATATGCCAAGTGGCATATCCCTCTCCTACCTCCACCCCCTTCCGATAGGGCGGAGACTGGCCAGCTCGTGAATGCATTCCATCATATACGGGCGGCACGCATGCCTAACCCGCTCCACAATAAAGCCCGCAGGCATCTCATAATATAAGAAAGTTCATGACTCGATTGACATGGGTACCCGATGAGGCTGGGCTACCCTATGACCCTAGCAAAGACTCTAGGACTATCACAGATAACGGTCGTTCTGTTTCAAACGCAATAAGTAAGCAGATGCTCATTCAATTAGTGCAACCTAAACAGGATACTACATGACATGCTTTTATGCATATGCAACACCTAACATAAAATGCAACAACAGGCATGAATGTCCAACCTGAGTAAGCCCCCTAGGGAACTTACCTGAAGATGCAGAGCAGTAAGGTAACACAAGCAAGGGCCCAAATGCAAGTCCAAAGCAACCTAAAAGCAATACACACCTATCATCAAACCATTTCCATAAGCTATCCGACCAACATTCATACACACGAACCCCAAGTTCTCAACATCCTCAAAACCATTTGATGATAAAATCACTTTCCAAAACTTTTCCGATACTATCAACATCAACCAAAATCATTTACCTCCAATCAAAACCATTGATAAAATCGTACCAACCATATTTCCAAACCTTTTTTCTCAAAACCAACATCATCAAATCAAGACAAAGAATCCCGACATTAAACATTTAAAACTTAAAGCCAATACCTCAAAATCATGTTATAGAAATAATTCCGACATTTTTATTTAAAACCTAAAATCCCTTTTTAAAATTCAAGTCTAACTTATATTAAAAGGTCATAAAACAATATATTATATAATCCATCTATTTAATAATCAATCATTTAAAATATATATATATCCGAGGGTAAAGTCTCAAGACTTTGAAAGGTAAACATATATTTCCATTTGACAAAATTAGGCCCAAGAAGAAATCAGGCCCAACAAAATCTGATTTTCTTAAAAGCCAAACCGAACCGGACATACATTAAAATAAGAGAACCGAACCCATTAAAATTAAAAGGGGAACCGAACCCTCCTTCAACCTAACGTTGAAACAGGACGGAAAAAGGAAGGAAAGGAGAAGGGAGATCCCGTCGGCAAGGCTGAGCTCCGACCACGAGATCCGACACTAGGAACCAGGGATTAAACAAGGAAGGTAAGAAGAAGAAGACGGTCACCGAGGGTGCTCGAAGTCTCGACGGAAAAAGTCCGCTCGAAGTTGCTCTGGCCTCGTCGGAGCCGGTCTGTCGCCGGAGATGGCCTAGGAAGGGAAGAGGAGGCTTAAAGGCGTGACCTTTATGGCATTTTAGAGCGGAAGGAGGAGGAAGAATCTTACTGGACTTGAATCGAAATAGGGGAGATGAGGAGAGCTGTGGGTCGGCGGTCGGTGGCTCCGAGGCGATTCGGCGGAGGTTCTGGGACACATAGAGCATCGGAGGAGTCTTCGGAGATCGAATGCTCTTGCTTCGATGGACGGAGGAGGCGGAATGAAGCTCGACCTTTCTTCGAAGAGACAGGGCCGCTCGGAGATGCAGAGGCGGGGAACACTGCGACTGTGTGCTCTTCGGCGACGTCGACGATGGTGATGGAAGCGGCTTCCGGTGGCTGGAACCAAGAAGGAACGGAGGTGGGGAGATGGCGGTGCTCGACGGTTTGGGGGTGGCTCAGGGGTGGTGCATTTGGCAATTCAAAAGCAAAGGGGCTGAGATTGAAATGGAGAGGAAGTGAGTTGTAGTGGGATTTGGATTCAATTGCCAAGAGGAGAAAATGGGAGCTGTGAAGTCCAGACAAGGAAGGGGCAGATGGATGCTTGGCATTAGCTACAAATGGGTGAGGCAAGACCATGTGGAAGGAGGGTGAGAGAGGTGGTGTTTAACCAAAAAGGGGTGGTGAAAAGCTGGAGTGAGAGTTGTTGCGTACAACTTGGTCAAACAAAAGGAGGAGGGGGCTTCTGAATTTTGTTCACACAAAAGAGGAAGAAGACAAAGTAACATATGTTCTCAAAAGTTACAATTTAAAATAACCGGAAATAAACCTTGAAATCCGCTCGCTCGAACCAAAATCCGACTCTATTAAAATAACGCTCTAAAATTATGAAGATATCGACTTCCCAAAGTTTATTTCAAATCCCGAGGCAAAACGATAGAATTGTCCTTCACGGTTAAAAATTGGGCCGGAATTCGCTTTAAGAGTTTCAATTTCGATTTAGTAATTTAAAGACGAGTTTTCCTTAAAATATCCGAATTATTTGTTTTTTTTTTACTTAATCCATTTTATATTATTTTTTGAAATTTATTATTTAAAAATCCGGGCCTTTACACCTACTCATTGAGCAAACTGAACTACTAAATCAGTCTGGTTACTACAAAGTCTAAAGCGTTTACTGAGATAAGAATAATGTAATAAAAAGTAAACAAAGCAGCTTGATAAACATAATAATTAAGTCCAACAATACTAAAAAATGTAATACACAAGAAGAAATTAGAGGTGCAGGATGAAACGAAATTCAAAAATAACAGCTAGTCAAGGACTCATGTAAGCAGAATATACCTTGGCTTACCAATGGCGAAAAAATGGGGAAATTGTAGGAGAGAGTAGTGCAGAAGTTGTTAGTTGACAATGGGTGATATGCGTGGTTGGAGGTAGCGAAATTGGAGCACTAGAGGATTAGGGTGGCGTTCTTGGGCTTTGCCGAATAATGACATACGAGATTGAAGGGTTAGAGCTGCCCAAGAGAAGCTAGGGTTCCAACAGTTTGGGCGATTGATTGATAGCAATATAATAATGTAGATTTTAGTATTCTCTTACTTATATAGATAAATCCTAACAAAGAGCGTGATTCTCTGACATTGCATCCATTTGAAAAGCACTATGATTATCTTCTATAACCTTAATTGTCGTCTTTCACTAAAAGCCATCAATTCAGCTCATGGATTGAGAATGATCAGAAAAGCAAGTACTAGTTTCTGCCATTCACAAATCACAAGTAGTTGTAAATGGTTGTTCTATAAGATCAATGCATTTCAGAATAAGCAACCTAAAATAAATTCCATTTAATAAAAAAATGTAAAATAAACTTGTTTGGAAACGATTTATCAATTCCAAATGTTGTAAAAAGAAAGCCTTGTAGCATGCTTAGCAGCCCACTGCTGCCTTAGTTGGTTCTTGCACTTTTGTTTGCTTTTGAGTTTTCTTCCCAGCCCATTGCTGCCTTACTTGGTTCCAAAGAAGAAGAAATCCAATCACACAAACATCAGAGCAACAACCCAATAAGGATTGGTCATGATAAGAAAAAATATGATATTGATCTGAATAGAGGTTGTGAGGAAAATCAATGAATTCCCAAGGTTGCAAGTCACGACAAGTTTCAGGACAGAAAATTAGACAAAAAGTCCATAGGAGTAATCCTTCATATCATGACAAGGGTGAACACTAAAGATACAGGAATATATTATATATGCTTGTATCTTTAGTGTTCACCCTTGTCATGATATATAACAAGTTGTATTATAAAAGATAGATTCAGTGCAGTAGCAACACATTAATAATCACTTTGTCGAAGATGGGTGGCTCTCACTAATTAAACTAAACCACCATATCCAACCGCTACATTAGATCGGTTATGTACTATTGCAACTAAAGCACGAAGCATGCCAAAACTCAAAAGAACATGCGAAGGTCTGATTTTAAGAACTGAATAATCAATCCACCTATTTCAGCTCATGTTAGTACAATTCATTTTATCTTTTATTTTTGGCACATTTTTATCTTTGTATTTTTTTTAGAAAATGGGAATGCTCTTCAAAGATAGTTTGGCTTAGACATAATTTATAGCTTATCTTATAGTCTAGATATCACATTCCAAACATGTCAATACAAATATTTTTTTTAAAGAAATGAAGCAAAATAAAATATCACTATAAAAATTAAAAAATGATATTAACAAAAGCAATAATATCACTATATCAGTGAGAAATTGACTAACAAAAGGTCAAACGATATTAAAAAAGAACGAATAAAGAGGGCAACAAAACGAAGAGTCGAAAGGACTCGACAAGGAAGATCCGTTGGTCGTAGGAGAGGAATTGTTTTTTTTTATATAAAAAAAAAACAACAGCTTGTACACTAGAAATTTTCATGTTATGATAGAGCTTGAATTCTGCATGATAGATCTAAAAGCGTAGCTATGAATTCCATGTTATGACAGAGCTTGAATTAAAAAAAAAACAACTTGTACATTAGAAAATTTGAGTTTTTATAACACATAACTCATTGCACATATGCACTCAACATCTCTCACACTTGAGCAAATAAGTAATATCATAGCTATTTGCTACAAAATTCAGCCAACTACACCAATAATCCAGCAAGTAAATCAGTTGTTCAAACAACACATTCCACCAAAATTAGAATTGAAAATTCTTGTCTTAATATTAATAAGATAAATGGCCACATCGTCAAGGTTCATATCTTAAACTTTATCCATAAATGACCATAAGACTTGTTTTAGTTATCATACTCTGCAAATAATGTGTTTTAGTATAAAACTAACTTGAACCAGAAATGACCACCTCTCTAAGCCATCAGTACCCATGATTTAAAAAGGTTATATATCTTGTTTCCAAGCTCTGAATGGGTTGATTTTGTTGGTGGGCATTGCTTTCTTCAAGGTTAAAACTAAAACTACTCATTTTATACCCAAAAGTAAATGCAAACAAGCCTAAACACACCACCACCCCAACTGCATATATCACTGGAATGATCTCATGATTTGGGATTTCAAGCCATTGAACACAGTATAAATGGGAATACAGGAACCTTTCCCCTCTTTAATCTTCTTCTTCTCTCTATCTTCTTTTTTCCTTCTATTCCCCAATTTTGAGCTCTATAACCAAATTTATCTCTAAGAAGGTCTACAATCACCTAAACCTTCTAAAAACCCTTTCAACCCCTCGCTTACCAAATGTGAAATCAGACAATAAAATAAATTGAAAAAAAAAGAAGCAGAAGAAGATAGAGAGAAATAAACGAACCATAAATATCTCGAAGCACCAGAAGAAATGGCTCACACCGAAGGAGAACTGCAATTAATCGAAGGTCCCAAGAGTGATTTTGGCACCAAAGACAAGCAGTAGAAGGGAATCAAATAGGCCCCAGGAGTGATTTTCGCATCGAATTAAGTGAAATTGAAGGTCGAATCGGAGAGGATGGAAACTAAAATCGAAGCTCAGCTGATGAAATCAAATGTCGAATTGAAAAGAGCAAAACTTAATATCGTCGGGGAAGTGATTTTGGTGAAGCGAAATTGATAGGCTCAATGAAGCGGTGAAGAACTACTAGAAGGAAGGGAAAGTTACTTTTAGATAATAATAAAGTATATTTTAAAATTTTCATGAAGCACTAAAATCTCCCGCGTAGTGTGGATAACCGCAACCTATTGTGTATTAATACCGTCCTATTTTTTTTATTTTCTAGATTTTATAAAACCGCTACATAACCCTCAAGATAACCGCCACCTTATCTTTCAAAATGAAAAAGTTTACACAAACGATTGAGCATCTTGAAAACCGCCGCACAAACCGCCGGCTAAACTTAACTGCTACATTCAACCGCTACATTAGTTCATTAATGTTACATACATGAATCATACCCTTATAATACGCTAGAGGAAGACGAGTCTACAGGCCGTGAAATCTTGTTTCGAAATCAAACGACGAATGGTTATAAGCTTCCTCCAAACCAGAGACATCGCAATTAGCATTGTCTCATAAAAATAAGAAAAAAATGATCAAGACATTAAAGAAACGTAGGAATTAAGACTTTATGAAATTATTTCATGGCCGGAAAATATAACTCTCATAATTTTTTTCTCCTTCATGGGCAGTGTAAAGATATGTTTAGTTGAAAATCATTTCTCTTGAATTCAATTTCTACAATTTAGTTGGAGGACAAATGCCCGAATTGGGTGGCCACATGGCATTCCCCTAACGACATGTGGATTGTAGGCATGAAAGCCACGTCGCGCTTTTATTAGTCGGGTGGGATCCCATTTGTCTGCGGATGACCGAGTCTTATTGTTTTATTTGTCCGCGAATAATGCCTTCCTTGTATCCAAAATACGGGGATACATCACGAGGTATATACCTCTAATATCTTGAGTATATACTATATCAAATCCGGGTTTAATGGTCTTCTATTCAGGGTATAAAACTTAAATAATCCGAAGTATATGCCTATTGAGTGTAATCTGGGGTATACAATACTCTCATTTGTTCATAATTTTAATTATATATACATACCAGATAAAAAGGATATGGGGTATATAATGTTTTTTAATACCGATTCATATATTACCATATTAAACCGATTATTTCCCCTGAAATGCTCATCCTTTTATATCAATATAAAGATAGCCAAAAATCCTCAATTAAATGGCACGTGAAACAAATCTGTTCAATTTCAAATCCTCAAAGTTCCAAGTGTTTACAAGTTTTTAAGTTAAGGTGGTGCAATCTTGTTTCGAATTTAAAATAAACTAAGGCTATGCAAATCTTTACATGTTCAACAACAACACAAACAATGTCTTACAACAAGCTAGACTTCAACCTACAAACATGAATCATACCCTTATAATACGATAGAGAAAGACGAGTCTACAGGTCGTGCAATCTTGTTTCGAAATCGAACGACGAATAGTTAAAAGCTTCCTCCAAAACAGAGACATCGCAATTAGCCTTGGCTAATATTAAAAATAAGAAAAAATGATCAAGATATTAAAGAAACGTAGGAATTCAGACTTTATGAAATTATTTCATTGTCGGGAAGTATAATTCTCATAATATTTTTGTCCTTCATGGTCAGTGTAAAAATATGTTTAGTTGAAAATCATTTCTCTTGAATTCAATTTCTACAATTTAGTTGGAGGACAAATGTCCGAATTGGGTAGTCACGTGGCATTCCCCTGACGACATGTGGATTGTAGGCATGAAAGCCACGTAGCGCTTTTATTAGTCGGGTGGGATCCCATTTGTCTGCAGATGACCGAGTCTTATTGTTTTATTTGTCCGCAAATAATGCCTTCCTTGTATCCAAAATAAGGGGATACATCACGAGGTATATACCTCTAATATCTGGAGTATATACTATATCAAATCCGGGTTTAATGGTCTTCTATTCAGGGTATAAAACTTAAATAATCCGGAGTATATGCCTATTGAGTGTAATCTGGGGTATATAATACTCTCATTTTTTCATAATTTAAATTATATATACATACCAGATAAAAAAGATATGGGGTATATAATGTTTTTTAATTTTTTTAATACCGATTCATATATTACAATGTTAAACCGATTATTTCCCCTGAAATGCTCGTCCTTTTATATCAATATAAAGGGAGCCAAAAATCCACAATTAAATGGCACGTGAAACCAATCTGTTCAATTTCAAATCCTCAAAGTTCCAATTGCTTACAAGTTTTTAAGTTAAGGTAGTGCAATCTTGTTTCGAATTTGGAATAAACTAAGGCTATGCAAATCTTTACATGTTCAACAACAACACAAACAATGTCTTACAACAAGCTAGACTTCAACCTACAAACATGAATCATACCCCTATAATACGATAGAGAAAGACGAGTCTACGGGTCGTGCAATCTTGTTTCGAAATCAAACGACAAATGGTTAAAACCTTTCTCCAAACCAGAGACATTGCAATTAGCCTTGTCTAATATTAAAAATAAGAAAAAATGATCAAGACATTAAAGAAACGTAGGAATTAAGACTTTATGAAATTATTTCATGGCCGGAAAATATAATTCTCATAATTTTTTTCTCCTTCATGGGCATTGTAAAAATATGTTTAGTTGAAAATTAATTCTCTTGAATTCAATTTCTACATTTTGGTTGGAGGACAAATGTCCGAATTGGGTGGTCACGTGGCATTCCCTTGACGACGTGTGGGTTGTAGGCATGAAAGCCACGTATCGCTTTTATTAGTCGGGTGGGATCCCATTTGTCTGCGGATGACCGAGTCTTATTGTTTTATGTGTCCGCAAATAATGCCTTCCTTTTATCCAAAATAGGGGGATACATCACGAGGGATATACCTCTAATATCTGGAGTATATACTATATCAAATCCTAGTTTAATGGTCTTCTATTCAGGGTATAAAACTTAAATAATCCGGAGTATATGCCTATTGAGTGTAATCTGGGGTATATTATACTCTCATTCGTTCATAATTTAAATTATATATACATACCAAATAAAAACGATATGGGGTATATAATGTTTTTTATTTTTTTTTAATACCGATTCATATATTACCATATTAAACCGATTATTTCCCCTGAAATGCTCATCCTTTTATATCAATATAAAGGGAGCCAAAAATCCACAATTAAATGGCACGTGAAACAAATCTGTTCAATTTCAAATCCTCAAAGTTCCAAGTGCTTACAAGTTTTTAAGTTAAGGTTGTGCAATCTTGTTTCGAATTTGGAATAAACTAAGGCTATGCAAATCTTTACATGTTCAACAACAACACAAACAATGTCTTACAACAAGCTAGACTTCAACCTACAAACATGAATCATACCCCTATAAGACGATAGAGAAAGACGAGTCTACGGGTCGTGCAATCTTGTTTCGAAATCAAACGTCGAATGGTTAAAAGCTTCCTCCAAACCAGAGACATCGCAATTAGCCTTGTCTAATATTAAAAAATAAGAAAAAATGATCAAGACATTAAAGAAACGTAGGAATTAAGACTTTATGAAATTATTTCATGGTCGGGAACTATAATTCTCATAATTTTTTTCTCCTTCATGGGCAGTGTAAAAATATGTTTAGTTGAAAATTATTTCTCTTGAATTCAATTTCTACATTTTGGTTGTCGGACAAATGTCCAAATTGGGTGGTCATGTGGCATTCCCTTGACGACATGTGGATTGTAGGCATGAAAGCCACGTAGCGTTTTTATTAGTCGGGTGGGATTCCATTTGTCTGCGGATGATCGAGTCTTATCGTTTTATTTGTCCGCGAATAATACCTTCTTTGTATCCAAAATAGGGGGTTACATAGGTATATACCTCTAATATCTGGGGTATATACTATATATAGTCCGGGTTGAGTGGTCTTATATTCAGGGTATAAAACTAATATAATCCGGAGTACGTATATGCCTCTTGAGTGTAATCTGGGGTATATAATACTCTCATTTGTTTATAATTTTAATTATATATACATACGAGATAATTAAATAAGATATGGGTGACACAATGTTTGTTAATTTTTTTAATACCGATACATATATTACCATATTAAATCGATTATTTCCCCTGAAATGCTCCTCCATTTATATTAATATATAGGTAGCCAAAAATCCACAATTATATGACACGTGAAAAAAATCAGTTCAATTTCAAATCCTCGAAGTTCCAAGTGTTTACAAGTTTTTAAGTTAAGGTAGTGCAATCTTGTTTCGAATTTGGAATAAACTAAGGCTATGCGAATCTTTACATGTTCAACAACAACACAAACAATGTCCTACAACAAGATAGATCTCAACCTACATACATCAATCATACCCTTATAATACGCTAGAGGAAGACGAGTCTACATGTCGTGCAATCTTGTTTCGAAATCAAACGACGAATGGTTAAAAGCTTCCTCCAAACCAGAGACATCGCAATTAGCCTTGTCTAATAAAAATAAGAAAAAAATTATCAAGACATTTAAGAAACGTAGGAATTAAGACTTTATGAAATTATTTCATGGTCGGAAAATATAATTCTCATAATTTTTTCCTCCTTCATGGGCAGTGTAAAAATCTGTTTAGTTGAAAATCATTTCTCTTGAATTCAATTTCTATAATTTAGTTGGAGGACAAATGTCCGAATTGGGTGGTCGCGTGGCATTCCCCTGACGACATGTGGGTTGTAGGCATGAAAGCCACGTAGCGCTTTTATTAGTCGGGTGGGATCGCATTTGTCTGCGGATGACCGAGTCTTATTGTTTTATTTGTCCGCGAATAATGCCTTCCTTGTATCCAAAATAGGGGGATACATCACGAGGTATATACCTCTAATATCTGGAGTATATACTATATCAAATCCGTGTTTAATGGTCTTCTATTCAGGGTATAAAACTTAAATAATCCGGAGTATATGCCTATTGAGTGTATTCTGGGGTATATAATTCTCTCATTTGTTCATAATGTTAATTATATATACATACCAGATAAAAAAGATATGGGATATATAATGTTTTTTAATTTTTTTTTAATACCGATTCATATATTACCATATTAAACCGATTATTTCCCCTGAAATGCTCATCCTTTTATATCAATATAAAGGGAGCTAAAAATCCACAATTAAATGGCACGTGAAATAAATCTGTTCAATTTCAAATCCTCAAAGTTTCAAGTGTTTACAAGTTTTTAAGTTAAGGTAGTGCAATCTTGTTTCGAATTTGGAATAAACTAAGACTGCGCAAATCTTTACATGTTCAACAACAACACAAACAATGTCCTACAATAAGCTAGACTTCAACCTACAAACATGAATCATACCCCTATAATACGATAGAGAAAGTCGAGTCTACAGGTCGTGCAATCTTGTTTCGAAATCAAACGACGAATGGTTAAAAGCTTCCTCCAAACCAGACACATCGCAATTAGCCTTGTCTAATATTAAAAATAAGAAAAAATGATCAAGACATTAAAGAAACGTAGGAATTAAGACTTTATGAAATTATTTCATGGACGGGAAGTAAAATTCTCACAATTTTTTTCTCCTTCATGGGCAGTGTAAAAATATGTTTAGTTGAAAATTATTTCTCTTGAATTCAATTTCTACATTTTGGTTGGAGGACAAATGTCCGAATTGGGTGGTCATGTGGCATTCCCTTGACGACCTATGGATTGTAGGCATGAAAGCCACGTAGCACTTTTATTAGTCGAGTGGGATCCCATTTGTCTGCGGATGACCGAGTCTTATTGTTTTATTTGTCCGCGAATAATACCTTCATTGTATCCAAAATAGGGGGTTACATAGGTAATATACCTCTAATATCTGGGGTATATACTATATCTAGTTCGGGTTTAGTGGTCTTATATTCAGGGTATAAAACTGATATAATCCGGAGTACGTATATGCCTCTTGAGTGTAATATGGGGTATATAATACTCTAATTTGTTTATAATTTTAATTATATATACATACCAGATAATTAAATAAGATATGGGGTATATAATGTTTTTAATTTTTTTAATACTGATACATATATTACCATATTAAATCGATTATTTCCCCTAAAATGCTCATCCATTTATATCAATATATAGGCAGCCAAAAATCCACAATTATATGACACGTGAAAAAAATCTGTTCAATTTCAAATCCTCAAAGTTCCAAGTGTTACAAGTTTTTAAGTTAAGGTAGTGCAATCTTGTTTCGAATTTGGAATAAACTAAGGCTATGCAAATCTTTACATGTTCAACAACAACACAAACAATGTCCTACAACAAGATAGATCTCAACCTACATACATGAATCATACCCTTATAATACGCTAGAGGAAGACGAGTCTACAGGTCGTGCAATCTTGTTTCGAAATCAAACGACGAATGGTTAAAAGCTTCCTCCAAACCAGAGACATTGCAATTAGCCTTGCCTAATAAAAATAAGAAAAAAATGATTAAGACATTAAAGAAACGTAGGAATTAAGACTTTATGAAATTATTTCATGGTCGGAAAATATAATTCTCATAATTTTTTCTCCTTCATGGGCAGTGTAAAAATATGTTTAGTTGAAAATTATTTCTCTTGAATTCAATTTCTACAATTTAGTTGGAGGACAAATGTCCGAATTGGGTGGTCACGTGGCGTTCCCTTGATGACATGTGGATTGTAGGCATGAAAGCCACATAGCGCTTTTATTAGTTGGGTGGGATCCCATTTTTCTGCGGATGATTGATTCTTATTGTTTTATTTGTCCGCGAATAATGCCTTCCTTGTATCCAAAATAGGGGGTTACATAACTGTCTAACATAACCGAAAACATACTAGCAAGTCTTAAGCACCAAATGAACAATAAGCCTCAACATACTACTAGTCATAAAGCATATCTTCATCATACTGAAGGCATCACAAGTGCACAATCGATTTCTCCTAACATATCACGCAAGCACACATGTCAAGAGATCAATGGGTTAGGCGTCATGGAGTTAGTACGTCAATACACATCAAATCTCACAATCGCATATCAACATCGCAATACAAGTAGAACCAGTCATAACAAGGGTTTTTCACTTAATGAACACATAACTCACCTAATCATCTTATCAACCTATCTGAATTCTAGTCCGCATAGCCATAATAGATTTAGCATGTCAATTCAACATTAGCATGGTAAAGGTAGTCATAGCAGAATCTCATCATAAGGACAATAGACTAATACTAATTGTCAACACATTAACACACAAGGTCATGCCATTTAATCTTCAGCAAAAGGAAATATCTAACCATATTCGAAGCATCAAAATGCTAACATACTCACAAAACATCATTTCAAGTCATTACAATACCATACAACGATCATTTAGTCATCAGGCACCATTATCTCATATATTCAAATCATATTCATGCTCCAAGTCATATTCATCATTTAACATATCAATAATCATGCTTGTCAACCGTATACTACAACATCATGCTTACTAGAACATAATAAGCATCATGCTTCCATATAGTAACACATCATTATCTCACAGTTCATACTCATCATTATTTCATACATCATATCACAACACGTCCTAACATGCTTCTAAGACAACATACAGGATAGCAAAGCATCAATATATCATGATAACACTTACCACTATCAATTAGATTTCAACATTGCGTATCAACATGTAATGTCATTCCATATCAGATTCATCATGGTCGTTATCTAATATCATGCCACTACATACCACGAATCACATAATCAAGGAGATTTTCACATCATACCAATTAAAATAAAACGCAATCCCCGCTCGCTCGATTCCAATTCCCAAACCAAGACCAACCTTCTTCTAGACTCACCAACATCATCTTAGACAAAATCCCCTAAGGAAATACCAATTCATTTCGATACTCTAATCTCGCCCTCATTCCACCAAACACTCACACACACCATCCACCTCTAAGAATCCAACTCCTATCTCTAACATCACACCCGAGCACCCTCTCATACTATATCCTCAATTCTCTTAAGGCAATTTCTTACACTTCTCACACTTCCCAAGGCATCACAAGTATCATGCCCCGTTAGTCACACCTTCTCTAGAAAATCTCTCGATCATCGCCTAGGCGACCTATTGCTAACCATACCCCCACCCGAGTTTTACCTAAAAGCTCATCGGAACCACCAAGCATTTCCTCTCATAAATCCCAAAACTTACTCGGTCTTACCTACGCTAACATCTCTCTCTTGCAACTTACCTTATAATACCATCGATCATTCCACCCGCTTAATTTCTTTCACCACTCTCCAACCCTTCTACCAAAGGACATCACCAACAGGTTTAAAGAAGAAGCAATCATGAAAATCATCACACATAAGGTCTACATCATATCAACTAGTATTTATAAACATAGCATCATGGGTTCATCATCAATTATTGCAACTATATCAACAAGTTTCAATTTACTATCATACTCAATAATCATTGCAAACATCATATATGAACATAATCAAGTCAAGCTAACATGTTGCATTATAACCTTATTAGATACAATTTAGGCTTCTTAGCATATGTAGTTCACATTTTAAAGGCAAAGGAATTCAAATCATGCTTAGCAACTTAGAGTAGCAGCACGCCAAGATATCATGGTACATGAGATCTATAAGGCATCAAATCATATGATCATAGCCAACAGGCAATCAGGCAACAATCATCATCAAGTCGACACATCAACACGTAAATCTCATCGTCAGGTCAGTGCAATATCATCGTCAACAAATTCAAAAGGGTTAGAAATTCAAATGGAGAACACTCTCGCTCACAAGTCATATCGTAATCAGTAACCGTAATTCTCGATGCATGCCCGTTCTGCCGACTTCATTGATCTTGACGCCCGTGGGTATGCGGCCACGCTTTCGCTGCACTCCTCTATCGCTATCTAACTTTTCTTTCCCTCTTTTATGCGGTCGCTCACCCAATGTATCGCGCAAGAGTCCAAGTTAGGGGAAATAGGGGAGTGACAAGAGAAGACAACCATGGTATAGCATGGTTAAGAGTCATTAAAAGAAGTTCAACATAATGTTCACGAAACATGAGGCATGATCAAAAGTAATAAGAAGGACATCATGGGCGACAAATTATAATCATGCTAGGAATGAACCATCATGGGGCACATATAATGGTACAATAGTTATCACATCATAGAACAAGTACAACACGCAATCATTTAGCGAGTCATATTGAAAATCATAAACCCTACAGGATACTACTAGCACATATCGAATCATTATAACATTCATGTGCTATGTGTATGTGAAATCATGGCATAGCATGGTGTGTGATCATGCGAGGTGCTAAGTCTTACATTTATACAAGCACGAGATGATAACACATAGTAACAAGGAAACACTATTGAGCGATAACGTGTAAGCATGTTAGGATAACCACCGTGGAAGCAGGTCGATCATCGAATTCAACATCAATCTAATTTGCATGAGCGAGACATTTTAAGATGATAGAAAGAGGGAAGAACCACACTATCAAGGACTTATCTCAAGAGAGGATCAACAATAATGTAGGCAAGATATAAGTTCGCACAAGTCACAACCGAGGATCCTACATGCTGCTAAAAGCTCAAAATAACGTACGATACATGCATGCAACTAATCATGACGATGCGTAAGAAATCACTCAATCATATTCCACGATATAGAAGTATGAGAAAATTTCAACGATGCATAATACGAGGCTAGGTAATGGGCAATACGATTAGAATACGGGGACATGAGCTCAAATCAACACATACTAGCTAGGATAAAAACATGCATTGTTCAAGACTCAATTATACCGCATATTCTCCATCCAACGCAAGTAATCACACAACAATACTAATTGCAAAACAACCAACATTAGTTAATCTGACGAATGCAGAATAGATGGGAATGCTATAGATTCTTATCACAAAAGGATAATAAGCATTAACACGTCATCATCCAACATGCTAAGGCGATAATCTACAACCATTCATACAAAGAGGAGTTGATCACACTATCATGAACATAATACAGGAGGAAATAATGATCATGTAGGTTCATATCATATGGTTCATGCTTCCAATCAATCATACGATCAATAGGCCAAGTAAACATGCTATAACAACATACAATCACGATAGAAGGCAAGACACAACACGAGACTTGAGCAATGCAACTAACCACAACATGAGCTTAAACAATAAAATGATGACAGAAAGCAAGGCATAACATGAGCGGCTTCTTACTAATGATCATTTGCAAGGTACATGCGGGAGATTACAAAACTATATCCTGCAATTCAGAGAGAGTCGTCATTACAACCGGATAGAGACCCCTAGGGGCAACCATTGACTTTCCCAAACTGACTCATCACCCATCTTTCCTGTGGGACCCTGGTACGACTCTTTATGACAAGGAGACACCGGTTGATCATCATAAGGATTGCGAAGGACAACCTCATAAACACCTTACTCTTGACTCAAAATGACATCAAGAACTACCTTCCAATACTCACTCAGACAACCTTCATATCCATACATGATTTTCCGACACAATGTGTTTACCAATCTGATTTCCCGTGAAAGACATTGACATCCAGGAGAAAGATTCGATAGAACCGAAAAAGGCTTAACATAGTGGAAGAGGTTGTCCCACACAAGATGGGCTTGACCACATAAGAACAAAGGTACTTCCGCTATCCCGTTTGCACAGATCATTCAATACACATTTCATAGTCAGGGCATACCAATCATATCCACAACAAGCATTTAGCATAGAGTCAGTCAATGACAGTCGTAATGATCTCCTTAGAAACTTCCATACCCATCTGTAAAGAACAAGCTAATATTTGGCCTACCCATTCCCGACTACATCCAATAGGAATGGTAAATCCATTTTCAAAAACCATCCGACGGTAAATCCATTTTCCAAAACCCTTTCCGAAAACATCAACCAAAAGCATTCTCCCAATCAAAACCATTGACAAAACATACCAATAATATTCTCCGACTTCCTTCCCAAAACCAACAGTATAAAAAAAAAAACAAAGAATATCGACATTTGAAATGACACTTTAAAGAATAACCTTAAGTTCAAAATCAAATTGTTCAAGTCCCGTCAAATCCCGATCTTAACAATGAATATTAAAATAATATTTCAAAACTTCTTTCCCAAAAAAAAAACCCTATACAACGCATCCGTAAAAGGATCGAATCAAGAATCGACAAACGAAGTCTAGACACAAGTAGGGGAGCTCGGCCAAGCTGTCTAAAGGTATGCCGCGGTCGCGAGATGGCCGGTCACGGCCACGGCATACTCCAAGTTCCCCACCGCGAGACCATTCTCGCTGGCTGTGACTCGCGGTCGCGAGAGCCGTGGTCGTGGCCGCGAGAGGTTGTCCCACGAGATGGCCTCTCGCTGCCATGACTCGCGGTCGCGAGGGCCATGGTCATGGTCGCGAGAGGTCACCTTCAACCTCTGGCCTGGTTCCCACTCGCGGTGGCGACCATGGTTTCGCCACCGCGAGTACGAACCTGAGTTTTGCCCATTCTTGCTCGTTCTTGCTTGTTTCAAACCCATTTTCGTTCAAACTTGTTTTAAAACCTTTCTAAAGCAAAATTCAACACAAAAAACACAAAAACAACCCCAATCAAGACTAGAGGGGAGAGCGGAAGAGGGATTACCTAGCCTTTCAAAGGCTTGAGAGAAATCTTGTGAGAGAGGAGCCTTTGGAGCTTGGATCCAACGAGTTCTTACTACGACAAAGCCTAGGAAGGTAGAGTATGAGATAAAAGAGCAACTTTATCGAGGAACAACTCCTAAATCAGAAGATTCAAAGGAAGAAAGGTCACCTTTGCACAAAACTGAAAAATGGGGAAGAAATGGCTCGAATCCACACCAACCCTCGAGAGATCTAGAGTTTCTTGACCTCGGAAGATAGGGAAAGGAGTCAAGAACACACGACAATAACCAAATTCAAGAAAGGATGAAAAACAAGGAAAAACGACACGATTTACCAAAGTGACAGAGTTTCTGGGCTCGGGGTCGCGGCGGCGAGAGGAGGGTTCGCGACCGCGAGTTCTCCCCTTAGATCTTGAGTTCTGCTCGAATTTGGCCTTCTAAACTCGATTTTGGGGTTCTTTTTGTGAGATTCAGGGTTCTTGAGGTGGATTTGAGGTGTTTAGGCTCAAAGAAACACAAAAGGAGGAGAGAGAGGTGGAAGATTTGGATCAAAGGGAGGAAAATGGAAGGTTTTTTGGGTTTAAGGTTTTTTGGAGTGTGGTGAGATCCATTTTGGGAGGCTACAATCTGATTTTGGTGGCTGATTGATGAGAGTGAATGAGAGGGTATCCTTTTAGGGATTGAGAAAATATATAGGGCTCATTAGGGTTTCATGTGCAAGAAGACAAAACACTTATGAGGAGAGAGAAATAGGCGTGAGAGAGAGAGAGAGTGTGTGTGTGTGTGTGTGGGATTCCGCTCTGCCGACCTTGAATCCCGACATCCCATCCCGACACTCGACATCCCAAAATCTGACCTAAATTCCAAATTCATTTTCAAAGGTACCCGAATTCCCGAAATCGACCTAAGCGATTAGGATTTAAAATCCGTCATTTAAAACCAAACATGTCGGAATATATTTGGGAGCTTCTAAAAATAGAAGTTTCTAAATTCGAAATTCCGTTCTTTACAGAAATTATAGCAACAAAGATTAGGATATATTTGTATGCATACTCAATGTTTCTAAAATGGTATGTTTGAGATAAAGAGAATTTATTCTTAAATGTTAAGAGTTATTAAGAGGGAGAGAATTTTATGAGAATTGATCAAAAATCTTAACGAGGCAATTAATACTTAATTGAAGATAAGAGTAAATAGGTGGTTGTGCCATTCTTTTCAAAGTTCATTTCTCTTGTTCTTTGTAAATAGGGCGGGGCAACATATATTTTATGACCTTCCTCCTTGTTCTGATATCTTAACGTGTTCATTTCTCTTGTTCTTTGTAATTGATGGCGTTTTGCAAACGCCGTCAATTTTATGACCTTCCTCCTTGTTCTGATATCTTGATATCTAGATATCAATACCAAACGACCCCTTAGGGTTTCATTCACTAGGAAAATACATTGTGATTATGAAGCTAATATAAGCCATGTTTTCAGATTCATTGGTTTTCCTCAACTTCCACGGTACTGGTTTTCAGATTCATCGATTTCCCTCAACTTCCTCTACATATGTTCTTTTCAATGGTTGTTTATGTCGTGCACTAACACTTCATGATCTCTTGAAGCATTTAGTTATGTTTTGAAGCCAACTTATTTATTGTGTATATTTGGTATTGACACAACCGAATACATTAATTGACTAGAATGAACACCTTGTTCCGAGCCAGATAGTGGATTGTACATAATGTAGCATTATTTTGAAGTTGGAAATGAGAGTCATGTACCAAGTACGAGTTGATGGTTGGGAATAACTTTTTTGGTGTTACTTATTCTCCGGTTGTTTTCATCTATATAATTACCTCTAAGTTTGCATTTATGTGTTCTCATGTGTTTTCTCACTGTAAAGTCTTCCTCCCAGGAGAGTTGCTGATTTTTCCTGCTCACTGTCTTTTTTTTTTGAGATTTTTTTCTTCTAAATTGTGTGATTTGTGACTATGTTTTCATATTACTTGTTATAGTATCATCCTTGTGTGTTATCTTTCTACCTTGATAGGAAGGAAGTATTCCTTATTGGCATTTATTTGTGATAATGTCTTTGTTTTCATGACTTATCTTGATTTGTGATATAAAAAAAAGTGTCATTTATTTATTATTTTTTCCCTTTATGCCATCAATTATTGAAAGAAAACGAACTGAAATCGACCTTTTTTTTTACAGTATGCTTGTAGAAACTGTGTTCAACGCTGATTTTCAGCCACCATGGGACCTGGAAATTAAAGACATGTACATTATTCACTACACATATGGATGTGACTATAAATGAAGGTAAGCATTCTCAATTCAAACCTGTTTATGTGAAGTTATCTTGTAACTTTAGATTGCTTGTAGTTTTTTCTATTGCAGACTTGCAGTGTATTATGTAGATCTTCTTTCTTCTTCTTTAAGTGTAAAAAAAAACCAGTTGAAGTCACTGAATAGCTAATCGCCTAATCTATCATTTTATTTTCATCTAATTTACTGGGTGGATGCAGGGTGAGCTCACCTACAGGAAAATTGGTGGATGGAGATTCGATAAGAGATCATATCTACGCGGGCCTCCTCCTAAGAACAACCCCATGCCACTTTTAATATTTAAGGTCCAAATGAACCCTTAGTGTTTTATGCATTACATGAAATTTTATATGATATATTGTGATACTTGTGTGTGATGCAAAAGAATTCTCGACCTTTGAATACATATGTGTTTATTTAACAACTTGATGCTATGTTTAATGTACCTTAAGCTCCCCACTTAGTGTTTTTGAAAACTAGAAACACGTAAGCGTCCTTGAAATTTTGATGCTTAAACATATTGTGCTTAAACTATACAGGGTTGTACATTCATGCTAGTTTGAAACTAAGTCCTCATAGAACTAAAACAAATATGATTTAACATTAAGACTATTCCTCATTTATAGACAAAAATAATGCTTCAGATAAATTCCTTCACGTCAGCGAGCTAGATATTGACTTGCCAACATAAAAAAAAATTAGTTACTATGAATCAATTAACCAAGACGAGATATAAATATTACTTGCTGAATCCTAGAGCTAATCTGTTACTAATTTGTAGCATTTTTCATCTATCTTAAGTTTCCTCAATTATTGTTATGTATGTATGGATGATGTGATTGCCACTGTTCTGCCTCATTGCTTCATGCTGAGTGCTTCTATCTATTTTTCTGTTTTACTTCAGTTTTCACATTCTATAGTGTAAGTGCTAAGCTGGATAAAAGTCTCAGCTAGAGCATATTTCCTAACCGGAGGTGGATGCAATTCCTTTATATTTGGTTTATCTAATTCCTTAGTGCTATTTCAAACGAATGTTTCATTTGTTGTTCTCTTCTGATTGTAATGTCATGTTCACATGCAGACATATGATGGTTGGGGATGGATCGGCGGAATGTGAATGTTCTCACAAGAGAATAATGTGATGACATCGATCGATTGGTTTATTTTTCCTGCTTGTTTCTTGAAGTTCCTTGTCTTTGATTGATTTGGTTTTTGTTCGTTGTGGAAACCAGTACATTGTTGCTTAAGGTGATTTTTGGATTAAATGATCTTATGAAAACCTTGATATGTAAAATTATCATTTATGGCCCGACTTTGTGAGTTTATTTTGATTAATTTGTTTATATAAATTTTTGTATGGTAGTATGGACCATGGTTAATTGGAATTTATGGCTTTGGAGTGTCTATTACTGAGCAGGTCATACTTTTGCATTACCGAGGGACCTAATTTTTTTTAAAATAAATGAAATTCCATGGCGATTGTAAAACGCCATGGATTGGGTAGGTTTTTTTTTTTTTAATATGGATTGGGTAGGTTTTAATATGAAAAAGCTATTCATGGATTGGGTAGGATTCTATGCCTTTTCGGTATTATAAAAATACCATGGCGTTTATAAAACGTCATGGATAGCTTTTTCTATGGAGTTTGGCAAACGCCATGAAAATATGAGTAAAAGCACGGCGTCTCCTTCCACGACGTTCAGGCATGGCATTTAAAAACTCCATCTTAATGGTTTTATGGCGTTTTTCAAACACCATAAAAGGGTATGTTTCTACTAGTGCTACCTCTCTCTCTCTGGCGCGCCAACCACCTGGGATGGTGGCATCGCCGCCGACGCCACCCAGACCTTCCTCCTTGTTCTGCTAGACCGATGTTGCCCCGTCCTCCCTCCTCAATCCAGTTCAACATCGTGCCGGCCTACAGCCTCGAGCTCCCTCCTCATTATTTTTTTTTAATTTTGTGTATTTTTAGGTTTTGGTGTTGAATTTCTTATTCCCATGTTATACCAAACAACATCCTTGAGGAATGACTCACTCCCATCTTTTATTCCGATTCCGATTTCCATTCCCATTCCGATTCCCGCATTCATACCAAACGGGGCCTACATCTTGCATAAACTTCAAAATGTAGTATTCTCAGTCAACTTCATTCAACTGATATGAACATTGAAATACATATATAGCATGCATATACTAGGTGTAACTAATGATATCATAAAGAGGATTAAAACTAAATGACAACATGCTTCATGTATAGGACATGAAACATTCACAACCCTAACAATAATATATTACTATTCAAACACAACCTTAGAAGAATTCAATGACAATAAGGATTTTAATCTTTGTAAAATTCCACAAAGTTTCTATTTGAGGCTTTTTCTTACTCCACTAGGCATACTTTTACTAGCAAATCTCATATTTACTCCAAAAAATCAAATTCCCTATTGTTTTTATAAAAACAAAGTTGTTTGATGGGAAGAATTCGAATTAAATTCAGCCAAACAAGCATTGATGGTTATCTTAGCTACCCTAGTGGCCTTTGGGCCACTAGGGTAGTTAAGATTACTGAGATAGCTAGAATGTACTTTCTTGGTGTTACCGTCGATTGTTGATTCTCAGTTGTGCATCTCCCGTTCTCCTGGTGGCCTTCAGGCCCGAGTTTGTGATCCTTCGGGCCCAAGACAGGCCCGGACCTCGAGAGGCCGACAAAGTCGGCAGACGGCGAGCCGTCTAAACATACAACATAGCAAAGGAAATACAACAAAAGCAAAAGAAATACAACAAAAGAAACACACTAAAAAACCCGGAAAACCCCAAACCCTAAGCAGACAAGTGGACACAGGAACGAGAATATGGAGACCCGGCGTGGTGAAGTGGATAGCGAGCGCATGAGACAGCACAACTGACACGATGTCTCGCCGCCAGAAAGACGGAAAGCAGCAATCCACGTAGGGCAAAGACGACTCCTGGGGAAGTGCGGATCCCACGACGTTCCCTTCACCTAGATGAAGGATCTTCGAAGACCACGAACACCACCAACACGATCACTTCGATCAACCAGGGCCGCAGAACTGCTCCTCAACCGAAACTAACCACAAACAAACAAACAGAACTCCAATCAACCCGAGAAAATGAAGCACGACGGCGAGAGGGCTAAAAGCGCAAGAGGATTCCGGAATTTTAAAGTAATTATTAAAATTAATACTCCCTTCGTTAATTAAAACATGTCATTTTAGACATTTGCACATTTTTTAAGAAAGCAAATAAAAGCAAACAAAAATACACTTATACCCCTAATTATTACTTTACTTTTCCACTTTATTGAAAACTAGAACTAACAAACATCTAATCATGACAAGGGTAATTTTGGAAAGTGAGCACCAAAATACCTAAAACGACATGTTTTTCTTAACAAGATTTAACTCCTAAAACGACATGTTTTTCTTAACGGAGGGAGTAGCTTTTAATTTTATTTAAGATTCTCCAAATACCAATGGGTCGGATTTGGGCCCAAGGCTTATCAAGGCCCGCAACACAGAGAGAGCAGTGCTCAGTCCGAAGGGGAAAACAAGAACGCCGCAACATCAGAGGCCGAAGCAAACCACCGGTGACACACCGCCGGCCAAAGGGGACAAGAGGAGCGAGGACCAATGGAGACTAGGGCATCCAGCGACGGAGCATCGTTCGACCGGCCTGCACGGACGAGACCCAAGACAAGGCGGCAAAGCCGAGGCGCGGCAATCGCCACCAATAGGGGAGATCGACGGATGCAGGGAGAGAAAAATGGGGATTGAAGACATTGGGTCCCGAGCGCCACCCCGAATTTAAAGAATTTGGGTTTAGGAGACAGGAGCGCGGCGAGCGCCACCCCAGATTGAAGAGTGCGGCGAGCGCCACCCCGGATTTGGCGTCAGAGGAGCGCGAGCGAAGGGGCCCGAGGACCAGAGCACTCACACCGCTGAGGATTGACGATATTGGGTCCGGCTGAGACGAAACAGTCATGGATGAAGATGGATTTAAGGCTAAGGAGCGAAAAGCAACATGCCTCAGCCTGATTTTTTATTCGGGCCCAAGTCCTTGTTCCCTCGGACCCAAGCTCTTGGTCATTCGGGCCCAAGTTTTTGGTCATTCGGACCCTAGGTGCGGAAAATGAATTTAATTTTATTTTAATTTTATGGTCTATTATTTCTACTTGTAAAATCAAACAACTCCATGATTGGAGAAAATGAAATTCCCGAAAGGGTTTGATAAAAATCCCGAAAGGGTTAGACAAAAATCCTGAAAGGATCTTGATAATCTCCCGAAAGGGTTTTCTAGTGCGCTCTCTACGAGGGTGGTTCTCAGCGGTGTTCCCGGTTGTTCTTGACAGTCTTAGTCTGAGTTGGGGCTCTGACGTCCGGTGTTGGGTCTGACTGGGGCCGAGGCGGTGTGCATCGTGGCCACTCCGTGTTCTGGAAATTTCATTGAAGGTTCGTCTTCATCAGCCACATGAGCTCCTGATGTACCGTTGACCAGAGGTGTCATGGTTTAGTGGCGCTTGGCTCCGGCTCGCCTTCATTGTCCTCAGCTTTTTTGGATTAGGCTTGTCTGTTCTTCTGTGGTCGTTTATTTGCTGCTTTTGTATTGCACCGTTGTTTTATGATTGTATATTTGACGGTTCGCCGTCTGTCGATTCTCTTAACCTCTCGATGAGTCGGGCCTGTTTGGTATCGAATGTTTACCTTTTTTTTTAAAAAAAAAAAAGGCCAGAAAAATGTCGTTCATTTGGCGCGCAACCCATTGGTAACCTTGTCTTTGGCCTTCCTCGCTCAACGGTCAACACTCAACCCTCAACAAGCACAGCCAAGATCCCCAAAAATGGAGAAAAAACTCAAAATTGTCTCCCCTTTCAGACTCTCATCTCTCCTCCGTCAACAGAAGGACCCAAACCTCGCTCTCGAGCTCTTCCTAAACCCTAACCCCATTCCAAACCCTAAGCCCTTTCGTCACACCCTCCTCTCTTACGACCTCATAATCACCAAACTCGGCCGCGCCAAATTGTTCGATGAATTGGACTCAATTCTCGCTAAATTGAAACTCGAAACACGTTTGGCACCGAAAGAAATCATCTTCTGCAACGCGATTGCTTACTACTCCCGTGGTCGCTTGCCCTCCCGAGCACGCCAGGTGTTCGATGAAATTCCCTCCTTTCGGTGCGAACGGACGGTTAGGTCTTTCAATTCTCTCCTAAATGGGCTTCTAGTGTGTCGTGAATTTGATAAGATTTGGGAATTGTTTGCTGGCGCTGATCGATTTTCTTGCCCGGATGCTTGTACTTACAATATAATGATCAATGCGTGTTGTTTGTGTGATGATTTGGATAGAGCATGGAAACTGTTCGATGAAATGCGTGAGAGAGGGGTTGGGCCGAATACCGCCACTTTTGGGACTCTGATCAGTGCGCTTTGTAAAAAGTTAAGGTTGGAAGATGCGTTTAGGCTGAAGAGGGAAATGTTGCGGGTATATAGACTGGATCCTGATATCTATGTTTATGCATCATTGATCAAGGGGCTCGGTGAGGTTGGAGAGTTAGGCTTGGCATTTGAGCTCAAAGATGAGATGTTACGGAACAAATTGCAGCTGGACTCGGCTATATATAATACCCTTGTTAATGGGCTTTTTAAGGCTGGAAGGAAGGAGGAGGTAGATGGGGTTTTGGAAGAGATGAAGCAAAATGATTGTAAACCTGATACAGCAACTTTCAATGCAATGATTGCTGGGTTCTGCAGAGAGAAGGAATTTGCATTAGCTTTGAAATGCTTCAATGAGATGGAGAAAAAGGGTTGTAAGCCAGATACCCTTCTTTCTTGGTACTGTATAGAAGGTATGTTAAAAGATGCTGTAGATTTATTTGAGGATATGCCAAGACAAGGCTGTAGACGTAATGTCGTGTCTTATAGAATATTTCTCGATGGGCTTATCGGTAGAATGGAATTTCATGAAGCAGCACTTGTTCTGGAGGAGATGATATTCTGTGGCTATGCTCCACACTCTGCTAGTGTAAACAAATTTATAGCTGGGTTGTGTGAGAAGGGGGAGATGGACTTGTTGTATTCCATCTTAAATAGTTTGAAAAAAATGAATGTTGTAGATATCAGCTCTTGGATGACTGCAATTTCTGCAGTTTTGCCAAGGGACAAACTGGCAACTGTGTGTGAGAGTCTTGATGCTGTGGCAGTATAATTTGTGTTTTATTTTTGTGTTTGATATTTTTAGATGTGAAGAACACGAGGATCAGTTAAAGATAAAATTTACTCTCTATTTTTAGATGTGAAGAACACGAGGATCAATTTTTAGATGTGTTTGATATTTTTTTAATTCCTGGGTCTATTTATTCACTCCAATGCACCAAACTACTCCATAATTTGAGGGCCTATGGTATTAATTTGGAGATGAAGATAGATGCTTTTGTTAGATTAAGTTAACTACATGGGCTTCGGGTTATATTGCATCTCTCCAGTCTCCCTTCAAAAAAAGGCTATATTGCATCTCATGATCTTCATTCCTATTTTCCTGTACACACTGACATTGACAGGGATCTTAATTCAACTTCAGCTTGCTTGGAGTGCTCATATACTGGATTAACCGATGAACAAAGGTGGGTGTATCACCACTTAGGTACTTTGTCCTTTTAAATGCCTTTGTAGACAATGACATGAAAGGTGGCATTCTTTGATTAGGCTGCAAGCATCTCCAAATTGACCAAATTACTCTTGTATTAATATAGTATGTCTTGAGATGTTCTCTCCTTAGAAATTAGGTATGTTTGTCTTGCTATGTAAAAAAAAACTAATTAGTATTAATGCTAGTTCCTATCTACATCTCTTTGAGAAGATGTAGTTGAAAGTGTACAATACAGTTAAAAGTGCTAAATCACCTTTTAGACATGGGTTCATATTTAGCTCCTTAGCGCCAAACGGTAAACTGATATGTGTTTTCTTGATTCGAATTTGATTTGATACAGCGTCTTGGTAAATCAAGTTTATGATGGACTTTCCTTGATCCTATCTATGTTGGTCCCATAATAGGATGGCTGTAGCCATTCTAATTCCATGTGTGATTTTGAAGTCTACTTCCCAATAAAACTCCAACTTGAGTACAGGGGGGAAAATAGCACTCACATGTTCAAATGTGTGTCGTATCCCATTTGTGGATTGTTTTACTACCTTACAATTTAGTTGACAAATTTTTTAGCGTATTAGGATTCTTCAAATAAGAAGAGTGATAGGTTATACAGGGAAAGCCCTGCAGATGTGGAATATCTGAAAAGTCAAAAAGCTCTTATAAGTTCTAAGGACTGTTTATTAGTTCACTTTCAAACAGGTTAGCTGAAGGACCTTGCTCAAATAGGATGCTTTTTACCTGAGGTATTGAGTTCATGAAAGTGACTGCAGCTCTTTGGTTAACCTGTGAGGTATTGAGTTCATGCTTTTTTGTTGCGTTCTAACTTGTAACGCCATGTTTGGATTAACCCTTGTTTTGTACTTGGATTAACTGGAATATAGGATGAGATTGGATCTCTTCTTCTCTTGCTATGTAGTTCAGTCCCCATATTACATGCATAAAACTTCAAACTGTAGATGTATTAGGATTCTGATTTGAAAAATTAAGTACAGCTTTCGTGTGGATTAGTGTATATATTAGCAAAGGGACATCTTAAACCCCTGGCCATCCATTGCGTGTTTTCAATTTTATACGCTTTTGCCATTTCCTAACTCGCTTTCCAGATTGCCGCCCTTGAAGCTTGAACACACTTGAAAGTGGAATGAGAACACCTTCATTAAAAGCAACGTGCAAAAGCCCCTTTGTTGATTGATACCGCTAAAATTGACCAGTAAGGCGATCTTTGCGGCCATATGTTCATGCATGCATCATCACCCATATCTGAAATCTGAACTCCCCAGCTTATCGGAGGGACTGTTGTTATTGGGTGGAAACTGGAGAAAAGGATGAAGCAGCCATGAAATGAGGGCTGGCGGCTTCGCACTCTTGTTTGATCTCCTACCTAACTTCACACAGAGACCCCTTTTGCATAACCCACTACCTGCACACATTTCTTGCAAAACATTCCTTCTTTCAATGGATCAGCTCTTAGTGCTTCTGACATGCCGTTCAACTTCATTCTTTCTCCTCAGAAGTCCATGTCTAGATTCCTATATAAACAGCCTCAAAATGCATTATTAGATACCACAACAACACATTCTTCACTTAGTCAAGAAACTAGAAATAATTAACCTTGTTCTCTTTTGATTCTGCCATAGCTCAGAATGTTGAGATTTCAATCAAACTTAGTGATTCTCTTTCTAATTCTGACTTCTTTCGCCCTTGCACCTACAGAAGCAGGAAGGTCACTGAAAAACAAGGTAGGTTATTCAGCAACAACTACCCTATCTGAAACAAACTCTTCTGGGCTGTCTTCCACGAGTGTCAAAATGCTAGCAAATCTCATTAGTCCGAAGCTCTTCACTGCCCGCGTCGAGGCTGACCACAGGCCTTTGCAGGATTCTTCTGTCCCGAGCCCTGTGGTAGGGCACTAGGTAGCTAGCCAGACAGCTTGCTCAATTTCTGCTACTGTTGGTTTGCCATTCATGGAAATTCTGTGGTTATGAATCTCATTCTTCTTTCTATGATTTGTGTATTAATCTCATTTGTTTGATTCATTTAATTAGGTATAAAATTTGATCTGTTAGGAGTGTTTCTTGAAATGTAATTGTAGTCCAAATCGATCCTGGCTTGAAATTCTTTTGCGATTTATTGAGGATTCATAGTTATGATTCGAGTTTGTACATTAAATTTGATCTATCCATGTACATCGGATGATGTTTTGAGTTATGGTCATTATCCTAGGGAATTAAGGGAAGAGGAAATCCTGTGCATATTTATGGTTTACTTATTGTTTCCATGAACTGCATTTTTTCAGAATTAAACAAGTTCCCTTGAATTGAAGAATTAGAATTAGAAGTCCAAAATAAACTAATAGAATTGATCTATTTTTGTTATCATTCTTTCATTTCATTCCTACTGTTTTTAAGGATTCCTTGGCCAAAATATTAAGTTGCCTCAAATTAATCATATAAGCCAATAACTGATATCTAGATCTTATCGATATCAAACGAGGCCTTAACATTATCATATTTTACAAGTAAAACCAGAGCCTAAAGTACAGGGGCGGAACTCCTTGGGGGCGGGAGGTGGCTATGGCCCCTCCGGGCAAAAAAAATTTAATGTAATATGTAAAAAAATTGTTATTATATTTAGTAGTAAAAGAGTATTTTAACAACTAATTTCTCTAGCTTAGTTGGTAAATGAGAAGCATTTTAATCTACAAATCAAGGGTTCAAATCTCAATATTAACTTCTTAGAAGAATAATTTTAAAAATTGGTGTGAATGTGATATAAAAACAATAAAAAAAAATCCCGAATATTTTTTTGACCCCGTCGAATGTATAATTCAGGTTTCGTCACTGCTAAAGTATACCTCTAAGCCTCACTTTGAAGAAGATTCAACTTGCTGTGAGGGAAATTCAGGCCAGTTGTGTACTGTTGGGAAAGGCCATTTGAATGGGGTGATTTACGCCCTTGTATCTGATCAAGGAAACTTGTGGTTTAGAGATCTTGATGGAAAAACAACTGCTGGCAGTGGTTCTGAAACCTTCGTCGTTCGTCCTGTAATTAAAGGGTTTGGTCCGGGATTCTGTGATTGGGGTTCTGCTTGTACGAACAGATCAAATCCAGTTTGCAGCCATACATGTCCTTTTAACTCTCTTCAAGTTCTTATTTGGGTGTGTACTGTCTACTGATTTCTGTGTTGATGTATAATTTGTAATTTGTAACATCACTTGTTTATGTATATAACTCTAATAAATTACCAATTGCAAAAAAAAATCACCTGATGTAGTATCCAGAAATATATATTTATATCAGACTCGATCCAAAAAAAAGATCCAAATAAGCTTCTTTAACCAAAATGCATTATTTAATCATTTTAATTAGAACCTAAACAAAATTTAAGTAATTAATTAGATAACTACTCTGTAACCAGCATCGTGTTAGATTATATGAGGTTGGGCTATCGGCGGAGTGTATCTTTTTCCATGTTCTCAGTTGTTCATCTTGTTGTTGTTGTTTGTTTTTCAGGGCCATGTGAAATGTGGATCCATCAATTTGCTTGTTTTATTTTATGCATTATTGTTGCCACCGCCTCCCTTTCTCTCCCTGAACTTCCCGAGCAGACTTGAGAATTCAGGTACAAACAGAGTTGTTCACTTGTTCCTCTTTTGTTTCACTTTTACAGCTGCAAGGACCTTCGTTTTTTTTTTTTGGATTCCTGATCTTATGTGCCGGTGGTATTTGGCTTCTTTTGCATTTTTATTTATAGAGGCAGGGTATTTTTTATGGCTCGATGAAATGCTTAATCCCTTTATTTGTTTACTCTACCCATTTGATATTGATTTTAGGGCTAACGTTTTGTTTTTGAGAGTTCAAAAGTTGTAGTAAAATCTGGAAGTTAAATCCAACTAATTAAACAGAAGTTCCGAAAACTTTAAACTCATATCAGTCCGATAAGCAAAGAGGAGGGGAGGGTAAAAAAAGGGTTAAAAACAGACTGGAATTTGCAAATCTTTGAGCAAATATCCAGCTTCTTCAGCTTCCATCTTCGCCACCTTCTCAATTGGTCCTTCCATACTCATTTTCACAAAACAGAAATAATATGAAAAGATTTAAATTAAAAATACACATGAATTTCCGTATCCAGTTGGTTCAGATTTTATATATTGCACAGAGGACGGTGGGCAATTCGGGTTAGAGCATGAGGCCAAAGAATGCCTGGTTGATTCTTAATGAATTGAACATTTCGTATAAATACACATGGATTTCCATTTTTTGCATTTAGATTGAATATAAATACCTTATTAAGGTCTTAGACTTAAAAATTTTAAAACTGTGCAATTCATTCAATTTTTTAGCTTTGCTCAGTTGTGTTTTTTTAGGTGGTAGTGGGCTCCAATTTTGCCTTCAAAAATTTAAATTAAAAGCAAAAAAAGAAAAAGAAAAAAAGAATGCATTCAATTTTTTTTAGCTTTGCCCAACTGTGTTTACTTTTTAAAGTGTAGTATGTTTCATTTAAGATGGAATATAAATGCAAAAGGGAAAAAAGAAATACACCCACGAAACAAAAAATTTAGGACCACAAAAAAAATACACTTCAAAATTTTAAAACTGTGGATTCATTCTTTTTTTTTTAACTTTGCTCAGTCGTGTGTGTTTTATTTAGGTGGTAGTGTGCTCCATTTTTGCCTTTAAAGATTTAGTTAAAAAGCAAACAAAAAAAAAACACACAGAATGCATTTTTTTGTTATAAAAGCTCAGCTGTGTTTGTTTTTTTAGGTGGTAGTGTGTTCCATTTTTTTTTGCCTATATATAAAGATTGAATATAAATGCAAAAGGAAAAAAATATACCCATAGAATAACAAGTTAATACTACAAAAAAAAAATTATAGAAAAATAAAGGATTAACCATTTAAGGATTACTAAGGTGTTCCATTTTTTGCCTATATATAAAGATTGAATATTAATGCAAAAGGAAAAAAATATACCCATAGAATAACAAGTTAATACTACAAAAAAAAAATTATAGAAAAATAAAGGATTAACCATTTAAGGATTACTAGGGTCCCAGTTCTTTATTGATTATTATACATATACATATTGATTATTATACATATACATATGCACTCTAGAAAATACAAATTATAGTAGTGCAATGACTATTGTTGGGTGATAAGATAATGTAATGAAATTAATGAAATATTTTAGCTTGTACACTTGAATTGCAAATACCTATCAGATGCACCTACATATTATGTTGCTAATGTACTGGATTAACGGAAGAAAAAAAAAGTAACTATGCCTCAAATTAGACCGCCTCCATCTTAAGTTTACTTTAAGTATTTTCTTAGCTGGTAGTCAAACCAAACTGAATAATGTTTATAGTATAGATACGATTCATTTTATTTATAAATGCATGCATATTATATACTCTGTGTACAACAAATATGATGTTCTATTTATCAGATTTACATTTAATAAAAGCCCATGCACTTTAAAATTGCATATACGCATCATAGTTACATATAAACACACCATTTAAACATGCCACAACTCCACACTTTACCTCCTTATTACCATTCTAATATTGTTCTCCAATAATCAAATTGAATAATATTGTATTACCATTATCAGCTGAGCAATCTGATTCTACTTCAGAGGTAGCTGACACCAATGCTGCCAACGAAAGTCGAATTCATGACTCCATTAGCACCTGTAAGTTTTCGATATCACCAACTACTTTCTTTCAAGTTTGTGATGATTTTTTTTTCATGTCACACTTTTAAAAATTGTGGCATGAATGCTTGTCCACTCAAGAATAGTGATACACAAAGAATGGCGAAGAGTAATTTCTTTGGCTGATACCCGAGATGGCATGTGCTTTCTTTTGATGTTATTGTATTGATGTTCTTTGTGAATGGTGAAGAGGGCTGATGTCTTTTCTAGAAGACTTTATAGCATGAGGTTGTCTTAAATCTTGCTCTCAGGATGATTATTTCTCAACATATATGGTTTTGATGCATGACGGGTTATTAATGCCAATCAAGCTTTCATCCTGATTTTTTTTATGTGTGGCCGATTGCCGGATTATTGATGCCAATCTAGCAATTACACGTGAAATATCGGAATTTTTTTAACTCTCCAGTTCCCAAATGTTCATCCGCCTTCTCCTTTTTATATCTCTTTCTTCTATTATGCATCAATTGTACTCTAAAGTATGTCTTGTGATCAAATTACTTCACAATTAATGGATTGGTTTGCATGTTCAAAGCAACATGATTTCTTGCATTCCACCGAGTCTAGCTGTCAAGGTGTTGATACTGGTTCTGACTTATGAAACTGATTGATCTATCTGCAACTTAATTCTAAGTTCTCCAATATGCCAATTCAATATAGAACAGATCCTGTCGCTCTATAGAACAAGGCAAGGAGTACTTTCTCCTTTGGCAACCAGAGCAACTCGAGCTGCATGGCAACAAAATGGTCCAAGCAATCCAGTAGAAAATCATTTTAAATAAATTGCTCAACACTCATTTAAACACTGGTGCAAAAAAAAGAAAAGAAAAAGAAACTCTAATATAAAAATTGATTTCATGAAATTTGATTTGTACCAATTAGGTCCATGAATTTTAAATGAGTGCTCATCACTCACTTAAACATTGGTAGTACAAAAAAAAAGAAAAAGAAAAAGAAACTCTAATATAAAAATGGAATTTTCTGCACAACTATTTGATTTCCATGTATAGGGGCCTACGTTGCTATGTTTTTGCATGAGCACATTGTCTGATAGCACTGTTGCACTGCATGACATTCAGTTTTCTTTGCCTGGTAGAATAATGTTTAGATGCATGCATAAACGTGAAAAATGATTTGGCATTCAGTTGTAATCACGCAAGGGAGTTCTGAATTCTAAGACATCAAATTTGGATGAAGCACTTAATCAACTGATGAGAAATCGTTTTCTGTACATGATAGAATTGAGTTATTGACTGTATATCAAAAGAGCTGATTGTTCCCTCTGTTTTGTAGAATCTTTGGATACTAAATGTATTTTAAAAGATTTGATTGTTGCCTCTGTTTGTAGAATGTGTGCAGACTGCCATTTACCTGGAACTCTTTGCATGTGGACTGATTGTACCACTTGCTTTGAGAGTTGTGCAAGTACTTGAAAAATTAACGCTCGGTCCAATGGCATTTCTCCCGTTGAAATTGTCACAATTTATGAAGCAATGTCGAAGAAGGTAATTTTTATATTGTATTAATGTATCATACTTGTTCTTCCTTTATTTGTATGAGTATAGTGATTAAAATTCTACGTACAATGTTCAGGTTAAGGAAATTAATTCAGGGATGAAATTGAAGATCACTGTGAGATGTTCAAAAGGGATGAAATTGAAGATAACTGTGCATATTGAGAAGTGCATATTGCGAGGTCGGATTAGGAGAGGCTTTTAATTGTATTATGTATAGAATGCGAATATGACAAAACCGCGCGCGCGAACCTAGTAAAATAAAAAAATATGTGTTATATGTGATATTAATACTTATGTAAAAATATTTTTAAAAAAAATACATATGTTATAATCATGATATTAATAACTCTTTTTAAAAAAGTTGTATAAGGCAATCATAGCCTACCCCAAATTTCATTCATGGTTCCATGCATGTCCGTCGCTTGATTTATTTACACAAGTGGACAAGTTTCAAGAGACGAACTTTGGAATACACAAAATAAACACCTAATACACAAAATAAATTTAGTGCAAGTGATAATTCCTATGGATGGACTTTGATAAAAGTAACCCAGGTTCAAATCCCACCTTGCAAGTACATTTTTTCCCATTTCTCTTTATAACATCTACAATAGCTTTTTTCCCATTTCTCTTTATAACATATACATACTATAGTGTATTAGGTGTTTCTTTGTCAATTTTTTTTAAACAATTTATGTTTCATATTAAACACTCTTTTATAAAATAAAATATATGTGTTATATGTGATATTAATACTTATGTAAAAATAATTAAAAAAAATTACATATGTTATATTCATGATATTAATAACTCTTTTTTTTAAAAATGTATAAGGCGATCCTAGCCTACCCCAAATTTCATTCATGGTTCCGTGCCTGTCTGTCGCTTGATTTATTTACACAAGTGGACAAGCTTCAAGAGACGAACTTTGGAATATATTGGTCACTTGTAACAACTTCAAGGAATGAACTTTCAATATTCGTTGCCTAAATGGTTGACACAATTATCTCATCAGTTGCCGACTTCAGATGTCGATGGTGGTGATGCCGAGTCCGAAAGTCGACAGAAATTCAATGAAAAATGAATATTGTTCAACTGAGAGAAAACAAGGACAACAAATCATCTAGGGGAGTCCAGACAAATTTAGAGTCAGTTGAAGATTTAGATGCAAGTAATGATTATCTACTAGGGTCATAATCTTTAGATTCAGGTTCTGATTTTACAGCTAGCGAAAGTGATGTTGAAGATGATGAAATTTTTGATGATTTTGTTGATGGAGAAGTGTAAGATGATGTGAGTTGGTTAGTTTTGGGCAATGAAGACAGAGATCTTGTTGAGGACACAGAAAAACGTGATAAATCATATGCTATTTTAGGCTTTTGCTCCAATTAATTATGTGAAAGTGAATGAATATTGATGTTCATTATGTTCCTCTTTGATGTTCATTAGGCTTTTGACGGAAATAAGCCAGTGACGTCGACTTCGACTCTAACTCATGCCGATTATGGACAAAAACTGTGCCAGACCCAACATGACACGGTAAACTGAACACTTCATTTGTTCAAATGGTCTTAAAGTTTATAATGTCTAAGATATGGTTGTCATTTATTATTCTAAACAGGGCTCAAGTAATCCAACCATGTCTCCTTATCTTGCGCAATCTCAACCTGAAAGTGTTTTGGGCACACAAGTATCGATTACTAATTAGTCACACACACTTAAGCCATACTTACTGATTTTTCTTGTTTTGAATTCAAACCATGTGTTGTGAATGATTGTTGGGCACACAAGTGTATGTTACAAATTGCTTAAGAAGATTTTGAAAAATCTGTAAATAAATTGCTGAACAAATTGTTCAAAATCTGTAAACAGATTGCTGAAAAGATTGCCTAAACATATTGAAATCTGTAAAACCAATCTAAAAATGAGAATAATCTGTAAAAATGAGTATAATTTGATAAGTATAATCTGATGGGTGTAAAAAATCTGTAAAAAATTCAGATTCACCAATTTGGGGCTGAATCTGAAATTTTTGGGGCTGATTTCTATATAAAAAAATTCAGATTCACCAATTTGGGGCTGAATCTGTAAAAATTTCAGACTGTTTAATATATTCGCTATTTACAGATTTCTGTTTGCATATTTTTCCACCAATTTGGGGCTGATTTACAGATTGCTAAACAGATTTTGTCACCAATTTGGGGTTGATTCTTAAGTTACATTTTTTGAGGTTGATTCTTAAATTTTTGGGGGCTGATTTCTTAATGTAGGGTACATATTTTCCAATAGTTCCACCTAAGAAAGAAGTGTTCTCCTCTAAGATTCGACTGACAAAGTTCGTTGGACTCCCGAAGACAAACACAACTGCTCAAGCTTCATGGAAACCATAGAGATCAAAGTCGTTGGATGCTAGAATGTGTATTTTTACTAAATTTTTTACCACCCAAACACTTGTAGTCAAATAGAAATTACTTGCTCAATGTATTTTTGTTGGTGCATGAAGCTATGTACTTATTGCACCATTCTTTTGTTATACACACTCTTGAATGTATTCCACTTTGATCAAGTAATTCCTATATGTTATGATTAGGGGTAGAATTGGTACAATACCAGTTACTTTTCATCGTTACCACCTACCAACCAATTATAATTGGTAATGATAAATCTCTTACCATTAGCAACCATATAAACCCTTGTACCAACTTAATTGGTAACCAATATAATTGGTTGGTAATGGTAAATTACCAAGTTTTGACATTAATATACAACTCTAAAATTAAATTTCAAATTTAAAAAACAAATATTACATATCAAAATAAACACTTACCAAATTACATATCAATATTAATAGTTCATATAATTTAATGATTCGCGTGGAACTCTAAATTTAAATATTCAAATGCAATATTGTAAGGATTAATTATTTAACAACTACAATAAAATTTGATTGAAACCTTAAAGTATGTTCGTTTGGACCGAGCTAGGACTTGTGACATTTCTTCATTGATTAGAAAGCATTTTGTTAAAAAAATCCAACCAAGTAAAAAGAATGAATCAATAAACGAATATGTCACATAAGTTATACATAATGTGATCAACAACCACTGCTAGAAACACGTGTGATTGCCTCGAAGAGTTGGCTCGGAATATTTCGAGGTTAACTTCGAGGCTCTTACCCTCGACTCTACTCTCGAAAAGATTGTTTCGATACCAAATAGAATCGAAACATTATCGAAGCTGAAATTTGAGACTGATTGGCAACAAAAATTAATTCGAGGTCCTTCTCAAGGCCATATAACAATGAAAAATATTCAAGGTCAAACTTGAGGCCTTATTTGAGGGCAATTAGCCTCGAAACAAGATGAAGGCTATTGTGGATGCTACATTCGTGTGTAGTTTGGCCACATTATTTATTTTCGAGGTTAAATTTAAGGTTAATACTTGAATCTAGTATCCGAGGCTAAAGTCGAGGCCTTCTTTGAGGTTATACTATGTACCAACCACATTAAATGTTACATCTTTCGCCTTTTCTATATCATCTTTACTATACAAGTTCAACTATGAATCCTTAGATCAAACCCTGTCAATCGAAACATTCATTATTCTTCTTCTTTTTTTCCTGAATTTCTCAATTGTGAGATTTGAATCTTTTGCATCCTCAATGTTAAAGAGAGATATTTGAATCTTTTGTTTGTTCAAGTTTGGTGAAAATCAATACTTATTCTTTAATTTTTTACGATATTTAATCATATATATTTAGTTTATTAGTTATGTTTAGTAATTAAACAAATATAATCGTTTTTTAATTTATATCTAATTTAAAATGAAAGGTTGAGAAGTATATGTGATATGTTTGAAATGCAAAACAATAGCTTGAATTAAAATTATTAAAAAAAGGAAGAAAAATGAAATGCCCAAGAAAAAAGTGGTTACTAGCCTCGAAAGAAAGAACTTGAGTGTATATTTGAAGCTAGTAGCATCGAATATAGCCTCGAGTTCTTTGGTTTAAGGCTATGCAAGATTTATAGGGCTAATTTAAGGTCGAGTTTGAGGGACAATTTGAAGGAAATGTTCTCCTAACTTTCAATGCTGAAATCAAGGCTGTCTAATTAACCTTAAGCCATATGTTAGGGCAACATTAAGACTTACTATGTTTATATATATATATATATATATATATATATATATATATATATATATATATATATATATATATATATATATATATATATATATATATATATATATAATTCAAGGCATTAAATCATTTTCATTGATATAATGTTAAAATATTTTGTTCTCACATGCCAAATGGAGAATCACAATTGGATGTACAATAGGAATACATATATCATGTGGGACTGGACTGGTGGGAGTGAACAGTAACTGGAATATATAGAAAGGATTTTTTTTTTGACAACTATTATGAATGGACTACACATGGTGACATGGTGATACACCATTGGCCTAAGTAATGCGTCATTCAAAGGGACCATATATCAAGCTCTAGTGTTAATGGTTTGAACTTCTTTGGAATCGAAATGCATATCTTTGAACATTGAAATCCTCCTCAAAGAATATTTTTTGACGTAGACTAGCCCAATTTTATTCCTCGTCACGAATCATTCGATTTTGACACTTTAATTCATCCTAATGACCAAGATAGTTCGATTTTGGTGACTTCTCACCGCATCTGAACAAGATTTGAGCTCGTTCACTATCCTAAACAAGGCGAGCCTGAACAAGATTTCAGGCTCGACTAAAAAGCTCAGCTCGTTCGATATAAGCTCAAATAGCTTGAATTTTTTTTAAGTTAATATGTTTGAACCAAGTAAAACTATTTAAAGTTCGAAAAAAACTTGACTCGAGCTCGTTTATTTCCTAAACAAGTCAAGCTTGATAAAAAAAGCTCGGTTAAAAATTGGGCTTGACTTGGCCCGAACTCGTTTAACAAATGAATTAAATTTGAACATGCAAACTCGACACGTTCGACTCGAATAACACCCATAAGAATATTTAAAGAATGCATATTGTAGCATCTATAAATTGATTTCAATCAAATTCGTATTGTAGATAAATTTCTTTATTTATTGTTTTTCTTAGTTGTGCACTTGTGCTCACTTTGGCTAGATTTTTTATTAACTTAGAATTGATGTTCCCGGTCCTGTCCTCCCTCTCCTTTTGTAGGCCGCCTCTCCTGCTCAGCCTTCCCATCCAACTCTGTCGCTGAAGTCGCTGCTCCTGCTCAGCCACGCTTTTGCTGTTCATGTAACAGGGTTAGTCTGTGAGCTTTTATTTCAATAAACCTGGGCTTCGTATTTCACATATGGGCCTTAGTCTTCTAAGTAGCGTTGGGATGCAACCCACTTTTAGTTTGCATTTGCTGAATTTCGTAGAATCCGGTTCAGGAAGCAATTTCCCATGAACCCGTCGTCTCCCTTATGTAGCCATCTTGTTGGGCATTTCTGAGTATCCAAATACAAAACAAATTTCCTAAAATCTCTCAACGTCTGAATCCTCAAATTCACCGGTTTCCCTTCGGATCGACTTTTCTCGGTTTCCAAGTTGATTCCTAGGCACTGGTAAGCTCAGATTCGGGTTTATTGTGAACCCCTAGCTGAGAATCTATCAATTCCTTGATGTTCTTCTTACTCCTGGTGTTTTCAGATCTCTCGCTATTCCATTGGTATCAGAGCCACCGATCGATCTTGTGTAGAGATGGTGAATGAAACGCGGCAACACTCGCTCAACGATCTGGCTATTCGGATGGAATGATTGGTAGCGAACGTCGAGTCTGTGAAAATGGGTAACGACGAGCTTCGCCGGAGAAGTGATGAACGAGAAAAGCTAAACGGTGAACGATTGAATCGCATCGAGGCTTTGTTGATGGCGCTAAACAAGGGAAAACTGCCAAAGTGTACTTCGCCTAGATCTCAGGTGGTGGGAGGCAGTTCGGCAGCATGAAGTTCGTCTGATAACTCCCTCCCTTGATGAAAATTGGAATAAATGTTTCAAAGGCTTTGACAGGATGTTTGTGTCAAAGGCCTTGGAGCATTAACAGTTGATGAAATACAAAACATGTCTTATTAGTCCAAATATTATTTAATCTTATTATATACTTCCTTTATATTATATATATATATATATATATGTTTGACTAACCTTTTCAGGAAGTATTTCGAGATTATATCTTTCCTTTAGTACATATTGAGGAGATCAAATTCAAAATAGATCATGGCTTCGGAGTATCCATAAATAGAAGATTCAAGATCAAGTCATGATTCGAAAGAGTCGTTGATGAAGATCTGGTGTTGAAGACCCTCACGCTCCATGCTCTTATATAAAAGAAAGGAAGAAGAAGACAGAGATAACAAGTGCTACACGAGCTTTCATTCATTCAAGCAAGATCTGTCTTCCAAAGGGTCTCTCTGCTAAGCGCTCAAGAGTTTGTTGTTTATTTCAAAGCCTTTGAGAGTCATTGTGAGCTTATAGGATATATTCATTTATAGTGTTACTCGAGAGTTTATAACTCGGGAAGTTGCACTAGGCTATTGATTTGTGAGAGTAAGAGGATTGTACTAGATAGCTGAGAGAGGTGGGGCTCTTCTAGATTGGTCTAGGACTCCAAGGGAACGTGAGTTGACTAGATTGCAATTGTATAGGAGAGAGGCTTCTCGGTGAGCTATTAGGATCCTAAGCTAAGCGAATCAATAAAGCCTTTTGAATCCTAGGGTTGTGGAAGAACACTAGGCGGGGACGTAGGCCAAGTTCGTGTTGAACCTCGTAAACAATTACTCGTGTTCTTTACTTATTGCTTTACCTTATTTCCGCACTTGGTTCGATTGTCTAACTTTGTGATTCAGGTTTAATCTCAAAGTTTTTGGTACAAGTCCAAAAGTCTTGAGACTTTCTGCGAAAAACGGGCATACTCTATTCAACCCCCCTTCTAGAGTATCTTTATATTATTTTGTTTTAATTATCGAACCTTCAATTGGTATCAGAGCTTTACTCACTGATTTTGATCTAACAATCTTGTGAGTTTTTCGATCATGTCTGGTGAAGCAAGCGGAGGATTTGCATAGGGAAGGTCTACCATTAGACCACCACTCTTTGTAGGAAACAACTTCATCCACTGGAGATCCTTGATGAAAATGTTCATTATAGATCAAGATCTGGAACTTTGGAACATTATAGAGAATGGTCCGAAGGTTCCAAAGAAAGACGGACCAAATGGAACCAAAGTCGCGAAGAGCGAGGCTGATTACATCCAAGCGGATCTTGAACTCGTCTCCAAAAACTACAGGGCTATAAACTTACTTTATTGTGGTCTTAGTACTGATGAGTTTAATCTTATTTCATCTTGTAGGTCAGCTAAAGAGATTTGGGACAAGCTGATCGTCACCTACGAAGGAACCAGTCAAGTGAAGGACACCAAAATCAGCATCTTCCTTCGAAAGTATGAACTCTTCAAAATGAAGCCTGATGAGTCCATTAAGGCCATGTTCACACGGTTCACGAAAATCACGAACAACCTTGACTCTCTCGGCAAGACCTTTGAGAATGTTGAAAAAGTGAGGAAGATATTGAGGTGCCTCCCAAAAGACAAATGGGGCCCGAAAGTGACAGCCATAGAGGAAGCCCAAGATCTCACCACTCTACCCCTTGATGACTTGCTTGGGAAGCTGATCACACATGAGATGATTCTCAATGAAGACGATGGAGAACTTCCAGCAAGCACTAAGAACTTGGCGCTCAAGTCTAAGAAGGATGAGCCCAAAGATGTGTCTGATTCTGATGATGAGGACGATGATGAGGATGATCCCTTTGATCTCATTACAAAGGGTCTTTCTCGAATCCTCAAGATGAAGAAGCAATTCAACAACAAAGATAGATCAGAGTCTTCTAAATTTCGAGGTAAGTCTCAATACAATAAATATGACAAGAAGACTAAACCTTTGTCTTGTTTTGAATGTGGTGAAACAGACCATCTAGTGAAAGATTGCCCTCAAAAGAAGAAGAGCCAATTCAAGAAAGGTGACTCAGATTCCGATGATGAAAAGGCCAACCTTTGTCTCATGGCCATAGGAGATGAATCCCATGATAAGCAACTTGAGGTAACCGTAAGAGAGCTTATGGCAAGTCCAAAAGAGGTACTATCGGAATTCCTTTCTAATATGATTGCCAATGAAGAGAAACTTATTGCTCAAACTAACACTCTTATCAGGAAAACCGTGGACCAGGAAAGAAATATTGAGGAACTGTCTAGGCGGGTCAAAAGTCTTGAAACTTCTTATTCAGGTCTTGACATTAAAGTCAAGACTCTTGACTCAAAGAAATCTGAACTCAAGCAAGATCTCTCGTCTCTGATAAGTGAACATCATGACTTAGAGAACGAGAAGATCTCCCTGAATAATAAGATTCAAGACCAACAGACAACCCTCATAAGTTTTACCAAGTCCAAGGGCACTCTTGATAGGATGTTGGGTGAGCAACAAAGTTCTCTAAACAGAAGTGGTATTGATTACAACCCGAGGTTTTTAAAGAAGCAACACATTACCACTTTTGTGAAGGCAAAAGGAAGCAGAACCTCTCCTATATGTCACCACTGTGCGAGAAAGGGACATGTAAGAGAGACATGCCCCTATAGAAGAAAGGATCCTCATATTATTCGCAATACATTTCCTATTCACTTGAGAAAAGAACGGATAATGCAAGTTTGGGTCCCCAAAGGCACTATTTTACCAAATATGGTGATAGCATGCATTTAGAGAGTTATAATAGGTTGCATTTAGCTTAGTTATGATACATATCATGCATGGTTTAAGTATAATTTGCATATTTGTTCTCTGTGTGGTTGGAGTCGGAATCTACATGCTTTTATTGATTATTTCAGGTAATCGTGGATCCGAGGAGGAGACATGGGTTGATAACGCATTGGATGAGAATGTCTAGTTGATCGAAGAAGCTTACATGAAGATCTCAAGAGGTCCTGAGAAGAAGAAGCGAACCTAAACGAAGAACAAGTCTGCAGAAGTTGTCGCCAGACATGCTGAACTTGTTTTGCACTTTCTGGAGGCCTCGGTTGTCCGATCGACTATTATGACCATGCGTTGGAAAGCCCTTTCAGAGGGCTACAACTTTCATGTTGACGTTGAGAGCTGCTTCAAGACGGAATTTCCGTGAAAGACCAATGCAGCGCCCGCCGCATGGTTTGCTGCGCCCGCCGCCAGGGGCGGTATTCATGCTGCGCCCGCCGCATGGTTTGCTGCGCCCGCCGCACGGGTCATCAGCGCAGCGCCGTTTTGAGAAAAACCCTAGTTGTTCTATTTTGTTTGGAGGGCCGACTTGGATGTTTTATTAGGCCACTTTTATGTTATTTTTCATAACTTCTATTCTATTCTTACGTTCTATCGTACAATTAGAGGGAGAGTGATGTTCGCCATGGGCGACTAAACTCTCTTCGTTCTCCTTGCAATTTGAAGCTTTATTTGGATTGAATTGTGAGTTTCTAATTCTTGTTTCTTATTTCCTATATTGAATGTTTCGACTTCTTTGTGCTTGAATGTTTGATTGTTTTATTCTATCTCGACTGATCAACTTGGTAGAATCAATTCAATTGCTAGGGTTTTGTAGATTCCTGATTGCGAACCTTAACCCAAGTGGCAAACTTGTTCCTTTAGGGCTGATTGAACTAATTGAATGAGTAGGAAGTTGAATGTGTTGTTAAATCCTTCTTTAGGGACTGCAAATACCTTGGTTAATCTCTGAACTTAAAGCTATCAATTGGGTTAAATCCTTCTTTAGGGACTGTTCGATTGATAAGGGTTTCTAGGACTGATTGGACTAGTAACTATATTAGGTCGGGACAAGGGCATTCATAGGAAACCTAAAAGGACAAGAGGAAGTTACAATATCAATTCAACCAAATAAAGTGGATAGTTGTAGGTAGAGCGATCTTTCTAAATTATTTTGCATTAATTTGTTTATAGTTTATTTTGTTTTCTTTCCAATCTCAATCAACCAAAAACCCCCCTTTCTACTAATTGGTAAATACACATTGTTGAGAAATACTTGATTCTCTGTGGGATCGACCTCTTACTTGCTTGCTATACTAATTTGTAGGTTTGAGTTTTATTTTGATACGGTTTATGCGACTAAAAACCGCTCATCAAATTGGCGCCGTTGCCGGGGAATCAAGTTTATTTCTTTGTTTTGTGTATTTATTAATTTTTGTTTATATATCTAACTTCGTTGTGAACCTATCTTACGGTTCACAACACCCTTGCTACTAACTTTTTAAGATGTTGAGATTGTTGCAGTTTGAAGGTGAGAACTTTCACCAATATTTCACTAGATTGCATGAGTATGTTAATGACCTTGGTTCATGGGGTCATCAATATGGTGTGCGGGAGATGTGTGTTTGCATATTTGATGGGATGAATGCTGAAACACGAAATCTTGCTGAGTCCATGAGTAATGGAGGCCTATTGGATATGGGACTCTTTGAGATTTGGGATTTTTTCGGCAACATGAGTCGACAGGTTGAACGGGAAGTATCAATCCAAACTCTCACACAAGTGTTGCAGTAGTTGGAAGAAGAACAAATGAGCCGCTGTAAAAAATTGGAGAATCAGATGAGCCAACTCATTCAAATTCTAAGTGCAAAAGGTGAGAAAGAAAGGAGCTTCGAAGAAGAAGATGAGGAATTGGTTGCAGACAACGATAGTGTCTTCGACAATGGAGGAGAGGGTCTAGTGCTTCGTGACTTGGAATCTCATGAGTCGACGCATGAGGTTACATGTGATGTGTCTCCTACTCCATCTGCAACATCCATTCTGAGCTCGCCCATTGATGAACCAAGTCTAGAGCCATCAACTGAGGCTCAAGAGATAATAAAGGTAAACTTTTGCAATCTTGAAGGTAATGGTGATTATGTTGATCCTTTTGATTGCTATTTTGAAAAGCCACCAGCGGAACTGTGTTGGTGGTATCATATTCCTCCTGCAGAGAGTCATGCTAGACTCTTTGATAGATTGAAAGGGTTGGTGAGTTCCACATTTTATGCTTTCAATTTATTGTGCTATGATGTGCCTTGTAAGATGTGTGCACAGGAATATGATAGGCTATTGAGGGCCTTGACGATGTCTGATAGCTATGATCTTGAGATTGAAAATAAGTCAAGTCAATGACATTAAAGAAAGGCGCTTCTCGGGAGGCAACCCGAGGTAAGTTTTAGTTATTTCGATTCCTAGTTAGCTAGTTTCTTTTCAATAAATTAGGTTTTCCATTAGGCATTAGATAGTTGTTCTTGGTTTGGGATAGACTAAGCTTTCAGGAAAGGCCGCCGAAATCCTCAGATCCGACCTATAGAGACCCATCCACCACATTGTGAGTATTTCATTCATCTCTTTCTCTATGTTTTTATTTTTTGTTGTCTTTTATGTTTCATTGAGGACAATGAAAGGTTTAAGTGTGGGGGATGGATTGCATTGCATATAGATAGAGTTTGCATATCATGTTTATTTATGTTTTCATATTTATTTTTACTCATATATCACATTTAAAAAAAAAATCACAAAAATATCATGCATTGCATTTTAGGTGTTATTAAAGATACCCATCTTGGTTTAGTTTGTCCTCTAATTTATTTTTATGATCTTACTTGCATAAATCCCATAATTTGATTGAATTGCTTGAAAATGATTTTGGAGCATGAATTGAGAATATAATTGAGCAAGTATGATTCATAGTTGAGGTTTAATTGAAATCTAATAAAAAAAAACATAACCTTTGTGAGTTTGTTTTAGCCTTATAGGGACTTTATATCTTATTCCCTTTTGCTTTTATTGTGTGATTATACTCTCCATATGCTTCTTATTTCAATACCGTATTGCACATGTTTGTTGCTTGTGAATTTCAAATGATTGAGGCATGTTTTCTTTAGCCATATTATACCCTATCTACCTTACATATTATCCTGTGCTTGAAGCCCATCTGAGCCTTAAAGCCTATCCTTTTTTTATAGCTCCACAAAAATATATCATAGCCAATGATTAGCCTGACCCCATCCGGGAATTAGGAGGAGAATTGGTGAAAAATCTTTATGTTGGAGTAGCTTTGAGTGGAGATGATGTATGTATGGTTGTATATTGCGAGAGGCATAGCCAAAATAAGGTAACCCTTCTTGCATAATAGAGATGACTTGTTACTAGGGGCCTAAGGAGGATAAAATTCACTTAGGAGTAAAAGTCTAGTAAGCTTGGATCTAGGGAGGATAAAATTCACCTAGGGGCAAAAGTAAGCATAAAAGAAAAGAAAAGAAAGTCATCATTCAAATGGAAAAATTGCATAAGTTGTATGGCTATTGAAATCGACGAGTGCTTATTGATGTGTATTGGAGTTTATGTTATTGGAATGGTTTGCGAAGTATGGAAGTTTTGGTGTTGTTCTGGTTGGTTGTTGTTCCTTTTTCCCGGATTTTTAGCACCACAAGCCTAAATATTTCTCATGCCTTATGTTCCTACCAAAGCCCCATTACAACCTTATAAAAGTCCTCATTATGTTGTTTGCAAGTGATAACTTTCACGGTGTACAGAGCATTTTGGATTGAGTTGAGAGTTGGACTTTAAAGACTAAACACATGAGAGCTTGAGTGAAACACATTATCCTGGTGAGGTTGGATTAAATTTGCTTTTACTATTGGATCGCTCATATATTTGCTAGGATATTTGTTTTCTTATTCATGGCTCCTATTGTTTGATGTTGCTTTTCTAAAACTATAGCATGAAGATCTTATTTGTGGGATGATCAATTCTATATTTGTTTTTGATTGCTTGAGGACAAGCAAAAGCTTAAGTGTGGGGGAGTTTGATAGCATGCATTTAGAGAGTTATAATAGGTTGCATTTAGCTTAGTTATGATACATATCATGCATGGTTTAAGTATAATTTGCATATTTGTTCTCTGTGTGGTTGGAGTCGGAATCTACATGCTTTTATTGATTATTTCAGGTAATCGTGGATCCGAGGAGGAGACATGGGTTGATAATGCATTGGATGAGAATGTCTAGTTGATCGAAGAAGCTTACATGAAGATCTCAAGAGGTCCTGAAAAGAAGAAGCGAACCTAAACGAAGAACAAGTCTGCAGAAGTTGTCGCCAGACATGCTGAACTTGTTTTGCACTTTCTGGAGGCCTCGGTTGTCCGATCGACTATTATGACCATGCGTTGGAAAGCTCTTTCAGAGGGCTACAACTTTCATGTTGACGTCGAGAGCTGATTCAAGACGGAATTTCCGTAAAAGACCAATGCAGCGCCCACCGCATGGTTTGCTGCGCCCGCCGCCAGGGGCGGTATTCATGCTGCGCCCGCCGCATGGTTTGCTGCGCCCGCCGCACGGGTCATCAGCGCAGCGCCGTTTTGAGAAAAACCCTAGTTGTTCTATTTTGTTTGGAGGGCCGACTTGGATGTTTTATTAGGCCACTTTTATGTTATTTTTCATAACTTCTATTCTATTCTTACGTTCTATCGTACAATTAGAGGGAGAGCGATGTTCGCCATGGGCGACTAAACTCTCTTCGTTCTCCTTGCAATTTGAAGCTTTATTTGGATTGAATTGTGAGTTTCTAATTCTTGTTTCTTATTTCCTATATTGAATGTTTCGACTTCTTTGTGCTTGAATGTTTGATTGTTTTATTCTATCTCGACTGATCAACTTGGTAGAATCAATTCAATTGCTAGGGTTTTGTAGATTCCTGATTGCGAACCTTAACCCAAGTGACAAACTTGTTCCTTTAGGGCTGATTGAACTAATTGAATGAGTAGGAAGTTGAATGTGTTGTTAAATCCTTCTTTAGGGACTGCAAATACCTTGGTTAATCTCTGAACTTAAAGCTATCAATTGGGTTAAATCCTTCTTTAGGGACTGTTCGATTGATAAGGGTTTCTAGGACTGATTGGACTAGTAACTATATTAGGTCGGGACAAGGGCATTCATAGGAAACCTAAAAGGACAAGAGGAAGTTACAATATCAATTCAACCAAATAAAGTGGATAGTTGTAGGTAGAGCGATCTTTCTAAATTATTTTGCATTAATTTGTTTATAGTTTATTTTGTTTTCTTTCCAATCTCAATCAACCAAAAACCCCCCTTTCTACTAATTGGTAAATACACATTGTTGAGAAATACTTGATTCTCTGTGGGATCGACCTCTTACTTGCTTGCTATACTAGTTTGTAGGTTTGAGTTTTATTTTGATACGGTTTATGCGACTAAAAACCGCTCATCATATGGTTTATCCCAATAAAGGATCTAAATTTGCTCACTGGTCTAACCAAAAAGGTTGATGTTTGTTTTGCAGGAGATCACCAAGGTGAAGGAGCAAAAATGGATTATTGATAGTAGATGCTCGAGGCATATGAGTGGAAGGAGTTCTCTCTTTCATAATCTAAAGAAGCCATCCACTGGAACAATCACTCTTGGTGAAAAAGGAAAGTGCGACATCGTTGGTATTGGTAGTGTTGGGAGTGATCCTAACCACTGTATTAAAAATGTTTATCTTGTTAATTGTTTGAAGTATAATTTGCTTAGTATTTCTCAACTATGTGATTATGGTAATGATGTTGGATTTAACAAGAAAAGATGTTTAGTGCACAGAGAAGATACAGGTGAAATAGTTCTAATTGTCTATCGTTATAACAACATCTATGCCGTGAATGCTGAGAAAGTGGCACAAGGAAGCTTATCTTGTCTAAAGGCTTTGACGGACGATCCAAAGCTCTGGCATAGGAGACTCGGTCATGTAAGCCCACATACACTACAAAAGCTTGTGACCAAAGGGCTTGTAAGAGGACTACATGAGATGGACTTCAAAGGTATTGAGATGTGCAAAGCATGCACACGAGGTAAACAAACACGTAGCTCTTTCAAACCCAAAAAGGTTGTAAGTACTTCTAGACCCCTTGAACTTTTACATATGGATTTATGTGGTCTTATGCGAGTCAAATCTCCCATGGTAAAAAGTACATGCTTATTGTTGTTGATGATTTATCAAGTTATATTTGATGAATGCAATGACGGTTCTTTGAGTGAAAGTGTTGCAGATATAGATCTTAACATCCATGCAGAGAACGAGGAAGGTGATGAATCTGCTACCAAGAACACAGAGAAGAGGAACATGCAGGAACAGATTCTCAACACTGAAGAATTGGCCCAAGGTGTTGAAGATTCGTCCAAAGCCCTTGGTGTCCAATCCAACAGTGTTGAGACGTCAGAAACTGCTGTAACTGAACCTAACAGGACCACGGAGTCAGATGTACTACAAGTCAATCCTACTGGTGTGACGAATCAAGGAGCTGAGACGAGCAAAAGGAAATTCAAATACTCCTCATCACACTCTTTAAAGGATATCATTTATGACCCTACTTCTACTGTTCAGACTCGTTCTAAACTTAAAGATCTTTGTGCTTTTCACGCGTTTGTTTCTCTTATTGAGCCAAAGAAGGTAGATGAGGCACTTCATGAGCCAAACTGGATCATTGCTATGCAAAGTGAGCTTAACGAATTTGAAAGGAACAAAGTCTGGACCTTGAAGCCTAGGCCAAAGCATCAATCAGTCATTGGCACACGATGGGTATTTCGAAACAAGCTAGATAAGAATGGTAAGATTGTGAGGAACAAGGCAAGGCTTGTTGCTCAAGGCTAGAATCAAGAGGAAGGTATTGACTACGAGGAGACCTTTGCTCCCGTAGCCAGGCTTGAAGACATTCGCATTTTATTAGCATTTGCATCTTTTATGAGCATAAAGTTATATCAAATGGATGTCAAGTGTGCTTTTCTTAATGGTTTCTTAGAAGAAGAAGTATATGTGGCTCAACCCCCAGGTTTTGAAAGTTCAGAATTTCCCAATCATGTTTATAAACTTGACAAAGCGCTTTATGGTTTGAAACAAGCCCCAAGAGCTTGGTATGAGCGCTTGTCAAAATATCTTTTAGAAAATGATTTTAAAAGGGGGTTGATCGACAAGACTCTTTTTATCAAAACCAAAGGAAAGGACATTTTGGTTATTCAAATCTATGTTGATGATATATTATTTGGTGCTACTAACACATCTTTGTGCAAGGGATTTTCTGACATCATGTGCAGTGAATTTGAGATGAGCTTGATGAGTGAACTCAACTTCTTTTTGGGATTACAAGTTCATCAATCCAAGAAAGGGATCTTTGTCAACCAAAGCAAGTACACTAAGGATCTCTTGAAGAAGTTCAAGATGGATCAATCCAAGGCAGCCAAGACTCCCATGAGCTCAACATTGTCTCTAGATCAAGACAAGACTGGAACAAGTGTCAATCAAAAGGAGTATTGAGGAATGATTGGATCTTTATTATATCTCACGGCTAGTAGACCTGACATCATGTTTAGTGTTTGCATGTGTGCTAGGTTTCAAGCTGATCCTAAAGAATCTCACCTCGTGGCTGTGAAGAGGATCTTTCGATATCTCAATGGCACTAAGGAGCTTGGACTATGGTACCCAAAGCAAAAGATTTCACTTTAATTGGATATTCTGATGCAGATTTTGCAGGCTATAAGGTGGATAGGAAGAGCACATCAGGATGTTGCCAATTCTTAGGAGCATCTTTGATCAGTTGGCACTCAAAGAAGCAAAACTCAGTTGCTCTATCCATTGCAGAAGCCGAATACATTACAGCTGGAGCCTGTTGCTCCCAAATCCTTTGGATAGCTCAACAAATGCGAGATCTTGGCATCAACCTCAAAGGTATCCCAATTAAGTGTGACAATACAAGTGCCATATCCATCACTAAGAATCCTGTTCGGCATTCATGGACCAAACATATTGATGTAAGTCATCATTTCATTAGAGATCATGTTGAAAAAGGTGATGTGTCCATATCCTCTATTTCTATTGATTATCAATAGGCTGACATTTTTACTAAGCCTTTGGCAGAGGACAGGTTCACCTTCATAAGACGAGAGATTGGGATGCTTAACAAGGATGCACTTTCGTAGGGGGAGCTTTCCCTTTGCGAAAGATATATTCCACTTAGTGTCAAGACCCTTGAGAACTATGTCAAGGTGTGTGAACTAAATGGTGGATTACATATATCGGATCATATATTTTTGGTTAATATCTTTTTAGATATTTAATCAATTATATTTGTTTTAATCGGATTTCAAAAATTGCCCTTTTACTGATTTTCTTAACCGTTAAAGATATTTTATTTTTGGAACTAGATATTTTGGTTATTCAGTCCGATTTTAATGGAAAATTTGAATTTTGAATTGGAAACCTTTCAAATTGGAAATGTGATGATTTCTTTCCTTGGAACTCTAAACCCGTCCCATCACTCCCTCTACTTAAACTCAATCTTGTACCCGATTACAACCCACACTCAAAACTAATCCAAACCCCTCACCTTCTCCTTCTTCAACCTCTCAATCTGTTCTAAGAAAACCCTAGCCGATTTCCTCCATGGCACCCAAAACCAAGAAAGCTGTCACACCCAAAAGACTTGGCGCCACCCCCAAGAGACGTCAGGCCACTGCTACCTCTCCCACACCTGAAACCGCTCCTCAAGCTATCGTCCCAACTGTCGTCCAGAGCACCATCGCTGAGAGCACGGCCATTGTTCCCAAGGGCTCTCAAAAGCGCTCTGCTAAGAAGCCGATCAGTGCTAAACAGAAAGGAAAGAGGAAGATTTTGGCTGAGGAAGTGGACGAGGAAGAGGAGGAAGATGACCTAGACGCCCTCCTGGAAAGAGATGCTGCCAAGGAAGCCGAGGAGGAGGCCTTGAGGAAGAAAAAGGCCGATGAGGAGGCCGAGATTGCTAAGAAACTGGCAGAGGAAGAAGCTGAGCGGATTCGGAAGGAAGCCGAAGACGAGGAGGTTCCATCCGAGGAGGAGCCTGAGGAAGAAGAAGAAGAGCAAGAAGGATCTGGAGATAACGAGGATGCTGAAGGAGATGAAGCGGGGTCCGGTGAGGACTCAGGGTCTGAGGAAGAGGAGGAAGAATCTCCCTCTCCTTCTCCTCCTCCTCCCCTGTCTCCGAAGAAGCGGAAAGCCCCTGCTGCTGTCAAGCCTCCATCCCCCAAGCGTACCAGGAAGGGCACTGTCAAGAGTCTTGTAGCGCCTGTCAAGAGAGTTGCTCCAACAGTTGCTCGCAGAAAGAATGCCGACCCCCCGGCCTATATCCAGGTAAATCAATCTTTGCCCTCCTCTTGGTTTCAAGATGCTGAGACTATTGGTAAGTGGGTAGACGAGTTTCGAACTCGTAAGATTAGCTGTTCTGATTTTTTGGATTTTAAGTTCTTCGAAGCTTTGAAGTTACCATGCATTGAGCTTCTCAAAAATTCCCCAGCCTGGACCCTTCTTAACCTTAAAACTGTCTACTACCCCCAGCTTACCCGAATTTTCTACATTAACCTAAAAGCCAAAAACGACACCGATGGTTGGTCTTTGGAGTCTGTTGTCAAAGGGGTTAGAATCTCTCTCAACTCAAATGATTTTGCAGATTTCCTTGGCTTACCTACCCCAGTTCCACCCTCTAAAATACACCCCTCAAAAGAGAATTGCATCATCCTTGCCCGAGCCAAGTACCTCCTACCTGAAGCATCCAACAACTCCTCAAAGCAACTCACCCACGCATCCCTAACCCTTGAGGCAAAAATTATTTTCAACATCATTGTTCGATGCCTCTTACCCCGTCTTAACTCTGGCTTACTCCTTACTGACAAAGCCATGGTCCTGCTCTACCGCATCTTAAATGGCCTTGACCTTGATCTGGCCAATACTATCCTTGGAACCATGGCTCGTGCCAGAAAAGGCTCTCCCCTCCCCTTTGCTACCCTTTTGACCCCACTCTTCAAAGCTTCTGGAATTGATGTCAAAAATGAAGGGATGAACAGGTTTTGTCTTTCATCAAGGGGGAGATTAATAACTCCCTCCCTTGATGAAAATTGGAATAAATGTTTCAAAGGCTTTGACAGGATGTTTGTGTCAAAGGCCTTGGAGCATTAATAGTTGATGAAATACAAAACATGTCTTATTAGTCCGAATATTATTTAATCTTATTATATACTTCCTTTATATTATATATATATGTTTGACTAACCTTTTCAGGAAGTATTTCGAGATTATATCTTTCCTTTAGTACATATTGAGGAGATCAAATTCAAAATAGATCATGGCTTCGGAGTATCCATAAATAGAAGATTCAAGATCAAGTCATGATTCGAAAGAGCCGTTGATGAAGATCTGGTGTTGAAGACCCTCACGCTCCATGCTCTTATATAAAGGAAAGGAAGAAGAAGACAGAGATAACAAGTGCTACACGAGCTTTCATTCATTCAAGCAAGATCTGTCTTCCAAAGTGTCTCTCTGCTAAGCGCTCAAGAGTTTGTTGTTTATTTCAAAGCCTTTGAGAGTCACTGTGAGCTTATAGAATATATTCATTTATAGTGTTACTCGAGAGTTTATAACTCGGGAAGTTGCACTAGGCTATTGATTTGTGAGAGTAAGAGGATTGTACTAGATAGCTGAGAGAGGTGGGGCTCTTCTAGGACTCCAAGGGAACGTGAGTTGACTAGATTGGAATTGTATAGGAGAGAGGCTTCTCAATGAGCTATTAGGATCCTAAGCTAAGCGAATCAATAAAGCCTTTTGAATCCTAGGGTTGTGGAAGAACCCTAGGCGGGGACGTAGGCCAAGTTCGTGCTGAACCTCGTAAACAATTACTCGTGTTCTTTACTTATCGCTTTACCTTATTTCCGCACTTGGTTCGATTGTCTAACTTTGTGATTCAGGTTTAATCTCAAAGGTTTTGGTACAAGCTCCAAAAGTCTTGAGACTTTCTGCGAAAAACGGGCATACTCTATTCAACCCCCCTTCTAGAGTATCTTTATATTACTTTGTTTTAATTATCGAACCTTCATCGTCTGCGGGGGCGCCGCCACCAGAACCGCCAGATCCACTAAATCTGGGCTCATCCAGCCCAAATCGCAATCAGACCGAATTGGGTTCGGGTGATCAGACTCATCTAGGCAGCTTGGCCACTAGGCTCTCTAAGGTTGAATTTCCTAAGTTTACTAGTGAAATGGTGCGAGAATGGGTGTCCAGATGTGAGCAGTTCTTTTATATGGATAACACAGCACCAAAAATTAAGGTGCGATTGGCATCTTTGCACATGGAGGGTCAAGCCCTACAGTGGCACCACAATTTCATCCGTGGAAGGTATGATCGCTACCCCTTTTGGAATGAATATGTGTTGGAAATTTCTGCTAGATTTGGGAAGCTTTTTGACGATCCTCTTGTTGAGTTGGTGAATCTGAAACAACCAGAATCTGTATTGGGATTCTGAGGCAAGTTTGAGTGTGCTCTGAATAGGATGAATCTCTCTAAAGAGCATGACCTTAGTATATTCCTCGCCAATCTCTACCCACACCTCCAAACACATGTTCGACAGTTCAATCCCACTTCGTTGGATGAAGCTGCTAGATTAGCCCAGCTGTATGAATCTACCATCCAATTAACACCACAAAAAGCCTATCCCACCAAATCCACCTCATTCCACAAGCCAAACACCACAACCCACAAACCTAACAAAGCTCCCCACCATAGAGCTCCCTTTGATCCATCCACTGCTTCAAAATCTATCCTTGAAACTCCAGCCAAGCCAGCCAAAAAGTTCTCGCAAGAGGAGATGCAGGAAAGGCGTAGTAAGGGATTGTGTATGTTTTGTGATGAAACATACACACCGGGCCACCATCTAAAGCATCGAAAGGAAATTTATGTGATAGATGACGAGGTTGAGCGCCCTGCAGAGATTGAGGAGTTGGAAGCAATGACCGAGGAGTCTAAGGAAGGGGATGAGATAGCAGCACCAACCCGGGTATCCCTCAACGCTTTGAAGGGTACAGATAACTATCATTGTATGCGGGTAGTGGGTCAACATGGCAAACGGAAGTTGCACATCCTCATCGATCCGAGGAGCTCACACAATTTCGTTGATATTGATACTACCAAGGAACTTGGGTGCCCATTAGTGGAGATTGATCCTCAAATTGTGAGTGTGGCCGATGGGTATAAAATGGCCGCTGATTTCAAGTGTGAAGACTTCAAATGGCTGTTACAAGGCTATGAGATGAGAGCAGACGTTATGACTCTTCCCTTGGGTTGTTGCGATGTGATTTTGGGGATACAATGGCTCACCACTGTGGGTCCAATTTTGTGGGATTTTACTAAGATGAGAATAGAATTTACACAGGAAGGAAAGAAACATGTCATTCGAGGGGTGAGTAATGCCAAATGCAGGCCAGTGAAGGGAAGCAGTCTCAATAGAATTTTCAGAGGGGGACCACAATTGGCATTGCTTCAGGTCTGCGATGGGAATAAAGGAGATGAAGTGCACCTAAGCCACATTAATGCCAAGAAGGAGGAAACTATCAGTGATGCTCAGCTGCAACAGATACTTGACTTCTTTGTTGAAGAAGGATGGATTTGTGTGGACACCGGAGGCTGCCCAAGCATTTGAGCAATTGAAAGAAGCTATGTCATCGGCTCCTGTTCTGGCCCTTCCAGACTTTGACAAACCTTTCGTGGTTGAAACTGATGCTTCGAAGATTGGTTTGGGGCTGTTCTAATGCAAGACCACCACCCCATATGTTTCATCAGCCGCGCCTTGGGTCCCAAACATCAATCTTGGAGCGCCTACCTCTCACACAAACCTTTCATTATCAAAACCGATCAGAAGAGTCTAAAGTATCTACTAGAGCAACGAGTTTCAACACCGTTCCAGCAGATGTGGCTATCAAAACTAATGGGGTACAACTACGAGATTCAGTATAGGAAGGGGGCTGAGAATACCGTGACAGATGCTCTGTCTAGGGTGGATGGTGCACAACTTTTACATATCACCCTCACACAGGCTCATCAGGGGTTCTACGAATCCATAAAGCATCTGTGGGAATCTAACCCTACCTTGAAGCAACTGACCTCCGATCTTCAAGCTGATAAACAGTCCCACCCTCAGTTCACCTTTGTAAACGGTGAATTGCGACGGAAAGGGAAGTTAGTAATCGGGAATGATAATGAGGTAAAGTCCCATGTTCTGAAATGGCTACACGACTCTCCAGTTGGGGGCCATTCGGGTCGAGACACTACTTTGCAGAGGGTACGTTCCTTATTTTTCTGGAAAGGCATGACCAAAGAGGTCCAAAAGTGCGTCCGTAACTGCTAAGTATGCCAGATGAATAAGTATGATCAGGCTGCAAATCCGGGTCTCCTACGACCAACGTCCATTCCACAAGGTGTGTGGCTCGAAATTAGCATGGACTTTATTGAAGGGTTACCACCTTCCTTCGGCAAACACACCATTTTGGTGGTGGTTGATCGTCTAAGTAAGTATGCTCATTTCCTCGCCCTCTCTCATCCATATACGACTCTTGATGTGTCCCAAGTGTACCTAGATAACGTGTTCAAGCTACATGGGATCTCTCACACCATTATCAGTGACCGTGATCCGATTTTCTTGAGTGAGATCTAGAAAGAGTTGTTCCGAGTGCAGGGAACTGACTCGAACTATTCCACAGTATACCATCCACAATCGGATGGTCAGACCGAGGTCACCAATAAAACTCTCGAGATGTATCTTCGTTGTATGACTCCCGATACCCCGCATAGCTGGTCAAAGTGGCTCCCGCTAGCCGAATGGTGGTACAACAACTCGTATCATGCGTCGATCAACACTACTCCCTTCGAGATTGTGTATGGCCAAGCAGCTCCACTTCACTTACCATACCTTCCTGGTGAAAGCACTTCTATGATAGTTGATCGTAGTTTGCAGAAGCGTGAAGAGGTGATTAATTTGATGAAATTTCATCTTCTGAGAGCTCAGAACAGGATGAAGCAGTATGATGATAACCATGGAAGTCATAGGGAGTTAAATATTGGGGAGTGGGTATATTTGAAGTTGCAGCCTTATCGGCAGCATTCGGTGAGAACTAGAGCCCCTCACAAGCTAGCCCCAAGGTTTTATGACCCGTTCCAGATTGAAGATAAGATTGGGAAAGATGCATATAAGATGAATCTTCCTAGCTCGGCAGCCATTCATCATACTTTCCATGTCAGCCAGCTCATGCTTTGCCCAAATCCGCCCTCTTTAGTGAATCCCCTATGACCTTAGTTTGTACTTGACCTGGGAGAGGATAAAATGCCAGTGGTTGTGCTAGAGTGTCGAATGGATCGAAGGGGCAACACAACGGTCACTAAGGTCCTCATCAAATTGCAAGGGCTCCCCGTCGAGCAAGCTACATGGGAGTTCTACCATGATTTCATCGCCAAGTACCCTGATTTCGAAAAATAAAGATGCAGATGTTATCCTTGGGGACAAGGATCTTCTGAACGAGGAATTATCGTAATAGGGTTAGCCTGTGAGCTTTTATTTCAATAAACATGGGCTTCGTATTTCACATATGGGCCTTAGTCTTCTAAGTAGCGTTGGGCTGCGACCCACTTTTAGTTTGCATTTGCTGAATTTCGTAGAATCCGGTTCAGGAAGCAATTTCCCGTGAACCCGTCGTCTCCCTTATGTACCCATCTTGTTGGGGATTTCTGAGTATCCAAATAAAAAACAAATTTCCTAAAATATCTCAACGTCTGAATCCTCAAATTCAACAGTTTCCCTTCGGATCGACTTTTCTCGGTTTCCAAGTTGATTCCTAGGCACTAGTAAGCTCATATTCGGGTTTATTGTGAACCCCTAGTTGAGAATATATCAATTCCTTGTTGTTGTTATTACTCCTGGTGTTTTAAGATCTCTCGCTGTTCCAGTTCATCCCGCTGCACCTGCCCTTCGTGGGTCCTGGAATTTTCATGATGAAAGGAGTGGGCTTAAGAAATTTCGTCTGAGTGGGATGACCCTAAATTTTCACATGAAGCGGGCTTTACAAAATTTCACCCATTGCTCTTTTTTATCAGGAACCGCCCAACAGGTAAAAACCCCTAAAACTCTATTTCTCGCTTGTCGTCCAACTCTCAGCACCTCCAATGCCGACAGTGCTTGTCCTCCCTCTCCTCTTCTACACACTTCCCATGGAGTTTTTCTGAAGCATTCCTTGGTCAAACTCTGCCGCTGAGTTGTTGTTTGAAGTCTTCCATTTATGAGCCTGCACCTGCATCTACCTGATTTTTTGTTCGACCTCTTATTCCCTTTCTCTGCTTCAAGCCGATTTTTCTCAGCCATTTCGCTTGTACTACTGACTGAGTCTGCTCCTGTCTCTCAAGTAAGCGAACTCGTTTCTTCTTGTTTTGTTTTCTTGCTCTCTTGAACTTACTATCAATTACTTGTAGAAGCTTGTTAGATGTAAAAAAAATTTCAATGTATTCTAGGATTGTTTATAAATTACAAAGCACTGTTCTAATGTTTGCATGGTGACGGGTTTGGTGAGGGCGAAATTAATGTGTTGTTCTCGTTCTCATCCATTTTTGTTGTTGTTTGTAGATAAGCTGAATTTGTTTAAGCTATGCAGTAAATGGATTTCAAGTTCTCTCTTTTCTAACATTGGGAAAGGTTGAATTTGGTGTGTGATTCCCCATTTAAATTTGAGGAAATTGGGAAATTGAGAAAATTTCAGGAAAGTTTCAATAGGAAATTGAGCCAACAATATTTGAAAGGTATGTAAATTAAATTTCAGGAAAGCTTTGCTATTTGCATTTTAAACTGCATATATTTTATGGAATTTGGCTTGCAAGTTGAAATAGTTATAGTTGATCTTGTAATTTAGTTTGATGTTTGTGATTTAAATTATGCAGTTCAATTATGTAGCTCCTTTGTTTAAATTAAGCTTGTTGACAATTCATCATGCAATTCTATGGTCATTTTTTTTATTCGCTTTGCTTTTTTTTTTTTTATCATTCTCTTAGGAGGAATTTGATGACCTAGTTATTTACTACTCACTTTCCTTATTTTCAATGGAATGGTGAAGCTCGTCTCTTTAATATGAAGACCTCAAATTCATCACAATCAGTTGAAGAGGCTCAAGTTCAACTACTCAAGGATGAGATAAAAGAGATTTGATCAACTTTGTAAGAATTCATGCAATAACAACAAAACCAACAAAAAGAGTTCATGGCTTCATGCAGCAATCTGTTCAACTTCAAGGAGGTCAAAACAAGATGTCTGTTGTGAGCTGAATCTGCCGTGTTTTACAGTAACATTTATATCGACTTCTGCATACATTTCATTCATTTGGGCTAAGATAGTACAGAATCTATGTGGTTTATGTTTATTTGCCAAATTATGGAATCTATACCAGTTTCTATTTAATTTCGCAGAACTCAAGGCATACACCAATTCTAAGGAAGGTCAGAAAAGCTCGGAAAACAACTACAGAAGTCCAGAATCCGAGAGTACAGAACCAGGACAAACCGAGGTGAAGCCAGAGCTACTCTATGTCGAGTACACCTTACTCGATCTCGAGTAGAGAAACCGAGCAGACTTGGTCGACAAAGCCTGGTGTTATGAGCTGAATCTGCCATGTTTTACAGTAACTTTTATATCGATTTCTGTATACATTGCATTCATTTGGGCTTAGATAGTACATAATCTATGTAGTTTATGTTTATTTGCCAAATTATGGAATCTACACCAGTTTCTGTTTAATTCGCAGAAATCGAGGCATTTTACAGCAATTCTACAGAAGGTCGGAAAACCGCTACAGAAGTCCAAGGTCAAAGCAGCGGAACCAAGCTGAAAGTCAGGGTAACTCGATCTCGAGTTGACCCTAGTCGACATAGACGAGCATGTCCGAGCAGGCCTTGTCGACGGAGACTGATCGAGAAAGCCAGACCAACCCGGCTCCGGACCCAACTCGATCTCGACAAGCCCTAGTCGAGATCGACGAAGCCCAGACGCCACACCCGGAGTCGACAAGGAGAGAAGCCGAGGACGAGGACGCCGAGCAACCCTACTCGATCTCGACAAGCCCTAGTCGAGATCGACAAGACCCACCGTGCCAGTCCGAGTCCCTGCCGAGGAGAAGCCTGCTCGACCAGACGTGCACCACTCTAGTCGATCTCGAGGACCCTTTGTCGAGGTCGACGAGCGCCTGAGTCCAGATCCGAGCTTGCCGAGTAGAGCAACCCGAGGAAGCCTAGTCGACAGAGCCATCCTACTCGAGATCGACAAGGCTTTGTCGAGGTCGACGAGCCCAGTGAGCCAAGTCCGAGCACATCGAGCAGATCTAGCCGAGGAGTCCAGTCGACGACCAAACCCTACTCGAGGTCGACGAGCCGTGATCGAAGTCGAGTAGACCAGTTTCCAGGAGCTTCTCGACGAAGAACAAACCGACTAGAATTGGGATTCCTTGGGGCCGAAGGAGGAAGATTCTATCCAAATCCATCAAGTTCTATCTATGGAAGACGCAATCTATCAAGACATGAAGACTTACCCTATTTAGTTTTATCTTTTCCTTTTAGATTTCTTTCCATAAAACAATTTATTTATCTTTTAGCAATTTAGATATAATTTAGATATAGATAGATATCTTCTTTCCTAGAATAGCTAGGGAAAGAAGACTATAAATAAGGCCCTAGGGGGCTCAGTTTTATTCATTCCATATCACAATTCAATTTCAGAGACAATTAGTTAGTTCCACAGAGAAGTTTAGGAGTTCTAAGGTTTTTAGGGTTTTGGCTTTCTGCGAAAGTTGATTGCCGGAATTGTAAAGGCTTTTGAATATAGTTAATGCAAGTTTCTTTTTATACATCAATGTCTGCGATTGCGAAGAGGCGTGAGTAGTCCACCCACTTCTGGGGCTGGGGTGAGCCCGACGGTGGCCATGTGAAGCGATGCGATAAAGGTCAGATCTTTTTGTGCAATTCATCTTCTATCCCTATGAGCATGATTCTTTTGCGAGAGTTGAAGGTGATCCTTGTTTGTGTTATTGAAGCGAAAGTGATCTTAATGCAACTTGGATTAATTATGTGAAAAAGGGTTAGTAACAATTAGGGTTTATGCGAGAGCCTCTATTTGCCTATTTGTTAATAACGAAAGTTATTTGATGGAAAACATGATCTTTTATGCCTTTATGTGTTACTTTGCATGGTTATCGTTGTGGTGTTGAAACCCTGGCTTTGGAATTCCTTTTTTATACTGAATTTATTTCGTCGGAAAGTCTGAGTTTTGGTTCGAAAATTTGCCTTTTAAAGTTTCTGTCTTTTACTGTACTCGACATAGAGGAGACCTTTGTCGATCTCGAGTAAGCCATGGTCGAGATCGAGTACACTTGTCTTCGTCGAGTTGTGTTGTTTTCGATTCTGAGTTCATTGTTGTCGATCTCGAGGAGCTGCTTGTCGAGATCGACCAGCCTGTTGCTTTGCTTTTCGTTTCTACTTTGCTTTGCTTTATTTCTTGCCTTGTTCTTTGCTTTTGTTCTTTATTTTCTTCTTTTATTTCTGCGTCTTTTCTGTGTTTCTGTCCTTCTGCTGCCTTATCTGTGAGAATTTACAGCTACCTGAGAACTGCTGACGTGCTTCCTCGTGGATTCGATCCTGACTTTTCTCTTACTACAACGGGAGGAAGTCTTGTATTTATTTGCTGAGACAGGGAATTCAGTCTGAACTTGATTTTATATTTATTTCATACTTGACCATCCTCCTGCAACAACACCTGGTCGAGGAAACCAAGTCCGAGGCAACCTGACTCCGGAAGCCAACTCGATCTCGACAAGACCTAGTCGAGATCGACTACACCTTAGCGCCACACCCCGAGTCGACGAGAAGAGGAGCTGATCGAGAAGCCAAGGACGAAGACGCCGAGCAACTCTACTCGATCTCGAGGAGATCCTTGTCGAGCTCGAGTAAACCCTGACGCCAGTCCGAGTCCATGCCGAGGAGGAGTCCTCGACATCACCAGAGAGTCATCTTCAACCACACCCCTAGTCGATCTCGAGAAGCCCTAGTCGAGATCGACGACACCCAGGAGCCCAGATCCGAGCCATGTCGAGCAGATCTACCCGAGCCGGGCCAGTCGGCCATAATCCTACTCGAGATCGACTAGACCTTTGTCGAGATCGAGTAGACCTCCAGAGACGCGTTACTCGGTTCGACGAATCCTACTCGACTTGGAGTTACTTGGGCACGAAGGAAGTCGAGATTGGCCGAAATCTATCATCATCTATCTATGGAAGGAAGATCTATCAACATGAAGACATATTACCTAGTTTTGATATAGTTTTCCTATAAAGATTTATTTCCCTTAAGTATTTTATTTATCATTAAGCATTTTAGATATAATTTTAGATATAGATAGGAGATTCTATCCTTGATTAGCAAGGATTAGAAGGCTATAAATAAAGCCCTAGGGGCTGGTTTTTCATATATTCAGAAACACAATCAATTTCATTCAAGTAAGTAGGAGTCGAGAGAGAGAGTTTGTAGCAAGCAAGGTGGAAAGGCGAAAGCGGATTCGTCTTGTGGGCTGTAAGCTTTCTTTATTTAAATTCAATGCAAGTTAGTTTCTTTTGTTATTTAATGTCTTTCTTGATAATGAAGAGCGAGTAGTCCACCCACTTCTGGGGCTGGGGTGAGCCCGACGGTGGCCATGTGAGATGATGCGGTAAAGGTCAGATCTTTTTATGCAATTCGTCTTCTATCCCTATGAGCATGATTCTTTTGCGAGAGTTGAAGGTGATCCGTGTTTGTGTTATTGAAGCGAAAGTGATCTTAATGCAACTTGGGTTAATTATGTGAAAAGGGTTAGTAACAATTAGGGTTTATGCGAAAGCCTCTATATGCCTATTGCTTAATAACGAAAGTTGTTTGATGGAAAGAATGATCTTTTATGCCTTTATGCGTTACTTTGCATGGTTATTGTTGTGGTGTTGATACCCTGGCTTTGGAAGTCTTTTATATATTGAATTTATTTCGTCGAATTTCTGAGTTTGTGTTCGAAATTGCAATTTACGTTTTCTGTGTTCTAGTCGAGATAGAGGAGAAGCTTGTCGATCTCGGGTAGCCTGTACTCGATATCGAGTAGAACTAGTCTAGGTCGAGTTGAGTTTTCTTCTGTTGTCATCGATTTTTAGTTTCTGCCGACTTGCTGTTGTCGATCTCGAGTAGGCTTTAGTCGAGATCGAGTACGTCTGTTGCTTTGTTTTATTTTCTGCTTTGCTTTTGTGTTTTATGCTTTTATTTCTGTCTTTATGTTCCTGTCTTTTCTGTTGCTTTTGTGAGATCTGTTGCTACCTAAGAACTGCTGACGTGCTTCCTCGTGGATTCGATCCTGACAACCTTCTACTACAACGGGAGTAAGTCTTGTATTTATTTGCTGAGACAGGGAAGTCAGTCTGATCTATACTTTATATTTATTTCATACTTGACCATCCTCCTGCAACAACAATGTCTACTTCGAATGGTTCAAACTCCAACCCAACTCCCTAGTGCTACTGTTTATGGTAGGCTGCAAGAGATGATCTTTTTCTGCATTTTGCTCATCTCATGTTACAAACTATGACACATAGAAGTAGCCTGGGGGTATATTTTGTATTTTTTGTTGATGGAAATAAGTACTATTTTATGGTTGCATTGGTTATGTGACTTGAATGATCAAAAGTTTTAAAGGTTGAATTCGTAGCAATCACGCGTGTTTCTAGCAGTGAACAATATGTAGAATCTATTACATAATTAAAAATGCGACAAACAATTTGCATGATCAAAGATGAAATTTTCTAAGTGACAAACATTCTACATAATATAGATAATAATATACTATAAATTTGCACGAAGACAAAGTAACAAACAATCTACAAAATATTCAATTTTATTATTTTGTAAATTTTTCTAGTATATTATATGTAGATTAAATTAGCTATTGAATGATGTTCTCATAAAAAAAGTTACTAAAAAAATCAAAAGCTTAGGAATTTAACATCTTTTATATTTTATTTAAGATTTTAATTAAATTTTATTTTTTTAAATATATATACATGTAATTGGTTGGTAATGGTAATACCAACTTCGGCAAACTCATTACCATTACCAACCGACTTTAAGGAATTGGTTCGGTAATACCATACCAATATAATTGGTTACCAATTTATTCGATACCAATTTAAATTGGTTCGGTTGGTAACGAATTGATTGGTTTGTCTTGTTACATTTTGCCCAGCCCTATTTATGAACTTATGATCATGGAAGTTGGAACAAAGCCCTTTTATGCTTCTACATCTTCATTAATTGATAGTAGAAACAAATGTTGCATTGTGCTAATTCAATTATCTTCTTCTATTAGCGTCATGTGGAAAGCTTACTACTAATTGTAAAATTTGTCATCATTTGTTCTCTAATTTAGTGAAAAGTAGGCAAACATACAAAAGTCATCAAGTGATGAGATAGAATACTGAGAAGCAAATAAGTTTGTATTTTCATTCAAAGAAGAACACTTGTTTTAATCAATACATATTGGTAGATCTAGAAAGCATACAAATAAGTTTCACTCAAAGAAGAACCCTAAAGCTAACATCATTGAGTGAATCTCATTCTCTAGTTACGACATATACTTTGTACAAAACCTAGTCATCCAAATGAAGACCCCAATAACACAAATAACCTTCATGAGCCTTAAATCATCTTTGCTACCACCATTTGAGATGTCGATCGAATTGTACGTCTTCATCATGAGCATTGAACTCCACACTTACACTTAAACACCCTTTTGCTCTTTGCAAAATCCTTCCATTTTTTAATGAATGGGGACCTCTGTATTTGTCTACTCCCTGTTCTAGCTAGCACATTCTTGAGATGAACCTTCCTTAGATGAATCCATAGCTTGCTGCATCGCTTTTCATATTACAAACATACTTTCAAAAACAAACAAAACTCAATGAATCTGCTGAAACTCAAATTGGAAGAACCTAACTAACCAAACACAGAATTTGCTGAAACTCAAACAAACCATGCTCGCATGACCCTAACTAACCAATCTGTCATTAAATTCACACATAAAACATAGAAGGAAAAATGAAGGTTCCATTTCGATCAACAAACATAGAACTCAGAAAATCAAAGAAGAAAACATGAAAATCAAAGAAGAAATGCACCAAACCAAAATTTGTCATAACAATCGCCCAAACAACATAGAACACAAAATCACACCAAAATCTCACCAAAATCCAACAGATTCAACACTAGGACATCTATATAATACAATTTCGATCGATATTGCACCAAAATCGCACCAAAATCAGGATTTGGGAATTTTCAAAAACCCTAATTTTTAACATCTCAACCATAGATAGAGAAATAGGATCGATTATACCCTGTGATTGGAGAAACTTCTACACTCCTGATCGGTTTACATTATCGAATCCCTCTCCGGATCCCCTGGCGGTGTATCCTGAAGTTTGCTCTTAGTCGATGGCTCGGAATGATGTAGGATTTGCAAGCAGCAGGCAAGGTTGAAGATGGAGAGTTAAAAAAGGGCATTTTGGGTCTATTCATAATTTTTTAACATCAAATTGGACGGAAAAGAGTTGGGGGTGGTTATCTGTTGACGGAATTTCATAAGGGGTGGTTTAGTGAAAGGTTTTGTATAAGAGGTGGTTAAATGAAAAGCCTATTATATAAGGGGAGTGTTGTTAGATACACCGCAAATCCCCCATAAAAAATGCACGTCGAAATTAACGTCCATACATTTCCAATTAATTAACATGCTAAAAAAATTAATTAACCCACTTCAACCCTGACCGTCAATTCCAATGTGTAGGATTTGGGGTGTATTTAATTTCTCCGTATAAGGGTGGTTTCCTGTAAAATTTTCTTATTACTTTATGCATGCACTCATCCAATAAAAGAAAAGACAGTTTAAAGAAAAATAAATATCTTACCAATAATTTTATAAGTATTAGCTTATAGGAGTTGGGCTTTGTTTTTGTTTAGTAGTTTGGAACTTAGCCCAACCCATAAGATAGTTTGGTATAAATACTTTGTTTTGTATTTCTTGTTCTTCAATTAAGAAAAATCGGACTTTTGCTCTTCAGAAGTTTAGATGAACGTTTTGCTACCGGTTCATCTTCCCCAAATCTTATGCACACTATGAACGTTCGGATCTATCAGTCGTTTTGTTGTCTTACATGGTATCAGAGCTTAGATCGCTAGATCGAGCTTGATTTTGAAGTTTTTTTCATCTTTATTCATCTTCAATTCGAAGTCTTTTTGACAGACGACGAACTGTGGAACAAGCACGATTATAGGAGAAGAGCTGAACTTGGACTCAAGCGATCCGTTTTACATTCATCCGAGCGATCATCCTAGCATGATCTTAGTGTCGCCACCGTTCGATGGACGGTGCTTCAGAGAGTGGAGACGCTCCGTGACGATTACGTTGTGGGCAAAAAACCAATTCGGTTTTCTTACTAGCGAGATGGAGAAACCAATCGCTACATCACCGAAGCTAAGAGTGTGGAAAAGGTGTAATGATATAGTAATATCATGGATCATAAATAGCCCAAGTCTAGAAATCAGGCGCAGTGTCATTTATACAGATACCGCACAGGCAATCTGGAAGCAACTTGAATCTCGGTTCAGTAAGATCGGGGGGACTCAGTTGTATGCCATCCAGAAGCAGCTCAGTACTCTTGAGCAAGGTATGAATACATTTTCTGACTATTTTACTCAAATGAAAGCACTATGGGACGAAATTGATGGTGTAAGAAATTTGCATGTGTGTACTTGCGGAGTTACAAAGGAAATTTTGAAATACGAAGTAGATCAGCGAGTCGTGCAACTGTTGATGGGATTGAATGAAAGTTATACTACGGCGAGGGGCTCGATTTTGATGATGGAACCATTTCCTAACATCGATCGTGTTTACTCGCTGCTGATTCAGGAAGAAAATCATAGAGATCCTAAAACTGGATTGGATTTGTCGATGATGGAAAGTGCTGTTATGCATGCTAAGAGACAGATCCCAAGCAAGACTGAGACTCAAGGGTACACAGGGAATAGTAATTCCGAGAGAAAGTCGTTGTATTGCACTAATTGCAAAAAGACAAAGCATACGGTAGATCGGTGCTATTTTATTATTGGTTTTCCATCTGGCTATACCAATAACAACAATAGAAAAGGCAAAACAAAGAAATCAGGGTCAGACAAAAAGTTTGCAGGAAGCTCAGTGCAATCTTCAAGCTCAAAATTTTCACCAGAACAATTGTCACGACTTATGAACCTACTACAGCCGGCCAACTTACAGTCACCAGCTAGAAAACCGACTGAGTCAGATTTTGCAAGCTTCTCAGGTAATAATATGTCTCAACAAGTATTGAATGGTGTGAATTGGATTGTAGATAGTGGCGCCATTGGCCATATGTGCAGCGACTTGGCACTTTTTAGCACTACTTATGCCTTGTCGAAGCCCTTTATGGTGACTCTGCCTACCGGTGAGAGCACAACTGTGACCACAACAGGCACAATCGAGATTATGCAGGGGTTAACCTTGCATAATGTGTTGCTTGTCTCACAGTTCAACTGCAATCTTCTCTCTGTGGGAAAGATCGTCAGGGAGCTTGGATGTTTTGTGTTGTTTACCCCAAACGGTTGTTACCTGCAGGCACCTTCCATGAGAATGCCTTTGAAGATTGGTGAGATGGTCAATGATTTTTTCGTCATCCGTTCACAAAAGAAGCAAGAAACACCACTTCTTGCAGTCTCATTTTTAGCAAATAATGCCACTAGTATAGCTGATGTTGGGATTTGGCACAAGAGGTTATGGCACTTGCCTTTGTATAGACTTCGATCTTTCCATTTTGTGCACCTTGCCAGTGATGAACATTCTGTTTTGCGTTCTTGTGATGTCTGTGCAAGGGCCAGACAAGCTAGAATTCCATTCCCTTTGAGTTCTATAAAATCTGTTGTTGCTTTTGATCTAGTGCACATTGATGTGTGGGGACCGTATTGTGTACCCACCTATGATGGTTTCAAGTTTTTCTTGACGATCATCGATGATTTTTCTAGACACACTTGGGTGTATTTGCTTCCTACTAAGGGGTTGCTTTCTTGTTTGTCAAACAATTTCTTGCAATGGTTGAGAGGTATTTTGAGAGAAAGGTTAAGACTATGAGGAAAGACAATGCACTGGAATTGGGAACAAGAAGGGAGGCAGCTACATTCCTGCGGGACATGGGCATACGCCATGAGACATCTTGCGTCGCCACACCACAGGAAAATGGCGTGGTAGAGCGCAAGCATCGACACTTGTTGGAGGTTGCGAGGGCTCTGTTATTTGAGTCCAAAGCTCTTGTGCGATTTTGGGGTGATAGTGTCCTGACAGCAGCACATATCATTAATCGACTCCCTAGCAAGTTGCTGAAATCTAAAACTCCGTACGATTTTTTTTTTGCAAATATCCTTCATATGATCACATGAGGGTCTTTGGAAGCTTGTGTTTTGCTTCTACTTTGCAACAGGGCAGAGACAAATTTTCCCCTAGAGCTGTCCCTTGTGCTCTGCTGGGTTATCCTGTGGGTAAGAAAGCTTACAAATTATTCAATTTGGACACTAAGACTATCTTAGTCTCAAGAGATGTGGTGTTTCATGAAGATGTATTTCCATTCAAGCTCTCTGCAACTGATTTTCGGTCTCAACTGCCCACGTTTGTTATTGGCAATCAGTCTGTTCCTTTAATTGAATATGATGTCCCAATCTCTGATTCTTTGGACATATCTCATTCACCTTCTCCTGGATCACCAGTACATGTTTTGCCACCTCCTCCGGAACCAGTGGAGCCTTATCATCCTGTTCTGCGCCGATCAGAAAGAGAGCATCGACCTCCTTCTTATCTCTCTGAATATGTATGCTCAAGTGCTTGTGAGGCTCCTTTCTTTTGTTGTCACACCCTCACGTCTACAATTTCTTTTTCATCTTCCTCTGTCCCTACTGATGTTCTTCCTGATCATGAACCCTTCACTTATGGTGAAGCTTGTGAGTTCATAGGTTGGCAACGAGCTATGGAGGAGGAGTTTCGATCCCTTGATATCAATGACATCTGGGAGGTTGTTGAGCTCCCGAAAGGGAAGAGAGCAATAGGATGTAAGTGGGTCTACAAAGTGAAATGGAATGCTGATGGAAGCATCGAAATATACAAAGCACAACTGGTGGTTAAGGGGTTCACGCAGCAGGAGGGAGTGGATTACAATGAGACATTTTCTCCCGTGATCAAGATAACCACAGTTAAGGCTGTTGTATCTATCGCTTTAAAGAGATATTGGCCACTCTTCCAACTTGACGTTAACAATGTGTTCCTTCATGGAAGCTTGGATGAGGGTGTTTATATGAAAGTACCTCCGAGTTTGGTTGTTCATCATGATGGACAAGTTTGTTGTCTCAAAAGGTCTTTGTATGGCCTCAAACAAGTGTCTCGTTAATGGTACGCTCGTCTCTCTGCAGCATCGCGTTGTAAAGGTGACAAACAGTCTCCCAATGACTATTCATTATTTTCGAAGACCGTTGATGGTGTCGTAGCTAGCTTATGTCGTCGTATATGTAAACGATATATTGCTCACTGGTGACAATATGGATGAACTGCAATCCTTGAAAGCTTTTCTAGACCAGGAATTCAAGATCAAATATCTTGGGAAGGTTCACTATTTTCTAGGAATAGAGTTCATACCCACCTGATGGTTTGGTGCTTAGCCAACACAAGTTTATATAAGAGATTTTTCGGGATTTCCCTTGCAAGGGCACTCCTGTTCCCTAGAGCTGCAGCTTAAGCTCTCTCCCAACGAGGGTGGTCCCCTACTTGATGCTTCAATCTACCAGCGTCTAATCGGGAAACTCAACTTCCTTGTGAACATAAGGCCAGATTTGGCATATAGTGTTCAATTTTTAAGTCAGTTTATGCAAAGTCCCCAGTCAGCACATTTGACAGCTGCGTTTCATGTGCTTCGCTATTTGAAAGGTACAATCCATAAAGGTCTTCTGTTGTCTCGGCATTCAGATTTCAAGTTACAGGCCTATTGCGATGCCGATTAGGCTAGTTGCCCCTTGACGGAGGGGAAACCTGTCGTTGATCCGCCAAAGTAACTCAAACCTATAACTAGTATAGTAATAAGTAAGAGGTCGATCCCACAGGGAAATTTATGATTCAAGTGTGATTCTAATGCCGATTAAGTAACAAAAGGGGGGTTTTAGTGTGAAAGTTTTGAAGCAAAGTAACGAACGCAAAGTAAGTGAATTTTGGTTTAGACAGATGAGAGAAGCAATTCCACCTACAATTTTCCACTTTATTGGATTGAAGCGATCCTTGTAACTTCTTCTCGTCCTATTATGTCTCCTATGAATGCCCTTGTCCCGACCTAATATAGTTACTAGTCCAATCAGTCCTAGAAACCCTTATCAATCGAACAGTCCCTAAAGAAGGATTTAACCCAATTGATAGCTTTAAGTTCAGAGATTAGCCAAGGTATTTGCAGTCCCTAAAGAAGGATTTAACAACACATTCAACTTCCTACTCATTCAATTAGTTCAATCGGCCCTAAAGGAACAAGTTTGCCACTTAGGTTAAGGTTCACAATCAGGAATCTACAAAACCTTAGCGATTGAATTGATTCTACCAAGTTGATCAGTCGAGATAGAATAAAACAATGAACAATCAAGCACAAAGAAGTTGAAGCATTCACGAATAGGAAACCAGGAGCGAGAATTAGAAACTCACAATCAATCCGAATAAAGCTTCAAATTGCAGGCAGAATAGATGAGTTTAGTTCCTCATGGAAGACATGGCTCGAAATCTCTAAAGTGTCTAATGGTTGAAAGAAAGAATGAAAAGTAATGAAAAATAACATAAAAGTGGCCTAATAAAACATCCAAGTCGGCCTCAAAACAAAACTAGACAAACTAGGGTTTTTCCCAAAACGGCGCTTACGCGCTGACGGTAGCTGCGGCGGCCGCCGCAAGTGTTTTCTTCACAACCCGCTGCGGCGCGCACTGCGGCGCCCGCGACACTTCTGCGGCGCCCGCGGCACGTTGTTCTGCCGTGGCCTTCTAGCTCCCATTGCTGGCTTCTCCTCTTGTCTTGCTTCTTTTCTTCCTTGCTCTTTCCCATGTATCCTGTGTTCCTCTTCGAGATATTACATCTCCCAAATGTGTTCCGATTCAATCTGCGAGATAAACACAAAATTGCACAGAATCCGAACTCTTTTAAAATAAACACAAGATGCCATTTAACAACAAAGCAAGCAAGAAATGCAACCTAACTAAACTAAATATATCTATAATGCCTATCTAAAATATGCATTATCAAATTCCCCCACACTTAACCTTTGCTTGTCCTCAAGCAATGACAGAATGAACATGAATCAATGTATCCCACAGGAAATCCCGTCAAGTTTCAACATTATCAAAAAGCAACATCATAGCAGGTGAAAACATAAACCAAGCAAACAAACGTCCTAGCATGTATTATAGTGATCAAAGCTTAGAAGTAGACATCATCCAACCTCACCAGAATTATGTGTTTCACTCATGTGTTTAGGCTTTCAAGTACAACTCTCAACTCAAACCAATAATGCACTAAGCTCATAGACATTGACCACCATATCACCAATTCTCTACCGAAATGTCATTACTTGCGGGACAAAATAAAGAAAACAAAATGCAACACTTCTTTTTTTTCTTTTTCTTTGGTTCTTGTCTTGGTGCTTTCCTTACGCGAAGCGCAAACATGGGTGTCATGAATGGCCCCGGTCTATCAACACCTCAACTATTAATATAAAGTCCACTTGAATACCTTTTGACGGAAGTTGCAAACATGGGTGTCATGAATGAACCTGGTTACTCAATGATCAAGCTTTCTTTCCTAGTGGATAGTTTTCACACCTTTTTGCGCGAATCATACCCATGGGTGTCATGCGTAGACCCGGTCACTCAGTGCATCAACCATTGCCACCTTATTCACTAAATATGCATAAAATTAAACACAAAGACTCAAAATATAACCATAAACCCCGCAAGCAACAAACATGTGCATCGGTCTTCAAAAATAGATATTGCAGTCAATGCCAAGAGTTAGCAACACTAGGCGAGTAATTCACACAATTGAGCAAAAGAATTCAAATAAGGCCAAACATTCTCACAGGGTCATGTTTTTAGGACTTCAATCATACTTTAGCTCAATCATACATGCTCAATTATATTTGCTAGTTCATGTTCCACAAAAATCAAATATAGAAATAATAATCAAAACATCCAGAACTCCATGGGATTTTTATGAATCATGCTTGAAATTTAAAATAGAGGACAACCTAAGCAAGATGGGTATTTGAATAACACATATATATGCAATGCATGCTATTTTTGTGATTTTTCGAATTTTTTTTTTTGTGACGAAAATTAAAATAAATGAAAACTAAACAGCAATAAAACAAATGAAAACTCAACAACTTAATTAAACTTAAACATGGTGCAGAAAATTAAATATGATCTAACTATATGCACTATATAAATAAAATTCCTCTCCCCCACACTTGAAGTTTGCATTGTCCTCAATGAAACATTAGAGACAACAAAAATAAATCACATATACTTAGGGTGAAGGGAAAGATAAAGGAAGAAGAAAGAAAAACTTACCTCGGGTTGCCTCCCGAGAAGCGCCTTTGTTTCAAGTCGTTGGCTCGACGTGATGGCCCATGATTGGCCTATGTCCCTCCACCAGGGTCACCAACACCGGTCAATTTATTGACCAATGCGGGTACCCTTGAAAGGTGTAGCTGTCTGTTCCAACATTCATCCATTACCCTTTGCTCCTCTCCATGAGCTATTCCTGGGGGTTGTCCTGGGATCACAAAAGGGTTCAATTTGTTAGGCGGTTCAAATTTGCATAAACTATGTTCCTCAGGTGTTCCTAACAAATCACGAAAATTATTGTTGCGATCAGTATTGTCAGCAATAGGCATATCTAAAGAATTTCCAGGAGAAAGCTTAGCATGATTAAAGAGAGAGAATTCTATCTTTCTTCCATCGAACTCCATAGTCAATAGACCTTTACAACAATCAATTTTCGTTTTCGCAGATTTCAGGAATGGCCTTCCTAGTATAATAGGTGTTTCAGGGGCTCCCTGCTCCATATCTAAAACAAAGAAATCAATAGGGAAAAACAAATCATCCACCATAACCAACACATCTTCAACAACGCCTCTTGGCCTGATTTGTGATCGATCAGCAAGCTGCACTGTAACCCCTGTCTCAGTCAGAGCACCCAAACCCAAAGACATGTACATGTTATAGGAAATAACATTAATTGATGCTCCTAGATCTAGCATGGCGTGTTTGAATCTAGTATTCCCAATTGCACATGGAATTGTAAACATACCTGGATCTCCACATTTTTCAGGTAATTTCCTTTGCAACATGGCAGAGACATTTTCATTCAAGCTTACCTTTTCCTTCTTTTTCAGTCTTTGCTTCCTCTTGATGGTGCACAATTCCTTCAAAAATTTAGCATATCTAGGAATGCTCTTAATTAATCTGAGTAAAGGAATGTTTACCGCACACTTACCGAATGTCTCGAAGATTTCCTTGTCATTCTCATATGTTCGTGTGTCTTTCAAGGCTTCCGGAAAAGGCGGAATGGGCTTTGGAGTCTCCATAGGTAAGGGAGAAGAAGGAGTAGAAGAAGAAGAAGAAGAAGGATGAGGAAGAGGGAGAGAGGAGGAAAGAGGTAATGTAGAAAACTCACCAGGAGGAGAACCGGCGCCGGGTACCGTTGCGGCGGGCGCAGCTGAGAGTGCGGCGGGTGCCGCAACTTGCTGGGTTTCACCTGCGGCGGGCGCCGCGTGAAATCCCTCTCTGGCGGCGGGCACCACAGGGTGCTGCGGCGGGCGCCGCAAGGGTTGCCGCGGGCGCCGCACTACTGTTCGGTCGTTTTCATCTTCGATTATTTCTATTTCCTCATCCACTATCTCCTCATCGTCCTTTTGATTTGTGGCAATCGGTTCCTTGCCACTCCTAAGCGTTATTGCACTGACATTCTCCTTAGGATTCTTAACCGTTTGCGACGGAAGCTTACCTGAATCGTTTGCCTTCTTCGCACTTAAGATTTGAATGAGCTGACTCATTTGATTCTCAAGATTTGTCATCCGATCTGATTGTTGCTTCTCTAAATTCGCCATCCGCTCTGTCAGTTTCTGCAATGTACCCTCATTATCCCTATTTGATTGCTGCTGACCTCCCTGTCGAGGTTCATATTGTTGTTGAGGCCTTTCCTGTTGCCCCCCTTGCTGATTGAAGGAGGGTTGATAGTTCCCATAGCCTTGCAGATAGCCCCTATTGTAATTATTGTTGTTGAAATACCCAGGATTTCCATAATTGCCTTGCATAGGCCTTTGTTGAGCGAAATTCCCAATGGCATTCAATTCAACATTAGGGTCTTGTATGAGCGGGCACATGTCCATAGGATGGGTGAATTGATTGCAAAGACCACATGCCTTCAATTGTTGAGGATTTCTATCAAGGACCAATTGTTTCATCATCTCTTTCACCTCTGCCATATCCGTCTGAAGTGCAGCCACAGGGGCATCAACAGCGAGTACACCCCTAGCCTGAGTGCTTTTGTTGAACTGTCTAGAGCCCTCAGATAGCTCCCTAAACACCTCCCAAGCTGCGGTAGGTGTCTTATTCAGCATGTTTCCTCCACAAGCAGAATTCACCGTCTTGCGCTCTATATCAGTTAACCCATTGAATAAAAAGAGAACCAGATCCTTTTGGGAGTACCCATGGTATGGGCAGCTGGCGCAGAGTTTCTTGAAGCGCTCAAAGTACTCATGTATAGACTCTGTCGCGTACTGCTCAATGCTGCTGATAGACCTTTTCAAAGCATTTAGCTTTGTTGCAGGGAAATACATCTCTAGGAAGACTCTTTTCATCTCGGCCCAAGTAGCAATAGAGTCAGGTGGTAGATAGAAGAACCATTCATCTGCATCATCCTTCAAAGTGAAGGGAAAGGCTCTCAGCTTGATTTGCTCTTCAGTTACATTCGCTGGTTTCATCCCAACCACCACCCTATGGAATTCAGAAAGATGCTTGTGGGGGTCCTCCCCACTCAGCCCATGGAATTTTGGTAGAAGATGAACTACCCCTGACTTCAGCTCAAAGTTTACTCCTTCTGCTAGCGCAGGGTATTGGATTGCCAGGGGTTGCTGTGCCAGATCAGGAGCAGAAAGCTCCTGATCTCACGGAGGGGAAACCTGTCGTTGATCCGCCAAAGTAACTCAAACCTATAACTAGTATAGTAATAAGTAAGAGGTCGATCCCACAGGGAAATTTATTATTCAAGTGTGATTCTAATGCCGATTAAGTAACAAAAGGGGGGTTTTAGTGTGAAAGTTTTAAAGCAAAGTAACGAACGCAAAGTAAGTGAATTTTGGTTTAGACAGATGAGAGAAGCAATTCCACCTACAATTTTCCACTTTATTGGATTGAAGCGATCCTTGTAACTTCTTCTCGTCCTATTATGTCTCCTATGAATGCCCTTGTCCCGACCTAACATAGTTACTAGTCCAATCAGTCCTAGAAACCCTTATCAATCGAACAGTCCCTAAAGAAGGATTTAACCCAATTGATAGCTTTAAGTTTAGAGATTAGCCAAGGTATTTGCAGTCCCTAAAGAAGGATTTAACAACACATTCAACTTCCTACTCATTCAATTAGTTCAATCAGCCCTAAAGGAACAAGTTTGCCACTTAGGTTAAGGTTCACAATCAGGAATCTACAAAACCTTAGCGATTGAATTGATTCTACCAAGTTGATCAGTCGAGATAGAATAAAACAATGAACAATCAAGCACAAAGAAGTTGAAGCATTCACGAATAGGAAACCAGGAGCGAGAATTAGAAACTCACAATCAATCCGAATAAAGCTTCAAATTGCAGGCAGAATAGATGAGTTTAGTTCCTCATGGAAGACATGGCTCGAAATCTCTAAAGTGTCTAATGGTTGAAAGAAAGAATGAAAAGTAATGAAAAATAACATAAAAGTGGCCTAATAAAACATCCAAGTCGGCCTCAAAACAAAACTAGACAAACTAGGGTTTTTCCCAAAACGGCGCTTACGCGCTGACGGTAGCTGCGGCGGCCGCCGCAAGGTTGCGTCACCCGCCGCAAGTGTTTTCTTCACAACCCGCTGCGGCGGGCACTACGGCGCCCGCGGCACTTCTGCGGCGCCCGCGGCACGTTGTTCTGTCGTGGCCTTCTAGCTCCCATTGCTGGCTTCTCCTCTTGTCTTGCTTCTTTTCTTCCTTGCTCCTTCCCATGTATCCTGTGTCCTCTTCGAGATATTGCATCTCCCAAATGTGTTCCGATTCAATCTGCGAGATAAACACAAAATTGCGCAGAATCCGAACTCTTCTAAAATAAACACAAGATGCAATTTAACAACAAAGCAAGCAAGAAATGCAACCTAACTAAACTAAATATATCTATAATGCCTATCTAAAATATGCATTATCACCCCTTTTCTCGTAAATATGTTAGCGGCTATGGGATTCTGATGGGCGGATGTTTTCTGTCTTGGAAGTCAAAGAAACAACAAAGTAACTCTCTTTCATCCGCCGAAGCTGAGTATCGCTCTCTCCGCTGGGTTTGCGCTGAATTAGCATGGTTAAGTCGTCTGTTGAGGGAGTTGCAGGTCCCTTACATCGTTCCTATTCCGTTCAAGTGTGATAACCTTGATGCGATATATATTGCCAAGAATCTCGTGTTTCATGAACGCACAAAACACATTGATCTTGATTGCCACTTCACGAGAGAGAAACTTCTTGAGGGTCTTATCAGTCTTACTCATGTGCCTTTGAAAGAGCAGTTGGCTGACTTTCTCACTAAAATCATACCTGGTGTTCATCTGAAGTCTGTTCTTCGCAAGATCGGTGTAGTTGATCAGCATCTACCTCGATCTTGAGTGGGGATATTAGCATATAGGAGTTGGGCTTTGTTTTTCTTTAGTAGTTTGGACCTTAGCCCAGCCCATAAGATAGTTTGGTATAAATACTTTGTTATGTATTTCTTGTTCTTCAATTAAGAAAAATCAAACTTTTTCTCTTCAGAAGTTCAGATGAATGTTTTTCTACTGGTTCATCTTCCCAAATCTTATGCACACTATAAACGTTCGAATCTATTGGTCGTTTTATTGTCTTACAATAAGCAAATGTATATTGATCCAAACACACAACAAATTTCATCAGGAAAATAAAACCACTGAACAAAAAATAGAAGAAGGTAAAGATATGAATGGATAGATATTTACTTAATGCGCAGTGCATTCATTTACTCTCCCATTAAACCTTCATGGCGGCAGGCGGCTTCATGGTTTCCTTTAGCGGTACTATATAACTCAATCCCGTCCCGTCCCGTCCCATGCCCACCCCTAATAAAATCAGTGCGTGCTTAGAGCTTGTGTTCACAACATATAAACCAAGAGGATAGATTGACCGAGGTGAAAATGCCAAAATGATGGAGGAAACCAGTGGGCGACGAAAGCCTCGTTTGATTAATTGTAGGAATTAAGACTTTATGAAATTATTTCATAGGAAATATAATTCTCATAATTTTTTTCTATTTCATGGATAGTGTAAAAATATGTTTGGTTGAAAATCATATCTCTTGAATTCAATTTCTACATTTTGGTTGGAGGACAAATGTCCAAATTGCCTGGTCACATGGCATTCCCTTGACGACATGTGGATTGTAGGCATGAAAGTCACGTAGCGCTTTTATTAGTCGGGTGGGATCCCATTTGTCTGCGGATGACCGAGTCTTATTGTTTTATTTGTCCACGAATAATAACTTCCTTGTATCCAAAATAGGGGGTTACATCACGAGGGAGAAATCTCTAATATCTGGGGTATATATATATATCCAATCCGGATTTAATGGTCTTCTATATAGGGTATAAAACTGAAATAATCCGGAGTATATGCCTCTTGAGTGTAATCTGGGGTATATAATACTTTCATTTGTTCATAATTTTAATTATATATACATACCAGATAAATAAGATATGGGGTATATAATGTTTTTTAATTTTTTATAATACTGATTCATATATTACCATATTAAACCGATTATTTACCCTGAAATGCTCATCCATTCATATCAATATATAGGCAGCCAAAAATTCACAATTAAATGACACGTGAAACAAATCTGTTCAATTTCAAATCCTCAAAGTTCCGAGTGTTTACAAGTTTTTAAGTTAAGGTAGTGCAATCTTGTTTCGAATTTGGAATAAACTAAGGCTATGCAAATCTTTACATGTTCAACAACAACACAAACAATGTTTTACAACAAGCTAGAGTTCAACCTACGTACATGAATCATACCCCTAAAATACGCTAGAGGAAGACGAGTCTACAGGTCGTGCAATCTTGTTTCGAGATCAATCGACGAATGGTTAAAAATTTCCTACAAACCAGAGACTTCGCAACTAGCCTTGTCTAATAAAAATAAGAAAAAATGATCAAGACATTAAAGAAACGTAGGAATTAAGACTTTATGAAATTATTTCATGGGAAATATAATTCTCATAATTTGTTTTTACTTAATGGGCAGTATAAAAATATGTTTACTTGAAAATCATTTCTCTTGAATTCAATTTCTACACTTTGGTTGGAGGACACATGTCCGAATTGGGTGGTCACGTGGCATTCCCTTGACAACCTGTGGATTGTAGGCATGAAAGCCACGTAGCGCTTTTATTAGTCGGGTGGGATCCCATTTATCAGCGGATGACCGAGTCTTATTTTTTTATTTGTCTGCGAATAATGAATTGTGTCCAAAATGGGGGGTTACATAACAAGGTATATACCTCTAATATCTGGGGTATATACTATATCCAATCCGGGTTTAATGGTCTTCTATTCAGGGTATAAAGCTGAAATAATCCGGAGTATATGCCTTTTGAGTGTAATCTGGGGTATATAATACTTTCATTTGTTCACAATTTTAATTATATATACATACTAGATAAATAAGATATGAGGTATATAATGTTTTTTAATATTTCTTTAATACTGATTCATATATTACCATATTAAACCGATTATTTACCCTGAAAGGCTCATCCATTCATATCAATATATTGGCAGCCAAAAATCCACAATTAAATGACACGTGAAACAAATCTGTTCAGTTTCAAATCCTCAAAGTTTCGAGTGTTTACAAGTTTTTAAGTTAAGGTAGTGCAATCTTGTTTCGAATTTTGAATAAACTAAGGCTATGCAAATCCTTACATGTTCAACAACAACATAAACAATGTCATACAACAAGCTAGAGTTCAACCTACATACATGAATCATACCCCTATAATACGCTATAAAGGAAGACGAGTTTACAGGTCGTGCAATCTTGTTTCGAGATCAAACTACGAATGGTTAAAAACTTCATCCAAACCAGAGACATCGCAATTAGCTTTGTCTAATAAAAATAAGAAAAAATGATCAAGACATTAAAGAAACGTAGGAATTAAGACTTTATGAAATTAGTTCATGGGAAATATAATTCTCATAATTTTTTTATACTTCATGGAGGACAAATGTCCGAATTGGGTGGTCACGTGGCATTCCCTTGACGACATGTAGATTGTAGGCATGAAAACCACGTAGCGCTTTTATTAGTCGGGTAGGATCCCATTTGTCTGCGAATGACCGAGTCTTATTGTTTTCTTTGTCCGTGAATAATGTATTGTATCCAAAATAGGGGGTTACATCACATAGTATATACCTCTAATATCTGGGCTATATACTATATCCAATCCGGGTTTAATGGTCTTCTATTTAGGGTATAAAACTGAAAGAATGCGGAGTATATGCCTCTTGAGTGTAATCTGGGGTATATAATACTTTCTTTTGTTCATAACCAGATAAATAAGATATGGGGTATGTAATGTCTATCTTAATCTAAACATTAGTTATAGGAATATTGGATGGCCCTAGCTTAGGTTACTTGGTAGATTAAGGCAAAATACTTACATATATATATTATACTTTGGTCATATCATATATTAGAAGTGTAGGTTTATGTATCCTATGCTCATATATGTTACAACTCTCAAAGTATAGTAAATATGGAAGTCATGCTATATATGATATATGTTATGTATGTATGTATGCTTACCGAGACTACGGGCTCGGCCCAACAGTGAGGCCCATACCTAGCCCATGCCAGCTCCCTTGCTCACCTGGCGTCTTGGCTTGTGAGGTCCGTTTGCTGGAACGCTGCGTTTCACTTAAGGGCTCGCTCTATATAAGCTTAAAGCTAGGGTTTAGGAGCTCATTCGGCGCTTCACCTCAGGTAACTCCAGAAAGAGAAAGAGAGAGAATAGAGAGGAGCTCTGCTAGGGTTTCGTGCTCCCTTGCTCCAACGACGATTCCGGTGGCCGATCTTGAGCGAATCTCCCTCGGAGACTCTAGATCCGGCTTCTAGGAAGAAGAAGAAGGTGTATGTCCACCATTCTGGCGAAGATCTTCTTTTCTGTTTCACTCCGACGATGATCTGGCTCCGATCTTCAGATCTAGGGTGTATTCTTCCTTTGTTTTCTTCGTTCTCTTTTCCTTGCACTTGCATGTCTCTTGTTCTTTGTGTTTTGCTTGTATTTGCTGTAGTCGTGAGTTAGGGCAACTAGTTCTGTAAACCTACTTACCGATTAGTGGATTTGTGCTCTCAAGCCATTCGGTTGAGGCTCCGTGGATGTAGGCTCCAGCCGAACCACGTAAAATCTCGTGTTTGATCTTTAAGTTGCGTTTCTGGTTTGTTCTAGTTTGATTACCCCGTTCTTGGTTCCCGATCTGTGCAATCGAGAACGCATATAGGATTACAAAGTGGTATCAGAGCTTGGGTGTCCCTTTCCTTACCTACCTGTGCCATTCTTGGATCTCAGGGAGCGGGATCAGAGGCAGGACATTGGGTAGTCCTTCAAAAAGCTCAGGCTTGGGCTATTCCTCTCCTGTCTGAAGTACCACTGGTCTGGATCCGTTCTATGACCTGTAGTCCCAGGGTTTTTTCTTGAGAGTCTTGTATACTGTAACTCTCTAACTTGCTTCCGCTTACAAAGACTTTGATACTCACCTGTTCTTGTATACTGCAGGTACTAAATACCATGGATAGTTCTTTGAAGATATAGCCCTTTGATGGTGTTATAGACTTCGCCATGTGGTAAGTCAAGATGAGAGATGTTCTCATCAAGGAAAGTTATTGGAAGGCGGTTCTGAAGCCAACAACCATAACCTCTGAGATGACCAGCCTTAATTACTAAGGGATTGAGCATCAATGATGAGGATCCTCCTAAGTTCAATGAAGAACAAAAGCTGAAAAAGGTTGAAGGAGGATCCACACCACCCAAGTCCTCTCCTGAAGAGCTAGAGATGGACATGAAAGCCCACTCCGAGATAATGCTACACCTCACTGATGGTATTGCTCATCAATTGGTAAAACACTCTTCCGCTTTCTCCCTCTGGCATGCCCTAGAGGAGCTTTTTCTCTCTAAATCCTTGCTCTCCAGGATTTCTCTGCTATGTCGTCTGTTTACTTTTAAAATGAACACTTACATGACTCTAGATGATAATCTTGATAAATTTCTTAAGATGACTCAAGAGTTGGAACGCTGTAATGATGACATAAAAGATGCTCACCAGGCTATCTTGCTTCTTAACTCCTTGCCTTCCCAATTTGACAATTTTTAAGATGTCATACAATTTCGTCGTGATGAACTTACTAAAGATGAGCTGATTGAATCCATTATTGAAAAGAATGAGATTATGAAGGTTTTCAAGATCAAGGGTCTTAAAACTGATAAAGATGATAAATATGAGGTTCTGTTCACTAAAGGGAATGACAAAAAGGGTAACAAGAATAACAAAAATAATAAGCAAAAGAAAGACAAGCCTAAAAATGAGAAATCTGACCCTAATTCCAAATGCAATTACTGTGTTAATGTGGGTCAGTGGGTTAAGGAATGTAGGAAAAAGAAAAGGGCAGAGGATCTTGCTAACAAAAATAACATTGAATTGTCTGCTGCTGTGCTTGAAAATATGTGTGAATACTTTGCTGAATTGTTCATGTGTTGTGAGATTTCATCTGTTGATTCTTCCGATGCATGGATATTAGATTTAGGTTGTACAATGCATGCCACCCCTCATAAGCATTTCTTTAAGAACTTAAATGAGTCTGTGTGTGGTGATGTCATGTTGGGTTATCATACTTTCTTGCATATTAAAGGTGTAGGTGATGTTCCCTTACTAATGCATGACGGCATTGTTAGAGTTTTCACCAATGTTAAGTGGGTTCCCAGTCTTAGAAGAAGTCTTATGTCTGAATCTGCTTTAGAAGAAAGAGGATGCAGTGTTAATTCTTCTGATGGTGTGAGAACTGTTTCCAGAAATAGAATTGTGATTGTTAAAGTTGTTAGAAGGAAAAGATTGTATTTTGTTCTCTCTTCTAAACCTGAAGTGAATGTTGTTTCTTCTTCTGATTCTATGACTTTATCTGAGACTAAGGTTTGGCATATTAGGCTTGGTCACATAGGCAACAAGGGCTTAATAAAGTTGCATAAATCTGGCATATTACCTAAGAAACCCGTTGATATGAAATTCTGTGAGCATTGTGTTTTGGGCAAGTCTGCCAATCTTAAATTTCCTGTGTCTTCATATGTTGCTAAGTTTCCTGTAGAATATGTGCACTCTAATCTATGGGGACCTTCACCAGTCCCTACTGCAGGGGGTATGAGATACTTTATTAGCTTCATTGATCACTACTCAAGGAAAGTTTGGGTAAGTCTTCTTGTTGTGAGTTGAATCTGCCATGTTTTACAGTAACTTTTATATCGATTTCTGTATACATTGCATTCATTTGGGTTTAGATAGTACAAAATCTATGTAGTTTATGTTTATTTGCCAAATTATGGAATCTACACCAGTTTCTGTTTAATTCGCAGAAATCGAGGCATTTTACAGCAATTCTACAGAAGGTCGGAAAAACTCGGAAAACCACTACAGAAGTCCAAGGTCAAAGCAGCGGAACCAGTCTAAGAGTCAAGGCTACTCGATCTCGAGTAGGCCTTACTCGACATAGACGAGCCTGTCCGAGCAACCTTGGTCGAGCAGAGCCTGGTCGAGCAAGCCAGACCAACCCGGCTCCGGACCCTACTCGATCTCGAGGACCACTGGTCGAGATCGACGAAACCTCAGCGCCACGCCCGGGGTTGACGAGAAGAAGAGCTGGTCGACAAGCCGAGGACAAAGCCGAGGACGACCAGGCAGCACTCGCTGCCAGCGACTCGACTCGCTCCAGCGGACCACTCGCTGCCGTGGAAAAACTCGCTGCCAGCGGAAGAGGCAACTCGCGGAAGCGGAAAGGAAGAACCCAACTCGATCTCGAGGACCCTTTGTCGAGATCGACGTGACCCTGAGGAGCCTTGTCCGAGCCTTGTCGAGTAGAGCCACCCAAGAAGACCTAGTCGATGACCAGTCCTACTCGACATCGACAAGAGCTACTCGAGGTGGACGAGCCTGTGAACCAAGTCTGAGCCACATCGAGCAGATCTAGCCGAGGAAGTCCAGTCGACGAACCACCCTACTCGAGGTCGACGAGCCGTGGTCGAGGTCGAGTAGACCAGATTCCAGAAACTTCTCGACGAGACCTGTCCGAGTAGAATTGGGATTCCTTGTGCCCGAAGGCGGAAGATTCTATCCGATTCCATCAAGTTCTATCATCAAGGAGACAAGATCTATCAAGACATGAAGACTTACCTATTTAGTTTTATCTTTTCCTTTTAGATTTATTTCCATAAAACAATTTATTTATCCTTTCAAGTTTTAGATATAATTTTAGATAGAGATAGATATCTTCTTTCCTAGAATAGCTAGGGAATGAAGGCTATAAATAAGGCCCTAGGGGGCTCAGTTTTATTCATTCCATCACAATTCAATTTCAGAGACAATTAGTTAGTTCCACAGAGAAGTTTAGGAGTTCTAAGGTTTTTAGGGTTTTGGCTTTTTGCGAAAGTTGATTGCCGGAATTGTAAAGGCTTTTGAATATAGTTTTATGCAAGTTATTTCTTTTCATCAATCAATGTCTGCGATTGCGATGAGGCGTGATTCATCTTCTATCCCTATGAGCATGATTCTTTTGCGAGAGTTGAAGGTGATCCTTGTTTGTGTTATTGAAGCGAAAGTGATCTTAATGCAACTTGGATTAATTATGTGAAAAAGGGTTAGTAACAATTAGGGTTTATGCGAGAGCCTCTATATGCCTATTTGTTAATGACGAAAGTTATTTGATGGAAAGCATGATCTTTTATGCCTTTGTGTGTACTTTGCATGGTTATCGTTGTGGTGTTGATACCCTGGCTTTGGAAGTCTTTTATCATATTGAAGTTTATTTTTGTTAAATTTCTGAGTTCTGTCGAAAATCTGCGATTTTGTATTTTCTGTTTTTAGTCGACCTAGAGTAGTGCTTTGTCGATCTCGAGGAAGCTGTGGTCGAGATCGAGTAGGACTTGGTCTAGGTCGAGTTGGTTTTCTTCTGTTTTCGTCGATTTTCACTTTTTGTTGTTCACTGTCTTGTCGATCTCGAGGAGCTGTTGTCGAGATCGAGTACGCCTTTGCTTTGCTTTTCGTTTTTGCTTTGTTCTTTGCTTTTGTTTTAGTTGCCCTTGTCGGGTTTATTTGTTTCTTTCCTTTCTGTGTTTCTGTCTTTCTGCTGCTTCTGTGAGAATTTATAGCTACCTAAGAACTGCTGACGTGCTTCCTCGTGGATTCGATCCTGACTTTTCTCTTACTACAACGGGAGGAAGTCTTGTATTTATTTGCTGAGACAGGGAAGTGAGTCTGAACTTTATTTCATATCTATTTCAATACTCGATTTACTCCTGCAACAACACTTCTGAAATCAAAGGATCAAGCCTTTGATGCTTTCAAAAGATGGAAGGTAATGGTAGAGAGTCAGTCCAATCATAAACTGAAATGCTTAAAAACTAACAATGGCTTGGAGTTTTGTAATTCAGAATTTGATACTTATTGCCAAAAACATGGGATTAAGAGACACTTAACTGTACCTGGAACTCCACAACAAAATGGGACTACAGAAAGAATGAATAGAACTTTGTTAGAAAAAGTGAGATGCATGTTAATTAGTTATGGCCTTAAGAATACTCTTTGCGATGAAGCTGTATTAGCTGCTGCCTATCTTATTAATAGATCTCCTTCCTCTGTGCTTGATTTTGTCACTCCCCGGTTTAAATGGACAGGTAAGCAACCAAGCTTAGGATACCTCAACCCTTTGTGTGTGAAACCTACCCTCACATCAGTGATGGTAAGCTGCAACCAAGGGCTTTGAAGGGCATTCTTCTTGGTTACCCTGATGGAGTGAAGGGGTTCAGGTTGCTCCTTCTGCAACCTGGACCCTACAAGGTCATTATAGCAAGGAATGTGAGGTTTAATGAGATAGATTTCCCTTTAAAAACTAAGCTAACATCTTTCCCTGAGTTGACAGGTACCCCAGAGCAGACCAAATAGTTGTTACATGAAGAAGGTGAGTCCTCTGATGATGAAGAGCGCGACACTAGTAGGACCTTCATACCAGCTCAGAAGGGCACGCACTCCACACTACAGGGAAGGCAACAAGAGGAAGAAAAAAAGATAAATGAAGAACAAGATCCTCAACCTGAACAAGAGGAGGCCGAGCCTCAGTCTGGCACTGAGCACGTTACTTCTTCTAATTCTCTTACTTCTTCTCCTCCCTCTACTTCTGGTGATGTAAATGGCCTTTCTAATGACTCTCAAAGAGAGTCCTCTGTTTTCTCCTCCCTCCTTTCTAATTCACATGCTTATGATATCTCTGTTATACCTAATTTGCATGATTATCAGTTAACTAGGGATAGAGAACCTAGAACCATCATCCCCAATAGGAAGTATACCTCTTATATTGTTGAGTATGCCTTTCTTACTGTTGATATTGTTAGAAATCCTACTACTCCTAGCTCTTATGAATCTACCCTTAAAGATAGTTATGCCAAACAATGGCTAACTGCTATGAGAGAAGAGATAGACTCCATGTATACAAACAAAACATGGAGTCTGGTTCCAAGACCTCCTAATACCCGCCTTATAGACTCTAAATGGGTCTATAAGCTTAAGGAAGGTCTAAACCCTAGAGAGCCTCCTAGGTTTAAAGCCCGCCTTGTGGCAAAAAGGTTCCCCCAGAGAGAAGGAATAGACTATAATGATATTTTCTCACATGTTGTTAAGTATAAAATCATGCGTATTATGCTTGCTATGTGTGCTGTCTTTGACTGGGAGTTAGAGCAAATGGATGTCAAAGCTGCTTTTTTACATGGTACTCTTGACGAAACCATTTATATAAAACAACCCAAAGGGTTTGTAAACTCCAAATTTCCTGATCATGTCTGCCATCTAAAGAGATCCATCTATGGGCTTAAACAGTCCCCTAGACAATGGAATCTCAAATTCGATGTCGTGATTAAGAAACTTGGGTTTACTCGTAGCAGTTATGATTCATGTCTTTACTTTAAAAGTGATTCTAAATCATCCTTGATTTATGTGCTATTATATGTTGATGATATATTGTTGATCTGCAGTTCTATTATTCCTATTAGTACTGGTCAAAAGGATCTTAAGAAATACTTTGACATGAAAGACTTAGGAAGTGCCAAGAAGATTCTTGGTGTTAACATCATTAGAAACCGACCTAATAAGAAAATATGGTTTTCTCAGGACGACTATATTCTTAATTAAGGTTCTAAATCGGTTCAATATGTTGAATTCTAAGCCTACATCCATACCTCTGGGAGGGCACCAGAGCTAACCCAGAAAAGCTGCCCCACTAAGCCTGAAGATGTTAAAGAAATGGATAAGGTCCCTTACGACGTATCTGTAGGGTCCGTTATGTATGCTATGTTGTGCACCCGCCCAGACCTTGCATTTTCCATTTCTGTGCTTGGTCGTTTTATGTCTAATCCTGGAATTGATCACTGGACTGCCATGAAATACTTGCTTTGTTATATTGCTGGCACTAAGAGTCTTTGTTTCCATTATGGTTTGCATGAGCATGTTGACAAACTGAATGGATATGTAGATGCTGACTTTGCTAGTAATAAGGATAACCGCAAGTCCACTACCGCCTACTTCTTAACGTGGGCCGGTAATTGTGTTTCATGGAAATCTCAGCAGCAAACAGTTGTTGCTCTATCATCAACTGAAGCTGAGTATATGGCCGCTACTAAAGCTGCTAAAGAGGCTATATGGCTTAAAGGAATCCTTAAGGAAATCCTTACACAACCACCAAAACTCGTTATACATACGGATAGCCAAAGTGCACTATACCTGTGCAAATATCTCATGTATCACGAAAGAAATAAACATATTGATGTGCGTTTTCCATTTATACGTAACCGCGTTGCAACTCAAGAGTTAGAAGTGAAGAAGATCAAAGGCGACATCAGTCCTGCTGATTTTGGGACAAAGGTAGTCCCTGCTAACAAGTTTGTGTTTTGCAGGGATTTTGTCCGTCTTGAAGAACCACATTAGGTAAAGGTATTTTTTTAGCCAACGATGATATTGAATGGTTTGAGATCATATATCCACTGATTAGTAGGTTGTGTTTTTAATAGACCTAATGTTTGGATTAGAAGGGAAAATTGTAATGTCTATCTTAATCTAAACATTAGTTCTAGGAATATTGGATGGCCCTAGCTTAGGTTACTTGGTATATTAAGGCAAAATACTAACATATATATTATACTTTGGTCATATCATATATTAGAAGTGTAGGTTTATATATCCTCTGCTCATGTATGTTACAACTCTCAAAGTATAGTATATATGGAAGTCATGCTATATATGCTATATATGCTATATATGATATATGTTATATATGTATGTATGTTTACCGAGACTAGGGGTCGGCCCAACACTGAGGCCCATACCTAGCCCAGCTCTCTTGTTCACCTTGCGTCTTGGCTTGTGAGGCCCGTTTGCTGGAACGTTGCATTTCACTTAAGGGCATGCTCTATGTAAGCTTAAAGCTAGGGTTTGGGAGCTCATTCGGCGATTCACCTCAGGTAACTCCAGAAAGAGAAAGAGAGAGAGAGAAGAGAGAGGAGTTCTGCTAGGGTTTCGTGCTCCCTTGCTCCAGCGACGATTCCGGTGGCCAAACGTGAGCGAATCTCTCTCGGACACTCTAGATCCGGCTTCTAGAAAGAAGAAGAAGGTGTCTGTCCACCGTTCTGGCAAAGATCTTCTTCTCTGGTTCACTCCGATGACGATCTGACTCCGATCTTCAGATTTAGGGTGTAATTTTCCTTTGTCTGCTTCCTTCTCTCTTCCTTACACTCGCATGTCTCTTGTTCTCTGTGTTTTGCTTATATTTGTCGTAGTCTTGAGTTAGGGCAACCTGTTCTGTAAACCTACTTACCGATTAGTGGATTTTTGCTCTCAAGCCGTTCAGCTGAGGCTCCGTGGACGTAGGCTCCGGCCGAACCACGTAAAATCTCGTGTTTGATCTTTAAGTTGTGTTTCTGGTTTGTTCTAGTTCGATTACCCCATTCATGGTTCCCGATCCGTGGAATCGAGAACGCGTATAGGATTACAGGGTATATAATGCTTTTTTTATTAATACTGATTCATATATTACCATATTAAACCGATTATTTACCCTGAAATGCTCATCCATTCATATCAGTATATGGGCAGTAAAAAATCCACAATTAAATGACACAACAAACAAATCTGTTCAATTTCAAATCCGCAAAGTTCCAATTGTTTACAAGTTTTTAAGTTAAGGTAGTGCAATCTTGTTTCGAATTTGGAATAAACTAAGGCTATGCAAATCTTTACATGTTCAACAACAACACAAACAATCTCTTACAACAATTTAGACTTCAACCTGCATACATGAATCATACCCCTATAATACACTAGAGGAAGAGAGTCTACGTACAAGTCGTACAATCTTGTTTCGAAATCAAACGACGAATAGGAAAAAACTTCCTCCAAACCAGAAAAATCGCAATTTGCCTTGTCTAATAAAAAGAAGAAAAAATTATCAAGGCATTAAAGAAACGTAGGAATTAAGACTTTATGAAATTATTTCATGGGAAATATAATTCTCATAATTTTTTTCTACTTCATGGGTAGTGTAAAAATATGTTTAGTTGAAAATCATTTCTCTTGAATTCAATTTCTACATTTTGGATTGGTTGGAGGATAAATTTCCGAATTGGGTGGTCACGTGGCATTCTCTTGACGACCTATGGATTGTAGGCATGAAAGCCATGTAGCGCTTTTATTAGTCGAGTGGGATCCCATTTGCCTGCGGATGACCGAGTCTTATTTTTTCATTTGTCCGCGAATAATGCATTCTATCAAAAATAAACGGTTACATCACGCGGTATATACCTCTAATACCCGGGGTATATACTATATCCAATCCGGGTTTAATGGTCTTCTATTCAGGGTATAAAATTGAAATAATTCGGAGTACATGCCTCTTGAGTGTAATCTGGGGTATATAATACTTTCATTTGTTAATAATTTTAATTATATATACATACCAGATAAATAAGATATGGGGTACATAATGCTTTTAATTTTTTTTAATACTGATTCATATATTACCATATTAAACTGATTATTTACCCTGAAATGCTCATTCATTCATATCAGTATATGGGCAGCCAAAAATCCACAATTAAATGACACGTCAAACAAATCTGTTCAATTTCAAATCCTCAAAGTTCCAAGTGTTTACAAGTTTTTAAGTTAAGGTAGTGCAATCTAGTTTCGAATTTGGAATAAACTAAGGCTATGCAAATCTTTACATGTTTAACAACAACACAAACAATGTCTTACAACAAGCTAGAGTTCAACCTGCATACATGAATCATATCCCTATAATATGCTAGAGGAAGACGAGTCTACAAGTCGTGCAATCTTTTTTCGTAATCAAATGACGAATGGTTAAAAACTTCCTCTAAACCAGAGACATCGCAATTAGCCTTGTCTATTTAAAATAAGAAAAAATGATCAAGACATTAAAGAAACGTAGGAATTAAGACTTTATGAAATTGTTTCATGGAAAATATAATTCCCATAATTTTTTTCTACTTCATCGGTAGTGTAAAAATATGTTTAATAAGTTGAAAATCATTTCTCTTGAATTCAATTTCTACATTTTGGTTGGAGGACAAATGTCCGAATTGGGTGGTCACGTGGCATTCCCTTGACGACTTGTGGATTGTAGGCATGAAAGCCACGTAGCGCTTTTGTTAGTCGGGTGGGATCCCATTAATTTGTCTACGGATGACCGAGTCTTATTGTTTCATTTGTCCGCGAATACGCTAGAGGAATACGAGTCTACATGTCGTGCAATCTTGTTTCGAAATCAAACGACGAATGGTTGAAAATTTCCACCAAACCAGCGACATCGCAATTAGTCTTGTCTAATACAAATAAGAAAAAATGATCAAGACATTAAAGAAAACTCAATTTGCCAGCCGAAGTGGTTAAAAAAGTTAAGAATGATTCTTGTCTAAATCTGAATCTTTGTACTATCACCAAGGCAATTATATATGAAACAAGATAATATGTATATGTAAATACCATGTTTATAATTAACGCAATATATAAATCCACTTCATGACATATTGAGGGAATTTGCTGAAATGGACCTTTAAGCATGTTTAGTTAGATAGTTAGTCTCTTTAATTATTTTTTCAGGCGCGTTAGGCCCCTTTAATTTTTTTGTGGCCGCGTTAGACCCTATTCATTCCTCCTCCCATCTCAGCCCTTTCTCGTTCCTCCTTCCCGAACGATTCTGGCGCTTCTCCTCCTGATCTCTGGCGCTCTTCCTCTCGACCTCTCTTCCGGCATCCGCCCCGATCAATCCCGGTGTTCCTCCTCATGCATCCACCACCGTCTCTCTCCCCTATCGCCGATGTAAGTCTTCTTCTCCGACCAAATCTCTTTATCGGATTCCAATTTTGCTTCCTTCCTTTCGTTGATTTCTGCATCACCATGGCCGATGGGTCCCGTGGTTTGAGCATTGCCTCCATCTTTGTCCCTTTTTGGCCTCTTCGTTGATTTCTGCATCACCTCTACGAGCTTCAATTTGAAACTAGTAGTAATTTTGAAGCGGATGTGTTCGAGATTAGTTTTTAACCTAACTAATTTCAAGTTCTGCCATCAATTTTCTCTTGGATTTGATTCTGATGCCTGAAGAATGCAGATTAATTTATTGCTGATCAAAATTTGAATTTGATTTGTGAAATTGCTTCCATTTTCTTCTTGTTTATGTATTCGTCTTGCTGTTGAACTCTTTGTGTATCTTTAGGTTTTCAGATTTAGGGGAAATTAGGAGAAGATTGAGAAATTTGAAGGTGCTAAATAGCCTTGAATTGGGTGAGGTAAGAGTTGCATCCAAGGTGTTCGATGAAATGCCTAGATGAATTGAGTTTGTTTATAACTAGAAAAGATTCTTGTAATGTAGCAAAAACATGGCTTTAAGGCATACACAAACCCCTAGAGAGCTAGCAATCCATTGTTTATAACTAGAAAAGATTCTTCTAATGTAGCAAAATTTTGAATTATTGCATTTGATGGTGATTTTGTTTGTTTGTCAAATTCATTGTTTGCAACCTAGAGAGCTATCAATCCAAATTGCAGAGCAGTTTGAAGCTTTTGGGTTCTAGTATGTGGTTTGATTCATATATATATAGAGAGATATTGTTATATAAGAAGATGATCGATGTAACTGTATTCATTCTGTCGTTGGCGTGTTGGCTGCCCTGAGATGGTTCGCTAGTGCTTCCATTCAGAGTTTAGTGTCCACCGTCATAGTTATTGTCTACCTTTATATTCTTTCTAATAGAACCGAACAAAGGCGTGCATTTTCTATCTAATGTTAGACCAAATAGTTGAGTTAGAGAGGCACGTACAGATGGGTTGTGTATTGAATGAACATTTAAATATAAGTTTTAAATTTGGTTCTAAACCTGGTTTTAATGGATGTATTTTGGGATGGCAGTTCACATGGGTTGTGTATTGAATGAACATTTAAATATAAGTTATATCTAGTCATGCATATGCTATGAATATGATTGTATAATACGATTGCTTCGATTCAACCTTATGAATATGCTAAATCCTTTCGCTTGTTTTATTATTGTTATATTAAAGCCTATTAGCTCAAAATTTGTATGTGAATTGAATTGTGTTTGTTTGTTGTTTAATTGTGATCAGTCGACACCACATATACACCCCTACAGGCTACACAGTACCTCACTTGTTTCATTTCTTTGGAGTTTAGACTTTGAATTGGAGTATATATCTAATTCAGCAGTAACATTCTTTGTCAATTGTGTACTATATTGACAAGTTAGGTGATTAATGGTGTTGTTTATGTTTTGTTTATTTGTGTAGATTCCGTGAAACTATTTTGAGTCCGACAAGGAGATTGATGCCCACCCATATGGAAATGAAGAGATGGAAATGAAGAAGAGTTATGTTGTTAGCAACTACTTTGATGCCACTTTTGACAAGGTGGAATCTTTAGAAATGTTGTATATAGTTCTTGGATGGTTATGACACCTTGTATTGATTTTATTTATTCCGCATTATATTACTTACATTGATGCATTTTTTTTAGTTGATGACATGTTATAATAGGTGTTTTTACGTATACAACCAATATTAATGTCGTAGTTTCAAAGACTTTGTATTTATATATGTGCAATAAGGTGACAATATTTAGATTCCACGTTTTAAGCTCTTATGTCATCAATTATATAAAATTGTCACCATAGATAATTGTAATTAATGAAGCTTAACAACAAATGTCATCCATGAATAAAAAATTAATGAACATGTCACCACAAGTGATTGCATCAATGAAGTGTAATCACAAACGTGTCATCAGTGAATGAAAGTATAATCGATGAAAATAAATCGATATACAATTGATTAAATTAAAAACATGTGGCATCAATCGATTTGATTAAAAAAAATGGCATCAAATAATTACATTATAAAAATGACATCAAAATACCATTTTGAAAAATTTGTATCACATTAAAGAAAAAAATGTCATCAAAATACTACTTTGAAAAAATATCATCAAAAATATGGCATAACGATAAAAAAAATATCATCAAAAAATTGACATAAAAAAAGTGGCATCAGTCGTTAACAGTAAAAAAAATGGCATCAATGATCAACGTGACATTACTGTAAACAAAAAATGTCATCAATGTTTAAAAAAAGTGACATTAAAAAAGTGTCATCCAATCATTTCATTAGAAAAGTGGCATCAAAGTGAAAATAAAATATAGTAAAATTTTGCCATCAAAACGGTAAAATATGGCATCACTAAAAAAATGGCATCAAAATGGGTTGGTCAATGTTGACCGGTCAATGGTCAAACGGTTGACCATTGACCAACCCACTCTATTAGGAAGGGGTCTAGGGCAAAACTAATTAAATTGATTTAGGGACTAAGTGCCCAATTGAATATTCAAAAAAGGCCATCTACCAAAATCACCCTGACATATTTGCAACAAAGATAAAGATATATTTGTATTCATACTTAAAGTTTGTGAAATGGTATGTTTGAGATAAAGAGAATTTATTCTGAAATGTTAAGGGTGTGTTTGGATTCCAAAATGCATTAAATATAATGCATTATTTTTACCTCGGTTTATGTGTGTGTTTGGTTACATCACATATGTTACCTCGATTTTTGCGACTTTATTAATTATGCAACCAAACATGCACATAAACCGAGGTAAAAATAATGCATTATATTTAATGCATTTTGGAATCCAAACACACCCTAAGTGTTATTCTTAACAGGGAGAGAATTTTATGAGAATTCATCACTGAAATGTTAAGTGTTATTCTTAACAGGGAGATAATTATATGAGAATTGATAAAAAAATTTAACGAGGCGGCTAATATTTACTTGAAGACAAGGGTAAATAGGTGGTTGAGCCATTCTTTTCAAAGTTTATTTCTCTTGTTCTTTGTAACTAGCTAGTTTTGTTATCGAACCACTACAAAATAAAACATTTATTATTATTATTATCACAATCGAATTTATAAAAAGACACAATTATGAGAAAATAATTAATGTATACCTTGGATGAGATAACAATTTTGTCCTTGGAATATTACATCTTGTTGTTGCAGGAGGTAATCGAGTATGAAATGAATGTAAAATAAAGTTCAGATTGACTTCCCTGTCTCAGCAAATAAATACAAGACTTCTCCCGTTGTAGTAAGAGAATAGTCAGGATCGAATCCACGAGGAATCACGTCAGCAGTTCCCAGGTAGCTGTAAATTCTCACAGGCAAAGCAGCAGAAGGACAGAAACACAGAAACAGAAAGAAAGAAACAAATAACCCGGCAAGGGCAACTAAAACAAAAGCAAAGAATAAACTAAAGACAGAAAGTAAAGCAAAAACGAAAGGCAAAGGCAAAGAGCTACTCGACCTCGACAAAGGCTTTGTCTATGTCGACAAGAAAGACAGAAAATATAAATTTGCAGAATCTCGAACAAAATTCAGATTTTTGATGAAAATAAATCTATATGCTAAAAGACTTCCAAAGCCAGGGTTTCAACACCACAACGATAACCATGCAAAGTAACACATAAAGGCACAAAAGATCATGCTTTCCATCAAATAACTTTCGTCATTAACAAATAGGCATATAGAGGCGTTCGCATAAACCCTAATTGTTACTAACCCTTTTTCACATAATTAATCCAAGTTGCATTAAGATCACTTTCGCTTCAATAACACAAACAAGGATCACCTTCAACTCTCGCAAAAGAATCATGCTCATAGGGATAGAAGATGAATCACACCAAAGATCTGACCTTTATCGCATCGCCTCACATGGCCACCGTCGGGCTCACCCCAGCCCCAGAAGTGGGTGGACTACTCACGCCTCATTGCAATCGCAGATATTGATTGATGAAAAGAAACTTGCATAAAACTATATTCAAAAAGCCTTTTACAATCCTGGCAATCAACTTTCGCAGAAAGCCAAAACCCTAAAAACCTTAGAACTCCTAAACTTCCTTGTGGAACTAACTAATTGTCTCTGAACTGGAATTGTGATCTGGAATGAATAAAACTGAGCCCCCTAGGGCCTTATTTATAGCCTTCATTCCCTAGCTATTCTAGGAAAGAAGATATCTATCTATATCTAAAATTATATCTACTTTGCTAAAAGATAAATAAAATGTTTTAAGGAAATAAATCTAAAAGGGAAAAGATAAATCAAAATAGATAAGTCTTCATGTCTTGATAGATCTCCCTTCCATGATGATAGATCTTGATCAACTTTGGACAGAATTCGGTCATTCTCGGATTTCTTCGTGCCCAAGGATTCCCAATTCTACTCGGACTGCTCAAGTCGACTCGTCTGCGGAAACTGGGCTACTCGACATCGACAAGGGTCTAGTCGACCTCGAGTAGGACTCGTCGTCTCGGCTAACTGGTGCTCGATGTGGCTCGGACTTTGCTCCTGGGCGTGGTCGATCTCGACTAACCCTCCTCGAGATCGAGTAGAGGTGGTCTGCGTCTTCGTCCTCGGCTTGGCACAGCTCGTCGACTCCGGACATGGCTCCTCGATCTCGACCAAGGCTACTCGACATCGAGTAGGATTCCGGGAGTCGGGTTGTCTCTGGTGTCCTTGATCAGCTCTACTCGACCAGGTGTGCTCGACCAGCCCTCGTCGAGATCGAGTAGAGGCTAGTCGATCTCGAGTAGAGTTCCTCTCGGCTTTCTGCTTTGTTCTTAAAACGCACTTTCCTGAGTCCTCGTTTGTCGGATCGACGCATATGACCATGCGTTGGAAAGCTCTTTCCGAGGGCTACAACTCTCATGAAGACATCAAAGCTTGATTCAGAACGAAGAATGGTGAAAAACGGCCTTTTCTCCAGCTGCACCATTCTTAGCTTCTCCATGAGTTTCCTTTAAGCTCCAAAGTGCGTCCGATTTCTGCGAAATATAACCAAAACTTGTGTAGACCTCCATATATTGCAAATAAGTGTAAACTACACATATTCTGTATTATTCTAACCCAAATGAATGCAATGTATACATAAATCGATATAAAAGTTACTGTAAAACATGGCAGATTCAGCTCACAACAAACACCCCATACTTAAGCTTGCTTGTCCTCAAGCAATACTTTTATTTGTCATTCAGGGGAAGAATTCAAAACTCTCAACATATTAGATTCATTGCCATATGTCCCTGCAATCAATTACCATCATCGAAAAGGTACTAGTGTCACAGATCCATGCATGTGCAATTTAAAAAGCATCATCTACTCACAAAAGGAGGGTTATGCAAAAACATTCATAAGTGACAAAGCATTAATAATCAAGAAGACTTTAATTTAAGCTCATGAAGGAGTAGATTGGTAAAAGGCTAAAGGTGGGCAATTTTTTGGCAATGTGGTGCTTTTGATCCGGGGAAATGGAGTTTTCCAAATTTTGAGTTTCATACCACATTCTTTCTCCATTTGATTCATCACCTTTCATAATGCTTTTATTCATAATAATGCTTTTACCTCTCTAACCTCAGCACTGCCTTCTCGCGAGTCGCAAACATGGGTGTCATGAATGGCCCCGGATACTTAGTGCTTTGGACTCCTCACAATGTGTCCCATCTCTCCAAACTGTTATCTCAGAAAGCAGGGTCAATCTACCTTTATCTCCTGAGGTGATTGGATTTTCTTTCACTCATTAAATTTTCCATATATTCAAACAATTTCCTTCCAAACTCCAATAATGATAATAACAACACAAACAACCATATAACAATCTCCATAATGTAACATCATTCTCAACATAATCCCCAGATAAGGTAAAGAATGGCAATATTTAGATCATGTGGAGCAATAATTGAAATAAGGCATATTATGGCTTTTGTGATGCATAAGCGTAGGTAAGGCTAGGAATTAACAATGAGCATTATATGGAAATATAAAGTCCTCCATCATCTTATCATGCAACATGTCAAAAGCAACTTCAAATTTTACCTCCTTTCATGGTTTTCAAGAAATAATGCACTTCATTGTGACTTCCCTTTACTAGGCAATTTCATGCTATATCTCTAATGAATCCAATTTTGCATCGTCGAGTTTCAATATAAGCTTCCCTGACATTAACCAAAAAATTTCAATGGGGGTCATTTTTCTCAAATTTTGGAAAACATATATAAGCATATAAATAAATAATGCATTCCAAAATAGCCATGTAGCAATTCTAAGAAATAATGCACAAAGTAATGTCAGATAAAATCAAATATGCACAAAGTAAGTGTTGTAAGAGGAAATCGAGAATGCAAAACAGTAAGTAAACAAAGTAAAGCAAACCGATCGGATCCCAGCAAATGATGTTCAAGACTCCCTCCAAATGTAGTAAGAGCAAGTCAGGGTCGAATCCTCGAGGAAGTTGGTCAGCGGATCCTAGGCAGCGGTGGAATCTCACGGACAGAAGTCGACCACAGTGGTACTCGACCTCGACTAAGGGCTAGTCGACAGGGGTCAGGCACAGTCGAACAGGGCAGAGCTCTCGGCGAAGTCTACTCGACCTCGACTAGGCGTACTCGATCTCGAGTAGGACCTTCGTCGACTTCGGCTTGTCTTGTCGAGTCTCTGCACAATTGAGCTACGGCGATCTGGGATCGGAGGTCAGTGGTCGAGGTCGACCAGAGCTGGTCGAGATCGACAAGGGGGGGGGGAACGTAAAAACAAATACAGAATTCGGTTTTGTGACTTTATGAATGTGGGGAACTTCCAAGATTAGGGTTCGCGACAACGATTACCATGCAAGCGGAATATAAATCACAAAAGGCGGTAACTTTATCGATAAAGGAAAAGGCTTTCACCTAATCCGACAAGTAGGAATATAAATCTCGCGACAAATAATCCTAATTGCATCTATTCCTTTTCATAATTAGCATTTATAATCTTTCGAATAGAAATCCTAATTACTACCCAAGTTTCACAACATGAGTTCTTCAATTTCTCAATCAAAGATGAAGCACATAGGGAATAGATTAAGATAACGACAAAATACCTCCTTCCGCAATAGCTAATCCGCCGACATGGCTCTCGTTGGGCTCACCCCAACCCCAGAAGTGGGTGGACTACTCGCTCTTCATTGCAATTGCAGACATCATTGATTGAAAGAAAATCACTTGCATTAACTAAATTCAAAGCTTTTACAATTCCGGCAATCAACCGTCGTAAATTGCCAAAACCTTAAAAACCTTAAACTCCTAAATCTCTATGTGTAATTGTATCTCTGAAATTGAATGAATAAAACTGAGCCCCATGGGCTTTATTTATAGGCTTCTACTCCTTGCTAACCAAGGATAGAATATCTATATCTATATCTAAAACTATATCTAAAACTTAAAAAGATAAATAAAAGACATAAAGGAATTAAATCTAAAATTAGGGAAATATATCTAAATTGTCTCAAGTGGATAAAACTCTCTTCTCCATGATAGATGTGGATAAATCGGATAGATCTTGCTTCTCCTCGGCTCCAAGGACTCTATCTCGAGTAGGACTGTACTCAGCGCGTTACGCGGCTTCGGGAAATCCTCGTCGACCTCGACAAGCGGTGGTCGACCTCGAGTAGGAAAAGTCGTCGACTGGGCCAACTTCGTCATCTCGGCTAGCTGGTCCTCGACAAGCTCGGACAGGACTCCTGGCGCTGGTCGATCTCGAGGAGGTCTCCTCGATATCGACGAAGGTTGTGTTCTCGACTTGGTCTTCCGAGGTTGTCGAGTCGGATGTGGGTTCTCAGACTTGTCGACCTAGAGGAAGCTTCCTCGATCTCGACGAGCGGATCATCGGCCTGGTCGTCTCGGGTAGCCCTTGTCGACATGTTCGGACACTGTCTCCTGGGCGTGGTCGATCTCGACAAACGCTTGTCGAGCTCGAGTAGGTTTTTTGCCTTGTGTTCTCGAGCAGTGCCTCTTCGACTTGGCTCGGGGAGTGGGGTCTGGCTCTTGTCGACCTCGAGTAGAGCTACTCGATGTCGAGTAGGGTGTTGCTCCGCGTTGTCTGGTCAGGTCTCTACTCGACTCCAGTGTGTCCGGGCTCGACTTTGTCGACATAGACAAGAGTCTAGTCGATATAGAGTAGACTTGCTGCTTTCGTCTTTGTTTCTTGGTTTTCTCCCGAAATGTTTCCATATTCTGCAATATTAAACAGAAACTTAAGTAGATCTCCATTTCTAACAAATAAACATATACTACATAAATTCGACATATTCCCAACCCGAAATATGCAAAATGTAAAGAATATGGAACTGAAATATGCATAAAAACATGGCTACTTTGGAGACATCAGTAAGCCCTTCCCTCACCCCATACTTAAACATTACAGTGTCCTCACTGTATAAAATCAAATAAAAACAAGAGTAAAGGAAGGAACTCACATGACAGAACATCGAGGTAGACAAAACTGGGCTGGTCGAGTAGGCTTGTCGATATCGAGTACCCCTTACTCGATATCGAGTAGCTCTGTCTGCGTCTGGTGGTTTTCTGAAGTCGAGGAGCGTCTGGGGCTTGTCGATGTCGAGTACGTCTACTCGATCTCGAGTACAGTCTGGGTTGCTTCTCATTGTCTTTGTCGACTTGGCCTTCGTCGATTCTGACTGGTTCTCAGGGACTCCTTCTTTCCACTTTTCGCAATCCTTTATATGCTTGCCGACCTACTAGTGTTAGTTTCCACACAAAAACAAGACTATCCATATGAAGTATTCTAAAAGACATAAAACCAAAAACAAAAACCAAAAACCAAAAAGTTCAAAAGTCCCAAAAGTTCATAAAGTTCTATATACATGCTCTAGATTTTATAGTCGCTAGGCCGACTTTTCTCCATGAAGCATTAGCCTGGCTCATCTTTGTCCGGAGGTATAGGTGGGTCTGGTGGTTCCTCCGGTGGTGGGAAGCGTGGGATGTCATCCGGAGGCATCATGTGAAGAAGCTTAAATTTCCCGGAGCGAATGCTCCATGGCTTCACCCATCCATCTTCCTGGGCTCCAGCTGATATGCATAAGGGAAGAGGTATTTCCACCTCATCCTGTGGAGATTCATGCCACTTTGCGAGGACCCCATACTTGAATACAAACATCGGTTGCTCAAAATCGTCAGGAATGGCCTTCACCTTATAGGGTAAAAGCGACCTTGAAGCACCATGGGCAACGACGTCCGAATTTTGCGTTGGTGGCTCTTCTTCTTCTTGAGATCCTTCCAAAGATTTTTCAAAGATAGATAGCGAAATCAAAATAGAGGAAGGACATACCTGGGTTTCTGTGGTACAAACGATTTCGGCTAGTGTTTCTGGATCAGTTCCTCCAGAATGTGTATATATCGAGTCCAGGTAGTCGATGTTGACTGGCTCATAGAAGGGGACATTGTCGAACCAACTTGTCATTGTTGATTTGGGCGATTTAGCGTAATGTTCCCATCTACGCAACACAAGCTTAGCTTCTGCCTGCCTCGCACGCTCAGCTTCATGCTCTCTTCCTGCTCTCTCAGCGGCGAGAGCGGTATCCTTGGCGGCTAGTTCCCTTGTAAGCCTCTGAATCAGCTGTTCTGGTGTTTCTGCGGCCGCCATGGCTCTTTTCAGTTTAGAATGGATGTGTAGGACATGTTCCGGATCATCTAAGGTGTCAAACTCAGGTGGTTGACCAGAACGGCGCATACACCTGCAAAGTAACTCAAAAGAAAAGTGAGATCTGACTACCTAAGGCGCGAATGATTGCCTCCCCGGCAACGGCGCCAATTTGTTGTTGCAGGAGGTAATCGAGTATGAAATGAATGTAAAATAAAGTTCAGATTGACTTCCCTGTCTCAGCAAATAAATACAAGACTTCCTCCCGTTGTAGTAAGAGAATAGTCAGGATCGAATCCACGAGGAAGCACGTCAGCAGTTCCCAGGTAGCTGTAAATTCTCACAGGCAAAGCAGCAGAAGGACAGAAACACAGAAACAGAAAGAAAGAAACAAATAACCCGGCAAGGGCAACTAAAACAAAAGCAAAGAATAAACTAAAGACAGAAAGTAAAGCAAAAACGAAAGGCAAAGGCAAAGAGCTACTCAACCTCGACAAAGGCTTTGTCTATGTCGACAAGAAAGACAGAAAATATAAATTTGCAGAATCTCGAACAAAATTCAGATTTTTGATGAAAATAAATCAATATGCTAAAAGACTTCCAAAGTCAGGGTTTCAACACCACAACGATAACCATGCAAAGTAACACATAAAGGCACAAAAGATCATGCTTTCCATCAAATAACTTTCGTCATTAACAAATAGGCATATAGAGGCTTTCGCATAAACCCTAATTGTTACTAACCCTTTTTCACATAATTAATCCAAGTTGCATTAAGATCACTTTCGCTTCAATAACACAAACAAGGATCACCTTCAACTCTCGCAAAAGAATCATGCTCATAGGGATAGAAGATGAATCACACCAAAGATCTGACCTTTATCGCATCGCCTCACATGGCCACCGTCGGGCTCACCCCAGCCCCAGAAGTGGGTGGACTACTCACGCCTCATTGCAATCGCAGACATTGATTGGTGAAAAGAAACTTGCATAAAACTATATTCAAAAAGCGTTTTACAATCCTGGCAATCAACTTTCGCAGAAAGCCAAAACCCTAAAAACCTTAGAACTCCTAAACTTCTTTGTGGAAATAACTAATTGTCTCTGAACTGGAATTGTGATCTAGAATGAATAAAACTGAGCCCCTAGGGCCTTATTTATAGCCTTCATTCCCTAGCTATTCTAGGAAAGAAGATATCTATCTATATCTAAAATTATATCTACTTTGCTAAAAGATAAATAAAATGTTTTAAGGAAATAAATCTAAAAGGGAAAAGATAAATCAGAATAGGTAAGTCTTCATGTCTTGATAGATCTCCCTTCCATGATGATAGATCTTGATCAACTTTGGATAGAATTCGGTCATTCTCGGATTTCTTCGTGCCCAAGGATTCCCAATTCTACTCGGACTGCTCAAGTCGACTCGTCTGCGGAAACTGGGCTACTCGACATCGACAAGGGTCTAGTCGACCTCGAGTAGGACTCGTCGTCTCGGCTAACTGGTGCTCGATGTGGCTCAGACTTGGCTCCTGGGCGCGGTCGATCTCGACTAACCCTCCTCGAGATCGAGTAGAGGTGGTCTGCGTCTTCGTCCTCGGCTTGGCACAACTCGTCGACTCCGGACATGGCTCCTCGATCTCGACCAAGGCTACTCGACATCGAGTAGGATTCCGGGAGTCGGGTTGTCTCTGGTGTGTCCTTGATCAGCTCTACTCGACCAGGTGTGCTCGACCAGCCCTCGTCGAGTTCGAGTAGAGGCTAGTCGATCTCGAGTAGAGTTCCTCTCGGCTTTCTGCTCTGTTCTTAAAACGCACTTTCCCGAGTCCTCGTTTGTCGGATTGACGCATATGACCATGCTTTGGAAAGCTCTTTCCGAGGGCTACAACTCCCATGAAGACATCAAAGCTTGATTCAGAACGAAGAATGGTGAAAAACGGCCTTTTCTCCAGCTGCACCATTCTTAGCTTCTCCATGAGTTTCCTTTAAGCTCCAAAGTGCGTCCGATTTCTGCGAAATATAACCAAAACTTGTGTAGACCTCCATATATTGCAAATAAGTGTAAACTACACATATTCTGTATTATTCTAACCCAAATGAATGCAATGTATACAGAAATCGATATAAAAGTTACTGTAAAACAGGGCAGATTCAGCTCACAACACATCTCTCATAAACTTCAAAATGTAGTATTCACAGTCAACTTCATTCAATTGATGTGAACATTGAAATACACATATAGCATGCATATACTAGGTGTAACTAATGATATCATAAAGATAATTAAAACTAAATGACAACATGCTTCGTGTAAAGGACATGAAACCTTAACAACCCAAACAATAATATATTACTATTCAACACAACCTTAGAAGAATTCAATGACAATAAGGATTTTAATCTTTGTAAAATTCAACAAAGTTTCTATTTGAGGCTTCTTCTTACTCAACTAGGCATACTCTTACTAGCAAATCTCATATTTACTCCACAAAATCAAATTCCATATGTATTACAATATCGTTTTTATAAAAACAAAGTTGTTTGATGGGAAGAATTCGAATTAAATTCAGCCAAACATGCATTGATAATAATCTTAGCTACCCTAGTGGCCCGAATGTACTAGGGTAGCTAAGATTATTGAGATAGCTAGAATGTACTTTTCCAGTGTCACCGTCGATTGTTGATTCTTAGGTGTGCGTCTCCCATTCTCCCAGTGGTCTTCAGGCCCGAGCTTGTGATCCTTCAGGCCCAAGTCCTTGTTCACTCGGACCCAAGCTCTTAGTCCTTCGGGCCCAAGTTTTTTGGTCCTTCGGGCCCTAGGTGCGGAAAATGAATTTAATTTTGTTCTAATTCTATTATCTATTATTTCTGCTTGTAAAATCAAACAACTCCATGATTGGAGAAAATTAAATTCTCGAAAGGTTTTGATAAAAATCCCGAAAGGGTTTGACAAAAATCGCGAAAGGATCTTGATAATCTCCCGAAAGGGTTTTCTAGTGCGCTCTCTACTACGAGGGTGGTTCTCGACAGTGTTCCCAGTCGTTCTTTGCAGTCTTAGTTTGAGTTGGTGATGCGGGACCATCTTCTACAGCTCCACCTAACACACCTATCATTCTTGGAGAATGACCAATGACTCAAGCTAGAGCTAAGAAGCTTCAGAGAGACTCTTTCAACTTTGTGAGTCATGCTTTGTTCTCGAGCAAGGTTCAACTCCCCGAGCCTACATTGAAGACCTATATGTGCATAGGCATTCAAGAAGAACTCGAGCCACTTTAGTTAAGAGGCTGCCGAATTAACTAAGTGTTGGGGCTCCATCTTATTTCCGTTTTTAGTAACTTTTATACTTAAGTTATTTTATGAAACTTTAGAGGTTATTTTATTTAATTCCTTTAAGTTATTATTTAATCTCTTTTTTCTTCTTTAGTTGGATAATTCGGCCCATCCAGCCCTTGTAAAGGCTATATATGCCGAATACCTTTCATGGAATTCAATTGGAACTTAATGAATTGAATTAGTCTTCTCAAATTGTGTGAAACACATTGAGTGATTGTTGGATGATTAGAACTGTGCTCATCATTCACGAATTGGTATCTATCTCATCTTGGTTTGCTTTGTGTTCATCAACTTCGCAAGACTTGGTGATCCTAGTATCCACAAGCCCCCTCCTTGTGCCTCCAAGTTGTCCGCTTGGTTGTGTAGGGTTGTAGAGCCGGGTTATATAGTCATTGCTATTGGTTCCTACCCTCTAAGGAGGCTTGGGGTCTTTATCTTGTTCTATATAGATCGACTCAGTCCTTATCGGTCGTGTCTTTGCATCAATTTCGAGTCTTTCTTTATTGTCGAGTCTTGTTCTTGAATTCTGGTTTCGAGTCTTTAATTTCTTGATCGATCTTTATGATTTCTTGGTCGAATCTTTGAGTTATTGCTGCGTCAGTTTTGAGTTCTTGAGTCTTTCTTGAGTTTCTTGCTTGTTGTCGAAGATCGGACCATCTCACGGCTAACCCCGTATCAAATTGGTATCAGAGCTTTGGTTTCCGACATCAAGATTGAGTCTTTTTCTTTTCCTAAACACAAAAACACAAAAATAGAGTCAGTCTTTTGTTTTGGTTATATATTTACTTCTTGCATTCTTTATTGATTCTTGCATTAATCTTGAGTTTGTGATTGTTTGTGGTTGCATAGCCTAAACACAAAGCCTAGCTGAGACCGTGGAGTCGACCAAAGTGGTGCACAATCCCCTTGTGTAGCACCTTAGCCGACGGCATACAACTGTCCCCATAGCCTTGCTTTGGGCGGTTCCATCACATACCTCAAGAAAACTCTAGTTTGTTATCTTTTCTATCCTTTGTCCTATCTTTGGGAATTTGGATTTATCTTTTATCCATTGCCTATTAAAATCAGATTTTATTAAGTTGTTAGATTTAAATCTCATTATATCTATCAACTATCTAAAAGGGCTAAAGATATATCCACTTTCCTATTTTATCTAAAAGGTTGTCTATTTATTTAAATTAGGGCTGAAATTTTTACCCTTTATCACCATTCATCAGATTTTCGAGTCCTTTCATACATAGGGTGTCTTTCTTGCATTAGATAAAAAAAAAAAAAAATTATATTCAGTTTCGAAAATTGAAAAAAAAAAAGATTTATCTTGGACCTAGGAGGATAAAATTCACTAGGGGTAAAAGTAAGTAAAAAAAAAAGTTATTGATATCTAGTGCAAGAAAGCTCCAAGGACACACTTTGGTGAATTCTACAGCCTATATCGACTACCCTTCCTATATTCCAAACACATACCTCCACAAAATTGAAACCCTACCCTACAACTACAACATCTTAACTTAAAGGTTTTCAATCAAAAGAGGTAAATTTCCATTCTTTCATTAGTTTTCTTTTATTTCTCTTTGTTTACAGCTTTGTCGAGTTGAGCATAGATGTTTGTCGAGCAATTCTCCTCTATCGAGTTGCTGAGTTGTTGTGTCGAGGAGATCTCAGCCCTTGCCGAGTTCTCTCTTTGTTGTTTCGAGTTGAATTCTTGCAAATACCCATCTGTTTTGCTTGAATTGAGTTGTTAATTGCTTAGTCGAGTACTGATTTCCTTGATCAAGTGCTTTCTTTGAGTTATCGAGTACCACAACCCTTCTGTCGAGTACTCTTGGTTGTTTGTTTCATTCATTCTCTTGATTCTATACTTTGATTATTAAGTTCTTTTGCTTGGTTGTTGATTTGCCCAAAGCGGATTGCCCTAGCAAGCGTGACATATCAATCAGAGAGGGAGTGTGAGCGAAACACAATTGTGAGCTGTTTATATTTTAACTAATCTTAACATAGTTCTTTGTTTCTTTTCTCTTTGTTACAATGTCTAATAATCAGGTTAACAATGAGAACAACCCCAACAATGGAGGTAGCTCGAGTGAAACCATGACACCCGAGCAATTCAACAATCTTACTAACACCTTGACATCCATATTGGATCGGTTGACAGCTTTGGAAGCTAGACCGAGTGGCTCTACTACAGCTGGTGATGAAGGTAATCCTAGGCGTGACGAGACGCCTCAAGATGAAAGGAAAGTCGTTAATCCTAACCCTATTCCTGATCCTAATCTCAATGTCAATAATCCTATTATTGAAGAAAACAACTCTCCACGAGGTGGGAGAAATAATAGGAATAATGAGTTTGTTAATGTGCAAGGTCAAGGACAAGGAATGGGAAGAGGACGAGGCTACCAGGAGCGTTGCTACTACTCGGAGCAAGACGATGACTCCCAAGAAGAGGAATATTGGGAGCGACGCCCGAGACGGAATCAAATGGGAAATCAGAACCGACCACCTAGGTACAACGATGACGACGGTATAGGTAAGGTTAAGGTATAAATTCCTTCTTTTGATGGTAAGACTGATCCAGATGCTTATATTGATTGGGAGATTAAAATGGAACAAATTTGGAACTGTCATAATTTCTCAGATGCTAAGAAAGTACAACTAGCTTCCCTAGAATTTCAAGGTTTTGCATTAATCTAGTGGGATAATTTAGTTAAGGATCATCTCACGGCTAACCCCGTATCAAATTGGTATCAGAGCATTAATGAGGAATAAATTTAGTTAAGGAAAGAAGAAGAAACATTGATGCACATATTGCTTCTTGGGAACAACTAAAAGCATTAATGAGGAATAGATTTGTACCTCAACATTATGATAGAGAGCTTTTGCACAGATTAGAAAATCTAAAACAAGGTAGCAAAACTGTTGAGGAAACATTCAATCTTATGCAAGAAGCCATGGCTCGAGCAAATGTAGTAGAATCTCATGAGAAAACTAATGTTAGATATCTTAGGATCTTGCATCCCGCTTTAGCTCATGAAATTGATTATTTTCCCTATACTACCCCTACTGATTTGTTACATCTAGCTATGAAAGTAGAAAAGGGACAACGCTACAAGAGCCAAGGTAATAAGATGTCGAGTGGCCAGCAGCAAGGGTGGCACCGATCTCAGCCACAACAGCCCCAAGGGCGCTCGAATATGGGCTTTAGAGAGCGAGCTCAGAAGCCCCAAGGGAGGAGTGATGGTCGACAGCCCCATCAGCCCCTCGACAAGAGTAAAGGTCCATGGAATGGACGTGAATCGTCTGGGACATCTACTGGTCCCAAAGGGAGTAATCCTAACCCTTCTACCCTTCGTTCTAGAGATATTGTGTGCTTTAAATGTCAAGGTAGAGGTCATTATATGAAGGATTGCCCTAATAGGAAAACTCTCATGGTTAATCACTTAGGAGAATATGAATCTGAAAATTCTTGTGATGAACATGATGAGCATGCTAATGACAATGATCAGAATCTCAACCTTGTATGCTATGATAATGATGATGATGAGGTCGAATATGAACATGGGGAATCTTTGATAGTTAGGAGAGTCTTAAGTGTTGTTCCTACACCTTGTGATGATAATCAAAGAGAAAACTTGTTTCATACTCGCTGCATTATTAAAGGAAAGGTTGTTAATGTGATCATCGATGGAGGTAGTTGTTGTAATTTAGCTAGTCAAGAAATGGTTGAGAAATTACACCTATCTACTGTCCAACACTCTAGACCTTACTAATTGCATTGGATGAATGACTGTGGAAATTTGAAAGTAAATAGGCAAGTTAAAGTGCATATTCAACTAGGACATTATGAAGATGATGTTTTATGTGATATTGTGCCTATGCAAGCTTGTCACATTCTATTAGGTCGTCCTTGGCAATCTGATCGTAAGGTTATTCATGATGGTTTTACTAATAGATATTCATTTACTTTTCAGGGAAAGAATGTCATTCTCAAACCTATAATGCCTACACAAGTGGCTGACGAGATTGAGAAGCGCAAGGTAAGTAAAGGTGAGTTAGATAAGGAGGCTCAGTCGAGCCAAGTGGATCCCTAGAATCGGCAAAAGGGTGTGTTTTTGGCTTCCAAAAGCACATTCATAGACGATTATGCCGATGGAGAAACCACTCTTATGCTTCTTTGTAAGAGCTTGAATATGTTAAGTGAAGAGCTTAAAGCTTCTCTTCCATCAAACATTCTCGCCCTTCTTGAGGAATATAAGGATGTTTTTCCCGATGACTGTTGTGAGCCTAATTCGCCATGTTTTACACTTACTTTTATATCGATTTCTGCATACATTGCATGCATTTGGGTTAGAATAATACAGAATCTGTGTAGTTTACACTTGTTTGCAATATATGGAGGTCTACACAAGTTTTTGTTATATTTCACAGAAATCGGACGCATTTTGGAGCTTAAAAGAAAGTCATGGAGAAGCCAAGAATGGTGCAGCTGGAGAGAAGGCCAATTTCCGGCTTTCATCATTCTGAATCAGGCTGTGATGTCTTCATGAGATTTGTAGCCCTCGGAAAGAGCTTTCCAACGCATGTTCATATGCGTCAATCCGACAACCGAGGCAGCGGGAAAGTGCGTTTTACGAACAGAGCTGGAAGCTGAGAAAAGAACTCGACGTCGACAAGAGTTGTCGACATCGACAAGTTTCCAAAACTCGACATGAGCACTGGAAGACGAAGTCGAGTTGACTGAACTCAAGACCAAAATGTTGTCGATGTCGAGGAAAGTTGTCGACATCGAGAAGACATGTCGAGCACTCCAGAAGCCGAGATCGAGGAGAAGTCCGAAGAGAAAGGAGATTACTTGCAAACCAAGATTCGATAAATTCTATCCGAATCTATCAAGATCTATCAAGACCAAAGAAGATGTCCACACATTAGATATAATCATAGTCTATCTATTTTATTTAATTACACTATGTTATTTATTTATCATTTAGTTTTAGATATAGTTTTAGATAAAGATAGATATCTTCTTTCCTTGATTAGCGAGGATTAGAAGCATATAAATAAGGCCCTAGGGGCTCAGTTTTGATTCAATTCAATTTCAGTTAGATTCAATTTCAGAGAGAAGTAAGGAGGAGAAGTAGAGAGAGAGAGAGAGTGAGCAGCCGGTTGGAGTTGTGAAGCGAGAGCGGAGTTGGCTTCGAGCGGTTGTAAACTTTGGTTTAGTTTTATGCAAGTTCCTTCTTTTACATCAATGTCTTTTATTGCAATGAGGCGTGAGTAGTCCACCCACTTCTGGGGCTGGGGTGAGCCCGACGGTGGCCATGTGAGGCGATGCGATAAAGGTCAGATCTTTTGTGCGATTCATCTTCTATCCCTATGAGCATGATTCTTTTGCGAGAGTTGAAGGTGATCCTTGTTTGTGTTATTGAAGCGAAAGTGATCTTAAGGCAACTTGGATTAATTATGTGAAAAAGGGTTAGTAACAATTAGGGTTTATACGAAAGCCTCTATATGCCTATTTGTTAATGACGAAAGTTATTTGATGGAAAGCATGATCTTTTATGCCTTTATGTGTTACTTTGCATGGTTATCGTTATGGTGTTGAAACCCTAGCCTTGGAAGCCTTTAGTTTATTGATTTTATTTCGTTAAAAATTTGTTTCTGTCCGAAAAGCTTTGCAATTTAGTTTTCTGTTACTTGTCGAGATCGAAGAAGCTTGAAGACATAGAGCCCTGTTGTCGACGTTGAGAAGTTTTCATCGAGATCGAGTTCTTTCTGTGCCTTTGTCGATCTGTTGCTGTGTCGAGTACTTGTCGATATCGATAAGACTTCTGTGTCGACAAGACTCGGTCGAGTTCTTCTGTCGAGTACTCTGCTGTTGTCGACGTGCTTTATCGAGTACCTCTGCTTTGCTTGCTTTTGCTTGTTTGCTTCTGTCTTTGCTTTTATTTTAGCTGCCCTTGCCGGGATTATTTGTTTCTATTTTATTTCTGCTTCTGCTTGTGTTTCTGTGCTTTTCTGCTGCTGCTGTGAGAATCTGATAGCTACCTGAGAACTGCTGACGTGCTTCCTCGTGGATTCGATCCTGACTTTTCTCTTACTACAACGGGAGGAAGTCTTGTATTTATTTGCTGAGACAGGGAAGTCAGTCTAATCTATATTCTATATCTATTTCAATACTTGACCAACTCCTGCAACAACAATGACATATCAGCAGGAGTACCCCCTATTCGTGGAATTGAGCATCAAATTGATCTTATTCCGGGGGCTGCATTACCTAATAGACCCGCTTATCGTATGAATCCCACTGAGACCCAAAAGGTCCAAACCCAAGTCCAGGAACTGTTGGATAAGGGTTATATTCGTGTAAGCTTAAGTCCCAGTGCTGTGCCTGTGTTATTAGTCCCTAAGAAAGATGGTACATGGAGAATGTGTGTAGATTGTAGGCTATTAACAATATTACTATCAAATATCGTCATCCTATTCCACGCGTAGATGATATGCTAGATGAACTTCATGGAGCTTCTATATTTTCAAAAATAGATCTTAGGAGTGGCTATCATCAGATTAGAATCAAGGAAGGTGATTAATGGAAAACAACGTTTAAGACTAAGCAAGGTTTATATGAGTGGTTAGTTATGCCTTTTGGTTTAACTAATGCACCTAGTACTTTTATGCGCTTAATGAATCATGTGCTTCGAAACATCATTGGAAAATTTGTTGTTGTTTATTTTGATGATATTCTGATTTATAGCAAGTCTCCTAATGAACATGAATCACATCTTAGAGAAGTACTTAAAACACTGAGAATTGAACGCTTATATGCTAATTTAAAGAAATGTGAGCTGTGTAATGCACAAGTGTCTTTTCTTGGATTTGTAGTGAGTTCGAGTGGACTGCGTGTCAATGAGGATAAGATCGGGGCGATTCAAGATTGGCCAACACCCTCAAACATCGGCCATGTGTGCAGTTTCCAAGGATTGGCAAGCTTCTATAGGAGGTTCGTTCGTGACTTCAGCACTATTTCAGCCCCACTAACCGAGCTTACAAACAAGAGAAGTGAGTTCAAATGGGAAACAGCTCAGGAGGAGGTGTTCAATATGCTTAAGGACAAGCTCACACACGCCCCATTACTAGCACTACCCGACTTCTCTCGACCGTTTGAGGTAGAGTGTGATGCTAGCGGAGTTGGAATTGGTGGAGTTCTTATGTAGGAAGGTAAGCCTATTGATTTCTTTTCTGAAAAGTTGAAAGGTGCTTGTCTTAATTACTCTACCTATGATAAGGAATTATATGCTTTGTATAGAGTGCTTAAGACATGGTCTCACTATCTATGGCCTAGCGAGTTTATTCTTAGGACTGATCATAAATCCTTGAAACACTTTAAAAGCCAAGATAAACTTGATAGGAGACATGATAGATGGATGGAATTCATTGAAACAATTCCTTATGTGATTAAGTATAAGAAAGGCAAAGACAATGTGGCTGCTGATGCATTATCTAGAAGACATGTTCTTAAAACTGATTTCGATTCTAATGCTTTAGTTCGAAGACATGCTCTTTTAACCACTTTGGATTCTAGAGTCTTAGGCTTTGTTTACATAAAGGAATTGTATAATTCTGATTTGGATTTTAGTAATACTTTTCGAAAATGCATAGAATCTTGTCCATTTGATGGTTTTTATATACATGATGGGTTCTTATTTCAAAAAGATCAAGTTTGCATTCCTAGATGTTCTCTGCGATTATTACTTGTTAGTGAACCCCATAGTGGTGGATTAATGGGACATTTTGGTAGAGATAAGACATATCACACTTTAAAATCACACTTCTATTGGCCACATATGTTTGGGGATGTAGAACATTGCCTAAAAAGATGTATTGATTGCTTAAAGGCCAAATCTAAGCTAATGCCTCATGGCTTGTACACGCCACTACCTACACCCTCAGCCCCTTGGGAAGACATTTCTATGGACTTTATAGTTGAGTTGCCTAGAACTAAGAAGGGGAGGGATTCTATATTTGTGGTAGTGGATAGGTTCTCTAAAATGGCTCATTTTATTGCATGTCATAAAACTAATAATGCTACCAACGTTGCTAATCTATTCTTTAGAGAAGTAGTTAGGTTGCATGGCGTGCCTAAAACCATTGTTAGTGATAGGGATGTGAAATTCTTAAGTCATTTTTGGCGAACATTATGGAATAAATTGGGAACTAGATTGCTATTCTCTACTTCTAGCCACCCCCAAACTGATGGCGAAACTAAGGTGACTAATAGAACACTCACTAGTGTCCTTAGAGCCATAATTAGGAAGAATTTGAAGCTTTTGGAAGAAGCCTTACCTCATGTGGAATTTGCATATAACAGAACCATGCATTCGGCTACTAAACTCACTCCATTTGAATGTGTGTATGGTGTTAATCCACTAACCCCTTTTGATCTTACTCCATATCCTATGAGAGAGAAAGAATCATTTGAGGCAGGTAAGCATGTCGATTTCATTAAAGAGCTGCATGGACGGACTCGTGAGAAGCTTAAGCTAAAGGCTGAATACAATGCTAACAAGGCCAACAAGGGACGTCGTTTGGTCACATTTCATCATGGGGATCTCGTGTGGGTGCACCTAAGGAAGGAGCGGTTTCCAGAAGCCCGGAAGAGCAAGCTATCACCTCGTGGTGATGGACCATTCAAGGTGAAGAGGAGAGTGGGCGACAATGCCTACCAACTTGAGCTTCCTGTCAACAAGGGCCCTCGCGTTGGGGGTGTACTCGCTGTTGATGCTAATGTGGCTGCACTTCAGACTGATATGGCAGAGGTTAAGGAGATGATGAAACGAATGGTTATTGATAGGACTCCTCAACAACTGAAGGCATGTGGTCTCTGCAGTCAATACACTCATCCCATGGACACGTGCCCACTTCTACAAGATCCTAATGTTGAATTGAATGCCATTGGGAACTTCGCTCAACAAAGGCCTATGCAAGGCAATTATGGAAATCCTGGGTATTTCAACAACAACAACTACAATAGGGGCTATCAGCAAGGCTATGGGAACTATCAAGCCTCTTTCAATCAGCAAGGGGGGCAACAGGAAAGGCCTCAACAACAATATGAACCTCGACAGGGAGGTCAGCAGCAATCAAATGGGAATAATGAGGACCCATTGCAGCAACTGTCACGATTGGTCATGAGGAATGATAAACAACAGTCAGAGCGGATGGCGACTCTAGAGAAGCAGCAATCAGATCGGATGACAAATATTGAGAATCAAATGAGTCAGCTCATTCAGGTCTTAAGCGCGAAGATGGCAAACGATGCAAGTAAGCTTCCATCACAGACGGTTGAGAATCCTAAGGAGAATGTCAGTGCAATAATGCTTAGGAGTGGCAAGGAACTGATTGCCACAACTCAAAAAGACGATGAGGAGATGATGGACGAAGAAATAGAGATAAATGAAGGTGAAAACGGCGTAACAGAGGTGCGGCGCCCGCGGCAACCTTTGCGGCGCCCGCCGCTAGCCTCTGCGGTGCCCGCCGCCAGAGAGGCGATTCCAGCGGCACCCGCCGCTGCTCCCTCTGCGGCGCCCGCCGCACTTGATGCCGCGCCCGCCGCTCGTTCAGCCGCCGACAGTTCAGCTTCTGGTACGTCCTCTTCCTTACCTCCTTTCTCTTCTCTTCCTCTTTCTTCTTCTTCTTCCTCTTCTCCCTTACCTATGGAGATTCCAAAGCCCATCCCGCCTTTTCCGGAAGCCTTGAAAGACACACGAACATATGAGAATGACAAGGAGATCTACGAGACATTCGGCAAGTGTGCGGTAAACATTCCTTTACTTAGCTTGATTAAGAGCATTCCTAGATATGCTAAATTTTTTAAGGAATTGTGCACCATCAAGAGGAAGCAGAGACTGAAAAAGAAGGAAAAGGTAAGCTTGAATGAAAATGTTTCTGCTATGTTGCAAAGGAAATTGCCTGAAAAATGCGGAGATCCAGGTATGTTTACGATTCCATGTGCGATTGGGAACACTAGATTCAAACAAGCCATGTTAGATCTAGGAGCCTCAATTAATGTTATTTCTTATAACATGTATTTGTCTTTGGGTTTGGGTCCTCTGACTGAGACTGGGGTTACAGTGCAGCTTGCTGATCGTTCACAAATCAGGCCAAGAGGCGTTGTTGAAGATGTTTTAGTTATGGTGGATGATTTGTTTTTCCCTGTGGATTTCTTTGTTTTAGATATGGAGCAGGGAACCCCTGAAACACCCATTATACTGGGAAGGCCATTCCTGAAAACTGCGAAAACAAAAATTGATTGTTGTGAGGGTCTATTGACTATGGAGTTTGATGGAAGAAAGATAGAATTCCCTCTCTTTAATCACGCTAAGCTTTCTCCTAAAACTTCGTTAGATATGCCTATTGCTGACAATACTAATCATAACAATAAGTTTCGTGATTTGTTAGAGACAACTAAGGAACATAGTTTATGGAAATTTGAACCTCCTAACAAATTGCAATCTTATGTGATTTCAGGACAACCCCCAGGCATAGCCCATGGAGAGGAGCTAAGAGAAATGGCTGAACGCTGGAACAGGAAGCTACACCTTTCAAGGGTGCCTGCATTTGTCAATGAAATGACCGGTGTTGGTGATCCTGGTGGAGGAACATAGGCCAATCAAGGGCCATCACGTCGAGCCAACGACATGAAACAAAGGCGCTTCTCGGGAGGCAACCCGAGGTACATTTTTCAGATTTATTTTCTTTTTCTTTTCCTTCACCCTGAGTATATGAGTTTCACTTTTGTTGTCTTTAATGTTTCATTGAGGGCAATGAAAACTTCAAGTGTGGGGGAGAGGAGTTTTATTTACATAGTGCATAGAGTTAGAGCATATTTCATTTTCTGCACCATGTTTAAGTTTAATTAAGTTGTTGTTTAGTTTTTATTTAATTTAATTTTCGGAATTTAAAAAAAAAAATCGAAAATATTAAAATAGAGCATGCATTGCATATATATGTGTTATTCAAATACCCATCTTGCTTAGTTGTCCTCTAATTTAAATTTCAAGCATGATTCATATAAATCCCATGGAGTTCTGGATGTTTTGAGTATTGCTATTTGATTTTTGTGGAACATAAGCTAGCAAATGTAATTGAGCATGTATGATTAAGCTAAATTATGATTGAAGTCCTAAAAACATGACCCTGTGAGGATGGTTGGCCTTATTTGGAATTCTTTTGCTCAATTGTGTGAATTACTCGCCTAGTGTTGCTACCTCTTGGCATTGACTGCAGTATCTATTTTTGAAGACCAATGCACATGTTTGTTGCTTGCGGGGTGTATGTTTATATTTTGAGTCTTTTTGTTATTCAATTTTATGCATATTTAGTGAATAAGGTGGCAATGGTTGATACTCTGAGTAACCGGGTCTACGCATGACACCCATGTGTATGATTCGCGCAAAAAGGTGTTGAAAGCTATCCACTAAGAAAGGAAGCTTGATCATTGAGTAACCAGGTTCATTCATGACACCCATGTTTGCAACTTGCGTCAAAAGATGTTCAAGTGGACTTCATATTCATATTCACAGTTAAGGTGTTGATAGACCGGGGCCATTCATGACACCCATGTTTGCGCTTCGCGTAAGGAAAGCACCAAGACAAGAAAAAGAAAAAAAAAGAGAAAAGAAACCAAAGAAAAAGAAAAAAAGTGTTGCATTTTTAGTTTCTTTATGTTATCCCGCAAGTAATGACATTTTGGTAGATAATTGGTGATATGGTGGTCAATGTCTATGAGCTTAGTGCATTATTGGTTTGAGTTGAGAGTTGTACCTAAAAGCCTAGACACATGAGTGAAACACATATTTCTGGTGAGGTTGGTTGATGTCTACTTCTAAGCTTTGATCACCTGAATACATGCTATGACGTTTGTTTGCTTGGTTTATGGTCTCACCTGCTATGATGTTGTTTTTGGTAATATTGAAGCGTGAAGGGATTTCCTGTGGGATACATTGATTCATGTTCATTCTAGCATTGCTTGAGGACAAGCAAAGGTTAAGTGTGGGGGATTTGATAATGCATATTTTAGATAGGCATTATAGTTATAATTAGTTTAGATAGGTTGCATTTCTTGCTTGCTTTATTGTTAATTTGCATCTTGTGTTTATTTTAGAAAAGTTCGGATTCTGCGCAATTTTGTGTTTATGTCGCAGATGGAATCGGAACACATTTGGGAGATGCGATATCTCGAAGAGGGACACAAGATACATGGGAAGGAACAAGGAAGGAAGAAGCAAGACAAGACGAGAGAAGCCCGCAAAGGAAGGAAAAAGCCACGGCAAAACAGCTTGCCGCGGGCGCTGCTCCATGTGTCGCGGGCGTCGCAGTGGCCGCCGCAGCGGGTAGCGAGGAAGGCAGCTGCGGCGGGCGCCGCAACCCTTGCGGCGGCCGCCGCACGTACTGCCGCGCGCCGTTTCGTTTTGGAAAACCCTAGTTTCTATCTATTTTGTTTGGGGCCGACTTTGGGATGTTTTAATTAGGCTTTTATGTTATTTTTCTTTACCATTCATTCTATTCATTCAACCATTAGACTTTTTAGAGATTTTTGGAGCGATGTCTTCCATGAGGAACTAAACTCATCGATTCTGCCTGCAATTTGAAGCTTTATTCGGATTGATTGTGAGTTTCTAATTCTCGCTCCTAGTTTCCTGTTTGTGAATGCTTCAACTTCTTTGTGCTTAATTAATTATTGTTTTGTTCTATCTTGTCTGGCCAACTCGTTAGATCAATTCAATCGCTAAGGTTTTGTAGATTCCTGGTTGTGAACCTTAACCTAAGTGGCAAACTTATTCCTTTAGGGCTGGTTGAACTAATTGAATAAGTAGGAAGTTGAATGTGTTGTTAAATCCTTTTTTAGGGACTGCAAATACCTTGGCTAATCTCTGAACTTAAAGCTATCAATTGGGTTAAATCCTTCTTTAGGGACTGTTCGATTGATAAGGGTTGCTAGGACTGGTTGGACTAGTAACTATATTAGGTCGGGACAAGGGCATTCATAGGAAACATAATAGGACGAGAAGAAGTTACAAGGATCGCTTCAATCCGATAAAGTGGAAAATTGTAGGTGGAATTGCTTCTCTAAATTGTTTAAACCAAAATCACTTATTCTGCTTTCGTTAATTTGCTTTAAAAACTTTCACACAAAAACCCCCTTCTCTGGTTACTTAATCAACATTCAAATCGCACTTGAGTTATAAATTTCCCTGTGGGATCGACCTCTTACTTATTACTGTACTAGTTTTAGGTTTGAGTTTCTTTGACGGAATCAACGACAGGTTTCCCCTCCGTCAAGCGCTACATTCAACGTCGCCGATCTAGTCCCTTACTTCGTTGTGGATGAAGACTTGGATTCGTGGTCGAATCCTTTTCAAGAAAGGGAGGTTGATGAGGGACCATCTTCTACAGCTCCACCTGACACACGTATCATTCTTGGAGAATGACCAATGACTCGAGCTAGAGCTAAGAAGTTTAAAGAGAGACTCTTTCAACTTTGTGAGTCATGCTTTGTTCTCGAGCAAGGTTCAACTCCCCGAGCCTACATTGAAGACATATATGTGCATAGGGATTCAAGAAGAACTCGAGCCACCTTAGTTAAGAGGCTGCCGAATTAACTAAATGTTGGGGCTCCATCTTTTTCCGTTTTTAGTAACTTTTATACTTAAGTTATTTTATGAAACTTTAGAGGTTATTTTATTTAATTCCTTTAAGTTATTATTTAATCTCTTTTATCTTCTTTCGTTGGAGAATTCGGCCCATCCAGCGCTTGTAAAGGCTATATATGCCAAATACCTTTCATGGAATTCAGTTGGAACTTAAGGAATAGAATTAGTCTTCTCAAATTGTGTGAATCACATTGAGTGATTGTTGGATGATTAGAGTTGTGCTCATCATTCACGAATTGATATCTATCTCAGCTTGGTTTGCTTTGTGTTCATCAACTTCGCAAGACTTGGTGATCCTAGTATCCACAAGCCCCCTCCTTGTGCCTCGAAGTTGTCCGCTTGGTTGTGTAGGGTTGTAGAGGCGGATTATATAGTCATTGGTATTGGTTCCTACCCTCTAAGGAGGCCTGGGGTCTTTATCTTGTTCTATATAGATCGACTCAGTCCTTATCGGTCGTGTCTTTGCATCAATTTCGAGTCTTTCTTGATTGTCGAGTCTTGTTCTTGAATTCTTGTTTCGAGTCTTTAATTTCTTGATCGATCTTGCTGATTTCTTGGTCGAATCTTTGAGTTATTGCTGCGTCAGTTTTGAGTTCTTGAGTCTTTCTTGAGTTTCTTGCTTGTTGTCGAAGATCGGACCATCTCACGGCTAACCCCGTATCAGTTGGGGCTCTGACGTCCGGTGTCGGGTCTGACTTGGGTCAAGGCGGTGTGCATCGAGGCGACTCTGTGCTTTGGAAATTTCCTTTGAGGTTTCTCTTCATCACCCACTGGAGCTCCTGATGTATCGCTGACTAGAGGTGTCATGGTTTAGTGGCGCTTGGCTCCGGCTTGCCTTCGTCATCCTCGGCTTTTTTGGGTTAGGCTTATCTGTTCTTCTGGGCTATTTATTTACCGCTTTTGGATTGCATGTTGTTTTATGATTCTACGTTTGACGGTTCGTCGTCTGGTAACTCTGTCAACCTCTCGATTAGCCAACCTCTTTGGCTATCGAATCTTTACCATATGAAAAAAAAAAAAAAAAAAAAAAAAAAGGCCAGAAAAATGTCGTTCATTGGTAACCTTGTCTTTGGCCTTCCTCGCTCAACGGTCAACACTCAACCCTCAACAAGCACAGCCAAGATCCCCAAAAATGGAGAAAAAAACTCAAAATTGTCTCCCCTTTCAGACTCTCATCTCTCCTCCGTCAACAGAAGGACCCAAACCTCGCTCTCGAGCTCTTCCTAAACCCTAACCCCATTCCAAACCCTAAGCCCTTTCGTCACACCCTCCTCTCTTACGACCTCATAATCACCAAACTCGGCCGCGCCAAATTGTTCGATGAATTGGACTCAATTCTCGCTAAATTGAAAGTCGAAACACGTTTGGCACCGAAAGAAATCATCTTCTGCAACGCGATTGCTTACTACTCCCGTGGTCGCTTGCCCTCCCGAGCACGCCAGGTGTTCGATGAAATTCCCTCCTTTCGGTGCGAACGGACGGCTAGGTCTTTCAATTCTCTCCTGAATGGGCTTCTAGTGTGTCGTGAATTTGATAAGATTTGGGAATCGTTTGCTGGCGCTGATCGATTTTCTTGCCCGGATGCTTGTACTTACAATATAATGATCAATGCGTGTTGTTTGTGTGATGATTTGGATAGAGCATGGAAACTGTTCGATGAAATGCGTGAGAGAGGGGTTGGGCCGAATACCGCCACTTTTGGGACTCTGATCAGTGCGCTTTGTAAAAAGTTAAGGTTGGAAGATGCGTTTAGGCTGAAGAGGGAAATGTTGCGGGTATATAGACTGGAGCCTGATATCTATGTTTATGCATCATTGATCAAGGGGCTCTGTGAGGTTGGAGAGTTAGGCTTGGCATTTGAGCTCAAAGATGAGATGTTACGGAACAAATTGCAGCTGGACTCGGCTATATATAATACCCTTGTTAATGGGCTTTTTAAGGCTGGAAGGAAGGAGGAGGTAGATGGGGTTTTGGAAGAGATGAAGCAAAATGATTGTAAACCTGATACATCAACTTTCAATGCAATGATTGCTGGGTTCTGCAGAGAGAAGGAATTTGCATTAGCTTTGAAGTGCTTCAATGAGATGGAGGAAAAGGGTTGTAAGCCAGATGTTATTAGTTATAATACCCTTCTTTCTGGGTACTGTAAAGAAGGTATGTTAAAAGATGCTGTAGATATTTTTGAGGATATGCCAAGACAAGGCTGTAGACGTAATGTCGTGTCTTATAGAATATTTCTCGATGGGCTTATCGGTAGAATGGAATTTCATGAAGCAGCACTTGTTCTGGAGGAGATGATATTCTGTGGCTATGCTCCACACTCCGCTAGTGTAAACAAATTTATAGCTGGGTTGTGTGAGAAGGGGGAGATGGACTTGTTGTATTCCATCTTAAATAGTTTGAAAAAAATGAATGTTGTAGATATCAGTTCTTGGATGACTGCAAACTGGCAACCGTGTGTGAGAGCGTTGATGCTGCGGCCGTATAATCAAATTTGTATTTATTTTTTAGATGTGAAGAACAAAGTTACTCTCTATTTGACGACTCCTCTGTGATGCGTGTAAGCCGTGTCTGTTTACAAATTTAAAGGTAAGTATTTATAAATACAAAGCCTTGAACTTATATTTGAACCGCTAGGTGATCAGATGATATGCAACAAATATGGGGATTAGATTTGATCACTTAAGCCACTTTTGAACATGTAAATGGTTTTTAATTCCTGGGTCTATTTATTCACTCCAATGCACCAAACTACTCCATAATTGGAGGGCCTATGGTATTAATTTGGAGATGAAGATAGATGCTTTTGTTAGATTAAGTTAACTACATGGGCTTCGGGTTATATTGCATCTCTCCAGTCTCCCTTCAAAAAAAGGCTATATATTGCATCTCATGATCTTCATTCCTATTTTCCTGTACACACTGACATTGACAGGGATCTTAATTCAACTTCAGCTTGCTTGGATTGCTCATATGCTGGATTAATCGATGAACAAAGGTGGGTGTATCACCACTTAGCTACTTTGTCCTTTTAAATGCCTTTGTAGATAATGACATGAAAGGTGGCATTCTTTGATTAGCCTGCTGGCATCTCCAAATTGACCAAATTACTCTTGTATATAGTATGTCTTGAGATGTTCTCTCCATAGAATTTAGGTATATTTGTCTTGCTATGTGAAAAAAAACTAATTAGTATTAATGCTAGTTCCTATCTACATCTCTTTGAGAAGATGTAGTTGAAAGTGTACAATACAGTTAAAAGTGCTAAATCATCTTTTAGACATGGGTTCATATTTAGCTCCTTAGCGCCAAACGGTAAACTGATATGTGTTTTCTTGATTCGAATTTGATTTGATACAGCGTCTTGGTAAATCAAGTTTATGATGGCTTTCCCTTGATCATATTTATGTTGGTCCCATAATAGGATGGTTGTAGCCATTCTAATTCCATGTGTGATTTTGAAGTCTATTTCCCAATAAAACTCCAACCTGAGTACAGGGAGAAAAATAGCACTCATATGTTCAAATGTGTACCGTATCCCATTTGTGGATTGTTTTACTACCTTACAACTTAGTTGACAAATTTTTTTGCGTATTAACATTCTTCAAATAAGAAGAGTGATAGGTTATACAGGGAAAGCACTGCAGATGTGGAATATCTGAAAAGTCAAAAGCCAAAAAGCTCTTATAAGCACTGTTTATTAGTTCACTTTCAAACAGGTTTGCTGAAGGACCTTGCTCAAATAGGATGCTTTTTACCTGATATGGAGTGTATATTATGTCAGGTAGCTTTCTCCAACTTCTTCATGCATGAGACATTATTAGGTGTACACCAATATCTCAATCCATTGGATTTAGCCCCGCTCTGAAAGGTCATCCACCTAGGTCAATCTTAGTTAGCAGTAGCAAAAGGGAGAACTCAATGAAAATGACTGCAAGTCTTTGGTTAACTTGTTTGTCTGCCCAATTGTGAGGTATTGAGTTCATGCTTTTTTGTTGCGTTCTAACTTGTAACGCCATGTTTGGATTAACCCTTGTTTTGTACTTAGATTAACTGGAATATAGGATGAGATTAGATCTCTTATTCTCTTGCTATGTAGTTCAGTCCCCATATTACATGCATAAAACTTCAAACTCTAGATGTATTAGGATTCTGATTTGAAAAATTAAGTACAGCTTTCGTGTGGATTAGTGTATCTATTAGCAAAGCACTGCTCTGTTTAAACTTTATAGCAATAGTTGTGCAAAAGGGACATCTTAAACCCCTGGCCATCCATTGCGTGTTTTCAATTGTATACGCTTTTGCCATTTCCAAACTCACTTTCCAGATTGCCGCCCTTGAAGCTTGAACACACTTGAAAGTGGAATGAGAACAACTTCATTAAAAGCAACGTGCAAAAGCCCCTTTGTTGATTGATACCGCTAAAATTGAGCAGTAAGGCGATCTTTTCGGCCATATGTTCATGCATGCATCATCATCCATATCTGAAATCTGAACTCCCCAGCTTATCAGAAGTAACCTGTGGAGCCTAGGGAGGGACTATTGTTATTGGGTGGAAACTGGAAAAAAGGATGAAGCAGCCATGAAATGAGGGCTGGCGGCTTCACACTCTTGTTTGATCTCCTACCTAACTTCACACAGAGACCCCTTTTGCATAACCCACTACCTGCAAACATTTCTTGCAAAACATTCCTTCTTTCAATGGATTAGCTCTTAGTTCTTCTTACGTGCCGTTCAAATTCATTCTTTCTCTTCAGAAGTCCATGTCTAGAATTCCTATATAAACAGCCTCAAAATGCATTATCAGATACCACAACAACACATTCTTCACATAGTCAAGAAACTAGAAAAATTAACCTTGTTCTCTTTTGATTCTGCTATAACTGAGAATGTTGAGATTTCAATCAAACTTAGTGATTCTCTTTCTAATTCTGACTTCTTTCGCCCTTGCACCTACAGAAGCAGGAAGGTCACTGAAAAACAAGGTAGGTTATTCAGCAACAACTACCCTATCTGAAGCAAACCCTTCTGGGCCGTCTTCCACGAGTGTCAAAATGCTAGCAAATCTCATTAGTCCGAAGCTCTTCACTGCTCGTGTTGAGGGTGACCGCAGGCTTTTGCAGGATTCTTCTGTCCCGAGCCCTGTGGTAGGCCACTAGGTAGCTAGCCAGACAGCTTGCTCAATTTCTGCTACTGTTGGTTTGCCATTCATGGAAATTCTGTGGTTATGATCATATATATATATGGTGATAGTTCTCTGTCTACTTCCTCAAAATTGGAAGTTTGTATTTGTCTTTGTCTTTGTCTTTGTCTTTATCTGTATCACTGTATGCATACATTACAGGACACTAAAGTGGACTAGAGGATCTCCCTCCATCTCCATTTGTACGAATTACGAAGATTTATAATTATTCATATTTGTAATCTTATTGATCAAGCTTTGTCTTGGATTAAAATATAAAAATATAAAGATGGATTTTAGTATTTGAGTAATTTGTTTCTGGGGAAATTTCTTCAGCTGATCTTAAATTTAAAGTTCTACCCTTTACTGCCTTAGCTATAAATGCAAGCATTTGAAAACTATACAATGTGTCACGTTGCAAAAAGGGCTATTTGCATAAATAGACCATGTTTTGCACAAATGAAAAAGTGGTCAAGGATGTTATTTGTGTAAATACAAAATGTGACCCAAAGGGCCGGTAGCAGGTGAAACCAGAGGGAGGGAACACGTGAGAGGGAAGAGAGAGGAAGGGTTTGGCGCCAAAATGGAAGAGAGAGGGTGATGTGATGTTGATGTGATTATGTGGTTCCCTTTTCCATTTTGTATGGTATAAAGCTCAGGCTTTTCATTTTCTTCTTCTCCCACAATTTCTGAAGTAGAAATTCATGGAGAGAGAGATGGGAGAGAAGGAGAATGTTCCACCACAGAAGACAAGCTCCTGACTTGCTGTTCTAGTTGCAGAGCACTTGTCGGCTTCAACCTGTGACCCTGTCAGTGATCAAAATCTCCGTGTCAATGTGATGCTCCAGAAACCTTTGTTGGCAGATGAAAGGGGTAAGTAATGTTTTATGCGAAGTACTCTTCATATATGGCGTTAGATACCCATCAATCTCTCTTCTGAACTTTGGTTTTGTTTTGGAAACACCTTGGTATGCGTCACTTTCATCCTCCATGGTTCTTGGGTGGTCGAGAAAGGTACATGGGTGTATGTGGATGCGAAGGCGCTCAAGAATATCATGATAAAATAGGACATCGACTTCAACTCTTTGAAAAAACGTAATCAGGCTGAAGGGTGGCGATGGTGCCTCATATGCAGAGTGGGTGTTGTCGTACGTGCCGAAGTCGAAAGAAGGGGGTCAGCCGATCATTATTGCTAATGATGACGACCTCGAAGCGTTTAAATTTCTGAACTTGAAGTGCGGAGAAGACCCATAGCCCCTGGCGATATATGTCGGGCCATTGGAGACGGAGAGCTTTGAAGTCAAGCTACCTGACGGGGAAGAACGCCTCAGTGGGCCACCCTCCTCGCAAAAAGTGGACAATTTGGCAGAGATTGTTAACGACGAGGCATCCTGTAAGACACATCAAACCCCCTTGTGTGTAGATGGTGTGTTATGTTGTGAGCCTAATTCTCCATGTTTTATATTATCTTTTATATCGTTTTCTGCATGTATTTCATACATTTGGGTTAGAATAGTACAGAATCTATGTAGTTTATGCTTATTTGCCAAATTATGGAATCTACACCAGTTTCTGTTTAATTTCGCAGAAATCGAGGCAATTTACAGCAATTCAGAGAAAGGGAGAAAAGCTCGAAGTCAACTACAGAAGTCCAAGGTCAAGGAGCAGCGGAACCGGGACAAATCAAGCTTGAAGCAAGGAAAAATCGACTCGAAAACATTTGGTCGATTTCGACCAAGCTTAGTCGATATGGAGTACAGTCAAGTCGATTTCCAATCGGACAACCAAGAATCGAGCAAAGCTGAGGAAGTTAGTCGATATCGAGTTGTTTTACTCGATATCGAGTAACCTGAAATCAAGTTGAGCACCAGGAGTCGATGAGTAAAGCTGGAGCTGGAAGACAGAAGTCGATGTCGAGGAAGTTAACTCGATATCGAGGAAAAATCAAAGTCGACATGCATCCTGGAGCCGAGATCGACGAAGAAGCTGAAGACGGACCAAACCTTGGTCGATATCGAGGAAAGTACTCGATATCGAGTAACACCCAGAAGCCAAAATCGAGCTAGTCCGAGTTCTTGTTAAGATTCTATCCCGAATCCAATGGAGATATTTTCGAGACCAAATTCCATCAAGATCTATCAAGTGCTATCAGGAGGAGAAGATATTTACCTACTTTAGATCTAATTCCTTTTAGATTAATTTCTTTATTTCTTTAGATAAAAGATAGATAGAATTAGATATAGATAAAGTTTTCTTTTCTAGATTAGCTTGGAATGAAGGCTATAAATAAAGCCTTAGGGGCTGATTTTTAAGCATTTAATTCTAGAGAAGAAGAAGAGGTAGTAAGTAGAGAGAGAGAGCTTGTAGCCGAGAAGAGTTGGAGTTTGCGAAAGCGGTTTTGGCTTCGATCGGTTGTAAGTTTTTGGTTATTTTTAATGCAATTTATTTTCCTGAAATGTTTGATGAGTTTCTTGATGATGAAGAGCGAGTAGTCCACCCAACTTCTAGGGTCGGGGTGAGCCCAACAGTAGCCATGTGATGTGATGCGGTAAAGGATTGATCTTTTTATGCAATTTGTCTTCTATCCCTGAAAGCATGATTCTTTTGCGAAAGTTGAAGGTGATCCTTATTTGTGTTATTGAAGCGAAAGTGATCTTAATACAACTTGGATTAATTATGTGAAAATGGTTAGTAACAATTAGGGTTTATGTGAAAGCCTCTATATTCCTATTTGTTAATAACGAAAGTTATTTGATGAAAAGCATGATCTTTTATGCCTTTATGTGTTATTTTGCATGGTTATCGTTGTGGTGTTGAAACTCTGATCTTGGAAGTCTTTAGTTTATTGATTTATTTCATCGAAAATCGCGTTCTGTGTTACGAAAGGTTGCAATTTAAGTTTCTGTTGTTACTCGACATCGAGGACTTTTAGTCGACATCTAGGAAATCTTGTCGATGTCGAGTTGATTTGTCGAAGTCGAGTTGTCTGCTTTGGTTTTGCTTTCTGTTAGTCGATTTTGACTTACTGTTGGTCGATTTTCATACTCGATATCGAGTAACTGTAGTCGATATCGACTAAAATTTCTGCCTTTGCTTTCTTTTCCGCTTTTCTCTGTTATTTCTCTCTGTCTGTTTAACTGTCTGTCTGTGAGATTTGTTGCTACCTGAGATCCGCTGACGTGCTTCCTCGAGGATCGATCCTGACTTCCCGCTGCTACATCAGGAGGAGGTCTTGTAATTATTTGCAAGGGACGGAATCTGGTTTGCTTTACTTTATTTATATTTTGAATTGCAAGTCTTGGTTTCCTCCTACAACAAATTGGCGTCGTTGTCGGGGAAGCAATCATTCATGTTTTAGGTAGTTAGATCTCACGTTTGCCTTGAGTTACTTTGTAGGTGCATGCGCCGTTCTGGTCAAACACCTGAGTTTGACGCCTTAGACGATCTGGAACGTCTTATACACATCCATTCTAGACTGAAAAGGATCATGGCGACTACCGAAACACAAGCTGAGATGATTGAGAGGCTTCAGAGGGAACTAGCTGCCAAGGATACTGCTCTCACCGCTGAGAGAGCATGCACTTCACAGGAAACGGAGCGAATGAGGCAGGTGGAAGCCGAGCTTGCCCAATACCCTACCACTGCAGAGGATTACATGCACCCGACTCTCGTCGTGCCTGAATCGGCCATTCTAATCCCTGAAAATAATTTTGAAATTCGCACTCCTTTCTTGATTGAGATTAAAAATAATGCTTTCTATGGTATATTTAATGAATGCCCTCTTCAACATATTACCAACTTTTCTGACATGTTTCGTACTCTTGTTGAAGGTACCACTTTGGAATATGTCATGATGAAGGCATTTCATTGGTCTCTGGCCGGTCCATCTTTGAAGTGGCTTGAAGGTCTCCCTCCACAATCCCTCACGACATGGGCTGCAGTAAGGCAGGAATTTCTCAACAAATTCTTTCCTCCTGCCAAGACAGCGCTCCTTCGCCAAAAGATTACAACTTTCAAACAGAAGCCTGGGGAGCCGTTAGCAAAAGCATGGGAATGATATAAGGATCTACTGCGATCCTGTCCTACACATGGACATCCACCCTACATCGTTCAAGAGATCTTTTTTAATTCTCTTGAGCTGGCCACTAAGGATAGGATCAACCAGTATACTCATTATGAGTATCTGACAATGCCGCCAGCTAACGCATGAGCTACCCTCGACAAGCTGGCCAACTACAACAACAAGTATGGGACTCCAACAAACTATGATGAGAATGCCTATGCCAGGCCAGCCCCATCCATGCCCTTCTATGAGCCTTCTAAGGAGATTGACCCAGATGTCAAGAAGCAGTACTACAGAGATCAGAATCGCAAGCTCCTCAAGCAAGTCAAGTATCTTTCTGTCAACCAGCCCTACATTGAATGCGGATCACAGCGACACACCACTACTAAGTGCCTACACACAGAGCAAGTCAGGATGGCAGAAAACCACGAAGAGGTAGCTTACGCAGGGGGTCCCAATCGCTATATGGGGGACCAAAGGTTCTATCAACCACAATGGAACCAAGGTGCCCCTAGGAACCCCCCATACCGAGCTCCAAGACATCCGGAAAGGGACCAGAAGAAGGATGACCTATAGACCATCCTACAGGAAATGTGGAGGAACCATTCAGACACCAAGCAGTCCTTCAATTCCGTCTACACTCAGATACATGGTGTCAACGCTAGGCTTGGATAAATGGATGTCTGGAGGAAATCGATTGATACACAGATTGGCCAGCTAACAGCAGGCGTCCCCAGATAGTCAGGTACGCTCCCTGGATCTTCTGAGAGGGGAAGACCGGACACATCGCAACCGTAAAACTCAGGAGCGGGCACCAACTATGCGAGCCAGAAGTCGAAAAGCAGCAGTACGAAGCTGAGAAACAACTTGACAACGACCAACAGCAACTCGATGTCGACCAAAATTTGGTCGATGTCGAGCAACATCCAGTCGACATCGAGCAACAGCTTGACCAAGAAACGTCTGCACAGCACTCCAACTCGACATCGAGGAAACTGGTCGATATCGAGGAGAATCTTGTCGATGTTGAGGAGAACCAAGTCGACGGCAAGGAAGCTGCAACACCTCCGACATCTGTTCTGGCTCCGAACCAGAAAAAGAAGATGCATTTCCCAACAAAATATCCAAAGGATCCAGCAGAGAAGAAGTTTCAGCGCTTCATCAAGATGCTTCAGAGGCTCAATGTCACCATACCCTTCACATAAGCTCTTAATGAAATGCCATCATATGTCAAGTTCCTCAAGGAGATCCTAAGCAAAAAGCGATCAATGGTTGAGATTGCAGGGGAGTGCAGCCATATGGACATACTTGAGAAAAGGCCAGATCCAGGTACGTTCGCTATAACCATTGGATTTGGTCAATATAAATTTAATGCTTTATGTGATCTTGAAGCTAGTGTAAGTATAATGCCTCTGTCAATATGGTCCAAGATTAAGATAGGTGCCTTAGAGCCTATGGATGCAAAGCTTTATATGGCAAACAACACGGTGGTCATCCCAACAAGCATGGTGGACAATGTGCCAGTACAAGTAGGTAAGTTCTTTGTCCCTGCTGATTTTCTAGTTATTGACATGGCGGAGGACCCTGCTTGTCCTATTATTCTAGGAAGACCCTTCTTGACGACGATGGATGCCAATATAAGCGTAAGGAAGGGAGTGCTCACTTTCAACATCAGCGATGAGGTAATTGAGTATTCCTTTAATAAAACTGAAAGGCATACAGGTCCCATGGAAGAGGTAAAATCTATATCAGCTGGTTACATTACTTGCGGGGAGCCTAAGGTAAGAAATATGACTCCTGAAGAGCTAGAAAAAAGGGATATGGAAGCTCAGGTGGAAGAGATCATAGCCATCCTGAACGAAGAAGCCGAGAATCCACTCGACATAGACCGAGGTACGTCGATTTGGACTAACTATTTTTCGGATGCTTTGCTAGGTCTTAAGTATGGGGTCAATATCGACTAGGATAAATCGACGGGCCCAGAAAACAACTCGATATCGACCACCACAAGTCGATATCGACCTACCCATGTCGAGCTGACCCCACCAGTAGTCAAGCAGAGGAATATCGAGCAACCTAACTCGATATCGGGTAAGGGTACTCGATATCGACCAAACCTCACCGAGTCGACTCCACCTGTTGAGCAGAAGCCACCAGAAGTCGAGCCAGGCAACTCGATATCGAGCAATGTTGCTCGATATCGACCAACCCAAATCGACAAGTCTCCCTCAAATTCGACTGAGATCCCACCTAAAGCAACCAACTCGACATCGAGTAATATTACTCGAAATCGACCAAACGCTGAGGTCCCCGAATCCGATTATGCGAAGGTAAGCCAAGGTATGGATCTTTCTTCTCCTATTTCAATTAAAGATTTATCTATACATGGGAGTGGTTTGCCTTGGTATGTGCGATTATGTAGGATTTCCAATGATGAGCCCAAAGAGTATGAAGTTGGAGACAAGCTCTATGTTTCCAAATCAAAGGATCATTGGTTTCCCAACAAATTCAACAAGAAAAAGATGGGGTCTTTCATTGTAAATAAGATCCATTCAGGAGGACTGCAACTGATGAACAAGAATGGAGTTCTATTTGAAGCACAAGCTACATGGGCCCTGCAAATGCCACCTTGAGCTTCATGGAGAAAGTCGGCCTAGTGACTATAAAGTCTAGAGCTTGTAAATAGACATTTATTTTTGGGACTTTTGGACATTGTTGCTTTTGTTTGTTTTTTGTTTTGAACTTTTAGGTTTTTCTATCGTGGGTATTTCTCTTCTACATTTTTCAGGTTCATGGGGATAGAAGCAAGCTAAATAGGACTGGGGCCTACAGCATAGCCCTCGATTACGACGTCCAGCACATCTGTCTAGTGAGTTTCTTTCTTTACCCTTGTTTTTTATACAGTGAGAACAATGTAATGTTTAAGTATGGGGTGGGGGAAGGGCTTACTATGTGCATATTTGATTTATTTGACCATATTTGATTTATACATGGTTATTTTGGAATTCATTATTGATTTATGTGCTTATATGCATGTTTTCCAAAGTTTGAAAAAAATGACCCCCATTTAAAATTTTTGATAAATGTCATGGAAGCTTTATTCAACTCGACGATGCAAAATTGGATTCATTAGAGATATAATATGAAATTGCCTAGTAAAGGGAAGTCACAATGAAGTGCATTATTTTCTTGAAAACCATGAAAGGAGGTAAAATTTGATGTTGCTTTTGACATGTTGCATGATAAAAGGATGGAGGACTTTATAATTTCCATATAATGCTCATATTGTTATATCCTAGCCTTACCTATGCTTATGCATTACACAAAGCCATATATATTAAGCCTTATTTCAATTATTGATCCACATGATCCAAATATTGCCATTCTTTACCTTATTTCCTATCCAGGGATTACGTTGAGAATGATGTTACATTATGGAGATTATTATATGGTTTTTGTGTTGTTATGTCATTATTGCAGTTTGGCAGGAAAATGTTTGAAATATATGGAAAATTTAATGAGTGAGAAAAAAATCCGGTCACCTCAGGAGATAAAGGTAGATCGACCCTGCTTACTGAGATAATAGTTCAGTGAGATGGGACACACAGGTGAGGAGTCCAAAGCACTAAGTATCCGGGGCCATTCATGACACCCATGTTTGCGACTCGCGAGAAGGCAGTGCTGAGGTTAGAGAGGTAAAAACATTATTATTGATAAAAGCATTATGAAAGGTGATGAATCTTATGAAGAAGGAATGTGGAAGTTCAATTTGGAAATACTCCATTTCCCCGAATCATTATCACCACATTGCCAAAAATTGCCCACCTTTAGCCTTTTACCAATCTACTCCTTATTGAGCTTAAATTAAAGTCCTCTTGATTATTAATGTTTTGTCACTTATGAATGTTTTGCATAACCCTCCTTTTGTGAGTAGATGTTGCTTTTTATTTGCACATGCATGGATTTGTGACACTAGTACCTTTTCGAGGATGGTAATTGATTGCAGGGTTATATGAGAATGAATATAAGATGTTGAGAGTTTTTATTTCTTCCCCTGTATGACTATTAAAAGTATTACTTGAGGACAAGCAAGCTTAAGTATGGGGTGTTTGTTGTGAGCCTAATTCGCCATGTTTTATGTTATCTTTTGTATCGTTTTCTGCATGCATTTCATACATTTGGGTTAGAATTGTACATAATCTATGTAGTTCATGCTTATTTGCCAAATTATGGAATCTACACCAGTTTCTATTTAATTTCACAGAGATCGAGGCAATTTACAGCAATTCAGAGAAAGGGAGAAAAGCTCAAAGTCAACTACAGAAGTCCAAGGTCAAGGAGCAGCAGAACCGGGATAAATCGAGCTTGAAGCAAGGAAAAATCGACTCGACAACATTTGGTCGATTTTGACCAAGCTTAGTCGATGTGGAGTACAGTCGAGTCATTTCCACTCGGACAACCAAGAATCGAGCAGAGCTGAGGAAGTTAGTCGATATCGAGTTGTTTTACTCGATATCGAGTAACCTAAAATCAAGCTGAGCATCAGGGGTCGACGAGTAAAGCTAGAGCTCGAAGACAGAAGTCGATGTCGAGGAAGTTAACTCCATATCGAGGAAAAATCAAAGTCGACATGCATCCTGGAGCCGAGATCGACGAAGAAGCTGAAGACGGACCAAACCTTGGTCGATATCGAGGAAGCTGGAAAGTACTCGATATCGAGTAACACCCAGAAGCCGAAATCGAGCTAGTCCGAATTCTTGTTAAGATTCTATCCCGAATCCAATGGAGATATTTTCGAGACCAAATTACATCAAGATCTATCAGGTGCTATCAAGAGGAGAATATATTTACCTACTTTAGATATAATTCCTTTTAGATTAATTTCTTTATTTCTTTAGATAAAAGATAGATAGAATTAGATATAGATATAGTTTTCTTTCCTAGATTAGTTTGGAATAAAGGCTATAAATAAAGCCTTAGGGGCTGATTTTTAAGCATTCAATTCTAGAGAAGGAGAAGAGGTAGTAAGTAGAGAGAGAGAGCTTGTAGCCGAGAAGAGTTGGAGTTTGCGAAAGCGGTTTTGGCTTCGATCGGTTGTAAGTTTTGGTTATTTTTAATGCAATTTATTTTCCTGAAATCTTTGATGAGTTTGTTGATGATGAAGAGCGAGTAGTCCACCCAACTTCTAGGGTCGGGGTGAGCCCGACAGTAGCCATGTGATGTGATGCGGTAAATGATTGATGTTTTTATGCAAATTGTCTTCTATCCCTGAAAGCATGATTCTTTTGCGAAAGTTGAAGGTGATCCTTATTTGTGTTATTGAAGCGAAAGTGATCTTAATACAACTTGGATTAATTATGAGAAAAGGGTTAGTAACAATTAGGGTTTATGCGAAAGCCTCTATATTCCTATTTGTTAATAACGAAAGTTATTTGATGAAACGCATGATCTTTTATGCCTTTATGTGTTATTTTGCATGGTTATCGTTGTGGTGTTGAAACTCTGATCTTGGAAGTCTTTAGTTTATTGATTTATTTCATCGAAAATTATGTTATGTGTTACGAAAGGTTGCAATTTAAGTTTCTGTTGTTACTCGACATCGAGGACTTTTAGTCGACATCTAGGAAATCTTGTCGATGTCGAGTTGATTTGTCGAAGTCGAGTTGTCTGCTTTGGTTTTGCTTTCCGTTAGTCGATTTTCATACTCGATATCGAGTAACTGTCGTCGATATCAACTAAAATTTCTGCCTTTTCTTTCTTTTCCGCTTTTCTCTGTTATTTCTCTCTGTCTGTTTAACTGTTTGTCTGTGAGATTTTTTGCTACCTGAGATCCGCTGACGTGCTTCCTCGAGGATCGATCCTGCCTTCCCGCTGCTACATCAGGAGGAGGTCTTGTAATTATTTGCAAGGGACGGAATCTGGTTTGCTTTACTTTATTTATATTTTGAATTGCAAGTCTTGGTTTCCTCCTACAACATGTTACATGCTAGGGGACAGGTGACCGAGGTCATAGGGAAGAGTAAGGAGCTGACTGTGATGGACATTCCTGACAAGGGTACTACATCAGGTGACAAGGGAATGTGGTCAGGTGATAGGGTACAGGGTCAGCATGCGATGAACATTCCTGACAAGGGTAAAACGTCAGGTGACAGGGTACAGGGTCTGGAGGTTATAGAGTTGGGTGACACGGATACCTCTTCAGGTGACATGGGACCTGGTTTGGATGTGATATGCCTTAGTATCGAGGAGGAGGATGATGATGGGCTAACCCCCACAAACGAGTTTTGGAGCTCGTTCGAGGCCGAAGGTTATGAAGTGAAGCTCGAAGAAGATTGGGATGACTTGGACTCCAACGGTGTGGCGGAGGACACGAGTATCAGGGAGTTGGTGGAGCAAGTCGAGGAAGAGGTGATGAGGGAACTTGAACATTTTAAGCCCAGGACTAGCGTCTCCCCACCTACGATTCAGAACATTGATGCTATGATGGATAGAGCAACGACTCATACCCAGGACCCACGACGCAACATTACTCAACTTTCGAAGGGACAATTATTCACATCGAAGGCTGATGTGCGGACTTGCCTTCGCTGGAATGCGGTGGAGAATTGCTTCGAGTTTATTGCGAAGAGGTCTACATCAAAGGTGCTAGTCGTTCAATGTGTGGACCCAAACTGCACGTGGATGTGTAGGGCCTCGCCTTACCGCCGCACCACTATGTGGAGAATCCGCAAGTATGTCCAGGAGCACATATGTGGGATCAATGTGAACCATAACCATAACCGACATGCTACGTTTGATATGATTGGCCGGAACCTCGTGTCTAAGTAAGTTGGACGATTGTTGTGAATACTGTTTTCCTTGTCATATGTTAATATTTCACTTGTCACCTTACGTTTTTGTGCGGGGGAAAGTAACTCAGCCTATAACTTGTAGGTTCACCGGCACTCGGAAGAACCTCGTTCCCGACCAAGTGCAGGCGCTGACGACGTTTGACTACGGCGTCACGTGCAGCTACTGGAAGGCCCGAAGGGCACGATTGGTGGCGAGAGATGTCAAGAATGGGACCGATGAAGACATTTACCGAGATATTATTTCATACTTGCACGTTCTGGAGCAGACTAACCCCGGGACATATACTAGGGTAGAGATGGACTCCTCCCAAAGATTCAAGTACGCCTTTGTTAGCTTTGGGGTATGGCGCAAGGCGATCCCCCACCTTCGAAAGGTAATCCCCGTGTCACCTGTCTATTTGTACATGTCAACCACAAGGATAGACCATGTCACAAATCCAACATTTATCGATGTGCATGTGCAGGTGATTTCAGTGGACGGGAGTTTCCTCAAAGGTAAGTTCAGGGGTACACTTCTGTTTGCCACATCCCAAGATGCAGAACATAAAGTGTACCCGGTCGCATTTGCGATTGTCGACGGGGAGAATCACGGGTCATGGAGCTTCTTCTTCAAGACATTCTACATGTTGTGGAGGACACACCGGATCTCATGTTTGTATCTGATCGCCATCTGAGGATCGTCCAAGGTATTAGGGACCACTATGTGCTTGCGAAGCAAGGGTTCTGCGTTTGACATCTATTTCAAAATACTAGGTGCAAGTACAAGGGTGTGACGGGGCTGCTGGATTTGTTCTTCTCGGTAGCAAAGGCGTACACGAGGGCATAATTTGACAAGTTGTTCTCTGATTTATGCGCACAAACACCCCCGGTGGGACAATACGTGAAAGAGGTTGGTTTCCAAAATTGGGCCCGAGCGTTCTTCGTGGGGGCTCGCTACAACATATTGACAACGAACAACTCCGAGTGTCTTAACTCTGTCTTCAAGGAGCCACGCGACCTACCAATCACTAAGATGATTGATTCCATCATTGAAACCACCTCCATGTGGTTTTACAAGCGACGGGAAGAAAGCAGTCAAAAGGGTACGTTCGTCAGCAAATTTGTTGATGATGCTCTGAAGAAGAACTACGCAACGTCAATTTGCTTGGTTGTCACAACGCTCAGCCCACACGAGTTCACTGTCCGCAAAGGTTTCTCCTCCTGGGTTGTCAACTTGAGTGCCCGTACGGCCGTACCTGCACATGCAAGTGCTTCGACATCGACCAGTTTCCATGCACACATGCCATAGTCGCTGCCAAGTTCCGAGGTATCAATACCTACACTCTCGTCAATGACTTCTACAAAGTCGCAGGATGAAAGGTGTGTTACGCGGATGTACTATACCCACTCCCTCCAAGATCAGAATGGAGGATTCCCCCAGGCATGTCCAGCTTGGCGTGCCTTCCCCCGCCTCTGAAGCGGCGGCCTGGTCGGCCCAAGACATCCAGATACCCATCCCGGGGAGAGTTTCCCCGCGGTAAGCGTCGTCGTTCGTAGTTGTGTTACTCTGTTGGTGGTCCAACGACTTACCTCATAAGCTGGGTTTTATTTTGCATTATCAGTTTTTGGGGTCAGGGGTTGGACCATTTTGATAGGTATGTGGTTAAGAACTTCGTAATACTTTTGTGGTAAGTAGGTAGGTTGGTGTAATTACGTTGGTGTAATTTTGGGTAACTAGGTTGGGAAATGGGGTAAGTAGGTTGGAGTACCCTTTGGGTCCATGCACATTTCACAAACTTCAGGTATTGGGCGTTGTAGTTCGTCGTGGAAATTTTTTGTGGATGCAAAGTTACTTATTATGTAAATCGTATATGACATCAGTATGAATTTCACATGTCTCCTGTTACATTTCACGTGCCACCTGTTATAATTCACGTGTCATGTTTTGAATACATGTAACTCATGTCACGTGCATATTTCACAAACTTCACGTATTGGGCATCTATATGAATTTCACAAACTTCACGTATTGGCGTTGTAGGTTGGTCTAATTTTGGATAAGTAGGTTGGTTTAATACTTCAGGTATTTTATGGATGCACATTTAGTTATTCTGTAAATCCTACCTGGCATCAATATGAATTTCACATGTCGCCTGTCATTATTCTCGTGTCACCTGTTATAATTAACATGTCATATTTTGAATACCCGTAACCCGTGTCACGTGTTTGTATGCTCGTGTCACCTAAAATATATTAGGTATCACAAGTAATTTCACACAAACAATATCAAAGCAAGTACGTGGATAGAGAAAACCCCAACTACAGAGGATGTTTATAAAAGTATTACATCTTCAATCTCAAACCAGTACATCCCCGTCTCCTAATTTCCCCTCCCACATTGGCATGCAACAACCCCCTCAACCAAATTTCATCGTTGCATGTTGGATACCCCAAACCCACCCTCCGAATTCGTCAACCGCACCCATCCATCCTCCAAACAAATTTTGGGAAAAGGAGACATTTTTCGTATTTGCAAACAACGAAGAGTGACGAGTGGGATACAAGTTTCAGAGTTGCAAAGAAGGGAGAGAGATTTGAAGAAAACGGTGTGCGACTTACCTCCAATCCGGCGATGAACTTGCTCCGGCCTGGCCTTTGTTGCAATCGGCGGCCTCCCACTTCTCAACCTCCCTTCTATCTTCCCCTTTCCCTTCACGTGGTTGTTGGTAAAAAAAACCACTAACTATTCCCTTATCTTTTGGGAGATTCCCTTGTTTTACCCCAACTGCAATAAATGGAAGTTGGTGGAAATGTAACTTCCTTTTGGGGGATTCCCTTTTTTTTTTTTCCTTTTTCTATCCAGATATTCAAACTAAGGTTACTTCCTATGAAATACAGCCACGTGTCATGTCATACCACGCACATGTAAGGTCCTTGCATCCACGTGTCTGCTCATTCCCAACTGAATTATCTAACCCATGTCATCTGTTTCAATCCTCGTGTCACCTTCATTGAAACTCTTTGCTGGTTTTCACCTGAATTATCTAACTTGTTGCTTTCTGTATATGCATCGAGTCACGCCCAAAAAGGTAATACATAAACGGGAATAATCAACCAAGTACAATATGTACGAAGTCCTACTTCCAGCATTCATCTCCAACCACAAAATAATTGTCAACCCCTAATTCATATATTCAAAGTACTTGTATCGAAACAACAGAAAGACAAGTTTAAGAGCAACATTGTTCACAAAAAAACGACAGCAAATCACTTCCAAAAGTACACCCCAACGACAATCAAATTATGCGTCAACCAAGTCGACCATGGAAGATGGCAGCCGCTAGCATATGTCTGTACGCCCCAATAAATGTGTCGTCCAGGCCATCGAAGGTGGGATCGGTCTCCATGAATCTGATCGTGTAAGGCCCACAGTCGCTACTGCAATGACGAAGATTTTGTCAAACGTAAGAGAGGAGGAGTTCTGATCCATTGAAATGAAATACAAGCGTCGCACCCAACATACTTGAGCTTGTTCTGCGGAAGGCGCTTGTCGCGGTGTATGCCAAACGGCGCTTGTCGAAGTGATGCGACAACTTAACCCCCATTACAAACCACAACATAGTCCAAGTGCAACCCAAATACGTATGCAAAGCGAATCATAATCAAATGCAAAAACTACAATATACTAGCTTCGTACCTATGAGTGAATCCAAAATCGGTGCGTCTAGAGGGAGGTAAAGAACTCCTTCGACAGGTCCCTGCCGCAGCCCGTTGACCGCTTCTTAGCGTCCGCACTGGACCGTACAATGGAGTGGAATCGATCAATGGATAACTTTGGCGTATAATGAAGACTGAAATGAGACGATGGGTTACCTTGCGAGCCTCCCCTGTAAGCCCTCGTAGTCGGCTGCAGAAACTAGTCCCATGTCTACGGCGGCACCGAGAACGACGACGTCCTTCCCTTTAGAGGCCCGTGATTTCTTCGCCGGTGGTCCCACATCCACTGTATCATCCTTTTTCGTCTTATTGGACCCCTTTCTCTGAAATACCTGGTCGACGGTTTAAGAGATCAACCTCTGAATTCCCGGATTTTTATCCCATGTCACCCAACATAACAACCCCTGCCACCTAGATAACATCCCCATGCCACATATGAAAACATAAAGGATGAATGGCACGGGCCACAGGGAGTGTACATTGCCATATTCTTCTTCACGGGGCTTCTCCGCGGCTTCAGTAAGAGTCCCCGTAACGACATCACAAGCTTCCACCTGGAAAATATATGACTTAAACAAATTTCCATAAAGGGGTCCAAGAAGTGTTTTCAAATAAGTTCAATCAAGTGATTACAAGTTCATAAGTCAATTTCAATGTCATAGTTGCTTGCCTTATCACCGTCTTCTTGTTCAGGCTCCCCACCAGCTGCTTTTGAACTCTCTGTAACCCTAGGGACATCTTCGGCCTGACAAAAAAATTCAACCGTTTCATTTAATGCAGATATATCTTGTCGCACAACATAAAACACCATGTCACTCCACATAATTATCCATGTCATCATCAATTCATACCGGCATTGTCAACTTCCACATCAACATATAACAATACCTTACCTTATCACCTTCTTGTTGGCTCGGCTCTTTCAGTAGCTCAGTACCAGTCCCCATTGCTACATCAACATCAACTACCTGCAAAACAGATCCACAAGTTAAATGGAATCCGATATGACCACATTGTTGCTATGAAGTGACGCGGGCCACTGGACCCGACCTTAGCGACTTGTTCTTGTTCAACCTTCCCACCAACATCTGTTTTAGTTTGTGTAACGTCATGCAGCTGAACGTCCTGAAAAACAAAAACATTCTTCCAAGTAAACCCCCTGAATCCCGTGTCACACAACATAGCACAACATGTCATCCAAAAATAAACTTACCTCTTCCTTCTCCTTTCATGCCCCCAATACTTTGTCATCAGCCTCACTTTTTCCAACTTTCTCACCAACGATGTCCTCCGCGTACTTCTCACCCAAAAGTCCGTATTCAGACCCATCTTTCTCTTTCTCAACATCTCCAACCTCATTTTCACTATCCCTTAATCTTTCTTCCTTGCCTCTTCCCATCCATTTAACATCCTGCATTTCATGGACCGTCTCCTCCAACACTTTTGTCTGCACACAATAATGTGAAAGAATGAAGTACCTTCTCATCCATCTTCTCCATCCACGTTGACATGCCTGACAATGTATCCATCATCTTCTCGAGTGTCTTCACCACGTTATCCCCCGCACCGTCTCCTCAGCTCGTGCACTGGTTCTTGCGCGGGGGGGGGGGGGGTGTCAACAGGAGCATTGTAATGGTGCACCAACAACCGCACAATGTCTTCAAAAAGGGGGTCAGGCTCCTCATCCCGATGGTTGCACCCATCCAACACTAACAGCTCGCCCTTTTCCGGCAGTAGCACTGAGTTCTCAGTAACCGTGATGACTTGCTCCCCCTCCGGGTCAAGTCGAACTCAAGCTCGCCCACCTTCATGCTCTCCGTTTCGAAGAAGTCCTTCACAACTTTGTTGTCCTCCTCCATCACCCTCCGCTTCACTCAACCACACTGGAGCCCCGTGACAATGGCAAACTCCTTCATCGAGAAACGCCGCAACTTCCCCTGAATCGGGGTCGACGTAGTTGTCGATGTTGGCGAGCATCAACAACCTCGACCCTTGGTTTACCCGTGCCCGGAAGTGCTTTTCTTCCGGGACACAGTAACGGGGCTCCCGCTGTTTGTCACTCTTTGCATTTTTAGTCGGAACCATTTGTCTCCTGCAGTTTAAGAGCAAAAATCAGTTTTCCAGATATTTGATATTCCATGTCACACAGTTTCTAAACCCATGTCACCCATGTCAGACAGTTTCTAAACCCATGACGCCATACATTCCACATCAACTCCCGAAATCTCAATTTCAAACTAATAGAAATGCGTTTACCATACCTAATACCAATCGAACTCCACACCCAATGTCACCCAATTCCAGTTTCTGATTCTAAGCCCCTATCACCCAAATTCCACACCCATGTCACCCACTTTCTCTTTCCCACACCAGATTTCGAAATTAAATACATTTAAAACCTCAATCCTACTTCTTCAATCAACCCCCTAATCTTCCCCATTCCCAATTTCGACTCCCCCCATTGCCATCCTTACATCCTCTTCGGCCTTCCTAAACCCTAACCGCCGGTTTGCCCTATCCATACCCCCAAACCGCCCTCCTCTTCCTTCAATCGCAACCATAATTGTCACCCTTCCACAACCCATCAATCAACCCACCTTTGACATTCAATCCCTTACCACCATAGTAGGTTCCTTCAACCACCCACCCCACACCCCAGATTCTAAATAAACGGACAACAGAGAAAACCTTAGAAAGGGGGCGTACCTTTACAGTTTCCTCCCAACGTTCTTCTCTTCTCCGACAGTTCCCGGCCGGCGATCGTAGAAGTGGTAAGGTGTGGTGGCCGGCGTCTCTTCTTCCTCCCCCTTTCGAACAATTTTTTTTTTTGAAATGGAGAGATGGAGTGACCGATGGAGAGATAGAGGGTTATGATTTATTTTCTTTTTCCTCGTTATGAGTTGAATCTGCCATGTTTTACAGTAACTTTTATATCGATTTCTGTATACATTGCATTCATTTGGGTTCGAACAGTACAGAACCTATGTAGTTTATGTTTATTTGCCAAATTATGGAATCTACACTAGTTTCTGTTTTGCTTTGTTCTTTGCTTTTGTTTTTCTGCTTTTATTTCTGTTTCTTTCCTTGTTTCTGTGTTTCTGTCTTTCTGCTGCTTCTGTGAAAATTTACAGCTACCTAAGAACTGCTGACGTGCTTCCTCGTGGATTCGATCCTGACTTTTCTCTTACTACAACGGGAGGAAGTCTTGTATTTATTTGCTGAGACAGGGAAGTCAATCTGAACTATATTTCATATTTATTTCATACTTGACCATCTTCCTGCAACAACAAATTGGCGCCGTTGCCGGGGAAGCAATCATTCGCGCCTTAGGTAGTCAGTTCTCACTGTTTCTTTGAGTTACTTTTCATGTGTATGCGTCGTTCTGGTCAAACACCTGAGTTTGACAGCTTAGACGAACCGGAGCGCTACCTACACATCCACTCCAAACTCAAAAGGATCATGGCGGCCGCTGAGACACAGGAACAGCTGGTCGCTAGGCTTACCAGGGAATTGTCCGCAAAGGATGCTGCTATCGCCGCTAAAGATGCTGCTATCACCGCTGAGAGAGCAGCAAGGGAACAAGCACAGGCTGAGCTTGCCCAATATCCAACCACGGCAGAGGACTACATGCATCCAACTCTCGTCGTGCCGGAATCGGCGATTCTAATCCCTGAAAACTCTTTTGAAATTCGCACTCAATTTCTTATAGAGCTGAAAAATAATGCCTTCTATGGTAGATTTAATGAGTGTCCTCTTGAGCATATTACAAACTTTTCTGACATGTGCCGTACTATTGCTGAAGGTACAACCCTGGAATATGTCAAGATGAAATCTTTTCGCTGGTCTCTCGCTGGGCCTGCACTGAAATGGCTGGAAGGGCTGAAAGCAAGATCACTCACAACCTGGGCCCAAGTAGAGCAAGAGTTTTTGAACAAATTCTTCCCACCTGCCAAAACAACACATCTCCGCCAGAGAATCACTGCCTTCAAACAGAAGCAAGGGGAACCGCTGGCAAAAGAATGGGAGGGCTACAAGGAACTTCTGCGATCTTGCCCTACTCATGGACAGCCACCCTACGTCATTCAGGAGATCTTCTTCAACTCTCTGGATCAAGTCACAAAGGACAGGATCAACCACTATACTCGCTATGAGTATCTGACAATGCCGCCAAGTGACGCATGGGGTGTGCTAGAGAAGCTCACCAACTACGACAACAAGTATGGGTCTACTGCAACCTATGAAGAGAACCCATACGCCAGGCCAGCACCATCCATGCCCCTATATGAGCCACCTAAGGAGATTGATCCTAATGTTAGGGAGCAATACTACAGGGACCAGAATAAAAAGCTCATCAAGCAAGTAAAGTATCTCTCTGTCAACCAGCCTTGCATAAAATGCGGATCGCAAAGGCACGCCACTCCTGAGTGCCCACACACAGAGCAAGTCAGGCTGGCAGAGCACCATGAGGATGCAGCTTACGCAGGGGGTCCCAATCGCTACATGGGGGGCCAAAGGTTTCAGCAACCACAATGGAACCAAGGTGTCCCTAGGAATCCCCCGCCCTACAGAGCTCCAGGACATCTGGAAAGGGAGCAGAAAAAAGATGATATACAGATAGTCCTGGAGGAAATACGGAGAAACCACTCAGAAACTAGGCAATCTTTCAACTCCGTCTATACTCAGATGCAAGGTGTCAACTCTAGGCTTGGGGAAATTGATATCTGGCGGAAATCAGTTGATACACAGATTGGTCAGCTAGCAGCAGGAATCCCCAGACAGTCAGGGTCAATTCCAGGATCTTCAGAACCAAATCCTAAGGGAAAGACTGGACACATCGCTGCTATAAAACTCATAAGCGGCCATCAACTGCAAGAGCCAAAGGTCGGAAAGCAGTAGAACGACGAGGAACAACAAGTCGATCTCGACAAAGCCGTGGTCGACCTCGACAAGAGCCTCGTCGACCTCGAGGAGACACTTCCAGAATCTTCGTCTGCACCACACAGCAACTCGACTGGGCCCAATCTGGTCGATGTCGACAAAGGCCTTGTCGATGTCGAGGAGCCCCTGGTCGACATAGAGAAGTCTGCAGCACCTCTGACGTCTGTTCTGGCTCTGAATCAGAAAAAGAAGCTGCCTTTCCCCACAAAATCTCTAAAGGACCCGGCAGAGAAAAAGTTTCAGCGCTTCATCAAGATGCTTCAGAAGCTCAACGTCACCATCCCCTTCACAGAAGCTCTCAATGAAATGTCATCTTATGTCAAGTTCCTGAAGGAGATTCTGAGCAAAAAGCGATCGATGGCTGAAATCACGGAGGAGTGCAGCCATCTGGACATATTGGAGAAGAGGCCGGATCCAGATAAGTTTGCTATCACTATTGGATTTGGTCCATACAAAATTAATGCCCTATGTGATCTTGGAGCTAGTGTGAGTATAATGCCTTTAACAATTTGGTCCAAGATTAAGATAGGTGCCTTAGAGCCTGTGGATGCTAGACTTTACATGGCCAACAACACGGTGGTCATCCCCACAGGCATGGTGGAAAATGTCCCAGTACAAGTAGGTAAATTCTTCGTCCCTGCTGATTTCTTAATAGTTGATATGCAAGAAGATCCTGCTTGTCCAATTATCTTAGGAAGACCATTCTTGGCGACGGTGGATGCCAACATAAGCGTAAGGAAAGGAGTGCTCACCTTCAACATCAGCGATGAGGTAATTGAGTATTCCTTTAATAAAACTGAAAGGCATACAGGTCCAATGGAAGAGGTCAAATCTATCTCAGCTGTCTATATCACCTGCGGGGAACCCAAGGTCAGAAATATGACCCCTGAGGAGCTGGAAAAGAGGGACATGGAGGCCCAGGTGGAGGAGATCATGGCAATCCTCAAGGAAAACACAGAGAATCCAATCGACACGGACCAAGGTAAGTCGTTGTGGATTCATTATTTTTCGGATGCCTTGACAGGGACTAAGTATGGGGTCAAGATCGACCAAGGCTCCTCGACATCGAGTAGAGCCCTAGTCGATCTCAACCAGATCAAGGAGACTCCACCAGCGCCAGCATCGTCGAGCAGCAAACCAGAGGAGCCACCCTACTCGACCTCGAGTAGACTTGTCGAGGTCGACCACCAGTGCCCTAACTCGACTCCATCCTCCTCGACATAGAAGCCGCCTGACGAACCAGCCTCGTCGACCTCGACTAAGCTTGTCGAGATCGACCACCACTCGGAGAGCCCAGCCCCACCTTCCTCGAAGAGCAAACCACCAGGAGCGGAGTCCTCGTCGAGGTCGACCAGACTTATCGAGGTCGACAAGCCCCTGTCTTCGTCGACTTCTGCCTCTTCGACCAGACCACCACCAGGACCAGCAGTCTTGTCGAGATCGACTAGCCCTAGTCGAGATCGACCAAATACAGTAGTCCCCGATTCCGTCTCTGCGAAGGTAAGCCAAGGTATGGATCTTTCTTCTCCTATTTCCATTAAAGATTTATCTATACATGGGAGATGTCTGCCTTGGTATGTGCGATTGTGCAGGATATCCAATGATGAGCCTAAGGAATATGAAGTTGGAGACAAGCTCTATGTCTCTAAATCAAAGGATCATTGGTTTCCCAATAAATTCAACAAGAAGCGGATGGGACCGTTCGTGGTGAACAAGATCCATTCTGGAGGATTACAGCTGATAGACAAGAATGGAATCTTATTTGAGGCCCAAGCTACATGGGCCCTGCAGATGCCACCTTGAGCGTTAATGGAAAGTCGGCCTAGCGACTATAAAATCTAGAGCATGTACATAGACTTTTTAGGGCATTTGAGACTTTGTTTTTGGTTTTGAACACTTTTAGTTTTGCTATTATGGGTATATGTCTTCTACTTTTCAGGTCAATGGATGGAACCAAGCTACATTAATACTCGGCCAGGAGGTGCTCCAGTCGATATTTAGAGACATCTGCACACCTGACTTGTGAGTTTCTTTCTTTACCCTTACCTTGTTTTTTATACAGTGAGGACACTGTAATATTTAAGTATGGGGTGGGGGAAGGGCTTACTTTATGCATATTTGACATGACTTGTGCATTATTTCTTGGAATTGCTACATGGCTATTTTGGAATGCATTGTTGATTTATGTGCTTATATGCATGTTTTCCAAAATTTGAGAAAAATGACCCCCATTGAAAATTTTGACTAATGTCATGGAAGCTTTAATTGAACTTGACGATGCAAAATTGGATTCATTAGAGATATAGCATGAAATTGCCTAGTAAAGGGAAGTCACAATGAAGTGCATTATTTCTTGAAAACCATAAAAGGAGGTAAAATTTGATGTTGCTTTTGACATGTTGCATGATAAGATGATGGAGGACTTTATATTTCCATATAATGCTCATACTGTTATAATCCTAGCCTTACTCATGCCTATGCATCACAAAAGCCATAATATGCCTTATTTCAAATATTGCTCCACATGATCTAAAAATTGCCATTCTTTACCTTATTCGGGGATTATGTTGAGAATGATGTTACATTATGGAGATGTTATATGGAGTTTGTGTTGTTATATCATATTTGGAGTTTGGAAGGAAATTATTTGAAATATATGGAAAATTTAATGAGTGAAAAAAAATCCAATCGCCTCAGGAGATAAAGGTAGATTGACCCTGCTCTTTGAGATAATAGTTTGGAGAGATGGGACACATTGTGAGGAGTCCAAAGCACTAAGTATCCGGGGTCATTCATGACACCCATGTTTGCGACTCGCGAGAAGGAAGTGCTGAGGTTAGAGAGGTAAAAGCATTATTATTGAGAAAAGCATTATGAAAGGTGATGAATCAAATGGAGAAGGAATGTGGAAATTCAATTTGGAAATACTCCATTTCCCCGGATCATTAGCACCACATTGCCAGAAACTGCCCACCTTTTAGCCTTTTACCAAATCTACTCCTTATTTGAGCTTAAATTGAAGTCCTCTTGATTATCAATGCTTTGTCATATGAATTATTTTTGTATAACCCTACTTTTGTGAGTAGATGTTGCTTTTACATATTTGCACGTGCATGAATCTGTGACACTAGTACCTTTTCGAGGATGGTAATTGATTGCAGGGATATATAAGAATGAATCTAAGATGTTGAGAGTTTGAATTCTTCCCCTGAATGACAAATAAAAGTATTGCTTGAGGACAAGCAAGCTTAAGTATGGGGTGTTTGTTGTGAGCTGAATCTGCCATGTTTTACAATAACTTTTATATCGATTTCTGTATACATTGCATTCATTTGGGTTAGAACAGTACAGAACCTATGTAGTTTATGTTTATTTGCCAAATTATGGAATCTACACTAGTTTCTGTTTTGCTTTGTTCTTTGCTTTTGTTTTTCTGCTTTTATTTCTGTTTCTTTCCTTGTTTCTGTGTTTCTGTCTTTCTGCTGCTTCTGTGAAAATTTACAGCTACCTAAGAACTGCTGACGTGCTTCCTCGTGGATTCGATCCTGACTTTTCTCTTACTACAACGAGAGGAAGTCTTGTATTTATTTGCTGAGACAGGGAAGTCAATCTGAACTATATTTCATATTTATTTCATACTTGACCATCCTCCTGCAACAACACCCATCCACAACCCATCAATCAACCCACCTTTGACATTCAATCCCTTACCACCATAGTAGGTTCCTTCAACCACCCACCCCACACCCCAGATTCTAAGAAAACGGACAACAGAGAAAACCTTAGAACGGGGGCGTACCTTTACAGTTTCCTCCCAACGTTCTTCTCTTCTCCGACAGTTCCCGGCCGGCGATCGTAGAAGTGGTAAGGTGTGGTGGCCGGCGTCTCTTCTTCCTCCCCCTTTCGAACAATTTTTTTTTTTTTGAAATGGAGAGATGGAGTGACCGATGGAGAGATAGAGGGTTATGCTTTATTTTCTTTTTCCTCCCGGTGGCATTAAATGCATGTCAACTCATCAATTTTTTTTGCTTTTTTTATTTTCCCGCCTAAAACCAGCTACAAGAGGTGTGGTTTTGGGCACAATTGTGCAAAAAATTGGAAAAGGGTTAATTTTTTCAATTTTTCCCACCCGTGTGCTACTTTTGCAAGTTTGGCAGAAGATTGGTCTATCTATTACCATTTTGCCTTGCAAAAACTACTAGAAAACTGTACATCTCAAAAGAAAGTGTGTATGATGAATGAATTATACTTTAAAATTTAACAAAAGGATGAATATTTCTTACTAGTAATGGTATCTATACATGTTTCTACACTTCCTGGGTGGAATGAAGCACTCCATTGAAAGGCCTCTTACATTAAATGCAACATCGTCAATAGCCCATGCCTCTTCTATCCTCAACACTGCATGGCTCGGCTTCAAGCCATCTTCGAACCGCGTGATGGTTGCGTTAGTCTGACCCGAATGCGCAATCATCACGCCTTCCACCACCCGGTAGTCCTAAATCCTAGAGCCCATGGTGGTCTCCCAGTACAACGGGCAAGTCCCAGGAGAGCACTGTATCTTGTTCAAGTATATGTCCTCCAAGTAGATCAGCAGCCCACTCTTCTGGATGAAGTATCCGAAAGCCAAGCTGAAAACCCATGATTCGACCCCACATTGCCTTGACATGAAATTTCACGGGAAAATCAAAGGCGGTATCTTTTTAGTTGTTCATTCCAATTTCAAGAAATCAATGAAGACCCAGTTGGAGAAAATGAAATTCCCGAAAGGGTTTGACAAAAATCCCAAAAAGATTTGATAAAAATCCCAAAAGGATCTTGATAATTTCCCAAAAGGGTTTTCTAGTGCCTCTCTACGAGTGTGGTTCTCAGCGGTGTTCCCGGTTGTTCTTGGCAGTCTTAGTCTGAGTTGGGGCCTTGACGTCCGGTGTCGGATCTGACTGGGGTCGATGCAGTGTGCATCACGTTGACTCCGTGTTCTGGAAATTTCCTTGGAGTTTCGTCTTCATCATCCACATGAGCTCCTGATGTACCACTGACCATAGGTGTCATGGTTTAGTGGCGCTTGGCTCCGGCTCGCCTTCATTGTCCTAAGCTTTTTTGGATTAGGCTTGTCTGTTCTTCTGGGGTCGTTTGTTTGCTGCTTTTGTATTGCACCGTTGTTTTATGATTGTATATGTTGGGGGTAAAATTTCATGAATTTTATCGATTCATGATTTTTATAAATGATATTGTCACATTTATTAAAAAAAAAAATGTGTGATTAATTTTCTTAGATGTAAGGGCATGGCTTGTAATTTAAAGTTGGATCTTGAAAATTCCAATTAAAGCCCAATATGTTAAAACAAAGGAAACAAGCCCAATCCACAAATCAAATGAGCAGTTTCTTGCTGGAGGTTACAAAAAAATACAACGTGGTTCACAAAAAAAAAACTAACAGCCTTGGTGGTAACTTCCCATTAGAAAAATAAACTGCTCCTAAATGAGATTAAATGAGATTATATAAATTGCTTTGGTGATAGCCTTCCCGGGGTTCCTGAATTTATCAATCGGCAGATATAGAAGAAAGCATCAACGCTTCTTCATCTTCTTCCTCCCATCATCAGAAACCTGCAAACACACAAACCATCTCAGCCCACACCGAGCAAAGAAAAAATTCACAGCAACAATCAAGGTATTATTTTCGGTGGATCCTTTCGATTCTCGGAACCCCGCCCTTGAAAACCTCGAGAGCTTTTCTCGTGGCCTGGGTTCCGGAATCATCAGATCGCTAAAACCATGTCGAGGTGCTGTCCAAATTCTGTCGTGTATCCTGTCGATTTTGGTAACCCCGCCCATGAAAACCTCGAGAGCTTTTCATGTGGCCTGGGTTCCAGAATCAATGAATTACTCTAAACCAGGGCTGAAATGCTGCCCAATTTTGGCTAGAGCAAAACTGATTCAAAAAAAAAAAGAGGGGAAAAGCTGTTGTTTTGGGTGTGCCATTGCAGCAAAACAAAGTGAACTCTTTCAAGTTCCCCCAAGTCAATTACAAGCTTAAGGGGCCAAAATTAGCCTTAGCCTTTTCATCTTCAACCAAATTGACAAAGCATGGTGAATAAGAAAAAATTAAACCTACCTTTTTTAAGTTGAATTGAAGGCCTTGCTCCCTGTTCTTCCCACCGTTTGGACTTCAGAAGTTCCCTGACGCCTCTTCATTTTGTGACAGCCTTGGCTAGCGGCAATAGAAGATCCCTGCCGCCCTCTCGGTTGATTGCTCATAACAAAGAAAATTCCACATTAGAAATTCTCAAATGCAAACCCTAGATGATTTCTCAAAACCCAAATCCCTCAAATTGGGTCAAATTGAGGACAAATTAAAGGGGGAAGGAGGAAGACGAACCTGTTGCTCCCTCTCTTTGCAGAAAAGCTCGATGTCTTCTATGGGCGGAAGCTTGCAAATCTCCACCAGCGGCGTTCTTGTTGTTCGTCTGTTCTTTCCGTCGATGGGTGCGGAGGTTGACTACTCAGACGGAAAAGTAGCTAGGGTGGTGAAGTTGATGGGCTGTGTGTCATTTAACGTGGAAAGGGGCTTAAGCCCATTCTTTTTCTTTCTTTTAATAAAAAAAAACATAGAGAAAAGAAAGAAGAAAACAAAAAAAAAAGATGTCGTATGGCCATATACATGTGAATGGAAATTCACATTTGGAATGAAATTTAATTTAATTATAAAACCTACCCACTAAAATATAAAAAAATTATAATTGACACAAATTAAGAATTCGAGTTTTGCCAAAATATAAAATTAAACTCGTCAAATATTCTTTGTCAATTAATTCTAGTGGGTCGGAAAAAATTGACTTCTAATAAAAACGGAGTCAGACCTCAAATCGAGTTTCATCAAATATAAACTCGATCACCGGTAGAACTACGTAAAGACTTGACACCGTAAAATCGGTTACGTAGGTAAACCGATATTAAATCTCAAAAATATATTGGGTACAGTCGTTCGCCTCTAAATTCACTTCTAAATGAATATGAGGTCAAAACCAAACAAATTAAATTGGTTCGTTTAGAACTACGTATAGACTTGATACTCTTTTATGAGTTACGTAGGAAATTCGGTATAAAATTTAACATGTGCCGAATTCAGTCACCTTGCCCAAAAACAAATTTTGTTCTGGGTAGAACTACGTAAAGACTTGACGCCTCATATCGGCTACGTAGGTAACCCGATATTAAATTCTAAAATATATCGGGTACAGTTGTTGACCTATAAATTCCCTTTAAATGAATATGAGGTCAAAACCAAACAAACTAAATTGCTCTCGTCAAGAACTACGTGCGATTTGATCCCTTCCAAAAGGGTACGTAGGAAACTCACAAACGAGTTCAATCACGATCCCCAAATTGACTTTTCAGTCAAATCTCAAATCTCAAATCAAATCAAATCAAACTCCACATGAAAGCCAAATCGTTTTCTATGCAAATGATAGGCGGGTTACTTGAGTTACCCTTCCGAGAAGGCGGGCTCAGGTTACTCGGGTGGAGTGTTGTTCGAGCAACCCTTCTTAGAAGGTGGGTTTGAACTTCATCCTCTGATGCATACAAGAAAACGAAATCAAATCCAAACCAAATCAAAGCAAACACAAAATATAAATCCAAACACTCGGAACTACGTGAGGCTTGATTCTCTTCCAAGAGATACGCAGGCAACCCGTTAAAATTCGGGTGCAGCCCAAATCACCAAAACCACCAAAATCTTGGTATCGATACGACTTCGAATCAAGAGGATAACCAAAAGGGGTCGAACTCAAATATTAAAAACTAAATAAAATGTGTTGTTCAATTATTTGCGCATTTTTGTCCAACATATTTTTGGCACGCCCAGTGGGACCCTTTTTGCCTTTTCATCTCTTAGTTTTATTCGATACTAATGTTTGCCTATTTATTTTGGTTGCAAGGAAAATGGCACCAAAAGTGATTGTCAATTTCAACGAGCTTCCAGCTACCTTCATCATCAAAGAAGGCCGATGGATCAAGAAAAGATCATATGAAGCTCACCGTGACATCACCCGGGATTCGATGTCTTCAACGATCCCTGTCAACAACATCTTTGGGGCTCTTCAAGCTTTAGAGAACAAGACTGTCGTCAACTGGGTGTCAAAGTCTCCTGCAACGCGTTCAAGGGATGGGGGCATGAAGCCTGAAGCCCTTCCAAGGCATGGGGGCAAGAAGCTCAAGATCACCCGACTCGGTGACAACAAGCTTAATAACCAACCCATCTGCAACAAGCTCAAAATGCAGGAGGGTGGCTACAACGGCACAAAGCCAACTATTGAGGTCGCTCAAAAACCCATCATTCATGTTACCAAAAAGAATGAGGGGTTGATCGCAACGTCTGCACAAACCGTCTCCATTGCCAAGAAGGCACCCATATCCATGAAGAGAAGGGGACGCAAGTGTGGATCTCAACGCGACAAGACAAGACCTCTTCTTGTGCTAGCTCATTCATCAAATTTAGAGCAAGCCCGTGCAACCCTTGCAAAAGATCTTCTTAGGTCGCAGGGGGCAGAAGAAATTCCTCAAGTGGCTTCTCCAAGAGTGATCCTCGTTGGGTCTATGTTCATTTATCCGAGAGAAGTTGTACAAGTCAACATGGCCTCATATTCGGAAGAGATGGAACCCATGGCCACAAAGGTTAAGCCTTCAAGAGCCAAGAAGGGCAAGGAGGTTCAACAAATATGCCAAGTCTCCAAAGTGGATGCAAGAGAGAAAAGCCGGTTGGAGCTAACGAGTTCAGATGCTTCAATGGTTAAATCTCAAGCAAACATCTCACAAGATGGAACATATGTGATGCCGGTATTGACTACCAGCACATCAAGTATCGAAGAGCAGCTTCAAGAGTTGCAAAGGAAGCTTGATGAAAAAGATGCTCAAATTGCATCACTCCTCGCTTAAATAAATATTCAAGCTCAGGCAAATAGACAAGAGCAATCAAGGCCAAATGGTGAAGGGTCAAGCGGTAGCACATCGATCACTCCACAAGAAATCAAAGAGATGATCGCTCAAGGGATAAAAGAAGTTTATGCATCACAAAATCTAAAAGTGTTTGGATATAGAAAGCCATATCCAGCAAGCTATGATTCGATGCCATTTCCCCCGGGCTACCAAAGACCGAGCTTTGAAAAGTTTGATGGCCTTCACGGTTCACCCTACGAGCACCTAGCTCATTTTTATTCTACTTGTGGTGAAACTGCCTTAAATGACGCCTTATTAATTAGGCAATTTCTCCAATCTTTGAAAGGATCCTCATTCACTTGGTACACTCAACTTCAACTAGGGTCGATTCAAACATGGGACGATCTACAAAGAGAGTTCCTAGCTCAGTTTGTGAGCTCGAAAGCGAGAGTTTCCATTCTAGATCTCGCAAACACCTATCAAAGGCCTAACGAGCTCGCGAACGACTTCATCGCTAGGTGGAGGAGTATAAGACTCCAATGCCATGAGAAATTAAGTGAAAAAGCGTGCGTTCAAATGTGCACCAACAACTTAATACCGGAATTAGCGGTACATGTTGGAAGTGCCGAACCTCGTTCATTTAATGAGTTGGTATCTAAAGCGTGTAATGTTGAAAAACAACTAGCACGAGGATCCAACATGCCTCAAGATAGTGAGGCTAACACAACTGATGGCGATGAGGTACAAGATGAAGATGAGTCCATGGCGACTTTCGTCAAACATGATCGAGAACTCGTTAACAAAAATGGTTCCAAAGCTCAAATAAAAGAGAAAACCAAGGAGCCATCCAAGAGACTCACCTGCCATGAAAGAAGGCAAAAGAAATATCCTTTTGACGATGATGATGTACAAGGGATATTTGATGAATTGGTGAGTGCTAATCTTTTAGTACTCCCGGAGCCAAAAAGGCCAAAACGAGTTGGCAAGGCAAGTGATCCAAAATATTGCTCGTATCACCAGCTCGTTATCCATCCAATCAAGGATTTCTACGTCTTCAAAGACATCATAGAGGAGATGATTAACAAGGGAGAAATTGAAATCGAGGGGGCAACATCCTCAACTCAAGCAACTTCAGCAAATACCATTTCAGTGGTAGACGTTGCAGAGTCCACTCCCTCACTCCAAGTGTCTTCTCAAACAGAAAAAACATCTGCTATGGTTATTAAAGCTGGGGGTAGCCCCACGGTTTCATGGCCTCTTAAAGCATTGGCAAAAGATGACACTTCAAAAGAAGAGTCCTTGAATGAAAAAGACATCGCTCAATGTTGTATGGTCTCATGGACCAATGACATGGACGAAAATGAAGCAGGAGTTAAAAAGATTACTCTTCACTCCAAGAAGCAAATTCTCTTCTCAAAATCAAGAGAGAAATCAAAGGAAAAGAAATCAAGCTTCGGTGAAGCTTCAAAAATGCACAAGAAGCATAAGGTTCAAGTGCGAAAGCTAAAACCCTCTTTCAAGGGTAAAGCTCCACAAAAACTTGTTGAGGAGGCTTGTGTCAAAAATTTCCAAATCTCATACGAAGACGGTGTTCTAACTGCAAGTGTGATAGAGCCTAGGATGTCTGCATTTGAAAGGCTCAAGAAGATTTCAGAGGGAACTCTTAAATCTTCGGTTTTTAAAAGGCTAGATCTAGCCTCTGCATATGAAGCACCGAAATCTTCGGTATTTGAAAGACTTGAGCTAGCCTCAACAAATGAAGCATCCGGATCTTCAGTGTTTCAAAGGCTTGATGTGGCTTTGACAAGTAAAGAATCCAAACCTTCGGTGTTTCAAAGGCTTAATTCAGCCTCGACAAGTGGAGAATCTAAAGCTCCAATATTTGAAAGGCTCGGAAAAGTTGATGAGTCTAAAAGCAAGAAAGTCCAAATGAAAAGGACTAAAGGCTCTGGAGGAGGCAGTCAGAAGTTCTCATCCACAAGCTCAAGCAAATCAAGGACACCTGAAGCCAAGTAAGGGTGTCAAAATGATCAAGTACCTTCCTAGGCGGAAAAACAAATAGTTCTGCCTAGAACTACGTGAAGACTTGATCCCCAACAAGGGGTACGTAGGAAATTTGGCATCAAAAGCAAATATGTGTCAAATTCAGTCGCAAAAAAAAATAATATTTTTGGGTTCGCACATGATAGTCAGATTATTCGGGAAACCCTTCCTAGAAGGTGGGCCCGAGTGATCTGAATGATGCAGTAAAAAAAAAGAGAAAGAAAAAAAAAGAAAAGAAAGAAAGAAAAAGGAAAAGAAATCCCGGTATGCAAATGATAGTCGAGTTATTAGGAAAACCCTTCCTTGAAGGTGTGCTCAAGTAACTCGAGTGATGCATATATAAAAAAAAGGACTTGAAATTAGTCCGAAAATCAAACAACCCGGAAGCATATGAAAAATGGGTTCAGAAAGAACTACGAGCGGCTTGATCCCTCATAAAGGGGGTACGTAGGCAGTCTAGCTAGTCAAAGTGCTAGGTGCAGCCACAAAAACAGACAAATCATCTTCTTTTCTCGGCAAAGAAGAAAAAGAAGTCAAATCCTCTGTTTTTGTAGTCAAATGAGCATTGTCTCAACTACAAGGAGAAAAATCAAATATAGTCCGAAGACTTGCAATTTTTTGCCTGTAGTTGAAAATGAGGCGAAAGGAAAAGAGAGGAGAAAGAAAAAGTTGTCTTTCAAAGACATTCTCACAAAGAGAAATCAACAAAAAGACTTTTGTCTAAATTTTATGACTTTGATTATCGAGTCAAAGACATTCTCACAAAGAGAAACAAACAAAAGGCTTATGCCTAAAATTTTCGACTTTGATTATCATATCTGAAGGTGGTGATCAAATCAAGTCACATAAATCAAATTCTCCTCCCAAGGAACACTACGCCAAACGTCACAAAACTTAGCTAATCAAATGGTCAATGTGTTCTTCTCTCTCGAAACCAAAAAGGTCCAAGCTTCCCAAAAACCTTTCAAGACCCTCCCAAACAAAATTTTTGACCTACATTATTTGCATATGTACGGTCATTCAAAGCCCCCAAAATTCAAAACCTAAACTCAAAGAAAAAAAGCCATCAAATGTCTTGGTTTCAAATGGTATGGGTATAAATTTCAAAATCATCTCGTGTGATGTTTTGATCACAAAGCTTCAACCACAGAGGTTACAAAAGCTCAAGTCTATGACACTAAGCTGTCAAAACCAAATTTAGTCTAAGACCGAAAATCAAAATGAAATCGGTCAAAAGACAAAAGCTAAAACCTACGACACCAAGTCGTCAAAGCCAAATTGCTTGAAAAGCGAAAAAAAGTAAAAAGGAAATTTAGAGAAGGAAAATCATTCCGACTCTCACTTACCCATATCATATTGTATCGTATTGGTCATAAGCAAGTTCTAAGTAGAACTACTTTCCTTATTTGATCAATTTTAATCGATACAATTTAAGTTCAAATTTTCTTCGGACTGCAAAACAAACAAAAAGCTTTCTTAAACAAAGTCCGCTCGAAGCATAAATTGTGCATAACCAGCGCATATGTCAAACTTTGAACGCGTTCAATATTTCACACGCACAAAGTTCGGGGGGCAACTGTTGGGGGTAAAATTTCATGAATTTTATCGATTCATGATTTTTCTAAATGATATTGTAACATTTATTAAAAAAAATGTGTTATTTATTTTCTTAAATGTAAGGGCATGGCTTGTAATTTAAAGTTGGATGTTGAAAATTCCAATTAAAGCCCAATATGTTAAAACAAAGGAAACAAGCCCAATCCACAAATCAAATGAGCAGTTTCTTGCTGGAGGTTACAAAAAAATACAACGTGGTTCACAAGAAAAAAAAACTAACAGCCTTGGTGGTAACTTCCCATTAGAAAAAAATCTGCTCCTAAATGAGATTAAATGAGATTATATAAATTGCTTTGGTGATAGCCTTCCCGGGGTTCCTGAATTTATCAATCGGCAGATATAGAAGAAAGCATCAACGCTTCTTCATCTTCTTCCTCCCATCATCAGAAACCTGCAAACACACAAACCATCTCAGCCCACACCGAGCAAAGAAAAAATTCACAGCAACAATCAAGGTATTATTTTCGGTGGATCCTTTCGATTCTCGGAACCCCGCCCTTGAAAACCTCGAGAGCTTTTCTCGTGGCCTGGGTTCCGGAATCATCAGATCGCTAAAACCATGTCGAGGTGCTGTCCAAATTCTGTCGTGTATCCTGTCGATTTTGGTAACCCCGCCCATGAAAACCTCGAGAGCTTTTCATGTGGCCTGGGTTCCAGAATCAATGAATTACTCTAAACCAGGGCTGAAATGCTGCCCAATTTTGGCTAGAGCAAAACTGATTCAAAAAAAAAAAGAGGGGAAAAGCTGTTGTTTTGGGTGTGCCATTGCAGCAAAACAAAGTGAACTCTTTCAAGTTCCCCCAAGTCAATTACAAGCTTAAGGGGCCAAAATTAGCCTTAGCCTTTTCATCTTCAACCAAATTGACAAAGCATGGTGAATAAGAAAAAATTAAACCTACCTTTTTTAAGTTGAATTGAAGGCCTTGCTCCCTGTTCTTCCCACCGTTTGGACTTCAGAAGTTCCCTGACGCCTCTTCATTTTGTGACAGCCTTGGCTAGCGGCAATAGAAGATCCCTGCCGCCCTCTCGGTTGATTGCTCATAACAAAGAAAATTCCACATTAGAAATTCTCAAATGCAAACCCTAGATGATTTCTCAAAACCCAAATCCCTCAAATTGGGTCAAATTGAGGACAAATTAAAGGGGGAAGGAGGAAGACGAACCTGTTGCTCCCTCTCTTTGCAGAAAAGCTCGATGTCTTCTATGGGCGGAAGCTTGCAAATCTCCACCAGCGGCGTTCTTGTTGTTCGTCTGTTCTTTCCGTCGATGGGTGCGGAGGTTGACTACTCAGACGGAAAAGTAGCTAGGGTGGTGAAGTTGATGGGCTGTGTGTCATTTAACGTGGAAAGGGGCTTAAGCCCATTCTTTTTCTTTCTTTTAATAAAAAAAAACATAGAGAAAAGAAAGAAGAAAACAAAAAAAAAAGATGTCGTATGGCCATATACATGTGAATGGAAATTCACATTTGGAATGAAATTTAATTTAATTATAAAACCTACCCACTAAAATATAAAAAAATTATAATTGACACAAATTAAGAATTCGAGTTTTGCCAAAATATAAAATTAAACTCGTCAAATATTCTTTGTCAATTAATTCTAGTGGGTCGGAAAAAATTGACTTCTAATAAAAACGGAGTCAGACCTCAAATCGAGTTTCATCAAATATAAACTCGATCACCGGTAGAACTACGTAAAGACTTGACACCGTAAAATCGGTTACGTAGGTAAACCGATATTAAATCTCAAAAATATATTGGGTACAGTCGTTCGCCTCTAAATTCACTTCTAAATGAATATGAGGTCAAAACCAAACAAATTAAATTGGTTCGTTTAGAACTACGTATAGACTTGATACTCTTTTATGAGTTACGTAGGAAATTCGGTATAAAATTTAACATGTGCCGAATTCAGTCACCTTGCCCAAAAACAAATTTTGTTCTGGGTAGAACTACGTAAAGACTTGACGCCTCATATCGGCTACGTAGGTAACCCGATATTAAATTCTAAAATATATCGGGTACAGTTGTTGACCTATAAATTCCCTTTAAATGAATATGAGGTCAAAACCAAACAAACTAAATTGCTCTCGTCAAGAACTACGTGCGATTTGATCCCTTCCAAAAGGGTACGTAGGAAACTCACAAACGAGTTCAATCACGATCCCCAAATTGACTTTTCAGTCAAATCTCAAATCTCAAATCAAATCAAATCAAACTCCACATGAAAGCCAAATCGTTTTCTATGCAAATGATAGGCGGGTTACTTGAGTTACCCTTCCGAGAAGGCGGGCTCAGGTTACTCGGGTGGAGTGTTGTTCGAGCAACCCTTCTTAGAAGGTGGGTTTGAACTTCATCCTCTGATGCATACAAGAAAACGAAATCAAATCCAAACCAAATCAAAGCAAACACAAAATATAAATCCAAACACTCGGAACTACGTGAGGCTTGATTCTCTTCCAAGAGATACGCAGGCAACCCGTTAAAATTCGGGTGCAGCCCAAATCACCAAAACCACCAAAATCTTGGTATCGATACGACTTCGAATCAAGAGGATAACCAAAAGGGGTCGAACTCAAATATTAAAAACTAAATAAAATGTGTTGTTCAATTATTTGCGCATTTTTGTCCAACATATTTTTGGCACGCCCAGTGGGACCCTTTTTGCCTTTTCATCTCTTAGTTTTATTCGATACTAATGTTTGCCTATTTATTTTGGTTGCAAGGAAAATGGCACCAAAAGTGATTGTCAATTTCAACGAGCTTCCAGCTACCTTCATCATCAAAGAAGGCCGCTGAAAAGATCATATGAAGCTCTTGATGAGTCGGGCCTGTTTGCTATCGAATGTTTACCTTTAAAAAAAAAAAAAGGCCAGAAAAATGTCGTTCATTTGGTGCGCAACCCATTGGTAACCTCGTCTTTGGCCTTCCTCGCTCAACGGTCAACACTCAACCCTCAACAAGCACAGCCAAGATCCCCAAAAATGGAGAAAAAACTCAAAATTGTCTCCCCTTTCAGACTCTCATCTCTCCTCCGTCAACAGAAGGACCCAAACCTCGCTCTCGAGCTCTTCCTAAACCCTAACCCCATTCCAAACCCTAAGCCCTTTCGTCACACCCTTCTCTCTTACGACCTCATAATCACCAAACTCGGCCGCGCCAAATTGTTCGATGAATTGGACTCAATTCTCGCTAAATTGAAACTCGAAACACGTTTGGCACCGAAAGAAATCATCTTCTGCAACGCGATTGCTTACTACTCCCGTGGTCGCTTGCCCTCCCGAGCACGCCAGGTGTTCGATGAAATTCCCTCCTTTCGGTGCGAACGGACGGTTAGGTCTTTCAATTCTCTCCTGAATGGGCTTCTAGTGTGTCGTGAATTTGATAAGATTTGGGAATTGTTTGCTGGCGCTGATCGATTTTCTTGCCCGGATGCTTGTACTTACAATATAATGATCAATGCGTGTTGTTTGTGTGATGATTTGGATAGAGCATGGAAACTGTTCGATGAAATGCGTGAGAGAGGGGTTGGGCCGAATACCGCCACTTTTGGGACTCTGATCAGTGCGCTTTGTAAAAAGTTAAGGTTGGAAGATGCGTTTAGGCTGAAGAGGGAAATGTTGCGGGTATATAGACTGGAGCCTGATATCTATGTTTATGCATCATTGATCAAGGGGCTCTGTGAGGTTGGAGAGTTAGGCTTGGCATTTGAGCTCAAAGATGAGATGTTACGGAACAAATTGCAGCTGGACTCGGCTATATATAATACCCTTGTTAATGGGCTTTTTAAGGCTGGAAGGAAGGAGGAGGTAGATGGGGTTTTGGAAGAGATGAAGCAAAATGATTGTAAACCTGATACAGCAACTTTCAATGCAATGATTGCTGGGTTCTGCAGAGAGAAGGAATTTGCATTAGCTTTGAAATGCTTCAATGAGATGGAGGAAAAGGGTTGTAAGCCAGATGTTATTAGTTATAATACCCTTCTTTCTGGGTACTGTAAAGAAGGTATGTTAAAAGATGCTGTAGATATTTTTGAGGATATGCCAAGACAAGGCTGTAGACGTAATGTCGTGTCTTATAGAATATTTCTCGATGGGCTTATCGGTAGAATGGAATTTCATGAAGCAGCACTTGTTCTGGAGGAGATGATATTCTGTGGCTATGCTCCACACTCTGCTAGTGTAAACAAATTTATAGCTGGGTTGTGTGAGAAGGGGGAGATGGACTTGTTGTATTCCATCTTAAATAGTTTGAAAAAAATGAATGTTGTAGATATCAGCTCTTGGATGACTGCAATTTCTGCAGTTTTGCCAAGGGACAAACTGGCAACTGTGTGTGTGAGTGTTGACGCTGTGACAGTATAATGAAATTTGTGTTTGATTTTTTAGATGTGAAGAACACGAGGATCAGTTAAAGATAAAATTTACTCTCTATTTGACGACTCCTCTGTGATGCGTGTAAGCCTTGTCTGTTTACAAATTTAAAGGTAAGTATTTATAAGTGATCAGATGATATGCAACAAATGTGAGGATAGATTTGGTCACAATGAGATCACTTTAGCCGCTTTTGAACATGTAAATATTTTTTAATTCCTGGGTCTATTTATTCACTCCAATGCACCAAACTACTCCAAAATTTGAGGGCCTATGGTATTAATTTGGAGATGAACATAGATGCTTTTGTTAGATTAAGTTACCTACATGGACTTCGGGTTATATTGCATCTCTCCAGTCTCCCTTCAAAAAAAGGCTATATTGCATCTCATAATTTTCATTCCTATTTTCCTGTACACACTAACATTGACAGGGATCTTAATTCAACTTCAGCTTGCTTGGATTGCGCATATACTGGATTAACTGATGAACAAAGGTGGGTGTATCACCACTTAGCTACTTTGTCCTTTTAAAGGACTTTGTAGACAGTCACATGAAAGGTGGCATTCTTTGATTAGGCTGCAGGCATCTCCAATAGTTTGAAAGAAATTAATGTTGTAGATATCAGTTCTTGGATGACTGCAATTTCTGCAGTTTTGCCCAGGGACAAACTGGCAACCGTGTATGAGAGCGTTGATGCTGTGGCCACATAATGAAATGTGTGTTTGATTTTTTAGATGTGAAGAACAGAAGGATCAGTTAAATATAAAAGTTACTCTCTATTTGACGACTCCTCTGTGATGCGTGTAAGCCTTGTCTGTTTACAAATTTAAAGGTATTTATAAATACAAAGCCTTGAACTTATATTTGCACAACTAGGTGATCAGATGATATGCAACAAATATGTGGATTAAATTTGGTCACAATGAGATCACTTAAGCCACTTTTGAACATGTAAATGTTTTTTAATTCCTGGGTCTATTTATTCACTCCAATGCACCAAACTACTCCATATTTGGAGTTCCTATGGTATTAATTTGGAGATGAACTTAGATGCTTTTGTTAGATTAAGTTAACTACATGGGCTTCGGGTTATATTGCATCTCTCCAGTCTCCCTTCAAAAAAGGCTATATTGCATCTCATGATCTTCATTCCTATTTTTCTGTACACACTGACATTGACAGGGATCTTAATTCAACTTCAGCTTGCTTGGATTTCTCATATACTGGATTAATCGATTAACAAAGGTGGGTGTATCACCACTTAGCTACTTTGTCCTTTGAAATTCCTTTGTAGACAATGACATGAAAGGTGGCATTCTTTGATTAGGCTGCAGGCATCTCCAAAATGACCAAATTACTCTTGTATATAGTATGTCTTGAGATGTTCTCTCCTTAGAATTTAGGTATGTTTGTCTTGCTATCTGAAAAAAAAACTAATTATTAATGCTAATTCCTATCTACATCTCTTTGAGAAGATGTAGTTGAAAGCGTACAATACAGTTTTAAAATTGCTGAAACATCTTTTATGGGTTCATATTTAGCTCCTTAGCGCCAAGCGGTAAACTGATGTGTGTTTTTTTTATTCGAATTTGATTTGATATAGCGTCTAGGTAAATCAAGTTTATGATGGCTTTCCCTTGATGCTATCTGTGTTGGTCCCATAATAGGATGGTTTTAGCCATTCTAATTCCATCTGTGGTTTTGAAATAGCAGTCACATGTTCAAATGTGTACCGTATCCCATTTGTGGATTGTTTTACTACCTTATAACTTAGTTGACAAATTTTGTAGCGTATTAGCATTCGTCAAATAAGAAGAGTGATAGGTTATACAGGGAAAGCACTTCAGATGTGGAATATCTGAAAATTCAAAAGCCAAAAAGCTCTTATAAGCACTGTTTATTAGTTCACTTTCAAACAGGTTTGCTGAAGGACCTTGCTCAAATTGGATGCTTTTTACCTGATATGAAGTGTATATTATGTCAGGTAGCTTTCTCCAACTTCTTCATGCATGAGACATGATTAGGTGTACACCAATATCTCAATCCATTGGATTTAGCCCCGCTCTCAAAGGTCATCCACCAAGGTCAATCTTAGTTAGCAGTAGCAAAAGGGAGAACTAAATGAAAATGACTGCAGCTCTCGGGTTAACTTGTTTGTCTGCCCAATTGTGAGGTATGGAGTTCATGCTTTTTTGTTGGTTTCTAACTTGTAGCACTATGTTTGGATTAACCCTTGTTTTGTACTTAGATTAACTGGAATATAGGATGAGATAGGATCTCTTATTCTCTTGCTATATAGTTAAGTCCCCATCTTACATGCATAAAACTTCAAACTCTAGATGTATTAGGATTCTGATTTGAACAATTAAGTACAGCTTTCGTGTGGATTATTGTATCTATTAGCAAAGCACTGCTCTGTTTAAACTTTATAGCAATAATTGTGCAAAAGGGACATCTTAAACCCCTGGCCATCCATTGCGTGTTTTCAATTTTATACGCTTTTTCCATTTCCAAACTCACTTTCCAGATTGCCGCCCTTGAAGCTTGAACACACTTGAAAGTGGAATGAGAACAACTTCATTAAAAGCAACGTGCAAAAGCCCTTTTGTTGATTGATACCGCTAAAATTGAGCAGTAAGGCGATCTTTTCGGCCATATGTTCATGCATGCATCATCACCCATATCTGAAATCTGAACTCCCCAGCTTATCAGAAGTAACCTATGGAGCCTAGGGAGGGACTATTGTTATTGGGTGGAAACTGGAAAAAAGGATGAAGCAGCAATGAAATGAGGGCTGGCGGCTTCGCACTCTTGTTTGATCTCCTACCTAACTTCACACAGAGACCCCTTTTGCATATCCCACTACCTGCAAACATTTCTTGCAAAACATTCCTTCTTTCAATGGATTAGCTCTTAGTTCTTCTTACGTGCCGTTCAACTTCATTCTTTCTCTTCAGAAGTCCATGTCTAGAATTCCTATATAAACAGCCTCAAAATGCATTATCAGATACCACAACAACACATTCTTCTCATAGTCAAGAAACTAGAAAAATTAACCTTGTTCTCTTTTGATTCTGCTATAACTCAGAATGTTGAGATTTCAATCAAACTTAGTGATTCTCTTTCTAATTCTGACTTCTTTCGCCCTTGCACATACAGAAGCAGGAAGGTCACTGAAAAACAAGGTAGGTTATTCAGCAATAACTACCCTATCTGAAGCAAACCCTTCTGGGCCGTCTTCCACGAGTGTCAAAATGCTAGCAAATCTCATTAGTCCGAAGCTCTTCACTGCTCGTGTTGAGGGTGACCGCAGGCTTTTGCAGGATTCTTCTGCCCCGAGCCCTGTGGTAGGCCACTAGGTAGCTAGCCAGACAGCTTGCTCAATTTCTGCTACTGTTGGTTTGCCATTCATGGAAATTCTATGGTGATAGTTCTCTGTCTACTTCCTCAAAATTAGAAGTTTGTATTTGTCTTTGTATTTGTCTTTATCTGTATCACTGTATGCATACATTACAGCACACTAAAGTGAACTAGAGGATCTCCCTCCATCTCCATTTGTATGAATTACGAAGATTTATAATTATTCATATTTGTAATCTTATTGATCAAGCTTTGTCTTGGATTAAAATATAAAAATATAAAGTTGGATTTTAGTATTTGAGTAATTTGTTTCTGGGGAAATTTCTTCAGCTGATCTTAAATTTAAAGTTCTACCCTTTACTGCCTTAGCTATTAATGCAAGCATTTGAAAACTATACAGTGTGTCACGTTGCAAAAACTACTAGTAAACTGTAAATCTCCAAGGAAAGTGTGAATGATGAATGAATTATACTTTAAAATTTAACAAGGATGAATATTTCTGCACTTCCTGGGGAGGAATGAAGCAGTCCATTGAAAGGCCTCTTACATTAAAAGCAACATCGTCAATAGCCCATGCCTCTTCCATCCTCAACACTGCATGGCTCGGCTTCAAGCCCTCTCCGAATCGCGCGATGGTTGGGTGGGTCTGACCCGAATGCGCAATCATCACGCCTTCCACCACCCGGTGGTCCTCAATCCTGGAGCCCATGGTGGTCCCCCAGTACTGTATCCTGGTCAAGTATGTGTCCTCCAGGAGAGCACTGTATCCTGGTCAAGTATGTGTCCTCCGGGTAGATCAGCAGCCCACTCTTCTGGCTGAAGTATTCGAAAGCCAAGCTGAAAACCCATGATTCGAGAGAAATCAATGAAGACCCAGTTGAGAGACTCACCTCAAGGAGCGACTGGGTGGGTTGCAGGCGGGGGGGGGGGGGCATGAGGTGGCTCGAGCCCCCCTAGGTCGGGGGAAAAACGTAAAAATAAAAAAAAATTATGTATTTTTTTTGTAATTTTTGATAATTTAAGGGTTAAAAATAGTTAAAAAGAGTTTTAAATCAATAAGTTTGCTTAGCTTAGTTGGTATGGGTTGAGGAATAGAATGATGAGGTATTGAGTTCAAATCCTTCTAGCCTTATTTTAGGGATTTTTTTCTCCTTTTAGCATTTTAAACTCAAAATAGCTATTTAAATCATACATTTAGTGTGTTTCATACTATATTTCTTATAACAAAAATTGAATCTTATATATATCTTCAAAAAAAAATCCCGAAAATTTAGTTGAGCCCCCCCCCCCCTCGGATTTTTTCTGGCTCCGCCCCTGGTTGCAGGTGGTGGGGAGAGGAAGAGACGGGGAAGAGAGGGCAACCAAGAACGCCCAGGAGGAGCTTAAGATCGGACCTTTTGTGGAAGAAGATGGAGAAATGAGACTGGCTCTTCAGATAGAGGAGCTAAGCGACTCATTTGAATGGCTCCGGCGGTATTCCTGAGCACTCACTAACTAGTTATCACTGCAATTTGAAGGTGAAGGTACCGGTTAAGGTTTTGATTTTTTTCTCCTTTTAGCATTTTAAACTCAAAATAGCTATTTAAATCATACATTTAGTGTGTTTCATACTATATTTCTTATAACAAAAATTGAATCTTATATATATCTTCAAAAAAAAATCCCGAAAATTTAGTTGAGCCCCCCCCCCCTCGGATTTTTTCTGGCTCCGCCCCTGGTTGCAGGTGGTGGGGAGAGGAAGAGACGGGGAAGAGAGGGCAACCAAGAACGCCCAGGAGGAGCTTAAGATCGGACCTTTTGTGGAAGAAGATGGAGAAATGAGACTGGCTCTTCAGATAGAGGAGCTAAGCGACTCATTTGAATGGCTCCGGCGGTATTCCTGAGCACTCACTAACTAGTTATCACTGCAACTTGAAGGTGAAGGTACCGGTTAAGGTTTTGTTTGGGTTGCAGAAGATGGGGAGGAGATTTGTAGGTGAAGTTGTGGACAGGGGAATCCACCAGAAAGGAAAACTGAAAAGGAGACTTGTGTTTGAAATTTTGAAGAATATTTTTCTTTATTTATGAGGCAAATTGAACTAAATAACCCTAATATAAAGATATTGGTGGAAAAAATAGCTTCAAGTATATACCGGCTTGCTATTGGGATGACTAAGTATTGTCAAATACGGTCTGTTTTCCGACTTCCAGTGTCGGTAAAGATCTAGCCGACAATAACTTTCAGAGCCAACAAAATTTGGCATGGACTAGTATTCAAGAGATGAACTTTTGACTACGTCAATCACTTGAAACAACTTCAAATGACGTACTTTCAATATTCATCGCTTGAATGGTTGATACAAGTAGACGAGGCTTTAATGGATGAACTTTGAACTATATCGGTTGCTCGACACAATGTTGTGAGCTGAATCTGCCATGTTTTACAGTAACTTTTATATCGATTTCTGTATACATTGCATTCATTTGGGTTTAGATAGTACAAAATCTATGTAGTTTATGTTTATTTGCCAAATTATGGAATCTACACCAGTTTCTGTTTAATTCGCAGAAATCGAGGCGTTTTACAGCAGTTCTACAGAAGGTCGGAAAAGCTCGGAAAACCACTACAGAAGTCCAAGGTCAGAGCAGCGGAACCAGTCGGAGAGTCAAGGCTACTCGATCTCGAGTAGGCCTACTCGACCTAGACGAGCATGTCCGAGCACAGCTTGGTCGAGCAGAGGCTGATCGAGCGAGCCAGACCAACCCGAGCTCCGGAGCCTACTCGATCTCGAGGACCACTAGTCGAGGTCGACGAAGCCCAGGCGCCATGTCCGGAGTCGACGAGGAAAGGAGCCGAGGACGACCAGGAGCACTCGCTGCCAGCGACTCGACTCGCTGCAGCGGACCGTTCGCTGCCGTGGAAAAACCCGCTGCCAGCGGGAGAGCCAACTCGCGGAAGCGGAAGCGGAAGGGAAGAGCCCTACTCGATCTCGACGAAGCTTGGTCGAGATCGACGAGACCTTGAGTCCAGATCCGAGCTTGCCGAGGAGAGCCACTCGAGGAGGCCTAGTCGACGATCATCTCTACTCGAAGTCGACGAAGGCTACTCGAGATCGACGACGCCCAGAGTCCAGATCCAGGCTTGTCGAGCACGCCAACCCGAGGAAGCTTTGTCGATGACCTAATCCTACTCGACATCGACAAGGCTTTGTCGAGGTCGACGAGAGCCCAGTGAACCATGTCCGAGCACATCGAGCAGATCTAGCCGAGGAAGTCCAGTCGAAGAACCACCCTACTCGAGGTCGACGAGCCTTACTCGAGGTCGACTAGAGACGTGTCCAGCAGCTTCTCGACGAGGACTTGTCCGACTAGAATTGGGATTCCTTGGGGCCGAAGGCGGAAGATCTATCCGATTCCATCAAGTTCTATCATCAAGGAGACAAGATCTATCAAGACATGAAGACCTACCTTAATTAGTTTTATCTTTTCTTTATAGATTTATTTCCTTAAAGCATTTATTTATCTTTAAGTATTTTAGATATAATTTTAGATAGAGATAGATATCTTCTTTCCTAGAATAGCTAGGGAATGAAGCCTATAAATAAGGCCCTAGGGGGCTCAGTTTTAGACATTCAATCAACAAATCACGATTCAATTTCAGAGACAATTAGTTAGTTCCACAGAGAAGTTTAGGAGTTCTAAAGTTTTTAGGGTTTTGGTTTTCAGCGAAAGTTGATTGCCAGGATTGTAAAGACTTTGAATTTAGTTTTAATGCAATTTAGTTCTTTTCATCAATCAATGTCTGTTATTGCGATGAGGCGTGAGTAGTCCACCCACTTCTGGGGCTGGGGTGAGTCCGACGGTGGCCATGTGAGGCGATGCGATAAAGGTCAGATCTTTTGTGCAATTCATCTTCTATCCCTATGAGCATGATTCTTTTGCGAGAGTTGAAGGTGATCCTTGTTTGTGTTATTGAAGCAAAAGTGATCTTAATGCAACTTGGATTAATTATGTGAAAAAGGGTTAGTAACAATTAGGGTTTATGCGAAAGCCTCTATATGCCTATTTGTTAATGACGAAAGTTATTTGATGGAAAGCATGATCTTTTATGCCTTTATGTGTTACTTTGCATGGTTATCGTTGTGGTGTTGATACCCTGGCTTTGGAAGTCTTTTAGCATATTGATTTATTTTCATCGAAAATCTGAGTTTTGTTCGAAATTCTGCAAACTTAAGTTTCTGTTTTTAGTCGACCTAGAGGAAGCTTTGTCGAGATCGAGTAGGTTGTAGTCGATCTCGAGTAGAACCTGTCTGTGTCGAGTTGAGTTTTCTGCTTTCTGTCATCGATTTTCAAGTTTCTGTCTTTGCATGCTCTAGTCGATCTCGAGTAGACGTAGTCGAGATCGAGTACACTTGTCTTCGTCGAGTTGTTTTGTTTTCGTTTTTGAGTTTCTGTTGTCGACCCACCTTAGTCGATATAGAGGACAGCTTACTCGAGATCGAGTAGCTTCTGTGTCCTCATTTTATTTGATGTTTCGCTTTGTCTTTTCTTGTTTTGTTTGTTCTTTGCTTTCATTTTGTTTGCCCTTGCCGGGTTTATTTGTTTCTTTCATTTCTGTGTTTCTGCTTTTCTGCTGCTCTGCTTCTGTGAGAATTTACAGCTACCTGAGAACTGCTGTCGTGCTTCCTCGTGGATTCGATCCTGACTTTCTCTTACTGCATTGGAGGAGTCTTGTATTTATTTGCTGAGGCCTAAGTCTGGTTTGATCTATTTCGTTATATTTCATACTCGATTTCTCCTTACAACAAATTGGCGCCGTTGCCGGGGAAGCAATGATTCGCGCCTTAGGTAGTCAGTTCTCACTTTTCTCTTGAGTGAATTCGCAGGTGTATGCGTCTTTCTGGTCAAACACCTGAGTTTGACAGCTTAGACGAACCGGAGCGCTACCTACACATCCACTCCAAACTCAAAAGGATCATGGCGGCCGCTGAAACACAAGAACAGCTGGTCGCTAGGCTTACCAGGGAATTGGCCGCAAAGGATGCTGTTATCGCCGCTGAGAGAGCAGCAAGGGAACAAGCACAGGATGAGCTTGCCTAGTATCCAACCACGGCAGAGGACTACATGCACCCAACTCTCGTCGTGCCTGAATCGGTGATTCTAATCCCTGAAAACTCTTTTGAAATTCGCACTCAGTTTCTTATAGAGCTTAAAAATAATGCCTTTTACGACAGATTTAATGAGTGTCCTCTTGAACATATTACTAATTTTCATGATATGTGTCGTACTCTTGCAGAAGGTACAACCTTGGAATATGTCAAGATGAAATCTTTTCGCTGGTCTCTCGCTGGACCTGCACTGAAATGGCTGGAAGGGCTGAAAGCAAAATCACTCACAACCTGGGCCCAAGTAGAGCAAGAGTTTCTGAACAAATTCTTCCCACCGGCCAAAACAGCACATCTCCGCCAGAAAATCACCGCCTTTAAACAGCAGAAAGGGGAACCGATGGCAAGGGCATGGGAACGCTACAAGGAACTGCTACGATCTTGCCCTACTCATGGACAACCACCCTACATCATTCAGGAGATCTTCTTCAACTCTCTTGATCAAGTCACTAAGGACAGAATCAACAATTATACTCGCTACGAGTATCTGACGATGCCACCAAGTGACGCATGGGGTGTACTAGAGAAGCTCACTACCTACGAAAACAAGTATGGGTCTACTGTAACCTATGAAGAGAACCCATACGCCAGGCCAGCACCATCTATGCCTCTCTATGAGCCAGCAAAGGAAATTGATCCTGATGTTAGGGAGCAATACTACAGAGACCAGAATAAGAAGCTCATCAAGCAAGTCAAGTATCTCTCTGTCAACCAGCCTTGTATTGAATGCGGATCGCAAAGGCACACCACTTCTGAGTGCCCACACACAGAACAAGTCAGGATGACAGAGCATCTTGAGGATGTAGCTTACGCAGGGGGTCCCAATCGCTACATGGGGGACCAAAAGTTTCAGCAACCACAGTGGAACCAAGGTGTCCCTAGGAACCCCCCGCCCTACAGAGCTCCAGGAAATCCAGAAAGGGATCAAAAGAAGGATGATATACAGACCGTCCTGGAGGAGATACAGAGAAACCACTCAGAAACTAGGCAATCTTTCAACTCCGTCTATACTCAGATGCAAGGTGTCAACTCTAGGCTTGGGGAAATTGATATCTGGCGAAAATCAGTTGATACACAGATTGGTCAGCTAGCAGCGGGAATCCCCAGACAATCAGGGACACTTCCAGGATCTTCATAACCAAATCCTAAGGGAAAGACTGGACACATCGCTGCTATAAAACTCAGAAGCGGCCATCAACTGCAAGAGCAAGAGGTCGAAAAGCAGCAGAACGACGAGGAACAGCAAGTCGATCTCGACAAGGTCGTGGTCGATCTCGACAAGACCTTCGTCGACCTGGAGGAGAACCTGCAAGAATCTTCGTCTGCACCACACAACAACTCGACTGGGCCCAATCTGGTCGATATCGACAAAGGCCTTGTCGATGTCGAGGAGCCCCTGGTCGACATAGAGCAGCCTGCAGTACCTCCGACGTCTGTTCTAGCTCCGACGCAGAAAAAGAAGCCGCCTTTCCCCACAAAATCTCTAAAGGACCCAGCAGAGAAAAAGTTTCAGCGCTTCATCAAGATGCTTCAGAAGCTCAACGTCACCATCCCCTTCACAGAAGCTCTCAATGAAATGCCATCTTATGTCAAGTTCCTCAAGGAGATTCTGAGCAAAAAGCGATCGATGGCGGAAATCACAGAGGAGTGCAGCCATCTGGACATATTGGAGAAGAGACCGGATCCAGGTAAGTTTGCTATAACTATTGGATTTGGTCCATACAAAATTAATGCCCTATGTGATCTTGGAGCTAGTGTGAGTATAATGCCTTTGGCAATTTGGTCCAAGATTAAGATAGGTGCCTTGGAACCTGTGGATGCTAGACTTTACATGGCCAACAACACGGTGGTCATCCCCACGGGCATGGTGGAAAATGTCCCAGTACAAGTAGGTAAATTCTTCGTCCCTGCTGATTTCTTAATAGTTGATATGCAAGAAGATCCTGCTTGTCCAATTATCTTAGGAAGACCATTCTTAGCGACGGTGGATGCCAACATAAGCGTAAGGAAAGGAGTGCTCACCTTCAACATCAGCGATGAGGTAATTGAGTATTCCTTTAATAAAACTGAAAGGCATACAGGTCCAATGGAAGAGGTCAAATCTATCTCAGCTGGCTACATCACCTGCGGGGAACCCAAGGTCAGAAATATGACCCCTGAAGAGCTGGAAAAGAGGGACATGGAGGCCCAGGTGGAGGAGATCATGGCAATCCTCAAGGAAAACACAGAGAATCCAATCGACACGGACCAAGGTAAGTCGTTGTGGATTCATTATTTTTCGGATGCCTTGACAGGGACTAAGTATGGGGTCAAGATCGACCAAACCCTAGTCGATCTCAACCAAACCAAGGATCCTCCAGCACCAGCATCGTCGAGCAGCAAACCAGTCGGCAAGCCACCTTACTCGATCTCGAGTACGCTAGTCGAGATCGACCACCAGACGAGGAGCCCAGATCCACCCTCCTCGACGACGGCGACTCCAGGACCAGAACCCTACTCGACCTCGAGTAGGCTTGTCGATTTCGACCACCAGACGAGAAGCCCAGATCCATCTTCCTCTACACAGAAGCCGCCTGACGAACCAGCCTCGTCGATCTCGACTAAGCTTGTCGAGATCGACCACCACCTTGCGCCACCAGATCTGCCTTCGTCGATGAGCAAACCACCAGGAGGAGAAGGCTACTCGATCTCGAGTAGTCTTGTCGAGATCGACAAGACCACATCTTCCTCGACGGCCCCTTCCTCGACGCTGCATACACCAGGACCAGAACCCTTGTCGAGGTCGACCAGGCTTGTCGAGATCGACAAGACCTGTTCTTCGTCGACTTCTGAATCTTCGAGCAGACCACCACCAGAGCCTGCAGTCTTGTCGAGATCGACTAGCCCTAGTCGAGATCGACCAAATACAGTGGTTCCCGATTCCGTCTCTGCAAAGGTAAGTCAAGGTATGGATCTTTCTTCTCCTATTTCCATTAAAGATTTATCTATACATGGGAGAGGTCTGCCTTGGTATGTGTGATTGTGCAGGATATCCAATGACAAGCCTAAGGAGTATGAAGTTGGAGACAAGCTCTATGTATCTAAATCAAAGGATCATTGGTTTCCTAACAAATTCAACAAGAAGCGGATGGGACCGTTCGTGGTGAACAAGATCCATTCTGGAGGATTGCAGCTAATGGACAAGAATGGAGTCTTATTTGAGGCCCAAGCTACATGGGCTCTGCAGATGCCACCTTGAGCATTAATGGAAAGTCGGCCTAGCGACTATAAAATCTAGAGCATGTACATAGACTTTTTAGGACATTTGAGACTTTGTTTTTTGTTTTTGGTTTTGAACACTTTTAGTTTTGCTATTTTGGGTATATGTCTTCTACTTTTCAGGTCAATGGATAGAACCAAGCTATATTCAAACTCATCCAGGAGGTGCTCTAGTCGATATTTAGAGAAATCTGCACATTTGTCTTGTGAGTTTCTTTCTTTACCCTTGTTTTTTTTATACAGTGAGGACACTGTAATGTTTAAGTATGGGGTGGGGGAAGGGCTTACTTTATGCATATTTGATTTATTTGACATGACTTGTGCATTATTTCTTGGAATTGCTACATGGCTATTTTGGAATGCATTATTTATTTATGTGCTTATATGCATGTTTTCCAAAAATTTTGAGAAAAATGACCCCCATTGAAATTCTTGATAAATGTCATGGAAGCTAATATTGAACTCGACGATGCAAAATTGGATTCATTAGAGATATAGCATGAAATTGCCTAGTAAAGGGAAGTCACAATGAAGTGCATTATTCCTTGAAAACCATGAAAGGAGGTAAAAACTAAAGTTGCTTTTGACATGTTGCATAATAAGATGATGGAGGACTTTATATTTCCATATAATGCTCATATGTTTAAAATCCTAGCCTTACCTATGCTTATGCATCACAAAAAGCCATAATATGCCTTATTTCATATATTGCTCCACATGATCTAAATATTTCCATTCTTTACCTTATCCGGGGATTATGTTGAGAATGATGTTACATTATGGAGATGTCATATGGTGTTTGTGTTGTTATTATCATTATTGGAGTTTGGAAGGAAAGTATTTGAAATATATGGAAAATTTAATGAGTGAAAGAAAATCCAATCACCTCAGGAGATAAAGGTAGATTGACCCTGCTCTCTAAGATAATAGTTTGGAGAGATGGGACACCTTGTGAGGAGTCCAAAGCACTAAGTATCCGGGGCCATTCATGACACCCATGTTTGCGACTCGCGAGAAGGAAGTGCTGAGGTTAGAGAGGTAAAAGCATTATTATTGAGAAAAGCATTATGAAAGGTGATGAATCAAATGGAGAAGGAATGTGGAATGAAACTCAAGTTTGGAAATGATCCATTTCCCCGGATCAAAAGCACCACATTGCCAAAATTTGCCCACCTTTAGCCTTTTACCAATCTACTCCTTCATGAGTTTAAATTAAAGTCTTCTTGATTATCAATGCTTTGTCACGAATGAATGTTTTGCATAACCCTCATTTTGTGAGTAGATGTTGCTTTTACATATTTGCACATGCATGGATCTGTGACACTAGTACCTTTTCGAGGATGGTAATTGATTGCAGGGACATATAAGAATGAATCTAAGATGTTGAGAGTTTTGATTTCTTCCCCTGAATGACAATTAAAAGTATTGCTTGAGGACAAGCAAGCTTAAGTATGGGGTGTTTGTTGTGAGCTGAATCTGCCATGTTTTACAGTAACTTTTATATCGATTTCTGTATACATTGCATTCATTTGGGTTTAGATAGTACAGAATCTATGTAGTTTATGTTTATTTGCCAAATTATGGAATCTACACCAGTTTCTGTTTAATTCGCAGAAATCGAGGCGTTTTACAGCAGTTCTACAGAAGGTCGGAAAAGATCGGAAAACCACTACAGAAGTCCAAGGTCAGAGCAGCGGAACCAGTCGGAGAGTCAAGGCTACTCGATATCGAGTAGGCCTACTCGACCTAGACGAGCATGTCCGAGCACAGCTTGGTCGAGCAGAGGCTGATCGAGCGAGCCAGACCAACCCGAGCTCCGAAGCCTACTCGATCTCGAGGACCACTAGTCGAGGTCGACGAAGCCCAGGCGCCATGTCCGGAGTCGACGAGGAAAGGAGCCGAGGACGACCAGGAGCACTCGCTGCCAGCGACTCGACTCGCTGCAGCGGACCGTTCGCTGCCGCGGAAAAACCCGCTGCCAGCGGGAGAGCCAACTCGCGGAAGCGGAAGCGGAAGGGAAGAGCCCTACTCGATCTCGACGAATCTTGGTCGAGATCGACGAGACCTTGAGTCCAGATCCGAGCTTGCCGAGGAGAGCCACTCGAGGAGGCCTAGTCGACGATCATCTCTACTCGAAGTCGACGAAGGCTACTCGAGATCGACGACGCCCAGAGTCCAGATCCAGGCTTGTCGAGCACGCCAACCCGAGGAAGCTTTGTCGATGACCTAATCCTACTCGACATCGACAAGGCTTTGTCGAGGTCGACGAGAGCCCAGTGAACCATGTCCGAGCACATCGAGCAGATCTAGCCGAGGAAGTCCAGTCGAAGAACCACCCTACTCGAGGTCGACGAGCCTTACTCGAGGTCGACTAGAGACGTGTCCAGCAGCTTCTCGACGAGGACTTGTCCGACTAGAATTGGGATTCCTTGGGGCCGAAGGCGGAAGATCTATCCGATTCCATCAAGTTCTATCATCAAGGAGACAAGATCTATCAAGACATGAAGACCTACCTTAATTAGTTTTATCTTTTCTTTATAGATTTATTTCCTTAAAGCATTTATTTATCTTTAAGTATTTTAGATATAATTTTAGATAGAGATAGATATCTTCTTTCCTAGAATAGCTAGGGAATGAAGCCTATAAATAAGGCCCTAGGGGGCTCAGTTTTAGACATTCAATCAACAAATCACGATTCAATTTCAGAGACAATTAGTTAGTTCCACAGAGAAGTTTAGGAGTTCTAAAGTTTTTAGGGTTTTGGCTTTCAGCGAAAGTTGATTGCCAGGATTGTAAAGACTTTGAATTTAGTTTTAATGCAATTTAGTTCTTTTCATCAATCAATGTCTGTTATTGCGATGAGGCGTGAGTAGTCCACCCACTTCTGGGGCTGGGGTGAGCCCGACGGTGGCCATGTGAGGCGATGCGATAAAGGTCAGATCTTTTGTGCAATTCATCTTCTATCCCTATGAGCATGATTCTTTTGCGAGAGTTGAAGGTGATCCTTGTTTGTGTTATTGAAGCAAAAGTGATCTTAATGCAACTTGGATTAATTATGTGAAAAAGGGTTAGTAACAATTAGGGTTTATGCGAAAGCCTCTATATGCCTATTTGTTAATGACGAAAGTTATTTGATGGAAAGCATGATCTTTTATGCCTTTATGTGTTACTTTGCATGGTTATCGTTGTGGTGTTGATACCCTGGCTTTGGAAGTCTTTTAGCATATTGATTTATTTTCATCGAAAATCTGAGTTTTGTTCGAAATTCTGCAAACTTAAGTTTCTGTTTTTAGTCGACCTAGAGGAAGCTTTGTCGAGATCGAGTAGGTTGTAGTCGATCTCGAGTAGAACCTGTCTGTGTCGAGTTGAGTTTTCTGCTTTCTGTCATCGATTTTCAAGTTTCTGTCTTTGCATGCTCTAGTCGATCTCGAGTAGACGTAGTCGAGATCGAGTACACTTGTCTTCGTCGAGTTGTTTTGTTTTCGTTTTTGAGTTTCTGTTGTCGACCCACCTTAGTCGATATAGAGGACAGCTTACTCGAGATCGAGTAGCTTCTGTGTCCTCGTTTTATTTGCTGTTTCGCTTTGTCTTTTCTTGTTTTGTTTGTTCTTTGCTTTCATTTTGTTTGCCCTTGCCGGGTTTATTTGTTTCTTTCATTTTTGTGTTTCTGCTTTTCTGCTGCTCTGCTTCTGTGAGAATTTACAGCTACCTGAGAACTGCTGACGTGCTTCCTCGTGGATTCGATCCTGACTTTCTCTTACTGCATTGGAGGAGTCTTGTATTTATTTGCTGAGGCCTAAGTCTGGTTTGATCTATTTCGTTATATTTCATACTCGATTTCTCCTTACAACACACAACTTCAAGGGACGGACTTTCAATATCCGTCACTTGATTTATTTACACAAGTGGACAGGCTTCAAGAGACAAACTTTGGAATATGTTGGTTGCTTGTAACAACTTCAAGGAATAAACTTTCAATATTCGTCGCCTAAATGGTTGACACAATTATCTCATCATTTGCCGACTTCGGATGTCGATGGTGGTGATGCCGACTCCGAAAGTCGACAGAAATTCAATGCAAAATGAATATTGTTCAACTGAGAGAAGACATGGACAACAAATCGTTGAGGGGAGTTCAGCCAAATTTAGAGTCAGTTGAAGATGTAGATGCAAGTAATGATTATCTATTAGGGTCATAATCTTTAGATTCAGGTTCTGATTTTATAGCTAGCGAAAGTGATGTTGAAGATGATGAAAGTTTTGATCATTTTGTTGATGGAGAAGTGCAAGATGATGTGAGTTGGTTAGTTTTGGGCAATGAAGACAGAGATCTTGTTGAGGACACAAAAAAAAAGTGATAAATCATATGCTATTTTAGGCTTTTGCTCCAATTAATTATGTGAATGAATATTGATGTTCATTATGTTCCCCTTTGATGTTCATTAGGCTTTTGACGGAAATAAGCCAGTGACGTCGACTTCGACTATAACTCCTGCCGATTATGGACAAAAATTGTGCCAGACCTAACACGACATGGTAAACTGAACACTTCATTTGTTCAAATGGTCTTAAAGTTTATAATGTACGTCTAAGATATGGTTGTCATTTATTATTCTAAATAGGGCTCAAGTAATCCAACCATGACTCCTTATCTTGCGCAATCTCAACCTAAAAGCCTTTTGGGCACACAAGTATCGATTACTAATCAGTCATACACATAATTAAGCCATACTTACTGATTTTTGTTGTTTTGAATTCAAACCATGTGTTGTGAATGATTGTTGGGCACACAAGTGTATGTTACAGATTGCTTAAAACGATTTTGAAAAATATGTAAATAAATTGCTGAATAGATTGTTTAAACAAATTTTGAAAAATCTGTAAACAGATTGCTGAACAGATTGCCTAAACATATTGAAATCTGTAAAATCAATCTAAAAATGAGTATAATCTGTAAAAATGAGTATAATCGGATAAGTATAATATGATGGGTGTAAAAAATCTGTAAAAATTTCATATTCACCAATTTGGGGCCGAATCTGAAAATTTTGGGGCTGATTTCAATAAAAATTTCAGATTCACCAATTTGTGGCTGAATCTGTAAAAATTTCAGATTGCTTAATATATTTGCTATTTACAGATTTCTATTTGCAGATTTTTTTCACCAATTTGGGGCTGATTTACAGATTGCTGAACAGATCTTTTCACCAATTCCGGGCTGATTCTTAAGTTACATTTTTTGAGGTTGATTCTTAAATTTTTTGGGACTGATTTCTTAATGTAGGGTACATATTTTCCAGCAGCTCCACCTAAGAAAGACGTGTCCTCCTCTAAGACTCAACTAGCAAAGTTCGTTGGACTCCCGAAGATAAACACAGGCTCAAGCTTCATGGAAACCGTAGAGATCAAAGTCGTTGGATGCTAGATTTTTTGCCACCTAAACACTTATAGTCGAATAGAAATTACTTGCTCAATGTATTTTTGTTGGTGCATGAAGCTAGGTACTTATTGCACCATTCTTTTGTTATACACACTCTTGAATGTATTCCACTTTGATCAAGTAATTTCTATATGTTATGATCATGGAAGTTGGAACAAAACCCTTTTCTGTTGCTACATCTTCATTAATTGACAGTAGAAACAAATGTTCCCCATGCATGTAGAAAAAAACCCCAGTATGCGCTCTCTTCTTTCTCCTCTTGAGGCGATTTCCGGCGTTTGAGTAGTTCTCCCCTTCCACGTGGTTTCTCTCCATCAAGGGTGTCTCCTCTCGAGCCCCTTGTGTCTCATGGCGGTTATCCTCACGAAACCACCATCGAATCGGAGTTAAACTAGTGTTTTTGTGGTTTTTTCTCTTGTGTTGTCGCCGGAAATCTCTTCCCCTTTGTCGCCGATGGTGGTGGTTGTTCTTGGGTGTTCATTCACGTTCTTGGTGACTCTTTTCTCCTCTTTGTTTGGTCGGAGTTTGGTGGTTCCTCCATTGGTGACGGCAAGGTTGTAGATTGGGAGAGAATTTTCAAATTTCTTTCCTGATTTGGTGCGGATTCTTTCTGGATTTGGTGAGATTGAATAGGATCCTTGGGATCTTGCTTGAACTGGACGATTTTGAGGCTAGGGGGTTCCTCCTTCCTCGGATTGATGGCTAAGAGAAACAAGAAGGTTTCCGGCGAGGAAGCCATGGGTTTGACGGTGGCTGCGAAGGCGCCCAAAGAGACCGCGGTTGTGGTTTCGAATGTTTCCAAGGATGCTACGGTTGTGCACAAGAAGAAAACCTCTAATGAGGTGACTTTGGTGCCGACGGTGGATCCTCCTAACGCTTCCAAGGAAGCTACGAGTGTGGCAAAGAAGAAGATCTCGAAAGGAATTCACATCAATGAAAGTGTTAGCGATAAGGGCCATGTCGGTAATGGTGGCAAGGATGATGGCAAGAGTAATGCGGGAAGCTCCGATGAGGTTGGAGGTGACGATGCTCGAAGGAAGCTTAAAGTGAAGGATGTAATGGAGGAGGGGGGTGAGGTGGCGCGGGTTCACTCTTGTGCAACCTTTCGGAGGAAGATGATGAGGAATTTACACCCCTCAAGCCGAAGGCTCCTAGGCCGGAGGCTCACATGAGGGTTGGAAGTGCTTCCAATGATGTGGGTGCGAAAGATGCATCCAATGTGTGGGCTAAGAAGTCGGAGAAGGTGTTCATGAACTCCGGACTTGGGGGGCGGCTTGAGTATGTCAAGCCAACGTCCGCAAAAGTCCAAATCCAAATCAAGTGTTCGGAAGCTCATCCTAAGCAACACGTATGGGGGTGGTCTTTATTGGGTCAATATGTTGGCTTCTTCCCTGGCTACTTTGCAATCAATGAGCTACGGAAGACCTGGGTGTCAAGTCTAGATACCGTGATGAGGCCGGATGGATGGTCTTCCAATTTGAGGCGGAGGATGCTTATGAGAAGGTGTTGAAAGGTGGTCCATATTTCATCAATGGGAAACCTCTACTTCTCTGTCCGGTGCCGGACAAATTTGCTTTCAACCGGAAGGAGATCGCTACGATCCCATTGTGGGTTCGTGTCTTTGGGTTGCCAGTGGTCTTTTGGACCAAGGAAGTGCTTGGTCGGGTGGCATCTCATGTGGGGAAGTCGTTGTACACGGACAAGATCACGGAGGATCGCAAGAGGGGCTCCTATGCTAGGGTGCTTGTTGAGGTAAATTTTGCTAATCCCGTTACTCGTGAACTTGAACTTGAGTTTGATGATGGGGATACCTTAGCTTGCACGTTCTTGATTGAGAATGAGCCACTTTATTGTACCAAATGTTGTACATTTGGTCACAAGGAGGCGGAGTGTTCTTTCAAGGAGAAAAGAGTGGTTGTGGGTGTGAAGGCGAGATCCACTTTTACTAAAGGGAAGGATGCGTCTAAGGGGAAGGACCTTGAGAAGGTGAACCCAAGATTGGAAGAAGGAAGCTCCCACGTTGTGAAGGGTCAAAACTCCTGGAAAGCGGGCATCGTTTCCTCATCCACCGAACCACTTAAGGGTTTGGCATCCTCGGAGTGTGGGGGGAAGGGGTCAAAAGAGGTTCGTGCTTCCTCATCTAGAGTGCAAACACAAGTGCTTACCTCCAAAATAAGCACAAAGAAGAGTGAAACACATGGTAAGAGGGATAAGAATAAGGTGAGTGAAACACATGAGAGCAAGGGTGAGGATTCTTGTGAGAGTAGTGAGGAGGATGACTCAAACCTTGATGTGTCTTCTTCGGATGAGGAAGATGCTAGCACCGAGGAGGATGATGGATCAGACGTCTCTCCTGCCGAAGACGTGGGAGTGGAGAAAGTGGGTGTTGAGAAACCATTTGTTGAGGTGGTTTCAAGGAGTAAAAGAAGGAAGGAACGAAGGGAGAAGAGAAAGGAGCCTCTGACTAAAACTACTAAGGTGGTTGGTGGTTCAGTTGAGGAGGCTAAGAGAGCGGAGAGGGTTGTTAGGGAAACTAGGGCAACGAAACAAAATCGGGGTAGCGCCGGGAATTCGGAGGTTTCTTTATGAAGATGCTCGCCTGGAATGTTATGGGGTTAAACCATCCCCAGAAACAAAATGGTGTGAAGACAGAGCTTGTAAAGAGTGGTGCGAGGGTGATTAGTCTTTTTGAGACCAAGTTCAAAAATGATTTGCGTGCCGTGGAGGTTTGGATGCGGTTTTACTTCCCCGGGTGGAGGTATGCCTCTAACTTCCACCTAGATCACCGTGGGAGAGTGCTTGTTATGTGGGATCCATGCCATGTTGATGTTGATGTGATTGGTGCCTCGTCTCAACATATCGGGTGCATTGTGACGGATCGGACTTCTGGTGAGAGGTATGGTACTTGCTTTGTTTATGGTTTGTTTACTATTGGCCATAGGCGTCGGATTTGGGAGTGGGTGGAGCAACTTATGATGAGTCACACCCTTCCTTGGCTCGTCCTTGGTGATTTCAATAATGTGATGAGGGCGGAGGAGAGAATCAATGGGAGGCCGGTTGATATGAGGGAGTGTAGGGACATGTTGGACGCTTGCCAACGGCTTGGGCTTGAGGACGCTCCCTCCACCAACTCCAACCTCTTCACTTGGTCCGACGGGAAGATTTGGAGTAGGATTGACCGTGTGTTGATCAATGATGGGTGGCATGGAAGTGAGGTTGGGTGTCACGCTCACTATGTGGAGAAGTGGTTCTTATCGAACCACAAGTTCGCTCTTATCTCGTTGAGTAGGCATGAGGTGGAAAAGGGAAGGGCCTTCAAGTTCCATAACATGTGGGCCGAGCATAACGAGTTTATGGAGGTTGTTAGTGCGAATTGGAGGACTTCGCTCCGAGGTACGTACCAATTCCGGCTCTGTGCTTTGATCCATGTGATGAAGGCACCTTTGAGGGAGTTGAATAGGCTTGCTGGTAGCCATATTTCGGCGAGGGCTGCGGCGGCCAAAGAGGCTCTTTCTGAGGCCATGAATAGCAGGAGATTGAATCCGGAGTTGGAGAGTGCGTTGAGGAACTTGGAGAATGCAAAGAAGGAGTCGGAGAGGCTTAATAAGGTCGAGAGGTCCTTCCTTGGGCAGCAAGCGAAGGCGAGTTATGTGCTTCAGGGGGATCGTTGCACTAGATATTTCCATGCCTTGATGAAGGCAAATGGGCGCCGTGATCACATTGCATCCGTTACCCGAGGGAGTGACACTCCTACCACTTCAGAGGCTGAGGTTGCGAGTGAGTTTATTGAGTTCTTCTAGGGGTTGTTTGGTTCGGAAGTAACCACCACGGAGCTGCATGAGGGGATGTTTGATCAGGGCCCTTCGATTACGGAGGAGGATTGCCATCTCCTTGTGCAAGGTGTGTCTAACAAGGAGATCAAAGAGGCGCTGCACTCGATTGGTGACACGAAAGCCCCTAGGCTGGATGGGCTCTCTTCGAAGTTCTTTAAGGCCACTTGGGAGGTTACTGGAGGGGAGTTCTTTGCTAATGGGAGAATCCTAGTCGTGTGGAGCATTATAGACCCATCTCTTGTTGCAATGTGGTCTATAAAATCATATCGAAGATCATGGTGAAGTGACTTGGAGGATGTCTTGGTTATGTGATTGATCCGATCCAAGCCGCTTTTGTTGCGGGAAGGGCCATGACGGATAACATCTTCCTTGTGCAGGAGTTACTTTGGAGATACAATGTCAAGAGGGATACGAAGAGATGCTTCCTTAACATTGATCTTGCGAAGGCTTATGATACGATCACTTGGCCTTTCTTGAGGTTTGTTATGACGACTATTGGCTTGCCGCAGAGATTCATTGAGTGGGTCATGGAGTGTGTTACCTCGGCTTCCTACTCGGTCAAGGTCAACCATAGTGTGCATGGCCACTTTATCGACAAGCGGGGTCTTCGGCAAGGTGATCCTTTGTCACCCCTCCTGTTTGTGATCTGTATGGAATTCCTTACTCGGTTGATTAGGGCTGAAACGGATAGACCGGAGTTTCATTACCATCAACAGTGTGAGAAGATGAGGATCTCTCATTTCATGTTTGCGGATGATGTGGTCCTGTTTTGCCGAGGAGATGTTGGGTCTGTGAAGATCCTCATGGGCTGTTTGAGGAAGTTTGAGGACATGTCTGGCTTGGTTGAGAGTGTTCAGAAGTCTGCGGTGTACACGACTTCTGTTCCTGAGCATGAGGCCCAGGTGTTGAGAGCGGAGACTGGCTTCGGAGTTGGGTCGTTTCCGTTTAGATACTTGGGGATTCCTATTAGTCCGCATGGGCTGCGGGTTGTGCATTACCAACCACTTCTGGACAAGATGAGAGGGCTCCTGAATGCTTGGTCGAGACGTACCCTTTCCTTTGCGGGGAGAAGGGAATTGATTGCTTCGGTCTTGCAAGGGGTTGCAGGGTTCTGGTTGGGTATTCTTCTTGTACCTGACACGGTCCTTAAGGACCTTGAGACGATGTGCAGATCTTTCCTTTGGCGTTGGCCGAAGGTTAGATGGAGGAGTGTGTGTAAGCCACGGAGAGAGGGTGGTCTTGGCTTGATTGAGTTAAGAGCGTGGAATCAGGCGTTTATGGCTAAGCACCTGTGGCATATTGTCGTTGCTCGGGATAGCCTTTGGATCAAGTGGATCAGGCACAAGTACCTCCAGGTTTTGGAGCCGAAGGATTGGTTAGTGTACCGAACTGACTTCCTCTTGGTGAAAGCTATCCTTCGGACTCGTGATTGTATAGCTGGCCTTGAAGGGGCTAATGCTGAGCTTGTTGAGGTGTTGGATGGGTGGTGCTTGGGAGGCAAGTTCCGTGTGTCTGCTACTTAGGAGGATTTGATGGAGCATGGAGACCGAGTGCATTGGCACAAAGAGGTTTGGTCGGGCTTAGGTACTCCTAAGTATGGTTTTATCCTGTGGTTGGCTATTCTGGGTAGGCTTTCTACATATGACCGCATGTGGTTCCTTGATGCCGATCCCGCATCTCCGCTGTGCTCGGTGGAGGAGATGGAGACACATGAGCACTTGTTCTTTCAGTGTAGTTATGCTGGCGCCATTTGGTCGAAGGTTAGAGCTCACTTTCGCATTCCCAACTCTGTGAACTCTATACCAAGGGCTTTGAGATGGCTCCGGCGACGGGCGAGGACTAGTGGTTTCTTGGATAGGGCTAGAGTTGTTGCGCTTTCCACGACAGTCTACTACATTTGGTGAGCCAGGAATGTCACGATCTTTGATGAGGAGCTTATGCCTATAGATGTTGTGATTCGTCTCGTGCTTTCTCACATTTATAGGGTTCTTTATGATAGATTTCCCACACGAGTAGTGGAGGACATGTAGAATGGTCTGTGTCCTTTTTGATTATTTGCATAGTTCGGGGTGTTTGCATGCATTCCTGAATATGCTTTTGGACCTTAGATGATTGTACTGGCCTTTCGTGCCTTCTTATTTATACGAATTTACCTTTATCCAAAACAAAAAGAAACAAATGTTGCTTTGTGTTGATTCAATTATCTTCTTCTATTAGCTTCATGAGGAAAGCTTACTACTAATCATTAATTTATTGTGGATTTTCAGTATCTAAGCTAACTAATTGTAAAATTTGTCATCATCTGTTCTCTCATTCAGTGAAAAGTAGGCGAACATACAAAAGCCATCAAGTGCTGAGACAGAATACTGAGAAGCAAATAAGTTTGCATTTTCAATCAAAGAAGAACACTTGTTTAATTAATACATATTGGTAGATCTAGAAAGCATACAAATAAGTTTCACTCAAAGAAGAACACTAAAGCTAACATCATTGAGTGAATCCCAAATTCTCTAGTTACGACATATACTTTGTACAAAACCTAGTTATCCAAATGAAGACCCCGATAACAAAAATAACCTTCATGAGCCTTACACCATCTTTTCTACCACCATTTGAGATGTCGATCGAATTGTCTTCATCATGAGCATTGAACTCCACACTTACACTTAAACACCCTTTTTCTCTTTGCAAAATCGTTCCATTTCTTAATGAATGGGGACCTCTGTATTTGTCTGCTCCCTGTTCTAGCACCCTCTTGAGATGAATCCATAGCTTGTTGCATCCCTTTTCATATTACAAACATAATTTCAAAAACAAACAAAACTCAATGAATCTGCTGAAACTCAAATTGGCAGAACCTAACTAACCAAATACAGAATCTGCTGAAACTCAATGAATCTTCTGAAACTCAAACAAACCCTGCTCGCAAGACCCTAACTAACCAATCTGTCATGAAATTCACACATAAAACATAGAAGGAAAAATGAAGGTGACATTTCGATCAACAAAGATAGAACCCAGAAAATCAAAGAAGGAAGCATGAAAATCAAAGAAGAAATGCACCAAACCAAAATCTGTTATAACAATCGCCCAAACAACATAGAACACAAAATCGCACCCAAATCGTACCAAAATCGGGATTTGGGAAGTTTAAAATACCCTAAGTTTAACCTCTCAACCCATAGATAGAGAAATATGATCGATTATACCTTGTGATCGGTTTACATGATCAAATCCCTCTCCGAATCCCCTGGTGGTGTAGCCTAAAGTTTGCTTTTAGTCGATGGCTCTGAATGATCGTAGGATTTGTAAGCAGCAGGCAAGGTTGAAGATGGAGAGTTAAAAAAGGGAATTTTGGTCTTTTCATAATTTGTTAACATCAAATTGGACGGAAAAGAGATAGGGTGGTTATCTGTTGATGGAATTCTATAAAGGGTGGTTGAAAGGTTTTGTATAAGAGGTGGTTAAATGAAAAGCCTAATATATAAGGGGTGATTTCCTGTAAAATTTCCTTATTACTTTATACATGCACTCATCCAATAAAAGAAAAGATTGTTTCGCTCTCCATTCTCCCCGTTCCGGAGGCCGTGTTGAAAACGGTAGAGAGCCGTTGCCAGAGATTCCTTTGGAAGAAACCAAAGGTCTGTTGGAGCAAAGTGTGTATGCCGAATGAGGAAGGGGGTCTTGGATTCTTAGACCTCAAGAGTTGGAACTCCGTCTTCATGTGCAAGCACTTATGGAGGATTGTGGAAAGAAAAGAGAGCCTTTGGGTAAGATGGTTACACCATAAATACCTCTATGTTACTAATGTGCAGGATTGGGAGGCCCATAGGAGAGACTCCCCCCTCATCAAATGTACTTTTAAGGTAAAAAACATGGTGCTATCCGTTGGTGGGAACTTGGAGGATGGGCTGAGCGAGTGGTGTTTGGGTGACAAATTCAAAGTCTCGAAGGCATATGAGGCTATCAAAAGGAAAGAGTTGAAGGTTAGGTGGCATAGGGAGGTGTGGGTTGCTAACAACACCCCTAAGCACTCATTCATCCTATGACTTGCCACCCTTGGTAAGCTCTCGACTAATGATAGACTCAATTTCCTTGACATTGACTTTGCTTGCAATTTTTGTAGTGATGACTCTCTTGAGACCCACGAACACCTTTTCTTCAAATGCTTCTTCACTAAGGGAATTTGGGAGAGGATTAGGAGCAAGTTTAAGATTCCTCGCGAGGTGGATTCCATTCATAGGGTTTGAGATGGCTCCGAAGGTATGCTAAGGGCAAGACGTGTCTTAACCTTAGTCGTAGATATGCTCTCTCGACCACCGTCTACCTCCTTTGGCATGCTCGGAACGCCCTTGTCATGGAGGGTAATCGGATCCTTGATGATGCCATTGTGAAGCTCATCCTCACCCATGTCTACTATCTCATTTATTATTCATTCCCCAATCGTGATGTTGAGAACATGTTGGCGTGAGATTGCATGGAGATTCGAAGTATTGTTTGTGACCTTAGAGTTGTGTCCTAGAGCCTACGTGTACTTGGGGCCTGCTTGCTCCCGGGAACAACTCTCCCTTGGACTATTTTTTGAGCTCATGTGTCCTTTTGGGGTTGCGTCTCCTTGGAACATGACTCTTTTGGTATTTTCTTGGCATGTTTCCTGGGCCTACGTGCCTAAGATATGCCTTTGTTTGTTTTGTTTATGCTCTGGAATGTGTTCTAAAGGCCTACGTGCCGGTGGGAACATTCACCTTGAGACTTTGGTGTGGCTACTTATCCTTGGTAAGTCTAGGTTGCGTCCTAGCACCCTAGACTTACGGTGAATAACATAGGTAAGAATAACTAATATATGCTCCAAAAATCAATTAAAATTTTGAGGAAACAAGAACAAGAAAGACAAGAAGCGCAAGATATCGACCAAGAAAGTCTCAAGATCGACTAGAACAACACAAGACGCAACAATAAACAAGGACTCTACTCGTTGTCGACAACAAAGGAATGCAAGACTCAAAATTTATATTGAAAGACTCGATAAAACAAGACCAAGACCGATAGATTGGTTATCCGAACTAAAATAGAACAAGATAAAGACCACAAGCCTCTGTAAAGACTGAAAATTTTAATTACGATTAATTAAGATTTAATTAATTTCCAAGGGGTAATTCGATCAATTATCCTTCTTTTGACGATTTTGAAACCCCGGGAAAATTTAAAATTTTTGGATGGCATATTTTATATGGAAAGAGGATTACAATTCCGATCTAATGGAATTCATATGATAATTTTCCGAGAAATATTGGTGAGGCAAAGGCCTTGTCATCCATTTATTTCGGTAACTTTCATAACTTGTCGCGACTTTTCGAGACGTCTTTTAACCTCAAATTGCCGCCTCCCCTATGACCCATTTCAGCCCCATTTTGATGATCTTCATGAGCCATCATTTTGTTGATTAAAGAATAAAACCCATCATGGATTGACACCTTTGAATGACCAAGTCCTATTCCATTCACTATGCTACTTAATACACACAAACTCCTTGACCACCCTTGCCCACCCTTTTGGCTCCATAAAGAACCCCAATTGGCTGCCATTCTCAGCCATCCACACGCCAAAAATCAGAGAGAAAGAAAGAAAAAGAAAGAGAAAGAAAAGAGGGAAGCCATTGTTGGCCTAGCAACACCTCAACTTCAAACCACCATAACTCCCTCCTCACTCAAGCTTTTTGGCTGATTCTTGAAGCCAAATATCCACAAAAGAAAGGCCTTTCCAACCATAGTGAGTCCACAAAAATCCAGTCCCAACAACCTGCCCGTTGAGGCCCATTTTCGAGCCAGCTGTGCCGAGCCCTTTGTGTTCTTGAGGTTTTCAAGTGTGTTTGGGTGAGTCTTGGTTTCCTCCCCTTCAAATATGATTTTATACTTTTTGTACAACTAATTTTGAAGGTTTTTGTCTAAGAATTCCTTTTGTGTTTTGGTTTGGATTTGTCAAAAATGCTAGGTGTTTGGCGCAAGGTCCCAGGAAGCTTGGAGGGGTAATTTGGTCTTTTTCGAGAGAGGCTTCGAGGGTAATCTCTCATCCACCTTTCCCTCTACAGGTTAAGAGCCTTATGTGTAAATTAGGGCTTAGGAAGTGGAGCCTCTATGTGTTTTTGGTTGCGTTTTGTAGCAAACGTCACAACAAACAAAATGGATATATGTGCCTCTGTAATTTGGACTTTAATTGCAATCCAACGATCTGATTTGGCTGCAATATTAATATGATGTTCATGGGAATGTTATCTAACTATCCTTAACAAATTAGGGCGATCCAACAGTTGGATCAAGAGTTATTATAATTTTAGTAACCAGTGTTTATAATGACTCGGTTAGAAAACTTGGTTAAGGGAATGCTAAGAATATGGTTAAATATGTGATGGCATAACCGAAACTTAGAGCATATAAATTACAGAAATGAAGTATACCCATAACTTGGCTTATGATCCAATAAGAAGAAAATCGATTATGTGATAATACGATATAGATTATAACTGATTAAGTCCGGATCACTTAACCAAAGTGTGTAATCTATAGAATCGTGAACCTCATGTGGATGTATGTTGATTATTAGGTTGGGTACCATGCATTAGAATACCACCTAATGAAAGCTTAATGAAATTAATAGGCTCTTGTTGATTGGATCCTTGGTTGTGCACTTTATTGCTTGCTTATTCTCCGGACTCTAGGTAAGTCCCCTGGACTTACTCATGATGGATTTATGTGATACTCTTTGTCTTATCGAGAGTCTTCATGCATCACGCGACCTCGTAACATGTTTAGGAATATAAACCGGTAATATGACGTAGGATGAACTTAGTAAATCCAACAATTCATATGTATGCTATGTGTCTATGGTAGGACGGCCGTCAAAATCTGAATAAATGACTTATACTCGATGGAACACGAATGAAATAATGAAAGCCTTATGATGAGAAAGAATGAATATGTTTGAGAAAGATGAGTACGTTTGAGAAGATATTATGATATGATGATGATGATGATTATGATGATGATACGGGCCTTTGTGTGTTTATTTCACATTTATATATATCTATACACTTGCTTATGTGTTACATTTTAACATTCGTGTAGTTTAAGTATGCCTCTTTATATGGCATTGAGTGTGTATATTTCCGATGATTGACCCCGATTTATTTCTTGTTTTTAGATTCAGGTACCCCTTACCCGATATGAGTTACTTATGTGGATGGTTGTCGGGACAGACCCTTTGGACGATTAGAGTGAGGGAGACGCTTGACATTCGTACTCTTTTGCTCATACGTTTTATCGTTTTGACCCGGCGCGGCCGTGGCGTTTTGTTGTATTTATGATTTCCGCTTTTATTTCTATTCGAAACATTTTCGCGATAGTCTAGGACAGGTAAAGCCTCCAACGGGCTTACGATCTTTTTGGGGTTCGTAATCCCCATCTTTTGACAACTAAATCCTCCGCTTAAATGAACCTAATAATAACTCGTACTCGGTCGTAATATCCAAAGCTCACGGGAGAAGATCAAACTTCTCCTATAACGTTCCCCGATAATCTAGTACTCCGAACCTTATTTACCTTCTAAGTAGGTTTATGGAGGTAAATTCGGGTACTTAAATTTCGGGTCGTTACAGCCTCCTAAGAGGATAGGAACCAAATATCAACGACTATAAAACCCGCCTCTACAACCTTACACAACCAAGCGGACAACTTGGAGGCACAAGGAGGGGACTTGTGATTACCAGGATCACCAAGCTCTCACGAGGTTGATGAACTCAAAGCAAACCAAGCTAGATCTATACCAATTTGCAATCGATGAGCAACGCTTCGAATCGATTGACTTTCTCACATTTGTGTTTCACACAAGAACTGATTTTCAATAATATGGAAGACGTGAGTTCTACAATGGAAGGAGGCCGACTATTTAACCTAACAAGACTGAATTTCGGCCTAAATTAAATAAAATAATAACTTAAAGAAATAATTAAAATAACCCTAAAAGTTTCCTAAAATAACTTAAGTAGAAAAGTTATTAAAAGAGGAAATAACATAGGGAGTTCAACACTTAGTAAATTCGGCCCTATATGTCTAAAGGGGGTTCGGTCACAAGAATCCCTATACACGTATAGGTCTTAAATGTAGGCTCCGGGAGTTGAACCTTGCTCGAGAACAAAGCATGACTCACAAAAGTGAATGAGTCTCTCTGAAGCTTCTTAGCCCGAGCTCGAGTCATAGGCCCTTCTCCAAATATGATCGGCGTGTCTGGAGGTGTTGAAGATGGTCCCGTATCAATAATACTTTCATTTGTTCATAATTTTAATTATATATATACCAGACAAACAAGATATGGGGTATATAACGTTTTTAAATTTTTTTTTTAAATACCGACTAATATATTACCATATTAAACCGGTTGTGTATGTGCTGGCCAGTGAGCACTGAGTTGATGCCTTACAACAAAGATAGAGTTCAACGTACATACATGAATCATACCCCTATAATACGCTAGAGGAAGACGAGTCTATAGGTTGTGCAATCTTGTTTCGAAATCAAACGACGAATGGTTAAAACCTTCTTCAAACCCGATACACCGCAATTAGCCTTGTCTAATAAAAATAAGAAAAAATGATCAAGACATTAAAGAAACGTCGGAATTAAGACTTTATGAAATTATTTCATGGAAAATATAATTCTCACAATTTTTTTCTACTTCATGGGCAGTGTAAAAATATATTTAGTTGAAAATCATTTCTCTTGAATTCAATTTCTACATTTTGGTTGGAGGACAAATGTCCGAATTGGGTGGCCTCTTGAGTGTAATCTGGGGTATAAAATACTTTCATTCGTTCGTAATTTTAATTATATAAAATACCAAATAAATAAGATATGGGGTATATAATATTTTCTAATTATTTTTTTTAATACCGATTCATATATTACCATATTAAACCGATTATTTACCCTGAATGCTCATCCATTCATTTCAATATATAGGCAGTCAAAAATCCACAATTCAATGACACGTGAAACAAATCTGTTCAATTTCAATTCCTGAAAGTTTCAATTAAAGTGTTTACAAGTTTTTAAGTTAAGGTAGTGCAATCTTGTTTCGAATTTGGAATAAACTAAGGCTATGCAAATATTTACATGTTCAACAACAACACAAACAATGTCTTACTACACGCAAGAGTTCAACCTACATACATGAATCATACCCCTATAATGCGCTAGAGGAAGGCGAGTCTACATGTCGTGCAATCTTGTTTCGAAATCAAACAACGAATGGTTAAAAACTTTCTCAAAACTAGAGACATCGCAATTAACCTTGTCTAATAAAAAAAATGATCAAGCCATTAAAGAAACGCAGGAATTTAGACTAATAATGAAATTATTTCATGGGAAATATAATTCTCATAAATTTTTTTCTACTTCATGGGCAGTGTAAAAATATGTTTAGTTGAAAATCATTTCTCTTGAATTCAATTTCTACATTTTGGTTGGAGTACAAATGTCGAAATTGGGTGGCCACGTAGCATTCCCTTGACGACCTGTGGATTGTAGGCATGAAAGTCACGTAGTGCTTTTATTAGTCGGGTGAGATCTCATTTGTCTGCGGATGACCAAGTCTTATTGTTTTATTTGTCGGCGAATAATGCGTTGTATCCAAAATAGGGGGTGACATCACGAGGTATATACCTCTAATATCCGGGGTACATAGTATATCCAATCCGGGTTTAATGGTCTTCTATTCATGGTATAATACTGAAATAATCCGGAGTATATGCCTCTTTAGTGTAATCTGGGGTATATAATACTTTCATTTGCTCATAATTTTTATTATATATATATATATATATATATAGAATATGGATCAAATGTTAACAGCTCTTACGGTGTTAAATGTTAACAAATCAATATTCGGCAAAATTTATCAAATATTCATCACAGTCATTCAATTATTCATCAAAGCTTTTCGACAACATTTAAGAGATTCATTTCAATTAATAATTATTGCCAATTAAAAAAAAATTATCACCCAAAAAACTCAAACCCTTGCGCGTGTATCCATCCTCAATCCCGTAATTGTGTTACTGTGATGAATATTTCTTAAATGTTACCGAATATTGATGAATATTTGGGAAATCGTGAATAATTGACTGACTGTGATGAATATTTGATTAATTTTAATTGTGTTACTGCGATGAATATTTCTTAAATGTTACCGAATATTGATGAATATTTGGGAAATCGTGAATAATTGAGTGACTGTGATGAATATTTGATTAATTTTAACAAAAGCTTTGATGAATAATTGAGTGACTGTGATGAATATTTCATAAATTTTGCCGAATATTGATTTGTTAACATTTAACACCGTAAGAGTTGTTAACACATGACCCAACCTCTCTCTATATATATATATATTGGGGGTGGATACACGCGCAAGGGTTTGAGTTTTTTGGGTGATAATTTTTTTTAATTGTCAATAATTATTAACTGAAATGAATCTCTTAAATGTTGTCGAAAAGCTTTGATGAATAATTGAGTGACTGTGATGAATATTTGATAAATTTTGCCGAATATTGATTTGTTAACATTTAACATCGTAAGAGCTGTTAACATTTGAACCACATTCTATATATATATATATATATATATATATATATATATATATATATATATATATATATATATATATATATATATATATATATATATATATATATATATATATATTTTTTAATACCGATTCATATATTTCCTTATTAAACCGATTATTTACCCTGAAATGTTCATCCGTACATATAAATATATAGGCAGCCAAAAATCCACAATTATATGACACGTGAAACAGATCTGTTCAATTTCAATGTAATGGCCCGGTATTATGATTCCCGAGTTACGTTTCGAGGGATGAAACCCCTCGTTGAGATCTTGCGCCCCGAGTACGGGTTGAAGGTTTGAAACCAAAGATGCGCAGTTTAAAGTGGGATTTCGCACCCAAATCCGGAAGGTCCGTTGGAGACCCCGTGGTAAACCCCTGTACCTTTCCTAAGTCTACAACGCGCGAAACCTTTTATCATGCAAAGGACATAAGTTCTGAAAACGATACAACCAGTGTCACGATAGAGCCGGGTCAAAACAAAGTATAATAGGATGAAATCCCAAAAGCATGAATCTAGTGAAGTCAAGGTTCATACACTCACTCTCTGCCATATGAATGGACCTCGTTATATAAGCACAAAATCAAGTAGTGGATCGGGTACCTGAAACTATACCACCAAGTCAGGCCAAGAGTCCGTCCGCGGGTCCTCTGACCGCGCTGAGGACATATAATACACCTATACCTAGAATAAAGGATACCTTCATGCAGTACTGAAATATTAACCACACTATCATGTTCCTAATTCATATGTGCAGAATATTAAGTAAGGCCTTAACAAAGAATACCAAGTGGTATATCCCTCTTCTACCACCGCCCCCCTTCCATGTAGGGTGGAGACTGGCCAGTTCGATTCTATCGCATTTCAAATCTCATCATCATATCGTGGATCTTGCGAAAAGAAAATAATAATGCTGATAATAGTAAAGGTGTTCCAACGACTCGAATGACTCAGGACGAAACCCGATGGGACTAGGTTGTCCTATGACCCTAGCAAGGAATCTAGGACTCACAAATAACGGTCGTTTTGTATTCAAACGCATACAGAATAAGAATGCTCATTCGTAAGTGCAATTCCTAAGCATGATACTACATGGCATGTTCTTATGCATATGCAACACCTACATACTATATGATACATCAGGCAGGAGGTACTAGTTACTAAGTAAGCCCAGGAGGTACTTACCTGAATAGAAGGTGAGCAAAAGAAGAATCCAACACACAGTAGTCACGATCACAGAATATCGCCTAATTATATAATGAGAATATATTGAGTATACTACTATAGCTTTTCTGATCACATATATTGCACACTCATACAAGCAAATAAATAAGCAAGCTCACACCAACCATACTTCCAGTTCATCATGATTAACCATCTCTTATCAACTTAAGATAAACTCCATATCATACTTCGCCAGATTCGCATTTTACCATTTCATACCCATACTTTTCATAAGGATATATATCATTATCATCATTGGTAACCAATATTTATTCCCCTTATAATAATTCAACATAATTCATGCTATTAGTCACACATATCCTGCCGTTAGTCAAACGATCATATTATCATGCTAGTTAGTCATCGAGTAAGTCTTATTCTCAAGTTAGTTTCAAAACTGTTTCACATTCGAATTAAACAGTTAAGAATTCCGACCCTCGAAAATATTCGCTAAATTCCTTTTTAAATTTATTTATTAGATTATTGAAATTCTTTTTCTAAATTCTCGTCTTAAATCGACGAGTCTTAATAATCCACCCCTTATACTTATAAAACTAGAAGCAATGTGTTTGTTAAAATTTGCGCCACGTGTCCTTTATTGAGCAAAAGATAAGAGGAGCGGTTTTCAGTATCTCAACTGTTTGCCCTCTCTCTTCTCTATGGGCGCAAATTAAGAAACCGCTCTCTTCCTTATTCAGTCCCCAGTTTCTCCTTCTCTTGCCCTAAGCGATCTAAAACCACTTCTTTTTCTACCTAATCTTTGATCTCTCTTCCCCGTTTCAACTGCCTCCCAAGTCCTAATTATCTTCTTCCTTGTGGGGTTGCCATGGCTGGAGACGAGCGGAATAGGTCGGCGCTGGGAGGAGGGAAATTGGCGTGCGGCGGCCTAGTCGACGATGAGAGGAGGCAACACAAGGGCGATCTCTCTCTCTCTCTGGTTACTACCGAGTTTCGGGAGGCTGGCTTATGCCGATTATTCTGAGGCCGAGGAGGAGTTTGAGGCAGCTATGTTTCCTGGCCACATCACTACCTTCTGGCCCTGGATTGCTTTGAGACAGATCGAGGCGAGTGAAACTCACATTAGGTATCCTGTGTTGGGACCCTGGGAAGGAATTTGAGGAGAACCCGATTTCTTTTTAGGTATGTGTCCAATTTTTATTAATTTTAATTCAAAATTTTAGGGTTTATGGAAAATATTTGGGGATTTTGGATATTCTTTTGATTTATTCGCGTCTGATTTATTCCCCTGTTTCACAACTTGTGTTTTTCATGAGTTTTGATCTATTGCTCTTGGGTCTTCCGAACTTACATAGTCACATATAAGGGCAAAAAAGGAGTTTGAGATGGCGGAAAAGAATGAGGTTTTGGAGGCTGTGTTGAAGAAGGATGTTGATTTGGTAACAGATCTGTGTAGATTTTACTTTCTGATTTGTGTTTTATGATTTTTTTAATGAGTTTGGGTCGTTCAATTTCAGCCTTCAGGTGAGTTTGTGTTGAGGTTTTCTGGGTTGTTATCTTTGTGTTTTGCAGGAGAACATACCCATTGAAGAGGTGTTTGAGAATCTGAGATGTAGCAAAGAGGGTCTCGCTTCTGATGGTGCTCAAGAGAGGCTCGCCATATTTGGACCTAACAAGCTTGAGGAGAAGAAGGTAACTTCCTCTTTGCTTTTTACACATTTTTGTTGACCTACCTTCATTACCTGTTCATGAATTTTGGGCTTCATGCTTCAAATTACTTGCTTATCTTTTCCTCTTTTTTTGTTGTTGTTGTTTTGTGTTTTTTTTTGTTACAATCTGAAGCTATTGTGTGTGCTTGTACAATGGTCGATGGATTATATTTTCTGTATTGTTTATATTTTTTAAAAATCAAATTTATATTTTTCTTCTTATGTATGGAAAATTCAAAATTGGGTTTGTCTCAGGAAAGCAAATTATTGAAGTTCTTGGGTTTTATGTGGAATCCCCTCTCCTGGTTATCGAAGCAACAACTATCATGGCAATTGCGCTTTCCAATGGAGGGGTGGGCTTATTAGTGAAACTTTCCAGTTTGATTTTGCTTTTCATTTCTAAAATTTTGCCATATGAATTATATGATAGTGCAATAATGTGATCTCTCAATCCAAAGTTCCACAGGGAAAGCCACCTGATTGGCAAGATTTTGTGGGTATCATTACCTTGCTTGTGATCAACTCTACTATAAGTTTAAGAGGAAAATAACGCCGAAAATTCTGCACCATGGATCCCAACTCGAAGTACCTGCATCTAATCCATCACAATTTATCATCTCTTTGCAACCGTATGTGCCTCAAAATTCATGTGACATACGTTTTGCTATGCAATGCTATTCGTTTACTGAATTTGTGTTATAATTGTTGTGGCCTTTTCACTTTTGATGGGAAGCCAAAATACGAGCTTCATCTTTCTGGATTGCAAGAGAACAAGGGTCTGATCTCTGCTAAAGGCGTAAGGTATATGCTCGAGAAATGGTGTGTCCTGGGGTCAAGAGAAAACTGGGCAAGCATAGCACACAGTATAGATTACGCCCGCAGTCTTTCAGATTGCACATCCTTGGGATACAAATACTCTTGCAATCACTTGCTGGCTCAAAGGAATGCGTCCTAAACCTTTAATATGTATTATCATATGAACAACCAGTAGAGCTGGGCTTGCAACTTCTCTGGGCGGGTTGTGCTGATCGACAAGAATCTGTCTGATAGAGAGTGTCCATTCCTAAGTCCAGGGAGATTAAATTGCATTGGTTTTTTGACTTTTGGGCCAGTAATAAATAATTATTGTTATATATGTATATTATTGAACCAGTTATATTCAAAATTTGATCAAACATCAATTTTGTTCAAATTGATCATTCTGATTGGTGCCTTGCCAGTGCCATTCAATTAACGGTGTATGTCATTATCAGGTGAAAGAATATTGTAAGAAATAGATCATTCCATTTCTCAGCTTCAACTTAAACTGGTTTATAATAATAGATCGAGAAAACCCAAAGTGCAACATGGATTGGATCCCGATTATACACAATCCTATCTTAATATTTTCCAAAAAAAAACAATGTCGGAACCAACACCTCTCAAGTCGAGCATCTGTAGGCACAGGGGCCGGTTTACTGAAATTATTTTTTGGGTTCTCAAAATCCAATTTGAACTAAATATTTTAAGTGTCAACCAAAGCCACACTTATCTAATGCAACATTATGAATTCTTCATCCAATCAGCCGTGAAATTGCAGGTTATAAACTTGTAATATTTTGGATTTAATTCTTGAATATATGCTATTTGATGAAATGTCTCTAAGAAGCACTTAATTAATATTTCAAAAATGAAATGAAATGAGTTGCTTGTGTTTGATAAAAAAAAAATTGAATTTAAAGTCACCTTTTTAAAATTAGATGGATTGAAGTTGATTTATCGGTTAGACTAATTTGAGATGTGTAACATATTTTATAAAAAATATTTTAGCCTTTTAGAATCTATACCTTCAAACATAGGATATGTTTTTCTAATTAAGAAACTAAAACATTATTAAAAAAACACTTATTGAATATCATTTGTTAATACTTTAGCTCTATAGGGTTTAGACATTTAAACATATGGTATCTTTTTTCTCAAATTGGTTTATAATTTATACCAATTTGAGAAGTGTAATATAACGTGTAACACATAAAATGTCATTGAGGCTACGTAATTGGTTTTTTTTTTTTAAACGGAAAAAATTTGACCATAGAGCTGAGCTCTATCAGCCAAGAGCATCCTTGCGGATGAGACTATGCAACAGGGAGTCATCAGGAGTCCAGATACCGTTGAAGGCTGGAGTGATACGGGACAAGCGATCAGCTACCAAATTTGCCTCACGGAAGACATGACGAATCTCAACAGAACCAAAAAAGCCCAGCGAGACTAGACTATCCGAGACAATCATTTCAGAGTCTCCAGTAGGGTTCCCCATACCTTTCATACTTTTTATTATTGTTGAGTTGTCTCCTTCAATAATAAGGTTTGTTATTTTCAGTTCTGTCGCAGCCTGAAGTCCCATCCAGAGACCCAAACTTTCACAGCCACAAACAGAACTGATTGGTGATGGTCCATTACCAGAGAAAATCGGGGTTCCTGCAGAATCACGAATGATGAATCCATAAGAGCCCAAACCATCTGCGGAGAACGAACCATCAAAATTTAGCTTATGAGTTCCAATTGTTGGAGGTTCCCATTTTGTTCTCTTTCTCTTTGATATAGATCTTTGCTTGTTCACATTTGTGGGTGCATTTTTGTTGTTTTCGCAGTAGTCCGGGCAGTTCAAATTTGATGTTTTCCAGACATATATTTGCTCCTTTATAAAAGGATAAAATGCGTCTTATGTCCGGGTTTATATTTTCAAAGAGTGTTTTGTTTCTAAAGTACCAGATACCCCACCAAGCAAAGGCGAGATCTTCAAAACATTTTGTTCCTATTGTATTTTTTATTTTCCATAGCGTGGTGTTCAAGTGCTCGTCGTTGCTGAAACAACCATTCATTTTCCGAAATGTTCCCGGGTTATTTGCAATTAGGGTCTCCCTCGTAACAGGACAGTTCCATAATAAATGGTTTAGGTCTTCATAGCAAGAGTCACAGTGGGGGCAGTTTGTCGAAATCCCAAGGTGTCGAGAAGCTAGTTTGACAGAAGTAGGCACTCCGTTCTTAAGGATTTTCCATAGGAAATATTTTATTTTCGGGGGGATATCTAGTCCCCAGACCCAATTTGCGTCTGATGTTTCATGTTTCTTGTGGTTGTATATCATATCAATAGCAGACTTAGTGCTGAACTAGCCATTTTTGCTCCATTTCCAATAAAGTCTGTCAACCTGGATGTGTTGCGGTATTGGTATTGTCTTGATAGTTTCAATTAGCTAGGCTGTTTGGAATTATGTTTTGTAACTCTGCGTGTAGTTTATCTTGGTTCCACGTTTTGTTGTCTTTGAGAAAATGTTTTACATTGATTGTATCGTCTATTTGTTGAGTTCCTAAGATAGATGAATTTATAGGTGTTTGGCCTAACCACTGGTCTTGCCAAAACTTGATAGAGGCGCCGTCTCCAATAGACCAATTAAGGCCTTGTTTAAACAGCGGGATTAGTTTTATTAACTGGGTCCATTGCCAGGAAGAGGTACCCTGCTTCTGATATGTGAGTATATTTTGGTTTTTGAGATATTTTTCTTTAACTAGTTTAACCCATGGGCTAGTTGGTTCCGCTAATAGTTTCCAGAGTAATTTCATCTAAAGCGCCGTATTCATATCCTCCGAGCTACGCAGCCCTAGCCCTCCATTTTCCTTGGTTTTGCAAACCTCATACCAACCGATGAGGGGCTTATGGTTGGGTCCTTTGTTCCAGAGGAAGTTCCGGCTGATCTTATCAAGTTCCGTATGGACTGATTTTGGTAGCATAAAGCATTGCATTATGTGTAGAGGTTTGGCTGCTAGCGTTGTTTTAATTAGAGTGCAACGGCTAGCTTGTGAGAGGCAATTCGCCTTCCATCTGTGAAGTTGTGATTTGGTGTTTGTTAGAAGTTGCGTGAATTCTTCCTTTGTCATTCTTCCTTCTATTAGGGGGCAACCCAAATAGGTACCCATCTTAGGGGTGTGCGCTATTTCTAGCTCGTTTCTGATTAGATTTTTCTGGGTGGTTGTGACGTTTTTAGATGTTTGGAATTGGGATTTGTGCCTATTTACCTTTTGTCCTGAAAGAGCTGAGTATTCAGTCAAAATTTTGTTAATTTGGTCGCAGCCGGTTTTGGTTGTTGATGCAAAGATGATGATATCATCCGCGAAGGCTAAGAAAGGAATTTTTGTTCCCCCTCGCGTCAGTTTGACTCCTAGGTGGCTTTGTGGTTTTTCCAATTCATGTTGTAACCCACGGGCCAGAATTTCCGATATAATTAAGAATAGATATGGTGAAAGTGGGCATCCTTGTCGTATTCCCCTCTCGGAAAAGAAGATTTCAGTGGGTTCATTGTTTACTAGTACCGAGTGAGTTATTGTTGTTATGCATTCTTTGATCCAAAGAGTGATTTTGGGTGAAAACCCAAACTTAGACATAATGGTGAGTAAGAAATTCCAGTCGACCATATCGAATGCTTTTTCCATATCAATTTTTACAACCATCCAACCTGATTTTCCATTTTTCTTTGAGAAGGAGTGGAAGATTTCGTTTGCAATTAAGATGTTATCTTGTATTGATCTGCCTGAAGAGAAGGCGCTTTGTAGTGGATTCGTTACTTTAGGGATTACCCTTTTGAGTCTTGAAGCTAGAATTTTGGATATAATTTTATATGTTGTTGAGCAGAGACTAATAGGCCTATAGTGAGATGTTGTGGTTGGGTTGTCTATTTTTGGTATTAATGCTATGAACGTATGGTTTGTTTGCTTCAGGATCGTTCCGCTTAGAAAGAAACTTTTAACTGCTTTGATGACTGATGGTTCCACAATATGCCAATACTTTTTGAAGAAACCAGCTGGAAAACCATCAGGTCCTAGTGATTTGTCATTGGCAAGACTGAAGACAACATTTTTAATTTCAGAGTTCGTGACTTGGCAAGTTAGCCATTCATTATCTTCGTTTGAGATTTCATTCCCTACATGGTGAAGTAGGTTGTTTTGTGTTTGTTGCCTAGCATGTTGCGTAAATCTCTGGCTAAAATCGTGTTTGATTAGGTTTCTAGTATCTTCTTCTTTGTTAATTGTTATACCCGCCGTGGTTTGGAGGTGTTTTATTATGTTTCTATTTTGCCTTCCTGTTGCTATTTTATGAAAGTATTTAGTGTTGGCGTCTATGGATTTTATGTGCATCCTTGTCGCCCTTTGCCCCCAATATTTCTGCTTGAAGGAAAGGATGGAGGTGTGCTTTGAAGTGAGCCTTTTGATTTTGTTATCCAGGTTTTGGTTGTAAGCATTGCAAATATTCTTTTGTGATTCTAGTAGATCTGTTTCTACTTGTTTAATTAGGCGGAAAACATTTCCAAATGTTACTTTGCTCCAAAGCTTGCTTTTTCTTTTAACCTCTTGTAGTTTTTTCGTTAGTTTGAACATTTTCGAGCCAGGGGTGTCTATCCTCCATGCTGAGCGCACAACTGATTCATAGGATGGTTTTGTTGTCCATGCCATTTCAAATTGGAAGGGTTGCAATTTTGGTTTGCGGTTATCCATAAGGTCCAAAGTGATCTGGGCGTGGTCTGACTTAAGAAAAGCATGGTTTTTCGTACTAAGGTTCGGGAATTGTTTAAGGATAGGGTGGCTAACCATAGCACGGTCTAGCTTTTCAAATATGTTATCGGTGCCATGTTCACGTTTTCTCCAAGTGTAAACGTTTCCGCAAGTTGGGGAGTCTATCAGATTGAAAGTTCTAATAGTGTCTTGTAGTCTTGCAAATCTATTTGCAGATGGGATCCTGCCTCCTAATTTGTCGGTAGGTTCTAAAATTTCATTTAGGTCTCCAAGAATAATAAGCGAGTCCTTAGCATTGCGAATATAGTCTGAGAGTGAGGCCCAGAAGTTATTTTTTTCCTTTGCGTAAGGGGTTGCATAAACGAATAAGATTTCGACATCAATGTTAAGGGCCGTGTTTATGTAGTCTGCCTGAATGATGCGGTCCGTCGAGTTTCTAATTGTGAAGGTTTCATTATGGAATTGGGATTCTTTCCAAAGAAGGCAAAGCCCCCCAGCTAGACCATTGGATGGAATGAAATGCATTCTATCAAATCCTGGTTTCCTCCAGCAATTGTCTGGTGGAGGGTTTTTTAATTTTATTTCCGCTAGCATTAGGATTTTTATGTGCTCTGCTTTAGTTGTAGCTTCAATGTGGGTCCAAACATTCTTTCTACTAAGGCCTCTTATATTCCAAAAGCTAAACTTCATTAAAACCTTTTGAGGGGGAGATGGTAGTTTTCTGGTTAAGAACCCTGTTTATGGGGAGTAGAGAACTTCCAATTAATGGGGGTTTTGGTTTCATGTGCATGTATTTGTTTAAGGGTCACTAGACTCAAAGAATTCTTGTTTTGATTGTGTTTTAATTTGTTTTTGAGCGATGTTGCATATTTTATATAATAGTTAATAAGATGCTTATGGCTTATGATTCCTGGGTATGGGGGAAGGGGATGTGTCCAAAGACCCCAATAGAGGTTTGGCAGCAAACATGAAGCGTTAGAAACCCTTGTATTCAAATTAGGCTCTCGGTAGAGGACCACAATTATTAATCTGTAAGACCTATTGAAGAGATAATAATGATCATGATTTACACTGAGGAAGCGACAGTAGTGTAGTAAACGAGTATTCACCAAATAGCCTGTTGTGTTTAAGAAACATAGATCGTATTGTATGTTGTTTCTATTTTTAAACAATGGTTTAAAAGGCAAAGTGATTGAGCCACCCCAAGAGTAGCTAGGATCTAAAACTTTGAAGGTGGCATAAGGAAGCTTACTTAAGCTGAGATGTGGCTTGGTGTTGTTGTCGTCAAAGTGGATAGCTTGAATCCATGTCAGTGGTGTTGGGTGCCTTTGGGTGAGCATTCCCTGGGCTGGAAGCCAATAGCCGACAAGGCATGAACCAAGGGACCAGCCAAGATGAGGCAGTAGCTGCACAAAATGCAAGTAAGTATGTTGCTCAAGGGAATGACTCCCTTGAGCAGGATTAGTAAAGTGATATATAATATAGTCACATATGTAGTTATACAAATATGTTTGATTGCTGATAACAGATATGGTGCACTGGTGTAGTTTGGGATAATGTGGTAGCATGGCAAAGCAAGTTTTGATCAGAGAGTAAGCATCCATGCACAGAGATAGGGTTCTTGAACAGCAGTAAGAAGAAGTCAGAGAGTTGGCAACAAAGTACTTTAGAAAGAGGTTTCCAAGGTGAATGTCAAAGCACATATTCAAGTAGTAATTAAAATCACAGATTGATGCAGCACTAGAGTTATGATTAAAATAAGTGGTGATGCAGTTGTGTTTTTGAGACATTCTTGATAGAAGTAAATTAGAGATCTCATAAGTAAGAAGCGGTAATCCCAAGCTCTGGCAATACTAGTGTATATAACATAGGTTTTGTTTTGTGATTAGAGATATGGTGCAAGCAAATGTAAAGGCATTAAGAGATCGATGAGAAGAGGAAAACCCCAGGAGCCCTTATCCAGCAAATAATGCACAAGTATAGGTAGCAAACCAAATGCCAAGATATAGTATGTGTTTTATTATACAAGTAAAAAATAAGCCAGCAAAGAGTGGAGGGTTTTTTTGCCATAACTGTCTGAGTAGTGGAGTGTTTTATATAGTGTTTTTGCTTTGGATTAGATAGAGAATCCCGATTGGTTATAATATAAATCAGACAATTATGAAGTAGTAATTCAGTTGGCAGCAGGGATGATAATAGCTGTAACATTAAATTATTTTGGGTAGTATGGCAGATGGATTTAGAGCAGATATAGTGGGTGCTTAAATGATCAACATATAGCTTTAGTAAGAGTTATTGTGCAGTGATGGTGCAGTGATGGTGGTGTACAGAGGTCGAGTAATGAAGAGTTTGTGGCATTCTTATAAGTAATAAAATTGAAATCTGATTAGCAAAGAACCCTAAAACCCAATTTAGATAGTAGAGAAGTTCATAATATATATTTTGATTCATAAACAAGTATAGAGTGAAGTGATAAATAATACATTCATATTTGTAGGTATACAAATATGAATGAATTGTGATAACAGATATAGGGTAGTGATGTTGTTTAGGGTAATGTGTTAGCACGGCAAAGCAAGTTTCAAGCAGAGAAAATGTATCCCTGCACTGAGATAGTGTTCTTGAACAGCAGTAAGAGGAATCCAAAGAACTATCAACAAAGTACTTTAGTAATAGGTCTCCATGGTGGATGTCAAAACACATATTCAAGGAGTAATTGATGTCAAAATCAGATGCATCACTACATTTTTTATTGAAGCCAGTGGTGAGGCTGTTGCGGTTTTGTGACAGTCTTGATAGAAGTAAATTAGAGATCTTAATAGTAAGAAGCATTAAACCCATGCTCTGGTAAAGCCAATCTTCGTGACAAGGGTTTTGGTTTATGATTAGTGATGAGATGCAAGCAGAGGTAGCAACAAAGGGAGCTGGAGAGGGGAAACCACTAGGAGCCCTTAACCAGCAGCTAAAAAGGCACAAGTAAAGATAACTAACCAAATGCCAAGATATAGTAGTTGTTTTATTATACAAGGCAAGATATCGTTGATGCTTTGTATAATGTTTTTGTTTTGTTTTAGATAGAAATTCTAGATTGGTTATTATATGAATTAGGCATTTATACAAGCCAAATTTGCATTTGATTAACCAAAGTGAGACCTGTTGTTGTTTGCAGTGGATGAAAGCTTTTGGGTTGGTTTTAATTTGTTGGTTTCTTAGGAGAATACTCATTTTCATGCAAATCATTTGGATTTCCTCAGTATTCTGAAGAGGGTGAAGAAATGTAATTGTATCAAATAGGCAGAACAAGAGGTAGCATGCATTAATGAGGAGCCATTCAAAGTGCGGTTTATGTGCTTGAAGCAGCAAACTTAGATAAGAGTTTATACAGTCCTGCCTACACATAAGGCTCAGAAAAGAGCAACTACTTGTGTTGAGATTGGGGTAATGCTTTTTATGTTTCTTGTGGTAATCATGCAAAAGGAGACAAGATTTCAAGAGCTCAAGAGAGCAAAGTTGGCAGCCAGAACATTCAGCACATACCTTGATATGTGCAAAACAACCAAGCTTTAGTTCTTCCTTGTGTTTCTGCATATGATAGATAGATAGCAGGTATTCGAGAGAGCGGTTCACTCGAGAGATGTGTCTGTCAAACTCATAAACAATCAGTCTGTGGCTACCAGTAAATTCAATTCTATTCAGATAACACCCAACAGAAACGTCAAGTGTGAAGGGGTTACTTACAGAAGCTACATTGAGAACATTGGGCAAAAACACCAATGCCGCAGAAACAGCAGTCATGAACTCAGGTTGGGTGTCCAAATTCCCAAAGGAGAAGGCCCCTCGAGCACTGTTAATATGAAAGTGGTGTTTTTTTTGGTCAAAATATATGCAATCTATAGGGATAAATTTATAACAGTAGAGCTCAATAGAATGTAAATGATTAAGAATGCTATTTTTTAGTAGATATATTTGGAGATAATAATCATTCATCCCAAAAGAGTAAAACCTAAAGGTTTGCATAACTCCACTGAGATGTAATATATAGGATTAGAAAGTCTATTGTGGGTAATAATATAAACCAAGTTGATTGCAATGCAACAGTAGTCTTCGCTGAGTTTTTGTAGATGAATGAGGGGTAAAAGGGTGTTTAGGCGTATGATATGAATTACTATATAGAGACCCATATTATAAGCCAACCCTTTTACACTTAGTTGATGCAGTAGATTTCAATAAATCCCAACTAAAGTAAGCAGGTTTTGACATCATGATTTTAGATTTAGTGTAATAATAAGGAGCTAACCTCCGGTTCAAAAGCACTATAAGTGATGGTGATTGTATACAGGTTATTAAAGAGTTACCTATCTGAAGTGGTTCAAGTGCTAAGAACACCAGTCTACTCCATGGAGTAGATGCAGCAGTATTATATGTTGAATATAGGAGAATCACTCCTAAGAACCAGTACTTGGGTTGAGATTGCTGCAGTTGGTTGAAGAAAGAACTGAGATCAATTTTTGCTTTTCCTTTATCACTTTTATGTGATTTGGATGGTGTTTTGGGTATAAGGGTGTCACCCAAAGGTTTCCCACTAGGTTGATTTTCATTGGGTGTCGGTAGAGCTCCGGAGAGGCTCCCCTTCCCTTTCGGTGGTTTGTTGCTCGCCATTATAGCAAAGCAAAGGAGTTTAGAATCAAACCAAAAAGAGAAAAAAGTGTTTTTTTGATGTAGAATCGAGAAAGGAGAAGAGAAAGGAAGTGATTGAGCATTTACCACATCAGTGTATGTAGCAATCAGAGTGAGTATTCTGATGTTGAGTATGTGGTTTCCCTTGAGTGAGTCCTGTAGGTAATCCTGCCAATCGGATTGGGTGTCCAGTTGCTCAAGAGGGAGCGACCCTCGCCCAGCATTGCAACCAAGCCAGAAAGTAAACACAAGGTTTTTGGTGGAAAGCATGTAGGGATAAAAGGGCGAGAAGAGAGTCATACCTGCCAAGGCAAACACAAGAACATCGTAGGCAAGGATATTGATGAAGGAGATGTTCTCTGAGCCCATAAAATCGGCTCTAGACGAAGAGGGAAGCGTCCAAGCGTATTTCCCCGCCATAGGAGAGGAAAACAGGAAGAAACCCCTTGATTGTTGTGGTGATTGCATCTTGAAATCGTCATGGTTGCGATTTGAACGAGCAGCGAAAGCAAACCCCAAGAAAGCCCTTAGTGTCCCTAACTCCACTCGAGATCCAAAATTTTTTCCAGATCCAGAACCAGAACAGTTTAGGATTGATGAGATAATACCGATTTGATTTTTTGAGAATGATCGGGGAGATATTAGCAGAAGGAATTAGGGTTTTTTCAGTTCTGGGGTCTCGATTTGGGGTTGAATCGTGGGTGAAAGGAGGCGCGTGTATAGGCGCGTTCTCCTTATGGCTTTTGGGGTTTTTGGGTTCCATTTCTGCTCAACAATAACCTGAATTTCCCATAGGGCTGCTACGTAATTGGTTTTCTTAGACAAACTACAAGGTTTCTTTTCTTTGCTTTCAGGTGAGATAGATATTCGGAGAAGTGTGGAAGCGGTTGATCTACTCTTCTTTGTCAAATTTGAAGCATCAATCATCTCAATACAAGACTTGACCATAACAACCAAATATTTCGAAAATGAAGTATCGATCGTCTCGATAAAAGACTTCATCATAACAACCGAAGATTTTGAATAACATCAGGGTGAGGGACATGAGCAACAATTCAAATGAAATATATTCATGGTATGAGAGAATAAAGCGGCAAATATTTTTCGCAGTATGAGGGGGAATTAAAGCAGTAAATTTCAATAAAAAATACTCACCCGTACAAGGTGCGGAAAAAGTACTAGTTTATTTTAATTCCAAATAATATTGTAGATATTTTAAAGACTATTTATTGGAACACCTTTATAAAATATTTTCGGATCCCCTAAAATCCAAAACATTTTTATTTAATAAAAACAACCCTTTATAAATCTCTGAAAATAATATTTTATCTTCTAAATCCTCATATAATACTATATAATAATATAAATACCACTAATTAGTTAAATAATAAACGGATAACCCAAATCAAACCGAACTCGCTTAATTAATCCCAACCCGGTTAAATATTATAACAAGTAATATGAACCAGCAGAGGGGCCCACGGCCACATAGGCCTTCTCGTTCCTCCGGATTTCAAAAGGAGAAGCCCGCCGCGCCCGGTTGCCGACCTGCTGGCTCGCCTCTCGAGCTCGCTCTCGCTTCGACTTGATTCGCGCTCGCCTCACCTCGCTCCTCAACTTCGGGTCCCTCTCACACACACACTCGCTCACCCGACCACACGAGCGAAGCAACGAAATTGAACAAGGTTGAAGAAAAGGAAGAAACGAGGCTCACCGAAGTGATTTCGCGGACGTTGGAGCTTCGATCGGAGTTCTAGGCGTCGTCGGTGGCTCGTGATGGCTCGTCGGACGTGGGTGAGGGTAATGGTGGAGCTCGAGAACGATTCCGATCGAAAACGAGTGAGAACGGCTTACCGGAACTTTGTTTCGAAAACGAATCGGGTGGCGACCTGGTTGTGGAAAACGGAGATCGTTGGAGCTGCGGTGGCTCGAGTGGTTGCTCCTGGTGGCTCCGCTACTACTGGAGGTGTTAAGGGAGGTGTGGAAGGTGCCTTGGATGTTGCTCACTAAGGAAGGAAGGAAGGAGAACGTCGGGAGTGCCCATGAGGCGCTCGGGAAGGGCTCGGCCACGGACTCTCTGGTCTTGTTCACGGAAAACAGAGGAGGGCAGGGGAGTCGCTCGCGGTTGCTGCTTACGGCTTCGGTGGTGGCGTCGAACAGGGGCAAGGAAGGGGTGGTGCGTGTGATTGGATTTATGAGTATGGGGCAGGTTAACATTTGAAATTAGGGATAGGGGAGGGAAATGGACCGTACTCATACGTAGATGCAGGGTAAGGTAGGAGGGAGTGGGTGAGGGTGACGGGGTACGGGGGTGAATCTGAAAGGTACGGGGGTGGAGTGTGAATTTGGTTAAGCAAATACCCGGATTAAATCCCGAATAAGCGAATTTTGAAATCCGAATTTAGTTCTCGAATGTTAGTTTACTCGACTCTCGCTTTCTTGATAAATTAAATTTTTAAAATCGAAAAGGATATCACTATCCAATAATTATTTTGAATTTTCGAGGTAAAATGAAGGAAATTGTTTGCCAAATTTTACATTTCGATATGCTAAACGAGTTTTAAAACTGATTTAATTTCATTTTTAATTTTTTTTTTCCGAAAAATTAGGATTTGAAAATCTGAGCCTTTACATTCAAATCCTCAAAGTTCCAAGTGTTTACAAGTTTTTAAGTTAAGGTAGTGCAATCTTATTTCGAATTTGAAATAAACTAAGGCTATGCAAATCTTGACATGTTCAACAACAACACAAACAAACAAAAATATTAGGAATACCTATAGTCAATGGAAGAGTTAAAAATTGTGTGTTTGAAGAGGCAACCCAAAACCTAAAAAAATAATTATCCAAATGGAAAGCCTTTACTCTATCCCAAGCAGAGAGTGTTGTGAGCCTAATCTGCCATATTTTACAGTAACTTTTATATCGATTTCTGTATACATTGCATTCATTTGGGTTTAGATAGTACATAATCTATGTAGTTTATGTTTATTTGCCAAATTATGGAATCTACACCAGTTTCTGTTTAATTCGCAGAAATCGAGGCATTTTACAGCAATTCTACAGAAGGTCGGAAAAGCTCGGAAAACCACTACAGAAGTCCAAGGTCAAAACAGCGGAACCAGACTGAGAGTCGAGGCTACTCGATCTCGAGTAGGCCTACTCGACCTAGACGAGCATGTCCGAGCACAGCTTGGTCGAGCAGAGCCTGATCGAAAGCCAGACCAACCCGAGCTCCGGAGCCTACTCGATCTCGAGGACCACTAGTCGAGGTCGACGAAGCCCAGACGCCACACCCGGAGTCGACAAGGAGAGGAGCCGAGGACGAAGCCGAGGACGACCAGGCGAGACTCGCTGCCAGCGACTCAACTCGCTGCAGCGGATCGTTCGCTGCCGCGGAAAAATTCGCTGCCAGCGGAAGAGACAACTCGCGGAAGCGAAGAACCCAACTCGATCTCGACTACGCCTTGTCGAGGTCGACGAGATGCTGAGTCCAGATCCGAGCTTGCCGAGGAGAGTCACTCGAGGAGACCTAGTCGACGATCATCTCTACTCGAGGTCGACGAAGGCTACTCGAGATCGACGACGCCCAGAGTCCAGATCCAGGCTTGTCGAGCACGCCAACCCGAGGAAGCTTTGTCGATGACCTAACCCTACTCGACATCGACTAGCTCTTGTCGAGGTCGACGAGCACCAGTGACCAAGTCCGAGCCACATCGAGCAGATCTAGCCGAGGAAGTCCAGTCGAAGAACCACCCTACTCGAGGTCGACGAGCCTTACTCGAGGTCGACTAGAGACGTGTCCAGCAGCTTCTCGACGAGGACTTGTCCGACTAGACTTGGGATTCCTTGGGGCCGAAGGCGGAAGATTCTATCCGATTCCATCAAGTTCTATCATCAAGGAGACAAGATCTATCACATCATGAAGACTTACCTATTTAGTTTTATCTTTTCTTTATAGATTTATTTCCTTAAAGCATTTATTTATCTTTAAGTATTTTAGATATAATTTTAGATAGAGATAGATATCTTCTTTCCTAGATTAGCTAGGAAATGAAGCCTATAAATAAAGCCCATGGGGCTCAGTTTTATTCATCATTCAAGACACACAATTAGTTAGTTCCACAGAGAAGTTTAGGAGTTCTAAGGTTTTTAGGGTTTTGGCTTTCTGGGGCTGGGGTGAGCCCGACGGTGGCCATGTAAGGCGATGCGATAAAGGTCAGATCTTTTTGTGCAATTCATCTTCTATCCCTATAAGCATGATTCTTTTGCGAGAGTTGAAGGTGATCCTTGTTTGTGTTATTGAAGCGAAAGTGATCTTAATGCAACTTGGATTAATTATGTGAAAAAGGGTTAGTAACAATTAGGGTTTATGCGAGAGCCTCTATATGCCTATTTGTTAATGACGAAAGTTATTTGATGGAAAGCATGATCTTTTATGCCTTTATGTATTACTTTGCATGGTTATCGTTGTGGTGATGAAACCCTGGCTTTGGAAGTCTTTTAATATATTGAGTTTATTTCTGTCGAAATTCTGCGTTTGTCTTTAAATTCTGCAATTTACAGTTTTCTGCATAGTTACTCGATACAGAGGAGATCTTGTCGATCTCGAGGAGGATCTTGTCGATCTCGAGGAGGACCTTTGTCGAGGTCGAGGAGAGCTTAGTCTAGGTCGAGTTGAGTTCTTTTCTGTTGTCGATTTCTGAAATTTCTGCCTTTACTGTTTCTTGTCGAGATCGAATACCTCTTGTCGAGGTCGAGTAGCCTTTGCTTTTGCTTTACTTTTCGTTTTTGCTTTGCTTTGCTTTTATTTCCTGTTTTGCCTTGTTCTTTGCTTTTATTTTAGTTGCCCTTGCCGGGTTTATTTGTTTCTTTCCTTTATGTGTTTCTGCTTTTCTGCTGCTTCTGTGAGAATTTACAGCTACCTAAGAACTGCTGACGTGCTTCCTCGTGGATTCGATCCTGATTTTCTCTTACTACAACGGGAGGAAGTCTTGTATTATTTGCTGAGACAGGGAAGTCAGTCTGAACTTTATTCTATATTTATTTCATACTGGACTCAGCGCCATCGCAACAAGTTGGGTTCTTAATGGAGTAAGTCGGCCTAGCGACTATAAAATCTAGAGCTTGTATATAGACATTTACTTTTTTTGGACTTTTTGGACATTGTTGCTTTTTGTTTGTTTTTTATTTTGAACATTTTTAGTTTTTCTATTGTGGGTATATGTCTTCCATATTCCAGGTCCATGGATAGAACCAAGCTACATTAAAACTCGGCTAGGAGATGCTCCATTCAAAATTTTGAGGCTCTGCACATCTGTCTTGTGAGTTTCTTTCTTTACCCTTACCTTATTTTTATACAGTGAGGACACTGTAATGTTTAAGTATGGGGTGGGGGAAGGGCTTACTTTGTGCATATTTGATCATATTTGACATGACTTGTGCATTATTTCTTTGAATTGCTACATGGCTAATTTGGAATGCATTATTTATTTATATGCTTATATGCATGTTTTCCAAAGTTTTGAAAAATGACCCCCATTGAAATTTTTTGAATAATGTCATGGAAGCTTATATTGAACTCAACGATGCAAAATTGGATTCATTAGAGATATAGCATGAAATTGCCTAGTTAAGGGAAGTCACAATGAAGTGCATTATTTTAGATGAAAACCATGAAAGGAGGTAAAATTTGAAGTTGCTTTTGACATATTGCATGATAAGATGATGGAGGACTTTATATTTCCATATAATGCTCATATGTTTAAAATCCTAGCCTTACCTATGCTTATGCATCACAAAAGCCATAATATGCCTTATTTCAATTATTGCTCCACATGATCTAAATATTTGTCATTCTTTACCTTATCCGGGGATTATGTTGAGAATGATGTTACATTATGGAGATTATCATATGGTGTTTATGTTGTGATTATTATCATTATTGGAGTTTGGAAGGAAATTGTTTGAAATATATGGAAAATTTAATGAGTGAAAGAAAATCCAATCACCTCAGGAGATAAAGGTGGATTGACCCTGCTCTCTGAGATAATAGTTTGGAGAGATGGGACACATTGTGAGGAGTCCAAAGCACTAAGTATCCGGGGCCATTCATGACACCCATGTTTGTGACTCGCGAGAAGGCAGTGCTGAGGTTAGAGAGGTAAAAGTATTATTATGAATAAAAGCATTATGAAAGGTGATGAATCAAATGGAGAAGGACTGTGGAAATTCAAATTGGAAAATACTCCATTTAATTCCCCGGATCATTAGCACCACATTGCCAAAATTTGCCCACCTTTTAGCCTTTTACCAATCTACTCCTTCATGAGCTTAAAATTAAAGTCTTCTTGATTATCAATGCTTTGTCACTTATGAATGTTTTTGCATAAACCTCCTTTTGTGAGTAGATGTTGCTTTTACATATTTGCACATGCATGAATCTGTGACACTAGTACCTTTTCGAGGATGGTAATTGACTGCAGGGTAATATAAGAATGAATCTAATATGTTGAGAGTTTTGATTTCTTCCCCTGAATGACAAATAAAAGTATTGCTTGAGGACAAGCAAGCTTAAGTATGGGGTGTTTGTTGTGAGCTGAATCTGCCATGTTTTACAGTAACTTTTATATCGATTTCTGTATACATTGCATTCATTTGGGTTTAGATAGTACAGAATCTATGTAGTTTATGTTTATTTGCAAAATTATGGAATCTACACCAGTTTCTGTTTAATTTGCATAAATCGAGGCATTTTACATCAATTCTACAAAAGGTCGGAAAAGCTCGGAAAACCACTACATAAGTCCAAGGTCAAAGCAGCGGAACCAATCTGAGAGTCAAGGCTACTCGATCTCGAGTAGGCCTTACTCGACATAGACGAAGCCTGTCCGAGCAGCCTTGGTCGACAAGACCTGATCGAGAACCAGACCAACCCGGGCTCCAGACCCAACTCGATCTCGACAAGCCCTAGTCGAGATCGACGAAGTCCAGACACCACACCCGGAGTCGACGAGGAGAAGCTGCCCGAGAAGCCGAGCAACCCTGGTCGAGATCGACAAACCCTTGTCGAGATCGACGAGACTTTGAGCCATGTCCGAGTTTGCCGAGGAGAGCCACTCGAGGAGACCTAGTCGACGATCATCTCTACTCGAGGTCAACGAAGGCTACTCGAGAATCGACGACGCCCAGAGTCCAGATCCAGGCCAGTCGAGCACGCCAACCCGAGGAAGCTTTGTCGATGACCTAATCCTACTCGACATCGACTAGCTCTTGTCGAGGTCGACGAGCACCAGTGACCAAGTCCGAGCCACATCGAGCAGATCTAGCCGAGGAAGTCCAGTCGAAGAACCACCCTACTCGAGGTCGACGAGCCTTACTCGAGGTCGACTAGAGACGTGTCCAGCAGCTTCTCGACGAGGACTTGTCCGACTAGACTTGGGATTCCTTGGGGCCGAAGGCGGAAGATTCTATCCGATTCCATCAAGTTTTATCATCAAGGAGACAAGATCTATCACATCATGAAGACTTACCTATTTAGTTTGATCTTTTCTTTATAGATTTATTTCCTTAAAGCATTTATTTATCCTTTAAGTATTTTAGATATAATTTTAGATAGAGATAGATATCTTCTTTCCTAGAATAGCTAGGGAATGAAGGCTATAAATAAGGCCCTAGGGGGCTCAGTTTTAGAGAATTCAATCAACAATTCCAAGACACACAATTCAATTCTCGTAGAGTAGTTTAGGAGTTCTCAGGTTTTTAGGGTTTTGGCTTTCTGCGAAAGTTGATTGCCAGGATTGTAAAGGCTTTTGAATATAGTTTAATGCAAGTTAGTTCTTTTTATACATCAATGTCTGCAATTGCAATGAGGTGTTAGTAGTCCACCCACTTCTGGGGCTGGGGTGGGCCCAACGGTGGCCATGTGAGGCGATGCGATAAAGGTCAGATCTTTTGTGCAATTCATCTTCTATCCCTATGAGCATGATTCTTTTGCGAGAGTTGAAGGTGATCCTTGTTTGTGTTATTGAAGCGAAAGTGATCTTAATGCAACTTGGATTAATTATGTGAAAAAGGGTTAGTAATAATTAGGGTTTATGCGAAAGCCTCTATATGCCTATTTGTTAATGACGAAAGTTATTTGATGGAAAGCATGATCTTTTATGCCTTTATGTGTTACTTTGCATGGTTATCGTTGTGGTGATGAAACCCTGGCTTTGGAAGTCTTTTAATATATTGAGTTTATTTCTGTCGAAATTCTGCGTTTGTCTTTAAATTCTGCAATTTACAGTTTTCTGCATAGTTACTCGATACAGAGGAGATCTTGTCGATCTCGAGGAGGACCTTTGTCGAGGTCGAGGAGAGCTTAGTCTAGGTCGAGTTGAGTTCTTTTCTGTTATCGATTTCTGAAGTTTCCGCCGTTACTGTTTCTTGTCGAGATCGAGTACCTCTTGTCGAGGTCGAGTAGCCTTTGCTTTTGCTTTACTTTTCGTTTTTGATTTGCTTTGCTTTTATTTCCTGTTTTGCCTTGTTCTTTGCTTTTGTTTTAGTTGCCCTTGCCGGGTTTATTTGTTTCTTTCCTTGTTTCTGTGCTTCTGTCTTTCTGCTGCTTCTGTGAGATCTGTTGCTACCTGAGAACTGCTGACGTGCTTCCTCGTGGATTCGATCCTGACTATTCTCTTACTACAACAGGAGGAAGTCTTGTATTTATTTGCTGAGACAGGGAAGTCAATCTGAACTATATTTCATATTTATTTCAATACTCGACATACTCCTGCATCGCAACAAATTGGCGTCGTTGCTGGGGACTATAAAATCGGCCTAGCGACTCGCGGAAGCTCACCCAACAAATCGGTCTGCATCGCAACTCGCGGAAGCGAAGAACCCAACTCGATCTCGACTACGCCTTGTCGAGGTTGACGAGACGCTGAGTCCAGATCCGAGCTTGCCGAGGAGAGTCACTCGAGGAGACCTAGTTGACGATCATCTCTACTCGAGGTCGACAAGCCTTACTCAACCTCGACAAGCGCCCTACTCGACCTCGACACATCTTTGTCGATCTCGACCACCGCCACAGAGCCAGAGACTTGCCCAGAGTCTAAGTATGGGGTCCCTGTACTCGAGGTCGACCAGCTATACTCGACATCGAGTAGACCCCAGCCCAAAAATTTCTGTTTTGGGTCCGAACAGGTAAGTTCAGGTATAAATTCTACTCCCCCTCAGTCCATAAATAAAATTTTTAATGATTTAAAGGGAGCTAAAACACCGTGGCGAGAAAATTTGCAGAAATTGAGGGCTACAAAGAAGAAGAAGAAAGAAAAGGGAGATGAGGCAAGCAACCACCTAACAGCTGAGCTTGCATACTACCATCAGGACCTAGATGATCCAGGAGAAGGCCCAAGCATGAGCGAGCCCCACAATATTGGTCCTTGAGCGCAAACGGAAAAGTCGGCCTAGCGACTCTAAAATCTATAGCATGTATATAAATTTTATTGAATTCTTTCGAATTTTCTTAGTTTTTTTGTTTTATGTTTTTTTTTAAATAATTCATATGGATAGTCTTGTTTTTGTGGAATCTAATACTTTTTTGATCGGCAAGCATATAAGGATCGCGAAAAGTGGAGGAAGAAGTCCCTGAGAACCAGTCAGAATCGACGAAGGCCAAGTCGACGACGACGAGAAGGAGAAGCCAGGAGCTACTCGACCTCGAGTAGACGTACTCGACATCGACAAGCACCAGACACTCCTGACTTCGGAAACCACTGGACGCAGATGAAGCTACTCGAGATCGAGTACACCGTACTCGAGATCGACGAGGCAACTCTACTCGACATGCCCAGTTTAGCCTTCCTCGATGCATTATCTTGTAAATTTTAAGTATGGGGTGGGGGAAGGGCTTACTTTGTGCATATTTGCTATATTTGATCATATATATGCATTATTTCTTTGAATTGCTACATGGCTATTTTGGAAGGCATTATTGATTTATGTGCTTATATGCATGTTTTCCAAAATTTGAAGAAAAATGACCCCATTGAAAATTTTGGTTAATGTCATGGAAGCTTATATTGAACTCGATGATGCAAAATTGGATTCATTAGAGATATAGCATGAAATTGCCTAGTTAAGGGAAGTCACAATGAAATGCATTACTTCTTGAAAATCATGAAAGGAGGTAAAATTTGAAGTTGCTTTTGACAATGTTGCATGATAAGATGACGGAGGACTTTATATTTCCATATAATGCTCATATTGTTTATAATCCTAGCCTTACCTATGCTTACGCATCACAAAAGCCATATTATGCCTTATTTCAATTATTGCTCCACATGATCTAAATATTACCATTCTTTACCTTATCCGGGGATTATGTTGAGAATGATGTTACATTATGGAGATGTCATATGGTGTTTGTGTTGTTATTATCATTATTGGAGTTTGGAAGGAAATTGTTTGAAATATATGGAAAATTTAATGAGTGAAAGAAAATCCAATCACCTCAGGAGATAAAGGTAGATTGACCCTGCTCTCTAAGATAATAGTTTGGAGAGATGGGACACATTGTGAGGAGTCCAAAGCACTAAGTATCCGGGGCCATTCATGACACCCATGTTTGTGACTCGCGAGAAGGCAGTGCTGAGGTTAGAGAGGTAAAAGCAATATTATTGATAAAAGCATTATGAAAGTTGATGAATCTAATGAGAAAGAATGTGGTATGAAAGTTTGGAACGTACTCCATTTCCCCGGATCAAAAGCACCACATTGCCAAAAATTGCCCACCTTTTAGCCTTTTACCAATCTACTCATTATTTGAGCTTAAATTAAAGTCCTCTTGATTATTAATGCTTTGTCACATAAAAATTGTTTTTGCATAACCCTCCTTTTGTGAGTAGATGTTGCTTTTACATGTTTGCACATGCATGAATCTGTGACACTGGTACCTTTTCGAGGATGGTAATTGATTGCAGGGACGTATAAGAATGAATCTAAGATGTTGAGAGTTTGATTTCTTCCCCTGAATGACAAATAAAAGTATTGCTTGAGGACAAGCAAACTTAAGTATGGGGTGTTTGTTGTGAGCCTAATCTGCCATATTTTACAGTAACTTTTATATCGATTTCTGTATACATTGCATTCATTTGGGTTTAGATAGTACATAATCTATGTAGTTTATGTTTATTTGCCAAATTATGGAATCTACACCAGTTTCTGTTTAATTCGCAGAAATCGAGGCATTTTACAGCAATTCTACAGAAGGTCGGAAAAGCTCGGAAAACCACTAAAGAAGTCCAAGGTCAAAACAGCGGAACCAGACTGAGAGTCGAGGCTACTCGATCTCGAGTTGGCCTACTCGACCTAGACGAGCATGTCCGAGCACAGCTTGGTCGAGCAGAGCCTGATCGAAAGCCAGACCAACCCGAGCTCCGGAGCCTACTCGATCTCGAGGACCACTAGTCGAGGTCGACGAAGCCCAGACGCCACACCCGGAGTCGACAAGGAGAGGAGCCGAGGACGAAGCCGAGGACGACCAGGCGAGACTCGCTGCCATCGACTCAACTCACTGCAGCGGATCGTTCGCTGCCGCGGAAAAATTCGCTGCCAGCGGAAGAGACAACTCGCGGAAGCGAAGAACCCAACTCGATCTCGACTACGCCTTGTCGAGGTCGACGAGACGCTGAGTCCAGATCCGAGCTTGCCGAGGAGAGTCACTCGAGGAGACCTAGTCGACGATCATCTCTACTCGAGATCGACGACGCCCAGAGTCCAGATCCAGGCTTGTCGAGCACGCCAACCCGAGGAAGCTTTGTCGATGACCTAACCCTACTCGACATCGACTAGCTCTTGTCGAGGTCGACGAGCACCAGTGACCAAGTCCGAGCCACATCGAGCAGATCTAGCCGAGGAAGTCCAGTCGAAGAACCACCCTACTCGAGGTCGACGAGCCTTACTCGAGGTCGACTAGAGACGTGTCCAGCAGCTTCTCGACTAGGACTTGTCCGACTAGACTTGGGATTCCTTGGGGCCGAAGGCGGAAGATTCTTTCCGATTCCATCAAGTTCTATCATCAAGGAGACAAGATCTATCACATCATGAAGACTTACCTATTTAGTTTTATCTTTTCTTTATAAATTTATTTCCTTAAAGCATTTATTTATCTTTAAGTATTTTAGATATAATTTTAGATAGAGATAGATATCTTCTTTCCTAGATTAGCTAGGAAATGAAGCCTATAAATAAAGCCCATGGGGCTCAGTTTTATTCATCATTCAAGACACACAATTAGTTAGTTCCACAGAGAAGTTTAGGAGTTCTAAGGTTTTTAGGGTTTTGGCTTTCTGCGAAAGTTGATTGCCGGAATTGTAAAGGCTTTTGAATATAGTTTTATGCAAGTTTCTTTTCATCAATCAATGTCTGTTATTGCGATGAGGCGTGAGTAGTCCACCCACTTCTGGGGCTGGGGTGAGCCCGACGGTGGCCATGTAAGGCGATGCAATAAAGGTCAGATCTTTTTGTGCAATTCATCTTCTATCCCTATAAGCATGATTCTTTTGCGAGAGTTGAAGGTGATCCTTGTTTGTGTTATTGAAGCGAAAGTGATCTTAATGCAACTTGGATTAATTATGTGAAAAAGGGTTAGTAACAATTAGGGTTTATGCGAGAGCCTCTATATGCCTATTTGTTAATGACGAAAGTTATTTGATGGAAAGCATGATCTTTTATGCCTTTATGTATTACTTTGCATGGTTATCGTTGTGGTGATGAAACCCTGGCTTTGGAAGTCTTTTAATATATTGAGTTTATTTCTGTCGAAATTCTGCGTTTGTCTTTAAATTCTGCAATTTACAGTTTTCTGCATAGTTACTCGATACAGAGGAGATCTTGTCGATCTCGAGGAGGATCTTGTCGATCTCGAGGAGGACCTTTGTCGAGGTCGAGGAGAGCTTAGTCTAGGTCGAGTTGAGTTCTTATCTGTTGTCGATTTCTGAAATTTCTGCCTTTACTGTTTCTTGTCGAGATCGAATACCTCTTGTCGAGGTCGAGTAGCCTTTGCTTTTGCTTTACTTTTCGTTTTTGCTTTGCTTTGATTTTATTTCCTGTTTTGCCTTGTTCTTTGCTTTTATTTTAGTTGCCCTTGCCGGGTTTATTTGTTTCTTTCCTTTATGTGTTTCTGCTTTTCTGCTGCTTCTGTGAGAATTTACAGCTACCTAAGAACTGCTGACGTGCTTCCTCGTGGATTCGATCCTGATTTTCTCTTACTACAATGGGAGGAAGTCTTGTATTATTTGCTGAGACAGGGAAGTCAGTCTGAACTTTATTCTATATTTATTTCATACTTGACCATCCTTCTGTTGTGAGCCTAATTTGCCATGTTTTGCACTTACTTTTATATCGATTTCTGCATACATTGCATACATTTGGGTTAGAATAATACAGAATCTGTGTAGTTTACACTTGTTTGCAATATATGGAGGTCTACACAAGTTTTTGTTATATTTCACAGAAATCGGACGCATTTTGGAGCTTAAAGGAAAGTCATGGAGAAGCCAAGAATGGTGCAGCTGAAGAGAAGTCCAATTTCCGGCTTTCATCATTCTGAATCAGGCTGTGATGTCTTCATGAGAGTTGTAGCCCTCGGAAAGAGCTTTCCAACGCATGGTCATATGCGTCAATCCGACAACCGAGGCATCGGGAAAGTGCGTTTTACGAACAGAGCTGGGAGCTGAGGAAAGTTATCGATATCGACAAGATTTGTCAACATCGAGGAGTTATCAACTCGACATGTGTTCTAGACGTCGAGCACGAGCACCAGACGAAGAAACTTCTAGACATCGACAACTTTTGTCGATATCGATGAGACATGTCGAGAAGATCTCGGTCTCCTCGACTTCTCCTTCCTCGACTTGCAGTCCACCAGATGAGCCAACTTCATCGATGTCGAGTAACACTGCTCGATGTCGACAAAATCCAGTGGTTCTCGAATCCACAACGGTAAGCCAAGGTATGAATCTGTCTTCTCCTATTTCAATCAAAGATTTATCTATACATGGGAGAGGTTTGCCTTGGTATGTACGCTTATGCAAGATTACCGATGACGATCCAAAAGATTACGAAGTAGGAGACATGGTCTATGTCTCTAAATCGAAGGATCATTGGTTTCCTAACAAATTCAATAAAAAGAAGATGGGACCATTCACGGTTAACAAGATCCATTCAGGAGGGATTCAGCTGAAAGATAAAAATGGAGTCTTGTTTGAAGCCCAGGCTACATGGGCTCTAAAGATGCCACCTTGAGCTTAACGGAGAAAGTCGGCCTAGCGACTATAAAATCTAGAGCTTGTAAATAGACTTTTTGGACATTGTTACTTTTGTTTGTTTTTTGTTTTTAGATGTTGTTTTTAGGATTATTCTATTGTGGATATTTTCTGCCTATCGAATCTTGCAGGTACGAAGAAAGCTACAGATCTCCTCGACGTCGAGAAAAGAACTCGACATCGACAAGCCACATCGAGAAAGACAATGTCGAGGAGATGTTGTCGACATCGAGGAGTTCCATCGACTAGTGTTGTCGATGTCGACAACCCTACTGCAGCACCTTCTTCGCTTGATTTTTCGACGTTCTGCACACCTGTCTTGTGAGTTCCTTTCTTTACCCTTGTTTTTTATACAGTGAGGACACTGTAATGTTTAAGTATGGGGTGGGGGAAGGGCTTATTTTATGCATATTTGCCATATTTGGCATTATTTGTGCATATTTAGAATTTATTGCTTTGAATTGCTACATGGCTATTTTGGAATGCATTATTTGATTTATGTGCCTATATGCATGATTTCCAAAAATTTGAAAAATGACCCCCATTGAAAATTTTGAAATAATGTCATGGAAGCTTAAATTGAACTCAACGATGCAAAATTGGATTCATTAGAGATATAGCATGAAATTGCCTAGTAAAGGGAAGTCACAATGAAGTGCATTATTTCTTGAAAACCATGAAAGGAGGTAAAATTTGAAATTGCTTTTGACATGTTGCATGATAAAATGATTGAGGACTTTAAATTCCATATAAATGCTCATATGTTTAAATCCTAGCCTTACCTATGCTTATGCATCACAAAAGCCATAATATGCCTTATTTCAAATATTGCTCCACATGATCTAAATATTTCCATTCTTTACCTTATCCGGGGATTATGTTGAGAATGATGTTACATTATGGAGATGTTATATGGTGTTTGTGTTGTTGTTATCATATTTGGAGTTTGGAAGGAAATTGTTTGAAATATATGGAAAATTTAATGAGTGAAAGAAAATCCTATCACCTCAGGAGATAAAGGTAGATTGACCCTGCTCTCTGAGATAATAGTTTGGAGAGATGGGACACATTGTGAGGAGTCCGATGCACTAAGTATCCAGGGCCATTCATGACACCCATGTTTGCGACTCACGAGAAGGCAGTGCTGAGGTTAGAGAGGTAAACGCATTATTATTGAAAAAAGCAATATGAAAGGTGATGAATTGTATGGAAGAAGGAATGTGATATGAAACTCAAAGTTTGAAAGTAATCCATTTCCCCGGATCAAAAGCACCACATTGCCAAAAATTGCCCACCTTTTAGCCTTTTACCAATCTACTCCTTCATGAGCTTAAATTAAAAGTCTTCTTGATTATCAATGCTTAGTCACTTATGAATGTTTTTGCATAACCCTCCTTTTGTGAGTAGATGTTGCTTTTACATATTTGCACATGCATGAATCTGTGACACTAGTACCTTTTCGAGGATGGTAATTGATTGCAGGGTTATATGGCAATGAATCTAATATGTTGAGAGTTTTGATTTCTTCCCCTGAATGACAATTAAAAGTATTGCTTGAGGACAAGCAAGCTTAAGTATGGGGTGTTTGTTGTGAGCCTAATTTGCCATGTTTTACACTTACTTTTATATCGATTTCTGCATACATTGCATACATTTGGGTTAGAATAATACAGAATCTGTGTAGTTTACACTTGTTTGCAATATATGGAGGTCTACACAAGTTTTTGTTATATTTCACAGAAATCGGACGCATTTTGGAGCTTAAAGGAAAGTCATGGAGAAGCCAAGAATGGTGCAGCTGAAGAGAAGGCCAATTTCCGGCTTTCATCATTCTGAATCAGGCTGTGATGTCTTCATGAGAGTTGTAGCCCTCGGAAAGAGCTTTCCAACGCATGGTCATATGCGTCAATCCGACAACCGAGGCATCGGGAAAGTGCGTTTTACGAACAGAGCTGGGAGCTGAGGAAAGTTATCGATATCGACGAGATTTGTCGACATCGAGGAGTTATCAACTCGACATGTGTTCTAGACGTCGAGCACGAGCACCAGACGAAGAAACTTCTAGACATCGACAACTTTTGTCGATATCGAGGAGACATGTCGAGAAGATTGTCGAGGAGTCCAGAAGCCGAGTTCGAGGAGAAGTCCGAGCGGGAGATTGCTTGCAAGCAAAGTTCGACGAATTCTATCCGAATCTATCAAGATCTATGCAAGAAGATGTCAACACATTAGATATAATCCTAGTCTATCTAGTTTATTTAATTCCATGTTTTATCTTTATGTTATTAGATATAATTTTAGATATAGATATAGTTATTCTATCCTTGGCTAACAAGGAATAGATCACTATAAATAAAGCCCATGGGGCTCAGTTTTAATCATTCAAATTCAGATAGGATTAGTTAGTTCCATTTCAGAGATACAGTTAGGAGTTCTAAAGTTTTTAAGGTTTTGGCTTTTTGCGAAAGTTGATTGCCAAGATTGTAAAGGCTTTGAATTTAGTTTTATGCAAGTTTCTTCTTTTACATCAATGTCTGTTATTGCGATGAAGAGCGAGTAGTCCACCCACTTCTGGGGCTGGGGTGAGCCCGACGGTGGCCATGTGAGGCGATGCGATAAAGGTCAGATCTTTTGTGCAATTCATCTTCTATCCCTATGAGCATGATTCTTTTGCGAGAGTTGAAGGTGATCCTTGTTTGTGTTATTGAAGCGAAAGTGATCTTAATGCAACTTGGCTTAATTATGTGAAAAAGGGTTAGTAACAATTAGGGTTTATGCAAAAGCCTCTATATTCCTATTTGTTAATAACGAAAGTTATTTAGATGGAAAGCATGATCTTTTTTATGCCTTTATGTGTTACTTTGCATGGTTACTGTTGTGGTGTTGAAACCCTAGCTTTGGAAGTCTTTAGTTTATTGATTTATTTCATCGAAATTCGTGTTCCGTGTTCGAAAAGCATTTGCATTTAATTTTCTGCTCTTATCGACCTCGAGAAACTTGTCGACATCGAGTTATCTACTCGACGTCGAGGAGATTGTTGGAGTCGAGTTCCTTCCCTTTTGCTGTTGTCGACTTCTGCTGTTGTGTCGAGAACATCTTGTCGATTTGCCTTCTGTGTCGAGTACTTCTCGATATCGAGGACTTCTGTGTCGACAAAGCTTGGTCGAGTTGTTTGGTCGAGTTACTTGCTGTCTCTGTCGAGTAGTTTGCCTTTGCTTTTGCTTTGCTTGCTTTTGTCTTCGTTTCTGTGCTTTTCTGCTGTGTCTGTGAGAATCTGATAGCTATCTGAGAACTGCTGACGTGCTTCCTCGTGGATTCGATCCTGACTTTTCTCTTATTACAACGGGAGGAAGTCTTGTATTTATTTGCTGAGACAGGGAAGTCAATCTGAACTATATTTCATATTTATTTCAATACTCGACATACTCCTGCAAACAACACCTTCTGCAACAACAGGGAGAACTTCTCTCATTCAAGCAAATTTAAGTTCCAAAACAAACTACTTGATGCAAAACTTCTTGTTACCAAAAGGAATATTACAACAAATAGATCAAATTCATAAGGATTTCTTTTGGAACAAACTGAGATCTGAAAGATATAGCCCCCTTATTAGTTGGGAGAAAATTGGTGCACCAAAATGCCAAGGGGGTCTTGGTATAAAATCAGTAGAAGAAAGGAATATCAGCCTACAACAAAAGCTTCTTTAGAAAATCCAAACCCAACCGGACAACATTTGGGTTAAGATTGTGACCGAGAAATATAACTTAAATATGAATCACTTAAATTTGAATATCCATAACACTTCCTGACAATTTGGAAGATTAATTCAGTTGAACGATCAATTCCAACAAGGTCTGCTTTGGATCATTGGGAATGGACAAAAGATTAACGTTTGGGATGATAATTGGATAGAAAATATCTCGTTAAAACCTTTTCAAAATAATCTTGATCCTAAGTTGTGTGTTGCTAGTCTATTACTACCCAACAGAAAATGGAACGAACAACTCTTAAACCAAATCTTCCCTACACAACTGGTTAGTCAAATCTTAACAATTGACATTCTGACTTGGGATGCTCAGGACAAACTAATCTGGAAATATAATAAGGATGGAAACTTCAAGACAAACTCGGCTCGAAACCCAAGCCCTTTGAATACAACTATTAATAACAATCATGAGTGGATCTGGAAACTTAATATCCCTCCCAGGATCCGTAACTTCATTTGGAAAATAGTCGTTGATCCGCTACCTACAAAGTTAAGATTGAATAAATACTTTAATAGGGTCCCTTCTCAATGCTGCTTGTGCAACCAAGAAGATGAGGACACTACACATCTCCTCCTAAACTGCCAATTTACGAAAGTTGTGATTAATGCTTATGAAGCTAAGACAAAGAAAACTCTTCTTGTATATAGGAATTCCAATCTCAGTACACTAGATGTTAAACAAATAAAGAATAACAACCCAAACTTTAATGAGTTATGTTTTATATGGCAGAACATATGGGAAATTAGGAATAACATTATTTTCAGAAACTGCAGTAAAAATAATTTGGACAAGAGTAACTTTGCCCATCACGTAATACAACAAACTATTGATAATATAAAAAATTGAAAAGATGGGGAAAATGTAAAACCACTCAATCAAAAAAGGAGGCAAGGAAGAAACATTAAATGGAAGAAGCCACCGAGAGACGTTTACAAAATAAATGTTGATGGATCGGTTAATCATAATGGAGATTGCAAAGTAGGAGGTATAGTTAGGGATTGGAATGGAAATGTAATTGAGATTTTCCAACAACGGGTACCAAAGGGATCAGTACTCTTAACTGAATCCCTTGCTTTTTGTTTGGGGTTAGAACTAGCCCACAGAAGAGGATGGACGCAAGTGATATTTGAAGGAGACAGTCTTACGGTGGCCAATGCAATTAATGATCATGCCAAGATTCCATGGGAGATCCTTAGAACTATTGAGAAGATCGAAAGACTTCGCACGACATTCACATCAACAACTTTCTGCCATTGCTTTAGAGAGGCAAATTCAGTAGCTGATTTTATAGCTAGATGTGATTCTATATGTAATTTACATACCTTCCCTTTGAATAGGGAACTGTCTACCATCATCCGAAAGGATGATCAAGGATGATCTTTCTGCGTAAAGACTTCCTAATTTTTGCCTACTGTACAAAAAAAAAAACAACAACAACACAAACAATGTCTTACAACAAGCTAGAGTTCAACCTACATACATACATGAATCATACCCCTATAATACGCTAGAGTAAGGCGACTCTACACATTGTGCAATCTTGTTTCGAAATCAAACGACGAATAGTCAAAAACTTCCTCCAAAACCAGAGACATCACAATTAGCCTTGTCTAATAAAAATGATAATAAATGATCAAGCCATTAAAGAATTGTAGGAATTAAGAGTTTATAAAATTGTTTCATGGGAAATATAATTCTCATAATTTTTTTCTACTTCATAGGTAGTTTAAAAGTATGTTTAGTTGAAAATCATTTCTCTTGAATTCAATTTCTAAATTTTGGTTGGAGGACAAATGTCCGAATTGGGTGGTCACGTGGCATTCCCTTGACGACCTGTGGATTGAAAGCATGAAAGCCACGTAGCGCTTTTATTAGTCGAGTGGGATCCCATTTTTCTGCGGATGACCGAGTTTTATTGTTTTATTTGTCCGCGAATAATGCATTGTATCCAAAATAAGGGGTTACATCACGAGGTATATACCTCTAATATCTGGTGTATATACTGTATCCAATCCTGGTTTAATGGTATTATATTCAAGGTATAAAGCTGAAATAATCCGGAGTATATGCCTCTGTAGTGTGATCTGGGGTATATAATACTTTCATTTGTTCATAATTTTAATTATATATACATACCAGATAAATAAGATATGGGGTATATAATGTTTTCTTTAATAATGATTCATATATTACCATATTAAACCAATTATTTACCCTGAAATTCTCATCCATTCATATCAATATATAGGCAGCCAAAAATCCACAATTAAATGACACGTGAAACAAATCTGTTCAATTTCAAATATTCAAAGTTCCAAGTGTTTACAAGTTTTTAAGTTAAGGTAGTGCAATCTTGTTTCGAATTTGGAATAAACTAAGGCTATGGATATCTTGACATGTTCAACAACAACACAAACAATGTCTTACAGGTCGTCCAATGGTTTTTAGATGCCTTGTGCATATATCAAAATGGGACCTAACAAGAATGGTTTTGAAACAAAATCTTCATTGATGATGGAGATGAATGACATCAACGCAAAAACTTCTTTTTCTTTTAAGTCCTGAATCGCAGTAACTTTTTAAGCCCAGAACTTATGATGGAGATGAAGGTGCAATTAGGAAAATCCCATATTATAAGTCCTGAATTGCACAAATACAATGAACTATAAATCCCAAATACAATTAACTAGTAAATTCAACAAAACATGGACTTGAAATTCAATAGAAGTGGTCAATTCAACAGAGGCAAGTCAACAGGGAATAGAAATTCAACATGAAAATTACCAGTAAAATCAACAAAATATAGAATTGAAATTCAACAGGACAATTACAAGTAAATTCAACAAAGGCGATGGGGAGATGCGCTGCGGAGGCACACGAAGGCGCTGCGGAGACACACGAATGCGAAGGGGAGGCCGAGGAGGGTGTCTGCGACACCGGTGAGGCGAAGGCACCGTCCCCCGCGGTTCTGCGACGCCGGCGAAGGCGGAAAGGCGGCGATAAGGACTCGGAGAAACACAGTAGCACTGAGGGATGAGGCGAGCCGATGGTACGAAAGAAACACATATTAAAAGGAGTGAGAGCAGAGAGCGGAGAGCTTGAGATTTTGAAGAGGGTGGAGCGTGGATTTTACGGGGAAGACAAAGCATCCTCTATTAATCACTCTTTCCGCGTGATTTCTCCGGGAGGAAGAGTCGGTACTAATTAGGGTTTCTTTTCCGCTTTTTACTGACAACTTCTAAAACAATTAAAAAATTTTAATATATATACCTAGTATAGTATAAATCAAATATGGTGCCCCGTTCAAATGTGGTGCTTGTTCCATTGGGCTTTTTGAACAGCCCAATGGACGGGCCTGGTTACAACAAGCTAGAGTTCAACCTACATATATGAATCATACCCCTATAATACGCTAGAGGAAGACGAGTCTAAAGGTCGTGCAATCTTGTTTCGAAATCAAACGACGAATGGTTAAAAACTTCCTCCAAACCAAAGACATCGCAATTAGTCTTGTCTAATAAAAATAAGAAAAAATGATCAAGCGATTAAAGAAATGTCGGAATTAAGACTTTATGAAATTGTTTCATGGGAAATATAATTGTCATAATTTTTTTCTAAAATTCATGCGCAGTGTAAAAATATGTTTAGTTGAAAATCATTTCTCTTGAATTCAATTTCTACATTTTGGTTGGAGGACAAATGTTTGAATTGGGTGGTCACGTGGCATTCCCTTTACGACATGTGGATTGTAGGCAGGAAAGCCACGTAGCGCTTTTATTAGTCGGGTGGGATCTCATTTGTATGCGGATGACCGAGTCTTATAACCATTCCGGAATGGCTCACTGGAAAGGACTTGCGGGTAGTACCCGAAGGTCCCCAGTTCGAACCCCGAATATGGCCGCTCTTTATTTACAAATTCAAGGATGACCGAGTCTTATTGTTTTATTTGTCTGCGAATAATGTCTTGTATCCAAAATAAGGGGTTACATCACGAGGTATATATCTCTTATATTTGGGGTATATACTAAGTGTCTTGATCATGAGAAAATAATTAATGTATACCTTGGATGAGATAACAATTTTTCCTTGGAATATTACATCTCACATAAACTTCAAAATGTAGTATTCACAATCAACTTCATTCAACTGATGTGAACATTGAAATACATATATAGCATGCATATACTAGGTGTAACTAATGATATCATAAAGATGATTAAAACTAAATGACAACATGCTTCATGTAGAGGACATGAAACCTTCACAACCCTAACAATAATATATTACTATTCAAACACAACCTTAGAAGAATTCAATGACAATAAGGATTTTAATCTTTGTAAAACTCCACAAAGTTTCTATTTAAGGTTTTTTCTTACTCAACTAGGCATACTTTTACTAGCAAATCTCATGTTTACTCCACAAAATCAAATTCCCTATTTATTACAGTATCGTTTTTATAAAAAAAACAAATTTATTTGATGGGAAGAATTCGAATTAAATTCAGCCAAACAAGCATTGATAATAATCATAGCTACCCTAGTGGCCCTTGCTAGAATGTACTTTCCTGGATTCACCGTCGATTGTTGATTCTTAGTTGTGCGTTTCCCGTTCTCCTGGTGGCCTTCGGGCCTGAGCTTGTGATCTTTCGGGCCCAAGCCCTTGTTCCCTCGGACCCAAGCTCTTGGTCCTTTGGGCCCTAGGTGCGGAAAATGAATTAAATTTTGTTCTAATTCTATTGTCTACTATTTCTACTTGTAAAATCAAACAACTCCATGATTGGAGGAAATGAAATTCCGAAAAGGGTTTGACAAAAATCCCGAAAGGATCTTGATAATCTCCCGAAAGGGTTTTCTAGTGCGCTATCTACTACGAGGGTGATTCTCGGTGGTGTTCCCGGTTGTTCTTCACAGTCTTAGTCTGAGTTGGGGCTCTGACGTCCGGTGTTGGGTCTGACTGGGGCCGAGGCGGTGTGCATCGTGGCGACTCCGTGTTCTGGAAATTTCCTTGAAGGTTCGTCTTCATCACCCACATGAGCTCCTGATGTAACGCTAATCAGAGGTGTCATGGCTTAGCCGCTTAGTGGCGCTTGGCTCCGGCTCGCCTTCGTTGTTTGTTTGCTGCTTTTGTATTGCACCGTTGTTTTATGATCCCGTTTGGTAACGATGTTTACAGCCAAGATCCCCAAAAATGGAGAAAAACTCAAAATTGTCTCCCCTTTCAGACTCTCATCTCTCCTCCGTCAACAGAAGGACCCAAACCTCGCTCTCGAGCTCTTCCTAAACCCTAACCCCATTCCAAACCCTAAGCCCTTTCGTCACACCCTTCTCTCTTACGACCTCATAATCACCAAACTCGGCCGCGCCAAATTGTTCGATGAATTGGACTCAATTCTCGCTAAATTGAAACTCGAAACACGTTTGGCACCGAAAGAAATCATCTTCTGCAACGCGATTGCTTACTACTCCCGTGGTCGCTTGCCCTCCCGAGCACGCCAGGTGTTCGATGAAATTCCCTCCTTTCGGTGCGAACGGACGGTTAGGTCTTTCAATTCTCTCCTGAATGGGCTTCTAGTGTGTCGTGAATTTGATAAGATTTGGGAATCGTTTGCTGGCGCTGATCGATTTTCTTGCCCGGATGCTTGTACTTACAATATAATGATCAATGCGTGTTGTTTGTGTGATGATTTGGATAGAGCATGGAAACTGTTCGATGAAATGCGTGAGAGAGGGGTTGGGCCGAATACCGCCACTTTTGGGACTCTGATCAGTGCGCTTTGTAAAAAGTTAAGGTTGGAAGATGCGTTTAGGCTGAAGAGGGAAATGTTGCGGGTATATAGACTGGAGCCTGATATCTATGTTTATGCATCATTGATCAAGGGGCTCTGTGAGGTTGGAGAGTTAGGCTTGGCATTTGAGCTCAAAGATGAGATGTTACGGAACAAATTGCAGCTGGACTCGGCTATATATAATACCCTTGTTAATGGGCTTTTTAAGGCTGGAAGGAAGGAGGAGGTAGATGGGGTTTTGGAAGAGATGAAGCAAAATGATTGTAAACCTGATACATCAACTTTCAATGCAATGATTGCTGGGTTCTGCAGAGAGAAGGAATTTGCATTAGCTTTGAAGTGCTTCAATGAGATGGAGGAAAAGGGTTGTAAGCCAGATGTTATTAGTTATAATACCCTTCTTTCTGGGTACTGTAAAGAAGGTATGTTAAAAGATGCTGTAGATATTTTTGAGGATATGCCAAGACAAGGCTGTAGACGTAATGTCGTGTCTTATAGAATATTTCTCGATGGGCTTATCGGTAGAATGGAATTTCATGAAGCAGCACTTGTTCTGGAGGAGATGATATTCTGTGGCTATGCTCCACACTCCACTAGTGTAAACAAATTTATAGCTGGGTTGTGTGAGAAGGGGGAGATGGACTTGTTGTATTCCATCTTAAGTAGTTTGAAAAAAATGAATGTTGTAGATATCAACTCTTGGATGACTGCAATTTCTGCAGTTTTGCCAAGGGACAAACTGGAAACTGTGTGTGAGAGCATTGATGCTGTGGCAGTATAATGAAATCTGTATTTGATTTTTTAGATGTGAAGAACACGAGGATCAGTTAAAGATAAAATTTACTCTCTATTTGACGACTCCTCTGTGATGCGTGTAAGCCTTGTCTGTTTACAAATTTAAAGGCAAGTATTTATTATATATACAAAGCCTTGAACTTATATTTGCACCACTAGGTGATGAGATGATACGCAACAAATATGAGGATAGATTTGGTCACAATGAGATCACTTAAGCCACTTTTGAACATGCAAATATTTTTTAATTCCTGGATCTATTTATTCACTCCAATGCACCAAACTACTCCAAAATTTGAGGGCCTATGGTATTACTTTGGAGATGAACATAGATGCTTTTGTTAGATTAAGTTACCTACATGGGCTTTGGGTTATATTGCATCTCTCCAGTCTCCCTTCAAAAAAAAGTCTATATTGCATCTCATGATCTTCATTCCTATTTTCCTGTACACACTAACATTGACAGGGATCTTAATTCGACTTCAGCTTGCTTGGATTGCTCATATACTGGATTAACCGATGAACAAAGGTGGGTGTATCACCACTTAGCTACTTTGTCCTTTTAAATGCCTTTGTAGACAATGACATGAAAGGTGGCATTCTTTGATTAGGCTGTCGGCATCTCCAAATTGACTAATTTACTCTTGTATAGTATGTCTTGAGATGTTTTCTCCTAAGAATATAGGTATGTTTGTCTTGCTATGTGAAATAAAACAAATTATTAATGCTAGTTCCTATCTACATCTCTTTGAGAAGATGCAGCTGAAAGTGTACAATACAGTTTTAAAGGTGCTGAAACATCTTTTAGACATGGGTTCGTATTTAGCTCCTTAGCGCCAAACGGCAAACTGATATGTGTTTTCTTGATTTGAATTTGATTTGATACAGCGTCTTGGTAAATCAAGTTTATGATGGCTTTCCCTTGATGCTATCCGTGTTGATCCCATAATAGGATGGTTATAGACATTCTAATTCCATGTGTAATTTTGAATTCTATTTCCCAATAAAACTCCAACTTGAGTACTGGGGGGAAAATAGCAGTCACATGTTCAAATGTGTGCCGTATCCCATTTGTGGATTGTTTTACTACCTTACAACTTAGTTGACAATATTTGTAGCGTATTAGCATTCGTCAAATAAGAAGAGTGATAGGTTATACAGGGAAAGCACTGCAGGTGTGGAATATCTGAAAAGTCAAAAGCCAAAAAGCTCTTATAAGCACTGTTTATTAGTTCACTTTCAAACAGGTTTGCTGAAGGACCTTGCTCAAATAGGATGCTTTTTACCTGATATGGAGTGTATATTATGTCAGGTAGCTTTCTCCAACTTCTTCATGCATGAGACATGATTAGGTGTACACCAATATCTCAATCCATTGGATTTAGCCCCGCTCTCAAAGGTCATCCACAAAGGTCAATCTTAGTTAGCAGTAGCAAAAGGGAGAACTCAATGAAAATGACTGCAGCTCTTGGGTTAACTTGTTTGTCTGCCCAATTGTGAGGTATTGAGTTCATGCTTTTTTGTTGCGTTCTAACTTTTAACACCATGTTTGGGCTAACCCTTGCTATGTACTTAGATTAAATGGAATATAGGATGAGATATGATCTCTTATTCTCTTGCTATGTAGATCTTACATGCATAAAACTTCAAACTCTAGATGTATTAGGATTCTGATTTGAACAATTAAGTACAGTTTTTGTGTGGATTAGTGTATCTATTAGCAAAGCAATGCCCTCTTTAAACTTTATGGCAATAGTTGTGTAAAAGGGACATCTTAAACCCCTGGCCATCCATTGCGTGTTTTCAATTTTATACGCTTTTGCCATTTCCTAACTCGCTTTCCAGATTGCCGCCCTTGAAGCTTGAACACACTTGAAAGTGGAATGAGAACAACTTCATTAAAAGCAACGTGCAAAAGCCCTTTTGTTTACTGATACCGCTAAAATTGACCAGTAAGGCGATCTTTGCGGCCATATGTTCATGCATGCATCATCATTCATGACCCATATCTGAAATCTGAACTCCCCAGCTTATCGGAAGTAACATATGGAGCCTAGGGAGGGACTGTTGTTATTGGGTGGAAACTGGAAAAAAAGGATGGAAGCAGCCATGAAATGAGGGCTGGCGGCTTCGCACTCTTGTTTGATCTCCTACCTAACTTCACACAGAGACCCCTTTTGCATAACCCACTACCTGGAAACATTTCTTGCAAAACATTCCTTCTTTCAATGGATCAGCTCTTAGTTCTTCTGACATGCCGTTCAACTTCATTCTTTCTCTTCAGAAGTCCGTGTCTAGATTCCTATATAAACAGCCTCAAAATGCATTATCAGATACCACAACAACACATTCTTCAAATAGTCAAGAAACTAGAAATAATTAACCTTGTTCTCTTTTGATTCTGCCATAGCTCAGAATGTTGAGATTTCAATCAAACTTAGTGATTCTCTTTCTAATTCTGACTTCTTTCGCCCTTGCACCTACAGAAGCAGGAAGGTCACTGAAAAACAAGGTAGGTTTTTCAGCAACATCTACCCTATCTGAAACAAACTCTTCTGGGCTGTCTTCCATGAGTGTCAAAATGCTAGCAAATCTCATTGGTCCGAAGCTCTTCACTGCCCGCGTCGAGGGTGACCGCAGGCTTTTGCAGGACTCTTCTGTCCCGAGCCCTGTGGTAGGGCACTAGGTAGCTAGCCAGACAGCTTGCTCAATTTCTGCTACTATTGGTTTGCCATTCATGGAAATTCGGTGGTTATGAAACTTATGATCATTATATATATGGTGATAGTTCTCTGTCTACTCTCAACACTAGAAGTTTGTATTTGTCTTTTGTTTATCTGTATCACTGTATGCATACATTACAGCACACTAAAGTGGACTAGAGGATCTCCCTCCATCTCCATTTGTATGAATTATGAAGATTTATAATTATTCATATTTGTAATCTTGTTGATCAAGCTTTGTATTAGATTAAAATATAAAAATATAAAGTTGGATTTTAGTATTTGAGTGATTTGTTTCTGGGGAAATTTCTTCAGCTGATCTTAAATTTAAAGTTCTACCCTTTACTGCCCTAGCTATTAATGCAAGCAATTGAAAACTATACAATGTGTCACGTTGCAAAAACTACTAGAAAACTGTACATCTCAAAAGAAAGTGTGTATGATGAATGAATTATACTTTAAAATTTAACAAGGATGAATATTTCTTGCTAGTAATGGTATCTATACATGTTTTTGCACTTCCTGGGGAGGAATGAAGCAGTCCATTGAAAGGCCTCTTACATTAAACGCAAAATCGTCAATAGCCCATGCCTCTTCCATCCTCAACTGCGCATGGCTCGGCTTCAAGCCCTCTCCGAACCGCGTGATGGTTGCGTGGGTCTGACCCGAATGCGCAATCATCACGCCTTCCACCACCCGGTAGTCCTCAATCCTGGAGCCCATGGTGGTCTCCCAGTACAACGGGCAAGTCCCAGGAGAGCACTGTATCCTGGTCAAGTATGTGTCCTCCAGGTAGATCAGCAGCCCACTCTTCTGACTGAAGTATCCGAACGTCACATGCTTGATCATCTCTGCTGAGCTGTCGCTCCGATCTGCCAGGTCAGCTTGATCAGCTGACAGTCTGAGGATGAAACAATCTGTTCCATACACTTCCTTCTCGCCCGTGTACTGAGCTTGCGAAAACACTTCAGATACTGACATTGGATCAAGACCCTGCATATATAAGTTCAAATTTCAGGATCATCAGAGGCTTCAATGGGGGAAATCGGAAAGGCACAGCAAGAAAGATGAAGCTCCACACATTAGCTTAAGCTTTTGCATTAAATTGTAGATCTCAACCATATAACCATAATAGTTACTGATTTTTAAAAAAAAAATCAACACTGAACGCAATCCATATCTTTTGGAATGGTTTAAGTCAGTCAGGACAAAAATTTCACAATCAAAAGGGACCACTAAAGTATCACATAATCAATTATATATGGATAGAGTAGCTGCGGCATTGGCAAGTTATTGTTCACCAAAGGGCAAGCTGTACCTTGCCGACCTTTATGCATTTACATCTCAGTGTCTACGAATAGGCACGCGCCTAAGAGATCGACGATACCCTACAGCATTGAAATTCAGAACCACCCTTGCTTCCCTATAAAACAGTTTAAATGCATTGGAATGTAGGTTTATGGACCCCCTAGAGGTTATCCACATAATCAAGCGCTTAAGATGACTTAAATTGGCGCAATTTTATCAAGTACAGTGGTGATTTTCATCTATCTTTTGCAGCACAAAAATTTCATCTAATCATAAGCAGATTAGGATGAATTATATGTGAAGAAACAAAGCAACCAGCAAACCCATCAATTGAACAAACCTGAAGGGCGCGTCTCAAAGGGCGAACACCGCCTTTAGCAGCATGGGAGCCGAGCCAGGGGGTGTGCCGCCAAGCCACCTTACCATCACTGCCAGCTAGAACCTTGTGGCCATCGACAACCAGCTCAATTGACCACTTGTTTGGGACCATCTCCCACACTACAAAGCACCCTTTGTGCAAGACACTGCCACCGTGAGACAATGCCAGTGTGCTGCTATTGGATCCATGGTCTTCCACCATGGCCATGCTCACTTTACCAGTTGCAAATATGTTCTTCACATGTCCTTCCAGCTTCTTGCAACCTGTGGCTGCCCTGAAATGCTCTATTATGTACCTGCCTAAGGATGAAACCTGCCCAAAAATATCAAGACTTTTTCTTTTAGGAATCCTTATTTTTTCAATCAGATAACAATCAACAAACATGAATTTTATTTAGGATTTAGTGATTGTTTGTATCCTATGAGCTCATACTCACTCTCAAACTCGGTTAACTCATTTATTATTCCAACCCTATACCTAAATTTATACCAATACTGGTATACGACTGTACAAAGAATGTCAAATGAGTATCCAATATGACCAATTGAAGAGGTGTTTAATTTAGCAGATTGAAACCCTAAAAATGGATGATGTACAATTTGGATTGACCAGTACAGAAACCAAATTTCCACCCAAAAAAGAAGTACAGAATCCAAATGAAGAATGAAAAAAAAGCCAAGCTGAAAACCCACGATTCGACCCCACATTGCCTTGACATGGAATTTCGCGGGAAAATCAAAGGCGGTATCTTTTTAGTTGTTTCTTCCAATTTCAACAGAAATCAATGAACCCAGTTGAGAGACTCACCTCAAGGAGCGATTTGGTGGGTTGCAGGTGGTGGGGAGAGGAAGAGACGGGGAAAAGAGGGCAACCAAGAACACCAAGGAGGAGCTTAAGATCGGACCTTTTGTGAAAGAAGAGGGAGAAATGGGACTTGACCCAGCTCTTCCATTGATGGGTTCTCTTGGAGTGCTTGTTAAGGTGTTCCTCATTCACTGGCTCTTCAGAGAGAGGAGCTAAGCGGCTCATTTGAATGGCTCTGGCTATTCCTGAGCACTCACTAACTAGTTATCACTGCAATTTGAAGGTGAAGTTACCGGTTAAGGTTTTGTTTGGGTTGCAGAAGATGGGGAGGAGATTTGTAGGTGAAGTTGTGGACAGGGGAATCCACCAGAAAGGAAAACTGAAAAGGAGACTTGTGTTTGAAATTTTGAAGAATATTTTTCTTTATTTATGAGGCAAATTGAACTAAATAACCCTAATATAAAGATATTGGTGGGAAAATAGCATCAAATATATATACCGATTATTAGGATGGTCAAGTACCGCCGAACAAATGGTACGTTCTCCGACTTCTGATGTTGGTAAAGGAGCCGCCGACACCGACTTCCAGAACTGACAAAATTTGGCATGGACTAGTATTTCAGAGATGAACTTTTGGACTATGTCAATCATTTGAAGCAACTTTAAGGACTCACTTTCAATATTCGTCGTTTGAATGGTTGACACAAGTGGACAAACTTTGGACTATATCTATTACTCGACGCAACTTCAAGGGACGGACTTTCAATATCCGTCGCTTGATTTATTGACACAAGTGAACGGCTTCAAGAGACGAACTTTGGACGATGTTGATCGCTTGTAACAACTTTAAGGAATAAACTTTCAATATTCATTGCCTAAATAGTTGACACAGTTATCTCATCAGTTGTCGACTTCGAATGTCGATGGTGGTGATGCCGACTCCGAAAGTCGACAGCAGGGACGATGACCGTTCGATTGGCGAGATAATCGATGTCCCTATAACAATGCCCTATATATATCATACTCCTAATAGCCTAAATGGACAGACGGAATATTTACCATATAGAAAACTTTGCAGATCCATGGTCTCCTATAAAATCAATGTTGATGGGTTGATCTTGATCTTGTCAAAAGCCATTGTTTTTTTTCATATAATCATATCAAAAGTTTATTACAAAAATTGAGAGCATAATTTACCACATAGTCCTTGTTGAAAAATGATGCAATATATCTATTAGCTCATTTTCTTCATTTAAATTAATGAGATGTATTGTTGCCTTGTTGGTTAAAAAAAAAAAGAGTTGTATGGGATAGGGAGTATGGACTATTTATTGATGATGTATACGGAGCTCCAAACCAAAGACCGGAAGAGGCGTGGGAAATGAAAAGTCCAACACCAAATGCACTCTTCTCAAATAGGCAACGGCGCTTTAAAGGCAGGCAATCCCCAAATACCAAACTCATATATCCCTAATTGCTGGTTGTATGTCTACTTCTCCTCCTCCTTCCTTTCACCCTCTTCTTTGTTGATGTTAGCTCCATCTCCTTGGTAGAATATGAACATCCCATCTACTTTTCCATATGTGCATATATTGACAAAAGTACTTCAGCCCTAATCGTATTTAGATTTTAGATCCAGTGTAAGGTCATGTTTAGCAAAGAATACTAGGGATATTAGAAATACTAATATTTTATTCTTCTTTCCTTGAATTGGTAAATAAAGAGCGGCCATTCCGGGGTTCGAACCGGAGACCTATGACTATTATCCACAAGTCCTTTCCGGTGAGCCATTCCGGAATGGTTGCATTTTATTCTTCTTTCTGCCGCATCATCACAGCATCTAATTCTCATTTTTCCCACTTTATCAATAGCATTCCTAGTATCTCAAACCCTATGGTGGCTCAAACGGTTCTGGTCGGAACCAACGGGCCGATTTTTTGAGGAGGTCGAACCGAAACCGAATATTCGATTTTCGGTTTTTTCGGTCCGTGGTCTGAAAAGACCGAAAAAAAAAACCGACCTCTTAAAATTTGGGTTGAATCTTTTTTTTTAAATATAAATTACACTGGATATAATATGTATATTAATATATATATATATATATTAATATCTATCTATATAGAGGAAATTGCACTAAATAGCCGAAAAAACGGGCCTATTTGCAGAAATAGCCGAGGGGGGGGGGGGGGGGGGGGAATGGGCCAAAATGGCCGGGCTAGTTTGTGCAAAAAAAACTGCCGGTTATTTCCCACTATTTGTAACCGGTTGTAGTGGGTGATGAAATTAAAACGAGGGAGGGAGAGAGACGGTTTACTTTCATTTTAAAGCGAAACAGAGAGAGAGAGAGAGAGAGACGGAAGGCCATCAGAGAGAGAAAGGAGAAGCGATACACAGAGGGAGGACGAACTCGTCGAAGAAGAAGGCCATCAGTCATCGCCTGTGAGGAAGGAGAAGGTTCAAGACGAAGAGAAAGGTAAGCAACTTTGGCCTTCTGTCTAGATTTTGTTTGAGTTGCGAAATTGGTGTATTGGGGGTGCGGTTACATGCGGTTATTGTGAAGGATTTGAGACGATTTTGGGGTAGATGTCTAGCAGTAGAGGAGGAATGAAGTAGGAGGGGGTTAGGGGTGACATTGTGAGTCGATTTTGCGGATGTGGGTGCGATTAGGGTTTGTGGGTGTCGGGAAAAGGATGGGTAAGGGTTAGGTGATGTTGGGTAAGAAATTGAGGACAAAAGGTCAAGGAGGGGGTCGGATGGGTAGGGAATCCACATGATTTGTGGTAATCGGTAGGGTTTATGTGCACATGTGGTAGGACAGAATATCGAAGGTTGTGTATGAATTTGTGGTAGCAGATTTCGTAGGACCGGGTAACGAAATTGGGAGGTTAAAATTGAACATCTGATATGCCGAGTGGGGTGAAGGAATATGGGGTGGATTGGTTTTTTAGTGTTTGTTGATTGGTTTTTTATTGTTGAAACCGTAAGTGCCCACCAAGTGTTTGATGAAATGCCTAAACATATGATGAATAAATGGTGATTTTGTTTTGGTTAATCTCCTTGCCTATATGATGTGTTGTGAAAGATGTAAAATGAACCAAACGTGTAAAATGCTAGTAAGGTTTAGGGCAGAAGAGGATATCAGAAATGGTAGGATAGGAAAACGAAGGTGGTAGAATAATTTGTAACTGTTGGCATGTATGACAGAATATGTGAACTGCATTTCTGATTTGTTGTTTGGTGATTGTGTAGCAGGTACCCCCGCATTAAACCTCATATAAAATGCCGAAGTCAGGGAACAAGAAAGGTCGTGCAGGACCAAGCAGCCAGGGGGTAAGGAAACTGAGATAGGTTTTTTTTTTGGTTGTAAAGGTTGGAAAAAATGTCAAAACCTAAGAGTCTTACATATGTGTGCAGGCTGTCCTAGCTGTTCCTGAGAAATACCACTTCTCAGGGAGGGCGCTTTCCCATGGAAATTTCGAGTTGTTGGAAGGAATCGACCTCACCATTGACCGGGAGGATTACAAAGCCCTGAGCAAGAGCCAGTTTGGTGGCGTTGTGAAGATGGGGTCGAGAAACAAATTCTCTGCGGCGTTGGTGCACTACTGCCTTCTCCACCAACTGAAGACTCGGAAGACACATGAGACGTGGTACTCCCTCCAGGGGCATCACGTTCGATTCTCTCTTCAAGAGTTCGCGATCATCACGGGCCTTAACTGATCACCACCCCCAGTGATGTCATGGAGGGGGACCACAAGGAGTGCATTTACCAGTTATTTAAGAAGGAGAGGGTGACGTTGAAGGATGTGGAAAGTGCTTGGGCCCACGAGAAAGAGTCGGACGTCGGGTCCCTCATGAACAAGTACAAGCCTGCCCTCCTCGTCATAGTGGAGGGCGTTCTGTTTGGGTTGGAGAAGAAGACACAAATAAGGGGGTGGGTTGTGAAGCTGCTGCTTGAGGACACAAACCGTTTTCTGGAGTTCCCTTGGGAAAGGCTCGTGTACGATAGGCTACATGAAGGCCTCGACGGCACGTTGAAGGGCATGGTGGCTACAAAGAGTCACCTTAAAGACAGGCCGACCTACGCGTTGTACGGGTTCCCCATGGCCTTCCAGGTTAGTGAAGTTTTACAAAATGTTTTAATCCTTTTCCAATTGTGAAAAATTGTATCCTACCAATGGGGTATAAATATCCTACCAACTGGATATATATATCTTACCACTGGTTAATGAATATCCTACCAAAGGATAAATTGAACTTACCAAATAGCTTCATTTGTCATGCCAACTGCGTTCTAATATCTTACCATATTGTATCTGCAGTTGTGGGTGTACGAGACCTTCCCTGAGATTGGGAATCATTTTGGCCGCAACATCGACAACACCATCATCCCCAGGTGTCTGCGATGGGAAACGCCAAACTCGCACATACGATACGAGACTGTGAAGTCTTTCCTCAGCCTAGACGCCCCCGCCGACGACCCAATTGATGAACACGTTCTGCTGGAGAAGCCAGAGCCCATCTTGCACCCCACCCATAAGGAAAAAGATGCGTACCCCCACTCATCGTACAAGAAAGACGCTCCAGACATCTTCTTTGATCAGATTGTGGGCGACCACATGAGGGCCCGCATAGATAAGCGGAGACATGAGGATGCCACTGCTGGACCCAGTCAGGGAACCAACCAGTCTGGGTCAGACGCGTCGAGCGTCGGTTTGGAGGCCCGGATTGTGGCCAAGGTTGAGGCTCTCTTCAAGGGCATGATGCAAGAAGGCGTTATCAGAGAGGACCGGCAAGGGAAATGTATGTGTTCCATTGTCCATCATATGTGCAATTTGTAAGATAATGTTTGTGTGTTGGTAACCATTTTAAGCCATATGGTATGACAAACATGTCCAATTGGTAGGATCTTGTTGATGTATTCGATGACGATGTCGATGAGAAGGATGTTGAGAAAGATTTGGACAAGGTTGTGGGCGACATGGTTGAGAATGCTGAGAAGGTTGTGGGCGACGTGGTTGAGAATGCTGAGAAGGTTGAGGAAAAGGCAGAGGACAAGGAAGAGATGATTGCTGATGACCAGGGCTCGGCCAAGCAGGGACAGAACGTAAAAGAAGCTGCAGGGGAGGGTTCCAAGGGTGAGTCTGATGCGGACGATGCGGAGGAAAAGGTAAACCTTACTTATTGGTAGGATAGGCTGACCCTGTTAGTAAGACAAAAAATGTGTTTTGGTATGATTAAAAAGGCAGTTGATTTTGGTAAGATTTAATAACCCAGTTGGTACGATATATTTACCCTTTTGGTATACTATTGAATCTATTTTGGTAGGATAATGAAAGCTGTTTGAACATAACTCCGGTGTGTTTGATTGTTAGGAGACAAAGCTGGAGCCTAGGAGAGGCAAGCGTGACAGGAAGAACCCCGCAAAGCTAGGGGACTGCGTGGTTACTCAACCCGCAAAGCGGGCCAAGAAGGGGGCAAAGGCATCGTGTCCAACCACCGACGCAGCTGCGGAGGGGATGGTCACTGAAAAAGAGAGAGACGACTTCTTGGCGTGGCTCCTGAAGTTCCCCGCGCAGGTGAAGGGCCCAGACGGGACCCAATTGAACAAGGAGTTCTTCAACAACCTAATATCACCCGGCGTATGGCTTTCCACCGAGGTACGCATACTTCTCTCCTGTAACGCATGTTTCCTTATTCACTTACGTCATGGGACAAGCCCTCACGGGAATTTGGAACGTACCTCTTAACGCAGCACCTCCACCAGTCACTGGTCTTAGTCCGGAAAGCATTGGACGCCCGGGAGGGTGACAACAAGTCCGGTGTCGTCGTGGTGGACCCATACTGGGAGGAAGCCGTGGTGAAGCAGTTGGACACTGTTTCCGGCGATGTCAGCCGCATTAACCAGCGCAATGTGTCCAAGGTGCTTCTGAGGTACTTCTCGGGGACACTGCCGAAACCCCACGGGAGGACATGGTCGGTGGCCAACGCGAAGATATTAGCTCCTTGGTTGTACAAGGCGAAGCACTGGATTGGGCTCGTCATCGACCTCGTAAAGTGGAACATAGAAGTGCTCGACTGTGATTGGTACCAGATCAAGGAGAAGGATCTTCAAGCCCACCTCGAGCCTGTTGCGAAGCTGATACCAGTGGTGATGCAATTTTCTGCCGAGCTCCGGGTCAGGCACACAGTGGATGTCCCCAACCCATTAACCATAACTCGAACCGCCAAGATTCCTAGGAACGAAACCTCGTAAGTTTCTCTTTACTATTGGGTTATGTACGTCAACTAATATTGGTAGGATATAATAGGCCTATTGGTAGGAAATATTACATCCATTGGTAGGATAACATGACATATGTGGTATGACGTAAATAACTTATGGTGGTTGTTAATTCCTTCACGTGCAGCGGTGACTGTGGGGCATACGTTATCAGGACTATCCAGCTGGTGGCAGAGGGCGTAGAGACATTCGAGAGCGTCAACGACAATTATATTGCCCCCTACCGCCGGTACTTGGGGCTCTCCATCCAGCGCCACGATTTGTAGGTCTCTCCTGTTTGTTAAGACATTCTCTCCTGTTTTTTAAGACATTCTCTCATGGTTTGTAAACTTCTAAGTAAACATTGGTGGTTTGGACACTTGTGTTAGTTTCAAAACTTATGTTGTTGTTTGTTGTGTATTTTGTTCACGGTCGGTAGGATGTTTTCTGATTGTAATGGTTAAAACTGTTATTTATGGTTCCCGTTACTTAGTTCCTGCTTAAACCCAAGGTTGTTTGTGTGTTGTATTATATTTGCATGAATGTTATGATTGGTAAGATTAGACGTTGCAATTGGCAAGGTAAAACAAATGTAATGGTCAGGTTGGAGTGAAGTTGAGACGCAATTGGTAAGATAAAACAAAGGTAATGGTCGGATAAGTGTAAACTATTGGGAAGTCAAAGCGCTGATAGTGGTAGGACGAAATGAGAAATACTTATTAGATGCGATAGTTCATGTGAATGTGCCCAAAACATGCGATAAACATACTGGCAGAATCCAAGATTGCATCACAATTAGCCCCCTATGAACACGACAATACGAGACAGGTGCAAAAGGACATACTGGCAGAATCCACACTCAAGGTGACGGCGATCGATGCCCAAAACAAGTCCGTCAGCTGACTAGAGCGTCCACCAAGCAACACTACGATCGACGGTGCTTTAGCCCCCTGTATTCACCCTTCGACGGATAGCGCTTCGTCTTCGGCCTTCCCGGCGCACGCTTCACCTCCGGAGGCAAGCATTTTGTCGCAGCTATTTGTGGAGGCACCACCCATGTCTCACGAGGTGCCACTGGGTAAACCACATTGACGTAGCACGCGCGCCAAGCCTCAGCCCTGTACAGAGGATGGACGAGGAAGTATGGATCGATCCGACGTACCTTGGCCACGGCGAGGGCATGTGGACACGGAATCTGGTCAATTTGAAAGTGCTTACATGTGTAACTCCGAGCAGAAAGGTTGACCAGTCAGGAGGACACCCCTTTACGGACGTCATACTCGTGTTCGCTCAAAGGCTTCACCTCCAGACAAATAGCCTGCATGGCGTTTTTCCTCAAAACGGTATCCACATGGTCCGTCACAACCTTCTCGGGATTTGAACTTAGCTACCGGCGCGTCGTGAACCACTCAGCCACTTTGTCTATTATGCTGTCCATCAGAGAGGTGACGGGCAGGTCACGAGGCTCAAGGAAAACCGAGTTCAAGGACTCGGCATGGTTTGTGGTGGTCACGTTGAACCGATTCGCGGGATAGAAAGCCCGAGCAAAATTGGAGAAGCCGGCCGTCTTAATGTATTCAGCACCAGTGGGCGACTTGGCTTTGAATGCTTCGAAGTGGCCATTGAACTCTTCAACGGTGTACGCGTTTGCCATCAGGAAGAACAGATTTTGAAGGCCACCCGCCTTGTGATATGCCTTCACATTCTGAAATAGATGGTAAGTGCAGCGGCCATGCTTTGCCAAGTCGTAATTTGCTACGATTCCCTTCGCGATTCTCATGTGCCTGTCGTTGACCCACACCACTTGGGGCTCATTCGGGACCACGCGTTTCATTTGACGGAAGAAAAAACTCCAGGACGCATCATTCTCCCCGTCGACAATGGCAAATGCAACGGGGTATAGGTTGTGGTTTGGGTCTTGGGCAGTCGCAAACATCAAGCAACCACGATACTTCCCCTTCAAGAAACTTCCATCCACCGAGAATACCTGCCAATGTCAATCAGCTTACTAAGGTTGGATGAAATTATGTCAATGGCAAGACAATATAACACACTGGGCAAGATAAACTTGCGGAGTTGGTAGGATTATAAACGGTGGGATGAACTGGCAGTATTGGTACAAAGGTATTGGAAGGACAAACGTATACATTTGGTAAGATGAAATATAACAGTTGGTATGTTAATAACGTGTAATTGGCGCACCTGGCGCAGGTGTGGGATGGCTGCCCGCCAAACACCCAAGCTAACGAACGCATACTTGAATTGCTGGTTATCATCACGGACTAATGTGGTTACGGTCTCGGGGTTTGCTCGCTCAAGCATGTAAAGGTATGAGGCCATCCGCTAGTAGCTTTCTTCGTAGGTTCCGTAGAGGCCGTCCCGTGCGGCTCCCTGCGCCCTGCGTGCCTTCCAGTAGCTGCAGTCCACGCCCAACCGAGACTTCATCATCGTCCTGATTTGACGGGGACGAAGCTCCTTCCCTGACCCACCAAAACTGCAAAGATGGGATCAGCGGGTTACACCAACAACATTTCCACCACCACATTTACACCGGTTTAGGAACTTACTCGGATACCAAACTCTGGCCCATCACCTTGTAATTGGCGTTGCGGTGGTAGTTGCTGACGACACTAAACTTGCAATTGTGTGTGTCCACGAACTTATGAACCACCCACCTCTTAGTTTCCCGATAGGTCGACGCCCGACGGCACCATGAACAGTTAGGTTCGGGGCACACAACCAGGTACCTGTCTGATGTGGATCGTTTCACTTGAATCTCAAAGCACCCACGCAAAGCTTCCCACTTCACCCGGGACTGAATGTCAGCCTTGGTATCGAACATCTCCCCCTCACGTAACTCCCTCACCATTGACCGAGGGTCTCCGACTAGAGGAATGGACCGATCCACGTCCGCTTCCACTTGCTCCAATGTCGGCAAAGGGTGTTTGTGTCCTTGGTACGATCGCTCTATCTCTCTCAGCGCTGCCTCAGCCTCCTCATCCCATGATTCAGATGTGTTGTTCGGACTCCCACCCTCCACTTTCACAGGGAAACCACCCACGATCATGTCATCGTCGGAGCTTCCTACGTCTATGATGTCCTCCATTCCGTGGGGGGGGGGGTAGGACGTCCACATCGTCGTCGCTGTCGACGATGACCACTTGCTTTCCTCGTCGGATGGCATCAGACCTGCTCACATCACCACCCTCCTCCTTGTTAAGCTGTTCCACTTCCTCTTCCTGTCCTACCATTATGTTGTCGTCTATCCTAACAACTTCGTCAGGCTGGCAGAACATTACATTGTCCTCCATCCTACCATTACAAGATTGTTTACCACTCCCAGCAATACCCCCATGCTTCCCACTGACGCTGTCCTTTGTAGGCCTACAACACTCTCCCTCCCCCGCTAGACACTCAGCACAATGGCAGGCCCCTCCAGTGTCACTGCTAAGGTCGTCCACCATCCCTTTGTCATCGACGAAGTCTCGAACCTTATCCTCCGGCCCTCCGCCTCCATCCAGACCAACTTCCAAGTCTTCCTGCGTGCTGGGAGGCCCGGTTAGGAGCAACTCCCCTGGGGTGGGAGTGGAGACCTCGTCTGCCCCGTCCGAGTCTTCCGAGTGATGTTCACCCGAGGCTGTTGAAGGGCTTGTCGTTTTCATTCATAAGGTTACGTGCAGTGCTACTGGCCATGCTCGTGTGCCGTATTCAGTGATATAGAACTTATAGGCTTCAATGTCATCGTCGTCCCGGACCCGAATCGGAGTTGCCCGACCCATGGAAGGAGGGAGGTACGTGAGCTCAATGTCGTACAACACCATGTCAACGTCGAATTTCGAGACTATCTTCCCCTTCAGTTGGTCGTAGGAAATATTCTGTGGCACCACCATTGCTGCAGTACGTGCCTCTCCCTTGAAGACCAAACTCCCACCTACGGGAGCCCACCAACCGCCGAACACCACATTGATGCATACCCTATCACCTGGGGTACATGAGGGGGAAAAGAGTATCAGCTTGGGGGATAGTTCTAATATAATAAAGGGGAACACCTACAAAGGAAAGGTACAAGATGACTTGCCCATCGCTGCCACTGCCACCAACAAACTTGTTGCACTTTTTCTGGAATGGTAAGGGAGTACAACACTGTTTCCAGGTCAGAACTGTACTATTGGTAGGATGACAACTGTATCGTATCCTCGGATGCACAGTTGGATTTCCCCCGTCCTTACCAACTCTCTCCTGCTCTGCCTCAGTTTTTTCAGGTCATGTTGGGATGTTTGATGTCATCCTCTGAAGCTTATATATGTGTTTGGGGAACACCCATCAATGCAATGATTGCATTTTCCCCTCATAAATGCTCCCCCCTTCCCCCCAAAGAAGAACCCCATTTTGGCGCCAAAATTACACTGACAACCCGCCAAATAAGCTACTGACAATCCACTCCAAATTTCTCGAAACTTTTAGGTATGGTAGGACATGGTAAGCCCATTGGTAAGATAACTATATGCTATTGGTAAGATAAAGATACAATATTGGTCAGACAGATGCCATTCCCTCCTCCCCCAATGAAGAACCTTGTTTTTGGGGCCAAAATTACACAGACATCCCGCCCAAACCACTACGGACATTCCCCTCCATATTATCTCCAAAGTTCCAACTATGGTAGGACATAGTTGGCCTGTTGGTAAGACGAATGTCTTCTTTTGATAAGACTAATGTCTTCTTTTGGTAGGACATAGTTCCATATGAAGGTGATGCTTTGCCCTCACCATGCCACTCGTTTCCTATGTTGGCTCTATTTTTTCAGAGCATTTACTAATGAATGACACCCATCAATCAAGATTTTATAAGGGTTGATTGACACCCTTAATTACAATCATTTACATTTCCCCTCATAAATGCTCCCCCCTTTTTTCCCTACTTTATAGGAGCTACACCCCAATTCCCTGACATGTGCAGCACCTCCCCTCCTCATTTCTCTCAGCAAAATGAAGCAGCTACAGTGACCGGTCTCACCCTCACCTGCAACTTCCTCTCCCGGTTACCAATTTTATTTGCACAAAATAGCCACTTTCTACCCCATGCAAATAATCTAGCCACTTGGCTATTTGTGCAAAGTTTTTTTTTTATGTGGCTAGTTATGCAAATTGGCCATCTATATATCTATATATGTATAGTAATATGTATATACACTAATATATTATGTATATACATCTATCCACTGTATTATCTATATAAATTGCACTGAAATTAAGGGGCGGTTTGCAAAATAGCCACGAAATTGGGCGGATTTTGCAAAATAGCCGCGTATTAGGACATTTTTGCAAAATAGCCGCAATAAAAGGCTTCACCCTCTCTCCACAAACGCTTTTCTCTCTCCTCGATCTCTCCCTTTGCGGACGCTCTGTTTCTCTCTCCCGACCTAATCGCTGGAAATTGCTAGGATTTGCGAGAGATTACCATTCCGACATCAACGAAGCTATCGATTTTGACGTGTAATCTAGAGAATCAGGTAAGTCAATTTACTAGATTTTAAAGTCGATTAGAATTTGCGTCAAGGACGCAAATTTGAGCAAAAGTCGCAAATTTTACGAGAATTTTTGGATTACTTCTTTAGTGTTGAGATTGTTACTTCAGTCTGTGTTTATTTGTGCTTCGGTTTTGCAATTACTGCTTCAGTTTTGCGATTTCTTCTTAAATTTGCGCCGAAGGCGCAAATTTCATAGAATATTTTGGTTTGAGATTACTACTTGAGTTTCGTTATTACAGATTCATTATGTGTTTATGCATGCTTCAGTTTTGCAATTACAGCTTCAGTTTTGTGATTATTGCTTCAATTTGCGTCGAAGGCGCAAATAACTAGTTCGGTTTTGTGATTACGAATTGGAATCGTTTGATTACAAGTGTTGATTACGCCAAAATTTGCGCCTTTAGCGCAAATTTATCAACATTTGTTCCTGTATATGTGTAATATTCAAGTTTCAAGTTTAATCTGTGTATGTTTATGGTTATTTATGCTTATTCATATTTTACATTGCTCAGGTCATCTCTATGATTGCTTAGGATGTGATTTCAATATGATTGTTTGAAATAATCAGTAGACCTTAATCATAGAATTAAGTTCACCACAAGAAGTGTATTGTATCCATTTTGTTGTTCATGTCATCATTACACTTGAATCTGCACTCTATATTGAAGTATTGATTCCTTATTAGACTTTGATTGCTAATGTCATCACTAGACTTCCTTATTCAAATTTTGATTAATTTTTTAAATATGAATTAATGTTTTGAGCATTTTTTTTCTTTATAAGTGTAATATTAAAGTTTCAAATCGAATCTGTGTATGTTTATGGTTATTTATGCTTATTCATATTTTACATTGCTGAAGTCATCTCTATGATTGCTTAGGATGTGATTTAAATATTATTGTTTCAAATAATCAGTATACCTTAACCACAGAAGTTTCCCCCAAAAAGTGCAACATTTATATAATTCACTTCACAACAGGTCTATTGTATTCATTTTGTTCATGTCATCTTTACACTTGAATCTGCACTCTATATTGAAGTATTGATTCCTTATTAGACTTTGATTGCTAATGTCATCACTAGACTTCCTTATTTCAATGTTGATTAAGCCATGTCATCACTGCAATGGAGTCATAATAAAATTGCACAGGGGATATCAGTATAGAATATTTTATGCTTATATATGTTTATACATTCAGTAGCATCACTTGCAGATTTGCGCCTTTGGCGCAAATCTATGTTTATACATTCAGTATAGAATATTTTATGCTTACATATGTTATAACAGTATGGAAATCTATGTTTATACATTCAGTAGCATCAAAATTTGCGCCTTTGGTGCAAATTTTTCATAACAAGTTAATTCTAATCACTTTGGTTGGTCGTGTCATCGTTATTGAACATTGATTGAGCAATGTCAGCACTACAATTCAATCATAGAAAAATTGCACAAGGTGTGTAAATCTATTACTTAAATTTACTAATCCTCTTAAATTCATACTTTGCAGATTACAATGGAAACCCACATTATTACAGTTGTGTGTGGTGGGAAATGGTTGGTTAATGATTCATGTCCAACCTTTGTTGGAGACACTACTTCAAAGGTGTTTATGATTGACGAGACAATAACATTACAGGGTTTAACTGAAAAAGTTCACACCAGATTCAATATAGATAGTGCATTGGAATTGAAATTCAATCATTTACACCCTTTCAAGCTGTTGAGAGCTCCGCTTCTTGTGGAATGTGATGCTGATTTGAAAGAGTTTTTTAAAGTTGTCTGACCTAGAGAATGTTAAATATGTTGTGGAGTTGTGTGTCAGCATTAAATCAAATAGTGCAGATATTGAAGATCAACAGCCATCCTCAGCTGAGAGTTTACAGTTGGTGGCATGCAATCCAACTATTACAGATAATGTTACAGAGGAAAATAACATGACATTGATTGGTGACACCAGGATGAAAGGTGTATTGTTGGAAGATGTTGGTGATGACATGAATTCTATAAAAAGTGACACTGCAAGTGATGAAGATTCTGCAGATGAAATATGGAGAGCATTCTATTCTACAGCACACAGGAGAGAGACTACACTAGAAGATTGGGATGCTGATAGCTCTACTGTGTCTAGTGTGAATCTCAATTCACAAAACTTGATTTGCGTCGGCAAAAGCTTTGCATCAAGGAAAGCAGTTAAGCATGCTTTAGAGATGTTGTCAATAACTGAGATATTTGGTTTTCGCGTTGTAAAAGCAGATACAAAGTATTATAGAGCGCATTGTGCAGATCCTAACTGCAAATGGAAAGTGCATGTCAAAACTTTTGGCCCAACTTGGCATGAGGTCATAGTGTATGTGGAAATGCACACCTGCACATGGGATTTCAGGACAAAACACTGCAAACAGCCTTCATCTTCTGTGATTGCAAGTATCATCGAATCAAGGTGAGGACTTTTTTTAAGAGATAGTATTTATATTTTAACTTGCTTTCTAATATATGATTTATTCTAATTTGACTATAATTACACAGTGTTGACGTTGGATACAAACCAGCACAGATAAAGGATAAAATGAGAACAGAACAAAAGATGCAAATTAGTTACTGGAGAGCATGGAAGTCATCAAAAATAGCTCATGAAATGGTTAATGGGACACCAGAATCAAATTATGCAGATTTGCCATCGTTTTGTCATATGCTCATGGAGAGAAACAATGGGACTATAGATTCAATTTTAAAAGACAAAGAAGATAGATTTCAGTACTTCTTTCTGTCATTTGGACAGTGCATCAGAGCATTCCCACTCTTAAAGAAGGTATGTCTTAAACATTGTCATCAGAAATTCCGTTGTCATCGATTTCCTTAATTTTGATAACATAAGTAATTTTATTTGTTTATATATATCAGGTGGTTGTTGTTGATGGAACATTCCTAACTGGCAAATATAGAGGGACGTTGCTTGGAGCAGTTGCACAAGATGCAAATAGACAAATCTTTCCACTTGCTTTTGGTATTGTTGACTCCGAAAACAACAGCACTTGGGAATGGTTTATGTATCAGCTGCTGCAGGTTGTGCCCCCCTCAAATGACTTAGTGTTTGTCTCTGATAGACATGCTAGCATTTCAAGGGCTGTATCATTAGCTTATCCAACAGCTACACATTGCATATGTATATGGCACTTGAAACAAAACATCAAAGGAACGTTCAAGAAAAAAGAGCTAGGGAAAATGTTCAAAAAAGCAGCAGAGAGTTACACTATCCAAGAGTTCAACAGCCACCTTGCACAAATCGAAGCAACCTGTCCAAAGCTATTAGAATATCTGGTGTCATCAGGTTTTGATAAATGGGCAAGACCACATTCAAGGTGTGATAGATACAACATGATGACATCCAACAATGCTGAGAGTTTGAACTCTGTTTTCAAAGGCAAAAAGAATTATCCCATTGTGGCACTTGTGGAGTTTGCTAGGGAAAATCTCACATCATGGTTCCTGGATAGGAGAGAAAAAGCACTGGCAAATCACGACAGACTAACTCCGGAGATCCTTAAGTTGATAAGAGAATCACAAGCGTAGGTTGGGGTATGCAGAGTAGAGAAGATGAATGAATCACAATTTGAGATCAATGGCCAAGGAGCTGTAGCTATAGTTGATTTATCAGCGAGAACATGTACATGCAGAGTATTTGATGTCGAGAAAATGCCTTGTGTACATGCTCTAGCAGCAATAACACACATAAAAGCAAATGTGTCTGATTTTGTTGCAAAATTCTACAGCAATGACGCTTGGCGTATGACATATGCAGAAATAATATATCCAGTGTTGGATGAAGATGAAGGAAATATCCCTGATGTGATCAAATCCATCAAATGTTACCCACCAGTAGTAAGAAAAAGAGCAGGAAGACCAACTACGAATAGAAAGCTTTCTTTGGGAGAGTACAAGAGGAGGATGAAGCATTCAAGATAAGGCTGTCAGCACAAATTCTGTCATCGGTATTATATAAGAGTAATGTTAGTGGATAATACAGTTTATAAATTTGTAAATGACATTTGTTTTTGCTTATTAACATTAATTCACTAATTCAAGGTAAGTCTGTCAGCACAAATTCTGTCATCAGTATTTTACCATGCTGAGCAATTTTTCCCAATTTGTAGTATGTTGTGCAATTTAATTCTATTGATGAGCAAAAATAAGATCATGTTGAGCAAAAAACTCTTAATCAACTATGAAGACATAATTAGATAAAACTAACATTTCGTTCCAAACAAAGTGTTGTTGTGTAATATATAAACAATCATTGAGCAAAAATAAGGTGATGCTGAGCAAATTTTCCCCATTTGCTATATGTTGTGCAATTTTATTCTATTGATAAGCAAAAATTAGAGCATGTTGAGCAATAATCTATAATGCAACTTTGAAAACAAAATTAGATAAAATTTAGATGCCATTGCAAACAAAGTGTTGTTGTGCACTTTTATTCCATTGATGAGCAAAAATAAGACAATGTCGAGCAATAATCTATTAAACAACTATCAAAGCGTAAATAGATAAAAATTAAATGTCGTTGCAAACAAAGTGTTGTTGTGCAATATATGTACTATGGTTGAGCAAAAATAAAGTGATGTCAAGCAAGTTTTCCCCATGCATAATATGTTGTGCACTTTTATTCCATTCATGAGCAAAAATAAGACAATGTTGAGCAATAATGTATTAAACAACTATAAAATCGTAAATAAACAAAAATAAGATGTCGTTGCAAACAAAGTGTTGTTGTGCAATATATGTACCATCGTTGAGCAAAATTAAAGTGATGTCGAGCAAGTTTTCCCCATGCATAATATGTTGTTGTGCACCTTTATTCCATTGATGAGCAAAAATAATACAATGTTGAGCAATAATGTATTAAAGAACTATGAAATCGTAAATAAACAAAAATAAGATGTCGTTGCAAAGAAAGTGTTGTTGTGCAATATATGTACCATCATTGTGCAAAATTAAAGTGATGTCGAGCAAGTTTTCCCCATGCATAATATGTTGTTGTGCGCCTTTATTCCATTGATGAGCAAAAATAAGACAATGTTGAGCCATATTGTATTAAAGAACTATGAAATCGTAAATAAACAAAAATAAGATGTAGTTGCAAACAAAGTGTTGTGGTGCAATATATGTACTATTGTTGAGCAAAAATAAAGTGATGCTGAGCAAGTTTTCCCCAGGCATAATATGTTGTGCACTTTTATTCCATTGGTGAGCAAGAATAAGACAATGTTGAGGAGTAAACTATTAAGCGAATATGAAAGCATAAATATATAAAAATAATATGTTGTTGGTACCAAAGTGGTGTTCTTGTGCAATACATATACTATTGTTGAGCAAAAATAAGGTGATGTTGAGCGAGTTCACAAGGGTCAAGCGTTGTGCAAATCTAAACTATTGTTGAGCAAGAATAATATGATGTTGAGCAGAACTAGGGTATGGAATTATATGAAAAATAATAACAAATAAATAAAGTCTCACAAAATTCCCGAATTTTTAGCAAACAAAAAAAAAGAAAATGAAAACGGTTTTCCTAAAAAAAAATATATAAAAACCAAATATGTGTGAATGCGCAAAACGCTTTTCAGGTTCGAGAAGTTTTCCATCACCTTCTTTTAGTTTCTTCCTCGAGCTAAATCTACTCGGTCCATTTCTCTGCGAGATTGCCTGAGGCTTGATTGTAGGCTTGTAAGAAGGAGATCTATCATATACATAGAGATGTCTTCAGATCCGAAAGGTTTGATTTCGTGTTTTCTGTGTATTAAAGTTCAAGTTAGAACGAGTACGGTTTAGGGCTTAGTTTCCCAAGAAAATTAGGAAAAATCGCACTTATTCAAGCGAATTTAATGTTTATAATCAAGCAATTAGTCAGCCTTACAAGACCTAACATTGCTATTTCAATCTCTTTGGCATAATAAATTGAAGTTAATGTGATTAATCTAGAGGCTGAATTTGGGAATTTGGGAATTTGTTTGGCATAACATACAGTCTCTCACAGTGTCATATCTTCAATTATATTTGTATAAATTGATTGTAAGTGTTCATTCTATAGGTAAACGTCCGCAGAGTGTAAGTGATTCACCTGTTCTAGACAGTCAAAATAGAAATTCGAAGAGATCAAAACGATCTGGGGTTAAACCTCCAGTAGTTGATTTATCTAGAGACTCACCTCCCTTCAAGGATGAACTGTCTGTTGATACTGAGACTGGAAAATCCTTGGAAGCAGGGGAGGGTTGTAGATCACTTGAATCCAAAGATTCGCAACCGCTTGTAAGAAAAAACAGTAAGAGAGAAGTGCACCCTGCAATTGATCTTCGTCTTAGCACTGTTGCTGTGGAGACCATTTAAATTGCAAGGCTGGAAACCCATTCACCTAATGAGACAGTTGTTGAACATGTAAACCCAACTGTGCATATCATAACATCTGATGAGCAAACAGATACCACAGCCATACAACCTGTCGAAGAAAACAGGCAGCTGGTTGTGAGGAGTGAGAGAAACACTAGACAAAAAAATCTCCCATCATTGAAATCACGGTCAAGCCCACGCTTGCTGGTGTCATCCTTGAAAAAATTGAATGCCAAGCAAAGGAAAATTATTGAGGATATTGGCTTTGGATTTTTGTTCAACTTGGAGATTGTTACCCTACCACTACTTCTTTCGTATTGGTTAGTGGATCAGTTTGAACCTAACAAGTGTTGCTTGATGTTGGCTAATGGAGGCGAACTTGAAATTGCAGAAATAGACGTGCATATCACAATGGGATTCCCAATGGGGAAAGTTTTAGTTGGAAGAAAATCACCTAAAGAGAATTTCAATCTTGTGCAGGAGTGGAAAACCACATTTGATGTCCAGGACAATATAACAACAGCTATTGTTATGGAAAAATTGATAGCTGACACTGACTGCAGTGATCAATTCCTTTTGAACTTTATCGTTATACTGGACTCTATTTTGGTTGATACACTAGGAAACGGGCATGCCAACCACAGTTTAATAAGAGTAGTTCCTGAATTGGGTGACCTGAAAGACCTAAATTGGTGTGCTATTGTGTTGGAAAGTTTGGTCGATGCAAAGAGAAGCTGGGAAAAGAACAAGAATGGCCATTTCAGAGGGCCTCTGTTATTCTTGGTTGTAAGTATTTTTTTTCAAACCTTCGCTCTGACGTTAACTTAATTTCTTTACCATATCAGTAGTACAAATGTCACCCCTCATACTTTTATCTACAAGTCTACATTATTCTTTATGTCAGCATTCCCTAATCAATCGTTATACTGATATATGTTTATCCCCTTGGTGTGCCAGTTGTTTTACATGGATAGGGTGAAATTATTCACAAGCACATCTCTAAGAAGAATGACTCGTTCTTTCCCGGTTTTCGTTGGCATAAATTACAAAATCTTACGCCAACGAGAAACTGATGATATAAGTACTGGAGGCTTTGGCTGTGGCTTGGTCCAGGCTCGCCAAGTTGTTCCTCACCATCAAGACGTACAATCTACAGCTTGTCCACAACCTACTACACAAACCGATGAAGGCACCAGTCACCATGCTGATCTAGAAAAAGAGACACCCCCAGTTGAGGTTTGTATGAATTATTTCAACCAATTCAATGTAATATTATTACAGTACAGAAATGTTCTGGTATTTACTGATGACTTTTTATTCTTATTTTTTATGTGATGTTATCTTCTAGAATTGGATAAAGTTGTTTGCTCAAAAGACTTCTGCACTTGCATCTGCTGTTTCTGATTTTGCTGAGTGGTCTACAAAAGTCCCGATTGAACTACAAAATGATGACAAGGTGAAAAGGCTTCTACATGGAGCAAACCAGCTTTTAGGAGTGCAAAATGTCATTTATGAGGCACCGACAGCTACGGATGCTGTTGACATGTCAAATATGAATGACCCTGTAAGCCCATATTTTACCGAATCACAAGAGAAATTCTGGGCAGACCCTGTTTTATTAGATTGCATCACTCAAATCGAAATGGCATATCTCAACAAGCAAAAAATGAAATCCAATATCAAAGAGGACGGAGAATTTTCCTTTGATATATTTCTGGATGACCCTGCTTTTAAGAAAGATGAAGGGACGTCATTGAACACATCGGTTGAAATGAAGAATGCTAATGAAGCAGCCCAGACTCCCCCAGACAGCCATGGGCAGTCTCCAATACAACAGCGTGGTGAGGCCGTGAGGCTACTCCTAAACCCCTGCCCACTCAAATGAAAGCTAATACTCCACCAGTGAACCCTTTGGGAGATACAATAGAATGCATTCCACCTGCTGCCTTGCCACCAAGAAGGTCGCCACGGATCAACATAGTTGATGGAAATGCTGCAGATCAACTTAATAACATGAAGAGAGAAGAAGCTACAAGGAGAGCACATAAACCTTCTGCATCTTTGAGAAGCTCATATTACTCCCGTGTTGTTGACATTACAGATCCTATCTCTGAAATTGAGCGCACTGTTTCAGCATATTTAGCAATGAAAACACCACACAGCAGGTAAGTTCATTTTAAACTTAATCTTCTTAAAGTATGTTCAGTTACAAGTAAAAGGTTATTTTCATATAAACCATCTTCAAAATGATTGACATTGCAGGGAAATTTTGTTTAAGCACAAGTCTGTTGAAATTGTTAGAACAGACATGGCTACACTTGAGGATGAAACCCACTTGTCTAGTGTCGTTATTGGTGCCTGGACATCTATCCTCAACCACAAGGAACAATATAAAAGTGCTCAATCACCTGCAAGACTTTTTGTCAATATCAACAAAACTGTAATATTCTTACAATTTTAACTTTCAATTACACTCCATTGTTAGGCGTTATTACAATTCGTCTGTTTTTTTTTACTAATTTCTACTCTTCAACCAGTTTAATGTAGAGAGTGTATCAGTACGAGCTTGTGATGAACAGTTCAAGAGGTTTAACCTCCACATGGATACTGTATTGTCATCGTCACCACACCTTTCTTTGAAGGATATAGACATGGTACACCCTTGCAATTAAATAAATAAAGTTCAGAAGACCAATCACTAATGTTTATTTGTTTTTTGTTATGTTGATTAGATTGTATATGCGGTTGAACGAACAGCAGACTATGTCATGGTTGTATTCAACTTTAAACACAAAATGGTCCAAATTGTTGATGTCACACCATCTTCAGGTGATCCAATTTGCCCCTTCACATCGCCCTTTGAATGTTTGGTAAGTTTTACTACTGATATGTAATATTTCTTTCGTTATCTTAATTTCATTTAAATATCAACTCATTTTATAATTAAAAATTACATGAATTCTAATTCAATCCATGCAGGGGGGGTATGCTAATTGCTTATCTAACAGAGAAGGGACTCCGAGCAAAGGCAGAAATAGTGTCAGATGCAACAACATCAAAAGTCCCCATCACATGGGCTGGAGAGGAAAAAGTTCAATATTCTGGAGTATGCCTCATGCGCCACATGGAGACCTTCTTTGGGACAGAGAGAGGGTACAAATGTGGATTGGAAAAGGGCAATTTCAAGAATATTTCAAAGCTAGGTGTGAAGTATCTGACAGATATAGTATATTCAGAGTTAAATGAAGTGAACGCAGATGTTGTGAAGGCAGCAAAATCCCATGCAAGAATGGCTTCAAAAGGAATTCAGGGGCAGAGATTGAATCTTGGTTGAACAACCATAACGCAATTTCGTGTTTTATTTTCAAACTTTGGAATGAATTTTGGTGTAGACAGTTATATACGCTACTTCTGAAAATTCTTCTCGTACCAATTAAGACACGTGTTGTCTCTGTGGTCAGCTTTTCATTAAGACGTTTGTTGTCCAAGTGGTTTTTTGATGGATAGTATTTGTCAAGACGCATACAAATATAACTGCTACTAAACAGTTGTGTTTGTTCTTTAATGTGTCAGCACAATTTTCCGCGCTTATAATCAATTGATCTATGTTATTCAAACAATTGTTTTTATAATATCCATTCGTTTGTTATGCAATTGTAAACTATAGTTTAGCAAAACTAAGATGATGTTGAGCAAATTACGAGTAACATAAAAACTTAGTTAAACAGTGTCAGCACTACTTTTAACAAAACAATCAACAAATTAATCAAATGTGTCCGCAGTATAACAAGGGGTAGACGTAAAGCTTCAGTCCCAGTTTATAATATGAAATTTGAGGAAGGAAATTACAAAATAATTATATGATTATTATGATATTAATATGTTGCATCATATCATTACGATGGAACACATATAAACTAAAATAACAAAAAATTAAAAAATACATTCAACATATAAATAAGTACCAATGTTATTACGTATTAATATAGTAGAACTACAGTCCTAAGAAGTCATCAATCTTCTTCTTCCTTCCCATTTCTGCATCTAAAACCTCTTTGACACACCCCATTAGATTGTCCTTTGCGTCTTCAAACAACTGTCTTTGATTGCCCAGTTCTCTTTTCATCTATATAAAAGATACAAGACAAGACTCAATCACAGTATGGAAAAAAAATTTATGGATAAAACTTCAAATATCACCTTTGATAATGCTTCACGATCTTCATCTTTGGACGCAATCCGAAGGTGATGTTCAGTTGCTATTATGGATCTTTGGTATTCCTCATATAATGTGTAATGAACGACAACAGCCTCCAACAACTCGGCCCTGCAGGCCTCTTTGTTCGTCTCGCAAGCTTCATCAACTAGATTCATGTGATAACCAGGGTAAACAACACTATCCAGCACATCCATCAATTGATGGAAACTTGTGCAAAACCCGATAGTGTTACCATAGTTCATCTTTTTAGAGAGGGATGTGTTTCTGTTAAAACCGGTTTTCAGGCGCCAATGGATAACAAAGAATGATAAATGGATATATATAGCCAACAATTAGACAGTTTTCAACTTGTAACAGTTATTTGTGACAGTTTATTTCAGAGTAACTATAAAAAAAAACTGTCAAAACACTACTACAATTAAGAGCAATGGTTGCGGTTTATGGCGGCGGTTTGTTAAGGAAGCGGTTTATGGCCGCGGTTTAGGAAAATGCTATGGGTTTAGAAGCAATTAAGTTTATGGAAGCGGGTGTGGCAGCGGTTTTTAAATCCCGGGTCTATGGAGGCGGTTTGACTACCCTTTAGAAGCGGTTCATCAAATTAAATTCATCTAAAGCAACGGTTCAACAAAACCCGCTAAATTTAAGCACCTAAGGGGGCGGTTCAAGTGATTTGGCGGGTTCATGAATATTTCATTCATCCCGGCCCGCTCTATTTTTCCCCTAAAAAAATTGAAAACCCGCTAAATAAAAATAAATCATTTTTTTCAACAAAACCCAATCTGAACCCCTCTTTACTCCGTCAGTCTAGGTTTAGACGATGAGAGGAGGCAATTCCGAGAGCTGCTGGAGCGATGGTCTTTGCGGCTCGAGACCTGCGCGGCTCCTGAGGAAGAAGGCTCAAGAGAGAGCTTATGGTCTGAGCGATGGTCTGTGCGGCCTTTGAAGAGCGATGGTCTGCGCGGCTCCTGAGGAAGAAGACTCAAAGCAGGAGGGCAACGAGGACAGACGGGAGACGACTATGGAGAAGGTGAATGATACGGTAAAGCCCAAATCTTTTGCTAGTCTTTTCCATAGAAACCGAAATGTAGTGATTGCTGGATCAATTTGAGAGAAATTTAAAGCCTAAGAGCTTTAAGAGATTGGAGGTTTGATTGATTCTCTCTGGGTTAGTTAATTTCTAAAGTCTTACTAATTTGCAGCAGCTTCAAAATGAATAGGAATTTTCAGTTTAGGGTTTCGATTCATCCCCTATTGATGCTTCATATCTAGGTTTAGGGATTTTGGTTCTGATCTAGGGTTTCAATTTTGGTAAAGATGTTTCAAGATAGGTTTTGATTCCACTATATCTATGGTCTCCATTTTCAAGGTTGTCAATTTTTGTCTGCTAGTTAGGAATCAAGATCATATTGTTGTCAAACAAGAATCGAAAGCTTGTAGAAGACTAGTATTCTACTTGTTAAAACTAAATTGCTTCTTTTTTCAATCAGGTGTTCTCTTGGCATAGATCTGATGCAAATGGTATGTATAACCTGGTATGAGTGCCTTGTCAATTTCTTATGCTTTGGTCTTTCTTTTATGAAACTCAATAACACTTTATAGGGGCAACTGAAAGAACCGAACAAAAAGGCTTCTCTTATATACTAAATTCAGTAGTACTACTTAGTTTGTGTTAAAGGCACCATCTTAAACATTTATATGGCTTCTGTTACAAGTTTACTGCTCATTAAGTGTTGCTACAGATGATATCTAGTAATAGTTTAGGATGTTTATAGGTTGGGACGAGGTATCTTGATCATTTAATCGTCGAGAGAAAGTAAACCGAAGCTGCATCTTTGTGTCCTGAAGTGTTAAGAGGATCTGCTCCAGCATGGGAAAGTTACCTTGTGTTTTTAGACAATCAATATTTTTCACTTCTTTTCACTAGAAAATATGGTTTACTTTGTTTCTGGCAGATGGGCTATCTGTTTTTCTTAGCTTCGATATTTACCAGCTCTATTGCCATATATGCGTACAAAAATTCCGAGACTGAGTAATGCTACATGTGAGGTTTGTGATCTAATAGTGTGCTTGCCTATTTTACATTCATATTGCTTTTACCTTTTTTTTATGGTCGTACTTTTCTTTTCTTCCATTATGCAGCTGGCTCTTGGAACCCTTACAACAGACCCAACATATCACAAGGATCTGTTATCTCACTTGTCAGCTGTGAAATTATGGCCACCACCAATATATGGCATTTAATTGAATACTAGAATTCTTTGGTGTTAAAAGTAGTCACTCAAGTTTTCTAATATTTCTATTTGAAACCTACCATTCTATTTAATGTACGCATGCAATTTCCCTTTCTTTTCTTATTATTCTATTCACAAATCAAATGCTTAAAGGTAATCATATAACTTATTTTTTCATGATTCATTATTGGAGGATGTGCAGTTGATGATGATTGATTGTAAACAAACGCTTAAATCTCATGGTTAAACCTACCATTCTGGCAAATGGGAATCATATAACTTATTTTTTCATGAAATTTTATTATATATAAATTGTGTGTATTATTTTATTTTTTAAAAAAATATTGTGTGAAATTCCTACTTGCTTTGTAGGAAAAACCTTATGATCTTCACATAGCTTATTGTATGAGAACTAACTCCTTGTTTCCTTTTACAAGGGAATTCTTAAAAGGAGATGTCGAGATTTTAGAGGAACCGAAGGGGGATGGTGTTCAAATCAGGAATCAGCCAGGCAACATTCCTTCAAGATAAGTAGCAGCAAACATCAAGATAACCAGGAAACCATGATGATGGTATCTTTGGAGATGCTTGATTCATCAAAGATTTGTTAAAAGAAGACCAAAGGGATGTCTTTTTCCTCCTTTATCCAGTTAAACTTATGCTCTGAAAATGGTTTGAAAGAAGGAAGCTAAACAGTTGCTCAATCATCATCTGTCCTCAAAGATCTGCCCACAACCCCAAGTGCTAAGGTGATTGTCACTTGATAGTTGTGCTGTATTCTCTAAAAGGGTTGTTCCACAAATCTGTTCACTGATTGGTTTGGTGGAGTTTTTTTTCACTTTTTTCAGGCACTCGTACATTCTAGCTTTGAAGAAACATCGTCTTGAACCTTGGAATCAGTTGAGGAAGCAAGAAATAGAGCTTGTGGTAGTTGCCTTATTTCATGATCAGTGTAACTATTTGTCAATTGGGTAAGTGCATCTTTTTAACAATTTCTTATGTTTCCCTTAGTTAAGCACTTGCTTGTCTTTTTCCTTAGTAACATGCCATTTCTTTGATGCATCCATGTTCCTTGGTAAGTTTATATTTAGCAATTGCTTACATTTCTCTTAGTGCAACACTTGCTTGCTTTTCCCCTAAGTAGTTCAACAATTCAACAATGACAATAGGTAACGAAGTTTCTATTGAGCTGGCTTATTGCTTTTTTCCCTTGGTGGTTTCTTATTTCTTTTTAATTAGTTCACTTCCTAAATTTTTTTTCTCTTCTAATTTTTTTCTCTTCTATTCATGTCTTGAAGTTCCCCACTGCTCTCCTCATTGGGGTAAGAGATGTATATCCATCCAAAGATACTTCAAAAGATGACTTGGAGGTATGCTTCAGTTATGCCTGATATCTTTTCTTTTCTTTTCATTTTTAATGAACTTCTCCTGGTTCATTGCAAAAGCTATTGTGGAAATTAATGGAGAATTATTAAGATGTGAAACCAATCACCTTTCTTTTCATTTGGGTTTAGTGAGAAGAGTCTGTATGCAGTTGCCTAGATTCTTTTTATTTTTTATGAAACCAATCACCTTACTAGATTTAGATTGGTGGAGGAGTTTTGGGTAGGAGGAAGGAACTTTACCCTTTGGGTTGGTGGAGGAGTTTTAGGTTGAGTAAGGAACTTCACCCTTTTGGTGGAGGAGTCTGTATTATATGTTACTCCCCCTGTCAGTCACCTGGATTTTACTGGAGCTTTGCCATCTCTGAACCATTCAAGTAGTTTTACTTATCCATTGTGTGGTCTATCAATCTATGGTTACTTTTCTTTAGAAGACCATTGTGATAACGGGGGTTACTAGGAGCTGGTATACTTCTGATGTTTTTCCTGTCATATGAAATTTGTGTGTCTGCACTCTGCATTCAGTCCGCCAGTGCAATCAGGAGGGTTATCCACATCCTTGTTTGAATTGAACTCTGGCTGCTTATTTCTAAGCTAAAAGATACCGTCCTTCATTCTTTGATTGACTCTTTTCTTTCATTGATCCATTTTCCAATGGTTCTGCTTCCTATGATCCCTATAATCCTTATTAGTCTCTTTTTTGAAATGCAACCTGCCATGATATTGAACCTGAGAGCAAAGATTTGACCTACAAGCTAAGTGATCCAGTTTTTTCGGTTCACGAAATATGTAGAGATGTGATTATCAATCTATCATCCATCGTTATCTTGAATTATAAATGTCAGTTGTTTCCTCCATTTGAAATCATGTTATCATAGATAAGTAACTGAAGTGGAGGGATAGTCCACGGGGAATTTTTTATGCAATTTTCTCGAGCGGATATTAATTTGCTTTAATGATATATGTGCCCATTCTCCCTACTTGTTGCATCTTTTTACTACATACTACAGTATCTATGCACCATAATTGGTATCCTTATTATGTGATAAGCTCTTTCTTATTTGTTTGATGACCTCTAAATGTAGTTAAAAGAATCACCCTCTATCTTTAGTTGTAGCTACTTGAGAATATTTTCTTTTGTTAGTTCCACCAAATGTTATATTTTAGGTCTTAACTTATGGCTGTCTTGGAAAAATCTACTGTCTTTGATTTGGTGCTTAAACATTCGGTTTAATATTGCATATATCATCTGCACAAAGTTGCAGTTCTAGTTGTAGTTGTATGTAGAACATTTCTATTTGTACCAGGATATGCATCAAAGAGACAATAAAACCCTGCTCTTTTGAGTAAAACATGCTCAGCTAGTGTCCTTTATTTTTCTATCACAAAAAGTAGGTTACTTGTATAATAGTTGAGGTGGTGGTGGTGGGTTTTCCCTTGTAGCTGTCATTGGTTTTCATATTTTTCCTATGGATGCAAAGAAATAATTGGGTTTTGTATAACTCACATGGTTTTTCCTCGTATTTTAAAATGCAGGTACAAAATTGGCTTTTGTATTCAGAGGGAAGACAAGATATTTCGGCTCGAAATCAAGAATTGATGGTCTAATCTAATTGAGTAGATCCTTTATATATTCATTAGACTTGTGGGAATGATTTAGTTTTAACTTCACGCTGACTTATTTAATGTAACGATTCCTACTTTATTATTTAATAAAAGTATTTCATATTTATATGATGATATTATAATAAATATTCAATAATTATTTATGAATGTAAACAAATGTAAATATAATATTTAAAATGCAGGGTCATAGCAATTTAATACCATGGCCTTAGATATTTGTAACCGCTGCCATGGATAGAATAGAAAAAACAGCTGCCATAGGAAACCCAAGTCACTATCCCTTCATAGTCAAACCGCTGCCAAATAGTTAGTATACCGCCGCCAAATCTCCTAAACCGCTACCACAGATCATAAAAATCGCTTCCATATCAATCGGACCGCTGCCATAGGTTTCAATAATCGCCTCTATAATCTTCTTTAAACCGCTGCCTAAGGCTTTTTTACCCGCTTCTATTGTTCCTCCACAAAAATGTCCCCATAGACTTTGTGGCAGCGGTTCTATGTATTCTTTGGTAGCGGTCTTACCGTCTAACAAGATCCGCAACCATAAGCTTAGGAAACCGCTGCCATAGGTCTATAGCGACGGGAGCAGATGGTGCGGTCGAAAAACCGCCGCCAAAGGACTTAGGCAGCGGTTATAGGGCCTTAAGCAGCGGTTTTTGACCGCTACTAAATGTCGGAAATGTAGTAGTGAAACTGTAAAACTAAAAACTGAAAACGGATTGCAGTTATTTGAGTTATAGTTATCATTGGAAGACATTACCTAACTCGTGTCAGCACTACTTTTGGCCTTATCCACCTAGTGTCATCACAAAAATATCAAAAACAGAAAACAGCCAAATTTATAAGAATAGTGTCACCAATAGATCCAACTACTCTAACCAACAATGTAACAAAAAGACTTTGAACACTTACCAATTCGTGCAACATCGTAAACTTGAAAATCACAACAAGAATACTAGCCCAATGTCTCAAGTAAATATACCTAATATCAGTGTCAGCGCTACTTTGGGACTTACCCTAATAGTGTCACACACTTAAGTTTTAATATCAGCAAATGTCAAGACATAATCTTCAATAGCATAAACCACCAATATGATCAACTTGGGTCACACAAAATGAGATACTTAAATGTCAAATATTACCATAATTTGAATATAAACCAGAAACAAATGTGATCAAGGACAAATTTAATTCATAGAATGTATTTTAGATTACATCAGTACCGTACAAAATTACATACTACACTTATATCAACTAAAGCTAGAATTCTGCTCGGCAAAGAGGACAGTTGTTTTGAACTAAAAGCCAAGCTCGTAAACAATTTGGATGAAAGTGATGTTGGCATGGCGTTTGAAGAAAAGGATCTGACTCCAACATTGGAAGCAAGCAAATTGTACATTCATCATCATCAAGCTCCAGGTGATATATCTCCCTTAATCCGTCAAGCTCCATAGGCTCTGGAGGTGCTGGGGGATCTGCTTGGTCAACCTCCATATGAATGTCATCGTTTATGTCGGAATCATGGCTTGAATTAGACGAAGAGTCATCATAAAAATGTACATTGATGTTGATGTTAGGTGATAAGGCATGTTTCCAATAGGCATTATAGGTTAGTTTAGTTGCATTTCATTGTTATATAATCATGTTTTAGTGTTACTTAGATTAGCATTCATTTTGTGGGAAAGTTCGGAATCTACGCTATTTCGATGGTTTTATGTAGATTCGTAGATCCGAGGCAAAGAACACGAGGAACGGAGCTAAGTAAGGCTAAGGCGAGACTTGGGAGAGCTTAAGGAAGAAGTCCCGAAGAGAATGGAACAACCCAAGCAGCAACGGAGAACGAAATCGAGGTCTGAGAGCGAAAACGAGGGCGAGTCGCGAAAGCTGTCCGCTCGGCGAGCTGAACTTGTAACGCACTTTCCGGAGGCCTCGGATGTCCGATCGACGCATATGAGCATGCGTTGGAAAGCTCTTTCGAAGATCTACGTGATGGTGTACTGTTAGATTTTCGCTGACAGCGAATAGCTTTCCGCTGCAGCGAATCAAGTCAGCAACAACATGTGCGAGAAGGTGGCCGGCCTGAGCATGAGTCGCTGCCAGCGAATGGCATCTCGCTGCCAGCGACTAGAGTCAGCGGAAGCATGTCCAGGAGTAGCATGACTCGCTGCCAGCGAAAGGGAACTTGCTGCCAGCGGATGTCCGGACTCGCTCCAGCGAATGGAGTCGCTGCCAGCGGATGGCCGGACTCGCTCCAGCGAGTTGGAGCTCTCGCGGCAGCAGAAGGAGTGACTCGCGGAAGCGAAAACGACGGAATCGAAGATCTGTCAAAGAGACTACTCCTAACCTTAAGGAGACTGTAGAAGCAGAAAGATCAGCTGATCCTCCTCTAAAACCACTAACTGAGCAGACCTCTGACAAATTGAAGACAGCTAAAGTTCCTGATATCTCTGAAGCTTCTCATGAATTAGCTAGTGCTAGAGAACCTACATCCCAGGGGAGTGCTCTGCCAGCTAGAGTTCCAGATATCTCTGAACCTACTTCTGATATCGTTGAATTTTTCATATGGCCGAAACTTAGTGTTACTTAATCTACTATGATTTAACAGTCCCCTTCATTTGCAAAAGTGTATCTTTCAAGTACCTATCATTTGTAAAACATTTGTAAAGGTTGATTTCTTGTTTATTTACATGTTCATTAAACTACTCTTGATTTGCAAAATCTTATTTTATGAGCAAAAGGTGGTGTATATCAAACGGAAAAACATCTAATTATAGATGAAACGTGTAGTGTCTTAATAGCTATGAAATCGAACCATTACATAAAAACGGATGCTAGTATCATTATAGACATCGTCTGAATAATCTAAATCAATGTGTAACATATATTTTTACATCACAATGTTAAAATAAATTGATATATATTTCTAACAACATCATCTTTATAAAAATCTAAAACGATGTCTATATCATGTTAATACATCGGCTATGAACATATTTCATTTGGTATATTATCTTAAAATAATATAAAATCACAAATTATAAATATAAATTAATATACATGTAATCAATATAATAAAAAAGGTGTCTATTTTGTTTTAATACATTAGTTATTTAAAAAAAAGTGATGTAAATGTAAAATTTAGGCTTGGTGCAAACATCTTCAAGAGCTTGAAAATGAAAAATAACGAGGGTTTAATTACAATTGAACATGTAATAAACAAAATTGAGGGGTTGATTTATATCTATATTTAAAATAAAATAGATGTTTTATCCAAGAAAAGACATCTGCTTAAAACATATGTGAAAAGTTTTGATCTTTTACTACACGCACATAGAGATCAGAATTTTTTTTGAAAGACATCTGTTGACAACAGATGTCTAATTGCCTTTTTCTAGTAGTGGAACACGAGGAACAGAGCTAAGTAAGGCTAAGGCGAGACTTGGGAGAGATTAAGGAAGAAGTCCCGAAGAAAATGGAACAACCCAAGGAGCAACGGAGAACGAAATCGAGGTCTAAGAGCGAAAACGAGGGCGAGTCGCGAAAGCTGTCCGCTCGGCGAGCTGAACTTGTAACGCACTTTCCGGAGGCCTCGGATGTCCGATCGACGCATATGAGCATGCGTTGGAAAGCTCTTTCGAAGATCTACGTGATGGTGTACTGTTGGATTTTCGCTGACAGCGAATAGCTTTCCGCTGCAGCGAATCAAGTCAGCAACAACATGTGCGAGAAGGTGGTCGGCCTGAGCATGAGTCGCTGCCAGCGAATGGCATCTCGCTGCCAGCGACTAGAGTCAGCGGAAGCATGTCCAGGAGCAGCATGACTCGCTGCCAGCAAAAGGGAACTCGCTGCCAGCGGATGTCCGGACTCGCTCCAGCGAATGGAGTCGCTGCCAGCGGATGTCCGGACTCGCTCCAGCGAATGGAGTCGCTGCCAGCGGATGGCCGGACTCGCTCCAGCGAGTTGGAGCTCTCGCGGGAGCGGAAGGAGTGACTCGCGGAAGCGAAAACGACGGAATTGAAGAAGCTTGAAAATATTCTAAGGCATGGACATTCGCTGCCAGCGAGTGTGGTAGTGAGTGTGGTAGCGAAAATCCAACAGGAGCTTGATTGAGGCCATTCGCTGCCAGCGGAAATTTTCGCTGCCAGCGGAATCCGACGCTGAGTTAAATTAGGAAAGTTCTATCTTTTATCTAGTTTGTTTAGGAAGCTTTTATCTTTTATCTATCTTTTACCTTATTTATGGAAGACATTAGGCTTATAAATAGGATGTTCTAGGCTTAGTTTTTAAGAGAAGAATTCCAAGTAGAGAAATCACCATTGAAGAGAAGAAAGTTTAGGTAAGCCATGTTTGGTTAATTTTGTAGTTTCCGCCTACACTTTCAAGACTTGGTTGGTGGTTTGTGAGTTTCTACTTCAAGTTATTTTTCCTCTATAATTCTTTCAACTTCTTTGTGTGAAATTGATTATGTTATTGATGTTATCTTGATTCGCGACCTTGATAATCTTGATTTCATGCTAGGACTTAATACTTTCGTATTTGTGTTATTTCCGTAGTAGCACGCATAAGAATGTGGATTCCGTGTTTGAAGCATGATTATGTAGGGAGTTGACATATATCTTAAACATTGATTTACCGTGTTTAATTGGTGTTATTTATATGCTCAAGTTCTTGGGACTATTTGTTATCTCTTTGTTAAATCTTGACCGTGTTAAGGTTGCATTGAGGTGTAAGGGATTAATATATTGGACTCGTAGGACTTTTAATCTACTTAAACCAAGACGAGAGGAATTCGTAGGAAAAGATAATAACTTGAAAACGATTCGATGATCAATAAAACCAACCAAAGTCAAGAACTTGTAGGTGGAAACGCTTTTCTTCTATCATTTATTTGCTTTTGTCAATATTATTTTCTTTTATTCATAAAAATCGTTTCTTTTATATTGATAAATACACAATATTTAGAAACACTTGGTTCTCTAGGGTTCGACCCCTTACTTGCATACTATACTTGTTTGTTTGTTTGGGAATTATTTTTGGCGAGGTAAATCAACGACTTTCCCTCCGTCAAAATTGGCGCCGTTGCCGGGGAATCAAGTTTATTTCTTTGTTTTGTGTATCTATTAATATTTGTATATATATATATATATATATATATATATCCCCGTCGTGGACCTATCTTACGGTTCATGACACCTCGTTACTAATTGTTTGTAATGGAGTTGAAGTTATGGCAATACCAAGGAGAATACTTTCACCATTACCTCACAAGAGTGCAAGATTTAGTGGACAACCGTGCTTCACGGGGTATCCAAGATGATTTGAAAGAACAAGTACTTTGCGTTCAAGATGGCATGCTTCCCGAGATACGAGAATTCGCCCAATCTTTGAAAAACGAAGGCTTTTATGGTTTGGATTGGCCGGAATTATGGGATATTTTCCTTTGTGTGGGTGACATGGCAAAGGTGGAAGAAGAATACATGTTGGCATCCATACCCTTACCTTTCAAACCAATGGCGGGTGTGATACATGAGGAAAGCCAAGACGCAAGTACCCATGGTTCATTCGAAGATGGAGAAGAGAGCCCGATGCCCCTTGACATGGAGTCTCATGAGTGCACGCTTGAGGAACCATGTATTTTGGCACCTACTCCACCAATAGAAATCATCCCCAACACACCTATTGAGGAACCAAGTCCGGAGCCGATTTCTGTGGCTTTTGAGAAAGGTAATGATATTTTTTACACTTTTGTGGATTTTGGTGAATATGTAGATCCTTGGGAGCATTACTTCAACAAGCCACCAGCGGAACTGTGTTGGTGGTACTACATACCCTCGACGAGAAGTCACGCTCGAGCATATGAAGAGTTGGAGACCTTCTTCAACACCACATCTTTTGACTTCGGCTTCTTCATATGTGGTGCTCGCCTACCTAGATGGTGTGCACCGGAGTTTGATTTGCTAAAAAGGGCATTGGCGATGTCCGAGTGAGTCTTGAACACATGGACGAATAAACCGTCGAGTCTATGACGATAAACAAGGACGCTTTTCGGGAGGCAACCCGATGTAAGTTTTCCTAAATTAGTTATTTCAATTCCTAGTTATTAAATTAGTTTGGTTGTTTAATAAATTATAAATTTCCTAATTATTTTATATGGTAGATAGATGCTTTTGGATATTTTGAGCTAACAATGCAGGGAAAAGTGAACAAGATCGAAGAATAGAGATTATATGCTGAATTCGCTGCCAGCGAATCATGATTCGCTGCCAGCGAGTCCAACCGCTCAGATGACATAGGGGCTGATTTCATCCGCTGACAGCGAACCAACACTCGCTGCCAGCGAATCCAGCAGTGATGCCTAGTCTTCGTCCGTTGTCGTCGCATCCAATCTTATTCATTCTTCGCCATCTTCATTCATCCGTGCTCGTGGTTCGTCCATCTTCGTTGTTGTCGTTCTTCACCGTTCTTCTTCCGAGCTTCATCATCTTCGCCATCAAAACTTTTCCCATGATGTGAGTTATTCTTTACCCTCTTTCTCTCATATTTTTATGATTTTTTGTCTTTGATTTTCATTGAGGACAATGAAGAATTTAAGTGTGGGGGAGGGTTGCATTCATAGATTCATGCATCCATTCATATATATTTTTCCGTTATGCATTCATGTTTATTTTTTCGGCTATTTTATTGCATCGGAAAATGGAAAAAAAAATTAAATCCAAAAAGAGCATGCATTGCATATATGTGTTTTTCAAATACCCATCCTGCCTTAGTTTGTCCTCTATTTTATTTTTATGAGTTTTACGATATATGTTCCATAATATGATTGAATTACCTAACCTTGTCACATACTTGAGATGATTTTTATTGGAGCATGACTTGTTAGTTCAATTGAGCAAGTATGATTCTTAGTCTTGGGCATTATTGAAATCCAACAAAACTTGTCCTAGTGAGAATTTTGGCCTTATGGGAATTTTCATCATATTTATTCCCTTTTGCTTTCTTGTGTGACATTATACTCTCCTTATGCAATTACCTCTTGAGATTGACATTATTATCTATATTTGAGGCCGAATTTATATGTTTATTGCTTATGAGTTTCATATGATAGAGGCATGATTTTCTTAGCCATATTATTATCCATATCCACCCTACATATGTGTCCTTTGCTTGTTGCCAATTTGAGCCTTAGCCTTTTCTTTTAAGCTCCACAAAATTTATCCTAGCCGATGATAAGCCTTACCCTATCCGGGAATTTGGATTAGAGTTGGTAAATGATTGATCTAGTTGAGTGGAAAAGAAGATATTGTTAAGAGAGTTACAAGTTTGGACGAGTATGTAATTTTGGTTTTAGTCCTCACATTGTGCATTATTGTTTTGGCTCTAAAGAAAAAAAAAATTAAAGAAAGAAAAAGAGAAAGAAAAAAAAGAATGAATAAGAGCCTTTTTATTTTATTATGTGTGTGAGAGTTAGAAAAATATGTATGGTTGAGAGAAAGTTCTTTTGTTGTGTATTTTGAGAGTGAAAGTTTGAGTTATTTTGGTTTTGGAAGTATTTGGTTTTAGTGTTCTTCCGGTTATTCTTAGGGATCCCTTTTTCCCGGATTTTTAGCACCACAACCTAAATATTTTCCTACCTTAATTTCTTACCAAGCCTCGTTACAACCTTGATAAAAGACCTCTTGATGTTTCTTATAAGTGATGGCATCCACGGTGGAGAATAGGTGATATATGTGTCAATTTATATGTAGCTTTTTGCATTTTGGATTGAGTTGAGAGATAGATTGTTAAGCCTATACACATGAGAGTGAGAGCAAACACATGATCCCGGTGAGGTTGGATGAGATGTGCCTTTATTTTGAATCACTCATACACTTGCTAGGATGTTAACTTTCATGCTTATGGCTCCTCCACTTTGATGTTGCTTTTGACAAGGTTAGTGCTTGAAGATCATATTTGTGGTATGATGGTTTTGCTCTTGTTTTTGTATTGCTTGAGGACAAGCAAAAGGTTAAGTGTGGGGGAGTTTGATAAGGCATGTTTCCAATAGGCATTATAGGTTAGTTTAGTTGCATTTCATTGTTATATAATCATGTTTTAGTGTTACTTAGATTAGCATTCATTTTGTGGGAAAGTTCGGAATCTACGCTATTTCGATGGTTTTATGTAGATTCGTAGATCCGAGGCAAAGAACACTACTAAAATACTGTAATTAGACATCATATGATTTAAGTCTGTCAAAAAAACAACCGATGTTAAATTAATCTATTACATCAAATAAAAAATTTGTGATCTTAAAAACGTTTAAGACAATAGTTGAATTTTTTGACAGACGTTAAATAGTTAATTTAAAAAAAATTGAAACGCGCGCCCGATGAAATTTTCTAAGTGTTTTGAACACCCGCCCATACTTTGAATTTTTTTTTAAACACCCGCCCATACTTAGTCAAAACAGGAGCTAGGGTGAACAAATTGAATTATTTCATCCAAACCTCTCCGTTCTGCACTCGAAAAAAACCCTCTCGGAGTCTCAGTTCTCTCTCGCCTCGCAAGTCGCAACCAGTAACCACCACCTTCCCTTCTTTCCTCCTCCCTCTAGACACTCTCCTTCTACAAAAATAAACCCTAGCTTTTCCCCATTTCACTCCCTCGTCATTCATCTCGCCTGCACCCGTGTTCACCTTTCTTCAATTCGTTCTTTTTCCATACTGATAACAAGAGATGACAATCACTACGACTCAAAACGCCATTTCGACTACTTTGTCAAAGCCATCGCTGGAATCGTCCTCGGATTTTCCGGATTTGGTTGTCCAAGTTCTAAATCTGAAGTCTATTTGGTAGCAGATTCATGTGAGTCTCTCTGCCTCCCTCTATTTTTTTTTGTCTCTTTTAGGGTTTTTTATTGCTAGATCTAGCCATTGCGGGTCATGTTGTTTCAATTGATAGGTCATAGGTGAGATTAGTATGATTCGTTTGTCAGGTGGTGAGAAATTCGTAGGTTTAGGGTTTCCTTTGAGCATTTGATTTGGATTTTGGTTGTCATGAGTGGACATTAGGCTTAATGAGATTAGTATGATTCATTTGTCAGATGGTGAGAAATCATATTTTGGTTGTCATGAGTGAAATTCGTAGGTTTAGGCTTAATGGGCTCACTTGTTGTTCAACCAACTCCAATTTGATGCAAAGAAACCTGATTTTATTTCAATTGTTTATCGAGCTTTAGGGTTAAATATTTGGTTGAGACATATAAAGGCTTCCATTGATTTATTTCTTGCTTTGCCCATATTCCTCAGGTTTACTGCTAATGATGGAAAAGGGAAACTCAAAGGGATCCTTGAAACCAACTTTGCTGCATCGTGGGTTCGGGTTCTATTCAAAATTCGGGTCTCGTTTGGATAATCAATTAAAACCTCAATGATATCCCAAACAAGCCTGAAAAGTGAGCATCCTTACCTTTAAGCCCTAGTGATATTCTGATCTAATTGAATGCACAAGCCCCTTTTAATTGTCCCCAATATACTCATGCTTATCTTCTTCTGCTCTAGGTGTCTACTTGTCTAAGAATGTGAGGTGGTTTCGCCTGCCCTTGATTTGGAGATTAAATGCGAAAATGTATTGTTACATAGTGTTGAAGCCAAAGGAAGAAACTGTTGTTCTGATTGTTCCAAGGACTGTATTGAAGCCCAAGAAAGACGTGGTTGCCAAATCAGCCACACAGATCGTTCATGAGCAGAGGAAGTAAGTTTTTGGTTTGCTAAAACATTGTATGCAGTTAGTAGCATTTGAAACATAATAGGGTCTATGTGGGAAGTAACCTGAAGTGTATTTTGTAATTTATTTATTCCAGTGTGCAACATAAGTTTATCGTAGATAATTACAAATATTTTTTGGGTTCTGTCTTTCTAATCCTACTAGAATTCATTTTCTCTTGGGTATCTCCTGATATTTAGGGGTTTTCCTAGGAAAAAAATGGAAACATAATTGTCTCGTCTAAGCAAATCAGCTGGTTATGGCCCTACTCTATTATGGTTGCCCATATTTTTTGCTTGTTAGCATGGTTGTTTTGGTTATTTATGGTGTTTAATGCATGATCTTATAACCCCAGGGAATTATAGCATTCTTGTGGTGGTTGATCGCTCTCTTTGGCAGACAGTACTCTTCGCTGACTTTGCAATAGGTATGCTCTCATTCTCTTCTCTTTTTTTTCTATTTCTTTGCTTCACTCTACAATAGGTATAGGTCTTCTACCAAATATGTACTTTTCTTTGCATTTGATGCCTCCCAAGTGAACGTAGACTTTTTTTTGTGTGCAGGTTTGCTTGTGGGAAATTGCTTCTGGATCTCTTCTTTCTACATGTGAAGTTGGATATGAGGTAGGTTACACATCTTTTTTCTTTGGGAGGCAAGGTATCATTTCCCAGCAATCGAAGTGTTATACACCAACCACATTTTTTCCTGCACTCCTCTACATGTCGTGCAAGTGAGGATTTTGAGGCAAGTGAACTCACTTTATCCACCAACCACATTTTCATGCTGAATTTAATTATTGGTAATTTCATCACATATTGCTATGTGTATTTGAGGAATATTGAGTGCTAGAACCATTGAGTTGCATATCATCATTGCCGGATTGGAATTTAGGAATTTAAATGATTTAGATTTTGCACATTGTTCCATCTTATAAATGCATGGGGATGAGGTTGTTCTGACTTTTGATGGGTTAGAACTGCTTGATTACTACTGTTTTATTTGTAAGTTCATCCACCAACCTTGTTTGTAATCATTTTTAGGATGGTCATTCACCTCTTTAGTTTATTTCAGAAACATTGAAATAACGATGAATTTAGCAGTATAGCAAAAGTGTAGAATTACCTGATTACTTCTATTTTATTTGTTAGTTCACCCACCAACCTAGTTTTTAATCACTTTTAGGATGGTCATTTGCCTTCTTTTTTTTCTTCTAGAAATATGGAAATAAAGATGAATTTAGTAGGATGGTAGAAGTGTATGATTAGTATAAGAGGTGAACTGGTGTATTCATCTGTTTATAACACAACTGCTGTCAATTTCAACATCTCTTTGCTGCATCATCCCCTCACAACATATGCTTCATTTCTTCTCTCTTCGATGTTTTTTTTTTGTAGTTGAAGAGAAGTGACTATTGATTGTTGAACTTCAATTGCACAATGAAAAGGGAGTTAAAAATCTGAAATTTGTAACCTCAACTATAAGAATCTGAAATTTGTAACCTTAACTATAAGAATGAGGTGGGATTGGTTTATAGCCGGCAGAGATTACTATCCTATGCTAACAAAGCTATTTTGACTAAGTGAGAAACCCATTTCCATTGGAGTAAACTAGTTACTAAACTCACTGAAAGGGTGAGCAAGACTTGTATGTTCTTCATTTTTTTTCTTTCAAACCTTGTAAATTATGCACGTTTGCTGATTTGATTTTTACACTCATGGCTGCGGGGAATATATTTCAAACCATTTATTCATTTTACTTTATGAATACTACTTACATTTCGTATTTAGAAAATTTGGTTCTTTATCTATTTAAGAAGCTAGGGGGGTTGAGTAAGAGGACGATGGGTTTTGGCATTTATCTAAATGATTCAACTTGTCCTTTACTCTCTCGAAGATTTATTACAGTTGGTTATATACTGGTCTATTAGCTGTGACCTTTATTGATTATTTCACTAGCTTATCTCCTAATTTGTAAGAGAAAATGTTGCTAAGTAGCGTATCACTCAGCCAAGATATTACGATTTCTAGAAAGAGTAAATCCATGTATTTCATTGTTTGTTGTTTTGTAGCTACCTTTGATTGGTCGGCTTTCTTATTTGTTGAATGTGCACTTGCATCTTGTGATTAAACTTTGACATGTTGTAGCTGCGAATGATGCTTTTGGCTTGAATTTCATAACAAGAGTTTCATATTTTTTTCTTTGATTGATGTGATGAAGTATTCACATTTTTCTGGACCTAATCTATAAAAACTACATGCACTTTATTTTCATGACGGTCTTACAAACTTGGCAAATTTCGAGTAGAAGACATTCGGGCAAAACTCTAATCACTAATGTCACCAAGATATAGTGTATATGAACTCTTATCCATGTTTAAATTGTTAGGAACTGGTTTCATGTTGCTAATGGTATTTTTTATTTAGGTGATGAACTTGTGTGCACCCACTTTAACTTGTCCGTTGTCATAGTGATTTTAAATTTGAATACGTGTTTAATTTGTATGTGTTATTGGTTATACATTGCAAATATTTGTGAGATATGGAATCAGCCTAAGGTTGCTTCACCGATTCAGCTGCCATCAAATTGGAGAACATGCCACATGCGTCTGTCAAAGAGACTACTCCTAACCTTAAGGAGACTGTAGAAGCAGAAAGATCAGCTGATCCTCCTCTAAAACCACTAACTGAGCAGACCTCTGACAAATTGAAGACAGCTAAAGTTCCTGATATCTCTGAAGCTTCTCATGAATTAGCTAGTGCTAGAGAACCTACATCCCAGGGGAGTGCTCTGCCAGCTAGAGTTCCAGATATCTCTGAACCTACTTCTGATATCGTTGAATTTTTCATATGGCCGAAACTTAGTGTTACTTAATCTACTATGATTTAACAGTCCCCTTCATTTGCAAAAGTGTATCTTTCAAGTACCTATCATTTGTAAAACATTTGTAAAGGTTGATTTCTTGTTTATTTACATGTTCATTAAACTACTCTTGATTTGCAAAATCTTATTTTATGAGCAAAAGGTGGTGTATATCAAACGGAAAAACATCTAATTATAGATGAAACGTGTAGTGTCTTAATAGCTATGAAATCGAACCATTACATAAAAACGGATGCTAGTATCATTATAGACATCGTCTGAATAATCTAAATCAATGTGTAACATATATTTTTACATCACAATGTTAAAATAAATTGATATATATTTCTAACAACATCATCTTTATAAAAATCTAAAACGATGTCTATATCATGTTAATACATCGGCTATGAACATATTTCATTTGGTATATTATCTTAAAATAATATAAAATCACAAATTATAAATATAAATTAATATACATGTAATCAATATAATAAAAAAGATGTCTATTTTGTTTTAATACATTAGTTATTTAAAAAAAAGTGATGTAAATGTAAAATTTAGGCTTGGTGCAAACATCTTCAAGAGCTTGAAAATGAAAAATAACGAGGGTTTAATTACAATTGAACATGTAATAAACAAAATTGAGGGGTTGATTTATATCTATATTTAAAATAAAATAGATGTTTTATCCAAGAAAAGACATCTGCTTAAAACATATGTGAAAAGTTTTGATCTTTTACTACACGCACATAGAGATCAGAATTTTTTTTGAAAGACATCTGTTGACAACAGATGTCTAATTGCCTTTTTCTAGTAGTGGAACACGAGGAACAGAGCTAAGTAAGGCTAAGGCGAGACTTGGGAGAGATTAAGGAAGAAGTCCCGAAGAAAATGGAACAACCCAAGGAGCAACGGAGAACGAATTCGAGGTCTAAGAGCGAAAACGAGGGCGAGTCGCGAAAGCTGTCCGCTCGGCGAGCTGAACTTGTAACGCACTTTCCGGAGGCCTCGGATGTCCGATCGACGCATATGAGCATGCGTTGGAAAGCTCTTTCGAAGATCTACGTGATGGTGTACTGTTGGATTTTCGCTGACAGCGAATAGCTTTCCGCTGCAGCGAATCAAGTCAGCAACAACATGTGCGAGAAGGTGGTCGGCCTGAGCATGAGTCGCTGCCAGCGAATGGCATCTCGCTGCCAGCGACTAGAGTCAGCGGAAGCATGTCCAGGAGCAGCATGACTCGCTGCCAGCAAAAGGGAACTCGCTGCCAGCGGATGTCCGGACTCGCTCCAGCGAATGGAGTCGCTGCCAGCGGATGTCCGGACTCGCTCCAGCGAATGGAGTCGCTGCCAGCGGATGGCCGGACTCGCTCCAGCGAGTTGGAGCTCTCGCGGCAGCGGAAGGAGTGACTCGCGGAAGTGAAAACGACGGAATCGAAGAAGCTTGAAAATATTCTAAGGCATGGACATTCGCTGCCAGCGAGTGTGGTAGTGAGTGTGGTAGCGAAAATCCAACAGGAGCTTGATTGAGGCCATTCGCTGCCAGCGGAAATTTTCGCTGCCAGCGGAATCCGACGCTGAGTTAAATTAGGAAAGTTCTATCTTTTATCTAGTTTGTTTAGGAAGCTTTTATCTTTTATCTATCTTTTACCTTATTTATGGAAGACATTAGACTTATAAATAGGATGTTCTAGGCTTAGTTTTTAAGAGAAGAATTCCAAGTAGAGAAATCACCATTGAAGAGAATAAAGTTTAGGTAAGCCATGTTTGGTTAATTTTGTAGTTTCCGCCTACACTTTCAAGACTTGGTTGGTGGTTTGTGAGTTTCTAATTCAAGTTATTTTTCCTCTATAATTCTTTCAACTTCTTTGTGTGAAATTGATTATGTTATTGATGTTATCTTGATTCGCGACCTTGATAATATTGATTTCATGCTAGGACTTAATACTTTCGTATTTGTGTTATTTCCGTAGTAGCACGCATAAGAATGTGGATTCCGTGTTTGAAGCATGATTATGTAGGGAGTTGACATATATCTTAAACATTGATTTACCGTGTTTAATTGGTGTTATTTATATGCTGAAGTTCTTGGGACTATTTGCTATCTCTTTGTTAAATCTTGACCGTGTTAAGGTTGCATTGAGGTGTAAGGGATTAATTGGACTCGTAGGACTTTTAATCTACTTAAACCAAGACGAGAGGAATTCGTAGGAAAAGATAATAACTTGAAAACGATTCGATGATCAATAAAACCAACCAAAGTCGAGAACTTGTAGGTGGAAACGCTTTTCTTCTATCATTTATTTGCTTTTGTCAATATTATTTTCTTTTATTCATAAAAATCGTTTCTTTTATATTGATAAATACACAATATTTAGAAATACTTGATTCTCTAGGGTTCGACCCCTTACTTGCATACTATACTTGTTTGTTTGTTTGGGAATTATTTTTGGCGAGGTAAATCAACGACTTTCCCTCCGTCATTAGGACAAAGACCATATTCAACAAGATCAGCATCGGCATCAAACCAACTTCTAGTGTAATCCATTAGAAGCCGATTGGCTACCTGGGTTCTAACCTCAACCGTTACTCCTGCATCCTGTAGCACTTCGTTGCAGCGAGCTAGACTCATAGGCAAACCATTCCAAGTAGACGTGTGATAGAATGTTAAGGGAATGCTGTCAGAGTGGATGGACACAACAAGTAGACTAGTTCCATACCAGTCTGACTCAGATCCTGATATTTCAACTTCATAAGTTCCAACGATGTAGTCGTAGTCTAGTTCAGTATAGGTTGAGAATGCCATTGAAGAAGAGAAAACCTACACATCCAAAATCAAAATATACTCATACATTAGACATTGAATTAAAAATAAAACATTACATCAATATTATAAAGAAATAAACATTTGAGAAAGACAATAGAGAAAAAAAGCCTGAAAACTGAAAAACCCCTAACTGATGACTTTTAATGACAGTAAGAATCACATACACACAAACGGAATATAATGCAATAAGAAATAAGCAAGACAAACACCAATATATGAATATTACTAGACTAAAAAGCATGGGGAAGTTCAACGAAAACCAGAGAATACAACAATTAGATTCTTGCTCAAGCAGTACATCAAAATAACAGATAACGTTTTTTTTTAAAGGAAGAAAACAGAAAGGAGTACATACCAAAACAGGAATCGCACCTTGAAAGCAAAAAATCTGGATAAGAACGAGAGAGGGTGAAGATGAACAACAAGAAGAAGATGAAAAGACTTGCAGACAATCTGAAAACCGTTTAAGCACAGTATAAATAAGCGGGAAATGGGCCGGCCATCTCTAAACGAAGCCCAACAGTTATGTTGAAGGCAATATCAACGATTTAAACATTTGTGCAAAATTAATGTGTTGATAAGCAAAAGTAAGATAATGTTTAGCAAATTTCCCACAATTGCCGGTGTTGTAAAATTTTCATCTGATGATGAGCAAAAATAATAACATGATGCAAAAAACAAAATTATTGGAAAATTTTAATATTATATTGACAAAAATTATAATCATTATGATAACATTTCAACTATAAACTACTGTTGTGCAACTATAAACTACTGTTGAGCAAAATCACACCAATCACCCCCACACATTGTGCAGCTTTATTCTAAAATTGAAAAATTTAAGCCCACGTTGTGTAACACTCTAGTAAGGAACTATAAAATAAGATTGACAAGTAAAATTGAATCATCATGGACAAAATTTCACAAGTCTCAATCGTGGTGCAAAAATAATATATTGTTGAGCAAGTTTATCTTACACAACATACAATCACAAAACCATAGAATATAATACTGCTATCACCACTGGTTATAACTAATACACGTCTGGCGGCAATACTATGTGCATTAAACACCTCTGGCAACCACATACACTTTGAAATAAATATATACAAGTGTAGTGTTACCACTATTTGTAACTAGTATCAGTGTCAGCACTACTTTGGGTCTAAAACAACTAGTGTCACCACTTCAAATATAAAAAAAATGATCAACCTGGTGAAACCACATATTCAAACTAATATAACTCACAATTTCAACAATAATATGGACATTAAACAGCTCTTTCACCCCCATACACTTAATAATAAAAAAATACAACACTCGTGTCATCACTACTTGTAATATAATATGAGTGACACCAATACTTTGCGTCTCAAACACATAGTGCCCATCACATAGACTATAAAATGAAAAAAATATAAATACATACACTTCAGAAATCATAGAATACAAGACTTGAATAACATGGGGGGGATGGGGGGAACCAGTGTCATCGCTAATTGTAACTGATATCACTGTCAGCACTAATTGGGACACCAAACACCTAGTGTCACCACACACACTGCAACATCAAAAAATACAAGTATGGTGTCGCCATTACTTTAAACTAATCAAACAATAAATGTTAACAATACTTTGGGCATGAAAAACCTCTTTACAAAATATACACTTCAACAAGAACAAAAACTAGGCCACTGTCACCACCCGTAATATACAAGCATATTCATCAACGATCAGGTGGGATTTCTTCCTAAAATAAAAGACAGTATCAAACACAACAAAATTTAACAGTGCATTAATTTCATTAATATTATACATTTCCAAACACCAGTTAGGGCAAATAGTTACAAAAGCCAGTTGGTATGATTAGAATGGAAATCATATACAAAAAGGTGCCAAATACCAACTTCCATTCATACCATACATTCCATTAGCTTAACTACAACAAAATCGTTGCACCTACAACGTCTTTCCCAACAAAATATAGATTACAAATAAGACTAAAAGGGTGCTCGACAGAGTGGACAAATGGCTTCATACGACAACCACTCTAGAATACACTCTCTGTGGAAGGTATGAGGACACAGTGACCGAAGGGTCGGCGTTGATGGCAGCATAGGCTCAAGACATATAGAGCACTGGTCCACTTCCGCTGAAGAAGCTGGGGGATCCACATGCTCTGGAGAAGCTGGGGGATCCACATGCTCTGGAGAAGCTGGGGGTCCACATCCTCTTCTTCATGGATGCTCATCTCAGATTGAGAGCTTGAATCAGAGCTCATGTCATCTTCAGATTCTTCAATATAAAGTACATCAATAAGGAGATCAGGGCAGAGCCCATATTCAACGAACTCAGCATCGACTGAAAACCACCTGTGTGTATAATCCATTAGCATCAGGTTGGCTACTTGAGTTCGAACCACTGCAGTGACCCCTGCTTCATGTAACAGTTGATCACACTGTTCATAAGTCATTGGCAACCCATTCCACTCAGTGAAATAAACCAGGTACAGCTCAGGGATCCTTTCAGAATTGATAGACACGTACACAGTGCTATGTCCATAAACAGGTGTCTGTCGTGGTGTGATTACCACTTCAAAAGTCCCTACAGTGTAATGGTAACCCATTTGAACTTCAATTGGAAGTGCCATCTAAGGATACAAAACATACACAACACAAAATAAATATACACTCATATAAATTGGTGAAATCAAAACCCTAACCGACAGAAAGAGGATGAAAAAATCATCTAAAAATTAGGAAAAAACAAAAGAACACTTGCTGGAAAAATGTGAAAACAATAACCGATTTTATAAGGTTTACAGGAAATCGAAAGGGAGAGAAATAGTTGAGAAAGGACGCACCTTTTGGAAGAAGACTTCGGAAAGAGGAGGAGCTTGTGGAGGAAGACGAAAGGACTTCGAGAGAGGGTAAGGATGAAGAGAATGGAGAGGGTTTGAATGACGTTGGACTTCTGAAGAAGCGAGGAAGAACGCCGCTTTAAATAAAGTTACCGACTTGGGCCAACTCATTTCATCAGTTAATGGGCCACAATATCATCTCTTGAGGTTTAAAATAAATCAACCACCAATTTGATACAAATCCTATTGTTGTGCAAAATTTAACCTAGTGTTCAGCAAAAATAATATCATGTAGAGCAAATTTCCACAAATCGACCATGGTGTACAATTTAATTTTAATTATGGCCAAATAAAGGACAACATAATGAGATATATATGTTTGAAAAATCAAATATTATATTAAATAAAAATAATATCATATTGGGAACAAATTCACATAGATCAATTGTTGTGCAAAGTTTAACCTATTGTTCAACGAAAATATGATCATGTTGAGCAAATTTTCAATAATCGACCATTGTAGGCAATTTCATTCTAACTATGACCAAAAAAAAAGGCAGCATTGTAAAAAAATATATATTTAAAGATTCAAATTTTATATTAAGAAAAAATAAGATGTTATTGGGCACAAATTCACAAAGATTATTTGTTTAGCAAAATTTAACATGTTGGTCAGCAGAAATATGATCATGTTGACCAAATTTTCACCAATCGACCACGGTATGAAATTTAATTCGAAAGATGACCAAAAACAAGACAACAATGTATGAAAATATATATTTAAAAAGTATAAAATTATATTAACGAAAAATAGGATCATAATGAGCAAGAATTCACAAAGATCAATTTGTGTGCAAAATTTAACCAAATGTTCAGCAAAATACAACAACAGGCTCAACGCTGCTTGAAACTAACATCAGTGTCACCACTATTTTCGTACTTACGCATCTAGTGTCAGCCCATAATGTTTTCTTATATATCTTGAGCACTTAACTTGTCAGATTACATCCAAATTCCCCACTTACACAACAACAACCTATCTAACTACTTTGGTTCTTTAAAATTTAAAACTCCAAGTTTCTTTGATCAGATCTGCACACATGAGTTCTCCGAAACGAAAGATCTTTTCGTTGTTGAAATTTTTAACGTCTCCCCCAAATACAGAAGCTTCAATCGCTTTTAATGTAAACACACCGCATGAAGCCCTGTAGAGAAAGAAAGAAACAATGTAATGTAAGGACATAAATAGCCGGAAATGAGAGGAATCGAAGTTTTCAAATAGAATCATGTATAGCCGGAAATGAGAGGAATCGAAGTTTTCAAATAGCCCAGCCTTTGCTAAATGAATTGGGAGCCAAATAGCAAACGGTTGCAATTGTTCTTCAAGAACACCTTCCCTAACAGCAGGAACATTGCAATCGAACACATTGATGACCCTATCCTCAATTTTAATCTCCAACGCCACCCAGTTCTTGTTTATAACATTGAAAATTGTGTAAATTTTCTTTACCGATGCCCATGGCTTCCCATATTCAGCAGGGCACGTACCGACAAAATAATCCTCAGTGCTGGATTCAAGATCTATGTCTATCCCATAACATGAAGCATAGTCGGGAAGGTACTTCAGATAAAATAGCCAATCAAGAACATCTCGATACTTGACGGGGTCCTCATGAATGCGCTTCCTAATGTAAATCAAACCTGCTTCTAGATGCTAAACAAAGTAATAAAAAGGTGAGTTCAACAATCAAATAATACAATAAAAAGTAATCCACAAATATATATATAAATATATAATGTAGAAATACAACCAGTTATTACCTGACAATGAAACCACATATTCTTCAATAAAATACACTGGAAAAACTTTCTATCAACCCTTGAGGTTGGACCAACAACGGAAAAATTCCTGCCAAAGAGTACACAGCATAAGATGTTGTAACTAATACAATAACAAAATACTAAACATAAAATTAAACCATACCTTTGCTTTTTTACGAGTTCATAAATAAATTCATGATCTTCTGAGCTGATCAGTGATTTCTTAGGGGCATGTTTTGGCATCCTCACTTTCTTCACTTCCACAACAGGACCATACAAGAATGTATTGTTTGATGGGATAAGTTTGGAAGCCTTTAGTTGGTCCAATTCGATTTGGATTGCAGGATCCTTGGCGAACGAATCCCAATCAACGCCTGCACCCTTGTCATCCTCATTGTCAGACAGACAACTGTACTTTTCCAGGGATGGGTCAACCGTAACTCCAGCAACTTTACCACCAACGCCTCTTTCACCTTCACACTTAGTAGATTGAGGCACTTCAACTGAACTTGCTGGAATCCCAACCTCATCCCCAAAAACCTTAAAATTAGTGTCATCAACAACAGGTGGAGACTCCTTACCCACTTCTGGAACCTCAATACTTAATGAAGGCAAAGACACGGGCACAACTTCAGCAGAAGCGGGAGATGATTTGAACATTAACTCCTCATCAGGGAAAGACTGCTGAAGATCAGACACAACATCATTCAAAATTTTGTCCACGTCTTCAACAACAGCCTTCGCAGGTGTGGCCTGGGGTTCACCACCACTGACACATTCATCATCGCCTCTCACAAGAGTGCCATCGGGCTTGCCAGGAAAGTGCTTATCATCAGCCTTCACGGGTGTGTCCTGGGGCTTACCAGACCTGACATGTTCAGCATCAACTATTGCAGGAGAGCTCGCAGACTTACGAGCAATGTGCTTATCACAAGCCTTCACAGGTATGTAGTGACACTTAGCACCACTAACACTTTCGTCATCAACTTTTGCAAAAGTGTCCTTAACATCAAGCGTGACAGGGTTTGACTGCAACCTCTCAATCAAAGCTTCATAATTAGCAACCCTAACCTCAAGCTCATCGTACCTCTTCGCCATCTCACCAAACACTTGAAGGCTACCATTCAATTCAACAATCTTTGTTTCAATTGCATCTACCCTTGCAGACAACAGATGCATAATATTTGGGACCTCTTCAAGCTTCGCAATCCTACTATAAATCTCCTTCACCCAGGCAGGATCAGATGGGGGAGAAGAAGCAAAAGCATCACCATGGGATTGAGGAGGCAACTCACAAGTTGGATCATTGTTAGCATCCATTTGAGGAGAAACATCTTCAATATCAACCACTTTCTCTGATGACACTGCTATTTTGTCAGCTTCATCACTTGAAATGCGAACATATTCATTTTCACAAGCAGCAGATGTTTGCCCCAACATAGACTGCCCACCAACAGAATCATGTGCTTCAACACTCCCCAGAGGTGACCTCTGAACAGAAGGGGTCGGCACATCACCCTCTCCATCACTGCCAGCAGAAGGTGTCTCAACTCCTTCAACGGTGTCACCACAATCAATGCCATCTGCAAGGTCGGCCAAAACATATAGCCTCGCAGTTTGACAAGCATCCAATTTATCGGATTTAGGGGAATGGGTGTCAGAGTGCAAAACATCAACCTTGTCTTCGCATACAGGAACTTAACCACAAGATTTGGAAGTATGGGTGTCAGCAGTAAAATCTTCACCCTTGTCATCACCAACACTGACTTCACACCCAGGTGTAGAGACTGCAACATGAATATCTACAGGCTTCACTACATGTGCACACTCGGTATCAACAACAAGAACTGGAGGAATAATAAAAGACTTGTCAACATTACTATCATATAATGGCCTACATCTACTTACACCACCGTTCTTCTTCATCTTATACCTCCGCTGAAAGACAACATTCAGCGGGACATCATCTTCTAAAAGGTCACATGAATCAGTACTCAACCGACATCGCTTAGAAGGTGAAGCAACCACATCAACCTCCTTGTGCAAATCTGTGTCAGCAGTAAGTCTCTTAACCTCCTCAGATGGAATAACTCTAGCAACTGTCCTCACTGTTGAAGCCTTCTGTCGAGGCGTCTTTACATCACTCTTGACAGATTTTTTACGGTCTAGAGCAATGTATGGATTGATTAGAACACGACTTGCAGAACGACCCCTCCTCAGGGGAACCCGTTGCTCAGAGCTATCGCTGGACTCAACCTTCTGTTTCTTTTTACCACCCATCACTCCATTAGAAGATTTCATCTTCTTTGAGGTCATTGCATCTTCTTTATCACCCTCTGGGAAAACTTCAAAAGCAGTTTCAAAGGACTTAACGTCCTATTTCTTTCTAGCACCCTTGCCTCTCTTCACAGGCGTCTTCTTCTTTGACGTCTCGCCTTCATCATGTTTCTGCAACACATTAGCTTCTTCCTCCTCAGACTGGGGGGCCCTATTTTAAAACTTAGCTTCATATGCCCTTCTACGAACACGACAACTCTCATACAAAGTCGCATCAACAGGTCCAGAAACTATTTCTTCAACTGATGCAACAACTACTGCATCAACTACAGCATCAGCTTTCTCACCAGAAAATGCCATTAATTCAGTGCGTGCAAACTCCCCATAAATAGGGAACAACGGGCTCTGGACAAAGCACATGTATCAGAATAAAAACCCAAAGATGCATCAAATAAAAATGGTATTCCAGAGAGAAAATATAAAAATATTACCAAATCGCCATGAAAGAACTTCTCAGCTTCAGCATATACTTGGCTATAATCACATTGCCAGTGCAACAAGTATGGATCTAGTTCAGGCATCTTAAAATTACATTCAAAATTAACTGAGATAGCTGGGAACGCTTCTAATATCCAAGCCTGTTACAAAAGAAAACTCGTTATGCCACTACAAAACAATATTTACATAATGCTCACATAACCATTAAAGTTGCGCTGACACAGACAAAAAATTGATGACATAAGACATGCAATAACTAAAGCACAATACCTGGAATGCAAGGCAATACCCATACATTTGATAAGAACCCCTAACCCCATTCCGATCTGCAACAGAAGAACTCTTCAATGACTTCAACAAACGGGTGTATGACTCTCTACCCCAAGGATATAGTTCAAACTCCTTCTCATTGCACGCAAGAGATAAGAATTGTGCACTTACAACTTTTGACCTCCTATAAACAATTAGCCTCTCAATCAGCAACAACTTTGCCATAATCAACTTCTTCTTAGACATCTTTTTCTCAGATATGAAACGGTCAAGTAGCTCATCATGAGTCATTTTCTTCTGCCCAAAAAATTCCAATATTGACACTTTCTTTGGGATATTACAAACACGGTCTTCGCAAGGAAGGCCTGTAATAACATGAAACTCAGCGATTGAAAAACGTGCAAGATGTCCACCAACTCTAAACCACAACTCATGCTCTTTTTTTGTTTGTACTTGACGGAGCACCATTTGATGCATAAGTTGAAAATTCATAACCATTTTGGTGCCTTGCGTCAGCACTCAGCACCCATCCAACGCAACTTTTTTGCAGAGTATTGTAGTGAGAAGGACACAAATGCTCCTTGATAAGATCACGGACAGAAGGGTGTGAATATATGTTGGATCTACAACGAAATCGCTCAGAAACAGGAATGCAATATTCCAACCCCTGATCAATAACAGACAATTAAGCAAAAAAAACAACCATCAGATTAAAAAAAAACTACAACTTGCTCATCAAAATAAAAAATAACTTACATCAGAACCAGGATAAGAGGTGGATGAATCAGAAGATTGAGTTCCTGCAAGCAACAAAATAAAGAAAATGTAAATAGACAATAACAGAATATGTGATGACATAAACAACAACAAACAATGACAATATAATGTTACATTGTTGGAACTACAACAAACTAACAGGTTCGCATACATTGTTGGAACTACAACAAACTAACACAAAAACAGATAGTGTCAGCGCCATACACTAGAACATAGCAGCAGATAAGTACCGTATCATCGACAAAAAACAATCAAAAGCATGGAAATCAGGTCCGCATACACGAAGAACACTAAAAAGGCACTTACAAAGTGCCACACCGCAAATTTGACGAAAATAAACAGTTCAAAAACCCGAATTTACATATGCAACTTCCAAAAACGACGAAAAGTACTAATAACCGCACATAAGAATGCACATAAAGCAACGATTTACCATAGATTGTCAATATTATAATGAACAAACAATAAAATCAACATAAACGAACATACTCCAAAACCCTAGCACGACAAATTTCGCAAAAATCGACCAAATTTATACCTGAGCTACTGGATGACGACATTGAAGTAAACGATACAAACTGTGAACTTCACCGAAGCAAGGACGAATAATCGAGCGAATCACGCCAAAAAAAGCACAAAGTCGGAAAACGAAGAACAAACAAAGCCAAGGGTAGCAAGATGAAAAACTTCGAGCAAAGAGAGAGCTGGAAAGAAGAGGAAATCGATTTTCTGAGAAACAAGGAAAAATGTCCGTACAAAGCAAAATTAGGTATATATAGGGGCTATTTCGCAAATTTGTCTAAACCCCCGTCTATTTTGCAAATTCGTCCAATTAATGTGCCTATTTCGTAAATTTTTTCTGAAATTAATACGTATATACACTAATAAATTATGTATATATATTAATATCTATCCACTGTATTATCTATATACATCTATTAGTAATATTCTATTTTTTATTTATTTTTGGTCGACACGCTGTAATATTCTATATATAAACATTTTAGGTATATACACAGTACGTCATATATATATATATGTATACATATACTATAACACATTGCAAATAACTGTTTCCTCGCGGTTCATTCGGGCCGAAACCGAATTTTTCGGTTCGGTTCCGATTTTCGGCCCTAAACCGAAATTACCTTTTTTGCAAACCGAAGTCCGAACCGAAATATTTTTGGGTTGGAACGAAATCGAATTTTCGGGTCTGTTCACTTTTTGAGCAACCCTATCAAATCTCATCTTTTCATACCCACTCAATTTACAAACATACTCCTCTCCAACAATTATTTTCATTCTCGATTATATTATTATATTCATTTATTATTATTAAAATATTAATATTATTTAGGCCCATTTGCATAACTAGACCAAAAAAAACTTTGCATAACTAGACATGTCCCATTTTTATTGGCTAGGGGTCAGAGACGGAACCAGGAATGAAATTCCGGGTGGGCTGAATTTTCAATAAAATTTTGTTGTTTGTTTTTCTACTTTATTAATATTAAAATTAATAATAAAACAATTAAGAATACAAATGATAGTTATTACTTCATAAAAAATAATCATATAATATAATTAAGGAAGGAAATTAACAGGGGGAGAAGGATGGAAATAAAAAAATAATCATATAATATAATTAAGGAAGGAAATTAACAGGGGGAGAAGGATGGAAATTAACAGGGGGAGAAGGATGGAAATTAACAGTGGGGGAAGATTGGAAGAATAATGGCACGCAAAGGGAAAAAACAAAAAAGAAAGTTCTACTTCTGAGGTGAATCGAACCCGGCACGTCCTCCGTACTATAATGCTTCATTGCCACCTGCGCTAGCATCCTCTGTTTGGACTATCCTACCCATTTTTATTTTCAAATGGGGTGGGCTGCAGCAAAGGTCAGCCCACCCCTAAGTCCGTCCCTGCTAGGGGTAGAAAGTGGTATATTTTTTAAAATACAAAAATACCACCGGGAGAGAAAGTAGCAGGTGAAGGTGAGGCCGGCACTGTAGCTCCATCTTTTGGGCGAGAGAAATCAGGAGGGGGAGGTGCTGGACATGTAAGAGGAATTGGGGTGTGGCTCCAATAAAGTAGGGAAATAAGGGGAGACATTTATGAGGGGAAATTTAAATGATTTGAATTAAGGGTGTCAATCAACCCTTATAGAATCTTGATTGATGAGTGTCATTCCTTATTAAATACTCTACAAAAAAGAGAGCCAACATAGGAGACGAGTGGAAAGGTGAGGGCAAAGCATCACCTTCATTTCTGGGAACTGGACATGTTTGGCTTACCAATAGAAGACATTCGTCTTACCAATAGACCAAACATATCCTACCATACATGGAAATTTTGGAGATAATATGGAGGGGATTGTCCGTAGCGGTTTTGGTAGGCTGTCAGTGTAATTTTGGCGCCAAAACAGGGTTCTTCATTAGGGGAAGAGAGAGAGCATCTGTCTGACCAATATGATACATTTATCTTACCAATAGCATATAATTATTTTACCAATAGGCTTAACATGTCCTACCATACCTGAAAAATTTGGAGAAATTTGGAGTGGATTGACCGTAGCTGTTTTGGCGGGTTGTTATTGTAATTTTGGCACCAAAACGGAGTTCTTCATTGGGGGGAAGGGGGCATTTATGAGGGGAAAATGCAATCATTGCATTGATGGGTGTTCTCCAAGCACATATAAGCTTGAGAGGAGGATCTCAAACACCCCAACATGTCTTGTAAAAAGTGAGGCAGAGCAGGAGAGATGCGGAAAGGACGAGGGAAAAGGCACACGTGCATCCGAGGAAACGATACAGTTGTCATCCTACCAATAGTACAGTTCTGGCCTGCCAATAGTGTTCAACTGTCTTTCCATTCCAGGAAAAGTGCAACAAGTTTGTTGGTGGCAGTGGTAGCGATGGGTAAGTCATCTTGTACATTTCCTTTGTAGTTGTTCCTCTTTCCTATATCAGAACTACCCCACAGGCTGATCCTCTATTCCCGTGGCGTACCCCAGGTGATAGGGTATGTATCAATGTCGTGTGCGGCGGTTGGTGGGCTCCCGGGAGTGGGAGCTTGGTGTTCAAGGGAGAGGCACATACTGCAGCTATGGTGGTGGCACAGAATATTGGCTACGACCAACTGAAGGAGAAGATTGTTTCCAAATTCGACGTGGACATGGTCTTGTACGACATTGAGCTCACCTACCTCCCTCCTTCGATGGGGCGGGCCAGTCCGATTCGGGTCCGAGATGACGATGACCTAGAAGCCTACAAGTTCTACAACACTGAATCCGGTGCACGAGCCTGGCCAATCGCAGTGCACGCCACCTTACGGATGAAAGTGACAACCCCTTCCACACCCTCCAGTGAACACGAGTCGGAAAACTCTGACTCATGGGCTGAGGACATGTCAGCTTTCACCCCAGGGGAAATACTCCTAACCAGACCTCCCACCACGCAGGAAGACTTCGATGATGGTCTTGATGGAGGCGGAGGGGCGGATGAGAAGGTTCGAGGCTCCATCGAGGAGAAAGAAAAGTTGGATGACCTTAGCAGCGAAAGGACAACTTCACAAAGTGGATGACCCAGAGAAGGGTGGTGATGTGAGCAGGTCTGATGCCATCCGACGCGGAAAGCAAGTGGTGATCGTTGATACCGACGACGATGTGGACGTCCTACCCCCCTACGAAATGGAGGACATAATAGACGTAGGAAGCTCCGACGATGAAATGATCGGGGGTGGTTTCCCCTTAAAAGTGGAGGGTGGGAGGCTGAACTAGACATCTGAATCGTGGGATGAGGAGGCCGAGGCAGCGGTGAGAGAGATAGAGCGAGCGTACTAAGGACATAAACAGTCTTTACCGACGTTGGAGCAAGTGGAAAAGGACGTGGCTCGGTTCATTCCTCTAGTCGAAGACCCTCAGGAGAGTGTGAAGGTGTTACGTGATGGGGAGATGTTCGATACGAAGGCTTTCATTCAGTCCATAGTGAAGTGGGAAGCTTTGCGCGGGTGGTACGCGATCCAAGTGAAGCGATCGACAACAACGGCGTACATGGTTGTATGTCCCGAACCGAACCGCTCATGATACTTTCGAGCGTCAATGTATCGGGAAACTAAGAAGTTGGTGGTTCGTAAGTTCGTGGACACACACACTTGCAAGGTTAGTGTCGTCAGCAACTACCAGCGCAACGCCAATTACAAGCTGATGGGGCAGAGTTTGGTGTCCGAGTAAGTTTCTAAACCGGCGTCTTGTTCCCCATTTATGTACTATGTGTTGGTGGAATTTTTTTGGTGTAACTCGTATCTTGGCATCTTTGCAGTTTTGCTGGGTCAGGGAAGGAGTTGCTTTCCCGTCAGATCAGGACGATGGTGAAGTCTCGGTTGGGCGTGGACTGCAGCTACTGGAAGGCACGCAGAGCGAAGGGAGCCGCACGGGACAGCTTGTACGGGACCTACGAAGAGAGCTACGATCGGATGGCCTCATACCTTTACATGCTTGAGCGAGCAAACCCCGGGACCATAACCACATTAGTCCGTGATGATAACCAGCAATTCAAGTATGCGTTCGTTAGCTTGGGTGTTTGGCGGACAACCATCCCACACCTCAGACAGGTATGCCCTCGCTACTTTATTATCCTACCAAATGGCACATTTCATCTTACCAATAGTATACACTTGTCATTCCAATACATGTATTACCAATAGTTACAGTACATCCTACCTTTTATGATCCTACCAACTGTGTCCCGTTACCCTACCAACTGTGCCCTAGTATCCTACCAATAGCAAAATTATATCCTACCGTTTCAAACTGTGACATTGGCAGGTATTCTCGGTGGATGGAAGTTTCTTGAAGGGGAAGTATTGTGGTTGCTTGATGTTTGCGATTGCCCAAGACCCAAACCACAACATATACCCCGTTGCATTTGTCATTGTCGACGGGGAGAATGATGCATCCTGGGGGTTTTTTTCCGTCAAATGAAACGCGTGATCCCCGATGAGACCCATGTGGTGTGGGTAAGCGACAGGCACATGAACATCACCAAGGGGATTCGAGCGAGTTACGACTTCGCAAAGCATGGCCGCTGCACTTACCATCTATTTCAGAATGTGAAGGCATATCACAAGGCGGGTGGGCTACAAAAACTGTTCTTTCTAATGGAAAACGCGTACACTGTTGCGGAGTTCAATGAGCACTTCGATGCATTCAGAGAGAAGTCGCCCACTAGTGTTGAGTACATTAAGCTGGCCGGGTTCTCCAATTGGGCCTGGGCATTCTATCCTGCCAATCGGTTCAACGTCACCACCACAAACCATGCCGAGTGATTGAACTCGGTATTCCTTGAACCTCGTGACCTGCCCGTCACCTCCCCGATGGATAGCATACTCGAAAAAGTGGGTGAGTGGTTCATGAAGCACCGGGAGCTAAGTTCAAATCCCAACAAGGTTGTGACGGACCATGTGGACACCGTTTTGAGGAAAAATGTCATGCAGGCTATGTCTTCAGGTTAAGACTTTGAGCGAACACGAGTATGACGTCCGTAAAGGGATGTCCGCCTGGCTGGTCAACCTTTCTGCTCGGAGTTGTACATGTAAGCAATTTGAAATTGACCAGATTCCATGTGCACATGCCCTCGCTGCGGCCAAGGTACGTCGGATCGACCCATACTCCCTCGTCCATCCTCTATAAATGGCTGAGGCTTTGCGCGCGTGCTACGTCAATGTCGTCTACCTAGTGCCACCTCGTGACACATGGGCGGTGCCTCCCGAAATAGCTGTGAGGATTTGCTTGCCGCCGTTGGTTAAGCGTGCGCCGGGAAGGCCGAAGACGAAGCGCTATCCGTCGAAAGGCGAGGCCGGGGGGGGGCAAAGCGTCGTCGACATTAGTGTGGTTTGGTGGACGCTCGGGGTAGCTGACGGAGTTATTTTGGGCAGTGATCGCCGTCGACATGAGGGTAGTTTTTGCCATGTGTCTAATATTATGGATGGTCTAAGTCGTAGTCGCGCCTTTGCAGTTTTTTCCACGTGTCTCATACTATCGGGTTATTAGTGGGCTAATTGTAATGGATACTTGTCATGGATGTCATGTTTTGGCCACAGTGACATGAATTATTGGATCTATTAAGTATTTCTCATGTCGTCTTACCACTATCTTATTTGTATCTACCAAATAGTTTCTACTTAGCCTACCATTAATCTTATGTTATCTTACCAATTCCTTCTCAACATATGATGCATTTGACAACCTACCAATATTCGGTTTCTATCTTGCCAATAGTGCCTTGGTATCTGCCCAATAGTTTCGTATAATCTTACGAATTATAACATTCATGCAAACATAAACTTAGCACAAAAAAAAAAGAATCATCCGTGTGTGTAAGCATAAACAAATTTATGTGAACCATAAATACTAGTTTAAACCATTACAATCACAACACATTAAAACCGTTAACAAAAGACATTACAACCAACAACATAAGTTTTCAAACTAACATAAGTTTTCACACCACCGAAGTTTCCAAACAAACAACATCACAATCCAACCACATAGAAAACCAGGAGATAATGTCTTCACAAACCGAAAGCCAAATACGACGGACGACCATAGGTTGGGGAGAGACCTACAAAGCGTGGCGCTGTATGGAGAGGCCCAAGTATTGGCGGTAGGGGGCAATATAATTGTCGTTGACGGTCTCGAATGTTTGTACGCCTTCTGCCACCAGCTGCAAACCCTGATCACGTATGCTCCACAATCACCACTGCACAAGAAAAAATTAACAAACAACATCAATTATTTACATCTTACCATTTCCATCATTTAATCTTACCAATGGTTGGAATCTATCATACCATGAGGCGGCTTATATCTTACCAATATTAGTAGAAGTACATAACCCACGAGTTAAGAGACACTTACGAGGTTTCGTTCCTGGGGATCTTGACTGTTCAAGAAATGGTGAAGGGGTTGGGGACATCGACGGTGTGCCTAGCACGGAGCTCCACAGAAAATTGCATGACCACTGGGATCAACTTTGCAACGGGCTCGAGGTGGGTTTGCATCTCCTTGTCCTTGATTTGGTACCAGTCACTGTCCAGGACTTCGATGGTCCACTTGGCAAGGTTGATGACGAGGCCGATCCTGATACGTTTGGGATACCCGATCCTTCGCCTGTGGCTCAAGATCAAGAACCACGCCGTATATTTGCCCGATCTTGCAATGCTCTTCCGATATCTCCTGATTAACATTTGAATGAAACTAATTAAAACCAACCATTCTTAACTTAAGAAATAGGTAAACTAAAAGCTACGGCAAATCACTAATTTAATCTAAACTATATGAATTACTAACTAAAAGCTACAGGTTTATAACTTAAAGAAAATTCTAACAAAACTAAAGCTATGGAAAACTAATTAACTAACTGAAATTAACAAGTAACAGCACAAATAAACAAGGAAAGCGACAAGAGAGAAGCGGAGGACTGGTGCGCGCGAGAAGACCCGGACTGCGCCGAATCAAGAACGTCTCAGGGGACTTGCTCGTTGGGAACAAGGCCAGACGCGGAAGAAGGAGGTTGCCTGGTGTTCGCCGGAAGCAACCGGGGCCTGTGAAGCGGAGCGCGCACAAGAGCGAGGATGTCGGCGAAGAGCGCGCGCGAGCGAAGCAACGAGACAGCGAGGGTGCGCGAGCGGCTGGAACGCGCACGAGCGCAGGGGCGCGAGCGCCTAGCGCAGGAGACCGGACGCGCTTCCACCAAGTATCGAGCTTCCTTGTCACGACGGGTTGGCTATGGCTGTGTTTGATTAATATTTGATCAAGGTTGATCAAGGTCACGGAGATGGTGATTGAGTGCCGAAGGGGTATAGATCACAAGAGCGATAAGGCTTTTGGGATTGAAATCGAAGAACCTTTTAATCCATAAAGGGGTTCCTCAATTCTATTCAATCTGATTAATTCAAAGTGCATAAACATGAATATATAGTAAAACTACGGAAGATCTTACCAATCCTTCCTTGCAAAGGAAAGGGGTTTGGATAGATCTATTATATCTAGAGATAAATAAAATAAATCTAAGATAAATAAAATCCTAATAAGATAAATGTTTTCATAACTTGGTGGCCAAGGATTATATCTAGAAGAGATATAATTAACTTCCACCTTATTTATCTAAATTGCATAAAATAATAATTAATAAAATAATAAACTAATTTGAAGACTAGAACCGGCCCACACATTCAAGCTACTCGACATGGGCCTCAAGAGCACTCGACATGGGCCAAGTCCCACTCGATATACATCTTGAATCTTCTTCCATGGTGGCACCTTCTTCTTCCTCTTGAGGACGAGACTCTTTGCCATCAGTGGCCCTCGAATCGGTCTTGAGAGCTCGCCTGGATCAAGATCATTATTGGACCCACAGAAGGTCATCTTGATCCGCATCAGATCCAGTGCTTGACCTTGTAATTCCAAGGCGCTAAGATCTTTGCGTTCGCCACCGACCATGTCCTGTCGTAGTTGTCTGGAAGTGTCCCCGCAAAGTACTTCAGCAGCGCCTTCGACACATTGCGATTTGTAATGCGGCTCACATCGCCGCTCACTGCGTCCAACTGCTTCACCACTACGTCCTGCCAGTAGGGGTCGAGCACGACGACCCCCGACTTCTTGTCACCCTTCCAGGCGTCCAATGCCTTCCGTACCAGGACCAGGGATTGCTGGATGTGCTGCGTTAAGGGGTACGTTCCAAATTCCCATCAGCTCTGATCCCATGACGTAAGTGAATAAGGAAACATGTGGAAGAGGACAAAAGTTTGCGTACTGACGGAGGGGAAACCTGTCGTTGATTCCGCCAAAGAAAACTCAAACCTATAGCAAGTATAGCAATAAGCAAGAGGTCGATCCACAGGGAAAATTATAACTCAAGTATGATTTTAATGCCAAGTAAGTAACCAAAAGGGGGGTTTTTAGTGTGAAAATTTTGCCTTTTATCAAAGCAAAGTAACGAAAGCAGAGTAAGTGAATTTGTTTTAGACAAGTGAGAGAAGCAATTCTACCTACAATTTTCCACTTTATTGGATTGAAGCGATCCTTGTAACTTCTTCTCGTCCTATTAAGTTTCCTATGAATGCCCTTGTCCCGACCTAATATAGTTACTAGTCCAATCAGTCCTAGAAACCCTTATCAATCGAACAGTCCCTAAAGAAGGATTTAACCCAATTGATAGTAAGTTCAGAGATTAGCCAAGGTATTTGCAGTCCCTAAAGAGGGATTTAACAACACATTCAACTTCCTACTCATTCAATTAGTTCAATCAGCCCTAAAGGAACAAGTTTGCTACTTAGGTTAAGGTTCACAATCAGGAATCTACAAAACCTTAGCAATTGAATTGATTCTAACTAGTTGCGCAGGCTAGATAGAATAAAACAATAGACAATCAAGCACAAGGAAGTCGAAGCATTCAAATATAGGAAATAAGAACGAGAATTAGAAACTCACAATCAATCCAAATAAAGCTTCAAATTGCAGGCAGAATCGATGAGTTTAGTTCCTCATGGAAGACATTGCTCAAATTCTCTAAAGTGTCTAATGGAAGTAAGAATAGAAGTAAGTGAAGAATAACATAAAAGTGGCCTAATAAACATCCAAGTCGGCCCCCAAAACAAAGTAACATCTATGGTTTTTAAAAGTATTCAAAACGCTGCGCATATGCGCTGACGACCCGTGTTGCGGGCGCCGCAAAGTTGCTGCGCCCACCGCACCCTGAAAGTCCGAGATCCCCGCTGCAGCGGCCTGTGCTGCGCCCGCCGCAAGGTTGCGGCGCCCGCGGCAAAATGTTTTGCCGTGACTTCTTGTATTCCTTTGCGGGTTTCTCCTCTTGTCTTGCATCTTTCCTCCCTTGTTCCTTCCCATGTTTCTCGTGTTCCTCTTCGAGATATTGCATCTCCCAAATGTGTTCCGATTCAATCTGCGAGATAAACACAAAATTGCGCAGAATCCGAACTCTTCTAAAATAATCACAAGATGCAATTTAGCAACAAAGTATGAAAGAAATGCAACCTAACTAAACTAAATATATCTATAATGCCTATCTAAAATATGCATTATCACGTACCTCGGTGGATATCCATACGCCGGGGGAGATGAGGTTGTTGAAGAAGTCCTTGTTCAATTGGGTCCCATCTGAGCCCTTCACCTGCGTCGGGAACTTCTCCATCCACGCCAAGAAGTTGTCTCTCCGTGCACACGTGACCATCCCCTCCACGGCTGCGTCGGTGGCTGGACCCGTTGCCTTTGCGCCCTTCTTGGCTCTCTTCGAGGGTTGAGTGACCACGCAGTCCCCTAATCCGGCTGGTACCTTCCTATCCCGCTTACTCTCCTCGGCTCCAGCTTAATCTCCTAACAATCAAACACACCCCCGAGTTAGTTTCAAACAGCTGTCAATGTCCTACCAAACAGCTTAAAATATCATACCAACAGGGTAAATATATCCTACCAAACTAGGTAATTTTATCTTACCAAAAGAGCTGACTCTAGTATCCTACGAAACAGCTACATATATCTTACCAAAAAGGGCAACCTATCCTACCAGCAAGCAAGGCTTACCTTTTCCTCCCCAGCCTCTTCATCAGATTCATCCTTCGAACCCTCCCTCGCAGGTTGTTTTCTAGCCTCCTTGCCCTTCACGTCCCCCTTGTTACTCTGATCCTCAGCCTTAACCACCTTTTCTCCCCGGTCCTTGTCCTGGTCACCCTCCTTTGCCTCCTCCTCAACCTTGCCCTTAACCTCGTCAATAGTGCACATGCCCTGCCCCTTAAGATCAGAGTTCATCTCTTCTTTCTCCACCGTGTTTTCCTCAACGTTCTCTCCCTGCTTGCCCGGCCCCTTGTCATCAGCATTCAGCTCTTCCTTCTCTTCCGCCTTGTCCTCAACATTGTCACCGTCCTTGTCAACCAGATCCTCCTCAACCCTGTCAAAATCTTTCTCAACATCCTTCTCAACAACATCGTCATCTAAAGACACGTACTACTGTAAGGAGATGCAGTCATTGAGTTGCATATTATGGGGAATCCAACACATTAACACTATCCTACCATTTGCACATATATGTCATACCATTTCGCTTATTATGGTATACCAACACATAAACACTATCCTATCAACTGCATATATGGTGGAAAAAGAAGCACATACCTTTCCCTTGTCGGTCCTCTCAGATAAAGCCTTCTTGCAATCTCTAGAAACTTCACTGATTCTCTCCTCGAGCACCCTGAATCTGGTCCCCATTTCGACCATCGTGCCCCTGCAGAGAGCCTCAAGCTTTTCCACAATCCGAGCCTCCAAACCGATGCTCGACGCGTCTGACCCGGACTGGGTCCAGCAGTGGCATCCTCTTGTCGTCGCTTCTCTCTCGGGGCCCTCGTGTCCTCGCCCACAATCTCATCAAAGAAGACGTTTGGAGAGTCTTTCTTGTACGACGATTGCGGGTAGGCATCTTTCTCCTTGTGGGTTGGGTGCAAGATGGGCTTTGGCTTCACGAGGCACACGTGTTCATCTATGACGTCGTCGGCAAGGGCGTCAAGGTTCATGAACGACTTCACGTTCTCATATCGGATGTGGGAGTTTGGGGTTTCCCATCTCAGACACCTCGGGATGATGGTGTCGTCGATGCTACGCCCGAAATGATTCCCAATCTCTGGAAAGCACTCATACACCCACATTTGCAGACACATTTGGGTAAGCTATTATTAGACAGTTTGCATGACAACTTCATAGATTTGGTAAGATAGAAATACACAGTTTGCAGGTCAACTTGATAGATTTGGTAAGATAGAAATAGACTATTGGCATGATATAATTGCCTATTTGGTATCCCACACAGTCACACATAATCTAAAATGGCAAAGGTTTTGACCTCTTTTCAGAACTTGACTAACCTGGAAGGCCATGGGGAACCCGTATAGCGCGTACGTTGACCTATCTTTCAGGTGAGCTTTTGCAGCCACCAAGTCCTTCAAAGTCCCGAACAGGCTCTCGTGTAGTCTCTCGTACACCAGTCGGCCCCAAGGGAATTCTAGAAACCGCGTCGTGTCCTCCAACAGCAGCTTAACCACCCACCCTCTAATTTGTGTCTTCTTCTCCAAGCCAAAAAGAATGCCTTCCACACTGACTAGGAGGGCAAGCTTGTACTTTTTCATTAGGGAGCCCGAGTCCGTCTATTTTTCGTGCTCCTAAGCTCTCTCGGCATCCTTCAGACTTACCTTCTCTTTCTCAAACAACTGGTATATGGCGTCCTTGTGATCCCCCTCCATCACATCCCTAGGGGGTGGTGCACAGTTTAGCCCCGTTATCAACACAAACTCGTGAAGCGAGAATCGCACGTGATGCCCCTGGATGGAGTACCACGTCTCGTGTTACTTCCTGGTCTTAAGCTGCCACAGGAGGCAAAAGTGCACCAGCTGTGCGGCGAACTTTGTTCCTCGACCCCATCTTCACTATGCCTCCAAATTGGCTCTTCGTGAGGGCCTTCACATCATCATGGTCGATGGCTAAGTCAAGTCCATCCAAGAGGTCAAAACTGGCATGTGATAACGCCCTGTCGCTGAAGTGGTCCTTCTCCGCCACATCCAACACAGCCTGCAACACATGTAAGACTCTTAGGTTCCAAATTTTTTTCCCAAGCATTACTACCAAAACAAGGGAACTATCTCAGTTTCCTTACCCCCTGGCTGCTTGGTCCTGCCTTTACTTTCCTCTTGCCGACCTTTGTCATTTTTTATGGTTAGTGCACAAAGGGTACCTGCAACACAATCACCACACACATGCATTCAGACATTCAGATCACCTAATCAGTCATACCAACAATGTAAATGTATCCTACCAATAGAATATTATTTTCCTACCAACTCTGCTATCCTTTTCTGTCCTACCATTTTCGAATTTCATACAAGTTTGATTCATTTTATCTCTTTTCCAACCCAAGAGATAGCCAAAGTAATTCACCAACACCAACACCAATTAACCAACAATTCATCATACATATAGGCATTTAATCAAAGTGGAAGTATACTCTCACACATTAAGTTTCAAACATATGGTCAAACACCTACTCTGTCATACCAACATGTCTTACTTGTTTTCTTCATTTTACCTCTTTCCCAACACATCATATAGGCAAGGAGATTAACCAAAACCAAATCACCATTTATTCATCATATTTTTAGGCATTTCATCAAACACTTGGTGGGCACTTACGGTTTCAACACTAAAAAACCAATCAACCAAAAATTCCTTCACCCCACTCGGCATACCAGATGTTCAAATTTATCCTGCCAATTTCTTTACCCGGTCCTACGAAATATGCTACCACAATTTCAGACACAACCTTCGATAATCTGTCCTACCACATGTGCACATATACACTACCGATTACCCCCAATCTTGTGGATTCCCTACCCATCCGACCCCCTCCTCGCCCTTTTGTCCCCAATTTCTTACCCAACATCACCTAACCCTTACCCATCCTTTTCCCGACACCCACAAACCCTAATCGCACCCACCTCCCCAAAATTGACTCACAATGGCACCCCTAACCCCTCCTACTTCATTCCTCTACTGGTAGGCATCTACAATGGCACCTCGATGTCTCAATTTCTTCACAAAACCGCAGGTAACCGCACCCCCATTACCCCAAATTCGCAACTCAAACAAAAACTCCACGGTTGCTTACCTTCGTCTTCGTCTTCAACCTTTTCCTTCCTCCTTGGCGGTGACTGATGACCCTTCTTCTTCAACCAGTTCTTCCTCCTGTCACTCCTCCTTTCTGGTTTTTCGTCTCTCTCTGTCTGTCTCTTTAAGCAAAAAAAATTACAACCGTCTCTCTCCCTCCCTCCTCGTTTTATTTTCAAAAATCTCGCACCCTCTACAGCCGGTTACAAACAGTTCCAAAATACCGACAAGTATATTTGCTTGGGGGTAGAGAGGTTATTTTGGGCCAATTTTTTGGCTTGTGGTCTATTTGTGCAATTAGGCCCAAAAATTGGTTTAGTTACTACCCTTTCCTCTATTATTTATAAACGAAATAGTGCGAACTATATATATAACAAAAAAACGACATTAATTAAATAAACAAAAGGACGTTACAACAAAGACAATACATAAACTTTAGAATTTTGTCAATAACATAACATAATTCGGAAAGCGAAAAATACTAATTGCATCCACGATTGCCCCCAAATTTTTGCCAAATATGTTCCTTCAAGTCTTCCCTAAGCCAACGGTGTGTAACACTATCGCAAAATTTGTTGCCTCCTCTTGATATACTTGCGCATAGCCTCCGGTGTCGAGGTCGACCATGTCCCATGTGGAGTTGTCTGCCGGGACTGGTTCACCACTTATTCCTTCGTCAAATTGCGGAATTTTGTAACCATGATGAGTATAATATTCTCGCTCATCTTCCACAATCATATTGTGCAAAATGATGCATGCTCTCATTATCTTCCCGAGCAACTCTGGATCCCAAGATATTGTAGGGTTCCGAACTATTGCGAAACGAACTTGCAACACACCAAAGGCCATTTCCACATCTTTGCCAACAGAAGCCTGGTGTTGGGCGAATAACTTCCTCTTCCTTCCATGGGGAGACTTTGGAGATTTCACAAATGTAGCCCATTCCGGATATATCCCATCAGTAAGGTAATACCTCATGGTGTACCCGTGTCCCCCAACAGTGAAATTAACATTTGGAGCTTGACCTGGTAAAATATCATCAAACACATGGGATCGATCAAGAACGTTAAGATCATTATTTGTACCTGGGACTCCGAAAAAAGCATGTCGGATCCATAGGTCGTAGGATGCAACTGCCTCGAGTATGATTGTCGGGTGATCATGATCTCCACGGGCAAATTGACCTTTCTGGGCAGTTGGACAGTTCTTCCATGCCCAATGCATACAATCAATGCTTCCTAACATCCCAGGAAAGTCACGAGACTCCCCTACGCTTAGAAGTCGTTGGATGTCGGCGACATTCGGACGTCAAAGATACTCCTCTCCGAACAAGTTGCAAATTCAGTCAACAAAATGTGATAAGCACAATCTTGCAGTGCCCCCTGATAATCGTAGATACTCATCACAAGCATCGGCGGCAAACCCATAGGATAAAATGCAAATTGCACGTGTCACTTTCTGCGGAGTGGAGATGCCCATCCTGCCTGTGCAATCTGGGTGTTGTTGAAAGTATTGTACTTCTGACTCCAATTGATGAAGAATGCGATTAAAAACCCCCTGACTCATTCGAAACCTGCGACGGAAGACCTCATATGGGTATGTTGTAACCTCCGCAAAGTAATCTCCAGACAAATGGGCATGGCCTCTCTCCCTTCATCGCTCAATGTTGGTGCGGCGACGCCTAGTTTGCGAACTTTCAGATGGTTGGTACGCTTGTTGCTTCACAATAGTTGCAGCTTCTCATTCATGAAGGATAGCTTGAAGCTCAGCTACGCCATCATCAGAGCTACTACTTAATAGAAAAGGGTTAGTGTTTGAGGAATTCGATTCGGAATCATACATTGTGAGAGATTGTGAGAGGCAAATGTTTGTTGTGATGTTTCTTAAAGGCTACAATGTCATCTTATATAGCAATCCAACACTCACATGCAAGCTTCCTATGTAAGATTCTCTGGCAGAAAATCAACTTTGGTATTATACAAATAAACTTTGTGATGTTTCTATTGTGTATTTTTTTGTTTTAGAAAATCAACTTTGGTATTATCCAAATACAAATTCATAAAAATTTAGCCAAAATTATAAGGAAATTTGGACTGGTTAAATTTTTAATTGTAGTTCCGTACCTGACGGGTGTTAAGTAATATTAGGCATTTAATAATTGTATTGAAAGTTGTAATCTTTAGAACTTAGAAGGTGGGTACGTTAGAGCATCCGCATCCATGCGGGTTTCTACGGTTTCTTAATCATTTTTTATCACTTTCTCTCTCCTTAAAAAACTCAACTTATTTTTACACCCACATCCATACTACCTATTAAAAACCCTTCAACACCTATATTTAAAAAAAATAAAGAAAAAGAATTAGGCCACATTTAATGCATACTCCATCTTTCCTCTAAATTGGATCCCAGATTGATCTCTCTCTCTCACACTCTCTCTCCTCTCACCCCACCTTTACAGTTTTTTGGGTTTTTAGGGGAGTTGCTTGGGAAGAAACTATCTACATCATTTCTTATTTTCTCTCTCCCTATCTCCTATTATTAAATTAATTTTTCACTTAAAAACTCTCTTAAAAACCCTCAATGTGGATGGACTTATTGTCCTGAAATGAATTTGAAAGCTTCTAGTAAATTTTAACCTTTTCTTATCTTTAGGTATTGTTTTTGTGTTTTTCTTAGGTGAAGACAAGACAAGTTGAACAACCATCTTGCTAGAGGGGATTTGGCTCCCCTCAAGTACTTTAGGGTGAAGTTCAACAAATCCTAACCATTCAAAAATGGGTGTGGGGTAAAGATTACCCCCTCCTATGAGCCCCACCCCCAGCCTAATTAATTTTTTATTTTTCTAAAATTAAAATTTGTGAGGAGAAAACCAAATTGATGGTACAGTACTGCACCGAAATCAAACCCTGCTAGAAGCGATCATTTTTCGTATTGTTGCCATTTTTTATTTTATTTTTTGTATTCAAAACAGATTTAAAATAAATTCAGTACCATGCAAAGGAGCACAAAATTACAATCATGTTATAAAGTGATAATTAATTTTATTTTAAAGAAGTAATGTAAACAACAATCATTTCAATCATTTTGTTTAGGGTAAATTGCAGAAAATCACCTTTAAATAGGGTGTGATGCAGAACGGAAGTCTAAAATCCCGCAAGCACGAGATTTGTAAGGGAGGCTTCACAAGCGACGAAATCCTAGAACCGATAAACTGGAATCCACCAGAAAAAGAAGAGATTTCTCTGAATAATTGAAAAACAGAATAACTGAATAATCATCCTCAGGGCTACAGGTTATTAAATAAGAAAGGCGGAAATAAACCCTAGTTACCAAACGAATAAAATAAAATAACGAATATTACTGAAATTGCCGAAAAACATAAAAGTCTAATTTTAAGCCCTGAAACGGTCTCGGATGCCCTAAAAAGGCCATACATCACAACTAAGCTGAGTGTTTGAACCGTGACGCGATTCCCTATCCGGAAAGGTATCATAATAAGGAATCGGACACCGGGCGCTCGAAATCACTGTTGCCGATACCGCACCTTCTTCCGATCAAGGTCTTCCTCTATTTGCACAACCAGACGATCTACATCAAGGTGTTTTGCGTGAAACCACCCCTTAAAACAAAAATTGTAGAAAACCACCCTTTAAAATCATTTTCTTTGCAAAGTCACACCCATCACCTAATTTCCGTTAATTGAATATTAAAGTGCGTGAAAAATCAATTATATCCGTTATTTTTATTATTATTTTACTTTATCCCATCGATATTAATTAATTTTTACCTTTTTAACATGCTTTTTCAAAAGTAATTTTTTTTTATAAAATATCTTTTTTTTATATATAAGTTCACACTTATTAGTAAAAACACTATAAAAATAGATATAATTGATGTTTTATATATTTTAAAAAGTGTATATTACTAAAGGGATTCTTGAAGAAAATAAAATTTTGAAAAATGATATTTCATATAGTTTTTATTATTCTAAAAGTATATTCACTATTCCACATACATTTTTAAAATAATAAAAATTATATGAAACATTATTTTTTAAAAATATTTATTTTCTTCAAGTATCCCTATTATTACGCATTTTTTTATATGTATAAAACATAAATTACACAATAATTTTTTATAGAGTTTTTTTGTAAGTATGAAATTATTATTTTTTAAAACAATTTTTTTTGATACTACGTATTTTATAGTGTTTTTTGCTTTTGAAAAAATGTCAAAAACAGTTAAATATCAACTAATACCAACTAAATTGAGTAAACTAATAATAAAAATAAGGGGTATGATTGAATTTCTACACACTTTAACATTTAATTAACGAAAATTTGGTGATGTGTGTGACTTTGCAACGAAAACTGTTTTAACGAGTGTTTTTCTGCAATTTTTATTTTAAGGGGTGGTTTTTCGCAAAATGTCCTATTTAAAGGATGATTTTCTGCAGTTTTGCCTTTTGTTTATATAGTCACTTTAACAAGCATAAAAAATACAGTAAAAGGGAACGAAAAAACAAAAGTAGGTCAGTGTTAATTTGACTGTTCACTAGGCCCAATAAATTTTGGCCCAATAAAATCATAACCTCCTTTAATTTGGTAAATAAAGAGGTCATCCATGTTGGAATTAGGGACCTTTGGGTACTACCTGCGAGTCCTTTCCGATTGAATCATTCTAAAATATTTTATAAAACCATAACCTCAGTGTGAACTATGAAGGGATGAACTATAAGGGTAAACTACAGAAAACCACCCCTTAAATAGGGTATATTGCTCAAAATCACCACTTAAAATCAATATTATAGAAAACCACCATTTATATAGCTTTTGTTTGCCAAAAACCACCCTATCTCTGATTTCGTTAAGTTTCGGAGGGAAAAAATTGGTAAATTACCAAAATATACTTATTATATGGAGAGGCGATATTGAAGGGGATCTCGCATAGGAGTTGTGGAAATATTTAGGCATGAATTGAAGGGGGGCTATTATAGAACCATAAGATATGTTGAATAATATATTTCAATTAACAAAGTGTGTGTAGAGTTGTACATATGTAAGAAAGATAAATGGAGAGTGAGTGTGGTGCCAAGAAAATGATATGTATAGGGGAAACTTTGGTTTTTTCAACGAAACTCTAAAAGCAAATAGAAGCGGGGTGGTCTATGGTAAATAAAAACTATGTAAAGGATGGTTTTCTGGAATATTAATTTTAAGGGGTGATTTTAAATAATATATTGTACCTTATTTAAAAGGTGATTTTATGCCGATTACCCAAACTATAAAGAGTAAAAAAAGAGACATAAAAAACCCCGTATAGAGGAGAACGCGCTGGTCCTTCGGGGCCACGCGCCCCCAACCAGTCTTCTTCAACCTCCAATTCGATGCAAATCCCCCTCCTCGGCCGTCTTGACTGACCTCCTCGCCTCCTTTCGGACTAGCTTCCAACCGATTGTGGTCTCTGACTACCGCCAGCTGTGTTTCTGGTTCGTTTTGGGTTGAGTTTTGTAACCCTAATTCGCACCCTCCATCCCTATTTCACCTTCTTCCTCCTCAAATTGGTCGGGGATTCAGTTTGCTCTTGGGTTCCTAGCCACTGTACACACGGTTTATGTCTCCTTTGTCGTTCCTGGGTGGTCGTCGGTTGCGTGGGTGTCCGCCTCCTCCTGGTGCGTTCGTCCGCCTTCCGAATACGAGTCTCTCTAAATTGTTCCAATCGTCATCTCCTTCACCCTCGGCCTCTGGCCTGCCACCGTGGCTCTTGTCCGGCTACGGGCTCGTTGGTCTTCCCTGGTGGCAGTCGTCGGCGCAGGATGTCGATCTCGTGCTGGCTGTTTGGCCTTCCTTGGCGTGCAGCAGCGCTCTCCTCTCTCCCTTGGTCCTTCGGGCCCAAGCTTCGGGTCCTTAGGGCCCAAGGATGAGGTTTTGTAAAAAAAAAAAAAAAAAAAATCGAAAGGGTCTTGTTTAAATCCCTCCCGAAAAGCCATGTAAACTCACCCATTAGGGTATTGACAATCTCCCGAAAGGGTTCTCTAGTGCGTTTTTTACAGGGTGGCTCTCGACGACGTTTCCGACTGTTCTGACGGTCCTAGTCTGAGTTGGGATTCTGGCGTCCGGTGTCGGGTCTGGCTGGGGTCGTGGCGGTGTGCATTGTGGCGAATCCATATTCCGGAAATTTCCTTGGAGGTTCGTCTTCATCGTCCACAGGAGGGACTCCTGATGTACCGCTGGCCAGCGGTGTCGTCGTTTGGTGGCGCTTGGCTCCGGAGTTTGTCGGTGTTGTTCTCAGCTTTTGTTGGTTAGGTTCGTCTTGTTCGGCTGGAGTTGTTTGTTTGTCGTTTTGTGTTGCACCGTTTATTTTAAATTGTATCTTAGACGGTTCGCCGTCTGCCGACTATGTCGGCCTCTCGATGAGCCAGGTTTGTCTGGCCATCGAATTTTTACCTAATCAAAAAAAAAAAAAAAAAAAAGAGTAAAAAAAGGTGTTCGACGAAAAGAAAGCACAAACACGTTACACGTCAAATGTCCGGCCAGTCGGCCACAACGGCCAGGCCACAGGCCCACAGCCACAAAGTGCTTTGGTCTTTATCATAAGGTGCATTTGGCACATTACTTTTCCTTCTAAAATTAAACCTCATTCTAAATGGTAACAGTTGACCATCTGGAGCTGAAGATGAGCTTGACTGATATTCAATACAACACAGTTTGTTTTCTTCCTCCAATTTCTGCATCAATGGAGGTTTCTTTGTTTTGTTCATCCACACAAAACTGACATGGTATCAGAGCACGTCTCTTATTCTTGATTGTTTTTCGCTTCCGCACATTCAAATTCTTCAACAAATTCGTTTTCCACACTTCGTCTTCCATGGCTAATGAAGACAGAGTTAATGCTTCAGATCCGCTTTATCTCCATCCCAGTGACCATCCCGGAGCGACGCTGGTTACACAGACATTCGAAGGGAAGAACTTCGGAGAATGGAGAAGAGATATGCATATGTCTCTCTCGGCGAAGAACAAGCTTTGCTTCGTGAATGGAGTTTATCCAGTACCGCCGTCCACATCACCAAATTATGCTCATTGGGAGAGATGCAATGACATGATCATGTCATGGATAATCAACACCTTGAGCGCAGAAATCAGAAGCAATGTGATATACTCTGATACAGCAAAGGAGATCTGGGAGAATTTGGAATCAAGATTTGGCAAAGCATCTGGATCGCAGGTGTATTCGCTTAAGAAAGAAATCAACACAATTGCTCAAGGTACGTCGTCGATCTCATCCTATTTCACAAAGATCAAGTCACTCTGGGACCAGCTTCGCTGTTTTCAGAGACTTCCTCATTGTTCTTGCGGTGCAATGGCTGAAATCACTCAATATGATGAGGATCAAAGGGTTTATCAGTTGCTGCTCGGTTTGAATGAAAGCTATAAAACGGTTCGAGGAAATATCTTGATGATGAGGCCTTTACCTACTGTTGATGATGTCTATTCCCTGTTGATTGAGGAGGAAAGGCAGAGAGAGGTGAAGACTACTGGAAGCACGAACAGCGACATGGCTTCTTTTCATGTGCAGTCAAAGAAATCGGCTCCAACTCAGAGTCAAGCCCCGAATCAGACACAGAAACCTGATTCTCGCAGCAAGAATCAGGATCAGCAGTCTAAGAAGTCTCTTTTTTGCACTAATTGCAAAAAGACAAACCACAATGTGGACAGATGTTACTTCATTATTGGATTTCCTCCAAACTAAAGGGAGGACAAATCAAAGAAATTTGCAGGAAATGTTGCTGAAGGGGAGTGCAAAGTGCCTGACTTCACCATCGATCAGTACAAACAACTCATGGAATTGCTGAAGGTTCGCGATGGAGAAAAGAACATCACTACATTGGGAGATAACTTTGCTGGTTTTGCAGGTAAAGATTTATTTACAGTTGAGTCTGATCAGTTTTGGATTCTTGATAGTGGAGCAACAAATCATATGTGCTGTGACAGATCTATGCTTGATCCTTCTTCAATTGTTTCTCAATCATATTACATCATGTTGCCAAATGATCTGTCCTTGCAAGTAAAGTCTTATGGTGATGTTCAACTTTGTCCTCAAATAAGACTCAAAGGAGTCCTGTATGTGCCAGACTTTAAGTGCAATTTGTTGTCCATTGGAAGAATGGCTAAAGACATGTGGTGTAATGTTGTGTTTACACCAAATTTCTGCATGATGCAGGCAAGGCACATGAAGGATCCTCTGATCCTTGGTAAGTGCAAGAAGGGACTGTACTTGACAAAGGCTCGAGAATCTGGGGTTTTTGCAGCTCAAGCTAAAGTCACAGAAGAGGTTGCTGTTCAACACTACAATGCTTATTTTGGTTCTTCAAGTTCAAATAAAGTTCATGTAGATTTCAATAAAGCCTCTAAGTGTTCTACAGAATTATGGCACTTAAGGCTAGGTCATTTGCCCAAGTATAAGCTTCTCAGTTTACCTTTTGTTAAGGATGATAGCACACTTGTTGATCATTGTGAGATTTGTGCTAAAGCTAGGCAACACAAGCTTCCTTTTCCTAGTGGTACTATTGTTTCCACTAAGTCATTTCAGTTGGTCCACATTGATGTTTGGGGCCCTTTTCATGTTGCTACATACAATGGAAACAAGTATTTTGTTACTATTGTAGATGATTTCTCTCGTGCAACTTGGATTCATTTGATTCCTTCTAAAAGCAGTGCTACCACAGTCATTAAGAACTTTGTTTCTATGGTTGAGACTCAGTATGACAGCAAGGTTCAGGTTCTTCGTTCTGATAATGCCCAAGAGCTGGGTTTGAGTTCTGAATCTACAGATTTTCTTGCTCAGAAAGGCATCCTTCACCAAACATCCTGTGTAGCTACCCCTCAACGGAATGGGGTTGTTGAGAGGAAGCATAAACACATTCTAGAGGTTGCTAGAGCTTTGTTATTTCAGTCTCACTTACCTCTGAAATATTGGGGTGAATGTGCTCTCACTGCTGTCTACATCATCAACCGGCTTCCTAGTAAGGTTTTGAAAAACAAGAGTCCTTTTGAGGTGCTCCATGGTGCTGCTCCCTTGTTTGATCATTTCAAGGCTTTTGGTTGTTTATGTTTCATGTCTACCCTTGTTCAAGGAAGGCATAAGTTCCAGGCACGAGCAATCCCTTGTGTGTTCATTGGTTATCCATTTGGTAAGAAAGCTTACAAGGTTCTTTCTTTGGATAATCATTCAATTCATACCAGTAGAGATGTTGTGTTTCATGAGCATATTTTTCCTTATACACAACCATCCCCAAATTTCCCTTTATTTCCACCTCAACCTCCTTGCTTTGATGACATAAATCCACCATTACAACCTACTGCTTCTCATCATTCTCCTCATCATTCTCCCAATCCAATTCCACCCCCTAGAAGATCCACAAGAACTCATACTACTCCTGCCTATCTTCAAGACTATGTTTGCAGTCATGCCACTGCAATGTGTTGTCACACTCTTACATCCACCATTGATTTCCAAACCAAAAACACTTCTCCTTTTAAACCTACTACTGAACCTTCCTCTTATGCTCATGCCTGTCATTTTGAAGTTTGGCAAAAAGCCATGGAAGATGAATTTGCAGCTCTGGACAACAATCACACTTGGGATATTGTATCCCTCCCAAAAGGCAAGAAACCAATCAGTTGTAAATGGGTTTTCAAGGTGAAACACAAGGCTGATGGCTCCATAGAAAGGTACAAAGCACGGTTAGTAGTCAGGGGCTTCACACAAAAGGAAGGAATTGATTACACTGAAACCTTTTCTCCTGTTGTGAAACTGACAACAGTTCGAGCTCTTGTTTGAGTTGCTGTCAAAAATCAGTGGCCTATTATGCAATTAGATGTTAATAATGCTTTTCTCCATGGAGATTTGCATGAAGAGGTGTACATGAAAGCTCCTCAAGGTCTGCTAGTTGAGCATGGCAAGGTTTGCAGACTTCGAAAATCTCTTTATGGGCTTAAACAAGCTTCAAGGCAATGGTATGACAAACTTTCTCAGGCCCTTAAACATCGTCAGTATGTTCAATCACTCAATGATTATAGCCTGTTTGTTAAGAAGACTTCCACTCATTCTACATATGTTGCTATTTATGTTGATGATGTTATCATCACTGGTGATAATATTGCTGAGATGGAGACCTTAAAGGTTTTCTTACATGATACTTTCAAGATCAAAGATCTAGGCCAACTTCACTATTTCCTTGGCATTGAATTTATCTCTACAGCTGATGGCATGGTTATGAGCCAAAGGCAATTTATCAAAGACACTATTACTGAGTTTGATTGTGGCAATGCCTCACCAGCTATTAGTCCTATTGAACTCAATACCAAACTCCTCCACACAGACACGGATCTCCTTCCCAATCCTACTGTCTATCGGCAGCTTGTTGGTAAACTCAATTTCATTTCAAATACCCGTCCTGACATTGCCTTTACAGTCCAACACCTCAGCCAGTTTATGCAAAAACCTGCCCTTTGCCACATGAATGCCGCCACACGAACTCTTAGATACTTGAAGGGCACTATTGATCGGTCTTTATTGCTCACCAGCTCTTCTGCATCTGATCTACTGGCCTACTGTGACTCAGATTGGGCCTCATGTCCTCTAACTCGTAGGAGTGTTAGTGGATATGTGATATTCTTTGGTGGCAGCTTGATTTCTTGGAAATCTAAGAAACAGACAACAGTTTCATTGTCGTCTGCTGAAGCAGAATATCGTTCCTTAAGGCGTGTATGTTCTGAACTTGCCTGGCTCACTCGCCTATTGTCTGAATTGGGAATCACTTCAATCATGCCTATTCCAGTCAAATGTGATAATCAGGCTGCTATTCACATAGCTCGGAACCCGGTTTTTCACGAAAGAACCAAGCACATTGACTTGGATTGTCACTTTGTGAGAGAAAAGTTACTTGAAGGCCTTATTTCCTTGCATCATGTTCCAACAGATGATCAATTGGCAGATGTTCTTACCAAGTCCTTGCCTGGTTATCGCCTTTCTCCCATATTGGACAAGCTGGGAATGGTTTCACCCTTTCCACCTTGAGGGGGGGTGATGGAGCACACATACATGAAGCTTCACAGAAGCTCATCTTCAGCTCCAGATGGTCAACAGTGAAGGGAAGACTTTCAGTTGAGCGTCAATGGTCAAGATTAGAAGTTGAGTTTTGTAATAGGCTAAGATCTTGACACGTGTACAATTCATTTTGTATAAATACATTTCACTCTGTACACAGCTTGACTGATATTCAATACAACACAGTTTGTTTTCTTCCTCCAATTTCTGCATCAATGGAGGTTTCTTTGTTTTGTTCATCCACACAAAACTGACACTTCTACAGTAATTTTTGTTTTGTTTTGGAAAGGCCTTTTCTTAGCAAAGCGCATTTATCGTCAGGTCTGAGGTGGGACCACTGACCACTCTCCATTCCATCACCATTCACCAACAATTTTAATGTTCCACAAAAGGAAAATTCCGGAGCTAAGAAGGCACAGTCGAAGAAGAAGCCCAGTTGCAGATTTTGCAGTTCCATGGAGGGCGCTGCAGTTTACACAACAGTAGCTTGCAACTGAAAAATCTCCACTTCGCTCAAGCTCATACTGTCTCTCCGCCGATTACTCTCTTTCGCTTTCCCTTTGTCTCGATCGTGGTTTGTCTAAATCGCTATCTATGGGAAGATCTTCCCCTCTTTTCTGCTTCCTAGCTTTGCTTCTCGCTTGCGCTCTTCAATCTCAATCTCAAGTTGAAGCTGCTCTTGCTGGTCTTCATCTCTCTCCCCCTTCCTTTCCCTCTGTGCTTAATGCTTATCTATATCTCGTTGCTAAATTTGCTTGTTCTGATTTCGTTCGGTTGAAATTGACGGATTCAATTGTCAGGACCGTTGATCAAACGCTTTGCCTCCCTTCTCAAATGGACAACATATACTGCCTCTAAATCCACACAATCAGGTTAATATCTCTCCGATTGTGAGTCAGTGTAGACTTTTGTTTTTGTTTTGAAACCTAATTAGCTGGTTCTGATATGGACGAGCTGTTTAATATCGCATTGACTGTTTTGAGTATTTGCTATATCCGCTCAATTGAAACACGTTAATTTTTTTGCTGATGATGCTGCCACAGAGGGGAATGTGCTTCAATTTGAACATGGATACTTAGTAGAGACTGTTGTAGAGGGGAATGCCCTCGGAGTTGCGCCTTACTATATTCGTGTCTCTCAGGATGGGGAGCTCTTTGCTGTTGATGCTGACAACCACAACATTGTTAAAATCACACCTCCTCTCTCTCAATGTATGTTTCTTGGTTGTTCTTGTCTCTACTGCTGAGTTTTCTTGTATATTACTGCATTAGAGTTGTGATTTCTGGCATTTGACATTTTGATGACAGTGATTCTTGTGGGGGTATTGAATTTATTGCTCATTAATTGGGATTTTACTTGTTGCAGACAGTAGAGCTAGATTAGTAGCAGGATCGTTTCAGGGTAAGACTGGACATGTAGATGGAAAACCAAGTGATGCACGCTTTAATAGTCCAAGAGGAGTAACCATGGATGATAAAGGAAATATTTATGTTGCTGATACTGCAAATCTTGCCATCAGAAAGATTGGAGAGACAGGTTGGACTTTAGATAATTGTAGCCTTGGAATCTGATGGTAACCGATGTGCTTCATCTATACAAATGACCTTAAATTAGGAAATTCTTGCAGGAGTAACAACAATTGCTGGGGGTAAATCCAACATTGCAGGGTACAGAGATGGTCCAAGTGAGGATGCTCAGTTTTCAGTTGATTTTGATGTCATGTACATTCAGCCTACTTGCTCGTTGTTAGTTATTGACAGAGGAAATGCTGCACTGCGGCAAATTTCCCTTAACCAAGAGGACTGTGACTATCATAGCAGTTCAGTTTCAATATCAGGTAAGGAGGCATCTCCTATAGTCCTATGTGTTATCATGTAGTTCTCGATGATTCAGCATGTGTAGTTTTGCCAAACCCGGTCTTGTTATCACGTTGTTAGTTATTGACAGGAAATGCATGGATTTGCATATACATGAGAACATATCCAATTGTTTGGAACTTAAAGTAACATAAAATGAGCGCCTGCATTGAACAATTTTCGCTTTTTGTTTTGTATTACACACTAGGAAGTGGGAAAGGGAAAACTTGTGCCACTAGAGGTTGATTCTTGATGGTAAGCTTCAATGCATTCCTGATTCTTTAAACTGAAAATAACTGATAAGTAAGATAAGCCTTAGGCTTGAGTAAAATTTGACTGGTCGATATGTTGCAAGTGTATCAACAACAGAACAGGAATAATTACATTTCGTGACAAGCAAAATTAGAATCAGATGTTAATATGTAATAGCTTTGATAAGTATGAATGGTCCTATCGTATCAAAACGAATATAAAGACTGCTGTCTATATGATGCCTTGTCCTCAAGTTTGCTTTATAATTATACTTATTAACTAGGAATGTCCTCAAGTTTGCTTTATAATTATACTTATTAACTTGGAATGTCCTCAAGTTTGCTTTATAATTATACTTATTAACTTGGAATGTCCTCAAGTTTGCTTTATAATTATACTTATTAACTAGGAATGCCCTTGAGTATGTATTGAATGAAGAATGTTTTTTGGATTCTGCCTATGGATAAGTTGTTTAACAGCCAAAATTTCCCCTTTTTTTCTACGTCGTCGTCTACTCCCAGCTCACTTAAGGCCGCATTGAATCATTCATCTGCACTTGCTATTCAGATGTATTTTAAATTCATATCAAGCAATTGCATCAATAGATTTGCCTGAAAGTTTTGACAAAAACCTTTAGTTCAGTAACTGACTAACTGTACTGGTTATGGATATTTTAGTTTGTGGTAGAATTTGGATTGATCTTGTGCTGGTGTTTTTTTTTTTTTTTTTTTGCATTTGCAGATATTGTCATGGTCATTGGGGCGGTTGTGGTTGGATATATTTTTTGCCTCTTTCAGCAGGGACTAAACCCTTCTTTCCTTTCAACAGAAGTAAGTGTTTTTTATTTGTGCAAAATGTTTATTTTTTCCCTTATTCAAGTTGACCTCTTCCACCCTAGTGAAGCGATTTGACTTCTTTGTAGACGAAACTTATATAGCCCCTGTTCATTTATCTCATTATCTCCATTTGGTGAGATCATATCCTCTTCCCATAAATGTCAAGGGGTGGAGTTCTCGGATTTTCTATCAATCTACTGAATTTAGCATTCCCTCATAATAATCCACTCTCCTCCTGACATGCATCATAGATTAAACAATCAGGAACTGGCTTTCAAGAGCAGCCGAGAATGGAGAAATCAATGCCAGCTGTGGAGAGCGTAAAAGAGGAACCGGTTGCAGGATGGCCTTCTTTTGGACAGCTGATCGGTGATCTATCCAAATCCGCTTTAGAAGCAGTTGGTGCCATCTTCCTTAATTTCCTTCCCTCCCGTATCAGATCAGAGAGTCCGCGCAAAGGCCTGACCCCACTAAAAGACTCTCTCAGGATGCCTGAAGACGAACAAGCTCAGCTGCAATCAGCTAAGAAACAAATGGCCCCTGCCCCGCTATCAGAACCTCAGCAAGTTTATCCTCCAAACATCAGCGAAAACTATCCAGAGACGAAGCCTCCAAAAACAAGATCAGCTAGTTCGAAAGACCCATCTCTTCCAACCAAGCACAGATCCTCCAAACAACAAGAGTTTGCAGAATTCTACACATCTGCAGAAGCGCCTTCGCATGGTAGTCAGACGAGATCCAAGCCTCACAAAGAAAGGTCAAAGCATCACCGCCGGGAGAAAAGTGGGGAAGCGGCTTTCAAGGGATTTGCCCCGGACCCAAAACTGGTCGATACAAGAACAGTGAACTACGAAAATCCCAAGTTTGATCCTTACAAAATCCGCGCCAAGTATGGTTTGGAAAATCCACACCGCTTTTGAGCCGATCCTTGGGGATTTTGCTTGAGAAAGGTAAAAATCTTATGGTGTTTGATAAACTAGGTGGTGCATATGGAGTTTCTTCTCTGAATTGCTTGTATTACATACAATGCAAATCAATATTTTTGCCAAAATTTCATTCCTTAGATAAGCTGTTGTATTTTCAACTGAAGAACAAATCGAAACCTAGACTGGATTTTGGATCATCCAACAGATTGGCCTATGAATCATAACCGAGTTCCCCAAATCATAATCCAAAGAACCAACACACACTTGTTACAAAATAGTAATACAAACAAATTTATGATCGAGATCAACAATTCAACAATGTAAACTTTCAATTCAAAGTTTGCATTAAGATAGAAATTAACTAAGATAATCAATTATGTGGATGCTTTCACAACCTTAGCACCCCATGAATAACTAGTTTCAACTTCCAAGAGGAAGCTTATTCCAAACAACTAACCACGATATGTCTTAAAAGCATTAGCAAGCACTAGCTAGCTAACTCAGAAGGATAAAAGGCCCCAACGCAAGAACCACCAAGCAAACAACCACAGACTTCAATGTTGCCGAAGCCGGAAATCTCCCTTTATCTCTCCTCACTACCATCCCTTCGACGACGGGCTTACTCATCACCAAAGAGAATGCAACGAGCACTGCCTGTAACGCCATCTCATCCCAGTTCCCAACCACCACCATCCTCACCGATCCCCCGATGAAGCAGACCAAGTTCAAGATCACAACAAACCCAAGAGGAACCAGAAACATGTGTGACGTTTGGAAATCAAACAACCCTTGTTGATACATGTTGGCTTGATCCTCATCTACAATCTTGTTTGTGGGTATGAAGCTCGTCTTCTTAAGGTCTAATATCTTCATAACCGCGTCTATGGAACCATAAGTATAGCACGTCAGCATCTTCAATGCCCACATCCTTTGCTCGTTCCACCACGAAGGTATCGTTCCTCCTGTAGTCAGGGCTCCGTAGAGATTCTTCGAATGGGATGACAGGAATATCAGTGATGCCAAAACCGGGAATAATGAGCTTGAAACCTATCCAAATTATAACTTAGCTATGTCAATAGGTCACTTTTTTTACGCAGTGCAAATTTATAAGGAAAAAATAGGGTCACCTTAGGGTATATGGGGATGCCGTGCAAGAGACACAACTGAGGAATAATAGCCAAACACCAGTAGGATAAGCAATCAATTTGATAGATAACCAACCAAGCGGTGCAACAGCGATGAAGGAGGGACAATCGTCTTCTAGAAGGACCATAGACGAAAGGACAAAACCGTGACAGCCCAACTTCACAAAGGCCAACAGTCCACCTTGTATTTTGGATCAACAAGTCATTGAGATTTTTGGTCGAAGTGCCTAAGAATGAATCCCTTTGAGAGTCAAGATAAACCGACTTCCATCCTCTAATGTGAAGATTATAACCGGTGAAGTTGTCCTCAGCCACTGAGTAGTAGTAGAACCCCACCTGAGCAAGCAAGCAACCAACTAGAATAAGCCGAATTGCAGATTAATGATCGACTTGATCAATTCAATAAGAACAAATGCTACCCCGTCGCCCCATTTGGTTTCCTCGTCGTATGAGCAAGAGGCTACGAACTCAGCCTCTTGTAGAGTCCTTTGCTCTTTTATCTTTGTTTCCTTAGACATGGTATCTTGAGCTAGAGTACTTGTAATGAAGTCGTTCGAACGACCAAAAGCTTTTCTCAACTCCTCTAGATCAAGGCCTATAATGGAATACAAAGTATGTCATATATAAACATGTTGATGTGGTACTTGTATGATATTGAAACTTAGCACACGCGCGCACCCTCAACACCGTCGCTATATAATGCCTTCCTATTCACGTAAGCACCGGTTCCAAGCATGAACGGCCCCGTACCCAATCCATCAATGCCCCGTACTAGCTCCTGCAAATTATAAGTACACTCATTATAGTCATATACTACGTATAAGATCAATTGTGGATATATTAATTAGCTAGCTAGCCATTGAATTCGATCACCTTAAAAAACCATCTGAAGTCCATGTCATAGATCTCGTGTTTGCTAAGATTGTGAAACCTCTGAGGGAATTGAATGAAACCCAGAGACAGGGAGATCTCCTCGTCGAGGAAGAAACACATTGCTTGCTTGGCGGAAGTAGGATCGTTGCAGTACATGTCACAATCCAACATCAACACTACCGGAGAGTTGCTGAGCAAGCCAGACACCCTAGTCTACAATTCAGGAGATATATCACTAGTACAATTAGGAGCTATTGTATCGCTTAATTGCAGCGGTTAAACTATTGAAGCGGTTTTTTTGCAGCATCTACTATGGCAGTTTAGGCAACGATTTTGAGAATGTATTGTATAGTATGTTGTAATTATAGGATCTATTGTAGCGGTTTATATATAGATGTATACATACAAGGACGTTGAGGGCACCAGCTTTGAAGTGATGAGGGTAAGATGGTCTTTTTTCACGAGCAACGTATACGAGCAAAGGGATGTCACTGTAATCTGGATTGATTGTTGAAGCGTCTGTGCATTTGTAATCGATCACCTGCATATATATCGCCATTGGATAATAGTCAGATAATTAGTCTATTGTTATAATAATAATATTATTATTATTGTGTAATTTCTATATAAATGGTCCATTGAAATCCTAATAAATACATCAATTCCTTCTCTCTTATCTATGCATCTCTCTTTTTTTTAGATCCTTTCCAGTTCAAGTGGGTTTAGCCCACTCTACATCTGGATCGGGTTACTGTAGGCCCATTAAGGGGTTGACCCTCCCACTCACAAGATCTATGCATCTCTCTTATCTTCGGTCTATCACACGTTATCGACACGAGTTGCTCCAAGGATAAAAATGTATAATAACGATCAAAACGATCCCAATCATCTCTTCTCTTCTTTTATCCCTTCTCACCTACCTGGTTGCTTCTTCTATCCCTTCTCACCTACCTCGTTGATTCAACATGTTCCCTATACATGTACGATGATGGCTTTCGGTAAAACTTTAAAGCGCTGGAAAACGCTCTCTTTTAAGAGATTGGAAAAAACCCATTTTAGGGTTGAAACACCACCGCAAAATACCTCCTCGGAGGTCGGAAACCACCGTGAAATCACCCCATCTTCTCTCTTCTTTTTGTGGGCTTGAGAATACCCTCGAGGAAAAACCCCAAATCTTTTTTGATCTGGGTTTTAATCATTCGGTTAGTTCCGACTGAATCACGGGATGTCGATCTCGTTCTCCTCATCCCTGTTGTGTTCCGCTACTCCTTCGGACTGATTGGAATCAATCTTTGATTTCATAGTCGGATCTACCCTCGGTCATCTTCGTCCACACCCCCTCGGATCTTCTGCGATTCGGGGCCTTGGATCCCATCTCGGCCCAATCCTCTCCGTTCTCGGATCTATAGTTCCCTTGGCCTCCACATCTGGACCTCTTTCGTTTGGGATTAACCTCGTCGGGGTCATCGCCTCCTTCATCCTCCTCGGATGCGGAATTTCATCCCTCGGGCTCCCGATTCTCGCCATGGTTTATCCCCTGTCCAGTCTCGGTTGCGCTTGAGGAGCAACCCGTCCAGCCTGTCGTTCGCCGCCATAGTCGGTGTTCTGGCATGGCCGTTACAATCAACCCAACTCGCATCCGTTCCCCAATCTCCTGGTCGGCGGCGTGTGGTGCAGCTTCTGTTGCTGTGTTGCCATGGCGTTAACCCTCGTTGTTGTGCTGCAAGGTGGGCCTAAATTGGTGCTTTGGGCCTAAGGAATTTCCTTGGGCCCAAAGCAGCCCGAAACACCCCGAAAAAAACTGATAAAATATAAAATTAATCTGCTTATATATGTTTATATATAAATATATATAATTTTATACATATGATTTTAAAATCTCGTAAGGGTTCCAAACCTCGCTCGAAAGGGCGTATACCAAATCCCGCGAAGGGTTGGAAAATAATAATGCTCCCCGAATCGTCTTATTTGGTTCGGGGAATTCCATTCACATTTTCGACGGTGGATCGATCTTTCCTTTTTAGCCCATATTTTCTCCGTCTTCTGTTGGGTTGCAGTATTGGGCGTCCTGTTTGATCGACAACGGATCGTGGTGGTGTTCGTGGTCTTCGAAGATCCTTCATTTAGGTGGAGGCAACGTCGGCGATCCACACTTCCTCATGAGTCGCCCTTTCCGGATGGGGTACTGTCACGAGTCTTTGCACTCTCCCACGCTCTTGGCTCTCGTGGCGCGTCTTGGTTCTCGTTCGACTGTTTGTGTTATTGTGTTCTATTTGTATTTGACGGTTTTTCCGTCTGCCGACTTGTTCGGCCATCGAGTTTCAGGTATGCCTGAACTCGAATTTTTACCTAATAAAAAAAATGATGGCTTTCGGTAGTATATATCTTTTGACACACTTAATTGTTTCATTGTTCTTGATTTATTTTTTATATCCCTTATATAAACGAATTTCAATATATCTCTAAAGAGATTGGATCAATTAAATTTTTAAGATCCCCTGAAGAGGATAAACTAATTTTAATCCTTGAAGTGGTTAAATCAATCAAAACTAATTTCAATTCCTGAAGTTGTTGAATTAATCAAATTTGTAAAATCCGTAGGGTTAATTTCAATCCCTGAAGCGATTGAATATATCAATCTTTCGTATCCCTAAAGTGGAGATTGTTTGTTACTTACAATTTATCACTGAAGATGGATTTTTTTTATGCACGGTACTTTTAAACTTCACGGCATTTTTTTTATGGCAAAATCAATCATCAATCATCAATTATCTATTATCTATTATTAATATTACTAATTCTGCTAGCATTTTGTTGACGTGTCACACCCACAGTTAAAGTTGATTTTTTATTCAAATGAAAATTTCTTATTAGTCAATATTATTATGGAAATTTTAAAATATTTGTTTCCTATTTTAAATATGGCATGAATCCATTCCTTTTTTTTATTTGTCGGTTATATTGCCGTAAATATTGAGATATGTTTCCATTTTTTTTCCGATTGCAATATTCTCATAATTTGTCTACATACATTGAACTTAAATTTGAATCTTGATATATATTTTTTTTTGGAAATTTATACTCTACATAAACCCATATCCCATTGTGAGTTTATAAAATGCTACGGAGTATAAATTAACTTTCACATATGTTCATATTTTCTCACCAACCCTGCAAATATTTCATTTTCAAATAAATTAATCAAAGATCGATGTACTCGGATTGCCTGCATTCATTAACTTAACAGATTGAATTCATTTAAATATTTGTTTATTATATCACATTTATCCCAATCATGTTAAAATTTATTACTCCCTCTATTTGTTTAGCTAAATATGTTGTTTAATATTCATTCACGCTTTGTTATGATGGTAAAAATTATATAAAATATTATTTTTTAAAATTTTTTATAAATTAATTTCGATAATAGGTAATCTATTAATAATATTAATTCTACTATTATTTTGCTGATGTCTTACGCCCATAATTAAACATGAATTTTTTATTCAAATGGTATTTTCTTATTGGTCAATACTATTGCTGAAATTTTAAAATATCTGTTTCCTATTTTTATTAGGGATGACAATTTCACCCGCACCCGACGGATATCCGTTTCACCCGACCCGAAAAAGTGGGTGATGGGTGAACGGGTGATGGGCCGGGTCGGATCCGGGTGAAGACATTCCCCACCCGTCACCTGACCCATCACCCGATCCATCACCCAACCCGTCACCCGACTTATATTATGTAATTATATTTTATATGTGAAGTTACCAATATACCCCCTACACCCTAATTCAAGATACCTATCAAACGATTAAAATGGAAATATCTTATTATAAAGTAAGTTATGCAATATTTATTTTAAGATATGCAATGCAGTTGGCTCCTAAGTAAAATGGAAACGTGAATGCAATGAGATCCTAATTAATGTTTATTCGTCGATGTGTTTGACGTATGTTTTTCAATAATTTTTTTGATGAATTTGATGTCTTGTATTTCACCTGAATTATCACCCGATCACCCGGTGGGTGATGGGTGGACGGGGCGGGTGAAATATTTGGTGGGTGATGGGTCGGGTAGGGTGGAGGGCTTTAGGTGGTGGATCGGGTGACGGAGAAGTAGATCATCCACCCATCACCCGACCCATTGCCATCCCTAATTTTTATACTAAAATATTATTTAACTTTATATGTTTTATGTCAATTTGTGATCTATTTTAATCGTCTACGTACATTTAACATTTGTCAAGTCTTGGCTGATTTTATTCTTGGATATTGAAATTGTTGATTTATCATATTTAACTGATTGCAATATTCCCCACAATGTCTACATACAACGAACATGTAATAATCAATTTGTAAATATTCAATTTCAAAAATTAATTATAAAAATCAATTAGAGCCAAGAAAAGTTTTTTTTTATAATTTAATTATTTTAGACATCTTAAATGATTAGCGAAAAATAAATAATATTTTAAGACTTAGAAGCATTACTAATGCTCATTTTACATCTTGGATAAGGCTATTTAGATCACTTTTCTACCTTTTAGGATCTTTTTTTTTACCATCTTACCTTTATTTTCACTATTTATTTCCCTCTCTTTCTAACCATCTTTCACATGAAAATAATGAATAAGTTATTTATATCTACATAACTTCAAATTATTCACACAATCATGTGCTTATGATTTTTTAAATATTTGTATGGGAACTTATATTTTACTTTTTAGATTTATGCTAATGATAATAATTATATACTCCGTATTTATTTAAAATTGTATTAGGTGGTGTGTTTGACTATTATTAATTTATTACTACTTTACCTTATTAAGTCATTTTCAAAATTTGTATCGTATCGCTTTCCAACTAATTTATAAATTATAAAAAAATATTTTATACATATATTTTTGTTGTAAACATGTATATATATTAATATAGTATTATATAGATGTGTAAAATGATGTTCAAATTAAAATGGATCAAGCTCACGTGCCTTACATGCACGGGTATTACACTAGTAAGTTTACTAAAATTGCTATTGGTGAGGGGAAAAATGCGGAGATATCTATAAAGAAGTATAAATTGATCTATATCTGTAACGGAGTATATATAAAGAGCGATTTGAGCAACAATAAATTAGATCAAATTGATCTATATCTATAACGGAGTATAAATTTGCAAAGGCCGGTACATATATCTTCATCTAAATAATCTTCATAACAATTTACATTATGATTAAGATAAGATAGATTAAAATATAATTGAAAATAACAATAGTTTAGTGTTAAGTAAGTTAATATAGATTTTTAAAAAAGGTGATTGAATTAGTCCGTAGTTTTTTTTTTTTATTAGGAAAAAATTCGAGGTCAGACAAATCTGAACCTTGATGACCGACAAGTCGGCAGACGGATAACCGTCTAAACATAAAACAACTACAAAGATAGTGCAAAATACAGGCCATAACTCTACACAAGCGAAACACAATACAACTAAACCGAATAAGACGGTGACGTAGACGAAAGACGAAGTCAAGCACTACCCCAAAGCAACACCGTAGGCCAGCGGCACATCAGGAGTCACCTGTGGGCAGTGAAGACGAACCCCCAAGGAACGATTCTTCCGGAAAAAGGAGACGTCTCGATACATACTACCTCGACCCCGGCCTATCCCGACTCCGAATGCCAGAACCTCGTCAAAAAGAGAAGAAAGTCTCTTCACACCGAACAAAGACCCACATAACGCCTGACCGAACGCACTAGAACCGAGCGGGAAAAAAGCAAACCCCTGGAATTTAATTATAAAAGACATATATTGAACTAATTACTTTTAATTTTAATTAATTTATTCAATTTTTCTACGGGTCAAATTTTTTTTTTCCAAATTTGAACCGGGTTGCTTTGGGCCTAAGGATATGCCTTGGGCCCAAATAAACGGGCCAAATCATTTCTAATATGGGCCACCCGGGCTCAAGAGCAACCTGCAAGCGAGGCCTACAGGAACCACGTGCCGGCCGAACAGAGATCTAGAGAGCAGGGGAACGCGAAGGGCAACCCACAACTCTGAAGCCAAGAGACGCCACCCTGGAAAGGGGTGAAAGAAAAGTGACACCAGAGAGAGGCGGAATTCACTACGGGTGCCAGGAACGGGGCCGAAACGCCCACGACAATCAACCAACCGTCGGAGAGGGAGCCGAAGCCCAGAGCGGTGTCGGATCTAGGCCTGAACCCGGCATCGACGGCGAGCCGGTCGGGAAGGGGCTGAAAAACAGTGAAGCGGAGGAAGAGAGAGCAGCGAAGCCACCCGTCACCACCGATAACAATCGGCCAGACATAGCCGGCGGAAATTGAACAGCGAAGGCCAATGAATAGGGCCGATGGAGTAGGGCAAATCAGAGAGAAACCACCCGAAGACCAAACCAAAGGTAAGGAGGGTGAAGATTTTGCACAAATCAGACCACCAAAAACATATTTGGGAGAAGGAGGGACACGCCTGTGGAAACCCCAAAACAAATTGGGGATTTGGGCGAGAAGCCAAAGCTTGATTACCTGGGCAAAGGTTACAATCGGTAGCCTACGGGAGTGTGAAAACCCAAGAGAATCTTCGCCACCTAGAAAAAGGGAAGAGGGAGGCGAAGACCGTGGATAGTCCCACAGACAGAGGTCCGACGAGACAAGTTTCAGACCTCCGAGGAGGGGTTCGTAGCCTCCAAAGAGGGGCTTCAGGCACAACCAACTGGAGTAGATGGAGCCAAGTAGAGTACGCCGAAAATGTTGGACCCAAATGGTGTTGGCCCCCTCTCTCTAGATTTCTAGAGAGAGGAGGGAGTGTTTGACGCATATTCGCATCGTAGTACGTAATTAGTTGTTTGTTAAAGATAAACAATTATACTGATTTTTATTAAACTCTAAAAGAATGAGTGATTCTTATAAACTCTATAAGAGTGTATGATTCTAATCTTATCATTTGTACTATTGAAAAAGTATATAGAATGTGGGTTGTTATCAAGTTCAGAACGATTATCATTAGGTTGGTACAACCAACAGAAGTAACCACATAACACAATCCGGTTAACAATGTCACTTCTTGACATTCCTCTAAGCATAGCCTGAAGCATGCCCCTCACCAGTAGAGGGTACGAAAGAGGTTAAGGTTAAGCGTGCAACCGATGTTATTGTTGTGGCTTATAGCTAGGTAGTTGTTATACGGTTAATTCTAACTGTCTTGAGCAACATTATAATTGACTCATACTTGAAGTATGACACCAACGAAAGTTATGAAAATACCCATTCAATGACATGTAAATTAAATAAATAGATCACCATATACAAAGTTCAATGGTTGGATATTTTGGTTTTATAAGTGTCAAACAATTTTGAAAACTTGAAGTTTTCTCAAGAAAAACCAAGACAAATATCATATAGCTCCAGAAGAGTATTGATCTTGTTACCTGAAGTAACAATGACACATATGTATGAATTGACATAGTATTGAACACCAATATCTCATGACTACCAAGAAGCAAGTCTTACAAAAATGAGAATGTATATATATGGTTTATTTGACATTCATTTATCTCATTGAAACTTATCACTAACCAGAAGTTAGTTAATGATAAAATACTTTTTCTTTTATAGTATTCGGTCACTCATGTACGTGAATCGATGATGTCTTAGATAATTGAAATTCACATAAACACTCACTAAAAGTGACTAGAAGATCCCATGACTTGAAGATCATCAATAAGGGTGACCGAACATATATGATCTATCATCTTGGAAAAATCAACAATAAGACCATCTATAGTGAGAGTAAGTGTAAAGTCTCTAATGTCTCTTGATTGGATACAATGAGACACCTACGGAATACTACCATATAGACCAGTGTAATTCCAATATTATAGATGCCTAGACACTTGGTCATATAAAAGAAACAGGTAGAGAATATTATCACGACCCATAAGAGTCGTTATTCAAATGGGCTCATACAAGCTAGTTTGCATTTCAAATTTGATACAATAACATCTCCATAATTATCTTCAGAAGAGAGCATGTCATTCAAAGGTCTTTAATGAACAACACATGTTCTGAGACGTACCTCCTCCAAATGAACTACAACGAGACCACAAAGAAGTTGAATGATACATGGGTTTGAATCCCTATTGATATCAAATACCTAGAGCTTTATAATGGTGATCGAATGCTTGATATTTAGGGGGAGAAGAAATGAGACAATTAAGAAAGAGATTGCATGGAAGCAACTTCTCTATCATTTCATATCCACGGATAAATACAAGTGAACCAGAAGTTCAATAAATGAAATGATTATAAGGTTTAGTAAATACGTCATTGAAAGCATTTACTAAAGGCCAGGAAAGTGACAAATTAAGTCACAAATACTAGCTAGCTCATTTGGAAGTTCCAGAAGTCACTCCAACTCAATGAATATCTAGTGATTCTGAAGTACATCAAAACTGTTGGAGATCACTAGGCTCTTTGTATATGATTCCCCGGAAGTGGAAAGAGCTTATGAGAATATGATGATCATCAAACAAATGGATGTCGACATCGAAATCATAAAGAACTAGAAAGAAGCAATTCATGCAAAGATGGATTCTTTAAGCAAGATGGCATTGGACCCGTAGTTCCAACACCGAAAAGTGCAACATCAATTGGTTTTAAGTGGGTATTCATACAAAATAAAATATAAAGGCAAGTTAATTGCACAAAAACCTATCAAAAGTTATATGAGAATATATTCACCAGAAGTGAATATAATTTTGGTTCTATATGAAATTGACGGGTGTGGTAGTTGTATAACAAATTCATCATTAACTATAAATAAAAGGATCGATTGAAAATGCCTGAACCATTAATGTCGAAGCCCCGTCACATACAATTGATTAAAAATCCGTATAACCTTATAAGAGTACCCGAAGTACCTATAATTGCGAAAATGGTGACATTGCATTAGGTCCCGAAGTACCATACAACGGTGTACTATTTTCCTTGATCTTGGTTTTTATTCGAGTAGGCTTTTCCAAGTTAAGGTTTTTAGCAAGGCAACTTATTAGACACCATTAAATCACTAGATCCCCCATGATCAAATGGCACACTGGGTTCTGAAGTACCTTATGTTTGTGCATTGAAAGCAGCTCAACACCAACAAATGAAAGTCAAGCATTCGAAGTCGATTGTAATGTATGAAGACATCTCAACTTATACATGTCAAAGGAAATGTTGAGACTCGACTATGCAACTCATACAGTCAGCATCATCAAGAAGTTCAAAGAGCTTAACCGAATTAGAAGACTGCAAGAAGGGCGTTGAATTCATAGGGAGTATATATGTATTATGTCCAGTGGTGGTGGTAGGTGATCGGTGACGGTGGTGGACTGGTGGTTGTGGTAATTATAACACAGAAAGGGAAAGAGAGGAAGGAGGTTAGAAGGAGACGAGAGGGAAAGATAGAGGAAAAGAGAGAGATTAGGGTAAAAGGTTTTATTATTATTTAGATGAAATCTCAATTAGAACATCTAAGGGTATTTATACCCTAAACCCCTAATACTAGGGACATAACAATGCATTCCCCTTACAAAAGCTTTGTCCCAAAGCTTACTTATACAATGTAAAAAATACACTGACTAAACTAAAATGCAAGTGCCGAAGTCATAGCCCCCATTTTATTGTTGTGCAGTATGTAAAGGCAAGCAGACATGTTGAATTTGAACGAGCTCTTCCTTTCCCATGTGTGTTGGCACCATTCAGTAGCCCACCACAGTGGCTTCTTTCTAAAGTTAATCAACCCTTGTTGGAGCTCCCTCATTTAGTGTCTCTGCAATCAATAAAGCATCAACCACCAACGGCGCCATGTACCAAACTATGCAGTTGATGCACTACTTGAGCAGAGCATGTGTTAATCAGCTCACACTTGATCGAGTAGTTGTACACAATATTTTATAAAAGCTCCCTTATGACAACAATAAAAAATAAGCCCTGTTTGAGTGCATCGCTTGAAAAATGGTTTGAGCAACCCCAATGCTTTTACAATCCAGCAGCTGAATCCCCTCTACAATCAATTTTGACCCCACAGTACAACTTGTATGCTTGTGTCTGTAGCTATTACTTTAGGCCTCCCTAAAGCTACATGAAGCCCTTCATATGACAACAAAAAATTTCCCCAAGACAGCCCAAAATCCTCCACCATTATGCCACTTCACCATTAAGACCAACTAGAATCCCTTATGACAATAACTATATGGGCATTTGATGAATGCAGCAACCTCACATTTCAGCAGCAGCTCCCAACAATCACTTTAAAAAAAATTCAGCAGTGATGGCCCCAAGAGGATCCCTTGCAATTTAGTTCCAACTTGCAACATGAACTTTGTACCAACATCTATGACAGCAAACTGACACCACTTTCCATAAGCTGCTCATTAAACAAATTGATACCTCAGCCCATAACAACAAAAGTCCACCCGGATCGAAAACTAAAATCAAACTCTTGCTTAGATCAATAACGGGTGCAATAACTTGCCCTCTGCCATATGACATCAAAATCAGTTGATCTTTGATGATTTTGAAACTAGACATGGCACCATTTGTGATTCCTGGATCAAACACAAAACCCAAGCCACCTAGTTCGAAACTTGCAGCAGACACACAACGGATGGAAGCATCGAAAACTTTTCCTCTATCAAATGGTAACGAGCTAACATGATGGTGCTCACAAAATGAATCAAGATAGCAACAATCACCGCCCCAATCAAGGTTTCGATCTAAACTTGATTTCCTAACACCCCTTTGGATTCATACAACACAAATTTTTTCCCTGCCATTTTAGCAAACACCTTGCGGGCATTAATGTTGCTCACACTATCAACTGAATTCATTCTAATACTTGCCAACCTAATTTCCCACAGTTCAATCAAGAGGTTCACCAAATCACTCAATTCACTTATTGCACTCTCACTGATTGCACTCTCACCGACGATAAACTCATATGGATCGAGATTTACCTTGAGATCAGTGTGTTAGGTGAGAACCTTTTCTATGTCGTTGTCATTCTCTGGCTTCGTCACGTCGTCCGTCCTTGGAAACTTGTACAGTTCGGTGTCTTGGTTCTTGTCTACACTCGTGGTTTCAGTTTGATTGGCATTTGCAACCAAGACGTCACCCTCTTTCCGACAGTCTTGAAATTCATCGATCGTTCCTTGAAATGGCTGGGTTTCCTGGCTCAGTTCTTTGCCCGAACATGTAATCTTTTTGACCTGAATAGGATCTGTTGATTCCTCTACTGTGAAATTATCGGTCGGAGATCCCCCACTGTTTTCTAGACTGAAGATGCTATCAATCAAGGCTATCAACCGGTCTGCACTGGCCATCATCTTGTGATAAGCATCGATCATGGCTTTAGAGGAATCTTGGAGTCTAAGTTCCGGCGCCTCGTATGATGAAACTTTGACGGACTTTGGAGCTTCTGAAGATTCCAAATCTTCTTCGCTTACCATACTCGGTTCTACAATCCGCTGGTTATCGTCCGTCCATTATTGACAAGTTTGTTGCTTCCACACCGCTAATGGCCGAATTGCATTCTCAAACGACAGAAAGTGGCCACCGTCCGCCATTGAAGGCTGAAATTTCAGACTTCGTCGATGGCGACCATCGTTGTCTTGCCAGAATAGGTCGGAAGAATCGATCTCTCTGATACCATTGTTATGTCCAGTGGTGGTGGTAGGTGATCGGTGACAGTGGTGGACTGGTGGTTGTGGTAATTGTAACACATAAGGGGAAACAGAGGAAGGAGGTTAGAAGGAGACGAGAGGGAGAGATAGAGAGATAGAGGAATAAAGGTTTGATTATTATTTGGATGAAATCTCAATTAGAACATCTAAGGGTATTTATACCCTAAACCCATAATACTAGGGACATAACAATATGCACTGCATTCTTTTTCCCTTCGATCAGGTTTTGTCCCACTGGGTTTTCATGACAAGGTTTTTAACGAGGGAGTATCACCAAAGCGTAGCACATGCCATTTGTATTTTTTCCTTGGTCCTAGTTTTGGTCCCATTGGGTTTTCTAGGCGAGGTTTTTCATTTGACACTTTTGTATTATTAGGGATGTACATCCAATGGGGAGTGTTATAATATTATTATTGTATGTGGATATACATGGGAAACCCTAGTTAGACTTGCGACACAAGGTATGTATTCTTTATATAAAGGGTCCATTGAAACCCTAATGAATACATCAATTCCTCCTCTCTTATGACATCTATTTAATTAATAGCCATTGGATAATCTATACATCTATATACATATACTAAAACCGGTGCATTGTTGCCAACGTGGTTGCGCGTGAGTGCATCTTGCAAAGCGTTCTCACGTCAAAAAAGAAATCTAATAAAAATAATCTATATCTATATATACATATACTAAAACCGATGCATTGCTGCCTACGTGGCGGCACGTGAGTGCATCTACATACGTGGCGGCGCGTGACTACATCTCGCAAAGCTTTCTCCCGTAAAAAAGGAATTCTAATAAAAATAATTAGATAGTTCTAATCTATATAATTAACAATGATTAAATAATTATTTTATTTTACCATTAACTCATATAATTAGATATAATCTTATAAAAGAGTAAATAGTATATAAGGAAAAAAATATCAATATAACACAATCTATCTGTGCATAAATATTTAAGTAAACTAACGTAATAAATATATATTACATACAGTATTTAATAAAAAAAAATATTAAAATATTTTTAAAAATCAACTATCTATTTAATTACATGAGATTTAATTAACGATATATTAGGAAAAAGAACCTTTTACCTTATAAATATGAATTTTATTTATATTTTAAATATAAATAAAAGATAATTAGATTATATATCATTTGTTGAACTAATTTTATTTATATCTATATTATTTTTTGGTGGAAAACATAATTTATATTTAGATTATTATTTTTTATTATTGGAATTTATCTAGATTATTTGTAATATTGCATTAACGTATTGTCCGTGCACGGAACGGGACCCATACTAATAATCGGATATATAGCTACCTATATAACCAATATAAATTTTCAAATTTTTTAAAAAAGGAAGTTTATTCTTAAATAAAGTGATATAAAATTAATGAGACGTGGCATATCTAACTATCATATCTTAGTTAACTACATGAGTCACATGCATAAATTAAATGCACATAAATGCCATGAAACATTAATATAAAATTAGATGCACATATTTTTTTAAAATTTTCTAATGTAAATTTATACCTGAAATAATTAAATATAACACTGAGTGTAACACAATACAAAATGTTACAGGAAATCCAAACTGTCTATCCAAATACTACGAAATTAAATTAATAATAAATCGAACCGTAGCTTTGATTATACTCTCTCTGTTTAAAAATAAGTATTCTTTGACTTTTTGTCATGTTTTCAAGAAGTAAAAAATATATAAAATATTAATTTTTCAAAAAATTATTTTAAAGTTATAACTAATACGTATAAAATTATATAAAAATTTAATATTATAAATAGTTTTTAACTCTTTAAAATACACGAATAAAAGTCAAATGGTATTTATTTATGAATGGAAGAAGTATTATTTTATTCAATTTAAGGATACAAGTTAATCATTCTTTATTGAAAAATATAAGTATAAAAATAGATAGATAAATCCAAAAACTATTTAAAATTTAATATAATTAATAAATCGAATTCATTCTTTATAACATTAAAAATATGAACGTATACCATGTTAAAAAATCATATTTGATTTTAACTTTCATTTAATTTGAAAATCTAGATACTCCCTTCGTTCGGCAAAACTTGTCATTTTAGGGTGTTATTTTTTTCAAAAAAACTTGTCATTTTAGGTATTTTGCCCTTCACTTTACAAAAATACTCTTGATATGATTGATGTTTTGTTTGTTGTAGTTTTCGATAAAGTAAAAAAGGAAGGTAATAATTGAGGGTAAATGAGTACATTTGTTAATTATCTTAAAACTTGTGAAAGAAGCGAAAATGACAAATTTTGCCGATCGGATGGAGTATTGATTAGTGTCACAGTCATAAAAGAGAGTTGGATATGCTGCACTGCGTCTGCAGTCTGCACCCTATTTATTATCCCTATTTATGTAACCTTCCATACACCATTTAATTATTTTGTGTATTCATTTATAATAAAAAAAATTCAAAATTATAATTATATTCTAAATGTCCAATTACATATATTTGTATACTTGTAACATGAAAAATCATATATTTTTTTTAAAATTTCTTTTTTTTTAGAATCATAATTATAGTAATTTTTAAAATATAATTTTTCATGTTACAAGTATACTATGTAATAGGATATTCTAATGATCATAATTTTTGAAATTTTTTATTATAAATAAATACATAAAATAATTATGTGGTTTATGGTGGTTTGCAAAGTATGGTGCGGCAGATCCAAACCCCATAAAAGAAAAGATCACATATTCCTAATTTCCTATTAACGTAGAATATTTTTTTGGACATATATATATATATATATATATATTATTTTTTAGTTTTATTTTTTTTTATTAGGTATGAATTCGAGTTCAGAGATATCTGAAATTCGAAGGCCGGACAAGCCGACAGACGGAAGAACCGTCTAAACATCAAACAAAATCATACAACAAAACAAAGGTGCAAAATCAAGCAGACGCACTCTACAATACAACGAAACCTAGCTAATCAAAACCAAACTGAAATTGGTCAAAGATGATGAACGAAGCCATGTCCCACTCTAACGCATAACCGTATGCCAGCGATGCATTTTTGGATAGATTTTTCAGCACATCATATGTTTTAAAGAATTAAACTTTTTTAAATTAATTTATTTATAATCATTATTAAATATTAAATTATGTAAAAATAATATTAAAATAATATTTCGTATATAATTTTTATCTTTTAAAATATATGCTAAAAAATCAATTATTTATATTTTAGATAAAAAGAGTATGTGATCGGACCAATTTATCCAACAATAAAAAACGATGTACCTGAACAACCGATGGATGATCATTCCTATTTTGTTTGTCTGATGCTCTCTTCATCTCTACTCTCGTCTTAAACACATCGTACTTTTCCTGTAATTACATTGTCAAACATTAGTTAATAATTAACTGAATATTTTAAACACCTTTTCTAAAATTTCCTAAATTGAAAAAACTAAAAAAAACATAATTTTTTATATATTAAAAACCCAAAATATAGCTTCTAATCCTTCTATATATCAAAGATTTTGTGAAGTATTAATAAAAAAAATCCCTCTAAAAAATTAGAAAATAAGATAAACTAGATTAGTGCCCGCACAAATGTGCGGATACTTTTTATATAATAATTTTATACATATCTAAAATATTTATATAAACTAAAATACAATTATCAAGGATTCTTATCTTATCTAAATTCCTTCTAAAATTTAAATAAATTTCATATTAACACCGGTTCAACTAATGATTTTCCTTTACTATAGTTGCATTAATTCAATACTATATTATAAATTATTAAATCTATTATCTTTCACAACTAAATTAAAATAAACTAATTATTTTGATTCATAAATGTTATAAAATAATTTATTACCTAATTTATTATTACCTGACTATATATTATCATTCATACATACATACATACACACATACATATTATATTATCCCATGAATCAAAACTAAAAAAGATTATATATGTTTATTGAAAAAAGTAATTTGAAAAGAAAATCAATCGGTTAAGATTTAGAAATAGAAAAGAATTACTTAATTACTTATTTAAAAAAGTAATTTGATTTATAATAAATAATAATTTATTTAAATATAGAATTTTTTTAATTAGTTAACAAACAATCTATATTAAAGGAGAAATTGTCACCCGACATCTTTCTTTAGTATTATACTATTGATTTGATGTATATGTATGAAAGAGATGAATAGAAAAAAAAATTAAATGTAAGAGGAGGGGGGTGGGGATTAAAAAAGAGATGAATAGAAAAAAAAATTGAATGTAGGAGGAGGGGGGTGGGGATTAAAAAAAGGAGTAGAAAATAGAGGTTTGGTTAAATTAACTAAAATCAAGAAGATGATGACACGTCAACAATGTCTTCTAATTTAAAGTATTATATAGATATAGATTTGGTGAAGATTATGGCGAAACTAATTAAAATAACTCAACCTTTAAGATGGTGTTAAAAATATATCCCCACCTTTCAAAAGTAAGATAAATATCCCGACCTTTATAAGTGATGGTAATATAATATCCCAAAATTTTCTCCCCTACAAAAATGATTAGTTTCGCCCCTAAACATTCAATTTAATACGTATTTAATTTAAATTATTCAATTTAATATGTATGTATAGATTACAATTAAATTTAATCAAAACAAAAATAAATTAAGCAAATATTTAAAATATAATTTTCAATATCTTGATTGTGTAAAATATCATTCAAGTTTATTAGATTAAATTAGATTGGTTTTTAAGTTTATCTTAATTTTTATTTATTTTGGATTTAAGAAAAAATAAACAATTTACATTCTTTTATAGTTTTTTTAATAATAATAATTTACTTCTCATATATATATATATATGAACAACATTGAATAATCTAAAGAATTAAATTTTCATTTCAATTTTGTAGTAACATAAAGTTTATAATTGACAAAATATTCTTCAGTTTTGATAAGTTAAATCACTAGCTAATCATTTACTAATTGAAAATATGTTATTTTGCTTTACATTTATTTATTTATTTGGCTTGTTATAGATATTATTGATTTAAAAAAAGATATTAAAAGTTAGGTACAAATTAAATCTAAAACTACACAAGTTTATTAAATAAACTTTTAAACTCGTTTAATTTTATTTTATATGTTTTATTTGAATTGAAAATACATGAGAAATACAATACAAAAAATAAGAATTTTATTGGAGAGAAATCATTTGGATATTAGATTACCATCACTTATAAAGGTCGGGATATTTATCTTACATTTGAAAGGTGGGTATATATTTTTAACACCCTCTTAAAGGTTGGGTTATTTTAATTAGTTTCGCCGAAGATTATTTGCTGCTCTTTCTCTATTTTGAACATTAAAATTAAAAATTTATTAAATAAAATCAAAATTGTAAAACCCTCCAAATTAAATAAATCCAAATTTGTGAAGCTATGAGAGATGGTGTGTAATTATGTTTTATTTTAGCACGTTTTTTTTAAAAGATAAAAAATTATCCTGTATAAAATATTTATGATTTTATTAATTTAAAAAAATAATTATATACTCAATACAATTATCTATTAAATTATCTAAAAAATTAATACTTTATAAAATTTTGAGTTTTTAAAAAAATTTGTTAAAAATTAAAATAACAAGTTCTCTTTTTTTTTGAGAACTAAACTAACTTTGACTAAGGTCCGGTCTCTGAAGAAGTGCTGAGTTTGACTCCCATCTTGGTGGCTGTCCCCTCCGAAATAAGCCATGGGGCACCGGCACTTCACCTTATACTTCCTACAGAACGGGACCCACCACGTGGCGAACCCCCACGCCTCCTTCATGGCGCTCAGCGTCACCTCCGCCCCGCCGTCGTCCGACAGGTACACGTGGAGCTTACCAGCCGGGTAGTCGAGCGCCATGGCCGACACCACAGTGTTCATCACCTCCACGGTGGCCTCCTTGTCTGGGTCGGCCGTGCATATGAACACGTCCAGCGCCGGCAGCTGGGCTTCATCCTTGGGGAGGCGGTCGAGGAAGACGGCCCTGTCGACCAGCCTCCAGCGGAAGGCCTGCTGGCAGAGCCAGAGGAAGGAGAGGAGGAGCTCCGCCAGGAAGAGGAGGCACTGAAGGAGAGTCGGTGCGACGAGGAGGGAGAGGCGGTGGTAGAGGAAGAGGCAGATGAGGAGGGTGTGGAGGAGGATGTGAGCTCTGTTAATGGCGGTTGCGAGCTTGTCGACATGGACAGCATGGAGTGGCAGCTGCGGCTTCACCTCCTCCATTTTTATTTTTTGGATGTCGGTAATAAGCAGGAACAAACTATTTATAAGGGGAGATACTATTTACATTTTACAACCAAACTAATACTCCGTAGTAGTAGACTAGTAGCAAGGAGAAATAAAGGAATGTACGAACTAATTGAAAGGTTGTTGTTCGGTGTATTGAAGGGTGACCGACTGACGGGCTAGGAAGTCGCTAGCTATGATGATTGGATCAGAGCTACCCCATAAAATTCAATTGAGACTCACCTTGCATTAAAAGTAGACATTGATTTGATTTTGGTAAACAAAGAACGGTTATTTGGGTTCGAATTGATTTGAACCATTTCGGAATGGCTGCATCAAAGTAGACCGATCAGTCGGGTTACACAGGTTGGATCATTTCAGGTTTCCGGTAAATTGAATTCCGAAGAAAAAGGTCTCGAGTAGATCTGAGTTAACTTGAACCCGAATTTAACCTGGTTTCTGGTAAAAAAAATTATATTTTGATGACTTTGCAAAAACTTTAAAATGCTAGATTAAAGATGTATTGTATTGTTATTTAAATATCAGATATCAGTCCAGATATTTAATATCTAGTGTTTGGAATAGATAGATATCGATATCACTTCATTAATATGATATTCGATATCTAATGTTTGATATAGATAAATATTGGTGAACGTTAAATGTCCTGGTTTAAAATCCCCAAATAATAATACCCAAGCCTAATAACTAACTAACTCGTAGTACAGAACACGCAAGGGGTACGTCAACCCCATAGAGAGCATATATGACTTCTTATATGTATTTGCAAATTAGAGTAATAATGTAAAGTAAAACATTAATTAAACCAAACTAGCAATAGTTCCACTCACATTCGCAACAATGATAATTTCATGATCATTTGGATGTTATGCATGGATGGTTATGCAATTACTCTAGGGTCGATTTAAGCACAAAAATAGATAGACCGAACTTGCAGATAAGGTCGACCTTGGAGACACTACTAGAAATTTGTCATTTAACATCGGGTAATAGCTGATGTCTTTCAAAAAAAAATCGATGTCTATGTGGGGGATGTAAAAAGTCAAAAGTTTTTCACATCGGCCAGAACCCGATGTCTTTGTCTGTTATAACATCGTTTATATTTTTAAATCCGATGTCTTTGTTATCCTATCACATCGATTATAAAATAGAACTTATGTTATAACATACAAAGACATCGGGTTCTGGCCGATGTTAAAAAGTTTTGACTTTTTACATCCCCACATAGACATCGATTTGTTTTTTTTAAAGACATCGACTATTAACTGGTGTGAAATGACATATTTGTGATTTTTTTTTATTATCGTAGCCTATGCGGGATTTGAACCCGCATCTTTGTGTTTAAACGTAATGCTCTACCATTTGAGCTAATAGGCTTTAAATTAGATACAATGTTCTTACATAATAGCAAAAAGAGTATGTGAAACTTAAGAAAGACATTTATTAAGCTTTAACGCATATAAGTTATTCAATCAGATTAAGCATTTTTCAAGTGCAACAGAAACTTTGATATCATGATCAGGGGGAGAAAAAGACGTGACAGAGAATGATAGAAGAAAGTATTAGGAAAGATATTTAAGACAAAGTAAAAACAAGAATAAGAAACCTAACTAACAAAAATAGCTTAAACTGCCAACGATTGTGGTTCAGACTGTACTCAAGAAGTAATAAGTGATGAATGGGAGATGTAGACCTGCCATGTAAGATAAATTAGCATCAGCAATGTAATCTTCTTGTTTTCAGACATCATAGCTTTAGATCGAAGTGGAAACAATGTAGAAATCAAACAAGCATAAACTGTTTCAGCTAATAAGAGACCTATAGTAGGGCAATAATACATAATAGTAGCTATTAAAGGAAAAAAAATCATTTCTATCAAGATCAACAATAGGAGCTCTTATATATATATATGCCAGCTGCTCTTCCTCATGCGGTTTTTCAAAGTACACAATAAGTAACTTTTACACCAATTTGAGTCTGCCAACTTGAACTTTGGATGCTTTTAGGTCCACGTTTACAATGCTTACTAATGAAAAAATATTTCTAGCATATATTAATGATAAAGCAGCAAATGAAAAGCTAGTAATGAATAAGCAGATTCAACAAGGACAAGTTCAACCCGAGGAAAAGGTCAAAATAGTAGAGTCCATCAACACAACTTCACAGAAAATCAAAGAGTTTAAGAAGCTTTTGCTTACACATAGGCGTGTCAACTCTCCGTGATTTGCAAGACGCAATGCAAGTCCCCTCAACTCCTGACCTTGTAAAGCTCCCTTGACAGAACCAGCCGCAGCTAATCTCTTCAAAGCTTCTCGGGCAATATCAGCTTGTCCTGTAGCATCTGCAGCATCAGTGAGATTCAAAATCTCTTTTCTGTATTTGGCTATTCCTTGCATCAGCCAGGTTATGGAGCATAATTGCAATCTCCCTTTCTGGAACATAATTGTAAATGTAGTGAACAACTGAATAAAATATTAAAGCCCAGTAAATATATATGGTACAAACATTCACTTTAGCCAAGCCATGAGCCTGAAATAGCAAATAATCCTAAAATCACAAGGCGCGGGGTTTAGACTTGTTGTAAGAGTTTAGAATGACCCATGAATTGAGCAACATCTTAGGGCATTTATTTGGATGAGAAATATTAGCTCATGTTTAGAAGAGGCATAAAAGTTTCTTTCTTATCTTTGCTGGTCATTAAACAGAAGAGACATATATAATTGAGTTTTACAATTACATAGTGCTGATAAAGAACTTCAACTAACCGGTGCTTTTGCTGACTCTATATAAGGGCATGTCTAAGTTACTTGTGCTTTAAGATTTCTCGTGTCCCAAAACATCACAATGCTGGATTGAACCAAGAGATTAAACATAATCAAATTAACACCACAACAAATATGATCAATTTTTAACAGTACTACAAGTTAACTGTTTTATGGCTCCTTGGATGTATGAGTCAGTACCTGTCAACTGCTCCTGCAGTAGCAATTGAAATTTCACCTTTGAGGTAAAGAACTGATGTGATGCTCATGGAAGCAGCCTGAAAAAAGACAGGCTTTAGTAACGACACAAAAGAATGAACTCCAAAGATTCATCCAGGATACAAACCTTGCAATTCCTAACTCGTTTTCCCTTTGCTGAGGCATGTGCTCAAGTGACCACTCCATTTGAGCTATATAAGCAATAACATTCCATCATAAACATGAATCAGTCAGTGAGAACACCAGAAGACACCACTCAATAAATAAAGAAAAAGGTTAAACTTACTTTATTCTATTCTGACCATGGCCAACCTTGCAAAGGGCTCGTCTCTTGAACCAGAAACAACCAGATCTATTCAACATCGAAGATAATGAGGAAAAAGTTACTAATGTTGGAATATTAGCAACATGATGCATGAAGAAACAGAAAATAGCTTACCAGAATTCGTAGGATGTGAACACATAGATTTTACACTTCCTCTATGACCTGTCAATACCCCAACACATTTCTTTTCCTGTACATCCCACATCTTCATCTGCCAGCGGAAGTAAGATAATAAGCAATATTGGTAAAGAGTGAAACTTCAAGATTTGGTCAATTTATTTGCAGTGAATATGAAACTTGCAAGACCGATAGTCTATAATACTTTTTATGCACTACTATCCTTACAGACGCAAAACCATACATGAATGCAGTTTGAAACATGCAATAAAAAATTTGGAGCATGGTTTTAAAACTACAAAGCATAATTCGTCCCCTTCATATACCATGACATGGAAAGAATTTGTTTTAAGAAGGGATTATCCGATTATGCAATAGGACTCATCTTTATTTCCAGCTACTCAATAAGCATGTTCTTTATCCATCAGTAGAATATACTGGCAAAGATGGAGTCAAGCTACTTACAGTCTGATCACCTGAAGCTGTCAGAATGTTGTTATCATCCTGCGAAAGAATTCCAACTTAGCCATCACGATCTATACAAAATCTAAAATAAACTAAAGGTGTGATTATACATATCTATACAACATGAATGGTTAGACATCATGATGTGAAGCAAAATTACTCTAGATTGTCTAAGAAAATCTGATATGCAAGTCATATAGTTTAACATAGGTTCACTTATATGAACACATATAGTTTAACATAGGTTTACTTAGGCTTTAAATAATCTTTTACACACATTCTGTATCTCAAAATCAGCCAAGTGCTGAATTTCTTTCCCTTTTGAGTGGCCTAATGCATACAATTGGATTGAAAAGGGCCTGTAATAGTGCAATCTATGATTACTCTTCCTGGAATTCAAGATCAAGAGATTGATTTCATCCAAATGCTAAATGTTGAACAAATAGCATAATTAATTGAATCGATATGTCTGGCTGAAAATCTGAACATCAACATATAACATTCATTCAAAGAAGTTAAAAAAAAAAGCAACACCAAGAGAATCTAACAAACATATTGATGCTGAACAGGTTACACAGCAAACAAAAACTGTAATCTGATCCGAAAATGGATCTAAAATCGTCTTCCTTCAGCCTGAAAACACAAATTCATCATAGATTGCACTATTGCAGGCAAGTATTGGGATCTAAAATCGTCTTCCTTCAGCCCGAAAACACAAATTCATCATAGATTGCACTATTGCAGGAAAGTATTGGGACATTAAACCCTAGAATCCAAAATTTTCAAGAGGTTTAAGCAAATTCAAGTTTGAATCCAAATGTTTCGAACCCTAAATCCAAGAATTGGGACACCAAACCCTAGAATCCAAAATTTTCAAATCGTAGAGAGAAAAGAGGATACACGTGTTACCTCGGAGGCGCTGCAGTAGTTGTGTAGTCAGAGAAGGAAGGAGAAGGCCGACGGCAAGGTGTCAGACGAGGCCAACAAGCACAGGTGCAATGATGGAGATTTTGCGATGGGGACTTCGGTGCTATATTTTGAGACGGATAGAGAGAGCAGCAGGCAGCCGACGATATCTCTGGGGAGAAGAGGGTGAGAAGAGGGTGGTTAGGGTTCCGGCGAGGAGGTGTCGGAGGAAGGGGTTGGTGGTGAACATGAAGGAATCGTCCGCTGCTGCGAGTCTGGATTGAGAGGAAGGGGAAGCTGGGTCGGGATTTGGAAGAGGAACGAGGTGGGAGTTGGAAATGTGCTTTACTTTTTAAAGTACATGCCTTTTTTTTCCAAGGATTTGATATGGGCGGGATTTCATGTAATTCACATTTCAATCGGCGCCTTCTCAATTTTTTTAAAACACCTATTTAACATCTGTCAAATAAATGGGACGGTGTTTATACTTTTATTTACACCACAAATTTAAAAACCGATGTTAAAAAACTGTTTAACATGACAGGTTTTTCTGACCGATGTTAATGAGCCGATGTTAAATAACAGAATTCTAGTAGTGAGATGATGAGGACAACATTGATGAGTTCAACCTGCATCGCTTCCCGGACATGGTCAGGGGTGTCAGCAACTCTGCCCCTGTCCCTCCGGTTCAGCCCACCCCTCCATCCCTAGTTCCTTCCCAACTAGGTCCGGAAAGCGTCCATCGGCCTCATCGGCGACTACTTCAATCAAGAGACGGGATGCCGCTTGCGTGGCTCAAGTACCATTTCCGGAAGAGTGGCGGGGATATTTAGGCAGCGGCTACATGGTCATATCAAACGTTCATGGGATTCTCCGAGCTGTGTACATCGGAGTGATGTTTTCCACACCAGTTTTCCCACACCTTTCACCCTCATGTTATGCATTTTACTCTTTGTTGGACTTGCTAAGTTTTTCAATGTGTTTGGTTGTGTACTTGTGTGTTTGACAATTTCTGTGATTGATTGTGTCGGACACATTATGTTTGTATGTATGATAAACCCTCGTACTTGTTTTCATTATCGTTGCTTCCTTGTGGTTATATTTGATTGAATATCTCTACAAAAAAAAAAAGAAAAAAAAGTGGTCATTATCTCTTCATATGGTGATGGTGTTCACCCTAGTTATGCTGAGGCATCTAGTCTTTAGTGTAGTTGCTCTTTTCCTTATGGATTACAATTCCTTAGAATTGACCCAAGTTGCACCTCCGTTGTCCGTTGTTGAGGGACCGGGAGAGAAGCAGTTGTTTGAGGCTGATGGGGACCTCTATTTGACTCACTATAAGAAAAAGGGTGTTATTGAGGGTTACAACCTAAGTGAGCGTTACGATAAGTGGCTTAAGCCTAAGGGAGGCATAGACGACAAACTTTCAGCTCCCGTTCCTTATCTAAGCTAGTTCTCTCTCTGTGTGTGTATATATATTGTGGGTAATTTATTTCATCCATTGGCTCACTATAATGTATCAAAACCAAAGGGATTTATCTTTCAATCTCGCAAAGTAAACCAAGATCAATAACTGCGTACTTGATGAAATTCATGACTGTGTGGGTTGAATACTGTTGGGAATAATGCTTAAATAAAGGTTTATAAAAGGGTTTTATTCTCCGCTGTAGGATTATAGAATTGATGTAAAGTTCTCCTTAGGGTTTCCATTCATTGATATAACATATATATATATATATATATATATATATATATATATATATATATATATATATATAGAGGTTACAAAGGTATTGAGCCTTAATGGGCTTTTGACCAAGGCGTGCATGCCAAAGGCTGGATGATGATGCCGAGAGGGCGACCGGATACGACTGACTGGACGCGGGAGGTGGTGTGACAGGGTAGAGCTCCCCGGTGCTGTTACATCTCATTCGAGTAACCCCCATAGTGAACCGACGGACAGAGATAAGGTTTTTGACAATCTTTGGGGGCAATGAGGACATCGTTAAGGTGTAGTGGGTGGGTTGGGGTCTGTAATGTGGCGTGACCAATCCCCGAAGTAGCAAGACGACCACCATTTCCGACGATAATAGAGTGTGCAGGACCCTTAAAAGAAAGAGATGAGAGGTTACCTGAGGAGTTCGTCATGTGGGAGGTGGCGCCAGTGTCCATGTACCAAGAAGAGTCTGAAGGTGTCGGCTGCATAAAGGAGAAGGCGTGATGCCCATCCGGCGGAAATACGCGATGATCAGACGATGTCAGATAGGCTTGAGGTCGCGGGGCAGGAGAGCCGGAGTGTAGCCAATGAGGGTTGAAGCCAGGCACCGGGGACCATCGAGGGGCGGTGGTCAAAGGAGGAGGGCCGCGAGTGACGCAGTGGCCGCTGCGGTTGTGGATGTCGCGGCCCTTTTTTTTTTTACGCGGAAGGAAGCGAGAGCGAGAAGCGGCGAGAGGGAGAGAGTCGGGCTCGAGAGCGAGAGCGAGGGGGGGAGGTTGGACAGCGGCGAGGAGGAGTCGTGAGGGGAGGGAAGACAGAGAGAGCGGCGGCGAGGAGACGACGCCGGCGACGGTAATAGGAGGGGTGGGACGGGAGGATCAAATTAGGGTTCCGTGAGGAAGAAAAGGTTGTGATACCATGTAGGATTATAGAATTGATGTAAAGTCCTCCTTAGGGTTTCCATTCATTGATATAACATATATATATATATGTTACAAAGGTATTGGGCCTTAATGGGCTTTTGACCCACTATACAATATTAAGACCTATGTAATCTATCATCCGCTATTTTATCCATATTTAAAAGAAAAGGAAAAAAAGAGATTTTAACCTGTTTTAAGAATTTTTCTCAAAAAAAACTGGGTTTTTGGTGGGAGAGTGGGGGGTTACAACTCACGTTCTCATCCTCTTAAAAAACAACTTTTAGGTTTTAGAAGGGAGACGTGATTTTCCATCTTTTTCCTTCTTTGAGAAACGTTCTGAGTTCCTGGATGATTCCAAACTTCCTTTGGCGAGTGCACGCGATCGGAGGTGATGTGTAACCTTGGGGCGATGCCTGAAGCCGACTTGCCCCGTGGTCGGGGCGAAATCGTTTCTAAGGCCGTGGGTTCGGATATATACCACGCCACAACAATTTGTGTTACCAGATGAGTTTTCTACTTTGATTTCCAATGAGATTTATCAATTTTAGAATTCAATTGATGGTTTTTACGAACAATTTAGAAGCGATTTTGTGTTAGTATTAACCGGTTAAATTAATTGATTGTGCATGTTCTTCCAATTTGGAATCTCCGATTTAGGATGAGCCTGGTGTGCGGCAAAGGAGTTGTAACTCAACAGCAACTCGGACTGGTAGCCCAATCGGGAAGTCGAAACCCTAGCGCCTAACCTCCAATCATGGCGGAAGTTGAAGGGAAGTCGAAACCCTAGCGCCTAACCTCCAATCATGGTGGAAGTTGAAGCTGATGTGGATCGGTTTAGTCATGGAGATGGAGGGATCTGAGAATTCTAGCCTAGAATCGACAGAACCCATGCTCAGTTTGATCGTTTCGATTGAATTTTGAGATGCGGTTTGAGATTTGGGGCTTGAATGGTGGTTCTCGTTCTTGTTCTTCGCAAGATGTCGAAGACCTCCGGCTTGGTGGTGCTGTCCTCGCCACCGTGCTCCTCAGTTCACCTGGAGGCGGCAGCGCTACTGTTGCGCGATCGTCGGAGGGAGATCTTGCTGCACAGTGGGAGGTAGATCGAGATGAACGGACGGAAGGCGGCGGTAATCATGGATGAGATGCAAGCGGCATTGTCTAATTGAATGGGGCTAATTTGCGCCTCCTCGATCAGCGACCTCGAGGATGTCGGAGATATGATCGACGAACCAGCGCGAATCGCACAGATCGCCTGGCGTCAGATCCGAAGTCTCGAGCGATCTCTCTCGGAGGTTTTTCCGGCGGCGCCTCCAGCGTGGTGCTCAAGGACGGGATGACTAGGGCTCCAATTGTTCAGCTTAGGTCGGCAAAATGAGCGACCGAGCCCCAATTCTTCTTGGTGGAATCGGTAGCCAAGTCGAAACAATCGGGGCTAATTAGGGGCGACCCACTGACTCCATGGAGTCTTCCGTAGCCGGATCGGCGACCCTAATTGCTTGGGAGTAATCAGTGTATAATATTAATACTCCCTCCGTCCAAAAATACATGGACTTTTACTATTCATGCACGGTTTTTTAGGAGCTAAAAACTATATAAAATATTAACTTTTTTATTAATTTTTTTTAATAATTACAAACTTATTATCAATAAGTTTGTAATTATTAAAAAAAATTAATAAAAAAGTTAATATTTTATATACTCCCTCCATCTCAAATTAAATGTCGTTTTACTTTTCGGCACGCTTTTTAAGGAGCGAAAAACTCTATGAAATATTATTTTTTTAATTAATTTTTTTATATAATTTGATACTTATTAGTAATAAGTATCAAATTATATAAAAAAAGTAATTAAGAAAATAATATTTCATAGAGTTTTTCGCTCCTTCAAAAGCGTGCAGAAAAAGACAAACGACATTTAATATGAGACGGAGGGAGTAGTTTTTACCTTTTTAAAAAAGCGTGCATGAATAGTAAAGTAAAGTCCATGTATTTTTGGACGGAGGTAGTATATATTGATATTTATTTGGTGTATTATGTTAACTACTTTCCTAGCACAATGGCAGATGACTAGGAGGAAAAGACGGACATACAAAAGCATGGTTCCAAAGCTATGAGGTTGCCAGAGAGTCCAAGCTCCAAGGGTTGATGATATGGACATGGAGGGTCCTATTACTTTTGGGTTTGAATTACCGCAAATTGAGCCAGAGAATTTTCGGGCCAAGCAAGGCTGCTCATGCTGGAGACTTAAGCCTCTGGCCTTGGTCGGGTTTTCAAGTTTTTTATTAGCTAGGATTGTCGACGGCGAGTCCCCAGTACCAAATGTAGTGATCGGCGGACTTCCTCTTTCGACTTCAAGATCAGCGTGGCTCCGATTATCGAGGTGGCTGCCGTTGAGGTGGTAAGTTTGCTGCGGGGAAGCCGAGCGGTGCTCTCATCTCACCTGAATACACAAAGCGTCATGAGGTCATGTCTTAGGAGCCGCCATGAAGAAGTAGCTTTTGTGGTAAGCCGCGGCGGCTTGGTGGTTGCACCGTATCACCATGGGAGGTATATACATACTTGCCTTAATTAATCAAGGTCTCTTGAATTAATTAACCGTATGACATTCAACTCAGGCCATTCCTTGGTTTTTTCGGTGGAATTGAAAGTCAATGAAAATTGTGATGATGCTAATTAGTGGGATAAGAAGTAATATATGTGGTATTAGACCCACTAAATATATGGCTACTAGCTAGGGTTTATGAGAAAGAAAATAAGTGCATAAATACATCCTAGTTTCAATTTCGAACCACTTGATTTATGAACCGAGTGATTGCAAATTGATGAAAATGTGTTATCATGATGATTTTGTATAACCCAAGTTTAACTTTTGTGGTTAATGTCATAATGCAACGTATGCGGAGTGGCACTGGGATGTTGGTAGCAAAATCATTTGTTATGGTTGCTAGAGACAAGAGTTAAAGAAGCTCAGGATGGTAATGAACCAGTCGAGTCTTCAATTTGGTCATATGAAGGATCTTCTTCTACCGATCGAGAACACTCGTGTCAGCCTATTTTGTGAAATAAGTTTGAAATTAATCTGGTAAGCAATTCGTGCTTTACTTATTAATTTTAACTAAACAAAAATGCATATAGGTTGATCGGGTTCATGTGCATATGCTTTATTAAACTATGATCATGGATTCATGATATGCCTCTTTCCGTTTGACCTTGGATATATCCTTATGCATGCATATATGTGAATGTTGATCGATGACATGATATTAGGACATATATAGGAAGATGTCTCTTTGAGAAAACTCCATAAATGCTCCTAACCTCTAACTTGGTTGTTGATGATCAAAATATGGTGATATGTGCATAAATGTTAAACATGCTAAATACCTTTTAAACCCGTAATTGAGAGGACCACTAGATTGTTTGAGTTAATTTATGGTTAAACTCTAAAAGCAAGTGTGGTAAAGGTGTTATATATATCACGTTAAGTTGATGATCTTTGGATATACCAAGTTGCATGCATTTGCTAAGATCAAAGATGTAGTAGGAAAAATTTTTTCTTGATATATACATATGAGATATAAAACCAACTTGCATAGATCCAAAATGTTTTAGATCCGATAGAGGTAGTAAGTAAGATGCCACAAGAGAAGTTAGACAAAACCTCATATAAGATGTGGAAATGAGTTATAGTCTATCTAGTGTTATGAGAAATGTAGGGGTGTTTGACTAAAGTGGTTGTACTTCCCTTTACGTGAGATGATTTTGGATCTACTATGGTTGATTGTATATATACTTGTTGGTTATGATAAGAACAATTGCATTGCTTATGTGCTTGGATGATATAAATACGTGTGAATATCATGATGCTGAGTTTTTAGCGATGTTTACTTTTAAGTAAAATCATAATAGTATTCTTGTATGTGTGCTTATGTCTATATCTTTGTCTTTACTTGATTCAAATGATGAGAATGAATCTAATGATCTTAGAGGAGTAATAGACATATAACTGAACTAACTTATGTGAGTCTAAGTTTGAGACAACTTTGTTAGATGAACTCGTTGATGTGATTGAAAGTGATGTACCTCTTATTTATGTTCTTAAGTTAGAAGATGAACTTAGAACACATAAAGGGGTGATGAGTCCATCTTATGCTAGTTTCTTATAAAAGATGCTATAGACATTGAATTGGAATCTATTATGTGTATCCCTTCCTGGGAACTAGTTGACTTGCCTAGAGATATCAAAACCATTAAGTGTAAAAGGATCTCTAAAAGGAATTTTAGAACAAATGGTTCTATTAGAAGGTTTAAGGCAAGACTAGTGTTTAAAGGATTCATACAAAATATGAAATTGATTTCTTTAATACATATTCTCTAATGATTAAGATTGTCATTTATATTTATTATTTGCTTTAGCATTTAATTAGAAATTGGCAGTGCATCAATGGATGTTAAACTGTATTTTAAATGACGATCTAGAGAAAAAGATATGTGGAACAGCCTACGGGCATGTGGTTCCAAGAAAAGAGAATTTTGGTTTTACTTAAGAAATCAATATATGGCTTTAACCAAGCATATTAGAGATGTTCTAAACTGTGTTGAAGTTTTGGTTTTGCGTATACAATGCATGTTTTTATACCAAGATGTGTTACATTGGTTATGTGCCTTTATGTGGATATGGGATGATATTTGGCACTAACATGCATATGATAAATGAAACTAAAAAGTTTATTTCCTCTCGCTTTGGCATTATGTGGGGGTGAAGTTGATGTATTTCTAAGTGTTAAAGAAACTAGAAAAAATGAAATTGTTTCATTCCATTATGTAGGGAAATGTTGAAAAAGTTTGATAACTTTATCGTTATGCCAGTATGATCAAACATTCTAATTATGGTGATTTTAGCTCCACTAGTGGTTTTTGTTTGACATTATGTGGTGTGCTATATTGTGAAAATCATCAAAATTGTCATGTTTGCTAGATCGACTATGAAATGTATATGAGATCATAGTTCTATATTTAGTTGTACAAGAGATTGAGTGGTTGAGAATGTTTCTGGCTTACTTACCTTTGTGGGGGCATGAAGCTCTATCTAATTCTCTACATTGTGACTCACATTTGCTTTTTGTGTAGCTAGTAGCAATACATAAACTAGCAAGAAGAGACACACGTAGATTCGACATGAAACTATGAGATAGCTGATTGCGAATTATGTCATCTATTTGGAGAATGTGAGGTCCGAGAGGAACTTGATGGTCTATTGACAAAAGGGGTTAAGAGAGACTAGCCCTTGAGTTGTCTAAGGGAATGAGATTCAAACCCATATGAGAAGAGATACGCCACGTCTCATTCCCATGACAGGTGTATTGAGAAAGGTTGAGTCATGTACTCTTAATGAGTCCATAGCCCAGAGTTGGGTTGTCCTATTGAGAAGGACTTGATGGATTCACCGAATATAGAAGAGGATGAGCGTAAGGCTCTTAATGGTTCCATAGCCCAAATAAGGGTGGTCTATGTGAGATAGACTTGATGGAGCTACCTACGAGAGTGTGAAGAGGTTGGTCACCTTCTATGGAAGACTAGGGTGGTCTTTCTAGAGCACTCTTCAGCACCCAATGTATGAGATGACCACATACATATTTGAGGATCTTATCGCGGAATCACCAGGATCGTGGTGAAGGTATGTGCTGTTGAGGTCAACTCGCGAGTCTGGAAGTTCAAGATTCGTTCACTTCTATGACAAGCGAGGCACTCAGCTTCACTATGTGTTGGTTCAAGACTTGTTCACCAACATTTAAGTATCTTCTCCATAAAACCAGCTCAGAACGGTGTTTGCAAAGTTGTTTTAGAAAACCTATTTCCTCGCATTTGTGGGGGACTGTTGGGAATAATGCTTAAATAAAGTTTTATAAAAGGGTTTTATTCTCCGCTATTTTATCCATATTTAAAAGAAAAGGAAAAAAAAGAGATTTTAACCTGTTTTGAGAATTTTTCTCAAAAAAAACTGGGTTTTTGGTGGGAGGGTGGGGGGTTACAACACACGTTCCCATCCTCTTAAAAAACAGCTTTTAGGTTTTAGAAGGGAGACGTGGTTTTCCATCTTTTTCCTTCTCTGAGAAACGTTCTGGGTTCCTGGATGATTCCAAACTTCCTTTGGCGAGTGCACGCGATCGGAGGTGCTGTGTAACCTTTGGGGGCGATGCCTGAAGCCGACTTGTACCGTGGTCGGGGCAAAATCGCTTCTAAGGTCGTGGGTTCGGATATACACCACCCCACAACAATTTGTGTTACCAGATGAGTTTTCTACTTTGATTTTCAATGAGATTTATCAATTTTAGAATTCAATTGATGGTTTTTACTAACAAATACGCCTTGCTCCTTGAGGATTACAGATGTGGTTAATGCAGTAATCCAAGATCAACAACTCAATTCAGTTTTTCTTTCTTTTTAATCGAATTACAAGATCAATCCTCAGAGCTTATTCGAAGTTTATCAGCTACTTTTACGAGAGGATCAGCAAGGGGGGGTTACCAGGTCTGATACAAAGACGGATGCAAAATTCACAACACCTGCCGACCATCAACTTGAGGTGCCCATTCCTCCAATTGACTGGAACGATTTGGATTCAAAATAGAGTTGCTGGGCTCTTAAGAAATCAATTCATAAAACCAACAACATTGGTGATCAGTGGGTACAGTACAACTGAGTAAATCTTGCTAGTTCATCGATCAAAGCAGTTTGTCCAGCCAGGCCGGTATGCCCAGCCCAATGGGCCCCATTTGTTGCCATTAGGCCCGGCCCACACAAAACGCTACTTTAAATTTAGGGTAAACTGCAGAAAATCACCCCTTAAATATGCTGCTTTGCACAAAACTACCTCTTAAAATTTAAATTGCATAAAACCACCCCTTAAACTCATTCTGTTAACAAATCACCACCCATCCTCTATTCCGTTAAGTTTTCTGTTAAGAAAGTATTAAATTACAATTTTACCCTTTGACTTTTGCTAGGATAAAATGGCATGTTAAGAATTTAGGCTATCCCCTCTTTCCTTCTTCCTCTAGATCTCCTTGTCAATCTGCCATTGCCTTCCATCATGTGCTTCTTCAATCACTTTCATTTAACCCATATATACTTTTATTAATTAGTAAATTAAATAATTCATTTCATCTTTAGATTGTTTAGAAAAAAAAAACAAATTTAGTCCCTGTCGTAGCAAGGCTCACACCAAAAAATGGATGAATCGATCACTCCACACAACAACCACTTTGCATTAGCTTTCAAACCCGGGACAACGGTGAAAGATCATGAAGAACGACAAACCCACAAATTAATTCATAAACTCAAATCGAAATTGAAATCCCAATTAATAACAAACACCCAAATTAAATCAAAACAACTCAAACCCAAATTGAAATCCAAAATTAAGGATTTAAGAATGGGGGAAGAGAGTAGATGTTGGTGCTGAGGATGAAGGATTGGTGGTGGTGAAACAGGCCGGAGGCGCAGTCAGATGAAATAAACAAAATCAAACAACGGTGAGAGCTGCAGTGGTGAAGCAGGAATGCGAGATGGTTGCGACTTGTGAACCCAGCCACCTTGGTAGGGAAGGAGAGCGCGAGAGAGGAACGTCGAGGGCGAGCTCTGTAGATTTAAGGTGGCGGCGGCGACCTCGTGAGGGTGAACTGCGGAGGTGTTGAGGTTCACAAAGAATACCAAAGTAGCTAGGGTTTTACTTTTATCTTTTTTAATCACATATTATTGTAATAAAGATTAAAATAATGATTAAATTAAGGGGTATTAGTGACTTTTCACATGATTTTAACAGTCACGTAACAGCAAAACGTGAAAAGGGTGGTAAAATGTTAAGATAATAGATTTCAGGGGTGGTTTTCTGCAATTTCAGTTTTAATAGGTGGTTTTGTGCAAAACAACATATTTAAGGGGTGGTTTTCTGCAGTTTACCCTTAAATTTAATAGCTAGTTAAAAATGCTTAAATGCTACCATGTCAAACATTATCGCTATACGAACTACAACGCTAAATGCTACTTGTAAATTCTAATGCTTTGTCAAACAAAGGTGTCTTTCAGATAACCACTTATTCCAGTCTCTGAATCGGATGACAAATTCCTACTTGGAAAGATTAAGAAAGTGAAATCACAAACTCAAGTAGTGAGATGGGAAGGCAAATATCCAAACACCAAACTTACATACACATCGCTCCCAGCAATTGGACTTTGGTAAAATCAATCTAACATCCAAACAAAATTAGAATTCGGATTAAATCTCACCTTGATTCGTCAGAAGGTATATCTTCTATCATGGATATCGCCTTACACATCGCTCATGTGTTCTTAATTATCAATCCACACTTTTTGCATCCAAATCCACACTTCCATTGCTCATGAATTAAGTCAAGAAGAAACAAAATTAGACATCTCAGGAGAAAAGCAATCCGAAAATCAAACTAAGCCTTGGTCTTTTTTGTCTTTTATAAATTCAAAGTCCTCGACAAAAGCTATGTGTTTGCAGGCTTGATCAAAGATGAAGCATAAGAATAGGAATCAAGGGCTGACATGTATGGTTTGTAGATGCGGTGAAGGTGCACCGTGAGCGCCAATCACCGGACTCCAGCCAACACTCGTCGATTGTCGTTCACTATTTGTCACTGATAGCCATCTAATAATGCCTATTTTAGATAGACATTATAGGCAATTTTATTTTAGTTAGGATGCACTAGTACATTGTTTTAGAACTAATTCACATGTAATGCTCTATTGTGGAAGATTTTGGAATCTGTGCATTTTTCGGGTTATTTTGCAGAACTACAAATTCGAACATTGGAGGAGGATTCGAGGAGCTAAACTGGAATCAAGAAGGCTGGAAGAAGCACATGAAGTGAGGCTTGCGAGGACTAGGACGAAGATCAGACAAGAATAAGAAGAAAATGTGAAGTTGTAGAGGTGGCACCCGCGGATAAGGAGTCGGCACCCGCTGATCCTGACGCCCGCGTAGGAGATCCCAGCACTCGCCGGAACAATAGCGGCGCCCATCAATGCAGGATAAGTGCGAATCTTCTCCGAATAATTATTGACGATGGAAAGCTTATCCAATAGGTTTTTCTTAGCCATTAAGCACGAGATTTCTAAGGGTTTTGCTAGCAATTGAAGCCTATAAATACCTCTCTTGCATTAGGGTTTTTTTCAGTCATACATTAACCCATTAAATCATTCAAACAATCTCTCCTTAGTTTTTTATGGAGTTTTCAAGTTTTGAAGGTTCTAGGTACGCTAGTAATTACTAAACCTTTTTTCGGTTTCTTGCAAGTTTAGACGTGGTTGGTTTGTGGGGATTCTTATTTAAGTTATTTCTATCATATTATTTCCATCTCCTTTATGCATAATTGATTCATGCATGTTGCATGTGATTATATTTAGATTCGTGACCTAGATATAGTTACATCAAGCTAGGATTTAGACTAGAGCAGCATTAGTACGTTGGTCGAATCCATAGTAGTAAAAGGTAGAAGATGGGTATAAACTCTTAACTAGTGTAAGGAGATCGACACTTGAGAAATACTCCCTCCATTAATTAAAACTTGACATTTTACTATTCACACACACTTTTTGAGGTGTTAAAAACTATATAAATATTAATTTTTAAAATATTTTTTAAAATAATTTCATACTTATTACTATCAAGTATGAATTTATAAAAAAAATGTAAAAAAAAAAGTTAATATTTTATATTGTTTTTATCTTTCTAAAAGCGTGCATGAATAGTAAACGACAAGTTTTAATTAACAAAGGGAATATTAATTTTAGTTAATGCAATAGCTAGGTTGACAATAACTATCATGCATACATAAACCAATAAATAGAATAATAGATAGAACCAAGGTCACTAGAGAGAATTCGAGGATCAATATATCAACCATATCCGTTAAGTTGTAGAAACCAATACATTCCCAGTTGATTTCAACCCACTTTCACTTTGTCGCTTTAGTTACTTTCTTTTTACAATTGCTCTCATCACTATCATTCTACCTGCTTATTTGTTGACAAGAGAAATACATTTGTTAACAAGAGAAATACATAAGAAGAGGTTAAGTTCTCCTGGATTGACATCTAGACTTACTCGCTATAGTAGCTTGCTTATTAAGTGTGGGACGGGTTATCTTTGGACGGAATTAACGACCCTCGTAGAGGTCGTACAACCATCATCCTAACATCTCTTTTCTATCCCGACGTCGTCGATGAAGAACGGAGACCATGGATGTGGAGGATAAGAGCTCTCTCCCTCATAGCCAAATTCACCATCGTCATGACTGCAAGATTTTAGGGTTGAGTTGTTTGGAGTTTGGGTTTTTGAGCCCAATTCAATTTAGACTTTTAATATTTTTCTTCATTTTCCAACTCTGGTTGCACAACTTATGTGTTATGCAATCGTTGCTTCTACACTTCAATGAATTTAACCTTATGGGGATTTCTTTACTCATAATATTTACTCCATCAATCATGAAGGACTTTTTATTTATTTTATTTTTATGCTATTACGTTTGATATTATTTGTTGTTTGAATTTTTTACACGTTTTTTAAAAAGCTAAAATCTCTATAAAATATACTTTTTTAATTAATTTTTTACACAATCTTATACTCCCTCTGTTAATTAAAACTTGTCGTTTACTATTCATGCACGCTTTTTTATAACGACAAAAACTATATAAAATATTAACTTTTTTAAAAATTTATTTTTATGAATTCATACTTAATAGTAATAAGTATGATATTATTTAAAAAAATTATTAAAAAAGTTAATATTTTATATAGTTTTTAACACCTAAAAATGCGTGCGTGAATAGTAAAACGTCAAGTTTTAATTAACGGAGGGAGTACTATATAAAATTCAATTAAAAATATATTTTATACATTTTTTATCTCCTTAAAAAACGTGCACTACAAGAGAAATGACAAATAATATAGTATAATTCTTTTTTTTTTTTTTTTTTTTTGATTAAGTAAAAATTCGATGCTCCGGACAGACCCGGTGGATCGATAGGCCGAATAAATCAGCGACGGACAAACCGTCAATACAAGGTAAAAGAAAAGCAACACCAAACCGGATAAAACCAAATTACAAACGTGCAGTTACAGACACAGGCTAGTACTATTCAAGAAAGAACATAAAGAAGTGCGACAACTCGTCTGTCAGTTGGTAGGGGCAACGCAGGGAATCCCTGGGGAACTAAGCGGAAACCTCAGATTTGGACTCTGCTGACGAGCCTTCAGGTTTCGATCACGTCCACGACCTCTCGCACGTCGACAAAGGAGAAGAACACCGCTCTAAGATGCTAGCCTCATAGTCAAATAACCACACAACCAAGCAATTCGGCAATCCAGGTCAGTCCACAATTTTATTTATTTATTATTTTTTCCTTCTCTCAAACGGGCCGCTTTGGGCCCAAAGAACAAAAGATGGGTCTAAACAGTGGGTCTCCCTCGGGCCCAAGGCTAAGCCTTGAGCCCGAAGGAAAGACGTCGAAATCAGGCCATGGATACCGCACCGCCGGCGACGAAACCGAGATCGGATTGCAGATCTGGGGTACACGTACGCCAAAACCGGCTTTGGATTGACAGATCTGGGAACACTACTGACGACGAGGCCACCCTCATCGAAGCGCCAGGAGCCGTTGAAGAGAGATGATAGCGAGCAGACACCGCCAACTCGGATATGATGATGCCGGTGACAGACGAGAAGGGAAGGAACAAGAAGAGGTAGCGGAGCAACCGCTGCCGCCGCTCAGCCAACCCACACCAATCGCCACAAGCATGAGGATCCACCAGCCAAAACGACACCAAAACGAGGAACAATAGAACACCCAGTGAATTGAACCCCACTTTCACACACTGAGACGTGAAGGAGAAGGAGAGGTCACAACAGACCGCCAAAAACCCCCAAATCGCAGTAATTTCTAGCAAAGGAGGGTGAACAGAAGAAGAATCCCAAACCAATTTTTGAAGAAATCACTCAAAAATTGGGAAATAGGAAGGGCTGGAGCCCTTGGGTTCACAAAAGGTTTTGGTATTCTAGAGAGGGAGAGGCAGAGCCTCTCTCTAGGTTTTTTTTTTTTAGTATAATTCATTTAATTCTAAACTATTGTATCTTTTTCATATTTTTATGTAATTTATTAAAATAAGATATTCAATTTAAACAACAAACTAAGGGTTTGTATGCACCCAAAACTATTGTATCTTTTTCATAATTTTTTCACTTTGCTGTATCAATTGCTTTTAGGTACATGGGTGAGTCCGAAAACAATAATGTCTTCGTAATCGAGCAGTGTCACTCATGTAGGTTTGCATTTATTAATATTTTGATTGCATCTTTTTCTTATGTCCCTTTCCTTTCCTATGTTAGCTTGCGCTTGTATATAGAATCCTTTATTAATAACTACTTTTTTTTATTTAATATAATTCTGTATTTGAACAAAATTCTTATAGGGCAGTAATCTTAGGCCACCAAAAAATAGTGGTATTTCAACATTTTCTCACATGTTAATTTAAAAAAAAAAAAACATCTTATTTGGCGAGCTAAGGATCTCATTCAATGTTGACAGAAAAGGGGTCAAGGGTTTATTTGTTTGCACCTTGATTTATTTAAATAGTATTTAAACTAAAATTATTAATAATTTTAGTATTAAATAAATCTTTCATCAACCTAAAGTCAATGAAAAATAAGTTGGGTTTTCAAGTGATGGGGCAAAGAGAGAAATGAACGATCTTAAGGTTGTACACGAAAAGTGAGTTGTATGAGTTTTGATGCTCCTAAATTTGAGAAAAGAAAGAAAGAAATTAGGTAAAAAGATCTCTACATAAGGTTTGGACTCACATACAACAATTGTGCCACTAAATATATTAAAGTGTTTCCAGAATTGAATATACAATTTTTATACAACAAATGGACTACAATAATTTGGCTACTAAATTGAATATGTTTTCCTTGTCCTAAAATTAAGTGATATGAAGAATTAGAAAAATAACTACGATGTAGGTATAAATTTTTTAATTATGATAAAATCTAATAATATAAAGAATAGGTAAGCACATCAAAATTATCAAATCCAATGCTAAATATATGACCAGTGTTGAGGGTGCGCACTTGTGTTAAGTTTCAATATCGTAAAAGTACTGCATAAACGTATTGCATTATAGGCCTTGATCTAGAGGAGTTGAGAAAAGTTTTTGGTCTTTCGAACGACTTCGTTACAAGTACTCTAGCTCAAGATACCATGCCTAAGGAAACGAAGATAAAAGAGCAGAGGATTTCACAAGAGGCTGAGTTTGTAGCCTCTTGCTCGTACGATGAGGAAACCAAATGGGGCGACGGGGTAACATTTGTTCTTATTGATTAACCATCTCGATCATTCTGCAATTCGGTTTATTCTAGTTGGTTGCTTGGTTGCTCAGGTGCGGTTCTACTACTACTATGTGGCAGAGGACAACTTCGCCGATTATAATTTTCACATTAGAGGATGGAAGTCGGTTTATCTCAACTATTAAAGAGCTTTATTCTTAGGCACTTCGACGACAAGTCTCAACGACTTATTGATCTGGAATACAAGGTGGATTGTTGGCCTTTGTGAAGTTGGGCTTTCACGGTTTAGTCCTTTCGTCTATGATCATTCTAGAAGACGGTTGTCCCTCGTTCATCATTGTTGCAGCGCTTGGTTCGACATCTATCAAATTGATTGCTTATCATACTGGTGTTTGGCTATTATTTCTCAATTATGTCTCTTGCACGGCATCCCCATATATACTCTTAAGGTGATCATGTTTTTTCTTTATAAATTTGCACTATGTAAAAAAAATTTGTAATACATAGCTAAGTTATATTTTGGATAGGTATAAAAACTACAGTATATCAACAATGAACCCCAAACATGAAATATAGGGTAATAAGATCATGTAACACCCTCATCCTACATCGGATATAATAAGGATGTACAGAGTGATGTATAAGTAATTCAAGCCCAACCCAAGTCACAAGAGTTTTTCCTTTTCAGGCTCCAAGTGAGGACAACGGACTTGAGAGAGCTATGCGGCATGGGTCGGCGCCTTTTAAGACCCCAGGTCTTACATATCCAATTTCACTAATGATATATCAACAATTTCAATAATGACAAACGATAACAACCGAAAGGTGTAACTTGTGTAACTAGTGAGGGCCTGATATACGTGGTAATTTTATTTCATGTAAAAGGCGACTCAAAAACCGAAAGAAAGGTCCATTCTTTATGCGATCCACCATGCTCGATCCAATATCAATATACCGCTCCACTAGGCGTAGTTTCTGAATTATATCACTAGATGTTTTATCCAACTTTCTCCGAAACATCTGCTCGATTGTTTCATCATAATGTGATGACAGATTATGAAGAATGCTGGCAACATTGTCATCCAACGCTGTCAATCACAGGTTGGGCTGCTTACTCAGCCCCCACAAAAGCTTGAAACGTGGGCATTATCAGCGGTAGTGGAATGGCAGGTTGCTCAACCTCCACGAAAGCTTGAAAGTCTGGCATGAGCAAATGCAGGGGAATAGGAATAGCAAGATTAAGGATATCAAGGTTCTGTTGGGGCTAGGGGAAGTCGTTGAATGAAAAAGCAAGGTCGACCGATGAAGACTCAATGGCTACACGATATCGTGTTATGGGTCTAGTGTAGATGAGTGTGGGGAATGTCATGTGACGGTGAGGAAATTGGGCCATATTTGGACTCCAATTGGAGGAACGAAATAGCATAGAAGTACAAGCAAAGCTTCCAATCTCCAACAAATATTATATTGTACGGAGTGATTTATAAGTAATTCAAGCCCTACCCAAGTCACAAGAGTTTTTCCTTTTCAGGCTTCAAGTGAGGACAACGGATCTGAGAGAGCTATGCGGCATAGGCCGGCGCCTTTTAAGACCCTAGGTCTTACAGATCCAATTTCACTAATGATATATCAACAATTTCAATAATGACAAACTATAACAACCGAAAGGTGTAACTTGTGTAACTAGTGAGGGCCTGATATACGTGGCAATTTTATTTCATGTAAAAGGCGACTCAAAAACCGAAAGAAAGGTCCATTCTTTATGAGATCCACCATGCTCAATCCAATATCAATATACCGCTCCACTAGGCGTAGTTTCTGAATTATATCACTAGACGCTTTATCCAACTTTCTCTGAAATATTTGCTCGATTGTTTCATCATAATGTGATAACAGATTATGAAGAATGGTGGCAACATTATCATCTAGCGCTATCAATCATTGAAGAATATCAATCGCAGGTTGGGCTTCTTGCTCAGCCCCCACAAAAGCTTGAAACGCGGGCATTAGCAACGGTAGTGGAATGGCAGGTTGCTCGGCGTCCACAAAAGCTTGAAATTCTGGCAGGAGCAAATGCAGGGCAATAGGGATAGCAAGATTACGGACATCAAGGTTCTAGTGGGGCTGGGGGAAGTCGTGGAATGAAAAAGCAAGATCGACCGATGAAGACTCAATGGCTACACGATATCATGTTATGTGTCTAATTTAGATGAGTGTGGGGAATGTCATGTGACGGTGAGGAAATTGGGCCATATTTGGACTCCAATTGGAGGAACGAAATAGCATAGAAGTACAAGCAAAGCTTCCAATCTCCAACAAATATTATACCGTACGGAGTGATTTATAAGTAATTCAAACCCTACCCAAGTCACAAGAGTTTTTCCTTTTCAGGCTCCAAGTGATGACAACGGACCTGAGAGAGCTATGCGGGATAGGCCGGCGCCTTTTAAGACCCTGGGTCTTACAGATCCAATTTCACTAATGATATATCAACAATTTCAATAATGACAAACTATAACAACCGAAATATGTAACGTGTGTAACTAGTGAGGGCCTGATTAACGTGGAAATTTTATTTCATGTAAAAGGCGACTCAAAAACCGAAAGAAAGGTTCATTCTTTATGCGATCCACCATGCTCAATCCAATATCAATATACCGCTCCACCAGGCGTAGTTTCTTAATTATGTCACCAGACGCTTTATCCAACTTTCTCTGAAACACCAGCTCGATTATTTCATCATAATATGATGACAGATTATGAAGAATGCTGGCAACATTGCCATCCAGCGCTATCAATCACTGAAGAATATCAATCGCAGGTTGGGCTGCTTGCTCAGCCCCCACAAAAGCTTGAAACGCGGGCATTAGCAACGGTAGTGGATTGGCAGGTTGCTCGGTCTCCACGAAAGCTTGAAAGTCTGGCAGGAGGAAATGCAGGGAAATAAGGATAGCAAGATTAAGGACATCAAGGTTCTGTTGGGGTTGGGGGAAGTCGTGGAATGAAAAAGCAAGGTCGACCGATGAAGACTCAATGGCTACACGATATCGTGTTATGGGTCTAGTGTAGATGAGTGTGGGGAATGTCATGTGACGGTGAGGAAATTGGGCCATATTTGGACTCCAGTTGGGGGAACGAAATAGCATAGAAGTACAGGAAAAGCTTCCAATCTGCAACAAATATTATACTGTGGGTCACCAAAGGAATTGCACTGGTCTAAATAACGCATTAGGTTCTTTAGTTAGCTATCTAGAAATCTACCTTGCACGAGGCTACTTTGGTTAGGGCTCGTTATGCCTTTTGCCTAACTAGTTAGGGAGTTAACTCCAGGGATTACTCTATGCTCTATCCTGAACTTTTTTTTTTAATTGATAAAACTCACCTTCAAAAACCATGTAAAACTACAGCATTATCCTAAACTAATAATATTTAAATGATAAGCTAAATTAAGGACATCAGGGGCAGTAGGAGAAATGCATTTATTACCTTGATCATTGGTTCAATCATCGGACTTGTGAAGTTCCATACACTCCGAAGATTCCTCTTTGTTATGTCAATGGATATGGGAAAAAGCTCATCTGTGCCACTCATCTTTGTGATGGAAGTCCTGGAGTTGTTGAAGTCTGACGATATCAGCATTCTGTGAGTTAGAGTGCAAACATTATCATAATCTTGCAAGAAGCCTTCCTTGAATTGGTAAATAAAGAGCGGCCAAGAAGCCTTCCACCTAGAGGGAAAAAAAACAAAAATAAATGTTAGTATTGAAATGGGCGAAAAAAGGATTATGATAATATCGATTTGATAAGGTTGCATACAGCATACCTTTATCGTCATGTCAGGGGTTCAGACATATATACCAATATTGGTCTTCGCGACCTCATCCGTCAGAATGCTATCAAGTAATTTAGTTTACTTGAATTCTTACCTAATAAAAAAAAATTAGGATAATATCGATTCACCAGCAAAAAACACAAGTGAAGCAGAACTTACATTGGCTTTGGTCTTTGTGTAGAAAGATATGTCAAAGCTTGGTTCATCTCCTTCCTTAAGACAAATGTCAAAACCCATAGGATGTGTTGCATCGTATACAAAGATGCACCCAGAGGAACAAGTCGTCCCATAATCATGCCAGGGGTTCAAACATATATAACAATATTGGTCTTCGCGACCTTATCTGTCAGGATTCTATCAAGTAATTTAGTTTACTTGAATTCTTACCTAATAAAAAAAAGATTAGGATAATATCGATTCACCAGCAAAAAACACAAGTGAAGCAGAACTTACATTGGCTTTGGTCTTTGTGTAGAAAGATATGTCAAAGCTTGGTTCATCTCCTTCCTTAAGACAAATGTCAGAACCCATAGGATGTGTTGCATCGTATATAAAGATGCACCCAGAGGAACAAGTCATCCCATAATCCTTGCAAACATTGGTCAATGTACCTTCCAAATTGGCACATATTGTATCAATTCTAGGTGTTTCACACCCATCTACATTGGGCTTGTCTGTTACATCCACAACGTTGAAGACATGTGTTGGTTCAACATTTTTAATATCTGCAATAAGCGATGAACTTTCCTCCAAACCACCCTTTCCATATTCGAACGAAATCCCTTGCTTCTCACATAACTGGTATGTATTTTTTTTAAATGAAAACAAAATCTTTACTATAAATTTTTTTAATGATGTAACATGCAGTTAGATGTTATGTAAATAGCTTGTAATGATTATGCACACTCAAACTGTGGATATTGATTTTAGAATGAACTGAATTATTGGAAAAATTAGTTACACTGCTGACATTTTTATGTATTGAATTGAAATTTCTTGCAAAGGCAAAAATTCATACTGAAGTTTATTAATTTACTAGGATTTTATATTGAAACTAAAAATAAAGTAGTTGTCATTATTCTAAAAGAAATAATAGTTGTGCAACTACTAATTAATACTTATGCAAAAATCTGGTGCTGTTGATAATTAATAGTTGAACTCAATCTAAAGTGTTGATTGAAATGATTCTACTGTAAAATACAGTTAGATGCTGTGTAAATAGTTTTTAATGATTATGCACACCAAAACATGTCATTTTGATTTCAAAACAAACTGGATTGTTCTCAAAACATGTTCCACTGCTGACATTTATATGTAATGAAGTAATATTTGGGCCAAAAGGAACAGATTCAGATTGAATAATTAGGAAGTTACTACTCTTTTGTATTGAAACTAAAAACAAATTAATAGTGATTGTTCTAAATGAAAGAATAAATGTGCAAGTATAATTAATCGTTATGCAAAAATCTAGTGCTGTTGACGAATAATGGATGAACTCAATCTAACTTTTTGACTGAATTGTTTCTAATGAAAAATGCAGTTAGATGTTGTGTAAATAGTTTGTAATGATTATGCACCCCCAAACTGTGATTTTTGATTTCAGAATGAACTAATTTATTGTAAAAATATGCTACACTGCTGACATCTTACGTAATGAAGTAAAATTTGTCCCAAAAGGGCACAAATTCTGTTTGAAATTTATGAAGTTACTACTCTTTTGTATTAAAACTAAAAAGAAATTGGTAGTTATTATTCTAAACTAAATAATAGTTATGCAACTTCTAAAAAATAATTATGCAAAAAATCTGATTATAATGTATTGAATTTTTGTAAAAATCTGTTACACTGCTGACATATAATGTAACAGATTTAAATTTAAATTTAGGGAGTTACTTTCTACTTGTAATTGGGTTAAAAATTGAAAGAAATTAGTATTGATCACCAAAAAATAAACAATAGTTGTGCAAATACTAATTAATACTTATGCAAACCTATTCTACTGCTGACATGTAAGAGTTAAACTCAATCTGGTGTATTGGTTTAGTGAATTGGGGAATCCTGACGCTAAGACATACTCGGATGTTGTGTTTACTGGTTGGTAATGAAAATGCGCCTCTCCAATGATATTTAGTTTAACCAGTAGTTTAATTAATATATCAATTTGTTATTGTGTTGACATGGGATGTATCATAATATGTTATTCACATTTTTTTCGAATAAGGTAAAGATTTAGGCAATGTAAGACCATGTTGACTCACTATCCAATGACGTCATTTTAGATGACGGACATGAACTCTAGATAGAACATAAGAGCTTCATGATCCATTGTATGTCTAAGATAAATTACCTTGTCCGCCACTTTATTAACTTTGCGGAAAGAGAGAGAAAAAACTACTCACTCGTATTGTTGGAGAATCTAATCGTTAGAGGAGAATCTAATCACTCAACAGTTTTGCCAAACACCAAATATTGCATTCATGACAGTGGGTCACAATCTCAATACGTCGCATGCCCATTTCTCTAGCCACAACAATACCAAAGTAGTGTGCGTAAGGGCTTCAACCATGAGCAGAGAGATGGAGCCACACAACGATGAGCTAAACAACATGGTCATCACAAAGCCCAAAGATATCGGGTGTGTATGGGCAAAAAAAAAACACTTAAAAAAGTGTTAAAAAGTGGGTGTTTAAAAAACACCGTGTTCGGATGCTTAAAAAAATCTGTTTGTTGTTTAAAAACAGTGTTAAAAAAAAAAAGCTACATCAAGCTACTTTTTTGGTGTTTTTAGTTTATTTTGTTTGAAATTACTATAATACCCCTAATAATAATCAAATAAACTCCACTTTTTTTTTACAAATAAACACTTTTCCGCCCCATACGGAGTTTAAATTATTCCATAATATTTCAATATTTATTTTACCTAATTTGGTCAAGTTTTTAACTCCGTCCCATACGCACTCGTCAACTTTGAAGGGTTTATTTGTCTTCCCAAGAAAAATACGTTCATATCAATTGTTATCATTTAAAGATAAAAACTACTCCCTCCGTCTCAAATTATTTGTAGTTTTAGTTTTTAGCACATATTTTAAGAAGCGAAAAACTCTATAAAATATTAATTTTTTTAATAATTTCATAGATAATTGTATTAAGTATGAAATTATTTAAAAAATTAATATTTTATAGAGTTTTTCGCTTTTTAAAAAACGTGTCAAAAAATAAAACTACAAAAGACGGAGGTAGTACTTTTTAACTTTCAGTTGGATTATAAACTCGTCCACATACACATATCTACACAGTACCATGTCAAATAACTTGCAAGCCCTAGCCAAAAAACAGCTCTGATACTTGCAAGCAAACAACTATTTGATGATGGCAATCGACCAGTCTGCCCATGTGACATTTTAGAACACTGGCATATAACTGCTTTGGCATTGTACAATAGAGGCTGTGAAGCGCCCTTTGGTGAAAGGACGAGTAGTGGTCATGTAAAGATGTAGACCTCATCATACCCTTTCCTGCAGACCAAATGCACCAATCTGTTAGCGGGGCTGTGATGGTAAATGAGATTGGCTGAATGCACAACTGCTGTATAAGTGGAAATAGTTTTGAGGTTTAGGAACTACCCAGCTGTTCCACAGTACGTGGGACTGAAATTGTAAATCAGGTTATCAAGAACATCGCGAATCGGTGGCCTGTTCAAGGACTTCCTTGCCTCACTGCACCATTAAACAATTCTCATTAAGCCCTCCAAGAAACAACAATGACAAATTCAACCTATCAGCTTTCAAAACAGAATGTCAACCAAGCCTTTTATCAGCAATCTTCAGAAAAAGATCCGTTCCTGCCGAAATCTTGATCTCCAGTTCCTATATTTAATGCTGGAAGTGGAAATAATAGATTAAAGGCTGGGTGATGATGCACCTGATAAAGAAGTTTGCCGCGTATTGGGTCACCTGAATAGCATCTTCCGAATGTGGAATCATCGACGAGCCCCATTCAAATGCATTTTTCTGCGCTCATGGGACAAATCCATGCCACTGGAATTTTAATTTCAAGAAGAAAAAAAAGCCACAAAAAGAAAAGGGCAGCACCATGGGAGTAATGCAGCCCTGGATTCAATTTCACTGGACATTATTCTGGACTGATAACTCATTCACAGATAAATACCATACACTATATGGAATTACCTCTGGATGCCACTGAAAGGCAGTGACAGGGTAGTTCTTTGCCCGTACCGTGGAAACATATACCTAAGAAATGAATCAATTGATGATGGATTTTCCGTTAAAAAGAAATCTCTAGAGAAACAGGCCTATTGTCCTTCTCTCAGTACCACAATAAATAGGGTTCACATTACCTTCTCTTCCTCATCAGTGCAAGTAGTCAGGACGTCAAAGAAGCTATCAAGACGAGCATTCCCAGTTAGTGTTTCAGGGGATATACCATACTGTTGAATTACAAAAGGAAGTATCAGTGGAACTGCATTCCAGTGGAATGGAAAGTCGTTGAATGGGAAATTTGGAAAGTTTCCAACCTAAATCAATTAATATAGTAAAAGAATGAAGGGATAATACAAATCAAACAAACAGTGTTTAAATAAGCTAACGGGTAGAATTTTCCAAATTGGAGTAGCTCATGCTTTATGAACTTAACCCTTGAGCATATGTTGATGTCATCCAGTAAGAGCACTATCACCAATTCCATTTCCCCTCTATATACTGGAACAGTTATTGATTTGTAAATGACTCAATTATTTTCACACGTGCAAGATAGTTTAGCTGGAGAGATAAACTACACATGAAGTGAGTAGCTAAGCTTTGCAGAATAAATGTCTATCATGTGACTGCTGGGCCGCTAGCAGTTAAAAACTCACCATATGATTTTGCATGACAAGACATTCAGTACTCATCTTTTTGAGCAACTGTGGAGGAAATCTGCAAACAACTTGAAACGAATTAGAAGTTTCAAGGATGCTTTATAGTTTACATAACTATTCTGGTGTTAATAACCTATTCACATTGGAAATAATGATTTCATCATACATAAGAACAAAATGGAATTATCATGGAAAGAAGAGAGCCATCAGCATAAAGGTGATAAGTGATAACTGATCCAACATAGGAAATCAAAAAAATTATAAAACCAACCCCGAAAATTGAAATTTGTACCAGTATTATGAGCTACATATCAACAAGAAGCACAAGAGCAAAACCTGTTACATCATGCGTCATGCCCATTTAACAAACATTGCCCACAAGAATTGTTACACTAGTCATGATATTATATGCCTTTAAATGAACATATGCAGGAGATAAATGAAGTTTAACTGAATGTTACTACTAACTGAATGTACTGCATTCAGCTAGTAGTATTGCATCATTTCATTTCACACTCTCCTACAGCCTATGATCCAAATGCTACTACTAACTGAATGTATTGCATCCTTTCATTTCACATATGCAAATGAAGTAAACAAAAGTATTTATACAAAGCAACAAACAGGAAAAGAGCTTGTCGATCCAAGAATACAAGAGATACACAGATACCTCTGGAATACAGTTCCATTTATATCAGCATCTGCCACAAACTGAAGAGTGGAGGCCTGATCGCTTGCAGCATATCTTTCAAGAATACTTTTGTCCTAATAGTAATTTGAGAAAAGATATTAGTTTCGTAAATTTGAAAACTGGCACTTAAAACTCTATGATACATTGTCTAAAGAGTCAAACAGAAGGTCCTAGCATTACATGAAAAGCACATGCTGTCAGTCAGAAACCAGAAGAGAAATATATTCAACCAGGTGGTAGAATGCAGACAGTTCTAGCAATGGAAATGCAATAATTGCAGGAAAAAACAAAAATTACCTTGCTGATGATCATTGTCAAAAGTTCAAAACCTAGGCAGATAGCATAACAAGGAAAGTACTGCCCCGCATTATTGTTTTCTAATGCTTTCTGCAAAAGACGAGTAAAGATAAAGCCGTTAGGGGGGAGAGAGAGAGGGGGGGTGAATGGGTGATTGACTTTAAACATGAACTATCAGGATTGACTTTAAACATGAACTATCTAATTTCCTTCTGTAAGAGTTAAGAAGTTAGCCAAATAAATAAGAAAAAGGCGCGAAGATTGAGAGGAAGCCAATAATTTGAGGACCTAAAGTGACCAAATAAGCTCAAAGGATCAAAGGAACCACTGCGTGAACAAAACAACCATAATCGTGAAACTATGAATTCGTTGAACTTTTCCACTCTTAAAGTATCAGACTTGTTTATGAAAACTCCCCAAAGTGAAGTAAACAGCTAACCCTTGAATTTAGAATATTCTATATCAAATCATGGTAGAAAGAAGGTAGTCAAAACTGAAAGGTTCCCTGACCTTGCTCTCTTCTCTTTCTACTAGACAATCTAAAGGGAGACTACGAAAAACAGGTAAACAAACATTTGGATATAGCTATTGAGGCAGAGAGATCATACCTTAAAGATTTCCTCAACAATCTCGAAGTACAAGCCGCTCTTAGCCCAACCACCAGTAAAGAGAACTCCATTCACTAAACTAAGCTTCTGCATTATGCAAAATTCATTCAACATAATCACGTCAAATCACAATACGATTCGCTCTCAAGCATTCAGTTGAGCACAGAGTCGAACTGGGAAATTGAAAAATCATTCCACTATTAACACTCATCACCAAACTAATAACACTAAAATTATTTGCGAAATTCATGATAACTATAACAAATTTAAGGGTGATTACTTTGAACAGTATATCCCGAGGCTCGTTGTAGATGAGGGGAATAACCCTAGCACCGGCCGATTCAACGAACTTGACGTACGACGCCGCGATATACGAAGCATTAGTGGAGTTATTAAGTCTCCCAGAGGCGCCGTCGCCGGGATGACTGACGATTCCGATGACCGGCCGGAAATTGAGTTTGGAGTCCGGCCGCTGGCACTTGGCGGATAGGGCTCCGCTAGGGCTAGAAAAACCGATTTGAGAGGGAAGCATGATAGTCGGCGGATCAGAATGGGCCCTGGCGGAAAGGAATTCCCTGGAAAAGGAGATCATCAGTGGAATCCACAGGTAGTTCCACATTTCTGAGTTGCGGAAATAGGAGGAGGAAGAGGATAAGGAGCCGTCTTTTGGCATGGCGGCGGTTATGCGGTGTGAATCGCCAACTGTGTGATCGCCGTCGATGGCGGCGGAGGAGGAGGGAGGGAGGAGAAAGGCGTGAGGTGGTTGTTGGGGCATTTCTGGTGGTCTTCGGAGATGGGATGAGATAGATAGGCATTCATTCGGTCATTCCTCCTAAATATTACTGCAGGATTAAAAAAAAATATTACTGTCAATCAAAAAAAAAAAATACTGCAAGATAAAAAAATATATTAATAAGTAAATTATTACTTATTCTCAAATTATTTTATTTTTGTTTTATATAATATTTTTAAAAGGTGTTGAAAATTAAAATAATCAAACGAGTTAATTCAAATCTTTTAACTCAAAATCCTCTAATATGCTATTCGCACGGCAAAATCTCGTCAATCGCACGATATCGGTGCCGGATTTCTGGGTCGGTATGCAAAGTGCAAATGCCTACTCACTAGATTGACAGACATAGTGCATATGCCTACTTCTAGATCGGCATGTTGTTCAAGATATGCAATATAAATATATAATACAAAAGTTCAAGAATCTTGAAGTGCTTGCGGGAATCTTGCAGCTTTTTAGGTTGTCGACCTAAGAAGTCGTCATCAACAGGATAAGTCGCAGAGCTTGTAGATTGACCAATTCCAACACTGTCGCCTTAGGGAGTCAGCTTCAACACTTTTCTTGGTGACTTAGAAGATCGACTCCGACACTGTGCTGATGACGTGAAATTCATCGTCCATATAAATTAACAACCCCCATTTTTAACTACATCATTAAAAAGCATTGAGAATCAAATTCACATTTTTTCTATATCTGGTTTTTTTAGGTGGGTTTCGATGATTTTTTTTCCCACAAATTTATTGAGTTTTAATTTCATAAATTGTTAAAAGGATGCTTGAATTTTTGGATCCTCTCATATTTTTGTTTTTTTAACCACTTTTTGAACAGCTACCGTACACTGGACACATACACTACACGGTTGCTTCTTCTAAGACTTTTATTTACGAAATCCCGGATTGAGAAACCGCGACTCGCACCCCGCAGGCCACACTCCCCCGCCGTCGCGCCGGTCGCCACCTTGTCAGCTCCGCCCTCCCACTGCCTGTCGGCTCCCCCGCTCCGGCCTGCTGCAGCCTGCAGTGCACTGCACACCATTGGCACCAAAGGCGAAAGGCCGAAACAGGCGAAACTCCACAGTCTCCACTCTCCATTGTTGTTAATTCTTCCCCAAATCCCAAATCTGAATTGAAAAGGTTAGTATTTCATACTTTATACTTTGTGAATTTGTTTAGGTTTCGGATTTTGGTAACCAATTGGTGAAATTAGGGTTTGATTTTGAGAGTGAAATTTTGATTAGGGTTTGTAATGTTGGGAATCAATTTCGATTAGGGTTTGTATATATGTGAATTGAATTTGGGGTTTGTGAATTTGTGAATTTAATTTATGATTTGGAGAAGTCTTTGTGGAATATTTGATGAGATATGTTTGTTGTTAATATCTAATTCCTCTAACATGTTGAATGTGATGCTGCAACCCAAGCACCTTGATTAGTTTCCATATTATTTGCAAGGATTGTTCAACTTTTATGCCCGAAAACTTTGCGAATTTGTTGCATTCTATTGCACTTAGTTGAAGGTGTTTGAAGCATTTTGATGAAAGGAAGAAACAAATTGACTTGACAGGGTACTGTATTTTTTGGGCCCTTAGCCAGACCGTATGTAATGACTAAGAAAAGTTTATTAAATTACACGTTAATGGGTGTTTGTCTAAAGATGAGAAGATAGTAAATGGTTTCTATAACATCGTAGGTAGTAAATGGGTGTTTGTCTAATGATGAGAAGATAGTAAATGGTTTCTATAACACCATAGGTATGAATCCTTATAGGTGGGTGATGTGCAATGAACTTAAGGATGGTAGACAGATTCCGAGATAAATTTTATTATCATTCTGTATAATTTTTAGCCCCCTTAGCAACAATCCTGGATCAGCCACTTATTGTAACTTTGTCAAAAATATTATCCAAAGAGCAAACGAAATTTTTTTCAAAGTCGTGGATAAATGAGATAGAAATGTGAGAGACAAACAATATATCCATTATTAAAACATTGAAGCAAAATACCGACAACTATTTGGTGGAATATCTAGTACTTTAGAAATCCAATGGTTTTAAAAAACGAGGTTATTACAGCCAACAATGTCATAAAATTCATTAAACAAATTCTCAACTGAAACACAACTAAGAGTGATGAAAAAGAGATAAACCTAACATCAACTTTTAATAATTCTAACAACTTACCTATTAACGAAAGTAGAAAGAAAAAGGAATAAAATAAGAAAAACTAAAAAGACTGGTTTGAGACTAAACTTTGATGGATCATTTCGAGACAAAGGAAACCCTGCAATCGATTTTGTGATTTGGGATCATAAAACAAATTGTGTTTCAATGAAAAGCACTATTATCCCGGTATGCTAGGTCATCAAAGGCGAGGCTACATCTTTGAGCGCCGGAGTCCTTAAAACACTAGAACTTAATATCCAAAATATCGAAATAAAAGATGACAATCTTTGTATTATTAATTCACTTAAGGGTATTTGATAGTGTCCTTGATAAGTTGAAATGATTTCAGACTCCTCGATGGACTTTAATCGGTTCTAGAAGGTCCACATTCGTTACGAGTTTAGAGAAATGAATAGAGTAGCGGACAAATTGACCTTCTTGATCATACAACTCATACCACCACATACCACCAAGATCCTTAATCCTACCGTAAATTTAGAGTTACGGTTTTTATGATGTCCGGTGGATGGCTGATCGTGCATAGTTATTCTAATTATTTTCCCTTTTTAAAAAAAATAAAATAAAACCGTACACTCATTCTCTCACCTATCCTCCACCTGTGTTCGCTGCTGAGACAGACACACCCAATTCGAAGCCTCCATCGCCGTCGAATCCACGCCGGCCACCGTCTCCACCCGCTGGATCTTTTCCGCTGTGAACCCAGCCATCTTCACCTTACTGGAAGTAGGTAAGTTGCCCTAACTTCCTCCACTTAAACCACCCGCTGACCAAGTTTGTAATTTTGAATCAGTTGCTGTGATTTCGATGATGTTTTACTTTACATAGATGATCTGGATGATGTATTTTCTTGAGACGTATGCTGTAATCTGGATGATGTTGATACCTCAATGGCTGTCGAAGCCCTGGGTAGCCGAATTCAAAAGAACTGCTTCACAAAACTATGAAATGCAAAAACCCCCCAGTTGGTGTTTGACAGAACTACTTGTAAAATTAGAATGTCCGCTGTCAAATGACCTCAATTTTGGCATCTTACTCTTCTAATTTCGTTTCTGGATTTTATAATTTTTCTCCAGAACACCTGCATTGAGATTATTCAATTGCTCACTTTTACATTTCTTGAGCAGATAAAGAGTTTTTTCAGTTTGAAAAATGGGTCTTCTCAGCATCATTAGGAAAATCAAGAAGAAGGAGAAAGAGATGCGAATACTGATGGTGTATGTCGTCTTTATTTCGTTCTTCGTTCTTTCTTTCTGTATGTTCTCTCTCTAATTTCTTTTCCTTCGGTCTTTCGCCTTTTATCTGTTGCAGTGGTCTTGATAACTCCGGGAAGACTACTATTGTGCTGAAAATAAATGGAGAAGACACCAGCATTATCAGTCCAACTCTGGGCTTCAACATCAAGACGATTTGTTATCAAAAGTAACTCTTTAAACTCTGCATTCCTTTGCTTCTGTGGCTGAATGTACTTTGATCCTGCACAATTGGGATCAAACATGCTTTTTAAAATGTTGAGTTTAGATCCTTGCAAATGGAATTTATATCCTAAATTTGATATGAATTTGGCAGGTATACACTTAATATATGGGATGTTGGGGGGCAGAAGACAATAAGATCCTATTGGCGAAACTACTTTGAGCAAACTGATGGTTTAGTTTGGGTGGTTGATAGTTCAGATCTTAGACGTTTGGATGATTGCAAAAATGAGCTGGATAATCTTCTTAAGGAGGAGGTATTTGCTTAATTCCTTGTGAAAATTTTCGACTTAGATGGTTGTCAACTCAAATGCACATTGATATGGTTTATTGCTCGTACAGCAAATGCATATGGATAAAAATTGTATCAACACCAGTATTGACCTATTGGTTATTTGGTTGTATTAACTTATAAGTTATAACACATAGTGTTTTAGAAATAGAAATGATTAGGGTAAATTCCTTTGGTGGTCCCTAACCTTTAAGGGTTAGAAATAGAAAAGATTTTCCACATATATATTTAAACTTTTATCTGTAAATTATAACTTCACACGATAAATGAGTTCTTAATGTGAAAATACTATAACACACATCTATATTATTGATACACAATTAAAGAGTTAAAATATATGACTTAAAATCTAATAGGAAGAAGTCATATATTAAATTTATTTGGGCATTTTTTATTATCTTATTTAAAGGAATATATTTATTTTACATATGTTACGCGCTACATGTTTTTGAAAGATTGGTAAATGTAATAAGTACTCTATTCATATCAAAATAGTGGATGCTTAACTCATTGACACATTTTTTAATAAGTTAAAAACTACACATAAATTATTATTTTTAATAATTAGCAACTCGGAAAAAAAAATCAAATATTTTAAGATTAGGGTATTATTGAACGGGGCCCCTAAACTTCATTGGAAAGCCCTGCTTGTAACCCTAACCGTTCTCTAATCCCTCTCGGATTTATTTAGAAAATTAAATGATTTTATCGTTTAGTTTAACAAGAAAATAGACGGGAGAACCAAATAGTAGCAATATGTAAAAGGTTAGTATTAAAATTAACAGTTAAAAGAATTAGGAACTGATAGTGGCTAACCCTTAAAGGTTAGGGACCACCAAAGGAATTTACCCAAATGATTAAGATTCTATCCTATGTATGAATATGTATTAGTTTTTCCTTGAAGAACTTATAGCTTATAGGTCTAAAGCGCAGGGAAATGCTAGTATATTTTTCAGAACTAATATGTGCAGATTGAGTTCACATGAGGATTTCCTCATACAATTTCATGTAATCTTACACCATTGCATTTTTCTCCTCTTCTACCTATTACCTTCTTCCTAAGAATTTCAATACAAGCTAATGAAAATTTTCCTCATTTTAAGTACCGGCAAGGAATATTTACAATTTGCTAGTTACTCTACTGAATGAGTGCCTTCAGTAGTAACAGTTAAGTAAATTCTTGTCTGATCTTTTTGCAGAGGCTGTCTGGCTCATCTCTTTTGATATTTGCTAATAAGCAGGATATACAGGGTGCTCTTTCACCCGTTGAAATAGCAAAGGTATGGCTGTAGCAATTTAGCATCATCTTGTTTGGTTATGAAGGATCGTTCTTTTTCTTGGTTAAATTTGTCTACTTGTGTAGCTTCCTTCACTATTGTATTATGTTGCACTTTCTCTGCACTTGTTATTTCTACAATATCAATTGAAAATGCAAATGCTGTTGCTACAGTTTCCCGCAAGACATTGTACATGTCAATGTTGATTTCCAAATTCCGAAACGGCGAATTCTTAGGAATTTTTTGAGCGGTTAATGTCTTGGCAGTTATAGGAAAAACGAGTTCTCACTTCTGTCTTCTTATTAGAACAGAGTAAGAGCTAGATGAGTACTATCCACTTAGACGAGTAAATTTAAGTCATGACTTGTGAGCATCCAACTTCCAGGAGCTTTGATTTTTAATGAATCTGCCATCCAACAATAGGAAGAATAACATCTCTTTTGATTTCCCCCCTTCTTCTAATGCTGTATCTGAAAGGTGATCAACTTGTTCCCATTCTCTTTTTAATGCTATCTGACTGTACTGTATTAGGTGCTTAACTTGGAGGCGATGGACAAAACCAGACACTGGAAAATCGTGGGCTGCAGTGCATACACTGGTGACGGGCTGCTCGATGGATTTGATTGGTTAGTCCAGGACATTGCATCTAGGATTTACATGCTCGACTGACTTCATCTTAAAGCATATGCCAGTTCCATGTAATACTAATTTTGGTGCAACAGACCTTATTCGTCTACGAGTTCTTAATTCGCCTGGCTTTTCATTGCTGCAACCGAAATTTTCCTTTACAGTGGAAATGTGGCATCCTAGTTGGCCAAAACATCTTCAAGAACCAAAGATTCATGAGGAAACAATGATCATCCTCGACTCCCATACTTGTGCTTCTGCAGTGCAGGTTATGCTCGATAGAGCCCAGACTAGTTATGCATTTGTGTTCATAATGTAACTGTTGCAGTTTTAGCAGACAAAATCCAAAAAACTTACATCTGCATAAACTCTAGATGCCAAAACATCGAACTGATCCGTTTTTATAAGATTTATTATACATCTAAACAAGAGCTGTATAAAGGAGCTGGTTCCATGTATCTGGGAGGCCAGGAAGGCACCAATGGGTACAGTCTAACCCTCTGCGAGGCCCATGAGCTGGGGGCGGTACCCCGTAGATGGACGGGTGGGCATCTGGGCGCAGCAGGGAGAGCTGAGAGATGTCGAGAAACTCGGCTGGGTGCTTCATGCTCCTGAACAAGCCCTTGACCATGGCTATGGCTGGGTTTTCCGGAAGACCAAATCCATTTCCTTGAAGTGGTAGCCTGCTTGCTGCACACCCCTTCACCTGTGGCTGCCCCCAATCTCCTCCACTGAAACAAACCCGAAAACTCAAACAAGTTAATCGAGATCCATATGCTGAAGGATCACAACGAAACATCAAAGTGATCGATCTTACTGGTAATGTGAAGGCGAGATTCCTTGGTAGAACACTCGGGTTTTGCTCCTGTCTATGTTTTGGTCGATCCATCGCTTCCAGGTCTCCATGGCAAGCTTGAACGCCATACTCCTGTCCAAGTTATGGTATCTCCTCCCTAGCAACTCCATGTAATCCCATCTGCACCAACATTCGCGTATTAAACACCGCATTTCGATCCATCAAACCGAAACCCTAAAGCCTCTATAGTCTATATACATACGGTTGGTTGGGTTTCCCATAGTACCACCAATGGTAAGAATCAAACACCAACAAGTCGACACCCCTCCATTCGTCGCCCTTGATCTCATCGAGCTTCAGCGCCCTCCCTCCACTCTCAGTCTCGATCTCCACAAGGAACTGATGCCATTTCATCATCATTGAAACCTCATAGTCCTACACACACCCCAAAAAATCACATCAACCATGCCCTAAATTGATCCACAAAGCGGATATCATGATATGATATGAGATGATATATACATGGAGATGGAAGGAGTACACCGGACTACGCTGAATCAAGGTGTACTTGGCGCGGGGCAACGCTGAGTGTATCAAGCAAGTAAGCGACTGCCATTGATTCAACATCAACGAGTCGCCCACGAACAATATCTTCTTGCCGCGGAACCTCATCAAGAAATCTTGGGCGTCAAATCTGCATAGTAAATATATATATAAGCTCCTTATAAGCAATCAGCACATAGCGTCAAAGTTAATTAGGTAAGTACCTTGGGAGGTTGCAAGCATCAGGCTGCCACCGGAACTCTAGGAAGGAGGAGTCGGGTCGGCCATTGGTTCTGCAATCGAATTGGGGGCGGATGAAAGGGCAAGAAGAGGAGTTGTAGGGCGGGGGTGAGTACTTGTCATGGACCCATCTCCCCTGAAAGATGTTACATTGGTGGTCTGTGGTTGCTCGAGAGGGCGAAACCGAAGAAATCGATAAAGCAGCCGCCATGAGGAGGTGGTAAATCAATGGAGATGAAGAAGCCATGTATGGGTTGTGTTGTAGATACACAGCTCTCAGGTGAAGGCGAGGGCTTTGCTATGTAAATGTAATGTACGTTTTAGTTTAGTGAGAAACCGAAAATATGAGAAGATCTAGTAGTTTGTTGTAAGTATCTTTTTATCTTGCTATATTTGGGACATACCGTACGTGTGATCTTACAAATATTTTTTATGCATTTTTTTAAAAAAATATATGCGTATATCAAGGACAAGGACGTTCTTAAATTTAGGTCTCACGTTACGAACGGATTGCTTTTTTTCCTTACCTGTTCAAGTGGGCTAAGCCCACTCTATATCTGGGTCGGGTTACAATAGGTCCATTAAGGGGTTGACCCTCCCACTCACAACAAGCGTCTCCATGTTTTCATGGGGATTCGAACTTCGAACCTTGAGGCATAGGATGTAGCTCATAACCACTGCACCAACTTGTAATTGGTCCGAATGGATTGCTAATATAGTATACGATTTAATGATGCTTTAACCTTAATAAATAGGATGTGTTTGGATTCCCTTAATAATATAGTATAAACATAAAAGTGTTTTGTTTAAAAAATTTGTAATTTACAATATATTTAAAATAATGTGATTTTAAAATAAAATATCTTATAAATGATGTAAATCAATTATAGTAAGTATACTTTTTTATCTATTACAACTCTTTAAAAATGCTATTTTTGTTCTTTGATAGAACTTCTGATCCAATAATCTTAAACTCCATGGATACTTTTTTGTCTTTTGATTTTTGTGCTCTAAGGTATAAATCACTTGCTCATTTAAACCAAATCCGAACTCTCTTTTATCATAAGCTTTATCTGCTGCATATGCTTAATCACTGGTATAAATTTCATGTAAAATCACCTACTTTGATCCGAGGCTATTTTGACAGAGACCATTTGGCACTCCTGCATATTCTATTTGTTCATTCTATCCATTTTGAAGAACTAAATGATACAGACAAGATTCACCATTGCTTTGTTTATCACTATTTTAAATTGATCCAATTTAATTCTCATCCCAACCGTTCTACATCCTCTCACGCCTTCCTACGTTTCCATAATTACTTGTTTTATCTTTCCTGTTCATTTGTGCTTAGTGCACCTGCAGATTTGTTTGATCTCAACCTGCTGCTTGGTCTTATCCGGGTGCGCTATCTACTACATCTGATTTACACCAAGGAACTAAACAATCAAGAATCTGCCCACAACACCACAAAAAGGTATCCTGTTATTAAACACCATGATTTTTCCTTTGGTTTGTTTAATATCAGGTTGAAGCTGCACTTTATTGTTCTTCTCTTTACTATCTATGGAATATATGTTTATAAATACATAAACTATACCCTATTTAATGTATACCAAACTGGGAAGTCATTCGGCGACACCCAAACAAATCAAAAACGGAATGGGAAGCCTTCGGGTGACACCCAAATCGGGAAGCTCTCGGGCGACACCCAAATCAGGAAATTCTTAACTACATGCTCTCAAACTGATAATCTACTCTTCATGAATTTGGAAACCATTACGAAATCTATCTTTGCCATTTTATCAAATGCTTGTAACCTATCTTCTAGAATTAATCAAAATTTATACTATGAATTATCACTGGATCTTCTGACTCTAATTGGTTGCTCTTTTTCTACTAAGTGTTGTTCCTTGGTGTTGTGGCAGTTTATGGATTTCCATTACTTTTATACACCAATTACAACTTCTAAACAAAATCACATTTCAAGTCCTATTTTTTGGCAAAAACTTGATTTGTACTTTGGCAAACTAAAAGCCCCTTTGTATTTTGTTAGTTCTATCTGCAGCAACCATGAATGCTACTGACACTGGTACTCTTGGTTGCAGTTATGCCTTACTCTTACCTGTCCTAATGCATGTAATCTATCCTTGGATATGAATCAAAATATATATTATGAATTACTAAACTGTCTGAACTTGTTTTTATGGCATTTGATAAACCAGAAACCAACTTTGTTTATCAAAAAATTCTTACAACATCATTATAAACCTTCTTCTGAATCCTGCCTTCATCATGCAACTAGCTATATTTCTAACCATATCTCTACTATGAATGCATGCTACTGTCTTTACTATGAACATCTTTTTCTAAATTCTATAATTGTTGATTTTCTGGAATCCCACCTCACTTGTCCCAAACCCTATTCTCAGATTAGTCATAAGATACTAATGATGAATCCTTTATTTATTCTGTCATATAAACTGGAACTCTACAACTGTCTTGCTTCTTTAATAACCAACCTAAATCACCTATCCTATTCAAAACATAAAACTTTCTTTAAGCACCACACTAATACAACTGTTTCTGGATTTAAGTCCAGTTCCATGGATTCTTATTTGAAATATCATAATACATCAGCATCCTATCTGGCTTGTGATATTTACTTATGCTTTACTTGCTGTTGGCTTTGGGGTTCTAGGACTAGCCTCTTTTCTGCTATCCTAGTTTCTCCTATTGCTTACATATTATCTATATCCATATATCAAAATACTTGTTATAAACTAAGGTATTACTTGAGCATGAATTTCTTCCTGAATAATCTCAACTACATTTGGCTACTGGTTTATATGTCAAAGGCCAATAATCACTCTACTGCTATCTCTAATCATAACTATAGAGCTATAATTAATCTCAACCTCATTTGCCACTTGTTAATATGCTTTGGTATTGGACTTGATAACCTCTCACCTTATTACTTTGTGGCTAGTCATCTTACCTCTTGTCTGTATAGTTTGGGATCCAAACCTCAGTCCAAATATACCTATCAGCTAGTGAAAATTTGTATTGACATGCTACCTCATAAACTCTACCTGCACCACTATTCTATACCTGCTAGAACTAACCAAACCCTTTTATCTGACTTTATTTTTGAATCTTCTCATTACTGGCTAATTTCTATCAGAACCAACCATGATACACTTTGCAGATTAAACCAAGAAACATCAAAAGGAGCAACTATAAATTGCACCACTAATCCTGTAATAATTGGGGAAGTCTTATTTTCTATATGCTAGCAAATTCTCGATTTGAATCATCAAAAACCCATAATAACTGGTAACTTGGTTAATCACGAATACTTATGCTTTGACTACTATTGGTTTTGGGTTTCTGGAGCTTGCCCCAATCATACTTACCTGGATCCATCAAATGCTTGTAATCTCTCTCAAATCATAAATCAAATTACATGTTATGAACTAGAGCACTACCTCAACTGTACTTTATTGCTTACTTTTGATCAGGCCTATATCTTGTTTCCAGAAAGATGGCCACAAATTAACTCAACTGTTAGCCTCAACCCTAACTGCATAGCAATATGTAAATTTAACACTACCCACTACTTGATAATGTGCCTTGATATATGTCATAAAGACTTCTCACTGAAATATTCAGCTAATTGCTTTCTGGATTCTTACTTCATCTGCCTAGAATCACTCTCTCAGTTTAACCATACTTGTCTTCTGCTAGACAGCTGCATTACCATATTATCAAACCATTTGCACCTACATCAATGCCCTTTACCTGTTGGCATTAAACAAACCTATCTGTCTAGCTATAAAGGTGATTCTATTATGATATACACTACTAATCTTGCTCGAGGGAGTCATTCCCTTGAGCAACACACTTATTTGTATACTTTGCACCTTGTGGCTCAATTTTGGCTTCATGGTTTCTGCTATGAAGGGCTTTGGGTTCATGCTCATGAAAGACCCACACTCAACCACCCAACACTACAAATATGGATCAATACCATCAAACAGGAAGGCAACTACACCAAACCACGTCTCAGCCTAAGTGAGCTCTCTTGTGTAGCCTTGCTTTCTCACTTAAGCTTTTCATGGGGCGTTTCAACTATTCTACGTTATAAACCTTTGTTTCATAAAGCAAACCTCATATATTATGGTCCATGCTCCTATTATCTAATATTCAATCGGATGTATATGTACTCATCTACAAATTCTTGTATCCACATTTTAAATTATGGACTCTATAAACCTTACAGCAGGCCATACAGCTCAATAAACATGGCTATATATCCCATATAGGCTAAGTCTGATTGGCTTTTAAACAACTATAGCTTGACATTAAACCACTGCTTTGACTCATGTTATTTTGAGACTCAAACTATCTCTACAAATCTCGGCTCCACCCCCCTTAAGGTATATATCAATTTCTATACTAATGACACATCTTTAAACCAAAATAGTTTAATTCATATCCAAAAAAAAAGTATCTTTCCTAATGGTAATCCTCAAGCAAAATTTAACACACATTCTCACAATGATAGATGAAACAAACAACAAAAATCACGAACAAACCAAAACCCCCATTAACACTAATCATGAACAAATCAAAATCCCCATTAATTGGAGAATCTCTACTCTAATAAACGAGGTTCTTAACCGTCAAACTACCATTTCCCCCTCAAAAGATTTTAATGAAGTTTAGCTTTTGGAATATTAGAGGCCTTAGCAGAAAGAATGTTTGGACCCACATCGAAGCAACTACTAAAGCGGAACACATAAAAATCCTAATGCTAGCTGAAACTAAATTAACAAACCCTCCGCCAGACAAATACTGGAGGAAACCAGGATTTGACAGAATGCATTTCATTCCTTCCAATGGTCTAGCGGGGGGGCTTTGCCTTCTTTGGAAAGAATCCCAATTCCATAATGAAACATTCACAATTAGAAACTCGACGGACCACATCATTCAGGCAGACTACATAAACACGGCACTTAACATTGATGTCGAAATCTTATTCGTTTATGCAACCCCTTACGCAAAGGAAAAAAACAACTTCTGGGCCACACTCTCAGACTATATTCGCAATGCTAAGGACTCGCTGATTATTCTTGGAGACCTTAACGAAATTTTAGAACCTACCGACAAATTAGGGGGCAGGATCCCATCTGCAAATAGATTTGCAAGACTCCAAGACACTATTAGAACTTTCAATCTGGTAGATTCCCCAACTTGCGGGAACGATTACACTTGGAGAAAACGTGAACATGGTACCGATAATATATTTGAAAAGCTAGATCGTGCTATGGTTAGCCACCCTATCCTAAAACAATTCCCAAACCTTAGTACGAAAAACCATGCTTTTCTTAAGTCAGACCACGCCCAGATCACTTTGGACCTCATGGATAACCGCAAACCAAAATTGCAACCCTTCAAATTTGAAATGGCATGGACAACGAAACCAGACTATGAATCAGTTGTGCGATCAGCATAGAGGCTAGACACCCCTGGCTCGAAAATGTTCAAACTAACGAAAAAAATACAAGAGGTTAAAAGAAAAAGCAAGCTTTGGAGCAAAGTAACATTTGGAAATGTTTTCCGCCAAATTAAACAAGTAGAAACAGATCTACTAGAATCACAAAAGATCCTTTGCAATGCTTACAACCAAAACCTGGATAACAAAATCAAAAGGCTCACTTCAAAAGCACATCTCTCTCCTTTCCTTCCAGCAGAAATATTGGGGGAAAAGGGCGAAAAGAATGCACATAAAATCCATAGACGCCAACACTAAATACTTTCATAAAATAGCAACAGGAAGGCGAAATAGAAACATAATAAAACACCTCTAAATCACGGCGGGTATAACAATTAACAACGAAGAAGATATTAGAAACCTAATCAAATACGATTTTAGCCGAAGATTTACGCAACATGCTAGGTAACAACCACAAAACAACCTACTTCAGCATGCAGGGAATGAAATCTCAAACGAAGATAATGAATGGCTAACTCGCCAAGTCACGAACTCTGAAATTAAAAATGTTGTCTTCAGTCTTGCCAATGACAAATCACCGAGACCTGATGGTTTTCCAGCTGGTTTCTTCAAAAAGTACTGGCATATTGTGGAACCATCAGTCATCAAAGCAGTTAAAAGTTTCTTTCTAAGCGGAAGGATCCTGAAGCAAACAAACCATACGTTCATAGCATTAATACCAAAGATAGACAACCCAACCACAACATCTCACTATAGGCCTATTAGTCTCTGCTCAACAACATATAAAATTATATCCAAAATTCTAGCTTCAAGACTCAAAAGGGTAATCCCTAAAGTAACAAATCCTCTACAAAGCACCTTCTCTTCAGGCAGATCAATACAAGATAACATCTTAATTGCAAACGAAATTTTCCACTCCTTCTCAAAGAAAAATGGAAAATCAGGTTGGATGGCTGTAAAACTTGATATGGAAAAAGCATTCGATATGGTCGACTGTAATTTCTTACTCTCCATTATGTCAAAATTTGGATTCTCGCCCAAATTCACTCTTTGGATCAAAGAATGCATAACCACGGTCACTTACTCGGTACTAGTAAACAATGAACCCACTGAAATCTTCTTTCCCGAGAGGGGAATACGCCAAGGATGCCCGCTTTCACCATACCTATTCTTAATAATATCGGAAATTCTAACATGAATCGGAAAAACCACAAAGCCACCTATGAGTCAAACTGACGCGAGTGGGAACAAAAATTCCTTTCTTAGCCTTCGCGGATGATATCGTCATCTTTGCATCAGCAACCAAAACCGGCTGCGACCAAATTAACAAAATTCTCACTGAATACTCAGCTATTTCAGGACAAAAGGTAAATAGGCACAAATCCCAATTCCAAACATCTAAAAACGTCACAACCTCCCAGAAAAATCTAATCAGAAACGAGCTAGAAATAGCGCACACCTCTAAGATGGGTACCTATTTGGGCTGCCCCCTAATAGAAAGAAGAATGACAAAGGAAGAATTCACGGAACTTCTAACAAACACCAAATCACAACTTCACAGATGGAAGGCGAATTGCCTCTCACAAGCTGGCCGTTGCACTCTAATCAAAACAACGCTAGCAGCCAAACCTCTACACATAATGCAATGCTTTATGCTACCAAAATCAGTCCATACGGAACTTGATAAGATCAACCGGAACTTCCTCTGGAACAAAGGACCCAACCATAAGCCCCTCATCGGTTGGTATGAGGTTTGCAAAACCAAGGAAAATGGAGGACTTGGGCTGCGTAGCTCGGAGGATATGAATACAGCTCTTCAGATGAAATTACTCTGGAAACTACTAGCGGAACCAACTAGCCCATGGGTCAAACTAATTAAAGAAAAATATCTTAAAAACCAAAATATACTCACATATCATAAACAGGGTACCTCTTCCTGGCAATGGACCCAGTTAATAAAACTAATCCCGCTGTTCAAACAAGGCCTTAATTGGTCTATTGAAGACGGCGCCTCTATCAAGTTTTGGCAAGACCAGTGGTTAGGCCAAACACATTTAAATTCATCTATCTTAGGAACTCAACATATAGACGATACAATCAACATAAAACATTTTCTCAAAGACAACAAAACATGGAACCAAGATAAACTACACGCAGAGTTACAAAACATAATTCCAAACAGCCTAATTGAAACTATTAAGACAATACCAATACCACAGCACATCCAAGTTGACGGACTTTATTGGAAATGGAGCAAAAATGGATGGTTCAACACTAAGTTTGCTATTGATATGATTTACAACCACAAGAAACATGAAACATCAGACGCAAATTGGGTCTGGGGACTAGATATCCCCCCGAAAATAAAATCGTTCCTATGGAAAATCCTTAAGAACGGAGTGCCCACTTCTGTCAGGCTAGCTTCTCGACGCCTTGGGATTCCGACAAACTGCCCTCACTGAGACTCTTGCTATGAAGACCTAAACCATTTATTATGGAAATGTCCTGTTACGAGGGAGACTCTAATTGCAAATAACCCGGGTACATTTCGGAAAATGAATGGTTGTTTCAGCAAAGACGAGCACTTGAACACCACGCTATGGGAAATCAAAAATACAATAGGAACAAAATGCTTTGAAAACCTCGCCTTTGTTTGGTGGGGTATCTGGTACTTCATAAACAAAACACTCTTTGAAGACATAAACCCGGACATAAAACGCATATTATCCTTTATAAAGGAACAATTATATGTCTGGAAGACATCAAATTTAAACTGCCCAGACTACTGTGAAAACAACAAAAATACGCCCACAAAAGTGGACAAACAAAGATCTATATCAAAGAGAAAGAGAACCAAATGGGAACCTCCACCAATTGGAACTCATAAGCTAAATTTTGATGGTTCGTTCTCCGCGGATGGTTTGGGCTCTTATGGATTCATCATTCGTGATTCTGTAGGAACCCCGATTTTCTCTGGTAATGGACCATTACCAATCAGTTCTGTCTGTGGCTGTGAAAGTTTGGGTCTCTGGATGGGACTTCGGGCTGCGATAGAACTGAAAATAACAGATCTTATTATTGAAGGAGACAACTCAACAATAATAAAAAGTATGAAAGGTTTAGGAAAGCCTACTGGAGACTCTAAAATGATTGTCTCGGACAGTCTAGTCTCGCTGGGCTTTTTTGGTTCTCTTGAGATTCGTCATGTCTTCCGTGAGGCAAATTTGATAGTTGATCGCTTGTCCCGTATCACTCCATCCTTCTACGGTATCTGGACTCCTGATGACTCTCTGTTGCATAGTCTCATTCACAAGGATGCTCTTGGCTGATAGAGCTCAGCTCCATGGTCAAATTTTTTCCGTTTCAAAAAAAAAAATTATAGTAAGTATACGTATGATAACTTTGATTGATACCATCTATATAATATTTTATTTTTAAATACATATTATTTGAAATACATAAAGTTTAAGTTAAACAATCCAACGACACTTTTTTTTTTGTTTGGAAAAAGCAACAAATTTGAATGACATCAAACCCTACTAACTCATCACTCAATAGTGTCCCTTGTAGACAAGAATACGAAACTCTGGGTGAGCGATGAGAGAAGCATCATCCAACGAAAACTCTGGCAATTGCTTTACTACATCGCAAATGGTCGTATCACAGCTTAAATATAGTTTATCAATATCGTATCGATTGAGAGAGAAAAATAATATATTGAATTTGCTAATTTTTATTCAAAATGGTTATATTTATATACCTATATATATGGAGAAAAAAACTTCAAAGTGTTTAATTAGTTTTCTAAATGTATCAAATTTTATCGATATATCATTATTGATATTTTTTTATGTATTATACTCCGTATATGTTATCGATAACGTTTAACTGATACTCTTATCGATATATTGACCAGTGTTCTAAAAATCATTCCTAGGCACCGTCTGGGCGCTAGGTGGGAGGGCACCTAGTAATTTTTAAGCCTATGCGGCCTTCTAGGCGGAAATCCGCCTATGCACCGCCTAGTCCCGCCTAGTCCAACTATTATTCAATTTTAGCTTCTAGGCATGTGATTAGTCGACTTAGGGTTTTTTTTTTCCCCCAAGTCGGGATGTATTTACAATTGAGTCAAACCTATTGTTTTAGAGTTTAGGAGGTTTAAAGTCACTAGTCGGATGCATACTTTTTGCGTTTATTTACTTAAGTGCTAGTTAGACACCGCAAATTTGGGTTTATGAGTAATATTATGAATTATTATTACATTATATGAGTTATTGACATGTGGTATGCGTTAAAATATAAGGAAATAATCAAGTTTGTTCTAAGTCCGCCTAGGCGCTAGGCGGCCACCCACCGCCTAGCGGCTGCCTAGTGCCTTTTAGAACATTGATATTGTCATATGTCAACTGGACCAACTTCACATTAGAAGAGCAATCAAGGGTGTTGGTCGCTCCAAGGAGCAAAAATGAATTGGATGCATCCTATTTGAAGACAGAATTCCCTGAATTGTTGCCCATCAAGGAGTGGACTACTCCTTGATCAACATTGTTTTCGATCCGAACAAGATTACAGCTCAACCTTGTCTTCTATGATCAACTTCTTTTAACATGAACCAGCAAAGATTTTCGAAGCAAGTTGTTGTAAGGATCCTTGCTTACCAGGAAAACTGAGAGTAAAGTGTTTCACTAACAAAACATAGAAAGGCTGTACATACTAGTCCTACAATGGGAGGTGTCGTCTAAAAGGAAAACCGCGCAATGTTACCTTGTGGTCATAATCGACAACTCAATGCATGATCGGGCAAGAACACTTTCAAAACGGGTGCGTTCAAAGAGATCTCAATGACATCCCCTTGTCGAAGAGGATAGAAAACGTTAGAGCCATCAATGTAAACGCTGCCCTCTTCGGAACACCACACGGTTTCCATGGTTTGGTCATCTTTAATCAAGCCGTGCAGCAAGCGAGAGTCTGAAGCACTCGGGGAAATCGGCTCCCTCACCATGTACTGGAGGTCCCTGGACAGCATATCCATTGCGAATCCGCCAGCACTGAGCATTGCAGCAGTGGATCCAGTTGCTGTTGATACTCTTAAGCCACTGGATCGGCTGTTCACCAAAGGACTGCACGGTTGGCCGTCTCTTTTGAACCTACTTCCCCAAAAGGGAAAAAATATGTATCAGAGTTTTAAGTTGTGCCAAGGCAATGCTGCATTTTACAAGGCCACAGAAATAACCTGAATGAAAACTATGAAGATTATGAGCTAATCAAGTCTGAGTTAGCAATGTTGGTTGTGATGTTTGATCTGTGATCATGGCCAAGGATTAGCTAGCTCAGATTATATGATTGCTATTGCTCATATGGTTTAGTTTACATATTTTCCGGATAACACTTTATCACTCTTTATTTTGTTTGTCCTCTTGTGTGTAATAAGGGACTTTGTCCTCTTCTAGACTCTACCATGTGCCTTGCACATGATCCTTGTTTTGGACACATATATAAGCTTGCATCCCATACCTAATGAGGTAGGGTTTTGGGGATTGCCGCCTCTCATCATGTTTTCAGGTCTTTTATGTTGCTGCTATTACTGATCATGAATGCTGCTACATATTACCCTTGATTGCTCTTTGTTTTCTTGCCAATATCAGCTTACAGTAGCTGATGTTTGATTATCTTTTCATGGTATCAGAGCTAGAGGTCAGATTTGAGTCTTAGTTTGATAATATTGTGTATTATTTCCGCTGAGTAACTTATGTTTACAATCAACAATCCTGAAGACACACCAACAGAAGAAATGGCACAACAAGGTAATCCTGGAGATCCCTTATTCTTGTCTAATTCTGATCATCCTGGTGCTCAACTTGTGATGATTCCTTTTGATGGTACAAACTACATGACATGGAGTCGTGGTGTGACCATGGCCCTTGGGGCCAAATGTAAACTTGGGTTCATAAATGGCTCTTGTGCTATGCCTGCTAGTGGACATGCTGATTTTGAGAAGTGGGTGAGAGCAGACTATATGGTGAGGTGTTGGATCTTGAACTCAATGACTAAGAACCTTGCAGAAGGTTTTGTATTCTTAGACTCATCCAAGATCGTGTGGGATGAGATCATGGAGAGATTTGGTCAAACAAATGCTCCTCTTATATTTCAGATTAAAAAGAAACTTGGAAACATTGTGCAGGGGAATATGTCTATTGCTGATCTGTATAATGCCTTCAAGAGACAATGGGATGAACTGCAATGCCTGGAGAGTGTGCCAGAGTGTGTGTGTGCTGCTGCTAGAGGCTGCACTTGTGATCTCAAGAAGAAGTATACAGACATTGAGGCTAGAAACAGATTGATGCAACTATTGATGAGTTTGAAGGACAAGTATGAAGCTGCCAAGAACTCCATTCTGTCTACTGATCCTTTGCCAAGCATCAATAAGGCCTATTTCATCTTGCAACAAGTTGAAAGGGGCAATGAGGCATCCAATGATCCAAGTCCTCAAGGGATGAATGTTGACTCTAGTGCTATGGCTGCTAACAAGAATGTGAATTCCTATCAGTACAGACCCTCGGGGACTAGCAATGCTCCTTTTAAAAAGGAAGTGAAAGACTGGAAAGAGCTGAAGAGAATCAAGCTAAACTCTACTTGTTCCTATTGCAACATGAAGGGACACTTGGCTGAGCAATGCTTCAAATTACATGGAGTTCCTGATTGGTTCAAAGAACTCAAGGAAAAGGAGAAGAGTGCTGGCAATGCACCTGGAAATAGCAATCCTGCAACTGGTAGAAAATTTGCTAATGCTGCAGGTTCCATGAATTCTCCTTTAGATGAGGAGATGGAAGGCAGTATTGATTCTGCTATGGTCAATGCTGTCTACCAGGAGATACTCAAGAAGATGAAGGGAAAGAGTCATAGTGAGGGTGGCAATAACTCCTCAGCAAATTTTGCAGGTATGATTCCCATTAATAATGCTAACACTGTGTTGAAAGAACAGTCACAGCTTGAATGGATAATTGATACTGGAGCTACAGATCACATGATAGCTGATTCTCATGTATTGTCTTGCAAGAAAAGATTGAGTAGACCTGTTCAAATTGGATTACCTGATGGCTCTATTAAATCTGTAACAGAACATGGAGAGTTGAAATTGACAGACTCTATTAATTTAACTGATGTGCTACTTGTGCCTGATTTCAAGCACAGACTATTATCAGTTGGGAAAATCTTAGATGAGACTGATCTGATTGCCATCTTTACAAGATCTTGTTGTTATTTCCAGGACCCTGGATCTAAGGAGGTGCATCTATCAGGGATCAGAGAAAATGGGCTATACAAAATACAGTCGAGGAAAGACAATACAGAAGAGAGCCAGGAACACTTGTTGAAAAGTTGTAATAAAGCTAGTGCAAACATTGATGTTGTTCATGCTAGACTGGGTCATAGTTCAGTTGGTAAACTGAAACATTTGGGAATGTTTAATCCCTCAGTTTTGGATAATTTTTATTGTGAATCATGTTCACTTTCTAAACATCACAAACTTCCTTTTCAGAGAAGTGTGAATATTGCCAATAGGCCTTTTGAGTTGTTGCATATGGATTTGTGGGGTCCCTATAAATGTGTTACTTATGATGGTTATTCATATTTTCTTACTATTGTTGATGATTGCACTAGAGTCACTTGGACTCTGCTGCTTAGAAGCAAAACACAGGTGTTTAAGGCAATCAGTGATTTCATCACTTATGCAAAGAATCAGTTTGAGGCCTCAGTGAAGAATGTGAGAACTGATAATGGCACTGAGTTTGTGCAAAGACAATGTGCAGAGTTGTTTGCTCAAAAGGGGATAATTCATCAAAAGTCAGTTCCATATACTCCTCAACAGAATGGGAGAGTAGAAAGGAAGCACAGGCACTTGGTTGAAACTGCTAGGTGCTTAAGATTGCATGCTGGTCTTCCTATTAAGTTCTGGGGAGAATGTGTTCTCTCATCCACACATCTTATAAATAAGATGCCTACAGAGGTGCTAGGATGGATCTCACCTCATGAGAAATTATTTGGGAAGCCAGCTACCTATAATGATTTGAGAATCATAGGCAGTTTATGTTATGCACCTGTAGCTTACAGCAACAGAGATAAGATGAGAGCTAAGGGAAGAAAATGTGTACTGCTTGGATATCCTTTTGGACAAAAAGGATACAAGTTATGGGATCTTGATGAAAGTAAGATGATTGTTAGCAGAGATGTCATATTCTTTGAGAATTAATTTCCTTTCAAGGAAAGCTCCAAAGAGAATACAGAAAAGGATGTTCATGTGCATCCATCCTTACCACTTGTAAATCCTACACCAGATGAATCATATGTGAGCAATTATCCTCTAAACACCTCAAACAGTTACTCACCTCCACCAGTTGCTCATTCAAATGTTGAGTCTAGCCAGGGCTCAATCCCTTCACAGGTTGCAGATTCACTAATTTCAGGAGGGAATACTGATCAGATGTCTGCTGAAAGGTTGCAAAATATGGCTGAATTCCCTCCTCTAAGGAGGTCAACAAGAGCACATGTTATGCCTAGACGTCTCCAAGACTTTGATTGCAGAGATAACAGACAGAGGCCATCTATGTCACATTCTTTCTTAGCAGAATGCCTTGGTGAAACTGGATATGATGATCCAGGATTGGTGAAATCCTTTGTGTGCATGGCAAGTGTGCAGGAGCCCTACAATTTCAAACAGGCTGCACAAGACAGTAAGTGGATTGATGCAATGAATATTGAACTACAAGCACTTGAAGACAATGATACATGGGACATTGTTGATGCTCCACCTGATCATAAACCTATTGGAAGTAAGTGGGTATATAAGATTAAATACAAGCCTGATGGCTCTATTGAGAGATTTAAGGCTAGGCTAGTGGCAAAGGGATACAATCAAATAAAGGGGAAGGACTACAAGCATACCTTCTCTCCTGTGGCTAAATTCTCTACTGTGAGGATTCTCATTGTTGTGGCAACTGTGAAGAACTGGGATTTACATCAGTTAGATGTGAACAATGCCTTTCTTCATGGCAAATTAGATGAAGAAGTTTACATGGTCCCTCCAGAGGGTTATCTTACAGTCAAACCTGGACAGGTTTGCAAGCTAAAGAAATCCATATATGGATTAAAACAGGCTTCTAGACAGTGGAACAATGAATTATGTAAGTTTTTAACTGAGCTTGGTTATGAGCAATCTATGGAGGACTACTCTTTGTTCATTAAACATGTTCCAAAAGGTATTGTTGTTGCCTTGGTGTATGTTGATGACTTGCTAGTCACTGGAGATGATGCTCAAGTCATAGACCAAACTAAAGCTGCACTGCACAGAGCTTTTACCATCAAGGACCTTGGAATTGCCAGGTACTTCCTTGGACTTGAGATCATGCAAGATAAAGCTGGAACTACATTGCACCAGAGAAAATATATTCTTGACATCCTTGAGGATTGTCAATTGTTGGACTGCAAAGCTGCAGTCTTTCCTATGCCAAGAGGACTGAAGCTGTCAACTGACTGTGGAGATATATTACCTGATCCTGAGCTATACAGAAGACTTGTAGGGAGGTTGTTATTTTTGAATTTGTCAAGACCTGACATTTCATATGTTGTTCAGCATTTAAGTCAATTTATGGTACAACCTCGGCGGCCACACTATGATGCAGCTATACATGTTGTAAAGTACTTAAAGGGGACAGTGTCAACTGGCTTATTTTATCCAAGAGGTTCATCCATGTCCCTAAGTGCTTATTGTGATGCTGATTGGGGTGCTTGTCAGTTCAGTGCTAAGTCTCTCACTGGGTATTGTGTTTTTCTTGGGAGATCACTAGTTTCATGGAAAACTAAGAAACAGGTAACTGTTTCCAAATCATCTGCAGAAGCAGAATACAGAAGTATGTCAACTCTAGCTAGTGAATTGGTGTGGGTGGAAGGTGTTCTGCAGAGACTGAATGTGTGCATCCCACTACCTATTCCTCTCTTCTGTGACAGTAAATCAGCCATTCATATTGCAGAGAACCCTGTCTTCCATGAAAGAACAAAACATTTGAAGATAGACTGCCATTATGTTAGAGAAAAGCTGCAGCAAGGCTTCTTATTTCCACAACACATTCGTACTGGTGTTCAGATTGCAGATGTCCTCACCAAACCACTTGGGGAGAGACAGCATCATTTCTTCTCGTCCAAGTTGGGCCTTGTTGGTCTTCCACCATGCCCAACTTGAAGGGGGGGTATGAAGATTATGAGCTAATCAAGTCTGAGTTAGCAATGTTGGTTGTGATGTTTGATCTGTGATCATGGCCAAGGATTAGCTAGCTCAGATTATATGATTGCTATTGCTCATATGGTTTAGTTTACATATTTTCCGGATAACACTTTATCACTCTTTATTTTGTTTGTCCTCTTGTGTGTAATAAGGGACTTTGTCCTCTTCTAGACTCTACCATGTGCCTTGCACATGATCCTTGTTTTGGACACATATATAAGCTTGCATCCCATACCTAACGAGGTAGGGTTTTGGGGATTGCCGCCTCTCATCATGTTTTCAGGTCTTTTATGTTGCTGCTATTACTGATCATGAATGCTGCTACATATTACCCTTGATTGCTCTTTGTTTTCTTGCCAATATCAGCTTACAGTAGCTGATGTTTGATTATCTTTTCAAAAACCGAGAGACAACAGCTGGGCAAGGGTGCGGGACCAGAATGTCATTCAGGGCAGGGGTTGGTATTCGCAGTGAATTTATGGATATTGATATCCTGGATAGTTCGGATGGAGCACAGTCGTTCTCAAGAATACCATCCAATACCTAAAATCATAATATATGATTTCCATCATGTATTAGAACACAGTTTGAAGGGCAAAGCATGTTGAATAATATCATTTCCAAATTCCAATATGATCTTCCGCGGCCTAGTTCAGCTTAGCATTATCTACCATCTTCTCTTAGATTGAACGCTGTAATATTTTCATTATGACCTAACTAATCACATAATAATATCTCACCTGCTCAAAGTTTTCTACCGTGGCGGCACAAAGGTAACCTGTACTTCTAGCAGCATCAAACTCATTGCTGAACTCTTCCACCTGTAAGAAGAAAAAAAAACTACTATTAGCTGAGCTGAGGTAGAATGCAAAATCTCTAACAAATAGCCAAAATCGAAGCTTTTTTTTTTTCGTTTTAAAAAATCAGCCAGACGCTTGACCCAGATATAAGTCAAACTAGATAGTTGTTGAAAGGGTTGGTATGGATTATGGAAGTGTTTCTCTCACATTGATTATAAAATACTAAAAATGATATGTTATAAGAAAGGGTGAAGCTCTGCACAATAGCCTAACTTGCTGTACACAGCAATAGCGAAACTAGATCTTTTATTGCTGTGTACAGCACAGAGTAATAAACTTGATGTAACCCAATAAGAAAGGGTGAAGCTGTACACAACAATAAGAGATCACAAAATAAATAAATAAATAAAATATTACCTCCTTCACTTGAGTGGGATCTGAGTTTACTCCTAAGATTGGGATTGAGCCATCCATGAAATGGCTAGCTTGAAGGAGAGTGCCATCACCGCCAATGCTGACAACTAGATCCACAGTTCGAACTGATTTTGATAATCCATCGCGAGAAAATGTTTCCCAATTAATCAATTTACGCTTGAGCACGTCTTGACAAAAGCGTATGGCATCCTTGTGAACCTGAAGCCTATCTTCTGCATGCTGTAAAATCTGCATTTCAATTAATTTCTTATCAAAATGGATGATTTAGCAGATTAGCAGTTAGCAGTAACTTAGCACGGAGATTTAGTACAAATGGAGGACATAAATCAAGCCACACAAGAAAAAGTTTCTACATGACAGATTCCAATTCCTCTATTAGATGTGTTCTGTAGATTTATTGTCACATTAGATTTATTCACCTTTCTATGTTCATAACATTTATAAAAAAAATATGTTCTTTTTACAGAAGTTTAGCTGAAAGCAGAAGCAAAAGACAGATCACTCTTCCTCGTCCCTTAACGAGGAAGAGTGATATCTATCTTGAAACATGGCATTTGTGCTTATTTTAGTGAACCCGAGTCAGGAATTCAGTGACATGACATATTGACATTCCGCTATAAAATCAGGCAGCAACTCGAATACATTAAATATTTCATTTATACTTGAAAGCAAATTTCCGACACGAAACATACAACATAAATAATAGATCATAGAGTTACTATCCGATCAATCAGAACTAGAGGTGCAATGAAAAGCCATGCTAAAGCTCAGATAATAGCACAACTTGAACCTCAAATAAAAATTTGTTAAATGAAAACTTTCAGGAAGCTAAACAGTGGCTGAACAACGACATCTTCATTAGTGAGTACCTAGAAATCTCAAACAAGGGTCATTCAGGCATTTCATCGAACAGGTAAAGGCCACTAGGAAAAGAACATAAACCCAACACCCAGCGAATCTAAAACGGTCAAAAAAATCACAGAGAGACAAACCTTAGGGTTAGTAACCCCAGAGATGGTTTCATAAATCCGAACTGGGTAAGCATCAAAGGGCTTCAGGAACAACATAGCCCTTCTTATCGACATCTTCAAGCCCCCGACTTTGAGGTCCAGCTATGAAGCTGTCGATGGAATTCTGAACGTTGGGGAAGATGAAGATCGATCAAGGCCTGGTTTAGGTTCAATTTGGTAAACGGGGATCATACAGAAAAGCCCTTTTTTTTATAAACTTGCCTCTTTATTTATTTTTTTCGAGAACTTTATAACCTTAACATGTTGCGATTATGATCATTTCTGAGTTCATCTTTCATTGTAATTTGTACTTGCAAGATCGCGATCGAAAGAACTACACATGGACGAGCTTATCGAAACTTCTCAATAAGGGTATAGCCAAAATCGTAGAATACAGGTATATTAAACTGGATAAATATTAATCAAGTGTTCAACAATTAAATTCAATGATTACACACTGACAGCAACTTGATGAAAACAAGGTATATGGCACAACTACTTAGAATTCAAATGCATAAGTTTTTAAGAAAAAACCATAAAATAGATATGAAACTACTATATGGCATTTGCAGATAAGAACAGAAACTGAAGATTGATAACAATCAGCTATCCAGAACTACCAACAAAGAGCTCTACCTAAGAATCACAAGGTCCCCAAAACAACTGAAATTATGCAGAGTAATTTGTCTTCTTGTTCGGCTCAAAAACGTACTTGATCAGGGATTCCTTGATGGGCAACAATTCAGGGAACTCCGCCTTCAACTTGGATGCATCCATTTCGTTGTTACTCCTTGCAGCGACGATCACCTTTGCCTGTTCTTCTAGTGTGAAGTTGGACCATTTGAAGTCTGGCTTGATGTAGTTCTTGTACATCTCGAGTATCTCGTTGTGGCTCACCACCCCTGGGTTTGTGAAGTTCCATATGCCCCGAAGGTTCCTCTTCGCCATCTCAATGGATATTGGCAGGAGCTCATCCAAGATAGTCATGCTGTTGGGAATGTCTACCACCTTCTCGTAGCGACTAATCTTCGTGATGAAGTTTCTAGGGTTGGTAAGGTCAGATGATATTGGCATCCTCACTCTCAGCGTGCAAACGTTGTCATAATCTTTCAGCAACTCTTCCACCTGGGCAGAAGTCAAGAAATAAACTTAAGCAATGAAAATCCAAAATAAAAAGATTACATAAAGAGTAACAATTAAATCCAAATTACCATAGCCTTTGTCTTTGAGTAGAAGGATCCAGCAAAGTTGGGTGTGTCTTCTTCCTTGAAACCAACTCCAGAACCAAGGGGATGTGTTGCATTGTATTCAAATATGCAGCCAGTTGCAAAATTCATCATGAGAAGCCCGTGCTCTCTGCAAACATCAGCCAACGTCAATGTACCAGCAACATTGGCGCGAATTGTTTCAGCTTTGTGTGATTCACACCAATCTACATTGGGCCTGCCTGTTACACCAGCAGCATTAAAGATGTGTGTAGGCTTGATGTAGTGAATATCTGCAATAAGCGATGATCTATCCTCCAAACGACCCTTTCCATATTCAAACAGAATTCCTTGCTTCTCACATAACTGGCCGAGTAGCCCACCTATCCAACCAGTCCTCCCGTAAATTAAGAACTTCAAAGAGGCTTTTCGAGCATTGGTGCTCTTTGGAGAGGGAACTACCATGTGGGATTGGTTGTTGGAGAAAGCTGCCGATTCAACTTTTCCATTCTCTGAACCATCATAATGTCTTTCAACGCCTCCAGGCATCATTAGCATCCTTGGATGTGGAAGCAGTGCACCTGACACATCGCCCCACCAGTCTGGATTAGCAGTGTACCATTCTATTGTCTTCTTCAGTCCATCTTCCCATGTAGTGCGCTCACACCATCCCAAGTGTGTCAGCCTCTGATCATCAAGAAAGTACCTTTGGTCATTGAATGGTCTATTCTCAACAAACTCAATGCTGGTTTCTGTATCCTTGTTGAAGAGCTTGCATATGTCCTTGGCAACATCAATTACCCTCCTCTCCCTCTTCGTCCCGATGTTGTAGACATGACCAACTACTCCCTTGTGAAGAATGGTCTCAAAGGCCTCAGCAACATCCTCACAGTAAAGATAGCTTCTCACATTGGAACCATCACCGTGAATTGGAAGAGTCTTCCCTCTCATAGCCAGAAGGATGAATTTCGGGATTAATTTCTCAGGAAATTGATTGGGACCATACACATTGTTTCCTCGGGTAGTGATGACTGGCAAACCATATGACCTGCCATAAGCCATCACAAGCATCTCTGCACCAGCTTTCGTCGCAGAGTATGGGTTTGTCGGGAGAAGCTGAGAAGCCTCATGGTTACCTACAACAGCATCTTCGTCTGTCTCTCCATAAACCTCATCTGTACTAACATGGATGAACCTCCTGATCTGGCCAGTGACCTTGCACGCTTCTAGAAGGACATGTGTTCCATAGATGTTGTTCTTTGTAAACTCAAAGCTGTTCCCGAAAGAATTATCAACATGAGTCTGTGCTGCAAAGTGCATGATGGTGTCAATGTTCTCAGTGACGAGAAGGTAGTTAACAAGGTCAGCACTCGCAATGTCACCCTTAACAAACTTAAAATTTGGGGATGACTGAGACGGAAGGAGATTCTTCAAGCTTGAGCAGTAGTCAAGCTTGTCAAGCACAACAATCTTATAAGCAGGATAGCTTCTGATGAGCCTGTTGGCAACATGGGATGCGATGAACCCAGCAGCCCCAGTAATAAGTATGTTTTTCGGTGTGTATGCAGACATCTTGAAGTGGCTGATTCACAAACAAATTGCATAAGATTCAGCTCAAAACACCAACAATTTCATCGTATCAATTGAGCAGGAAGGAAGGGAGCACACAGGAAACATAGTAGGGCTGCAAATCTGCAATCTACACTCCATCAAAGTGAAGTAACTAAACAGGAGCACACAGGAAACATAGTAGTAAAGAATAAAAGCTTATTTAAGAGGCCACCAATCACTCTGATAGTCTGATCTATGAGGCTTCGCACACAGGGAAATGGAAATAGGGACCAGCTCCTACCTACTATAATAATGTATCAATGTAGCATATATATATATATGAAGTAACCACTAGATTTAACGTTTAAAAACATACAGAATTTATCGCAATGGAAAGCAACAACCAGATCTAATTCAGAAGAAAACAAAATTGCCACGATCAGATCTGAAACAAAAATGATGAACCTAAAACAAACAAAGCAGCATCCGAGAGTGACAAATTAAGTATCAAGCAAATCCATAGACTAGGAAATTCAGATCTAACTCCCAAAATGTGCAAAATAACCACGGTTCTCAAGATTCGCGATCGAAATCAGTAATGAACAACAAATCAAGTGAGTTTACTGCATCAATCAATAGATCTAACTACGACATACAATTGAAGACGGAAACAACAGATCAAAATTAGAAAATTGAAAGAGGAAAAGGATAAGGGAACTCACATGGCCAAATGGATCCAGATCAAGCAAACTGATCTCCGCGCGTCCCCCGATCAAGCGAGATGAAATCAGGGTGACGGCGAGAGAGAGAGCGAGGGAGAAATGGAGAGAGATTGGGATTGGGGGAAAGGAGATCGCGGCGAAACCGACAGATACACTGTGTGTGAAATGAGACGGTGAGGAGAGAGAGAGGGTGTCGAGATTTTATAGATCTCTCCCTCTCTTTTGGCCGCCGGAGACAGTTGAGGAACGCAAATGGAATTTTCCCGGTGGGGTGGACGGAAATGCCCTCAATTGTCGGTGATATTACACGTGATTGTATGCGATTATTTACTGTGTAAATCAGGATTTCAGAACCTAGCCCAAAACTGAAAACGCAGCGCGTCGGGCGTCATTATTACTTTTGACGACGTTATAAATTTGGGTCCGTGCAAGGAAATTTTTATTTTTTTTATACAATGTGAAAATTTGTGACACGGGGTTAGCATATGATGGTCCGATCTTCGACAATCAAACAAGAAACTCAAGAATGGAAGTAAGAAAGCACATCATAGCACAATAAATTGAAAGCATAAAATGTGGAACTCAAGAACCCTTTCAATCTATCAAATAGTCTAGTATGACTCTCTGCAGAAGGAATATGATACCACCAACACAGTTCCGCTGGTGGCTTCTCAAAATAGCAATCAAAAGGATCAACATAATCACCATTACCTTCAAGATTGCAAAAGTTTACCTTTATTATCTCTTGAGCCTCAGTTGATGGCTCTAGACTTGGTTCATCAATGGGCGAGCTCAGAATGGATGTTGCAGATGGAGTAGGAGACACATCACATGTAACCTCATGCGTCGACTCATGAGATTCCAAGTCACGAAGCACTAGACCCTCTCCTCCATCATCGAAGACACTATGGTTGTCTACAACCAATTCCTCATCTTCTTCTTCGAAGCTCCTTTCTTTCTCACCTTTTGCACTTAGAATTTGAATGAGTTGGCTCATCTGATTCTCCAATTTTTCAAGTCAACTCATTTTTTCTTCTTCCAACTGCTGCAACACTTGTGTGAGAGTTTGGATTGATACTTCCCGCTCAACCTGTCGACTCATATTGCCGAAAAAATCCCAAATCTCAAAGAGTCCCATATCCAATAGGCCTCCATTACTCATGGACTCAGCAAGATTTCGTGTTTCAGCATTCATCCCATCAAATATGCAAACACACATCTCCCGCACACCATATTGATAACCCCATGAACCAAGGTCATTAACATACTCATGCAATCTAGTGAAATATTGGTGAAAGTTCTCACCTTCAAACTACAACAATCTCAACATCTTGAAAAAGTTAGTAGCAAGGGTGTTGTGAACCGTAAGATAGGTTCACAACAAAGTTAGATATATAAACAAAAATTAATAAATACACACAACAAAGAAATAAACTTGATTCCCCGGCAACGGCGCCAATTTGATGGATGGTTTTTAGTCGCATAAACCGTATCAAAATAAAACTCAAACCTACAAACTAGTATAGCAAGCAAGTAAGAGGTCGATCCCACAGAGAATCAAGTATTTCTCAGCAATGTGTATTTACCAATTAGTAGAAAGGGGGGTTTTGGTTGATTGAGATTGAAAAGAAAACAAAATAAAATAAAAACAAATAATGCAAAACAAATTAGAGAAGATCGCTCTACCTACAACTATCCACTTTATTTGTTTGAATTGATATTGTAACTTCCTCTTGTCCTTTTAGTCTTCCTATGAATGCCCTTGTCCCGACCTAATATAGTTACTAGTCCAACCAGTCCTAGCAACCCTTATCAATCGAACAGTCCCTAAAGAATGATTTAACCCAATTGATAGCTTTAAGTTCAGAGATTAGCCAAGGTATTTGCAGTCCCTAAAGAGAGATTTAACAACACATTCAACTTCCTACTCATTCAAATAGTTCAACCAGCCCTAAAGGAACAAGTTTGCTACTTGGGTTAAGGTTCGCAACAAGGAATCTACAAAACCCTAGCAATTGAATTGATCTAACTAGTTGGCCAGACAAGATAGAACAAAACAATAAGCAATCAAGCACAAAGAAGTTGAAGCATTCAATATAGGAAATAAGGAACAAGATTCAGAAACTCACAATCAATCCAAATAAAGCTTCAAATTGCAAGCAGAACGAAGAGAGTTTAGTCGCCCATGGCGAACATCGCTCTCTCTCCAATTGTCCGATAGAACGTAAGAATAGAATGGAAGGTAATGAAAAATAACATAAAAGTTGCTTAATAAAACATCCCAAGTCGGCCACCCAATGGACAAACACATTCTAGGGTTTTCATTAAACTAAACTCAGCGCTCCAACGCTGACGGTCCGTGCGGCGGGCGCAGCAAATAAGCGGCGGGCGCAGCATGAATACCGCCCCTGGCGGCGGGCGCTGCATTGGTTTTTCCCGAAAATTCCGTCTCGAATTAGCTCTCGACGTCAACATGAACGTTGTAGCTCTCTGAAAGAGCTTTCCAACGCATGGTCATAATAATCGATCGGACAACCGAGGCCTCCAGAAAGTGCAAAACAAGTTCAGCATGTCTAGCGACAACTTCTGCAGACTTGCTCTTCGTTTAGGTTCGCTTCTTCTTCTCAGGACCTCTTGAGATCTTCATGTAAGCTTCTTCCATCAACTAGACATTCTCATCAAATGCGTTATCCACTCATGTCTTCTCCTCGGATCTACCATTACCTGAAATAATCAATAAAAGCGTGTAGATTCCGACTCCGACAACATAGAGAACTAATATGCAAATCATGCTTAATCCATCCATGAAATGCATCTTAACTAAGCTAAATGCAACCTATTATGCCTACCTAAATGCATGATATCACCCATCTTGAAATGGAAATCTCCATTTGAAGTTCTATATCACTCACCACCCAGCTATGACCAGCTCAAAGTCATTGGTTGCTTATGATATGCTGTTCAACCAAATGACCATAGGGATAAGCTAGGAACATTAGCCAGAAGATGTGTGTTCCTTGGTTACCCTCCTAATCAAAAGGCATACAGGCTTTATGATCTTGAGAACAAGACTATTATAACCAGCAGGCATGTGAAGTTTGAAGAGCAGATCTTTCCTTTCAAAGAGAATGCTAGAGTGCCTGCAGGAAGTGCTTGTAAACTCACCATATCTCTTTATGGGCTTAAACAAGCCAGTCGTCAATGGAATCATGAACTCACAAGATTCATGATCACATTGGGATATGTCCAATCTTCCCATGATTTCTCTTTGTTTGTGAAGAAATCAGGAGGGCACATGACAGTAGCACTTGTGTATGTGGATGATATGTTGATCATGGGGAGCTCAAGTACTGAAATTGAGTCTACCAAGTCTGCACTGCATAAGAAATTCACCATTAAAGACCTTGGGGCTGCAAGATACTTCCTAGGGATGGAGATCTCAAGATCTTCTGCTGGCATCATGTTGAATCAAAGAAAATATGTGCTAGATATTCTCACAGATGCTCAAATGGAGGGTTGTAAGGAAACTTCATTCCCAATGCAACATGGTATAAAGTTGTCCAGCAACATAGGTGATCCAATCTCCAACCCTGAAGACTACAGGAAGTTGGTTGGGAGACTGCTCTATCTCACACTCACTCGACCAGATATATCTTATACAGTCCAGCAACTTAGCCAGTTCATTCAATCACCATTGAAACCACATTGGGATGTCCTTATGTATCTCCTGAGATATCTCAAAGGAACCTTCAACCTTGCACTCTCTTATTCATCCAAATCTTCTCTGCAAGTCCAAGCCTTTACAGATGCTGATTGGGGCAATTGCTTGGACATTGGACGCTCTCTTTCAGGTTATTGTGTGTATCTTGGATCCTCACTGGTGTCTTGGAAGACCAAGAAACAGAAGGTGGTATCCAAATCCTCAACAGAGAGTGAATACAGGGCTATGTCCTATGTAGCTAGTGAGCTTGTATGGATGCAGGGAATTTTGTCTGACATTGACATCCACATCTCTCTTCCTGTTGCTTTGTTCTGTGACAACAAGTCAGCCCAGCAACTGGCTCTCAATCCCATATTCCATGAGCGCACCAAACATGTCAGGATTGATGCTCACTTCATCCGAGAGATGGTGTCTAGTGGCTTCATCAATACAGTCCACGTTCCCACATCCCTCCAAGTTGCAGACATTTTCACTAAGGCTCTTAGAGCCAAACAACATGTATTTTTCCTAGCCAAGCTTGGCCTAGTTTTTCCTACTCTAGGCTCAGCTTGAGGGGGGTATGTGAGTTAGTGTGTTGTGAGCTAGGATGAGATTAGAAGACATAGCACACACACCACATTCAGCTCACATAAAGGGCAAAATGGTCATTTCATACTCGGACGAAAGAGCCCTTCATAAGGCGGGAAGGTTGTTAGAATGTGTAACAAAACTGATTCTCCACATTCTCTGTATTCGAGAGAACTCGAGATATCCAATGGAGTTTTCCCATTTACTTGATCTCAACATTGGTTGATGATTTCATTTTCAGTTTGTATAAATTCAAACGTACATTGCATTGGGTGATATAATTGATATTTGATGTCGATGATCGAAATATTGAATGTAAGGTTACTTTGATGCCATGTACCAATTTAATATCCCCGCTGGCATGGAACTAAGGCCATTATTTATCCTACACTTTCCTAGTATTATACTCCGGATTTGTGCACTATATTCCATCTGTCTCATTTTATTTGTTATTTTATATGTACATAAAATAAATAAAATGAAATGGTTCGACTCTTGGTGTGATCATGGCTCAATTGTTCCAAGGGTCAAGGGTGATATTTGGACAAGAGATCAAGGATCAGGGTGGAATGAAAGAGGGTATAGAAGAAAGATAAGAGGTTCGGAACAACAGATTCGAGCCGTCGGAACAACAGATCCGAAATTCCGGTCAAACTGAGAAGAGGATGAGCGATTGCACTTTTTTTCGGGGGCAAGCAAACATATGTAGGCTTCTCAAACATCAAATTCTTGGTCTTTTTATTTCCTTGCACCGGTCCAATTGCAAATCTTAGTAAAACTCTGCAAGTTTTTTCTATCCCTTTATAAAGAGAATTGCCCGAGATTAATATTATTAATATACTCCCTCCGTCCTAAAATACATGGTCTTTTAGCACTTTGCACAAGTTTTAATAAAACACTTTACTTTAAAAAAAAAACATCACCATTACACTAAATTTTACATAAATTTTATTACTCCCTCCGTTTTCTTTTAATTGACTTTTTACTATTTATCCACGTTTTTTAAGGTATGAAAAACTATATGAAATAATAATTTTTTAAAATATTTTTTTCGATAATCTCATACTTATTGGTGATAAGTAATCATATTATTAAAAAATATTATTAAAATATTAATATTTAATATAATTTTTATCGTTCTAAAACTACGTGTATGACTTGAAAAAGTCAATTAAAAGGAAACAGATGGAGTATTTTTTAACACCCACTACACATTTTAACCAATCAAATTATTTTAAAAAGTCAACAACACATAAACCAATACAAATCATTATACTCCCTCCGTTCGGCAAAACTTGTCATTTTAGCTTATTTCACAAGTTTTAAGGCAATTAACAAATGTACTAATTTACCCTCAATTATTACCCTCTTTTTTTACTTTATCGAAAACTACAACTAACAAACCATCAATCATATCAAGGGCATTTTTGTAAAGTCAATGGCAAAATACCTATAATGACAAGTTTTTTTGAACAAAAATAACATCCTAAAATGACAAGTTTTGCCGAACGGAGGGAGTAACTTCCTACCTAGAAAACATAAAAGATCCTCTATTGTTGAACAAAATTTTACCTCTAAAAACCTATGTATTGTTGGACGGAGGAGGGAGTAGTAAATTAAACTATTATTAAAAAATATTAAAGTGTAAATACATCATGATTCATGAGTGTTAAATGTGCCCATGTGGCCATCTGAGTGATTTGCTGGAGTCGCTAAAAGGAATAAAAAAAACTATAGAATACTTAATCCCTAACATTAACATATACCCAGTATTACGGCCATCGAATTTTTACCTAATCAAAAAAAATAAAAAAAAAATATACCCAGTATTACTTTCCTTTCCTAATCAAACAAATATAAATATATATTACTTTCCTTTATTAAAAAAATGAGTATATACATAATTGATTTATTATCCATTTTTTATTAAGTAGAAATTATAGCTCATAAAAGTCTGAAATTCGGAAGATCGACGAATCGATAACGGAATACCATCAACAAACAACACACTAAAAAACACAAATCAACACAAACCCAAACAACCCGCAAAGAGCCGTTCGTAGCAGAGGAGTTGAGCGAGATCCAGGATGAGCCACGACACTAATGCCGAGAAAACGGGATTAATTTATTATCCATGGCAATGAAGCCATAAATTTTTCAAAGTTTTATAAATTTTAATCATTTTAGTTAAATCGATTTTCTGTTAATTGGGTTACTGATAAGTAGAGCTGTTACTTGAGCCGAGTAGCTCGAGCTCGGCTCGGAAAAAGCTCGACTCGGACCCGCTCGAATTAAATATGAGTCAAGCTTAGCAGAATTCTGAGCTCGAGCTCGGCTCGAGTAGCTCGTATAGCTCATTTTGTGGGTGAAATTACAGTTCTCCCCATATGTTTTATTTAACCCCATGTAAATAGGTCGTTTCGTAGGTGAAATTACAGTTCTGTCGCTAGGTTTTATTTAACATCTTCTTCTAAAGAGTCTGTCGACCGTTTTGCCTTTTGAACTCATTCACTTTGAATCACAGATCTACATTTCGTGAGTAGCTCGAGTTCGACTCGGTTCGGCTCGAGCTCGTTAGCTCGTATATCAGTAGTGGGGGTTCAAACTTGGCTTGTTCAAGCTTGGCTCACCAACAACCTTATCAGTAGTTATATCAGCCCTCCTGATAAGGTTGTTGGTGAGCCGTGAGCGTCGTGAAATGGAGTCGGACTATCTCAGCTCTAACCTTAGAACTTCAAATTTCTATCCGTAAATCGTTTGAATGGTAGTCTAGAAGAAAAATTCAGGCGAAGGACAAGCTAACAGCGTGATGGACGGTGGACCAGGTCAGCAAAAAGTGAGATTTGGTGGGACATGGTCATGGTGGGAGGCTGGCAGCAATGAGGAACTCGTTTTTGTTTTTTATTACATAATGAAAAACGTATTTTCCAGCGAGAGCGATGGCAGCAAATGAGCAAGGTAGGGTAAACGGTGGGTCACAGGAGGAATATAATATCGAGGGGGGCCAACCTGGAGAAACCGTGAAAACGAAACCAGGAAACATCCAGGTCAAAATTAAAGGTGATTCATCATGGTGCTGGGTCCTCTTCTTTCATCTTCAATCTTCACCATTTGCAAAGATTTGGCCGGTATTGCAGGTATTTTTCTGCTTTGATTTGTCTAATTTCTTGATTTCATCTCAAATTTGTGTTGCCGTTTTCTTGAATTGGTGCAATTTCAGCTGCTAATTAGGTTAAACTGTCTCAATTTGGCCAATTAAACTCAACTCTGAATCTGTCTTAGACAGAAATTGTCTCGGATCATGGTCGTTTGATTAGAATTGTCTCAATTTTGGATGTTTACACAGTTGTTTGATTTGATAGCGATTACCAACCTGTCACCCGGTGAGCTCATAAAGGGGAAAAAGGATCCTTCTTTTTTTTTCTTTTTTTCTGGTGGATAATCCTAATTGGACTGTATGAACTTCTTAATTGCTTGAATAAAAAATGATTATGAGATCATGAGAATTCAATTGATAGTGGGGACCAAAAGCAGCTAAGAATTTGAAGGTTTAGACCATTTCCATAAACTGACAACTGTTGATACTAACCCTACTACAGGTAACATCTTTGCTTTTGGGCTGTTTGTATCACCAATGTAAGTTCTGTGGCTTTCAAAATCTCCCCTTTATTAAAGCTTCATCTTGGAGATTAATGCTTGGTAGTTTTCTCTTAATGTCTTAATCTCCATAGACCGACGTTTAGGAGAATCGTTAGGCATGGTTCAACCGAACAGTTCTCAGGGTTACCTTACATATATACATTGCTCAACTGCTTGCTTTGTGCGTGGTATGGGACACCCATCGTATCTAGCGATAATACAATGGTCATGACAGTCAATTCAGTTGGTGCCGTATTCCAATCAGTCTACATAATCCTCTTCATTGCCTATGCTGATCGAGGGAAAAAGGTTTCCTCTCCCTTCAAAATCACGAGTCATCGGTTTTGTTTATGTATGTCTACTTTGCTTTCTCGTCTAGTGGTTTCACCAGCACACTTCTCGTCGTCTTGTCAGGTGAAAATGCTAGGACTGCTGGCCGCGGTTCTTTTCCTGTTTGGCCTCGTTGTGGCTCTGAGCCTAATTCTATTTGGATCAGAAGGGCGACGGTTGTTCATTGGATTTTTGAGCTGCGCTTCTCTCATATCGATGTTTGCTTCTCCATTGTTTATAATTGTACGCCTATGATCTTCCTAATTACTGACTATCATTTCAGCTGTTGTTATTGCGATTCCTGATCTCGCTTCATTTCACATTTCAGAATTTGGTGATCAGGACGAAAAGCGTCGAGTACATGCCATTTTACCTGTCTCTGTCAACCTTCTTGATGAGCGCATCATTCTGTTTGTATGGAATCTTTAACAATGATCCCTTTGTCTATGTAAGTCATCTTATCCCCATTCGGTTTTCTCTCTTAAGTAGCCGAACTAGCCCATACTTAAACCGAACACTTAATTTTATTTTTTTTCTGGCTTCAATTTCAGGTTCCAAATGGTATTGGAGTCATTCTAGGATCTGTACAATTGGGGCTATATGCTTACTACAAAAACAGATCAAGTGATGACTCCACAGAACCATTGATCGTTACCTATTCATGATACAATCTTACGCACAACCTACTCTCTCATTGGAATCTTATTCTTCTTAATGCTATCTGCCCTGGAATGTCATTCCTATAGTTAATGCTTGATAGCTTCTACCTGGAGTTTGAGGCTGCTATGAGCTCATGCTTCGAAGGTGAGAATCTCATTCCTAGGGCATCGGGTTTGACACTAATACCTGGTCAAGCCATACTCGAGGTATCGGGTTGGTTCATTCCCAATCCAATACCTGATACTCATTCATGTACACCAACCAAACAAGCCCAAACTTGTTGATATTTCAAATTCTATAAAAATCACTTATGACACTGTCTGCACTATCTGTCATATTGACGCCATGATGAACAAATTCCTCAAGTTATTGATCACATTTTAGGAAATTGGTACTATTTGTCTATCTACATTTCTGATCTGCCTTTGTACTTCATGATTCAGTAGGTGTGTGAATTTCATATCTATATATCTGATTGTGTCACTTGCTTTAATGCCTATAAATTTATTCTGTGATCCTGAATTCCTGAAGAGTTTCATTTGCTTGCTGTTTGTTTTGGTTAATTTGGAAATTGTTAGGTTTTTTTTCAGCATGAAATTTTCAGATTTTAACTTACAGTGCAGGATTTCTGTCTAGATAAGGTCATCATCTTATGGAAAACCTGTCGACGAACCCAAACCAAGGCGAAATCATTCGATACAAAACTAGATGTCAACATTCTACAAACTGGATTAATAACACAACATGACTAGAGTAATGTACTTGTCTTAAAACCTGTTTTCATCAGCCTGCAGGTCTTGATGGAGAGGCTGCCCATTCTCATCATACAAGATGACCCCGCTGAACCTCGGAAGCTCGCACTTCTCTCCCATGAGTATCGGTCGTTGCCACACCGATGCTCTACGGTGGCTCCCGAGCTTCCACTTGGTGAATGTCCGAGCCTCCGTTCCTCCTCTCTGCCACCACCTCCAACCCCACCTCTTGAAAACTCCATGGTTGCTCTCCTCCCACCTCCGTGCCTTGCTCCACCGACATGACTCCGACAACACGTCCTTCACGAGAAGCTCTCGGTCGCAACTCGAGCAATAATCCGATTCCCGACTCCCTTCCGATTCCCCGTCGCCCGAAACCTCGTCCACGACCCTGTTCCGACCCTTCCTCCCCACTCGGAAAATCGCGATGCATACGCCGATCACGAGACCTACGCTGCAGATGAGCAAGGCGGACACCTCACGAGTCGATAAACGGAGTCTATCTTCCAAGCTCCACAAAGCATCCATTGTGGTTCATATAGGTAAAGAACACACAATGGGAGTAGCTTTGCCAAAAGAGGAAATATGGATACTTGCATATGCATGAAGGTGAGATATGGACTCTATGTGAATGTGAAGGGAGTATAGACTATAGAGCCGTTGGAGTTCACGTGACTGCGCCGCTTGTTGGGCCTAGGCCCGTGGGCTTATCGGCCCACAGTATGAGCGAGCTTAGTAGCCGTTAACAGCTTGGGGAGCAGGTGATATTTCAATTAATTCACCTCTCTAGTTCACGGGCAATTCGTGGATATTTAATATGCAGCGACAAAATATTCGTCGGCGTGAGTAATTGGGACTTTGGAGTATTTTATCACTACCCAAGAAGTGAAAAAAGATGAATATGGTATGTTACAATTTTTTTTTTCGAAATTCTATGGTGGAATTTGTAAGATATTGACTGTTGATTTTCTCGACGGTTGTGGAGGTTACATACAATATACAACACACCCTTGGTGTTATTCGAGTCGAATGAGCTTTCAAGCTTGATTCGTTTGTTAAACGAGTTCGAATTGAGCCGAGCTTAATTTTTAAACTGACTTTTTATTTTGTTCAAACTTGGCTTGTTTAAGAAATTAATGAGCTCGAGCCGAGCCTACTTTTTAAACGAGCTTTTTTCGAGTTTTAAGTAGTTTTACGTGGTTATAACTTATAACATGTTAAGTTAAAGGAAATTTTAGAAATTTCATAGAATTCGAGCTTTATTCGAACGAGCCGAGCTTTCTACCGAGCTTAAAATTTTGTTTAAGCTCGATTTTGTATAAATAAGTGAGCGAGCTCGAATCGAGCTTTTTCGAACCAATCACGAGCCGAGCTCGAGCTCGAGGTGTTCAGTTCATATAACAACCCTAAACACACCTATGCTATGCAAGCTCGAATCGTTTGATATCAATTAAGGAGTATAACTTAAAAGCATTGATGAATGGCAAGCTCTAGCTATATTATGATCTTATATGGGCATTTTCGAGTTCTGTGCTTAGTTGATATACGGAGTATATGCGAAGACAAATAAAAGAAGGGTGTGTTGATTTTAAAGTGGTGGTACAATGTTGGGTTAGTTATATATAAGAGAATAATTAAAAGAAGGAGATACGTAGTAGTCATATATTGGTTCCAACAATATGCGGTTAAAAACATGATTTGTAACAAACACATTACCGACAATAACCAGTTATTAGAGCATCCCCAACAACTTATGTAAAATATAGAAAATGGGCAATTTTAGAGAAAATATAAGTTTTTGAACCCCAATAGAGAAATGGGAGGAAAAAGAGAAAAAATCTCTAAATTTAGAGGGAGACTTAAAATCTGTAAAATTAAATGCATTCACTCATTCTCATTCCTACCTATTTATTCATTGGTTGTTACATATTGATTTAATTAGTTTATTGAAATTTTATATATAAAAGGAAAAACTAATTAAAATACCCCACCTTTGGGGGTATGGTAAAAATATATCCTCAACTTTCAAAAGTAATAAAAATATCCCGACCTTTGATAGTAGTGGTAATATATTACCACAAGCTTTCTCACTGGTCAAAAATGCTGACAAGACATCCTACGTTTATTTTTTACAAGGGTTTTTCTGAACGATTTCCTTAGAAAAAAAATAAAGAGTTGGACCGGCTTCATACACCACACCTTTTCCTCCCTCCTATTTCTTTCGTGATCGCCTCTTGAGCTGTCTTCCGATCTTCTAGGCAAGTCACCGTTCCTCTTCAATGATAGTCTTCCTCCCTTGTGGTATGCTATCTTGAGTTGTCTCTCTCACATTTTCTTCCTCTTTGATTCATTCACGGACTTAGTTGAATAAGTTTTTTCCCTCTATGTTGTTGTTGTTGTTTTCGGTTTAGTTTTTTGTTGTCGGTTTGGTGTTAGGAAAAGTCATGCTGTGTTAAATTGAGGCATTTTTGACCGGATTAGTTGCTTGGTTGAATCAATTTCGTTTTCGGGTTTAATTTTGTTGTCGGTGTATTTTTTCCCTAAGGAAAACGTTTAAGAAACCCTGATTTTAGTACTAATTTATAAAAAAGGCTTCCACAGGCTGCCTCATCAAAAACAAAATCAACGTAGGTTGTCTTGTCAGCATTTTTGACCCATAAAAAAAGCTCGTGGTAATATGTTACCACTACCCTCATAGTTCGGGATATTTTAATTATATTTGAAAGTTGAGGATATATTTTTACCAAAGGTGGGGTATTTTAATTAGTTTTCCCTTTATTAAATTATGCATTTATGCATTTATTATAGAGTATAATAAATGTATAAATAGGTAAAATAGAGAAGCTGTTGGGGTTAGAGTATAAAAATTATAGAGATTTTGATATTTTTATGGAGGACTATTTCTCCTATCTAGATTAAAGATATTCAAAAACCAAAAACACTTTCAGGTTCCATAGGACTACATAGTACACACCTTCAATTCATCAACCACAATGATCATCCATAAATAAATCTACAGAATTTTCGCCTGGTGCCCCTAAGGTAAGGTTAAATTCGCCGGGTGTACAAAAGTTTGACATAATTCGCGAAATGCCCCTGAGGTTTGTAATTTTTTTGCGTGGTGCCCCTACGTCCATTCGGTTAACATTTTCGTTTAAAAAAATAAATAAAATGAAATCAAGAGAAGTCCAGTCGCGCGAGAGAGGAGAGAAAGAGTCTGAAACGCTGGAAACCCTAACCCAGGCCCCCTTCGACACCGCCGCCGACGTCTGCAGGCTGTAGATCCACCCGAAAGAAGAGCCAAAGCTTCAAGATGGCTGATTGTGCGAACTCCTCCAAAAGAAATCAATCAAGATCGGCGCCCCAAAGCAGGGAAATCGATCGACGATGGCAGAGCAAGCAGGAGCGGAATAAATGGCTATGAACTATTCGTTGCCCCCTAAATCTGAATCAATGGGTTTTGGGGCCTGAAACGTGAAAAATCTGAGGTAAAGAGGAATTTGAAGGCGGGATCTCAAGAATTCCTGAAAAGTGATGTTCGATGGTGGCGTTTTCGGGGACTAGCGGCGTCTCTTTCCTTCCTCTCTCCACTTCCTGGTGTTTCCGATTTGTCAGGCGCGGCTCTGGCTCCATTCTGCCAGTCTCTAGGTCTGATCCGAGTTTGGGAGTCGGAACTCTCTGGTACTGGCTTTCTCTCCTTGAACTTAATTATTTTTCCTGCTTGGTATGTAATCGGCTTCTTGAACCCTTATCTGCGCATAAGTCATCTCAAACCCTTCATACTTTGTGAATCCGAAATTCATTCTATCTGTTGGATGTGTGGCCAACGGGATGTGATTTGGGATTGTTGGTTGATAAAAGATAATCTGAGGAATTTGGAAAAATGTCCATGCTTGAATTATGTACTCATGTCATTAGTTTATTCAGTAACATCTAACTATTCCTAGAACAATCTTCACTTTAAGGCATAAACTAGAAAGTAGAACTATCACTCTATAACATCCTTCTCTGTAATTAGCTTCTCTATGTACATTGAACTCGAAAGTAATTGTCATCCTTCTCTGCAATTAGCTTCTTGCTGTGATTTTGAAGCTTGTTAAAAAGTCTACTAGCTCAAATGGTAGAGCATATGCTTTATGTACAAGATGTGGGTTCGACTCCTACGTAGACTAATACAATGATTTAGACTTGTTAAAGACCTACACAATATAAGCTCTGTCTCATGACTTGGGTGCATACAAACTCATTTTTTTTATCATCTGTCATAACTAAAGATATCATATCTAAATTGGTTTATTGTTGTTACTGTTGTTTTTATGACCATGATAGCAAAAAATCAGCATTTTCGCCTTGTTGTTATAACTGTTTTTATGAGCTTGATACCCAAAGTAAGTTGTAGAAACACACCCTAAGGAAATATCAAAAGTTCAGAACTCCAGATCAACACATGACAGCAAAAAATCAGAAATTATGCCTTGCTATTACTGCTGTTTTATGACCATGACAACAAACAAAAAATCAACATTTTCACCTTGTTGTTATTGCTGTTTTTATGAGCTTGATACCCAAAGTAAGTTGTAAAAACACACACTAAGGCAATATCAAAAGTTCAAAACTTCAGATCAACGCATCCCAACAAAAAATCTGAATTTTTGCCCTGCTGTTACTGTTGTTTTTATGACCATGAGAACAAAAAATCAGCATTTTTGCCTTGTTATTATTACTGTTTTTATGAGCTTGTTACCAAAGTAAGTTGGAAAAACACACCCTTTTATAAACTCTTTTTTTTTTTATCATCTGTCATAACTAAAGATATCATATCTAAATTGGTTTATTGTTGTTACGGTTGTTTTTATGACCATGATAGCAAAAAATCAGCATTTTCGCCTTGTTGTTATAACTGTTTTTATGAGCTTGATACCCAAAGTAAGTTGTAGAAACACACCCTAAGGAAATATCAAAAGTTCAGAACTCCAGATCAACACATGACAACAAAAAATCAGAAATTATGCCTTTTTAAAGACCTATGCGACAAAAGCTCTGTCAAAATTTTCAAAGCAAAATGCTAATACTATGAATGTATGGCTTATGTGGGATTCGAACCCACATCTTGTGCCTAAGCACAATGCTTTACCGATTGAGCTAATAAGCCAAAATTTTAAAAGCAAGAGGCTAAGCTTGAAGGAGCAAAGCTTGAAAGACCTGCTGGATGTAAGAACATGAAGCAAAGAGACATCAAGTTCTCATCTAGTTCTGAATTAGAAACAAATGTCACCTTTATTGAATACTAAACATGTGACCAAGACCAAATGACACAAGCATGTTTAATAGGAAAGAATTAGGCATGTTGTAAGGTCACGTGTAATTGAATTAACACATGAAATATCAAAGCATAAAGTCTGAAAAGAATATAATCTAAACTAATACATACTATTCTTTAAAAACATACACTAGCATTAAGCTTTCAATTGTTGCTGAGCAAAGAGACACCAAAAATCAGTAAGACCGTATTTCATAATGTGAATATTGCAGCCCATGCTTCAAACTGCTTGAAAGATGAATCTTTATGTCTTGTTCGGATTCATAAAAAAGGAATCACACAAAAAGAGTGATGACTATGCTACGTTAATTCTTTTGACGATACAGTGGATTCATATGATAAGTTATATGGATCTGATCTAAATATGAACATTAGTTGATAGCATATTGCAAATCCACCGAGGCAACAAAGGCCCTCTAAAATCAATCCCAAATCAACCATCAAACAAACTCTAATTCCTCAGGTTGAAACCAACCAACCAACATATTGCTACCAAATTAGATGTCTTCTAATCCATAAAACCAACCAACAATCTCCAATTTCAAGATTCTACAATCGTAACCCCCAAGAATCCCAAATCGAAAAACCTAAATCCCTAAAGTTGGAATTGATAGCAGAGACTTACCACCAAGGCATTGGATGGTGTCTCTCACCTCCTCCCTCCTAGGCTCCTAGCATAGGGCAATCTTGAGCCGAGCCTGGCTCCAAACTCCGAGTTCTCTCCTCATGGTGTCGATGGCATCGAGTCTTTCCTTTCTTTCCTTCGATGACGGCTTTTCCTTTCTTTCTTTCTTTCAATAAGTAAACTCCGTTATGACGTTTTTCCATAAAAAACAGGCGAGGGGTATTTCGCGGAAAAATTGAAAACCTCAGAGGTATTTCACGAAATATACCAAACTTTTGTATACCTCGCGAATTTACCTATATCTCGAGGGCACCCGGCGAAAAATCCGATAAATCTATTTATCATTAAAGAACGTGATGTTATTATTTTATTAAATATTTTTATCAACAAATTTTGTTACAGAATCTCTCCACAGAGAGAGAAAGAGAGGGGAAAGGAAAAAGAATCTGAGAGAGAGAGAGTTCGGTTGTGCTTCCCCTGACTCTCGTCTCGAATCTCCTCCAGTTGACAGGCCAGGGCGAAACCAGACGACCTTACCAGTACTCCCACCTCCTTCCATGTTTGCAGAGTCTCTCCCCGCCGCCGTTAAAACCTAGTTTCCCCTCCACGGCTTCGTAAGTCCACTTTTTGTTCTCCAACTTTCGCTATTAGGTTTTGATTGTTAATGCGGAAACCTAATCCTACGAATTTATATTCCCCTCAAATATGATTTCCGTCTTATAATCGGTTGATTGATTCGATTTTCTCGATTTTCTTTTATATGTCCACACATTCTCCCAATTTTGTTGATGCTACTGTATTACTTTGGTTATCGGTTCTTCATGGTGTTCGTGTTTGTTTTCCTTCAGCTTAATGTTACAGCCCTATCAAATACAGTTTCTCATCTTTGAGTCCCGAGATAGTAAATTTGGTGTTGCACTTCAAATTTCCCGAGGAAATTTTGTTTTTCAATTACTGCAATTTTTTTTTTTTTTTGGTTTTGCTTGCTGATCTTCATTAATTGTAATTAGACAGTGAGGATAGTTCAATCCTGATTTCAGGTCCTCTTTTTCAATGAGAATTCATGAAAAAGTCTTATCCTTTTCAGGTTATTTTAGGAGTTTGGTTTAGTACTGCTAGTAAAAGTCGAGGTGGAAAGGAATTGAAGGATGTCTGGTAGAAACCATGGTCCTCCTCTATCAGCGAAAGCCATGTCTAATGCCCGTCTTTCTCAACCGGATTATGAACCTGCATTTCTCAGAGGCCTTGGTGGCCCTGGCCCTATGTCACACGCGATGCTTCATGAGGAGATGAGAGAATCCTCGTTCAGGATGGGTGGCTCCCGACACATTCCCCACCCTGCAATCCTTGAGGATCGTCTTGCTGGTCAGCATCATGAAATTGAAGCTATGCTCTCTGATAACCAGGGTTTAGCAGTTGTCCATGTTGCCCTGAGGCAGGAGCTTGAGAGTGCGCACTTTCAGTTGCAACAAGCGGAGCAGTATGCCAACTCGTTGCATCCTGAGATGGATGTGGAGATGAAAGAGATGTGTGATAAAGCTGCGAAATTGGAGATGGAAGTTCGTGGTGTGGAGGCCATGAAAGCTGAGCTTGCACAAGTTCATGCTAATATTAAGGAGCTCAGCGCTATGAAGGAGGATCTCAGTGGTCAGATTGATGCAATGACTAAGGATCTGGCGAGATATAAAGCTGATTTGGAACAAGTTCCTTGTATGAAGGCTGAAATTGATAATATAAAACAAGAGCTACATCGTGCAAGGTATGAAGATGTAGTGTTCAGCCCCAGTTGGTACTTGGTATAGGGTTTTCAAATTGTTGAATGTTGACTCTTGGTAGTGTTTTATTTTTGGTTTGTAGGAGTGCCATAGAATATGAGAAGAAAGGGTATGCTCAGAACTATGAGCATGGTCAGGCGATGGAGAAGAAATTGTTGTCCATGGCTCGAGAGTTGGAAAAGCTTCGTGCAGAGATTAATAATGCGGAGAAGAAACCACCTCCTGCTGCAGCTGTTGTTGCTGCAGCAGCAACAACACCTGCAACAGCAACAACGGGCTATTCTGGTATGATTACATTCAGTTGACTGACTTGTTTATGCCTAGCTAATTTAATTTTAATATCTCTCTTTACTTCTTGTGCATTTATTTAGTATAGATGGCTGTATCATTCATTCTCTGGGTTACTCAGGTTTTAGAAATTGAGAGTTGGAATGTGATTCCAATAGTCTCGTGTTTGATAGCTTCTAATTTTTGGAATAACCTAGCCCGGAGTTTGAGGGTCTGGATCCAGTGAAGATTATATCTTTGTTTCCTCAAACTTTTTATTTCATCAGTAGTTGATTATTAAGAACTAAGGTGCTGATTTAGAAGTGGTTTTAGACAAAATGTTCCTGAAATACAAGCTGTTTTTATAATCCCTTCTGCCTAACTTTCTCTTCCATGTCATCTGTCCTTACCGACCAAGTTGCTGCTGCACCTTCACACCATATCTACAAAAAGGAGCTTCATGCTGTGTCGGCAGGCCATGGACAGATGGCATTAGCTTCGGGCAATGAGTGGGCTAGCCGGTTAGGAATGAAATAGGAAAAGCAATATTGGGTCTAAGGAGAGTTGGGCAGAAAAAAGAAATGATTGCATATTGTAGTGATGCTAAATGGAAAAAGAAAACGAGATTCGGCAGAACCAAATACCTTTTCATGAGCAAATCCTCCATTTTCTGGGAATTCAAAAGATAAAAATGTATACAAAAGTAATTAATCAAATGTTAGAATAATCTGAATCGATGTCTGAGGTTAAATGATCATGGGGCATTCGTAAATCATGGATGTTCTTATGAAATTAATTGACTTGCTGAACTTCCTTTACACCCTGTTGGCATTTTGTTGCAACACAATCCATCACATGCTGCACTGGTTGAATGTATTGTTTTCATTTCAGGGCCCACAGGTTATAATACAAATTACGGATATGCAGCAGGTGGTTATTCAGGAAACGTCTACTCTATGAACTACAACTTGAATCCTGTAAGTAGCAGTTTTTGTAATTTCAGATGTGTATACCTAATAACATCAGTAAATGAGCTGCCACTGGCTAATTGCTACTATCTCTTATAGTTGCTGTTCCCTTTCGGAATGCAATATATTTGTAGGACTATTTATTACCATACAACTTCCTGATATCTCAGATGTGACCAACTGTGGACGGGATATCTGCAACTTTCTGTGCGTCTTTCTAACAGCCTTCCGGTTATTCTTTAGGTACAGGCAAGTGCAGAGAACTACCCTCAAGGTGGACCTGGGCCGGGTGCTTGGGGTGCATACGATATGCAGCGAGTTCAAGGGAATAGATGAAGTAGCTGGGAATTTTACAAGGATGGATGCAGTGGCTGATCTATGTTGCTTTGTGTCGTATGAACTCACAGTGTCTCATGAGGCTTGTGTTGCACGGCTGTTGAAGATTGACTTCATAACCTGGTTAAATTATAGTGTAGTTGTGTGTTGTAGATAATGGCTGGACTAATGTTTTAAGCCTTGGTTTCATGGTTTATGGAACCCTGGACTTGCAGTGTTGTTGAAGAGCAATCCCCATCTACAAAATGAGAGGCAATCAAGTGAAATTAAAGACATGGAAATAAGTGTACACAATTTTGTTTGTTAATGATTTTTACTGAATTAGTGTACAGCTTAACTGGTTTTTCATGTTATGCAACCAATATTAGAGTGCACAAAATCCTACCTGGTCCACCTTGCCTGAACCCAAAACTTATCGTCGGAACTCATGATCTGAAACTTGACGCAACCTGAGTTGACCCAATAGTCAAAATGACCTGAATTTACACGACTTTGAGTCCGAAACCAACCCAACTTGGAGGATTTTTAGCTTGACCCAAACTCGAAATGATATTAGATGATGATATAGGCTATGTTTGATAGAAAGTAGTTGATGAGGTTGTTGAAGGTGATGAAATAGCTAGGTAGTTAATGAAAACATGTGAATAAAAATAAAAAAGAAAACTACAAGATTTGAAAAATTAGTTGATGGTGTTAAACATAGCAATAAACTGTATGATATTTCGTCCTTTTCTCATGTTGCTATTCGTCATATTTTCAGGGAATCGAATGCTGTGGCTGACTACCTTGCGCGTAGTGTCCATGTCTCCCCTGCCGACGTCTGATGTGAGAATGATCCAGAACTGCGAGTTCTCGTCCGGAAGGATGCGCTAGGAAGGGCCTCTGCTACGGCCGACCCGACCTAAACCTTATCTTGCTTCCAAAAAAAAAAACAAAAAAAACATAGCAATAAACTCGAAATTGACTCGACTTGAACCCAATTCATCCGGAACTTGATAAGATCCAATATTGACGCGACACTACTTGAGAGACTTGACTGCCATCTCTAGACACAATCAAGACTTCAATAATCGATACTAAAGGTATAGAATTCAATCTTCAAATGCAAATCTTCCTTACGAGTTTGGAAATTTCTTCACCAAAAAGGGGTCGTGTAACCTTTTGGAAGTTTCGATAAAAAGCCCATTTTGAGAATTGAACGAGATATTTATGATTATTATCCCTTTCTTTATACTGTTGGATATCCGAGGCAACAAATCACCATCATTCGATTTCGAAGTGTTGTTGCTTTCAAAGTGAGATATTTTATGCAGGAGAATTGAGAAATTGAGTTGTTCATCAAAGCTTTGATCACCTCCTCCACAATTCAGAAGTGGAACTGAAGAAAACTAAAGAAGGGTGAGAGAGATGATGCAAACTTCTCTCTCCTATCCTCTCCCAGCTTTCCTTCTCACCCCATCTCCGCTTTCAAATTTTATCAGACACCATACCCACCTCCAGCCAAGGAAAGCTACTACCATCTCGCCTCTTCATTCATCCTCCTCATGCCGCAGAAGACCCCTCTTAACATCACCACTGCGGCTTGATAAGATAACGCAAGTTCATTGCGGCAATTCGTCGAACATTTACCGTGCAACCGGCGCTGATACTCGAACGAGCCTCAGGGGATGGTTCGAATCCGTAGGAGAAACCCTGTCCATGGCGTTTCCCATCTTCGTTTCCCTCGGATGCTTGCTAGGCCTGGGGAAGCCCAGCGCTTTCAATTGGGTCCGACCCGAATGGATGATGTTAGGGATGGCCCTTAATATGCTCGGAATGGGCATGACTCTCACTCTTGATGATCTCCGTGGAGCTCTCTCCATGACCCGGGAGCTCCTCACGGGCTTTGTTCTTCAGTATTCAGTTAGTGCATTTCAGTTTCCACTCTTTGATTGTTGAAAATTATCTGGTTTGATCCAACTTTGAATCTTGAATTGCATTTGCATAACCCTAATTAATCCTCATTAATGCTGTTGCAGATCATGCCCTTGTCTGGATATCTTATAAGCCGGTTCTTGCAGTTGCCGTCTTATTACGCTGCTGGATTGATTCTTGTTGGTTGCTGCCCTGGTGGTGTGTAAATCTATTCCATAAACTCTAATCTGAACTCTGATTTTAGGGTTTTCATTTTTCCTTGTTGGCTGTCTCAATGATTGTTGCAGGGTTAGCAAGTAATATTGTTACCTACATTGCACGGTTTGTGATCTTGCTGAATTCACATCTGTCTATATCTACATATTAATCTAACTGATATTGCTAGTACCAGACGATAAGTATCAATTTCACACACTGATTTGCAGTGGAAATGTTGCTCTTTCGGTGTTGATGACTGCAGCCAGCACAATTTTAGCAGTGGTCAGTTCAGCAAGCTTGATCACTTTCTTGTTGATTCATTTCATTACAATTTCTTGCATCTGTTTGTGAATTGTTGCTCTTTGATCCGGCCCATATGCTTCCATTGGAATTTGGAACTACTATATGACTATCAGCAATTTCTATGTGCTTGCTTTTTTATCTTTAAGGGGTGATAGTATAACTTCAGATATCGGTCAGGCTATAGGCATGTATCAGTGGAATGTCATTCCTGTAGTATTGTTTGATAGCTTCTAATTTTTGGAATCACCCAACCCGGAGTTTGAGGGTGTGTATTAGCACTAAGATTCATGGTGCAGGTCATGACTCCATTCCTAACCACCACGTTAGCTGGGCACTATGTTGCTGTTGACGCTGCAGGGCTCGTAATCTCAACCTTGCAGGTAAGCACGGACTCCATTTCCTCTGACGTACAATTTTCCTTCAAGGCACTGCTTCTAACCGTCTTCTACATACAGGTGGTGCTTTTGCCCGTGTTAGCCGGAGCCTTTCTGAACCAGTACTTCCCACAATTTGTCAAGTCAATCTCACCCTTTACACCGCCCATTTCTGTCGCAACTGTGGCAGTAATGAACGGCAACGCAATTGCGCAGAACTCGTCAGCGATTCTCATATCCGGTCATCAAATCCTGCTGGCTTCTTGTCTCCTACATCTTTCTGGATTCGCCCTTGGCTATGTACTTTCTCGTTCACTCAGACTTGATGAATCGTCATCAAGGACCATTTCCATAGAAGTTGGTATGCAGGTAAAAATCACCCTTTGCTGATTATTACAAAAGACTGTCATTCAATCAAAGGACTGCTGATTAGTTTCCATTCCTTTCTTCATCTTATCAGAACACGTCACTCGGTGTAGTGTTGGCTGTTCAGCATCTGGGAAGCCCCATGGCAGCAGTGCCTTGTGCAATCTCTGGTATCAGTCAATCAGTTTTCGGCAGTGCATTGGCCGGAGTCTGGAGAAGCAACATGCCTAGGATCTTCTTGGATGAACATTCGAATAGGTCAATCTGAGATTTACAAGTATAGGTGAATTGGTGTAGAAAAAAATTCTGTATGGAACAGTTTGAAAGCATCATTTTTGTATGCTGTTTATTCCTTTACCATAGTTGATTAGTATCCATTTTCATTGGTCTTATGATCAAATCTAAGTCATTAAATTTATACAATTTACATAATTTCCCAATTTGATACTTTTGGAGATGGCGGGAGACAAGATGAAGACGTTAGTCAAAATGACAGTTGTGGATTTGCGGTTAATCAAAGGCTTTTTAACTGTTGCAACTCCAGTGAAACACTGAAACTAAAACCCTCATCTTGGGAACGATGATCTAGTTTTTATTTAGATCTGTTTCGAAAAAATCCCCCTCGAAGAAGTCGTCAAGTATAGATTCTGATATCTATCCGCCATTGCATCTTCATCTGCCAAAAGGGACCATAATTAATCAGTCAAATTCAAGAAGAAGAAGATGCAATCGTGTTCAATATCACACCCAAATCTCCTATATCTCGCAAACAGAAGCCCCATCAAACCCTCCTCAGCTCGAATCGGCATACCGGTAATCCAACGGTTTCCCTCTCCGGCCACTCCCAAGATCCGAGCTACCCACTTCCCATCCAAATCCAACCAGCCATCGCTCTCCTCCAAGCTCCGGAAACTCGGTCCAGTTCAGTGCGGCAATTCGTCGAACACCTCGAGTGCAAGCAACGAGGCGACGCTGAGAGGGTGGATTGAAGCACTTGGGGAGTTCCTGTCAACTGCGTTCCCCCTGTGGGTCGCTCTGGGATGCTTACTAGGGCTCGTCAAACCAGCTGCTTTCAACTGGGTCCACCGAGATCTGACCATCGCTCTCCTGGCGTTGACCATGCTTGGGATGGGGATGACCCTCACTTTCGATGATCTTCGTGGCGCCCTTGCTATGCCCAAGGAAGTCATCACTGGTTTTGCCCTCCAATACTCGGTCAGTTTTTTTTTTGGGGGGGTATTTGTTTGTTTTGAAATGTTGAAGCTTCAAAATTTGACTGTTAATGTATTTAGTTTAGTTGCTGATTTTTAGGATTAAGTCTTTAATTACTCTTAGGAGTTTAGTTATTGCTGAAAACTTGTAATCACTAATCATCTAGTTGAAATTCGAATATCAATAGTCAATACAGACTGAGGATCCCTTACAAATTGGCTGATTTGCGAGATACTTGTATTCTGATTATCTTGTTTTAGTGCAAACTGAATGTTCATCTACTGAATCACTTTAGATCTCATTTCTGATTTATATTAGTTTTAGTGTAAGCGATCTGAAACACTTGCTGGTGTGTCTTTGTTTGCATTTGGATGTTATATCGAACTTCCCATGAGTAGCTTTTTATGGTTGTTGCCGGTGATGCCGTTGTCGGGATACATTGTTAGCAAGCTCGTTGGTTTGCCATCACACTATGCTGCCGGCTTGATCTTGGTGGCTTGCTGTCCGGGTGGTGTGTAGAGTTTTATCAGTTCAGTGGCTTTGCTTGCTTGATTCCGTCTTAAGTTTCGTGTTACATTTTGGTTTTATAATGTTGCAGGAACTGCTAGCAATATTGTGACTTACATAGCACGGTTTGTGATACTCTTGATGAGCTTTGTAGTTTCTTATTCGGTGTCTGTGTTCGCGGACGAGCAAGTGTTTGACAATGGCCTTGTTTGTTTTGCAGTGGAAATGTTGCTCTCTCGGTGTTGATGACAGCGGCCAGCACAGTTTCTGCCGTGGTTTGTGATCTTTTACGTTGCTTCTTGTTACGTTTCACGTTTGTGTTGAATTGACTCGAAAGTACATTTTCTTGCAGATCATGACGCCATTTCTCACAGCCCAACTCGCAGGGCAATATGTTGCAGTTGACGCAGGAGGACTTCTAGTCTCAACTCTGCAGGTGATTTCGCGATTTCTTTACGTTTTAAGCCTTTTGTCGTATCGTATCACCTAGTTCCGAGATTTTCAAGGTTCTCTTTTGCACACAGGTTGTTCTTCTTCCTGTCCTAGTAGGTGCATTTCTGAACCAGTATTTTCAGGGCTTAGTAAGGTTGGTTTCCCCCTTGATGCCGCCAATTGCAGTGGGAACCGTTGCAATCCTATGTGGTAACGCTATTGCTGAGAATTCAGCCGCCATCCTCATGTCCGGGAAACAAGTTGTGTTGGCCGTGTGTCTTCTCCATGCCTCTGGATTTTTCTTTGGTTACGCATTGGCAAGGATACTCGGTGTGGATAAATCGTCTGCAAGGACCATCTCCATAGAGGTCGGAATGCAGGTAATACATAGAAAATCCTCCTCAAATCTCTTTGATGCCTAAGCTAACTCTTCTTTCATTATCATTTTGTTTGTGTCTTCGTTGTGGCTATCGCTACAGGATGCCCCGAGGATGGTTATAATAACACTGTATGCTTGCTTAAATTCAATGCCTTTGCTTGATCCACCAGCTAAAAGTTTTTCCTTTTTTTTTTCCATCTTGCGTTTTGTTCAGAACTCGGTTCTTGGAGTGGTGCTTGCAAGCCAGCACTTCTCAAATCCATTGACCGCGGTACCTTGTGCTGTCTCCAGCGTATGCCACTCGATCTTCGGGAGTGTTTTGGCTGGTTTCTGGAGACGATCTGTTGCTGACACAACTTGAAGTCCTGACCATGGTTAATGCGTCGGGCATTGGCTCCCTTATCGAGTTCCCCTTCGTTTTTGCCTGCAGACATCTTAGCTGAACAAGTGCTGTCGTGAACAAGATATTGCAGTGTAATATATTCAGCTCTCACAACTGAATCATTGCATATTTGCATATCAGTTCTTAAACTGATTTTCTTTGGATGGATTTTGTGCAAAGTAAAATCCAAAAAATTTCACATTTTACTTAGGGACCTGTTATTCACGGCCATTTTTTCGCAATTCGCACGGTGCCGGAGCCGAGTTACGAAGTTGGCAGCCCTGCACTGGTCAATAGCCCTGCACTGAGTAGGAGATTACACGCAGGACTCCAAGGTCACCTTTGCAGATACCAAGTTTAAGTGTCGGCAAATCACCTTTGCCGGACTCCGAGGTTGGCACCGTGCAGATTGCAAAATTCCACACCGTGCAAATAACAAGACCGTTTACTTAATGCTGCTGTTATGGATAGTAAAGCAACGGAGCTATACTTAAAAGTACTTAACTGACCATCTGATCATTTCCTTTTATTTATATTCACTTATTTTGTTCATTCAAACCCTTTTACATAGCTTAAACTGCAGATAAATCTACATCCTCCTCCGAGCCAGATGACTGGCAAAACCAAGCTTGGGAAAGGCAGCCAAGTAACACACCTTTCACCTTGCCTTGGTAGTCTGCACCACAGCCCGAGCCCCCGTCTGCACCATCTACAGAGCCTAAGACATCCCGTAGTAAACCGTCCCCAAGTTTTGGTGAGGGCCCATGGCAATTGCTGTGGCCCGAGCAGCACCAAACTGCGACTGTGCTTGGATAAGCTTCGCATCAAGGGCGACCCTGCTGTTGAATGGGTTGGGCATTGGTCCAGGCTGACTAAGGTGGTGCTGGGAGGGGGGGTATGGGTTGGTGTTGATGTCAATGACAAGTTCATGGACATTTTGGTTTGCTGAATTCACCAGCATCTGCTGGTTGGTGTCGGTAGCCCCCTGTGGAGGGCCCTGATCAGCATTCATCCCATTGGATTTGACCTGATTTTGTATCACGGCAGGCCTGAAGAAATAGTAGGGTGAGACTGACTGAGGGGGAATCACCGCATTTCTCATCAAAATCCTTGTTTCGTAGCTCTCTTTTGTGTTCCTTCCTACTACCTCGTATGGCAATGGACCAACCGCTCTCCCTGGCTTTCCTTTAGAAGACGAAATAAATACTCATTAAAATGGAAGAATTGTGGTTTTACGAAAACAATCTAGACATCGCGAGACGACTAACGCTTATTTAGAAGCATTACCTGATGGAACAATGTATGATGGTTGTGAGCAACTGGAGTAAATACCAGAAGCAACCTCTGCAACTCTACACTCTTTCCTGAACTGCTCCCTCGAGGAAAAACAATTAGGTTGTGGCTTCGGGGGAATGGTACTGGAATGTACTGCTGACCTATAAGTTAAAGAGGATAAGATGCACAGATTCAAACCAACTTTCAAAGCCAGAAACAGGTTCGGTCGAACAAAAACCAGAAGTGAGTTAAAACCTTGGGAGTGAGATATGCTTTCTTTCTAGTGGGATGATACGTCCAGTTCTACCACTGTTCTCTTCCAAATGTGCAAACTGTCTCTTGAATTGACCAATGGCACTGCACTTGCAACGTTTCGAATCAGTTCAAGGAAGAAAAAAATGGGGGAAATTGGTAAATTGAAGCATAGCTATATATGTATATGTTTTTCATACCTAGGATATATGAAGTTGACCCCCTCATTTCCATTAATGTAATCTTTGAGTAGCTGTGGATGGTGTTCAAGTATCTCTCTGTATATCAATTCCCGGATGTCCTCCTTTGTCATACGTCGGCTTTCAAATTCAAATTCCAACTTTGATATTGGCTGGCATGCTGGTTCTCTCTCTGCTTTGGCCAGACCTCGAAAATAGGGATCAAACAATGCCTGAGCAACAAAATCATAAAACAAACACCAATATCATGACCAGAAGCTAACGGAATGACACAAACCATGTTCCACAACTTATCATCAAACAACACTTGAGCATAGTTGAAGGATGAATGCAAAGTAGCTGGACAATAAAAATTACACAAACCTCCTCTGCAGTTGGTCGGTGCTTGGGGTCAAAAGCCAGCATTCTTTCCAAGAGACGTATTGCTAAGGGATCGACATTTGGAAACTTCTTTGAAAATGGAATAGGATTCTTCTTCCGCATATCCATCAAGTATTTACGAGCCTTGTCATTGCGGACCTGGACAATTGAACACAAATCTTAGTCAAAAAGACTGAACAAATTTAATACTCATGCAGCAACGAAGATATTAAACAGGATGTAAGCTACCTACCCCCGTTATGATCTCAGGCGAGGGTGTTCCAAGGAGATCTGTGATCAAATCTAACTGATGAATGACACTTTTGCCAGGAAAAAGCGGTTTCCCAGTCAGTATCTCCGCAAAGATGCATCCAATGCTCCAAATGTCTATTGCAGGTGTGTACTGCAATGAATAACTTATTATCAGTCCATTTTTAAACAAACCACAAAGTTATCGACCCAAACAAAGAGAAATGGCAATAAGAACTGCGATACTATACCCGAAGAAAAAGAAATGTCAACTCGAAGGAGTATAATTTTCTCTTGGAACAAGAATTGTTTTAATCTAGGCATACCTTTTTATACGGTCGACAGTGATATATTAGCTTCCCCAACATTTTTCTTAAAATTTTCATATCAGTTTAGCAAATACCCTTGTATCGAAGTTTTAAGAAAGTCAAGTATAATCCATAAAATGCACCTAGGGTCAACATTCAGAGGATATCATGATTTATTGCTAAATATTAATAGAGATGATAAATCAGTGAAAGGCCAAAGATATTTCGATATTCAATATCCAGAACTTGATCAGGAAACAAAAATGGTCAGCTCCAGAAAATAGTAAATAGAAAGCAATGACAAGCTTGAAAGGTTGGTGACAAAATAAACTTTTGATTAGCAGACTAATTTTCTATATGATCTGAACCAAACTGCAGCATAAGAACTAGGAGCTGGTCATAAATAAATGCTTTTTTTTAAATACTTTCGATACAGTTAATATCCTCCTGATATAAATGATAACACAGGTAAGAAACTACCAAGAACTTTGCTGAGTGATTAGAAAACAAGAGTTTGTGGAGTTTTAACATGCTTACATAGGCACAACAATGCATAAATATACCAATTAGAATCTTTACCTTCGTGAAAAATGACCCACATAGCTCTGGAGCCCTATACCACCTTGTAGCAACATAGTCCTGATCTCCAAATTCAAAGATTAGTAGTCACACAGAGCAGTTCAATAGATTTAACATTTTACTGTTTTAACTCTTTTTCTCCGCTAATAAAAGCTACAACTTAGATTCAATGACTATTAATGGTGAATTAACTTACGGTCCAAAAAACTGTAGTAGGGGTATCATTAAACGCTGCTCTTGCTAGTCCGAAATCACAGATTTTCAGTTTGCAGTTAGCATTAGCCAAAATATTCTTAGGCTTCAGATCTCGATGGTACACATTTGCTGTAGAAATAACAATCAGATTATTGAAATGTTCACAATATACAGTACAAGTCATAAGATCCTCTTAGTGCAAGGTAACTAGCAAATGGAAGATGAACAGAGTTACAGATGCATTAGTTTAAAGGACAGTTACCTGTATGAATGTATTTCAGTGCGCGTAGCATCTGATAAAGAAAGAACTGATGATGTTCGCGGGTCAAGTCATCATTAGCTTTAATAACTTGATGAAGATCAGATTCCATAAGCTCAAAAACAACATAAATGTCCTTAAAGTCCCTCTTTGAAGGTGGCAACATAATACGCTTAATTTCGACAATGTCGGGATGTCTTAGGAGCCTAAGCAACTTAACTTCGCGAAGGATTCGAATTGCATCAGAAGTATGCTCGAAAATGTCATTTATTTTCTTGATGGCTACCTTCTCCCCAGTGTGGGTATCAATGGCTGAACCAACAACTCCATAACTCCCCTTCCCCACAACTTCTAGGATTTTGTATCGATTTGCATCACCATAGTCAGTGAAGAACTCTGTTTCCTTGGGGCTCTGCATGTAGGTGATCACAAGATAACAAAATTAGGAATCATATACCAGCAATTTTCCATGTGAATATGCAAACCAAAATCCAAATGATTAAAAAGAGGAATTAATTGAAAATTACAAGTTGCCATGTGATCCAAAGAATATGATCACGAAAATTATATCCTTCAGCTACTTACAGATTTCCCAAAATTAAAATAAAAAGAACTGTGCGCATCAAACATGAAAATGGAGAAACTAAGCTCCAATGAAGACCTCGAAGGTCAAAACTCTAAAAAATTACAGAAAATTGAGATTCGCATACCTTCTTTCGTTGATCAGGCTGCATCTTCTTAGCAACGAGAAGAACAAAACCTCTAACTATCCAGAAAGACGAGAAAAAACTACGTAGAAGAAGGAACAGGAGGATTCAACAGGTGAGCAAGCGGCAAAGAGAGAATCAACCGCATTTACCCCAGCGACAGCGGCCACGAATGACAAGGCCGGAGTCCGCTCGGAGAACCCTAACGTTCCAGTTCTCAACCACACCGATAATCCTATTTACATAAGAACAACTCCAGAATCTCCCTCCCACAGCCTTTCTCATATAAATCCGATCTCTTCCGCCTCGTTCCTCGCCTCCGATTTCCGCTTCAAAACTCCATTTCCATTCCGAAATCGAAAACAAAAAATTGCAAATCAGGCTAAGTCCGGAGGATTTGGGGGGAAAAGGAGAGAGAATTTGAGCCTCCGGAATGAGGAGAGGAGGAAGAGAGGAAGGTGGGAAGATCAGATTCAGAGGAGGTAGTAGAGAGAAAGGGAGAGGCCGAAGAGGAAGGCCATGGAATGGAGGCGTCTTTATATGCGCCTTACGCAATCTGTGGCTTGATATTTATTGTATTCGGCAACTTGTATAAAATATCATGTGATACCGACACTCCGAAACTCTATTTCATAGCGGTTTCACCTCCGAATCTCCCGGGAAACGCCTCAGAAATGTTTTTTGAGAGGTCAAAATCCTTGTCTGTTTCATTGACTACAAAAGTAAAAAACCTTGACTGTTTTCGCTTGGTCAGAAACGTTTTTACCTTGCTAGGTTGCGTATCCACGAGTTTGGATCAATCGAAGATATCGGGGTTCTTGAATTTGCAAAACTTTCTTTTGATGAGCTAGAACTTGAGGAAGAGTTATCTAAGTAAAAGATTGATGTTGGATTGATACTTTGTGTTGTTCTTGATTGTGTTGTTATTTTAAACCTAATTTACTTTATTTTGTTGGTTTGCAAGACATTTCAAATGTTTGACATGTTTGTTGTTGTGAGCCTAAATTGTCATGTTTTACACTAACTTTTATATCGATTTCTGCATGCATTTCATATCATTGGGTTAGAATTATACAGAATCTATGTAGTTTATGCTTATTTGTCAAATCATGGAGTCTACACTAGTTTCTGTTTAATTTCGCAGAAATCAAGACAATTTACAGCAGTTCAGGGAAGGGGGAAAACCATGGAATAGCTTGAGGTCGAATACAGAAAGCCCAAGGTCGAGTAGGAGCTGAACCAAAACGTATCAAGTAGAAAGAGAAGAGAAGGCACTCGGCAGGCCTAGTTGACGTCGACCAAAAGTGGTCGATGTTGAGTACAGATAGTCGGCCTCAGCTCTAGAACACGAGATCGAGCACCCGACGAGCACGAAACCACTCGAGTAGAAGAGAACTACTCGACGTCGATTACCTTACTCGATGTCGAGTATCCGTCGAGTGTCCGAATCCTAATCGAGCTCGAGTCTGAATCCAAGGAGAACGAGCAGAGTACGAATCCTACTCAACGTCGACTACTCTTGTTGATGTCGAGTACTCCCTGGCGCCATTCCGAGTCGAAATCGAGTGGAATCCGAGTAATGGTGATTACTTGCAAGCTAAGTCATGTGGAATTCTGTCAAGACTGAAGGCTCCACCTTGATTGTAAGATCTTCATAGCTAACCTACAGGTCTTTGAGAAAGGTTGATGAAAGACAAAACAAGACTCTGGTTTCAAAGTCTTAACAACAAGGGCAAACTGAATGAATTGGATACAGGTTTCAAGGTCTTGACAGCAAGGGAAAACTAGACGTATTGGATACGTCAAATATTTTATATATTTATTTGTTAAAGATTTTTATGTGATATTTTATATAACATATATTTGAAAAGGTTGCTGAGATTTTTATACAGATTATGGAAGATTTGGTGGCTGGAATATCTTTTAGAAATGGCACATATTTTCTATTCAGGGCAAGAGATGATATGAAGATATCTTGAAGATTGTGGGATGATTTTGTGGAAAGAAAAGATTGGGAAATTCAAACGTTCAAAATCAGCCCAGTCCCTTTAGCCCCTGCAACCTATAAAAGAGACGATGCAAGTGGAGAAGAAGAACACACTCGCGCATTCAAGCAAAGTGTTCTCCATTGCAATCATCCGTCTTTGATTCTCTCTTTCTCCATTGTTGTTCTAGCTTTATCTTTTGAGAGTTGAGAGTTTCTAGAGCTTCATTGTACAAGTCTAAAGTGTTATACTAAGAGTATACATCTACTTAGGCCTGTCCACGGGTCGGACCCGCCGGGTCACCGGTCGGGAAAGGCATCACCCGCACCCGAACCCGGGGAATAGCCGGGTCGGCGAGTCAGTTGACCCGTCGGGTCACGGGTCGACCCGCCGGGTTGCCGGGTCGAGATAAAACTTAATTTAAAAAAAAAGTGTATAAAAATTGTATTTTCGGTTGGAAAAAAAAGGGAAGAAGGGCTTGCACCATTTCCAGTTGCCTACGTATCCTTTCGGGGAAAAGGAATCAAAGCCCACGTAGTTCTTTTACCTGCTTTAATCCCCGCTTACCTTCCGGCGGCGCCATCACTGTCTGAACTCCCGATGGATGCCTCGTCTTCTACTCCTTCGTCCGGGTCTGATTCGGTTGAGAGGTGGTTTCTTTGGCTTCTTTCATCTGTCCGGTTCCAATCGCTTAGTAGGACTTGCATCTCGAGGTTCTCCGGTAGCATAGTCGATCTTTGGGCCGTTAAGATCTGCCCGCTCTGACTAGATAGTTGCTCAACCGCAACCGTCGAGCATGATGCTCCTAGAATCTGACGAGCAATTACCTGTAGAGTCGGAAACCGTAATCTCTCTGGCCTACTCCACCAAGCCAGGACGTCGAAGTCATCCGATTCAATATCAAGAAAATCAAAGTTAGTAGACAAATACTCGTCGATCTCCAAAGGGGAGGTCGACGAGGTCCTCGATCTATTTGTGCCAAAAATATCTCTGGCAAGAGCCTTCGTTCGCGCAGTAATGCTAGTGCGTGACGAGGTTGAGGACGAAGGGGGCGGTTGAGATTATTAAGTACCGTTAGTAGAATAAATATCATATAAGCTTTGAAGTAATGTTCTAACCTTAGTAATTGTAACAAGCACATTTGGAGGTTCTTCAACATGTAACATAGGATAATGGTTTTCCAAAAACTTTTGAAGACCAATGAGCTTAATTCGAGGGTCGAAAACCGTTGCTACGAGGAAAATATCAGGAATGTTTGTGTAATACTGTAACCATTTAGCCCTCATTTCCATCACGGCTTGGCAGATTGACGATATCTGCAACCCGTCGTGAAGGGCTATTCCAATGTTCATTGCGGTAAAAAAAAAAAAGAGGTAGGGATGTAAACTTGACTAAAAGTTTTGGTGGCATCGTAAAAAACTTTAAAAACTTCCATCACGTCTCTCGCTGCTACCCAAACATCACTAAAAACTACGGAGCCTACAATGTGTTGGGTAGCGAAAGCGGAAAGGAGCTCTCTGTAAGCATATGATTCGTGAATTATTAAATATGTGGAGTTCCACCGAGTAGAAACATCCATAGGAAATTTCTTTGGTCTCACCTTATTTTGCTTACAGAAAACCTTCCACTGATCACAGAGTGTTTTGCTCTTCCAGAGGTTCTTTAGAACAAAACGAATAGGTGCAACCACAGTTTGTACATATGATAAGGAGGTTTGAACACTTAAGTTTAAAATATGCGGTGCACACCGGATGTGGAAAAATGTACCTCCGCACTGGGGGGGTTACAATATTGAATTAATTCTTCAATAGAAGCCGTGTTTGCGGAGGCGTTGTCATAAACGATTGAAAAAACTCTTTGGGTCAACTGGTATTCTTGTAAAACAGTTATAATGACCTTGGCTATGTTATGTGCTGTGTGTGTGACGGAGGGGAAACCTGTCGTTGATTCCGCCAAAGAAACTCAAACCTATAACTAGTATAGTAATAAGTAAGAGGTCGATCCCACAGGGAAATTTATAACTCAAATGTGATTTTAACGTTGATTAAGTAACCAGATTGGGGGTTTTTTGTGTGAAAGTTTTTAAAGCAAATTAACGAAAGCAGAATAAGTGATTTTGGTTTAAACAATTTAGAGAAGCAATTCCACCTACAATTTTCCACTTTATTGGATTGAAGCGATCCTTGTAACTTCTTCTCATCCTATTATGTTTCCTATGAATGCCCTTGTCCCGACCTAATATAGTTACTAGTCCAACCAGTCCTAGCAACCCTTATCAATCGAACAGTCCCTAAAGAAGGATTTAACCCAATTGATAGCTTTAAGTTCAGAGATTAGCCAAGGTATTTGCAGTCCCTAAAAAAGGATTTAACAACACATTCAACTTCCTACTTATTCAATTAGTTCAACCAGCCCTAAAGGAATAAGTTTGCCACTTAGGTTAAGGTTCACAACCAGGAATCTACAAAACCTTAGCGATTGAATTGATCTAACGAGTTGGCCAGACAAGATAGAACAAATCAATAATTAATTAAGCACAAAGAAGTCGAAGCATTCACAAATAGGAAACTAGGAGCGAGAATTAGAAACTCACAATCAATCCGAATAAAGCTTCAAATTGCAGGCAGAATAGATGAGTTTAGTTCCTCATGGAAGACATAGCTCAAAGTCTCTAAAAAGTCTAATGGTTGAATGACTAGAATGAATGGTGATGAAAAAATAACATCAAAGGCCTAATAAAAAGATCCAATTCGGCCTCCAAACAAACATAGATAAAAAACTAGGTTTTCCAAAAACGGCGCTGGCGCTGTCCGTACGTGCGACGGCCGCCGCAAATGCTTCTTTTCCTTCCCGCTGCGGCGGGCACTGCTGCGGCCGCGGCAATAGCTGCGGCGCCCGCGGCATGTAGTTTTGCCGTGACCTTTGCTTCCTTTGCGGGCTTCTCTCGTCTTGTCTTGCTTCTTTCTTCCTTGTTCCTTCCCATGTATCTTGTGTTCCTCTTCGAGATATCGCATCTCCCAAATGTGTTCCGATTCCATCTGCGAAATAACCACAAAATTGCGCAGAATCCGAACTTTTCTAAAATAAACACAAGATGCAATTTAACGATAAAGCAAGCAAGAAATGCAACCTAACTAAACTAAATGTATCTATAATGCCTATCTAAAATATGCATTATCAGTGTGACTCATCAAAAAGGCGGAAGGCCAAAACTCTCTTGTGTAAAAAATATTCGTTGTCGACCTAATGGCAAGTGATACCCATGTAAGAGTGCTCAAGCCAATGATTGGTCCAAATATCGCTACAAATTGAAACTTTCAAATCAGAGTGTTTTTTAAAATACTCAATAATTTGTGCTTTTCGATAAGCAAAACATTTTTCAATTTTCCTCATAACAGTTTGGCGGGAAATGGGGCGGTAGGTGGGGTTAATCGTCCTACTCACCCAGTTGTTAAAATGTAAACGATGTGCAAAGTTGTAAGCTAAACCTTCCGCGGCTACCATTTTCGCAAATTCGTTACTACTATATGTATAATCATAACTAAATAAGCCAGGAGGTTGGGAGGAAGAAGTTGTGTACTCGGTTAATTGCGTCTGGTCGGACAACATCCCGTACTTGTCGGGATGCTTGTTCTTGACATGCCTCCTTAAGTTGCCATAACCGCCCCCTTTGGGATGCTTGTATGACTGAGCGCAAAAGGTGCACTGAGCCCTACAACTTTCATCCTGTTGGATCGGCCCTTTCGTGAACCAATATTTGAAGACCGCCGCCCGGAGCTCTTCTTGCTTGGTGGCATCGTCATCTTCAGCTTCTGGGGCTGCTCCGGATTCGGCCGTTGGATGTGTAGAAGGAGTAGGCTGAGTGGTCGGCGTAGCCTGATCGTTGCCGACTCCACCGGGGTTGTTGGGAAGATGATCCGAGATAGTGATCTTGTCATCCTCCTCTTCCTCCTCAATTCGGTGCCTCTGAGACCCGCTTGGAACACCAACGCTCTGCCGTGGTGGTTGGGGCTCGGGTGCCATGGTCCCGCTCCGACTCGGACCGCTCACACTCTTCCGACCACTAGTCACCCTTCGAAACATCGACATGATGAAATTGGAAAATGTAGGATGAGAGAAGAGAGATTGAGAGATGGATTGAGAGATTAGCGAGAAATGATCGAGACTTGCGAGATTGATTAGCGAGAGATTAGAGAATGGATGATGAGATTGAGAGATGAGAAGAGTTGGTTGGTGTGGGGTGAAGTGGTGGGGTGTGTGGGGTATTTATATCTGAAATGGAGGGTCCAAGCCGGGTGAAATTTGAGTGTAACGGCTAGCTCAGCTCTCATAACGGCTACAAAATCTTCTGCCCGTTGCCGACCCAACGGGTCGACCCGTCGGGTTGAAATCTGGGTCGTTGGATGGCCACCTGTCTGTGTGACAACGGTCGGATTTTTGACCGTTGGACCCGCCGGGTCCAACGGCTAGTTCGGTTTAATTTTTTTTAAAAAAAAAAATACTTTCCTAACCTATTTTAAAGCCTTTTCTAACCTTATTTTAAAATCAATGGACAATGGGTAGGATTTGGTAGTTTTTTTACAAACTCAATTTATATTTGTAATTTATAATTATAAAGTTTTTTTTTTCAAAAATAAAAATCATAAAATTAAATAAAAACCAAATGTGCTTGTTTTCTTTTTTCTAAATTTCAAATTTGGTTTTCTTCAAAATCAAGTGAAAATGAACAACGATTACCATAAGTTGTTTGTTCTCCATAAAAAATTAACGACGATTAAACGAACACAAGCACATGGGTCTTTTATTATTAATCGTCACAAGAACTTAAAACTTACAAACATCTCTTAAGTCTTAACTACACATTACACACATTAAACTTCATAAATTGATAAGAATAGACGCATAGTCACACATTACACATAAACTGATAAACATAGATGGTAGATATATAACCATTAGACAATAACAATTAAGACCCAATTACAAACGCTCATGCTTATCCACTTCAAGGCTTCAAGCGCGGCTTGATTCGGCATCTCCTTTCTTGAACTTATCCGGATGCTTGTTCTCAATGTGCCTCTTGAGATTGCCATATCCTAAATTGTTACTAATCTTGTAAGCATGTGAACAATAACGACAAACCATCATATAATAATTATTACCAGGGAGTTTATCTTCATGACGGAAATGGGTGTCGTAGTTGAAATCACGAACGTTCGTTGCCATTGACCTTGAACACTACTAATTTTTGTTTGGGAAAGTTGGAAGAGATGTGTGAATTGTGATTGTACGAGTGATTGTTTAGGTCTTTATATAGAGTTAAGTAGGGACCACATTTAAAACTAGCCGTTTTTTTTTTCAAACGTTGTCGACCCGCCGGGTCAAAATCTGGGCCGTTGGATCTTCAGATCAACGGCCAGATTTGAATTTTCTAGCCGTTGGACCCGGCCGGGTCCGACCCAGCGGGTCCAACAACTATTTTTTTTTCTTCTTGTCTTTCCTTTCTAATTTTATTCTAATCTAATGAATCTAATATATTTGTTATGTTTCTAATGTTAATGATGTTTTATATTATATAAGAGATATGAAACAAACATAACTCATCAATGCTATAAAAAATAAAATACACAAAAAGTGATAAAAATAAATTAACTTTCTGAAATAAGTTCAGAGATGAATTTTAAACTTTATATAAAAGTAATGGCAATTGTGAATTTGGGATAATGTCATATTGTAATGAATTGATTTATTTAATTATTGATAGATGATAGTATGATACATTAATTTCACAAAATAAACAACGCATTACAAAAGTTATAATCTTTCTTCATTAATCGACACTTACTTTTAAACTTTTAACTTAGACACAGAACAACTAACATAATCAACAACTTCACAAAATAAAACTACACATTACATACTTTATAATCTTATAATGGATAGATTGACAACGATAATTAGACCCAAATACAAACATAAACGTTCATCTTCTCAATTTCATGAGGGCTTGCTAAATGCTAACCTTGCTTGCTTCGCCTTATTCTCTCGACCACTTTTCCGGATGATTCCTCGTAATGTGCATTTTCAAAGTGCCATATCCCCAGCCTCTCTTCATCACTTTAAAACCCTTTGAACAATAGTTACAAACCACCATATAACAATCATTACCACAGATTTGTTCTTCTCGTCGGAAGTGAGTGTTGTACAAGATTTCACCAAGGTTTGTCCCAGATCCTCCTTCATTTCGATTTGCCATTGAACTTGAATATATGGTATTGAATGTTTAAAATGATAAAGGTGTAATTATGTTCTAGTGAGATAGGTATTTATAGGCAACAAATGCAGGTCCTCAAGTCCACAACGGTTGAAAAACTAGCCGTTGGGAACTTGGCCAAGTGGGAGCGTATTTAAATATTCATGGGTCACGGGTCGATCCGCCAGGTTGCCGGGTTGAAATATGCTCGACCCTAACCCGAACACGTAAACCGGACTAACCCGTGACCTGCTTGACCCGGACCCGTAGGGTCGTTGACCCGCCAAACCCGTCGGGTCACGGGTTGACCCGTTACCCGTGGATAGGCATACATCTACTCAAACGTATTCACTATGCTATTATTTCACGAGGGCTTGGGTTGACTAGATAGTAGTGGTTGAGGCTACAAGTTGAGAGAAGGGTTGTTCTTCTAAGTTGTATCTAGGACTCTAAGGGATCTGAGTTGACTAGATAAGAAGCGGGTGAGGCTTCGAGGGCTTAAAAGAAGGAAAGATCTTCTCGGTTGTATCTAGGATCCATAAGAAGTGAAATAATAGTGCTTTTGAATCCTACGGGTTGGAGAACCCTAGGCGGGGACGTAGGCCAAGTTCGTGCCGAACCTCGTTAACAATTCGTGTGTCCATCTATTTATTTATTCCGCATTATAATTTGATAAGCTTTATTTTCGTACAGGTTCTACTGAACAAAGTTTCTGAAATCATTCCAAGACCTTGAGTTTTGATTCAAAACATGGGGTTCATTTCAAGGCCTTGAAGTTCCGTCTGCAGAAAATTTGCGAAAATTTTTCATACTCTGTTCATCCCCCCCTTCTAAAGTATTGTTTATTACTTTGTTTTACATCACCTATTACGACTCTTCAAAGACATGTGAAGTTATATCAAGAGTTGAATAGATTTATCCACAAGCAAAACCTTTGTTCTCTGATCTTAACACTTCTCAGTCGGCCCTTGACATTAAAGTCAAGGCCTTGACATCAGAAATCTCTGATCTCAAGCAAAACCTTTCTTCTCTGAAACGTTGCAATGAAGATTTGGAGAAAGAAAAGGTTAAGCTGACTCAAAAGTGTAAAGACCAGCAGACAACACTTATTCAATTCACTAGATCCAAGGCTAATCTTGACAAGATGTTAGGTGAACAACAATTATCTCTTAACAAAAGTGGTATAGACTCTATAACAAGAATTTTTCAAAGAAATCTACAACCACTTTTGTGAAAGCTAAATGATATTGGCATTCACCTACATGTTTCTTTTGCTGTAAGAAGGGTCATGTCAAAGAGACTTGTCCATGTAGAAGAAATGACCCTTATATCATTCGAAATACTTTCCCTTTACGTTTGAAAGAACATGTGAAGCAGATTTGGGTTCCCAAAGGGACTAGACTACCAAACATGGTCTATCCTAATAATGAATCTGAGTATATAACTTCGTCTAGCCGGAAAGGTTGATGTTTGGTTGTTTTGCAGGAGTCAACAAGATCAAAGAGCATAAATGGACTGGAACAATCGCTCTTGGTGATAAAGAGAACTTCTTTTGATATATATATGATATTTGTTTTGTGCGGCTAATGATTCTCTTTGCTTAGTATTTCTTTTTTGGAGCATGATATGTTGAACAGGGAAGCATTTTCGTAGGGGGGGCATTGGCTATTGAATTTATGTTTTTATAATGTTGTTTGCTAAACGTTTCAAGGTCTTGACTGTCTGCTGAATTGTTGAAACTCGATTTCTTCCCTTACTTGTTGTAAGACAAAAGAGGGGGGGGGGGGAGAAATGTTATATGATGTTGTGCTTATGCTTGTTATATGACGATTTTACATATGTTCCAATGCTATATCTATTTACATGATTGATATTTGTTTTGTCTTCCATCAATGGGGAGATTGAAGGCTCTACCTTGATTGTAAGATCTTGAGAGCTAACCTACAGGTCTTTGAGAAAGGTTAATGAAAGACAAAATAAGACTCTGGTTTCAAAGTCTTGACAACAAGGGCAAACTGGATGAATTGGATACAGGTTTCAAGGTCTTTATAGCAAGGGAAAACTGGACGTATTGGATACGTCAAATATTTTATATATTTATTTGTTAAAGATTTTTATGTGATATTTTATATAACATATATTTGAAAAGGTTGCTGAGATTTTTATGCAGATTATTGAAGATTCGGTGGCTGGAATATCTTTTAGAAAAAGGCACATATTTTCTATTAAGGACAAGAGATGATATGAAGATATTTTAAAGATTGTGGGATGATTTTGTGGAAAGAAAAGATTGAGAAATTCAAATTCAAACGTTTAAAATCAGCCTAGTCCCTCCAGCCCCTGCAGCCTATAAAAGAGACGATACAAGTGGAGAAGAATAAGAATACACTAGAGCATTCAAGCAAAGCGTTCTCCATTGCAATCATCTGTCTTTGATTCTCTCTTTCTCCATTGTTGTTCTAGCTTTATCTTTTGAGAGTTGAGAGTTTCTAGAGCTTCATTGTACAAGTCTAAAGTGTTATACTAAGAGTATACATCTACTCAAACGTATTCACTAGGCTATTATTTCACGAGAGCTTGGGTTGACTAGATAGTAGTGGGTGAGGCTACAAGTTGAGAGAAGGGTTGTTCTTCTAAGCTGTATCTAGGACTCTAAGGGATCTGAGTTGACTAGATAAGAAGCGGGTGAGACTTCGAGGGTTTAGAAGAAGGAAAGATCTTCTCGGTTGTATCTAGGATCCATAAGAAGTGAAATAATAGTGCTTTTGAATCCTACGGGTTGGAGAACCCTAGGCGGGGACATAGGCCAAGTTCGTGCCGAACCTCGTTAACAATTCGTGTGTCCATCTATTTATTTATTCCGCATTATACTTTGATAAGCTTTATTTTCGTACAGGTTCTGCTGAACAAAGTTTCTGGAATCATTTCAAGACCTTGAGTTCTGATTCAAAACATTGGGGTTCATTTCAAGGCCTTGAAGTTCCGTCTGCAGAAAGTTTGCGAAAATTTACCATACTCTATTCATCCCCCCTTCTAGAGTATTGTTTACAGTATTACTTTGTTTTACATCACCTATTACGACTCTTCAAAGACATGTGAAGTTATATCAAGAGTTGAATAGATTTACCCACAATTAGATATTTCCCTTCAGGATTTATTTGTTTTATTTCCAAGTTTTATCATTAAGCTTTAGATAAATAGTTTTAGATATAGATAGATTATTCTTTCCTTGGATAGCGAGGATTGAATACTATAAATAAGGCCTTGGGGGCTGATTTTAGGAATCATCCAATCCAAGCCACAAGCAATTGTGTTCCACAATAGATAGCGAGTAGAGAGAGGTTAGAGAGCTTGGCCGAACGAGGTGTTTGTTTGCGAGAGCGGATTTGACTTCGATCGGTTGTAAGCTTTTATTTGATTTAATGAAATTTAGTTCCCTTTTAATTATTATTGACATGTGTTTCTATGATGAAGAGCGAGTAGTCACCCAACTTCTAGGGTCGGGGTGAGCCCGACGATAGCCATATAAGGTAATGTGATAAAGGTACAACTTTTAGTGCGATTTCATCTTCTATCCCTACGAGCATGTTTCTTCTGCGACAGTCGAATGTGATCCTTATTTGTGTTATTGAAGCGAAAGTGATCTTAATGCAAATTTGGATTAATTATGTGAAAAGAGTTAGTAACAATTAGGATTTATGTGAAAGCCTCTAATTTCCTATTTGTTAATGACAACAGTTATTTGATGAAAGACATGATATTTTATACCTCTAGCATGATTCTTATATGGTTATCGTTGTGGCGTTGAAACCCCGATTCTGGAAGCTTATCTATATTATTGAATTCCCACCAATTTTCGTGTTGTTTTTGTCTTTCTTCCTTGCAAAAAGTTACGATTTTTATTCTGCATACTACTCGAGATTGACTACTACTGGTCGACGTCGAGTACTATCTTGTCGACATCGAGTACTCTATGCTCGAAATTTCTTGTTTTCGCTTCTGTTGTGCAGTTTTGCAGGTTAACTCGACTGAGGTAGTCGACGTCGAGGACTTCTACTAGTCGATACGAGAGGAACTTGGGACTAATCAGGCGAGCATTGACACGCTTCTTGGATACGATCCTGAATACCCTACCACTACAACGGGAGGGTTTCTTGTATTTTATTTGCTTGGATAGGGAGTTGGTTTCGTTGTTTATATTTGATATTTATTTCTTTTACTAGTTTCCCTCCTAACATTTGTATTGATTTTTTTAAGAAGTAAGGACATTGTTTATCACGGTAATGAACAATTCAATTTGTAGCCTTAATGTTACATTCTATGGGGATCACTCGGTGATATGTTTATTACTCCTAGTTAGACATTTAAATGAACATATAATTCATGTTGTCGTTTCTTACAAAATTTGGATTGTCGTTTCCCTGTTTTCATTTCCATTCGGTTTCCATTTCTATTTCTGTGTAACATAGGTTATTACTTATTACTACTACGTAGTAGTTATAAAAAAAATACACATACATTAGTAGTAAGCACAAAATTAATTAAAATAATTATATAATAAAAGTTAGGGTGATTTATCTAATTGTGCATTTGGGAAAATCTAATTAGTTACTGTACCTAGAACAAAAAAAATTAGGTGATGTGTACACCTCTTTCCTTCACTTCCTTCCTCCAACTTTCCGTCTTCCTTTCCTTCCTTCTCTTACTTCCGCTTTCCCTCCTCCCTTCCTTCCCTCCATTCATTCCTTCCACGTTGACCATTGATGCTATTTTTGTGATGCCGTTTTTTATGATGCCATTTTTTTTCCGTTGACCAGATGCCGTTTTTTATGTCACTTTTTTATACCATTTTTTTTACCATGATGAAATTTTTTCATCGTATTGTTTTGATGCCTTTTATGATATTTTTTCTTTAATGTGATGCCACTTTTTCGAAGTAGTAATTTGATGACGTTTTTCTAATGTAATTATTTGATACAACTTTTTTTTAAGTGATGACATGTTCGTGATTACACTTCATTGATGACATTTTTATGATTACACTTCTTTAATGCAATCATTTGTGATGACATTTTCATTACATTTTTATACAATTGATGACATATGAGCATAAAATGTGATTAAATTTCATGGATGACACCTTTTATTGATGACTTTTATCCATTGATGATATTTGTGATTATACCTCATTGATGTCAATCATTTGTGAGAACGTAAAGATGGTTTAGGCTCATATAAGTAATTATATTGATTCAAAATAAAGCAACAAGGACATTTATTGGCTATTGCGCAACACATATATAGCCCCTTTTGATTATGTCTTACAACTTAAGCATATAGGTAATTAGGCACCATACTTACCACTTAGCAAGTTTCAACACCTTTATGAGGACAAATAGATACATAATTAAGATGGTCAACTCTCGTCTCCTCAATCAATATAGTAACTCTTAGAAGTAAACCACTCACTTTATGTTAATCAATACTTACCAATAGAGTTCGAAATCTTTTTTCATTTTTATTTAGAGGGTTAAAATTATATTAATAATATACTGTGTATAGTTTTTACATAGGTTGTGCGGAAAGTCGAAAGGGGGGAGGGGTTCCCCTAGTTCAGGGACATAACTAGAGAAACCATACAATGGGTCCAACTCTTGGGGGATAACCCCAAAAAGAGGATAAAGCGATATATTGGGTCATACAAGAACCCACAAAAGTACATTAACCACCAATCCTAAGGTGAATGCAAGCATCAGAGAGGCTAATCTAAACCAACATCAACTATAAATAAAAGTATAAGAAAATTCCATAGGCCTAGATATGTCTTATACGACCATCAATCATGTCTCAACATCAACCACTTCACTTTTCTTCTCAAGCTTATGATTAACATCAAAATAGCTAATCTAAACCAACATCAACTATAAATAAAAGTATAAGAAAATTCTATAGGCCTAGATATGTCTTATACGACCATCAATCATGTCTCAACATCAACCATTTCACTTTTCTTCTCAAGCTTATGATCAACATCAAAATAGACCCTAAAATGATGAAAACAACCCCTTAAATTAGTCCAAAAGCCTTCAAAGTGAACTTCAAAATCATCACCAATCAACAACAACAACTTGGATAGCAACGCAACCCTTGGAGACAACAACACAGTGTAATGGCCCGAGATTGAAAATCCTGAGTTACGTTTCGAAGGAAGGATCCTTCGTTAGGATTTTGCGCTCTAAGTACAAGTTGAAGGTTTGAAATCAAGAATTAGTGCTTTTAAAGTGGGATTTCGCACCCAAAACCGAAAGGGATCGTTGGAATCCCCGGGGTAAGTCCCTTGTACCTGTTCTAAGTCTAATTCGCGGGGAAATTCATTTGTCATGCAAGCAACATAAATACAAAAGTAATACATAGGGTGTCGCGGTAGAGCCGGGTCAAAACGAAATCCATGTGATGTAAAATCCCAAAAGCATATAAGTCTGGTGAAGTCAGAGTCTCAAGCGTTCACTCTCTACCATGCAAAAAGGACCCCGCTCACGAAGAAAATCAGTATCAATAATCATAAGCATATCATATACCTAAAAAATTAAAGCGAGCATAGGGTCAAATTGAAGCCCACATGGCTATTCCCCACATATAAGTACACAAACACGTTAAGCCTAATATCATGCTTCTAATGCAGGACAAGAGTATTAACACGCAAAACATGCTCACAATTTATATATGTGCAGAATATAAATAGGGCCCTTACATAGAATGCCAAGTGGCATATCCCTCTCCTACCACCGCCCCCCTTCCCGATAGAGTGAGACTAACCAGCTCATGAATGCATTTCATTCCATTATATTGGATAAAGCCCGTATTGATGCCCAGCCCAAAGCTTGCTTATATAGTCATTATATTGGTCATCATGTTCATCATCACTTTTTCTCATAATCATCATGCTCGATATGGTAAAGGTAGTGTCATATGACTCGATTGACTCATGACGAGACCCGATGGGACTGAACCATCATATGGCCATAGCAAAGACTCTAATTACTTCACAGATAATGGTCGTTCTATTTACAAACGCATACAGAATAAGAATGTTTCATTCGTTAATGCAACCTAGCATGATACTACATGGCATGCTATTATGATATGCAAACACCTAGTACATAATACACATATAAGCAAAGAGGGTCTGATCAAATATGAGTAAGCTCATAAGAGACTTACCTGGCTAGAAGAGCAGCAAAAGAAGAACTCAACACACATAAGCACAATCAGAAAGTATCACCTAGATACATATTTAAAGAATACAATGAGTCTACTTCTATAGCTGCTCTAAACACATATATCACACACTCATACATGCAGATAAATAAACAAGCTAGCTCGCATCAATCATACTTCTCATTCATCATGATCAATCATCTCTCATCTCATACCATATTCAATATAACTCGCTAACTCATCAGTCTAAGACAATCTCATATCATACATAGCCAAATTCGCATACTACCATCTTATATTCTTACTTAGCATATAATTATATATCATCATCATAAGTATCTAACATTTAATCTCTTATAATAAATCACCACAAGTCATGGTAGCCACACATATCATATTATCATGCTAGTCAGTCATCGAACAAGTTAGATTCGCAAGTTAGTTCAAACCCGTTTAAAATTCGAGTCAATTACTTAGAAATCCCGACCTTTTGGAAATGCTCGTCAAATTTCTTTTTCAAGTTAAATCTGATAAAACATTTTTAAATCTCCAAATCTCATAATATTATATTTGTTTTAAATCACCATAATATTATATCTTTAATCTCAAAATAATATTTTATATTTTAAATCTCCCATAATATTATATAATATTTTAAATACCATTTATTAAACATTTTCATAAATATTTCCAAATCCCTTAAAAATCCCAAATTTTGTTTAATAAAATCAGGTCATTTTTAAATTACCAACCGACCCTTTATATTTATAAAATTCAAAACATACCCTCTTTATTTTATTAAATACCCAAACCGAAAGCATTTTTATAAAATCACCCAAAATCAAAATCCATTTATGAAAAATCAAGTTCATTTTTGTTTTAAAACAACCCAAATTTTGGCCCACAAAATCAGGCCCAAAAAGTCATCACATTTCATTCCTCCATTCTGTAAACCATGTTGAACTGACATTTACAAAAAAATGGAAAGGGGCTAGCTGAGTTGGTGGGTGAGGTGGCGGTCAGGTGGCATGGGAGTATGGGACCCATGGGGTAAGGAAATGGGAGAGAAAGAACACCATTGTTCATCATCTCTCCCGACTGACCTCTTGCATTCGAATAGAGGAGAAGGAGGGAGTGGGGAGGTTCTCCGGCGACAGATCCCGGACTCCGACCACGAAGCTGACACACACTCATGACAGAATAGAAAGGGAATAAGGAGAAGGAAGATCTCACCGAGGGGTCTTCGACTCGCCGGAGAAGGAGCTTAGGAAGGGATGTGGAAGCTTAAAGGTGGCGTGAGGCCTTGCTCGGTTTGGAAGTGGAGAGATGGAGAGAACGAAGCTTATCGAAGTTAAACGGAAAACAGGGGAAGGAGTAGGGACGGAGCCAGAAACTAATCGAAGGGGGCGTAATTTTGTACAAATTGTTCAGTTCATCTTCGATAGATTTTTTTTCTAAGTTTAACATATCAAAAATATGATATTTTAGTTTAAACGACGATGTTTTAGTTCAAAACAATGTTTTTGTAGTTCAAAACAATAACATTTTTGCTCAAAATTATAGTGTTTTAGTTCAAAATGATAATATATTAGTTCAACATTGTGTCATTAATTGTTGTATATATTTTCTCTTTAAACGAATAAAATCATGTCGTTTTAGTCTATAACGACATTATTTTTCTCTAAAAAGAGACTGTTTGAAACCTTACCATTGATCAGTATGTAATTTGTTGTTCTTTTATCATACAATAGCGTGTAACAGGATATGAAAATTTTAAACTTGCATAATTTCTTATCTGATATGGTTGAATTTAATAATATAACCTCTTGTTTTGAAACTCTTGAGCTGAATTATATTGTAAAAATATCAAACTAAGTAAAATATAAAAACATTGTGGTGTATTAAAAGACATTTTAAATAATTAATATGTGCTGAATTTTCAAACGTTCATAACGTTTTACTCGGTTATAGGATTAAGGCTTATAATATATCAAAACGAAGCTATCGACGAGTAGAAGAAGTATAGATAACTCTTTCGATGAAAGGAGGGGAGTATGCTCCCCCTTGCCCCTCCCTAGCTCTGCCTATGGGAAGGAGGATGTCGGGGCTCGCTCTCGGCCTTCGGGTTCTTCTGGGCGGCGTTGCTGATGCTTGGGGGCGTCGAGGAGGCATGAGTGACCTTCTGCTGGGTGCTCGAGGTGGAAGGAGGGAAGAGAAAGGAGTGGGTACGTGGAGTTGGGTTCCTTCCTCAGCAAAACAGCGCGAGAGTGGAGGGGAGGCTGACGGTTTCCAGTGGCGGTGACGACGACCGTGGTGGCTGGGAGGGGGTTCCTCTTGCTCTCGGCAACCTCACAAGGAAGAAAGTGGGGATTTTTCTATACTATAGCGAACCAAAACTAAGATATTTTAGATTAGACGATGATATTTTAATTTAAGACAACAGTTTTTTAGTTAAAAACACAATGTTTTTTCTGGTTCAAAAAGCCGATGTTTTATTTTAAAATTGTGCCATTAGTTGTTATATATTTTTTCTCTTTACAAAAATTACGTCATTTTAATCTATAAAAGCATTCTCTTCGTCTAAAAAATATATCATATGAAACCTACACAGTCAATATGTAACTTGTTTATTCTCGTATCATGCAATAACGTGTAACAAGATATACAAACTTTAAACTTGCATAATTTCTTATATAATTATCGATTTTAGTAATATAAGCTCTTGTTTCGAAGCTCTTGGGTTTATTTATATTATCAATATCAAATTAAGTAAAATATAAAAGTATCGTGATTTATTAAAAGACATTTGAAATAATTAATCTATATTTAACTTTCAAACGTTCATAACTTTTTACTTGATTATCGGATTGATGCTTATAATTTATCAAAACGAAGCTATCGACAAGTAGAATAAATATAGGTAATTCATCGGATGAAATGATGGACATATGCTTCCCCTTGCCCCCCCCCCCCCCCCCTCCAAAGTAGGATTTGACCGAGGTTCACAATAACATTCAAAACAAAGAGAATCAAGAAATTATTCTTCAACTTCTTTCTGAAATTTCATTCCAGCCTGCCTTGATAATTCAACATACTTTGTACACAATGGGGCATGTTTTCACAAGTACAAGAATGACAGATAGATGACAAATGATGAAACATGGGATGACAAATCATGATAGATAGTTGACAAAGGATTAAACAAATGATAAAAGCTTACCATTTATCCTTCGAACAAAGATAAAGCTTGTTCACACTTACTTTTCACATTACAACCCCAATGGGAGGTTGGGTCATTGTCAACATAATGAAAGCTACATCCAAGCTTTTGAGAAATATATGGGAACGTTTCAAGAATCCAGATATGTTAAACACACACACCCCTAAAGAAAAACTAGTTATAAGATTGGTCGTATTCTATAACTGGAAGACCAATTATAAGATGAAATTCAACTATAAAGAGAAACGAGACAAAAGACCCCCAACTCTAACCCAAATTTCCCACAATTTGTTAGTTATAATCTCATGCATAGCCATATGATGAACTGACTGAAAATTAAAACGAAGTTTGGAAGCCTGTTGAAAAATTAAACCAAGACAGTTATTATTCAAATGTTGAATATCGGCAACAGAAAAACCTTTTCTAATAATTCCACAAACATCGGGGGGATTGCACCGAGAAGGAAATCATTCTTCATCACTAAGCCAATACAAATAATCCTACAAACCACAAACATAAGCACATAAACAACTGACATCATCGAAAAAACATCGGACAAAAGTAAAAAATAGAACACAACAGACAAAATAAACTACACTCACATTGAACCAGACACGCTAGTGCTTGCACAAAATTAAAACACATTACAAAGAATTAACCCCAGGTTAAAAAAGAAGTTAAACAGTCAAACCCTCTTCATCCATGATCAGAAAAATCCTAACAAAAATACTGCATTTGAAGTAAACTAACTTCACATGCCGTTGTTGTTCAGTAATAGAAAATAAAAATGATAATCGAGAGAGAAAGGGAAGATGATGATCATTCGAAAGCAAAGAAATAGAGAAAATGAGAAGCGAGGGAGAAACTGAACAGGAGAGAATACGTACCGTAAACGTCAAAAAGTTGTCCGATAGACCACCCAGTGGACATTGGGTTCATTTTTAAATAGCTACCCGGAGTACTTTCTTTAAAAAAAAAGTACTTAGTTTGATGGAATAGTCCAACTGAAAATATCTCGGAAGATGAAATCTTCAAATCAATATTTATATAGCACAGTAGAACTCGTTGAAACAATTCAACCTAATAAATCAAAAGATGGAATTCGTCAAACCTCCTTTTTTGTTTTTCCTAAATGAAAATTTTCCATTCAATTGGACCAAGTTTCTCATCTAAAGATAAACAGTTAAAAGTTAAAACTACATTAGTTTTTTTTTTTTTTTTTTACCAATGACCTCTTGCCCTAGTGGTAAGAGTGAGGTGCTTCCTTGTGCCTCACTACCATGAGGTCAAGGGTTCAAATCCCACTATGAGCAATTTGTGTTATATATAGTGGGTACTCATGCCTTGGTTTACCTTGGCATGGGTTAGCCTGTCTTGTGGCTTGCCGCTTGGCTTACTCGGCTCGAGTGCTTTGCAGGCTAGTGCTCGGCCCGTGGAGGATTAGTCGATAACCTCGGAACCTCCACGTCATATAAAAAAAAACTACATTAGTTTTTTTTTTTTGATAAGGTAAGATTTCGAGGGCCAGACATGCCTGGCTCCCCGAGAGGTCGACGAATCGGCAGACGAAAACCATCTAAACATACAATAAAAATAGAAAACAGTGCAATGAAACAAGCAAAAATAACTCTACATCACGAACGACCTAAGAAGAAACTCCTCCCAACGGTTGCGGACAACGACGAAGAACGAAGCCAAGCACTACCGAAACAGTAGCACCGCGGGCCAGCGGTACAACATGAATCTATCTCCTGTGGGAAGTGCAGACGAAACTCCAAGGAAGCTCCTTCCTGGATACGGAGTTGCCCTGAACGCACCACCTCGACCCCAGCCAGTCCCGACTCCAAACTTCACGCCCCCAACCAAGCAGAAGACCTCCTAAAGCCGCCAAAAGTAGAGCCACACACTGCTCGTGCAAAAACGCCTAAGAAATTATTCAAACAAAATTTAGTCAAGCCCTTACGGGATTTATACAAGCCCTTTCGGGAAATTTTCCTCTTATATATATAAAACAATATATATAGATCTACAAGTTTTTTATAGAATTTATTTATTAATACCCCGGACAGCTTCGGGCCCAAGGCAAAACCTTGGGCCCAAAGCACAAAAGGACGGGCCTCACCGGGCTCAAAGAAACACCTTTGGGCCCAAGAAAAAGGGCAAGGAAGTCAGGCTCGGGGCACAACAAGACATCCGGAGGGAGATGCAGTGTTCGGCGTCGGCGAGAAGGCAGGAAGAAACATCAGGCCGCAACCCACCTTAGCCAAAGGCAAGAGATACAAAGCAAGAAAGATTCATGAAAGGATGAAGAGACCATGAAAGAACCTTCGGAGGGAGATATAGGAGAGGGGCACTACCCAAAGCCAAACCAAAACCGGCCATAACCACCCCAGAACCACCGAGGAGAATGACCGGACAAATCCGACGGGAAGAGAAGATCATCGAGGCAAAAAGGCCCAAATTTATTTCACCAACCAAAGGGAGAAACGACGACCCCCGACCCGAAGGAAAGAAGGGAAACAACGAGACTCAAGGCGACAAGATACTACCGAGGAGGATGTCGTCAACGCCGCCGGAGGAGGAAGATGCAACCTACGGAGGAAGCTAGAGAGATGAAGGAGATAACCGGACACATCTATTTCACCCAATCCATCCAATAACCTGCGGATGATGGATGAATCAGATATAGATGCAAGGGTTAGTGGATGATGGGTGGATCGGGGTGGAAGAAATTTCTTAACGGATCGGGTGATAGAATAGGTATATCCATCCATAACCTCATCTTTTTCCATCCCTAAATTTGGACTAGTTCATATTATCCAAATAAATTAAACTTCTAACTTAGGGGTTTGAGTTTTCATTGGAAAAAATTACTACTTTTGAAAAGAAAAAAAAATCAAGCAATAAAAATATTATGTCAATATTTTCATTTTGAAATTGAAGGTTTGGAACTTTTGATGGAATTAAGAGTTTGAGTGATTTTATTAATTTAAAAAGTTTATTTTAAAGTAGAGAGCACAATTAACCTCAAAAGACATAATATTTCACAAAATATTAAAAGATTAGAATATTATATTAACTATAATTAACCTAAAAATATTGGGATATTTAGTGTAATTTACCCTAAAATTAACCTTTCTCTTTGTCTCGTAACATTTGTCTTTCCTTTTGGCGTAAATTAATCACCACAACATAAGCAGCTAGCCTGTTATTCAACTACTTCCCAACCTTTAGTTACTTTCAATGAAATTTTGAGATGGAAAAAAGAGGAAAAAAATGATTTTACATTTTTTTTAACTCGATCTTTGTTATTCGTTATAAGTTTCTTACGGCACTATTAGAAGAATTTTTACATCAACTTAAGCTTACATTATCGCGTTGAATATATATGATTTGGTATGTATTATTTTTTATAAGAAACAAATTTAAAAAGTATATATGTGGAGAGAATACCTTACATTTGTAATACAAATTATTATTATTATTATTATTATTATTATTATTATTATTATTATTATTATTATTATTAAATACCAAATAATTTATAAAAAATTTAAAATAATGGAAAATAGTTTGAGAAAAAATAAGTGAAAATATGTGACTAGTGGGATTTAAAGAAGAGTTGATTAAATTCTATGTTAATGGGGCTCAACTATTTAAGTCATTATAGATTATAGATATAGATGCTTGTATTTTACCTTTCACATACTAAACTATAATATTTTGATATTTTTTCTAGGTCGGGGGTGGGCGACGGCCCCGTGTCGTCCACCGTTGGATCCGTCTCTAGACTTTGGGTATGAGAGTATATTACCTTGGAAATAAGACGAAAAAAAATATAATTTCTAAGAGTAAGGTTTGACTTGAGGGAAATCTCAACACTTTATAAATTACTTACATTAGCTAGGAATAAGACTATTTGTAGCATCCTTACACTTCCTAAAAATAGAAAGGTTTGTAACATCATCCATCACTATGATCAAGGATGACCCTTGGTAGCCATCCTATTGTTGGCCTACTATAAATTTTTTATTTATTTTAACACATATTAGTAATAAATATGAAATTATTAAAAAAAAATCAAAATTGATATTTAATACCCTATTGGCACATTTTTAAAGGAGGATTAACACTATATAAAAAAAATTAACTTTTTTTAATTATTTTTTAAAAAAAATATATAGACTACTTTCGAAGTATGATTAAGTAAATAGACCCCATCGATAATGTTTTTGTTAAATAGACCTTGTAATATTTTAATGGCTAAATTACCCCTTAACTTTACACTAAAATACTATTACAATACATGAATCCAACAATCATTCCATTACAAATACAATGACCATTACAATACGATAATATTAAACATTACAATATGCAAATTTATTTAATATATTAAAGATTATAATATAAAAATTTATTGATTACAATAATTATCACCACAAGATGATTGTCTTCATGTAATTTATTGTAATAGTTTTTTTGGGTGAAAGTTTATTTTAATAGTTTCTTGTTAGCGTTTCATCCGTTATTCTAATGTATTGTAACCAAGGTATCACACATATAATTATAATGTATTGTAACAAAGGTATCGTAATTTATTGAAATGTATTGTAATCGTCTTTATTCTATCAATCGACGTGATTTAGTATAATTTATAATCTATCAATTGTTGATTGTATTGCTAATTAAAATGTCAAAAGCTATGAACATTGCACTTGAAACCAAACAGTGGAGCAATCGAAATCAGAGGAGAAGAGCGCATTCAACAAGATGAAAGCATTGAAATTTGAAACCTACTCCGTATTACTTGCTAATGGAACCGTTTTTAATGCAAAATATTTAAAAGGGTAAATTAGTAATAGCATATAGGAAAAGGTCTATTTAATTAAAAAAATTATTAAGGGGTACATCCAATGCTAAAATTATTAAAAGGGGTCTAATTCATCCAATTTTCTCTATTATTTAATATGAGAGAATATAGTTTTTATCACTTAAAAAAACGTGTGTAAATTATAAATAATAATTAAAAGTAAATGAAGACAATAGCAAAATTAATACTCATTTCAATCTGTTAGAATATATTTGTATTTATTCGTTACGATTGGATAAACTCTAAAAGAGATATGAGAGAATCTTCACGAAACCCTAATCCCCTTCTTGTACTCCTATATATAAAGGGTCATTTGGAACCCCAATAGAGACATCAATCCATTCTCTACTTTTCCTCTCTACTGTAGGCGTAGCTCACCAACATACCCAAAACGGCTTGACAGAGTCGTTAATTAAGCGGTTACAAACGATAGCAAGGCCAATGCTATAATGAGGTCCAAGTTACCTCCCTCGGCTTGGGGATATGCAATTTTGCATGCCGAGGCTTTAATTCCCTAAGACTAACTCACTACGCCAGATTGCACTTCGGGCGACGGACTGATGAGCTTCTGTCGCCTGAGTTCACTTCCGGCGACGAACTTAGAAGAGTTCGTCGCCTGAATGTCTAGGGCTCTACCCCCAACCCAAATCACATTTGAGCGACCAATTCTATACAAAGTTCGTCGCTTGAATCAACTTTAGGCGACGGACATATTTAGGCGACGAACAAAGGAAGAATATATGGTTGCTCGAATAAAGAACTCATCCACTTTTGTCAGAACTACAAAGTTCGTCGCTTGAGTTGACTTCAGGCGACGGAAATTACATGTGTGATAAAAGTTGGTCGCCTGAATGAGTGATAAAAGTTGGTCACTCATTCAGGTGACGACATATTTTGAATGTTCGTCGCTTGAGTTAAATTCAGGGGACGGAGATAACATGTGTATTCTATGTTGGTCGCCTGAATGAGTGACAAAATATTAGCAATTATTTAGGTGACAACATATTTTTTAATGTTGGTCGCTTAAATGAGTGACCCTATTAGACATTTTTTTACAAAAAAAATGTTTTTTTTTATAAATCTTATAAATTAAAAATATATTTTACATGTATTTTTAAAATTAATTATGTAATATTAATCTTATAAGTTATATTTATAAATTTTGAAACCATAATTTACAATGTTATATTTAAAAATTTAAAACCATAATTTTAAAATTATTTAATTGTGTAATAAATCATATAATTAACTAATAAAATCTTATACTAAGTAATAAATTCTTATTATAATACTATAAGGTTATGTTTTGAGGAAAACTCATATAAGTAACAAATAAAACCTTATACTAAGAAATAAATTCTTATTATAATACTATAAGGTTATGTTTTGAGGAAAACTCATATAAGTAACTAATAAAACCTTATACTAAGTAATAAATTATTATTATAATAATATAAGATTATGTTTTGAGGAAAACTCATATAAGTTGCTAATAAAATCTTATACTAAGTAATGAATTCTTATTATAATACTATAAGGTTATGTTTTGAGGAAAACTCATATAAGTAACTAATAAAACCTTATACTAAGTAATAAATTCTTATTATAATACTATAAGGTTATGTTTTGAGGAAAACTCATATAAGTTGCTAATAAAACCTTATACTAAGTAATAAATTCTTATTATAATACTATAAGGTTATGTTTTGAGGAAAACTCATATAAGTAATTAACTAATAAAACCTTATACTAAGTAATAAATTCTTATTATAATACTATAAGGTTATGTTTTGAGGAAAACTCATATAAGTAACCAATAAAACCTTATACTAAGTAATAAATTTTTATTATAATACTATAAGGTTATGTTTTGAGGAAAACTCATATAAGTTTCTAATAAAACCTTATACTAAGTAATAAATTCTTATTATAATACTATAAGGTTATGTTTTGAGGAAAACTCATATAAGTTGCTAATAAAACCTTATACTAAGTAATAAATTCTTATTATAAATTTATAATACTATAAGGTTATGTTTTGAGGAAAACTCATATAAGTAACTAATAAAACCTTATACTAAGTAATAAATTCTTATTATAATACTATAAGGTTATGTTTTGAGGAAAACTCATATAAGTTGCTAATAAAACCTTATACTAAGTAATAAATTCTTATTATAATACTATAAGGTTATGTTTTGAGGAAAACTCATATAAGTAACTAATAAAACCTTATACTAAGTAATAAATTCTTATTATAATACTATAAGGTTATGTTTTGAGGAAAACTCATATAAGTAACTAATAAAACCTTATACTAAGTAATAAATTCTTATTATAATACTATAAAGTTATGTTTTGAGGAAAACTCATATAATACTATAAGGTTATGTTTTGAGGAAAACTCATATAAGTTGCTAATAAAACCTTATACTAAGTAATAAATTCTTATTATAATACTATAAGGTTATGTTTTGAAGAAAACTCATATAAGTAACTAATAAAACCTTATACTAAGTAATAAATTCTTATTATAATACTATAAGGTTATGTTTTGAAGAAAACTCATATAAGTAACTAATAAAACCTTATACTAAGTAATAAATTCTTATTATAATACTATAAGGTTATGTTTTGAGGAAAACTCATATAAGTAACTAATAAAACCTTATACTAAGTAATAAATTCTTATTATAATACTATAAAGTTATGTTTTGAGGAAAACTCATATAAGTAACTAATAAAACGTTATACTAAGTAATAAATTCTTATTATAATACTATAAGGTTATGTTTTGATGAAAACTCATATAAGTAACTAATTAAACCTTATACTAAGTAATAAATTCTTATTATAATACTATAAGGTTATTTTTTGAGGAAAACTCATATAAGTAACTAATAAAACCTTATACTAAGTAATAAATTCTTATTATAATACTATAAGGTTATGTTTTGAGGAAACCTCATATAAGTTGCTAATAAAACCTTATACTAAGTAATAAATTCTTATTATAATACTATAAGGTTATGTTTTGAGGAAAACTCGTATAAGTAACTAATAAAACCTTATACGAAGTAATAAATTCTTATTATAATACTATAAGGTTATGTTTTGTGGAAAACTCATATAAGTAAGTAATAAAACCTTATACTAAGTAATAAATTCTTATTATAATACTATAAAGTTATGTTTTGAGGAAAACTCATATAATACTATAAGGTTATGTTTTGAGGAAAACTCATACAAGTTGCTAATAAAACCTTATACTAAGTAATAAATTCTTATTATAATACTATAAGGTTATGTTTTGAAGAAAACTCATATAAGTAACTAATAAAACCTTATACTAAGTAATAAATTCTTATTATAATACTATAAGGTTATGTTTTGAGGAAAACTCATATAAGTTGCTAATAAAACCTTATACTAAGTAATAAATTCTTATTATAATACTATAAGGTTATGTTTTGAGGAAAACTCATATAAGTTGCTAATAAAATCTTATACTAAGTAATGAATTCTTATTATAATACTATAAGGTTATGTTTTGAGGAAAACTCATATAAGTAACTAATAAAACCTTATACTAAGTAATAAATTCTTATTATAATACTATAAGGTTATGTTTTGAGGAAAACTCATATAAGTTGCTAATAAAACCTTATACTAAGTAATAAATTCTTATTATAATACTATAAGGTTATGTTTTGAGGAAAACTCATATAAGTAATTAACTAATAAAACCTTATACTAAGTAATAAATTCTTATTATAATACTATAAGGTTATGTTTTGAGGAAAACTCATATAAGTAACCAATAAAACCTTATACTAAGTAATAAATTCTTATTATAATACTATAAGGTTATGTTTTGAGGAAAACTCATATAAGTTTCTAATAAAACCTTATACTAAGTAATAAATTCTTATTATAATACTATAAGGTTATGTTTTGAGGAAAACTCATATAAGTTGCTAATAAAACCTTATACTAAGTAATAAATTCTTATTATAAATTTATAATACTATAAGGTTATGTTTTGAGGAAAACTCATATAAGTAACTAATAAAACCTTATACTAAGTAATAAATTCTTATTATAATACTATAAGGTTATGTTTTGAGGAAAACTCATATAAGTTGCTAATAAAACCTTATACTAAGTAATAAATTCTTATTATAATACTATAAGGTTATGTTTTGAGGAAAACTCATATAAGTAACTAATAAAACCTTATACTAAGTAATAAATTCTTATTATAATACTATAAGGTTATGTTTTGAGGAAAACTCATATAAGTAACTAATAAAACCTTATACTAAGTAATAAATTCTTATTATAATACTATAAAGTTATGTTTTGAGGAAAACTCATATAATACTATAAGGTTATGTTTTGAGGAAAACTCATATAAGTTGCTAATAAAACCTTATACTAAGTAATAAATTCTTATTATAATACTATAAGGTTATGTTTTGAAGAAAACTCATATAAGTAACTAATAAAACCTTATACTAAGTAATAAATTCTTATTATAATACTATAAGGTTATGTTTTGAAGAAAACTCATATAAGTAACTAATAAAACCTTATACTAAGTAATAAATTCTTATTATAATACTATAAGGTTATGTTTTGAGGAAAACTCATATAAGTAACTAATAAAACCTTATACTAAGTAATAAATTCTTATTATAATACTATAAAGTTATGTTTTGAGGAAAACTCATATAAGTAACTAATAAAACGTTATACTAAGTAATAAATTCTTATTATAATACAATAAGGTTATGTTTTGATGAAAACTCATATAAGTAACTAATTAAACCTTATACTAAGTAATAAATTCTTATTATAATACTATAAGGTTATTTTTTGAGGAAAACTCATATAAGTAACTAATAAAACCTTATACTAAGTAATAAATTCTTATTATAATACTATAAGGTTATGTTTTGAGGAAAACTCATATAAGTAACTAATAAAACCTTATACTAAGTAATAAATTCTTATTATAATACTATAAGGTTATGTTTTGAGGAAAACTCATATAAGTTGCTAATAAAACCTTATACTAAGTAATAAATTCTTATTATAATACTATAAGGTTATGTTTTGAGGAAAACTCATATAAGTAACTAATAAAACCTTATACTAAGTAATAAATTCTTATTATAATACTATAAGGTTATGTTTTGAGGAAAACTCATATAAGTAACTAATAAAACCTTATACTAAGTAATAAATTCTTATTATAATACTATAAAGTTATGTTTTGAGGAAAACTCATATAATACTATAAGGTTATGTTTTGAGGAAAACTCATATAAGTTGCTAATAAAACCTTATACTAAGTAATAAATTCTTATTATAATACTATAAGGTTATGTTTTGAAGAAAACTCATATAAGTAACTAATAAAACCTTATACTAAGTAATAAATTCTTATTATAATACTATAAGGTTATGTTTTGAAGAAAACTCATATAAGTAACTAATAAAACCTTATACTAAGTAATAAATTCTTATTATAATACTATAAGGTTATGTTTTGAGGAAAACTCATATAAGTAACTAATAAAACCTTATACTAAGTAATAAATTCTTATTATAATACTATAAAGTTATGTTTTGAGGAAAACTCATATAAGTAACTAATAAAACGTTATACTAAGTAATAAATTCTTATTATAATACTATAAGGTTATGTTTTGATGAAAACTCATATAAGTAACTAATTAAACCTTATACTAAATAATAAATTCTTATTATAATACTATAAGGTTATTTTTTGAGGAAAACTCATATAAGTAACTAATAAAACCTTATACTAAGTAATAAATTCTTATTATAATACTATAAGGTTATGTTTTGAGGAAACCTCATATAAGTTGCTAATAAAACCTTATACTAAGTAATAAATTCTTATTATAATACTATAAGGTTATGTTTTGAGGAAAACTCGTATAAGTAACTAATAAAACCTTATACGAAGTAATAAATTCTTATTATAATACTATAAGGTTATGTTTTGTGGAAAACTCATATAAGTAAGTAATAAAACCTTATACTAAGTAATAAATTCTTATTATAATACTATAAAGTTATGTTTTGAGGAAAACTCATATAATACTATAAGGTTATGTTTTGAGGAAAACTCATACAAGTTGCTAATAAAACCTTATACTAAGTAATAAATTCTTATTATAATACTATAAGGTTATGTTTTGAAGAAAACTCATATAAGTAACTAATAAAACCTTATACTAAGTAATAAATTCTTATTATAATACTATAAGGTTATGTTTTGAGGAAAACTCATATAAGTTGCTAATAAAACCTTATACTAAGTAATAAATTCTTATTATAATACTATAAGGTTATGTTTTGAGGAAAACTCATATAAGTTGCTAATAAAATCTTATACTAAGTAATGAATTCTTATTATAATACTATAAGGTTATGTTTTGAGGAAAACTCATATAAGTAACTAATAAAACCTTATACTAAGTAATAAATTCTTATTATAATACTATAAGGTTATGTTTTGAGGAAAACTCATATAAGTTGCTAATAAAACCTTATACTAAGTAATAAATTCTTATTATAATACTATAAGGTTATGTTTTGAGGAAAACTCATATAAGTAATTAACTAATAAAACCTTATACTAAGTAATAAATTCTTATTATAATACTATAAGGTTATGTTTTGAGGAAAACTCATATAAGTAACCAATAAAACCTTATACTAAGTAATAAATTCTTATTATAATACTATAAGGTTATGTTTTGAGGAAAACTCATATAAGTTTCTAATAAAACCTTATACTAAGTAATAAATTCTTATTATAATACTATAAGGTTATGTTTTGAGGAAAACTCATATAAGTTGCTAATAAAACCTTATACTAAGTAATAAATTCTTATTATAAATTTATAATACTATAAGGTTATGTTTTGAGGAAAACTCATATAAGTAACTAATAAAACCTTATACTAAGTAATAAATTCTTATTATAATACTATAAGGTTATGTTTTGAGGAAAACTCATATAAGTTGCTAATAAAACCTTATACTAAGTAATAAATTCTTATTATAATACTATAAGGTTATGTTTTGAGGAAAACTCATATAAGTAACTAATAAAACCTTATACTAAGTAATAAATTCTTATTATAATACTATAAGGTTATGTTTTGAGGAAAACTCATATAAGTAACTAATAAAACCTTATACTAAGTAATAAATTCTTATTATAATACTATAAAGTTATGTTTTGAGGAAAACTCATATAATACTATAAGGTTATGTTTTGAGGAAAACTCATATAAGTTGCTAATAAAACCTTATACTAAGTAATAAATTCTTATTATAATACTATAAGGTTATGTTTTGAAGAAAACTCATATAAGTAACTAATAAAACCTTATACTAAGTAATAAATTCTTATTATAATACTATAAGGTTATGTTTTGAAGAAAACTCATATAAGTAACTAATAAAACCTTATACTAAGTAATAAATTCTTATTATAATACTATAAGGTTATGTTTTGAGGAAAACTCATATAAGTAACTAATAAAACCTTATACTAAGTAATAAATTCTTATTATAATACTATAAAGTTATGTTTTGAGGAAAACTCATATAAGTAACTAATAAAACGTTATACTAAGTAATAAATTCTTATTATAATACAATAAGGTTATGTTTTGATGAAAAGTCATATAAGTAACTAATTAAACCTTATACTAAGTAATAAATTCTTATTATAATACTATAAGGTTATTTTTTGAGGAAAACTCATATAAGTAACTAATAAAACCTTATACTAAGTAATAAATTCTTATTATAATACTATAAGGTTATGTTTTGAGGAAAACTCATATAAGTAACTAATAAAACCTTATACTAAGTAATAAATTCTTATTATAATACTATAAGGTTATGTTTTGAGGAAAACTCATATAAGTAACTAATAAAACCTTATACTAAGTAATAAATTCTTATTATAATACTATAAAGTTATGTTTTGAGGAAAACTCATATAATACTATAAGGTTATGTTTTGAGGAAAACTCATATAAGTTGCTAATAAAACCTTATACTAAGTAATAAATTCTTATTATAATACTATAAGGTTATGTTTTGAAGAAAACTCATATAAGTAACTAATAAAACCTTATACTAAGTAATAAATTCTTATTATAATACTATAAGGTTATGTTTTGAAGAAAACTCATATAAGTAACTAATAAAACCTTATACTAAGTAATAAATTCTTATTATAATACTATAAGGTTATGTTTTGAGGAAAACTCATATAAGTAACTAATAAAACCTTATACTAAGTAATAAATTCTTATTATAATACTATAAAGTTATGTTTTGAGGAAAACTCATATAAGTAACTAATAAAACGTTATACTAAGTAATAAATTCTTATTATAATACTATAAGGTTATGTTTTGATGAAAACTCATATAAGTAACTAATTAAACCTTATACTAAATAATAAATTCTTATTATAATACTATAAGGTTATTTTTTGAGGAAAACTCATATAAGTAACTAATAAAACCTTATACTAAGTAATAAATTCTTATTATAATACTATAAGGTTATGTTTTGAGGAAACCTCATATAAGTTGCTAATAAAACCTTATACTAAGTAATAAATTCTTATTATAATACTATAAGGTTATGTTTTGAGGAAAACTCGTATAAGTAACTAATAAAACCTTATACGAAGTAATAAATTCTTATTATAATACTATAAGGTTATGTTTTGTGGAAAACTCATATAAGTAAGTAATAAAACCTTATACTAAGTAATAAATTCTTATTATAATACTATAAAGTTATGTTTTGAGGAAAACTCATATAATACTATAAGGTTATGTTTTGAGGAAAACTCATACAAGTTGCTAATAAAACCTTATACTAAGTAATAAATTCTTATTATAATACTATAAGGTTATGTTTTGAAGAAAACTCATATAAGTAACTAATAAAACCTTATACTAAGTAATAAATTCTTATTATAATACTATAAGGTTATGTTTTGAGGAAAACTCATATAAGTTGCTAATAAAACCTTATACTAAGTAATAAATTCTTATTATAATACTATAAGGTTATGTTTTGAGGAAAACTCATATAAGTTGCTAATAAAATCTTATACTAAGTAATGAATTCTTATTATAATACTATAAGGTTATGTTTTGAGGAAAACTCATATAAGTAACTAATAAAACCTTATACTAAGTAATAAATTCTTATTATAATACTATAAGGTTATGTTTTGAGGAAAACTCATATAAGTTTCTAATAAAACCTTATACTAAGTAATAAATTCTTATTATAATACTATAAGGTTATGTTTTGAGGAAAACTCATATAAGTTGCTAATAAAACCTTATACTAAGTAATAAATTCTTATTATAAATTTATAATACTATAAGGTTATGTTTTGAGGAAAATTCATATAAGTAACTAATAAAACCTTATACTAAGTAATAAATTCTTATTATAATACTATAAGGTTATGTTTTGAGGAAAACTCATATAAGTTGCTAATAAAACCTTATACTAAGTAATAAATTCTTATTATAATACTATAAGGTTATGTTTTGAGGAAAACTCATATAAGTAACTAATAAAACCTTATACTAAGTAATAAATTCTTATTATAATACTATAAGGTTATGTTTTGAGGAAAACTCATATAAGTAACTAATAAAACCTTATACTAAGTAATAAATTCTTATTATAATACTATAAAGTTATGTTTTGAGGAAAACTCATATAAGTAACTAATAAAACGTTATACTAAGTAATAAATTCTTATTATAATACTATAAGGTTATGTTTTGATGAAAACTCATATAAGTAACTAATTAAACCTTATACTAAATAATAAATTCTTATTATAATACTATAAGGTTATTTTTTGAGGAAAACTCATATAAGTAACTAATAAAACCTTATACTAAGTAATAAATTCTTATTATAATACTATAAGGTTATGTTTTGAGGAAACCTCATATAAGTTGCTAATAAAACCTTATACTAAGTAATAAATTCTTATTATAATACTATAAGGTTATGTTTTGAGGAAAACTCGTATAAGTAACTAATAAAACCTTATACGAAGTAATAAATTCTTATTATAATACTATAAGGTTATGTTTTGTGGAAAACTCATATAAGTAAGTAATAAAACCTTATACTAAGTAATAAATTCTTATTATAATACTATAAAGTTATGTTTTGAGGAAAACTCATATAATACTATAAGGTTATGTTTTGAGGAAAACTCATACAAGTTGCTAATAAAACCTTATACTAAGTAATAAATTCTTATTATAATACTATAAGGTTATGTTTTGAAGAAAACTCATATAAGTAACCAATAAAACCTTATACTAAGTAATAAATTCTTATTATAATACTATAAGGTTATGTTTTGAGGAAAACTCATATAAGTTGCTAATAAAACCTTATACTAAGTAATAAATTCTTATTATAATACTATAAGGTTATGTTTTGAGGAAAACTCATATAAGTAATTAACTAATAAAACCTTATACTAAGTAATAAATTCTTATTATAATACTATAAGGTTATGTTTTGAGGAAAACTCATATAAGTAACCAATAAAACCTTATACTAAGTAATAAATTCTTATTATAATACTATAAGGTTATGTTTTGAGGAAAACTCATATAAGTTTCTAATAAAACCTTATACTAAGTAATAAATTCTTATTATAATACTATAAGGTTATGTTTTGAGGAAAACTCATATAAGTTGCTAATAAAACCTTATACTAAGTAATAAATTCTTATTATAAATTTATAATACTATAAGGTTATGTTTTGAGGAAAACTCATATAAGTAACTAATAAAACCTTATACTAAGTAATAAATTCTTATTATAATACTATAAGGTTATGTTTTGAGGAAAACTCATATAAGTTGCTAATAAAACCTTATACTAAGTAATAAATTCTTATTATAATACTATAAGGTTATGTTTTGAGGAAAACTCATATAAGTAACTAATAAAACCTTATACTAAGTAATAAATTCTTATTATAATACTATAAGGTTATGTTTTGAGGAAAACTCATATAAGTAACTAATAAAACCTTATACTAAGTAATAAATTCTTATTATAATACTATAAAGTTATGTTTTGAGGAAAACTCATATAATACTATAAGGTTATGTTTTGAGGAAAACTCATATAAGTTGCTAATAAAACCTTATACTAAGTAATAAATTCTTATTATAATACTATAAGGTTATGTTTTGAAGAAAACTCATATAAGTAACTAATAAAACCTTATACTAAGTAATAAATTCTTATTATAATACTATAAGGTTATGTTTTGAAGAAAACTCATATAAGTAACTAATAAAACCTTATACTAAGTAATAAATTCTTATTATAATACTATAAGGTTATGTTTTGAGGAAAACTCATATAAGTAACTAATAAAACCTTATACTAAGTAATAAATTCTTATTATAATACTATAAAGTTATGTTTTGAGGAAAACTCATATAAGTAACTAATAAAACGTTATACTAAGTAATAAATTCTTATTATAATACAATAAGGTTATGTTTTGATGAAAAGTCATATAAGTAACTAATTAAACCTTATACTAAGTAATAAATTCTTATTATAATACTATAAGGTTATTTTTTGAGGAAAACTCATATAAGTAACTAATAAAACCTTATACTAAGTAATAAATTCTTATTATAATACTATAAGGTTATATTTTGAGGAAAACTCATATAAGTAACTAATAAAACCTTATACTAAGTAATAAATTCTTATTATAATACTATAAGGTTATGTTTTGAGGAAAACTCATATAAGTTGCTAATAAAACCTTATACTAAGTAATAAATTCTTATTATAATACTATAAGGTTATGTTTTGAAGAAAACTCATATAAGTAACTAATAAAACCTTATACTAAGTAATAAATTCTTATTATAATACTATAAGGTTATGTTTTGAAGAAAACTCATATAAGTAACTAATAAAACCTTATACTAAGTAATAAATTCTTATTATAATACTATAAAGTTATGTTTTGAGGAAAACTCATATAAGTAACTAATAAAACGTTATACTAAGTAATAAATTCTTATTATAATACAATAAGGTTATGTTTTGATGAAAAGTCATATAAGTAACTAATTAAACCTTATACTAAGTAATAAATTCTTATTATAATACTATAAGGTTATGTTTTGAAGAAAACTCATATAAGTAACTAATAAAACCTTATACTAAGTAATAAATTCTTATTATAATACTATAAGGTTATGTTTTGAGGAAAACTCATATAAGTTGCTAATAAAACCTTATACTAAGTAATAAATTCTTATTATAATACTATAAGGTTATGTTTTGAAGAAAACTCATATAAGTAACTAATAAAACCTTATACTAAGTAATAAATTCTTATTATAATACTATAAGGTTATGTTTTGAAGAAAACTCATATAAGTAACTAATAAAACCTTATACTAAGTAATAAATTCTTATTATAATACTATAAGGTTATGTTTTGAGGAAAACTCATATAAGTAACTAATAAAACCTTATACTAAGTAATAAATTCTTATTATAATACTATAAAGTTATGTTTTGAGGAAAACTCATATAAGTAACTAATAAAACGTTATACTAAGTAATAAATTCTTATTATAATACAATAAGGTTATGTTTTGATGAAAAGTCATATAAGTAACTAATTAAACCTTATACTAAGTAATAAATTCTTATTATAATACTATAAGGTTATTTTTTGAGGAAAACTCATATAAGTAACTAATAAAACCTTATACTAAGTAATAAATTCTTATTATAATACTATAAGGTTATATTTTGAGGAAAACTCATATAAGTAACTAATAAAACCTTATACTAAGTAATAAATTCTTATTATAATACTATAAGGTTATGTTTTGAGGAAAACTCATATAAGTTGCTAATAAAACCTTATACTAAGTAATAAATTCTTATTATAATACTATAAGGTTATGTTTTGAGGAAAACTCATATAAGTAACTAATAAAACCTTATACTAAGTAATAAATTCTTATTATAATACTATAAGGTTATGTTTTGAGGAAAACTCATATAAGTAACTAATAAAACCTTATACTAAGTAATAAATTCTTATTATAATACTATAAAGTTATGTTTTGAGGAAAACTCATATAATACTATAAGGTTATGTTTTGAGGAAAACTCATATAAGTTGCTAATAAAACCTTATACTAAGTAATAAATTCTTATTATAATACTATAAGGTTATGTTTTGAAGAAAACTCATATAAGTAACTAATAAAACCTTATACTATAAATTCTTATTATAATACTATAAGGTTATGTTTTGAGGAAAACTCATATAAGTTGCTAATAAAACCTTATACTAAGTAATAAATTCTTATTATAATACTATAAGGTTATGTTTTGAGGAAAACTCATATAAGTTGCTAATAAAACCTTATACTAAGTAATAAATTCTTATTATAATACTATAAGGTTATGTTTTGAGGAAAACTCATATAAGTTGCTAATAAAATCTTATACTAAGTAATGAATTCTTATTATAATACTATAAGGTTATGTTTTGAGGAAAACTCATATAAGTAACTAATAAAACCTTATACTAAGTAATAAATTCTTATTATAATACTATAAGGTTATGTTTTGAGGAAAACTCATATAAGTTGCTAATAAAACCTTATACTAAGTAATAAATTCTTATTATAATACTATAAGGTTATGTTTTGAGGAAACCTCATATAAGTTGCTAATAAAACCTTATACTAAGTAATAAATTCTTATTATAATACTATAAGGTTATGTTTTGAGGAAAACTCGTATAAGTAACTAATAAAACCTTATACTAAGTAATAAATTCTTATTATAATACTATAAGGTTATGTTTTGAGGAAAACTCATATAAGTAACTAATAAAACCTTATACTAAGTAATAAATTCTTATTATAATACTATAAAGTTATGTTTTGAGGAAAACTCATATAAGTAACTAATAAAACGTTATACTAAGTAATAAATTCTTATTATAATACTATAAGGTTATGTTTTGATGAAAACTCATATAAGTAACTAATTAAACCTTATACTAAATAATAAATTCTTATTATAATACTATAAGGTTATTTTTTGAGGAAAACTCATATAAGTAACTAATAAAACCTTATACTAAGTAATAAATTCTTATTATAATACTATAAGGTTATGTTTTGAGGAAACCTCATATAAGTTGCTAATAAAACCTTATACTAAGTAACAAATTCTTATTATAATACTATAAGGTTATGTTTTGAGGAAAACTCGTATAAGTAACTAATAAAACCTTATACGAAGTAATAAATTCTTATTATAATACTATAAGGTTATGTTTTGTGGAAAACTCATATAAGTAACTAATAAAACCTTATACTAAGTAATAAATTCTTATTATAATACTATAAAGTTATGTTTTGAGGAAAACTCATATAATACTATAAGGTTATGTTTTGAGGAAAACTCATATAAGTTGCTAATAAAACCTTATACTAAGTAATAAATTCTTATTATAATACTATAAGGTTATGTTTTGAGGAAAACTCATATAAGTTGCTAATAAAACCTTATACTAAGTAACAAATTCTTATTATAATACTATAAGGTTATGTTTTGAGGAAAACTCATATAAGTTGCTAATAAAATCTTATACTAAGTAATGAATTCTTATTATAATACTATAAGGTTATGTTTTGAGGAAAACTCATATAAGTAACTAATAAAACCTTATACTAAGTAATAAATTCTTATTATAATACTATAAGGTTATGTTTTGAGGAAAACTCATATAAGTTGCTAATAAAACCTTATACTAAGTAATAAATTCTTATTATAATACTATAAGGTTATGTTTTGAGGAAAACTCATATAAGTAATTAACTAATAAAACCTTATACTAAGTAATAAATTCTTATTATAATACTATAAGGTTATGTTTTGAGGAAAACTCATATAAGTAACCAATAAAACCTTATACTAAGTAATAAATTCTTATTATAATACTATAAGGTTATGTTTTGAGGAAAACTCATATAAGTTTCTAATAAAACCTTATACTAAGTAATAAATTCTTATTATAATACTATAAGGTTATGTTTTGAGGAAAACTCATATAAGTTGCTAATAAAACCTTATACTAAGTAATAAATTCTTATTATAATACTATAAGGTTATGTTTTGAGGAAAACTCGTATAAGTAACTAATAAAACCTTATACTAAGTAATAAATTCTTATTATAATACTATAAGGTTATGTTTTGAGGAAAACTCATATAAGTAACTAATAAAACCTTATACTAAGTAATAAATTCTTATTATAATACTATAAAGTTATGTTTTGAGGAAAACTCATATAAGTAACTAATAAAACGTTATACTAAGTAATAAATTCTTATTATAATACTATAAGGTTATGTTTTGATGAAAACTCATATAAGTAACTAATTAAACCTTATACTAAATAATAAATTCTTATTATAATACTATAAGGTTATTTTTTGAGGAAAACTCATATAAGTAACTAATAAAACCTTATACTAAGTAATAAATTCTTATTATAATACTATAAGGTTATGTTTTGAGGAAACCTCATATAAGTTGCTAATAAAACCTTATACTAAGTAACAAATTCTTATTATAATACTATAAGGTTATGTTTTGAGGAAAACTCGTATAAGTAACTAATAAAACCTTATACGAAGTAATAAATTCTTATTATAATACTATAAGGTTATGTTTTGTGGAAAACTCATATAAGTAACTAATAAAACCTTATACTAAGTAATAAATTCTTATTATAATACTATAAAGTTATGTTTTGAGGAAAACTCATATAATACTATAAGGTTATGTTTTGAGGAAAACTCATATAAGTTGCTAATAAAACCTTATACTAAGTAATAAATGTAAAGGCTCGGATTTTCAAATCCTAATTTTCGGAAAAAGACAATTAAAAATGAATTTAAATCGAATTCAAAGCTCGTTTAGCGGATTCCGATCGTAATATAAAATTTGACAAATAATTTCCATCCTTTTACCTCGAAAATTCAAAATAATTATCGGATAGTGATATTTTTGTCGATTTTAAAAATCTAATTGACCTAGAAAGCGAGAGTCAGGGAAACTAACATTCAAGAACTAATTTCGGGATTCGAAATTCACGTATTCGAAAATTATTCCGGGTATTTGATTTTAACCAATTTGACACTCTACCCAATCCCCACCCACTCCCGTCACTCACCATACCCCTCTCAGACCCCCCTTACCCCGTCATTTTCACCATCACCACTCCCTCTCCCTGTAAATTACCACCATCTCCTTCACGCCATCACCACTGTTGCTCCGACACCCCCGTCCCACCTTGCTCCTTGAAGGGCATCAGCCACAATACCACCTCGCACCACCTCCGACGTCCACCACCACCCCGACGCCGCCCAGAAGCTGCCGGAGCCGCCACCGAGCCACCGAACAACCTCCTTGCTCTGTTTCGCGAAGCCTCGTTCCGGTAAGCCGTTCTCCTTCGTTTCCGATCGAAATCGCCTTCGGTCTTCACCAACACACTCACTCATGTCCGGTGCAGGTCCGACGAGCCATCGCGAGCCACCGACGAAGCCCAGAACTCCGATCGAGAGCTCCGAAGTCGCGAAAAATCCATCCCGGTGAGCTCCGAAATTATTCTCGTTTCGATTCGTTTTAGTCTTTTTCGATGCTTAGGCTAGTCGGGAGTGAGCGTGGGCTGAGTGTGGGACATTTGGGTGGGCTCGAGACCTCCAGCGAGGACGAGCGCAACGAGGGCGAGGCTGAGCGAGCGTCGACAACGAGCTGGGGCGAGAGCGTGAGCGGGTGAGGATGAGGGCGAGCTGACGAGCGTGAGACGCGTGCTGGGAGCGAGGTCGAGCATGGCAGGCGAGATTGAGAGCGGGAGAACGAGACGGACGAGGCGTCGAGCAGCCATGGCCGGCGGGATTGGGACCCCGATCAGGCAGGCGGGAGCAGCTTCTTTCAATTGAATTGGAGGAAGAAGAAGCCGTACTTGTGGGACCCTCCACATTATTTCCATTTCATTTGTTTTGCCAAAATTGGTTTGGGATTAAATTAACTGGGTTTAGTTCGGTTCGGGTTCATTCGTTAATTTATTTAACTATTTAACGGTAATTAAAATATATTATATATATGCAATATTATTGGAGGTTTAAGAGATAAAATATTATTTTGAGAAAATTATAAGGGTTGGTTTATTAAATAAAAAATGATCGGGATTTAGGGGATTTGAAAATAATTTATAAAAGTGTTAAATAAATGGTATTTAAAATATCATGTAATACTATTTGAGATTTAAAAGATATTATTGGGACTTAAAGATTTATAAAGAATTTGGAAAAGAATTTCAAGGTTGGAAAGTAATCTAATAAATAAATTTAAAAGGGAATTTGACGAGTAATTTCAAGGGTCGAAATACTTAACTATTTAACTGGGATTTGAAAAGGTTTTGGAACTAACTTGGGAATAAGACTTATTCGATGACTAACTAGCATGATAATATGGTCGTTTGACTAACGGTATGATATGCATGACTAATAGCATGACTTGTGGTGAATTATTATATGAGATTAAATGTTGGATGATTATGACGATCTAGTAGGATTTTATATCACACAAATTATGTCTTATGATTTTGATGAACCGTTGAGGTATATGCGGAAATGATGTATATGAACATGCGGAATTGGTTGAATGATTTATGGAGAACGATGTGTTCGTGAGGAGCAGATGATGCGATGAAATGACTTTCATAATATGTTACTTGTTCTATTGATTGATGTGTGCTTGAGTGGTTAATAGTTGGATGTAGACTTATGTATATTCCATTATGTACTAGGTGATACTCTGTGATTGTGACTACTGTGTGCTGGATTCCTCTGTTGTCAATCTGCTAGCCAGGTAAGTACCTCCGGGGCTTACTCAGTAACCAGTACCTCCTGCCTGATGTGTCATATAGTATGTAGGTGTTTCATATGCATAAGAGCATGCCATGTAGTATCATGGTTAGGAATTGCACTTACGAATGAGCATTCTTATTCTGTATGCGTTTGAATACAGAACGGCCGTTATCTGTGAGTCCTAGAGTCCTTGCTAGGGTCATAGGGCAGCCCAGTTTCACCGGGTGTCCTCCTTGAGTTATATATATATATCACGAGATACGAGATGAGCACGAGATACGAGATGAGCATGAGATGCGATATGATGATGAGATTTGATATGCTATAGTATCGAACTGGCCAGTCTCCACCCTATCTGGAAGAGGGGTGGTGGTAGAAGAGGGATATACCACTTGGTATTCTTTGTTAAGGCCTTACTTAATATTCTGCACATATGAGTTAGGAACATGATAGTGTGGTTAATATTCCAGTACTGCATGAAGGCATCTTTATTCTAGGTATAGGCGTATTATATGTCCTCAGCGCGGTCAGAGGACCCGCGGGCGGACTCTTGGCCTGACTTAGTGGTATAGTTTCAGGTACCCGATACACTGCTTGATTTTGTGCTATTATGAAGGGGTCTATTCATGTGGCGGAGAGTGAGTGGTTGAAACCTAACTTCACCAGATTCATGCTTTATGGGATTTCTCCCTACTTATACTCTGTTTTGACCCGGCTCTGCCGTGGCACTGGTTGTATCATTTTCAGAACTTATGGCCTTTGCATGATAAATGATTTCCCGCGTTGTAGACTTAGGACAGGTATAGGGGTTTACCCCGGGGTCTCCAATGGACCTTCCAGATTTGGGTGCGAAATCCCATTTTAAACTACACATCTTCGATTTCAAACCTTCAACCTGTACTCGGGGCGCAAGATCCCAACGAGGGGTTTCATCCCTCGAAACGTAACTCGGGAATCATAATCCCGGGCCGTTACAAAGGTGGTATCAGAGCCGAGGTTTTGCAATCCGAGTACAATAGGTTGAAGAGGTTTTGAAAATCGCCTAATGTTTTCAAATGGTTTTGGAAAATATTTTATAGAGGGCAAAATGAATTTAATTGGACTTAAAACCTAAAATGAATAAAGGGGAAATAATCTCGTGGGTAGAGACCCAAGCGGTAGACATCCCTTATGGATGTAGAATTCGGGGAACGGTCGGCAAAATACTAGCTTTTTATTTACAGATGGGCCTAGAAGACTCCAAGGAACACCAGGGAGGTTGGAGTGTTGAGTTAGGAGGCCGTGAGGTTTTGCCCCTCCGGTCAGTCGTCCCTCGAAGGACGGTATAGATCGTCTCTATGATTACGTTATATATACATATATGCAATTGGGCCCGAGGGTGATCATCCTCGAAGAGGATCATATTAATCATGTTGATTGCTTCCGTGTTGAGTGCTATTGTGCTTAGGATAGCGAACTAATCAAAATACCTTAACTTGAACATGTAAATGACTGTATGTGTAAACGGGATAGCGGGAGGAAACCTTGTTCTTATGTAATCAGATTTTCTATCTTGTCGGAATAGTTCTTCCATAGTACAATCCCCTTGATAATCCCGATTTCATCGTCCGTCCCACCAAAGCACTTGGATGTTTTAGTCAGGGTCGAGAGTGTATGTTTCTCTTGACTTGAGTCCCTATTTGTATTCCAACCATAGATGTTCATCGAGTCTCATACCTAATGTCAACATTCTCTACGGGAAATTGGGTCGGTCAACTAACTACTTTCGGGGATTGTGTGTGATGTGAGGGTTACCTGACGTTGATTATCGACATTCTTCCGAGTTAGGAGTGTGTTATCTTATGGAGTCATCCCCCGTGAGGCTCGTAATGGTCAACCGTGTCTCCTTGCCACAAGAGTCGAAACACGAATTCTACCATCTTCTCTCGAAAACGGCGTGAATGTCCTTGTATCCAGCGAGTCACACTAGCGTCCCACGGGAAAACGGGGTGGTGAGTCGGTGATTGTCCTTAGAGAATTCTATCAAGTTATAATGATGGCCTCCTTGTGATTTCATGAAATTGTATATTGGTATAATTCAGCATGACTTGCCTAGTACCTTGCATGGTTGCACTTATGAGTAGATGTATGTGTCGTATGTATTGAATCCCCATGATTACTGTCTCCTTATGAACTAGGTCCATGATATTGTGCTCAACTCTCGTTGTATGTTAAAATGTGAATTGGATGACTTAGCATGCCAGATGAACCTCATTGGACCTCATGACTGTGTACATGTTTAATAAGTATTGCTAGTATCATGAAGGATATATACCTCCCAATTATAAGCCCTCATATGATTGTGTGACATCTTAGTCTTAGTAGGTGAATATGGATGTATGTGATGAGATAGTTGCTATACCAACTCTGCATGAATTGACTATACCCTTAGCATAATTTTTAGAGTGCATCTTAGCATGATTGCCTCAATCTCGCAATATTATGACTTGCTTATGTGTGTATCTAAATGGAGTGATAATTCGTGCATAGGATATCTTGTGATGGTTCCTAGGTCTTGCATAACTTATGACATATATGTCCCATGTCAGTCTGTGCATACATGTTCTTAGTCTGTCAACCATGATTGGTGAATGAAATGATAGGTTGCTAGCTTGTTCTGCGCACATATAAAGATGATTATATGAACATGTTATGAATGCATAAATCGATATCCCTTGAGATAGGTGCATACTAGTGTGTAATAATGTGATGATATCTCTTGATTTTTATGTGCTTTTGTGCCACAATTATAAGGGCATCGTTGTAACTTTCGGGTTAGGATCTTCTCCTTGGCCTCGTCGTCCCTAGTCCTAGTTTGTGTTTGGATCCGTAAGGAAATCGTGTTGTCCGTTCTTGTCCCTCCTCTATCTCCGTAACTTCTAACCCTTGTAATCCTTCGATGGGCGCCGACATGCAAGAAAGGACCGACGACTCAAGTGTCACCATAGCAACGCAACGGAAGTGTGATGGGTCCATGACCCATAGACCACAAGACTGACGTCGCCAAAAGTATACAAAGGACGAACACATTTGAAAGATGATAGCCGCGTACGTGATTCTCTTAGATGACTCAAGAAAGGACGTTCTTAATTCAAATCGTGGATTCTTCTATATTAATCGAAATTGATGTTTTGTGATAGGCCTAGAACTGACATAATTGAATGTGTGATGATGGATGTGCTGAATTGGTAGCAATGATTGCCTGACTAACTTGTTTCTATGAAGATGTTCCTTGGTGCTTGGTATACTGACTTGCGGGTTTGTAGGTTATAGGTTATATGTATGGGAGTGCTTTATTCTTGAGCTTGAGTCATGAGATTCTCCAGTGAGACGGGTTGGAAAGTGTCAGGTGGATTAAGGTATTCGGATTGGGTCATTGGTCGTGTGAGAAGGGGTGCAGAAAGGATGTGTTAGCTTGGGTAGAGCCGAGTGAGTTGGGATGTATCAAAGATAGTGGTCCGTGAGTATATATGCGCTTCTAGGTAGGTCTTAGGTGAGCAGTACGTGGGGCTAGTATGCCGAGATTTTGAAGGGGGGTGTCCTAGTGAGAAGTGGTAGTCTAGGTAGGCAGTGTGTGCGGGTAGTATAAGAGAGTGGTTGACTGAGGTCTGGACTAGTTTCATTAGGGTGATCTTGAGATTGGGTGTGGGTAGAGGTAGTTAGGATAGTTCTAGAGGTGGATGGGCAAGCTAGAAGTTGATCGGGGGATTCTTGGGGGGGGGGGGGGGGTGTTGTGAGACGGATTGGTGTGGTAAGGAAGGTGTCTAGATTGTCTATGAGCGGATCGTGGGCGGTGTCGAGGATGATCGATTAAGGAATGTCTGAGGAATCGTAGAAATTGGGACTAGGTGATGTGTGATGAGAGTGGGGGAGATTTCGGTAAGGGTGAGGTTGAGCGTTGAGGAATTTCCTAGGAAAAGTAGTATGAAGTTGCTTGGGAAATTATCGATCGGGGATATTAGGTTTTTCATATCAGGGTTGTTCATGTGATGAGTATTTGGGGGTTGTTTTGATAGGATTGGTAAGGCTTGGGGAATTTATGAGTGAAGGATATCTAGATGCGTTGTTGGAGGATTTTGGCATATGGAATGACTCGGGATTTATGAGTGGAGGTCATTGTGGCTATTGAGATAATTGAGGATGTGAGACGAATATTCGAGGAAAGGTGGGAAGGCTGGTAGCTATGCAATGATGTAGTTTAGATTCCTAGTAAGACTGCGAGCTTAAGGTTGAGATAGAGAGATTATGTGCATGGATTTGGGAACTAGGCAAAGCAGAAGGTATTAAGGACGCTAGAGAGATTTTTGAAGGTTGGTGAAGTTGCGATGCTTAGGAAATTCAGACGAGGATGTCATAGGAATTTGGTGAAAATGATGATCTGTACATAAGGGTTTAAGTGGTAGAGATTTCGATGTTTAAGGAAGCGCGATATGAGGCAATTTAGGGAAACATGCGGAGTTGAGGGAACTAGTCTAGGTAGAGTATGTCGGGGAGAGGATCTAGAGTGGGTCGGCTTGATGGTCATGGTGATTTGTGGTTGGGAGTACCACTAGTTGGGTTTTGCATTAGAATTGGTCGGGAGTGTCAAGTGTGAGATGGCCAGCATGAGTTGGGTCTTTAGAGGTGGATGGTTAGTAAGAGTGGTTAGTGGCGTGGGGAGTATGATTAAGTTAGCAAGGTGATTCGCGATTTTTTCTTTAGGAGATGATAGTCGATTGGAAGGTAGGACTTGAGATTGGGATGTCGAAGTGGATTGGCCCTTAGATGTCTTGATGGCATAGGAGTTGGGATACCTTGTAGTTGGTTTGGGTATTCGACCTTGAGTGCGAATAATTATGAGGCTAGAAATGTTGTATGTGAGCAGGATACAATGGTGCCTAGAACTGGTAGTGGATTGAGTTGGTAGACCTCGGTGAAGTTGATCTTAGTGCAAGGGATGGTGAGTAGTGGTCGTGTCTTGTCATGATTGAGAGTTATAGGCAGGTTCTCTTGAGGATGTGATCTAGCGTACGCTTTACTAGGGGCCGAATGTTGTGCGAATTCTATGCTATACACTATGCTGATTCTTTGATGTGTTGCCGTTGACAATAGGGAACTGTTAGTATTAACATAGTTATACCTGAACTCAATGGACTGCTACTGTACGGAAGCAGTTGTTTGCCTCTAATGCGATGACGTTTGGTAGTTAGAATGAGTATGATGTACTTATCTAATTGATGTAACGTGCTTATCTGATTGATATGGTGTATAACTTCAGTGAGATGATGTGATAAATTCTATCATATATGATACGATGCTAGATATGCTATGATATGTGGCTATTCTTGAGGTGATTATGTTATGCTATTAGACGTGAGGTGCTATTGTCATTCGATATATATACATAATGCTTGATGATGAAAATGATAGAAATTGAACTGTTGAACCTTGATTCTGTCTTAGAACATAGGAAGAGAATATGAGATTAGACTTTAAAAGTGGATGGTAGGATGAATGGAGAGGTTATGAATGCTTTTGACTAATGTCGAACTTGAAGTTTTGAACGGTGTTTTAAAGAGAACGTTGTGATGTTTTGAGTTATGATATGACCGAAGAGTCGGAGTAAGGATGTGGTAGGGGCCCATATTACATTCTTGCTACGGTCTGTTGGGGATATTATGATCACGACAACGGTACTGTGGGGATCTTATAGGGGCACTTATGAGATGCTTACGGGATCAACGACATGATCCTTGAACTCACCAATTTCAAACTTCATCCACTATTTTAAGAAGATTTTAGTCTCGGGGACGAGACTTGTTTTTAGAGGTGGATGATGTAAAGGCTCGGATTTTCAAATCCTAATTTTCGGAAAAAGACAATTAAAAATGAATTTAAATCGAATTCAAAGCTCGTTTAGCGGATTCCGATCGTAATATAAAATTTGACAAATAATTTCCATCCTTTTACCTCGAAAATTCAAAATAATTATCGGATAGTGATATTTTTGTCGATTTTAAAAATCTAATTGACCTAGAAAGCGAGAGTCAGGGAAACTAACATTCAAGAACTAATTTCGGGATTCGAAATTCACGTATTCGAAAATTATTCCGGGTATTTGATTTTAACCAATTTGACACTCTACCCAATCCCCACCCACTCCCGTCACTCACCATACCCCTCTCAGACCCCCCTTACCCCGTCATTTTCACCATCACCACTCCCTCTCCCTGTAAATTACCACCATCTCCTTCACGCCATCACCACTGTTGCTCCGACACCCCCGTCCCACCTTGCTCCTTGAAGGGCATCAGCCACAATACCACCTCGCACCACCTCCGACGTCCACCACCACCCCGACGCCGCCCAGAAGCTGCCGGAGCCGCCACCGAGCCACCGAACAACCTCCTTGCTCTGTTTCGCGAAGCCTCGTTCCGGTAAGCCGTTCTCCTTCGTTTCCGATCGAAATCGCCTTCGGTCTTCACCAACACACTCACTCATGTCCGGTGCAGGTCCGACGAGCCATCGCGAGCCACCGACGAAGCCCAGAACTCCGATCGAGAGCTCCGAAGTCGCGAAAAATCCATCCCGGTGAGCTCCGAAATTATTCTCGTTTCGATTCGTTTTAGTCTTTTTCGATGCTTAGGCTAGTCGGGAGTGAGCGTGGGCTGAGTGTGGGACATTTGGGTGGGCTCGAGACCTCCAGCGAGGACGAGCGCAACGAGGGCGAGGCTGAGCGAGCGTCGACAACGAGCTGGGGCGAGAGCGTGAGCGGGTGAGGATGAGGGCGAGCTGACGAGCGTGAGACGCGTGCTGGGAGCGAGGTCGAGCATGGCAGGCGAGATTGAGAGCGGGAGAACGAGACGGACGAGGCGTCGAGCAGCCATGGCCGGCGGGATTGGGACCCCGATCAGGCAGGCGGGAGCAGCTTCTTTCAATTGAATTGGAGGAAGAAGAAGCCGTACTTGTGGGACCCTCCACATTATTTCCATTTCATTTGTTTTGCCAAAATTGGTTTGGGATTAAATTAACTGGGTTTAGTTCGGTTCGGGTTCATTCGTTAATTTATTTAACTATTTAACGGTAATTAAAATATATTATATATATGCAATATTATTGGAGGTTTAAGAGATAAAATATTATTTTGAGAAAATTATAAGGGTTGGTTTATTAAATAAAAAATGATCGGGATTTAGGGGATTTGAAAATAATTTATAAAAGTGTTAAATAAATGGTATTTAAAATATCATGTAATACTATTTGAGATTTAAAAGATATTATTGGGACTTAAAGATTTATAAAGAATTTGGAAAAGAATTTCAAGGTTGGAAAGTAATCTAATAAATAAATTTAAAAGGGAATTTGACGAGTAATTTCAAGGGTCGAAATACTTAACTATTTAACTGGGATTTGAAAAGGTTTTGGAACTAACTTGGGAATAAGACTTATTCGATGACTAACTAGCATGATAATATGGTCGTTTGACTAACGGTATGATATGCATGACTAATAGCATGACTTGTGGTGAATTATTATATGAGATTAAATGTTGGATGATTATGACGATCTAGTAGGATTTTATATCACACAAATTATGTCTTATGATTTTGATGAACCGTTGAGGTATATGCGGAAATGATGTATATGAACATGCGGAATTGGTTGAATGATTTATGGAGAACGATGTGTTCGTGAGGAGCAGATGATGCGATGAAATGACTTTCATAATATGTTACTTGTTCTATTGATTGATGTGTGCTTGAGTGGTTAATAGTTGGATGTAGACTTATGTATATTCCATTATGTACTAGGTGATACTCTGTGATTGTGACTACTGTGTGCTGGATTCCTCTGTTGTCAATCTGCTAGCCAGGTAAGTACCTCCGGGGCTTACTCAGTAACCAGTACCTCCTGCCTGATGTGTCATATAGTATGTAGGTGTTTCATATGCATAAGAGCATGCCATGTAGTATCATGGTTAGGAATTGCACTTACGAATGAGCATTCTTATTCTGTATGCGTTTGAATACAGAACGGCCGTTATCTGTGAGTCCTAGAGTCCTTGCTAGGGTCATAGGGCAGCCCAGTTTCACCGGGTGTCCTCCTTGAGTTATATATATATATCACGAGATACGAGATGAGCACGAGATACGAGATGAGCATGAGATGCGATATGATGATGAGATTTGATATGCTATAGTATCGAACTGGCCAGTCTCCACCCTATCTGGAAGAGGGGTGGTGGTAGAAGAGGGATATACCACTTGGTATTCTTTGTTAAGGCCTTACTTAATATTCTGCACATATGAGTTAGGAACATGATAGTGTGGTTAATATTCCAGTACTGCATGAAGGCATCTTTATTCTAGGTATAGGCGTATTATATGTCCTCAGCGCGGTCAGAGGACCCGCGGGCGGACTCTTGGCCTGACTTAGTGGTATAGTTTCAGGTACCCGATACACTGCTTGATTTTGTGCTATTATGAAGGGGTCTATTCATGTGGCGGAGAGTGAGTGGTTGAAACCTAACTTCACCAGATTCATGCTTTATGGGATTTCTCCCTACTTATACTCTGTTTTGACCCGGCTCTGCCGTGGCACTGGTTGTATCATTTTCAGAACTTATGGCCTTTGCATGATAAATGATTTCCCGCGTTGTAGACTTAGGACAGGTATAGGGGTTTACCCCGGGGTCTCCAATGGACCTTCCAGATTTGGGTGCGAAATCCCATTTTAAACTACACATCTTCGATTTCAAACCTTCAACCTGTACTCGGGGCGCAAGATCCCAACGAGGGGTTTCATCCCTCGAAACGTAACTCGGGAATCATAATCCCGGGCCGTTACAATAAATTCTTATTATAATACTATAAGGTTATGTTTTGAGGAAAACTCATATAAGTTGCTAATAAAACCTTATACTAAGTAACAAATTCTTATTATAATACTATAAGGTTATGTTTTGAGGAAAACTCATATAAGTTGCTAATAAAATCTTATACTAAGTAATGAATTCTTATTATAATACTATAAGGTTATGTTTTGAGGAAAACTCATACAAGTAACTAATAAAACCTTATACTAAGTAATAAATTCTTATTATAATACTATAAGGTTATGTTTTGAGGAAAACTCATATAAGTTGCTAATAAAACCTTATACTAAGTAATAAATTCTTATTATAATACTATAAGGTTATGTTTTGAGGAAAACTCATATAAGTAATTAACTAATAAAACCTTATACTAAGTAATAAATTCTTATTATAATACTATAAGGTTATGTTTTGAGGAAAACTCATATAAGTAACCAATAAAACCTTATACTAAGTAATAAATTCTTATTATAATACTATAAGGTTATGTTTTGAGGAAAACTCATATAAGTTTCTAATAAAACCTTATACTAAGTAATAAATTCTTATTATAATACTATAAGGTTATGTTTTGAGGAAAACTCATATAAGTTGCTAATAAAACCTTATACTAAGTAATAAATTCTTATTATAAATTTATAATACTATAAGGTTATGTTTTGAGGAAAACTCATATAAGTAACTAATAAAACCTTATACTAAGTAATAAATTCTTATTATAATACTATAAGGTTATGTTTTGAGGAAAACTCATATAAGTTGCTAATAAAACCTTATACTAAGTAATAAATTCTTATTATAATACTATAAGGTTATGTTTTGAGGAAAACTCATATAAGTAACTAATAAAACCTTATACTAAGTAATAAATTCTTATTATAATACTATAAGGTTATGTTTTGAGGAAAAACTCATATAAGGAACTAATAAAACCTTATACTAAGTAATAAATTCTTATTATAATACTATAAAGTTATGTTTTGAGGAAAACTCATATAATACTATAAGGTTATGTTTTGAGGAAAACTCATATAAGTTGCTAATAAAACCTTATACTAAGTAATAAATTCTTATTATAATACTATAAGGTTATGTTTTGAAGAAAACTCATATAAGTAACTAATAAAACCTTATACTAAGTAATAAATTCTTATTATAATACTATAAGGTTATGTTTTGAAGAAAACTCATATAAGTAACTAATAAAACCTTATACTAAGTAATAAATTCTTATTATAATACTATAAGGTTATGTTTTGAGGAAAACTCATATAAGTAACTAATAAAACCTTATACTAAGTAATAAATTCTTATTATAATACTATAAAGTTATGTTTTGAGGAAAACTCATATAAGTAACTAATAAAACGTTATACTAAATAATAAATTCTTATTATAATACAATAAGGTTATGTTTTGATGAAAACTCATATAAGTAACTAATTAAACCTTATACTAAGTAATAAATTCTTATTATAATACTATAAGGTTATTTTTTGAGGAAAACTCATATAAGTAACTAATAAAACCTTATACTAAGTAATAAATTCTTATTATAATACTATAAGGTTATGTTTTGAGGAAACCTCATATAAGTTGCTAATAAAACCTTATACTAAGTAATAAATTCTTATTATAATACTATAAGGTTATGTTTTGAGGAAAACTCGTATAAGTAACTAATAAAACCTTATACGAAGTAATAAATTCTTATTATAATACTATAAGGTTATGTTTTGTGGAAAACTCATATAAGTAACTAATAAAACCTTATACTAAGTAATAAATTCTTATTATAATACTATAAAGTTATGTTTTGAGGAAAACTCATATAATACTATAAGGTTATGTTTTGAGGAAAACTCATATAAGTTGCTAACAAAACCTTATACTAAGTAATAAATTCTTATTATAATACTATAAGGTTATGTTTTGAGGAAAACTCATATAAGTAATTAACTAATAAAACCTTATACTAAGTAATAAATTCTTATTATAATACTATAAGGTTATGTTTTGAGGAAAACTCATATAAGTAACCAATAAAACCTTATACTAAGTAATAAATTCTTATTATAATACTATAAGGTTATGTTTTGAGGAAAACTCATATAAGTTTCTAATAAAACCTTATACTAAGTAATAAATTCTTATTATAATACTATAAGGTTATGTTTTGAGGAAAACTCATATAAGTTGCTAATAAAAGCTTATACTAAGTAATGAATTCTTATTATAATACTATAAGGTTATGTTTTGAGGAAAACTCATATAAGTAACTAATAAAACGTTATACTAAGTAATAAATTCTTATTATAATACTATAAGGTTATGTTTTGATGAAAACTCATATAAGTAACTAATTAAACCTTATACTAAGTAATAAATTCTTATTATAATACTATAAGGTTATTTTTTGAGGAAAACTCATATAAGTAACTAATAAAACCTTATACTAAGTAATAAATTCTTATTATAATACTATAAGGTTATGTTTTGAGGAAACCTCATATAAGTTGCTAATAAAACCTTATACTAAGTAATAAATTCTTATTATAATACTATAAGGTTATGTTTTGAGGAAAACTCGTATAAGTAACTAATAAAACCTTATACGAAGTAATAAATTCTTATTATAATACTATAAGGTTATGTTTTGTGGAAAACTCATATAAGTAACTAATAAAACCTTATACTAAGTAATAAATTCTTATTATAATACTATAAGGTTATGTTTTGAGGAAAACTCATATAATACTATAAGGTTATGTTTTGAGGAAAACTCATATAAGTTGCTAATAAAACCTTATACTAAGTAATAAATTCTTATTATAATACTATAAGGTTATGTTTTGAAGAAAACTCATATAAGTAACTAATAAAACCTTATACTAAGTAATAAATTCTTATTATAATACTATAAGGTTATGTTTTGAGGAAAACTAATATAAGTTGCTAATAAAACCTTATACTAAGTAATAAATTCTTATTATAATACTATAAGGTTATGTTTTGAGGAAAACTCATATAAGTTGCTAATAAAAGCTTATACTAAGTAATGAATTCTTATTATAATACTATAAGGTTATGTTTTGAGGAAAACTCATATAAGTAACTAATAAAACCTTATACTAAGTAATAAATTCTTATTATAATACTATAAGGTTATGTTTTGAGGAAAACTCATATAAGTAATTAACTAATAAAACCTTATACTAAGTAATAAATTCTTATTATAATACTATAAGGTTATGTTTTGAGGAAAACTCATATAAGTAACCAATAAAACCTTATACTAAGTAATAAATTCTTATTATAATACTATAAGGTTATGTTTTGAGGAAAACTCATATAAGTTTCTAATAAAACCTTATACTAAGTAATAAATTCTTATTATAATACTATAAGGTTATGTTTTGAGGAAAACTCATATAAGTTGCTAATAAAACCTTATACTAAGTAATAAATTCTTATTATAAATTTATAATACTATAAGGTTATGTTTTGAGGAAAACTCATATAAGTAACTAATAAAACCTTATACTAAGTAATAAATTCTTATTATAATACTATAAGGTTATGTTTTGAGGAAAACTCATATAAGTTGCTAATAAAACCTTATACTAAGTAATAAATTCTTATTATAATACTATAAGGTTATGTTTTGAGGAAAACTCATATAAGTAACTAATAAAACCTTATACTAAGTAATAAATTCTTATTATAATACTATAAGGTTATGTTTTGAGGAAAACTCATATAAGTAACTAATAAAACCTTATACTAAGTAATAAATTCTTATTATAATACTATAAAGTTATGTTTTGAGGAAAACTCATATAATACTATAAGGTTATAGTTTGAGGAAAACTCATATAAGTTGCTAATAAAACCTTATACTAAGTAATAAATTCTTATTATAATACTATAAGGTTATGTTTTGAAGAAAACTCATATAAGTAACTAATAAAACCTTATACTAAGTAATAAATTCTTATTATAATACTATAAGGTTATGTTTTGAGGAAACCTCATATAAGTTGCTAATAAAACCTTATACTAAGTAATAAATTCTTATTATAATACTATAAGGTTATGTTTTGAGGAAAACTCGTATAAGTAACTAATAAAACCTTATACGAAGTAATAAATTCTTATTATAATACTATAAGGTTATGTTTTGTGGAAAACTCATATAAGTAACTAATAAAACCTTATACTAAGTAATAAATTCTTATTATAATACTATAAAGTTATGTTTTGAGGAAAACTCATATAATACTATAAGGTTATGTTTTGAGGAAAACTCATATAAGTTGCTAATAAAACCTTATACTAAGTAATAAATTCTTATTATAATACTATAAGGTTATGTTTTGAAGAAAACTCATATAAGTAACTAATAAAACCTTATACTAAGTAATAAATTCTTATTATAATACTATAAGGTTATGTTTTGAAGAAAACTCATATAAGTAACTAATAAAACCTTATACTAAGTAATAAATTCTTATTATAATACTATAAGGTTATGTTTTGAGGAAAACTCATATAAGTAACTAATAAAACCTTATACTAAGTAATAAATTCTTATTATAATACTATAAAGTTATGTTTTGAGGAAAACTCATATAAGTAACTAATAAAACGTTATACTATGTAATAAATTCTTATTATAATACTATAAGGTTATGTTTTGATGAAAACTCATATAAGTAACTAATTAAACCTTATACTAAGTAATAAATTCTTATTATAATACTATAAGGTTATTTTTTGAGGAAAACTCATATAAGTAACTAATAAAACCTTATACTAAGTAATAAATTCTTATTATAATACTATAAGGTTATGTTTTGAGGAAACCTCATATAAGTTGCTAATAAAACCTTATACTAAGTAATAAATTCTTATTATAATACTATAAGGTTATGTTTTGATGAAAACTCGTATAAGTAACTAATTAAACCTTATACTAAGTAATAAATTCTTATTATAATACTATAAGGTTATTTTTTGAGGAAAACTCATATAAGTAACTAATAAAACCTTATACTAAGTAATAAATTCTTATTATAATACTATAAGGTTATGTTTTGAGGAAACCTCATATAAGTTGCTAATAAAACCTTATACTAAGTAATAAATTCTTATTATAATACTATAAGGTTATGTTTTGAGGAAAACTCGTATAAGTAACTAATAAAACCTTATACGAAGTAATAAATTCTTATTATAATACTATAAGGTTATGTTTTGTGGAAAACTCATATAAGTAACTAATAAAACCTTATACTAAGTAATAAATTCTTATTATAATACTATAAAGTTATGTTTTGAGGAAAACTCATATAATACTATAAGGTTATGTTTTGAGGAAATCTCATATAAGTTGCTAATAAAACCTTATACTAAGTAATAAATTCTTATTATAATACTATAAGGTTATGTTTTGAAGAAAACTCATATAAGTAACTAATAAAACCTTATACTAAGTAATAAATTCTTATTATAATACTATAAGGTTATGTTTGGAAGAAAACTCATATAAGTAACTAATAAAACCTTATACTAAGTAATAAATTCTTATTATAATACTATAAGGTTATGTTTTGAGGAAAACTCATATAAGTAACTAATAAAACCTTATACTAAGTAATAAATTCTTATTATAATACTATAAAGTTATGTTTTGAGGAAAACTCATATAAGTAACTAATAAAACGTTATACTAAGTAATAAATTCTTATTATAATACTATAAGGTTATGTTTTGATGAAAACTCATATAAGTAACTAATTAAACCTTATACTAAGTAATAAATTCTTATTATAATACTATAAGGTTATTTTTTGAGGAAAACTCATATAAGTAACTAATAAAACCTTATACTAAGTAATAAATTCTTATTATAATACTATAAGGTTATGTTTTGAGGAAACCTCATATAAGTTGCTAATAAAACCTTATACTAAGTAATAAATTCTTATTATAATACTATAAGGTTATGTTTTGAGGAAAACTCGTATAAGTAACTAATAAAACCTTATACGAAGTAATAAATTCTTATTATAATACTATAAGGTTATGTTTTGTGGAAAACTCATATAAGTAACTAATAAAACCTTATACTAAGTAATAAATTCTTATTATAATACTATAAAGTTATGTTTTGAGGAAAACTCATATAATACTATAAGGTTATGTTTTGAGGAAAACTCATATAAGTTGCTAATAAAACCTTATACTAAGTAATAAATTCTTATTATAATACTATAAAGTTATGTTTTGAGGAAAACTCATATAATACTATAAGGTTATGTTTTGAGGAAAACTCATATAAGTTGCTAATAAAACCTTATACTAAGTAATAAATTCTTATTATAATACTATAAGGTTATGTTTTGAAGAAAACTCATATAAGTAACTAATAAAACCTTATACTAAGTAATAAATTCTTATTATAATACTATAAGGTTATGTTTTGAAGAAAACTCATATAAGTAACTAATAAAACCTTATACTAAGTAATAAATTCTTATTATAATACTATAAGGTTATGTTTTGAGGAAAACTCATATAAGTAACTAATAAAACCTTATACTAAGTAATAAATTCTTATTATAATACTATAAGGTTATGTTTTGAGGAAAACTCATATAAGTAACCAATAAAACCTTATACTAAGTAATAAATTCTTATTATAATACTATAAGGTTATGTTTTGAGGAAAACTCATATAAGTTTCTAATAAAACCTTATACTAAGTAATAAATTCTTATTATAATACTATAAGGTTATGTTTTGAGGAAAACTCATATAAGTTGCTAATAAAACCTTATACTAAGTAATAAATTCTTATTATAAATTTATAATACTATAAGGTTATGTTTTGAGGAAAACTCATATAAGTAACTAATAAAACCTTATACTAAGTAATAAATTCTTATTATAATACTATAAGGTTATGTTTTGAGGAAAACTCATATAAGTTGCTAATAAAACCTTATACTAAGTAATAAATTCTTATTATAATACTATAAGGTTATGTTTTGAGGAAAACTCATATAAGTAACTAATAAAACCTTATACTAAGTAATAAATTCTTATTATAATACTATAAGGTTATGTTTTGAGGAAAACTCATATAAGTAACTAATAAAACCTTATACTAAGTAATAAATTCTTATTATAATACTATAAAGTTATGTTTTGAGGAAAACTCATATAATACTATAAGGTTATGTTTTGAGGAAAACTCATATAAGTTGCTAATAAAACCTTATACTAAGTAATAAATTCTTATTATAATACTATAAGGTTATGTTTTGAAGAAAACTCATATAAGTAACTAATAAAACCTTATACTAAGTAATAAATTCTTATTATAATACTATAAGGTTATGTTTTGAAGAAAACTCATATAAGTAACTAATAAAACCTTATACTAAGTAATAAATTCTTATTATAATACTATAAGGTTATGTTTTGAGGAAAACTCATATAAGTAACTAATAAAACCTTATACTAAGTAATAAATTCTTATTATAATACTATAAAGTTATGTTTTGAGGAAAACTCATATAAGTAACTAATAAAACGTTATACTAAGTAATAAATTCTTATTATAATACTATAAGGTTATGTTTTGATGAAAACTCATATAAGTAACTAATTAAACCTTATACTAAGTAATAAATTCTTATTATAATACTATAAGGTTATTTTTTGAGGAAAACTCATATAAGTAACTAATAAAACCTTATACTAAGTAATAAATTCTTATTATAATACTATTGTAAAGGCTCGGATTTTCAAATCCTAATTTTCTGGAATAAGAGAATTAAAAATGAAATTAAGTCGGTTTTAAAACTTGTTTAGCGGATTCCGACCGGAGTATAAATTTAACGAACAATTTCCGTTCTTTTACCTCAAAAATTCAAAATAATTATCGTGGTGTGTTATCCTTTTCGATTTTATAAATCTAATTAATCGAGAAAACGAGATTCAAAGAAACTAACTATCACGAACTAATTTCGGGGTTCAAAATTCGCGTATTCGTGATTTATATCCGGGTATTTGTTTAACCAATTCAACACATTACCCTCACCAACTCCCTCACCCCACCATACATCTTCAAAAGTCATCCCTCTCCCCGTCATTCTGCATTCACATCACCCTCATCACCATCACATTCACCAACTCCCTCTCCCTCCATTCCCTTGCTGACCATCACCACCATCGTCACTTTACCATCACCACCACGCCTTCACCATCTCCACGTCTCCTAACATCACCTTCCTCCATCGGCGTCGGTCCCGTTCACGGCATCACCAGCCTCCACCTCCGCAATCCTCGATGAGCAGAAGCAGCAGCAGGCCGAGGGACCTCTCCGACGTCCATCACCTCCGCCCAGGAACTCCCCAGCACCACCACCGAAGCCCTTTCCCCTGTTCGAGCGCGAACAATCTTCCGGTAAGCCGTTCTCCTTCGTTTCCGATCCAAATCACCCCCGAGCTCCTCCATCCCACTCACCAATGTCCGGTGTAGGTCCGACGAGCCATCGCGAGCCTCCGACGACGCCCAGAACTCCGATCGAGAGCTCCGAAGTCGCGAACCCCCTCGGTGAGCTTCCACCTTTCCCTTCTCTGTTTTGAATCGATTCGGTCCTTGGGTCGGGCTATGGGCGAGTGGCGAGTGAGCGAGAGCTGTGTGCGGGGAGTCGGGAGAGCTCGAGAGCTCCGGCGAGCTCGAGGGCAGCGCGGCGGGCGAGAGGGACAGCGTGTGCGAGGAGGGTCGAGTGAGGCGCTGTGGGCGGGGCGCAGCTGATGTGAGGGTCGAGCGAGGGTGAGTCTGCGAGAGCGGTGCGAGCAGCGTCCGAGCGGGGCGAGTCCAGGCGCACTGGCAGGGCTGTCCGAGGCGGCCAGCGTCGAGCAGCAGGCGGGAGCTGCAGATTCCTTCGAAGTTGGAGGAGGAAGATGGAACACGGGTCCCACCCTTCATGCCCAGTCAGCGCGGGGCCCACCTCCTTTGTGTTATTTTGTTTTGGAATTGAACCGGGTTGGTTGAGGTTTAGCGGGTTCGGTTCGGTTTGGGTTAAAAGCGTTGGTTCGGTTCGGGTTATTCGTTATATATTTATTTATTTAATTTATTAATTAATTGTTTAACCGATTTCCGATAATTGATTATTCAGAAATTGATTTGTGTGTCGGTATTTAAAAAGGGGTCGGTTTTAAAGTATATAAATTGAATTATTTTGTAACGGTTGAAAGTTACTTAAATCCCTAGAATGGTGATTTTAATTAAAGTAAAGTATGTCGGGATTATTTAAATGGATTTTTTTTGAAAGTATTTTTAAAGATTAAATATTTTATAAATTAGAAATGGCTAAGTATAAACTTGAAGTAATTGTTTTGGCTAACAACTGGACTAGCGAGTGAGATTTTATGGATTGAAGTATGATTGAGTCAGTTATGGAAATGACAATGGAATAAGATGATATAAGATGTTGCCATAAGTTGAGATAAAGAATGTTGATGATGCTATGATTAATGGATTGGTGGGCATGTTATGTAGTGGTAAATGGATCCCGTTTTGTGCAGTTTACTTATGCATATTTATTAATAATTGCTAGGTGATCTGTAACCTGCTTGCTTATATCTTGCTGCTTTTCATCTTGCTGATCTGCTACTCCAGGTAAGTTCTTTGAACTTACTCATGATGGGCGCTCTATGCACTGGGTGTTATATAGTAGGCTAGTGTCCATGCACCATACGACTTAGAATCATGCTTAGGAGCTAAAATGAAAATCATATGATTGCTATATGTCCTTGCAAGAGAACGGCCGTTATCTGTGATAGTCCTAGAGTCTTTGCTAGGGTCATAGGGTAGCCCAGCCTCATCGGGTACCCTGGGTCAATCGAGTCTATATGAGCATGATATGATAGCCCAACACCATCGGGCAAGCGATGATATGATATGATATGATATGATGATGCCGTGGGTTGTGCACCACCACGAGGAATTTGCTATGCTATAGCACCGAACTGGCCAGTGTCCGCCCTATCGGAAGGGGGGTGGAGGTACGAGAGGGACATGCCACTTGGCATTCTGTGTGGATCCATTTATCGCTTTCTGCATTATATTAAACTGTCAATATATATACGTGATTTAATTTACGCATGGCATTACGCATTTCATCTTAAGAGTAGGATGCTTATTATATGCCTCTCAGAGTGTGTTTACATACGCGCATGAGTGACCTGATGATTGACCCAGATCCCCCTCATTTTTTTTAGATTCAGGTAATCACTAGCCGTTATCGTTGCTTATGTGGATGCTTGGCGGGTTCAGACTTTTGGCGTTAGATCGAGAGGTTGAGAGACCACCACACTTCCTCTCTTTTAATACTCCCTTTCGGATGGTATTTAAACTCAACCTTATTTTTGCTTTCGCTCGATTTCACGATTAGACTAAGGCAGGTATTTGATCTCCAATGGATCCGCGATCTTTAAGGGTTCGAAATCCCTTCTTTTAGTACAAATATTTTGTTTTAAAACTCAACCCGTACCTGAATTGCAAGATCCGAACAAGGGGTTTTATCCCTTGAAACGTAACCCGGAAATCATAATTCCGGGCCGTTACAAAGATGGTATCAGAGCTTAGGTTGTGCAATTCGGGTACACAAGGGTCGAGTGTGTGTTTTGAAAACCGCCCACGAGTTTCAAGGACTTTTTGAAAAGGATTTAGAGGGGCAAAATGAATTTAATGTGCTTAACTAAAATTGGACTAAGTAATGAACTCGAGTTGTAATAAAAAAGGAGAATCGACAAAACGGGGACACGATTGGGTAGTAAAGGCGCTAGACCCCCCCTATTGGGTGTAGTTGGGAACGGTAGGCAAAATACTAGCTTGCTCTTTACAGAGGGTCCGGAAGACTCCAAGGAGATTGCACCAAGGTGGTTGGAGTGGCGAGTTAGGTAGGATCGCGAGGTTTTTGCCCCTCCGGTCAGTCGCTCCTTGAAGAGCGACATTAGATAGCTTGATGTGCTTTATATATTGAGACTGAGTATGACCTCCCTCGAAGGAGTTCATTATAATTGTCATTGACTAATTCTATGCTGAGTGCTTGATCTGCTAAAGTCTGATTGGTATGCCTAACAATTAAATGTGTTTCGACTGATCTGTACAAACGGGATAGTGGGAGTACCCTTAATTCTATGTGGTCAACCCAGCTTGTGTGAAATAGCCCCTTCCACTATGTTTGTTAACCCTTTGACGGTTCTATCGAGTCTTTCTCCCGGATGTCAGTATCTTTCATCGGAATCGGGTTGGTAAACACATTGCGTCAGAAACTCATGTATGTATATGGAGGTTGTCTGAGTGAGTATTGGAAGATAGTCCTTGATGTCATTTTGAGTCAAAAGTAAGGTGTTTCCGGGGTTGTCTTCCTTGATTCTTATGATGATCAACCGAGGTTTTCTTACCACAAAGAGTCGTACGTACCAAGGTCCCACGAGAAATAGGGGTGATGAGTCAGTTCGGGAAGGTCAATGGTTGCCCTTAGGGATCTCTGTCCGGTTGTAATGGTGACTCTCTCTGAACTGCATGACATGATTTTGTAACCTCCTGCATGTATCTTGCAAAATGCTTAATTGTAAAATGTTGCTCATGTTATTACATCTGTGATTAGTTACATTGATCAAGTCTCGTGTTATGTCTCACTCTCTATCGTGATTACGTTGTCATAGCATGCCTACTTGACTTATTATATTAATTGTACTAATGATTGATTGGAAGCATATAAACCACATGATATAAACCTACATGATAATTGTTTTCTCCTGGGTTAGGTCCATGATAGTGTGATAAACTCTTCTTCGTATGAATGCCTGTAAATGATATCTTTAGCATACTAGTGGATGAAGCCTTGATGCTTATTACTCGTTTTATGACAAGAATCTACAACATGCCCATCTATTTTGTATTCATCAGATTAATGATTGTTGGTTGTTTTCACTTGATATTGTTGTGTGATTAGTTGCGTTGGATGGGGAATATGTGGTATAATTGAGTCTTGATGAATGCATGCTATAATGTTCATGATGGCCATTGTGTGAGTCCAAGTTACACGTGTTATGTCTCTATCATCCCATCATGCCCTACTCAGTATGTTGCATCGTCATACCAATGCATGAATGTAAATGTCATGTGTAGGAAGTCGCATAATTAATGTTCTCCCTGTAAATAGGTTCATAATAGTGTGATCGTTCAGTTCTAGTGTCATGATAGAGTGAGTTACATACTTGATGAATATGTGTTATAACTTGATGTCAACATGCCTTATATGATACGTAATTCCCAGTACATGTTAAGATGATGATCCTTAATGTAAATTTGTGGTTGTATGACATTCTGTACCCATGCTTGCCCCATTACTTAGGTCCCGTGTTGCATCTTGCTTCTTGTCCTGATTATATGTCGCCTTTGTATGTCTAATTGACCTGTTGTATTGGCCGTACTAACGACTGATTTGAAGCATGAATTGCATGATAAGTGTCTGTATATAGTTATTGTCTTCCCCTAGATTAGGACCATGATAGTGTGCTACACTTCCCTTGTACGAATGTCGTAAGATGATTTTCCCTGCATGATTAGTCGATGTTACCCGTGGTTTATTGACTAAATTAGTAGTTCAATTGTGATAATGCTATTTGACGTGATGTCTTGGTAAATGCATACCTTATTCAAACGGTTGTTGAGTTGGAATGCATACCTTGTATGCTAGTCATATTGCCTATTGCGTAGGCTTGCATTATGAATTGTTATATTCCTTCCATGCTTCTATACCTACGAGCTATGTTAATATGATTTCTTGCGCATCGATGTGTTGGTAATTCAAGCGCATGTATATATCGAATGTCATGTTGAGCCTTTAGTATCATGTAGGACCATTAGTTGTGACTTGTGCGAATTTATACCTTGCTTGCATTATTGCTGATTCCCTCTCGAGCTAGGTCCCTCATAGTGTGATCCTTCCCTCTTTCTATCACCTTGAAATATCTTACTCATGAAAATTAGATTGATGTTGAATTCGATGATCAATTGTTTTCTGTGATGGTTTATCCTAGCATGCTTACATGTTATCACTCGGTAGTGTTTCCCTATTCTCTTATGAATTCCTCTAGTGCTGGCATAGATGTATGACTTGGCACCTCGCATGATTACACACCACGTTATATCATTTTGCATATGCATGACGCATGAATGTTAAAATGAATTTAGTTGAGTTACCTTGATTGTGGTCATGGTTCGATATGTGCTAGTAGTATCCTGTAGGGCTTATGGTTTCCAATATGACTCACTAAATGATTACATGTTGTACCTATTCTATGATGTGATAACTACTGTACCTTTATATGTGTCCCATGATGATTCGTTCCTAGCATGATTATAATCTATTGCCATGATGTCCTTCTTGTTACTTTTGATGATGCCTCATGTTTCGTGAACATCCTATTGAACCCCTTTTAATGACTCTTGACTATGCTTGTATCACATTATGTGTCGCTAGTATCATGTAGGACATGCACTTTCTAAATGTACCTCATCATATGATTACGTGCCATGCTTGACCTACTATATGACCAGTGTGTTCGGATGAGATAGTTACTAGGTTGCTCCTATATGTTCTCGTATGACACTTAATCTAGTTGTTATGTTACACCTCACCATGCCATATTTGACCTCACCTATTGATGCATACACCATGCTTGTGCATTCTTTCATATACACCATACTCGTCATCGTCGTTAAATCCCACATGACCTCGAATCCTGCATGATCATTCTTGATTCCGCATAACTTGCTTAAGTTGCTAGGCATATCTGCTTTCATGGAATAATAGACTACTATCTTGTCTCGCATGCATCAGTATAGGAATCGATCGTGTCGTTGGGAATGAATACGAATGTTGCTCCCCTGAAATAGGTACCTGTTAGTGTGGATTAGCGTGATTGATATGCTCCATAATGAATTCGTGTTTGCTTGTCGCGATTATAACTTAATGGACTTCCATAAGGGCATCGTTGCTATTCTCAGGTCAGAGTTTCGCCTCTAGTTGTCATCCTTAGGGTTGGTGTGTGTTCGTTCCGAAAGGAACATTGGGTTGTCTGCTCTTGTCCCTCCCCTATCTTCGCTAACTTGAACTCCTACACGACACGTTGGACGATTGACGACATGAAAGAGGAAATGGGAAGTCTGATAGCGATAGAGCAACGCCGCGAAGGCGTGGGCCCATAACCCATAGGCCTCAAGATCAACGATTTCGGCAGGACAAACACGTTTTGAGGATGATGATTACTGGGTACGATATGACTTACAAGCGAGAGTGTCCTCCCTTCTAACTCTTAATCCTCTCTGAATTAGTTGATGATGGTATTTCATTGATATGACGATGGAATTTATGTGTTGATGTGCTGACCTGGTAATGAATCTTGCATGATCATCCATTGTCTATGATGATATGATTCGATGTCTTATAGTTTTCATGTACCATGATGTTTCGATGTTTTCCTACCCTATATTGCTAAGCATGATCTGAACTCTTGTGCCTATAAAAGTATGAACTGCGAATGCTGAGGAACCTGAATTGTTATCTGATAAGGCTATGTTGAAACTTGCTAGCTTGAATTGACTATGTTCATATGTGGTGTTTTGCAATAATTTTGAGCATAATAGCAAATTGAGACTTGTTGACTGATGATAATTTGGTAATTTTCTTGCTTACATGACTTGTTAATATGTACTGGCATGATGTTAGATAGCGACCATGAGAAACTTGGTATGGAACGATACTACATGTTGATACGCAATATTGAAATATAGTTGAAAGTGACAAATGTTATCATGATATATTGATGCTTTGCTATCCTGTTATGTTGTTATAGAAGAATGTTAGGATGTGTTGCGATAGGATATATGAGATAATGATGTGTTATTATATGAAAGCATGATGTTGTATTATATAGTTAAGCATGATTATTGATACGTTAAATGATGAACATGACTCAATGGTGCCTGGTTACTAAATGATCGTCATTCGATATTATGATGAGTTGAGGTGATGTCTTTTAGGGCATGCTGACATGTTGGTGAATTATATACTACTTGAACTTCCTTTTCTGAATCTTAATAGGCATGGCCTTGATGTGTTGATATGTTGACATGATAAATCTGCTATGACTGGTTCTACTTGTAGTGCGATGTTATGCGATTTTGAGAATTGATGTGTACTGACATACTAACCCTGTGACACTTAGCCCATTGATCTCTTGACATGTGTGCTTGCATGATAACTTATGAGAATTCGATCATGGACTTGTGATTCCTTCAGTATGATGTAGATATGCCTTACGACTCGTGGTATGATGTTGAGATTTAGTTATTGCTTTGGACATGTTCCGAATGGATGGTATGATTTATGTTATAGGGTAAAAATGTTATGTGGTTGAGATTATCATGATTGATGTTGAGATTTGCCACATGAGATGTGGCTGATGATGTTATGAGTTGATGAGTTGGTTCCTTTTGTTCATACTGAGTGGAGAATGATGATTGATCTGATTCGGAAACTAGGAAGAGAATATGAGATTAGTCTTTAGAGGTGGATGATTCCACCTCTCGTGATGTGAAATTGCTTGACTAACGTCGAATTTGAAGATTTGAAACGGATTTGAAAAATACTAACTTGGATTTTAAAAGAATAAATCCTATCAAGAATTTTAACGATTTCGAGGTCAATATTTCCATTTGCAAAACTCTTTTGAATCATTCGGGACTGGATTTACATTATGACGCCTCACGAAGTGGATAATAATATTTGAGTTATGATATGGCCAAAGAGTCGGAGTAAGGATGTGATAGGGGCCCATATTACATTCTTACTACGGTCTATTGGGGATATTATGATCACGGCAACGGTACTGTGAGGATCTCATAGGGGCACTTATGAGGTGTTCACGGGATCAATGACATGATCCTTGGACTCACCAATTTCAAACTTCATCCCCGGTTTTAAGATTTTTTTAGTCTCGAGGACGAGACTTGTTTTTAGAGGTGGATGATGTAAAGGCTCGGATTTTCAAATCCTAATTTTCTGGAATAAGAGAATTAAAAATGAAATTAAGTCGGTTTTAAAACTTGTTTAGCGGATTCCGACCGGAGTATAAATTTAACGAACAATTTCCGTTCTTTTACCTCAAAAATTCAAAATAATTATCGTGGTGTGTTATCCTTTTCGATTTTATAAATCTAATTAATCGAGAAAACGAGATTCAAAGAAACTAACTATCACGAACTAATTTCGGGGTTCAAAATTCGCGTATTCGTGATTTATATCCGGGTATTTGTTTAACCAATTCAACACATTACCCTCACCAACTCCCTCACCCCACCATACATCTTCAAAAGTCATCCCTCTCCCCGTCATTCTGCATTCACATCACCCTCATCACCATCACATTCACCAACTCCCTCTCCCTCCATTCCCTTGCTGACCATCACCACCATCGTCACTTTACCATCACCACCACGCCTTCACCATCTCCACGTCTCCTAACATCACCTTCCTCCATCGGCGTCGGTCCCGTTCACGGCATCACCAGCCTCCACCTCCGCAATCCTCGATGAGCAGAAGCAGCAGCAGGCCGAGGGACCTCTCCGACGTCCATCACCTCCGCCCAGGAACTCCCCAGCACCACCACCGAAGCCCTTTCCCCTGTTCGAGCGCGAACAATCTTCCGGTAAGCCGTTCTCCTTCGTTTCCGATCCAAATCACCCCCGAGCTCCTCCATCCCACTCACCAATGTCCGGTGTAGGTCCGACGAGCCATCGCGAGCCTCCGACGACGCCCAGAACTCCGATCGAGAGCTCCGAAGTCGCGAACCCCCTCGGTGAGCTTCCACCTTTCCCTTCTCTGTTTTGAATCGATTCGGTCCTTGGGTCGGGCTATGGGCGAGTGGCGAGTGAGCGAGAGCTGTGTGCGGGGAGTCGGGAGAGCTCGAGAGCTCCGGCGAGCTCGAGGGCAGCGCGGCGGGCGAGAGGGACAGCGTGTGCGAGGAGGGTCGAGTGAGGCGCTGTGGGCGGGGCGCAGCTGATGTGAGGGTCGAGCGAGGGTGAGTCTGCGAGAGCGGTGCGAGCAGCGTCCGAGCGGGGCGAGTCCAGGCGCACTGGCAGGGCTGTCCGAGGCGGCCAGCGTCGAGCAGCAGGCGGGAGCTGCAGATTCCTTCGAAGTTGGAGGAGGAAGATGGAACACGGGTCCCACCCTTCATGCCCAGTCAGCGCGGGGCCCACCTCCTTTGTGTTATTTTGTTTTGGAATTGAACCGGGTTGGTTGAGGTTTAGCGGGTTCGGTTCGGTTTGGGTTAAAAGCGTTGGTTCGGTTCGGGTTATTCGTTATATATTTATTTATTTAATTTATTAATTAATTGTTTAACCGATTTCCGATAATTGATTATTCAGAAATTGATTTGTGTGTCGGTATTTAAAAAGGGGTCGGTTTTAAAGTATATAAATTGAATTATTTTGTAACGGTTGAAAGTTACTTAAATCCCTAGAATGGTGATTTTAATTAAAGTAAAGTATGTCGGGATTATTTAAATGGATTTTTTTTGAAAGTATTTTTAAAGATTAAATATTTTATAAATTAGAAATGGCTAAGTATAAACTTGAAGTAATTGTTTTGGCTAACAACTGGACTAGCGAGTGAGATTTTATGGATTGAAGTATGATTGAGTCAGTTATGGAAATGACAATGGAATAAGATGATATAAGATGTTGCCATAAGTTGAGATAAAGAATGTTGATGATGCTATGATTAATGGATTGGTGGGCATGTTATGTAGTGGTAAATGGATCCCGTTTTGTGCAGTTTACTTATGCATATTTATTAATAATTGCTAGGTGATCTGTAACCTGCTTGCTTATATCTTGCTGCTTTTCATCTTGCTGATCTGCTACTCCAGGTAAGTTCTTTGAACTTACTCATGATGGGCGCTCTATGCACTGGGTGTTATATAGTAGGCTAGTGTCCATGCACCATACGACTTAGAATCATGCTTAGGAGCTAAAATGAAAATCATATGATTGCTATATGTCCTTGCAAGAGAACGGCCGTTATCTGTGATAGTCCTAGAGTCTTTGCTAGGGTCATAGGGTAGCCCAGCCTCATCGGGTACCCTGGGTCAATCGAGTCTATATGAGCATGATATGATAGCCCAACACCATCGGGCAAGCGATGATATGATATGATATGATATGATGATGCCGTGGGTTGTGCACCACCACGAGGAATTTGCTATGCTATAGCACCGAACTGGCCAGTGTCCGCCCTATCGGAAGGGGGGTGGAGGTACGAGAGGGACATGCCACTTGGCATTCTGTGTGGATCCATTTATCGCTTTCTGCATTATATTAAACTGTCAATATATATACGTGATTTAATTTACGCATGGCATTACGCATTTCATCTTAAGAGTAGGATGCTTATTATATGCCTCTCAGAGTGTGTTTACATACGCGCATGAGTGACCTGATGATTGACCCAGATCCCCCTCATTTTTTTTAGATTCAGGTAATCACTAGCCGTTATCGTTGCTTATGTGGATGCTTGGCGGGTTCAGACTTTTGGCGTTAGATCGAGAGGTTGAGAGACCACCACACTTCCTCTCTTTTAATACTCCCTTTCGGATGGTATTTAAACTCAACCTTATTTTTGCTTTCGCTCGATTTCACGATTAGACTAAGGCAGGTATTTGATCTCCAATGGATCCGCGATCTTTAAGGGTTCGAAATCCCTTCTTTTAGTACAAATATTTTGTTTTAAAACTCAACCCGTACCTGAATTGCAAGATCCGAACAAGGGGTTTTATCCCTTGAAACGTAACCCGGAAATCATAATTCCGGGCCGTTACAACTATAAGGTTATGTTTTGAGGAAACCTCATATAAGTTGCTAATAAAACCTTATACTAAGTAATAAATTCTTATTATAATACTATAAGGTTATGTTTTGAGGAAAACTCGTATAAGTAACTAATAAAACCTTATACGAAGTAATAAATTCTTATTATAATACTATAAGGTTATGTTTTGTGGAAAACTCATATAAGTAACTAATAAAACCTTATACTAAGTAATAAATTCTTATTATAATACTATAAAGTTATGTTTTGAGGAAAACTCATATAATACTATAAGGTTATGTTTTGAGGAAAACTCATATAAGTTGCTAATAAAACCTTATACTAAGTAATAAATTCTTATTATAATACTATAAGGTTATGTTTTGAAGAAAACTCATATAAGTAACTAATAAAACCTTATACTAAGTAATAAATTCTTATTATAATACTATAAGGTTATGTTTTGAGGAAAACTCATATAAGTTGCTAATAAAACCTTATACTAAGTAATAAATTCTTATTATAATACTATAAGGTTATGTTTTGAGGAAAACTCATATAAGTTGCTAATAAAAGCTTATACTAAGTAATGAATTCTTATTATAATACTATAAGGTTATGTTTTGAGGAAAACTCATATAAGTAACTAATAAAACGTTATACTAAGTAATAAATTCTTATTATAATACTATAAGGTTATGTTTTGATGAAAACTCATATAAGTAACTAATTAAACCTTATACTAAGTAATAAATTCTTATTATAATACTATAAGGTTATTTTTTGAGGAAAACTCATATAAGTAACTAATAAAACCTTATACTAAGTAATAAATTCTTATTATAATACTATAAGGTTATGTTTTGAGGAAACCTCATATAAGTTGCTAATAAAACCTTATACTAAGTAATAAATTCTTATTATAATACTATAAGGTTATGTTTTGAGGAAAACTCGTATAAGTAACTAATAAAACCTTATACGAAGTAATAAATTCTAATTATAATACTATAAGGTTATGTTTTGTGGAAAACTCATATAAGTAACTAATAAAACCTTATACTAAGTAATAAATTCTTATTATAATACTATAAGGTTATGTTTTGAGGAAAACTCATATAATACTATAAGGTTATGTTTTGGGGAAAACTCATATAAGTTGCTAATAAAACCTTATACTAAGTAATAAATTCTTATTATAATACTATAAGGTTATGTTTTGAAGAAAACTCATATAAGTAACTAATAAAACCTTATACTAAGTAATAAATTCTTATTATAATACTATAAGGTTATGTTTTGAGGAAAACTCATATAAGTTGCTAATAAAACCTTATACTAAGTAATAAATTCTTATTATAATACTATAAGGTTATGTTTTGAGGAAAACTCATATAAGTTGCTAATAAAAGCTTATACTAAGTAATGAATTCTTATTATAATACTATAAGGTTATGTTTTGAGGAAAACTCATATAAGTAACTAATAAAACCTTATACTAAGTAATAAATTCTTATTATAATACTATAAGGTTATGTTTTGAAGAAAACTCATATAAGTAATTTACTAATAAAACCTTATACTAAGTAATAAATTCTTATTATAATACTATAAGGTTATGTTTTGAGGAAAACTCATATAAGTAACCAATAAAACCTTATACTAAGTAATAAATTCTTATTATAATACTATAAGGTTATGTTTTGAGGAAAACTCATATAAGTTTCTAATAAAACCTTATACTAAGTAATAAATTCTTATTATAATACTATAAGGTTATGTTTTGAGGAAAACTCATATAAGTTGCTAATAAAACCTTATACTAAGTAATAAATTCTTATTATAAATTTATAATACTATAAGGTTATGTTTTGAGGAAAACTCATATAAGTAACTAATAAAACCTTATACTAAGTAATAAATTCTTATTATAATACTATAAGGTTATGTTTTGAGGAAAACTCATATAAGTTGCTAATAAAACCTTATACTAAGTAATAAATTCTTATTATAATACTATAAGGTTATGTTTTGAGGAAAACTCATATAAGTAACTAATAAAACCTTATACTAAGTAATAAATTCTTATTATAATACTATAAGGTTATGTTTTGAGGAAAACTCATATAAGTAACTAATAAAACCTTATACTAAGTAATAAATTCTTATTATAATACTATAAAGTTATGTTTTGAGGAAAACTCATATAATACTATAAGGTTATAGTTTGAGGAAAACTCATATAAGTTGCTAATAAAACCTTATACTAAGTAATAAATTCTTATTATAATACTATAAGGTTATGTTTTGAAGAAAACTCATATAAGTAACTAATAAAACCTTATACTAAGTAATAAATTCTTATTATAATACTATAAGGTTATGTTTTGAGGAAACCTCATATAAGTTGCTAATAAAACCTTATACTAAGTAATAAATTCTTATTATAATACTATAAGGTTATGTTTTGAGGAAAACTCGTATAAGTAACTAATAAAACCTTATACGAAGTAATAAGTTCTTATTATAATACTATAAGGTTATGTTTTGTGGAAAACTCATATAAGTAACTAATAAAACCTTATACTAAGTAATAAATTCTTATTATAATACTATAAAGTTATGTTTTGAGGAAAACTCATATAATACTATAAGGTTATGTTTTGAGGAAAACTCATATAAGTTGCTAATAAAACCTTATACTAAGTAATAAATTCTTATTATAATACTATAAGGTTATGTTTTGAAGAAAACTCATATAAGTAACTAATAAAACCTTATACTAAGTAATAAATTCTTATTATAATACTATAAGGTTATGTTTTGAAGAAAACTCATATAAGTAACTAATAAAACCTTATACTAAGTAATAAATTCTTATTATAATACTATAAGGTTATGTTTTGAGGAAAACTCATATAAGTAACTAATAAAACCTTATACTAAGTAATAAATTCTTATTATAATACTATAAAGTTATGTTTTGAGGAAAACTCATATAAGTAACTAATAAAACGTTATACTATGTAATAAATTCTTATTATAATACTATAAGGTTATGTTTTGATGAAAACTCATATATGTAACTAATTAAACCTTATACTAAGTAATAAATTCTTATTATAATACTATAAGGTTATTTTTTGAGGAAAACTCATATAAGTAACTAATAAAACCTTATACTAAGTAATAAATTCTTATTATAATACTATAAGGTTATGTTTTGAGGAAACCTCATATAAGTTGCTAATAAAACCTTATACTAAGTAATAAATTCTTATTATAATACTATAAGGTTATGTTTTGATGAAAACTCGTATAAGTAACTAATTAAACCTTATACTAAGTAATAAATTCTTATTATAATACTATAAGGTTATTTTTTGAGGAAAACTCATATAAGTAACTAATAAAACCTTATACTAAGTAATAAATTCTTATTATAATACTATAAGGTTATGTTTTGAGGAAACCTCATATAAGTTGCTAATAAAACCTTATACTAAGTAATAAATTCTTATTATAATACTATAAGGTTATGTTTTGAGGAAAACTCGTATAAGTAACTAATAAAACCTTATACGAAGTAATAAATTCTTATTATAATACTATAAGGTTATGTTTTGTGGAAAACTCATATAAGTAACTAATAAAACCTTATACTAAGTAATAAATTCTTATTATAATACTATAAAGTTATGTTTTGAGGAAAACTCATATAATACTATAAGGTTATGTTTTGAGGAAATCTCATATAAGTTGCTAATAAAACCTTATACTAAGTAATAAATTCTTATTATAATACTATAAGGTTATGTTTTGAAGAAAACTCATATAAGTAACTAATAAAACCTTATACTAAGTAATAAATTCTTATTATAATACTATAAGGTTATGTTTGGAAGAAAACTCATATAAGTAACTAATAAAACCTTATACTAAGTAATAAATTCTTATTATAATACTATAAGGTTATGTTTTGAGGAAAACTCATATAAGTAACTAATAAAACCTTATACTAAGTAATAAATTCTTATTATAATACTATAAAGTTATGTTTTGAGGAAAACTCATATAAGTAACTAATAAAACGTTATACTAAGTAATAAATTCTTATTATAATACTATAAGGTTATGTTTTGATGAAAACTCATATAAGTAACTAATTAAACCTTATACTAAGTAATAAATTCTTATTATAATACTATAAGGTTATTTTTTGAGGAAAACTCATATAAGTAACTAATAAAACCTTATACTGAGTAATAAATTCTTATTATAATACTATAAGGTTATGTTTTGAGGAAACCTCATATAAGTTGCTAATAAAACCTTATACTAAGTAATAAATTCTTATTATAATACTATAAGGTTTTGTTTTGAGGAAAACTCGTATAAGTAACTAATAAAACCTTATACGAAGTAATAAATTCTTATTATAATACTATAAGGTTATGTTTTGTGGAAAACTCATATAAGTAACTAATAAAACCTTATACTAAGTAATAAATTCTTATTATAATACTATAAAGTTATGTTTTGAGGAAAACTCATATAATACTATAAGGTTATGTTTTGAGGAAAACTCATATAAGTTGCTAATAAAACCTTATACTAAGTAATAAATTCTTATTATAATACTATAAGGTTATGTTTTGAGGAAAACTCGTATAAGTAACTAATAAAACCTTATACGAAGTAATAAATTCTTATTATAATACTATAAGGTTATGTTTTGTGGAAAACTCATATAAGTAACTAATAAAACCTTATACTAAGTAATAAATTCTTATTATAATACTATAAAGTTATGTTTTGAGGAAAACTCATATAATACTATAAGGTTATGTTTTGAGGAAAACTCATATAAGTTGCTAATAAAACCTTATACTAAGTAATAAATTCTTATTATAATACTATAAAGTTATGTTTTGAGGAAAACTCATATAATACTATAAGGTTATGTTTTGAGGAAAACTCATATAAGTTGCTAATAAAACCTTATACTAAGTAATAAATTCTTATTATAATACTATAAGGTTATGTTTTGAAGAAAACTCATATAAGTAACTAATAAAACCTTATACTAAGTAATAAATTCTTATTATAATACTATAAGGTTATGTTTGGAAGAAAACTCATATAAGTAACTAATAAAACCTTATACTAAGTAATAAATTCTTATTATAATACTATAAGGTTATGTTTTGAGGAAAACTCATATAAGTAACTAATAAAACCTTATACTAAGTAATAAATTCTTATTATAATACTATAAAGTTATGTTTTGAGGAAAACTCATATAAGTAACTAATAAAACGTTATACTAAGTAATAAATTCTTATTATAATACTATAAGGTTATGTTTTGATGAAAACTCATATAAGTAACTAATTAAACCTTATACTAAGTAATAAATTCTTATTATAATACTATAAGGTTATTTTTTGAGGAAAACTCATATAAGTAACTAATAAAACCTTATACTGAGTAATAAATTCTTATTATAATACTATAAGGTTATGTTTTGAGGAAACCTCATATAAGTTGCTAATAAAACCTTATACTAAGTAATAAATTCTTATTATAATACTATAAGGTTATGTTTTGAGGAAAACTCGTATAAGTAACTAATAAAACCTTATACGAAGTAATAAATTCTTATTATAATACTATAAGGTTATGTTTTGTGGAAAACTCATATAAGTAACTAATAAAACCTTATACTAAGTAATAAATTCTTATTATAATACTATAAAGTTATGTTTTGAGGAAAACTCATATAATACTATAAGGTTATGTTTTGAGGAAAACTCATATAAGTTGCTAATAAAACCTTATACTAAGTAATAAATTCTTATTATAATACTATAAAGTTATGTTTTGAGGAAAACTCATATAATACTATAAGGTTATGTTTTGAGGAAAACTCATATAAGTTGCTAATAAAACCTTATACTAAGTAATAAATTCTTATTATAATACTATAAGGTTATGTTTTGAAGAAAACTCATATAAGTAACTAATAAAACCTTATACTAAGTAATAAATTCTTATTATAATACTATAAGGTTATGTTTTGAAGAAAACTCATATAAGTAACTAATAAAACCTTATACTAAGTAATAAATTCTTATTATAATACTATAAGGTTATGTTTTGAGGAAAACTCATATAAGTAACTAATAAAACCTTATACTAAGTAATAAATTCTTATTATAATACTATAAAGTTATGTTTTGAGGAAAACTCATATAATACTATAAGGTTATGTTTTGAGGAAATCTCATATAAGTTGCTAATAAAACCTTATACTAAGTAATAAATTCTTATTATAATACTATAAGGTTATGTTTTGAAGAAAACTCATATAAGTAACTAATAAAACCTTATACTAAGTAATAAATTCTTATTATAATACTATAAGGTTATGTTTGGAAGAAAACTCATATAAGTAACTAATAAAACCTTATACTAAGTAATAAATTCTTATTATAATACTATAAGGTTATGTTTTGAGGAAAACTCATATAAGTAACTAATAAAACCTTATACTAAGTAATAAATTCTTATTATAATACTATAAAGTTATGTTTTGAGGAAAACTCATATAAGTAACTAATAAAACGTTATACTAAGTAATAAATTCTTATTATAATACTATAAGGTTATGTTTTGATGAAAACTCATATAAGTAACTAATTAAACCTTATACTAAGTAATAAATTCTTATTATAATACTATAAGGTTATTTTTTGAGGAAAACTCATATAAGTAACTAATAAAACCTTATACTAAGTAATAAATTCTTATTATAATACTATAAGGTTATGTTTTGAGGAAACCTCATATAAGTTGCTAATAAAACCTTATACTAAGTAATAAATTCTTATTATAATACTATAAGGTTATGTTTTGAGGAAAACTCGTATAAGTAACTAATAAAACCTTATACGAAGTAATAAATTCTTATTATAATACTATAAGGTTATGTTTTGTGGAAAACTCATATAAGTAACTAATAAAACCTTATACTAAGTAATAAATTCTTATTATAATACTATAAAGTTATGTTTTGAGGAAAACTCATATAATACTATAAGGTTATGTTTTGAGGAAAACTCATATAAGTTGCTAATAAAACCTTATACTAAGTAATAAATTCTTATTATAATACTATAAAGTTATGTTTTGAGGAAAACTCATATAATACTATAAGGTTATGTTTTGAGGAAAACTCATATAAGTTGCTAATAAAACCTTATACTAAGTAATAAATTCTTATTATAATACTATAAGGTTATGTTTTGAAGAAAACTCATATAAGTAACTAATAAAACCTTATACTAAGTAATAAATTCTTATTATAATACTATAAGGTTATGTTTTGAAGAAAACTCATATAAGTAACTAATAAAACCTTATACTAAGTAATAAATTCTTATTATAATACTATAAGGTTATGTTTTGAGGAAAACTCATATAAGTAACTAATAAAACCTTATACTAAGTAATAAATTCTTATTATAATACTATAAGGTTATGTTTTGAGGAAAACTCATATAAGTAACCAATAAAACCTTATACTAAGTAATAAATTCTTATTATAATACTATAAGGTTATGTTTTGAGGAAAACTCATATAAGTTTCTAATAAAACCTTATACTAAGTAATAAATTCTTATTATAATACTATAAGGTTATGTTTTGAGGAAAACTCATATAAGTTGCTAATAAAACCTTATACTAAGTAATAAATTCTTATTATAAATTTATAATACTATAAGGTTATGTTTTGAGGAAAACTCATATAAGTAACTAATAAAACCTTATACTAAGTAATAAATTCTTATTATAATACTATAAGGTTATGTTTTGAGGAAAACTCATATAAGTTGCTAATAAAACCTTATACTAAGTAATAAATTCTTATTATAATACTATAAGGTTATGTTTTGAGGAAAACTCATATAAGTAACTAATAAAACCTTATACTAAGTAATAAATTCTTATTATAATACTATAAGGTTATGTTTTGAGGAAAACTCATATAAGTAACTAATAAAACCTTATACTAAGTAATAAATTCTTATTATAATACTATAAAGTTATGTTTTGAGGAAAACTCATATAATACTATAAGGTTATGTTTTGAGGAAAACTCATATAAGTTGCTAATAAAACCTTATACTAAGTAATAAATTCTTATTATAATACTATAAGGTTATGTTTTGAAGAAAACTCATATAAGTAACTAATAAAACCTTATACTAAGTAATAAATTCTTATTATAATACTATAAGGTTATGTTTTGAAGAAAACTCATATAAGTAACTAATAAAACCTTATACTAAGTAATAAATTCTTATTATAATACTATAAGGTTATGTTTTGAGGAAAACTCATATAAGTAACTAATAAAACCTTATACTAAGTAATAAATTCTTATTATAATACTATAAGGTTATGTTTTGAAGAAAACTCATATAAGTAACTAATAAAACCTTATACTAAGTAATAAATTCTTATTATAATACTATAAGGTTATGTTTTGAGGAAAACTCATATAAGTTGCTAATAAAACCTTATACTAAGTAATAAATTCTTATTCTAATACTATAAGGTTATGTTTTGAGGAAACCTCATATAAGTTGCTAATAAAACCTTATACTAAGTAATAAATTCTTATTATAATACTATAAGGTTATGTTTTGAGGAAAACTCGTATAAGTAACTAATAAAACCTTATACGAAGTAATAAATTCTTATTATAATACTATAAGGTTATGTTTTGTGGAAAACTCATATAAGTAACTAATAAAACCTTATACTAAGTAATAAATTCTTATTATAATACTATAAAGTTATGTTTTGAGGAAAACTCATATAATACTATAAGGTTATGTTTTGAGGAAATCTCATATAAGTTGCTAATAAAACCTTATACTAAGTAATAAATTCTTATTATAATACTATAAGGTTATGTTTTGAAGAAAACTCATATAAGTAACTAATAAAACCTTATACTAAGTAATAAATTCTTATTATAATACTATAAGGTTATGTTTTGAGGAAAACTCATATAAGTTGCTAATAAAACCTTATACTAAGTAATAAATTCTTATTATAATACTATAAGGTTATGTTTTGAGGAAAACTCATATAAGTTGCTAATAAAACCTTATACTAAGTAATAAATTCTTATTATAAAACTATAAGGTTATGTTTTGAGGAAAACTCATATAAGTAACTAATAAAACCTTATACTAAGTAATAAATTCTTATTATAATACTATAAGGTTATGTTTTGAGGAAAACTCATATAAGTAACTAATAAAACCTTATACTAAGTAATAAATTCTTATTATAATACTATAAAGTTATGTTTTGAGGAAAACTCATATAATACTATAAGGTTATGTTTTGAGGAAAACTCATATAAGTTGCTAATAAAACCTTATACTAAGTAATAAATTCTTATTATAATACTATAAGGTTATGTTTTGAAGAAAACTCATATAAGTAACTAATAAAACCTTATACTAAGTAATAAATTCTTATTATAATACTATAAGGTTATGTTTTGAAGAAAACTCATATAAGTAACTAATAAAACCTTATACTAAGTAATAAATTCTTATTATAATACTATAAGGTTATGTTTTGAGGAAAACTCATATAAGTAACTAATAAAACCTTATACTAAGTAATAAATTCTTATTATAATACTATAAAGTTATGTTTTGAGGAAAACTCATATAAGTAACTAATAAAACGTTATACTATGTAATAAATTCTTATTATAATACTATAAGGTTATGTTTTGATGAAAACTCATATAAGTAACTAATTAAACCTTATACTAAGTAATAAATTCTTATTATAATACTATAAGGTTATTTTTTGAGGAAAACTCATATAAGTAACTAATAAAACCTTATACTAAGTAATAAATTCTTATTATAATACTATAAGGTTATGTTTTGAGGAAACCTCATATAAGTTGCTAATAAAACCTTATACTAAGTAATAAATTCTTATTATAATACTATAAGGTTATGTTTTGAGGAAAACTCGTATAAGTAACTAATAAAACCTTATACGAAGTAATAAATTCTTATTATAATACTATAAGGTTATGTTTTGTGGAAAACTCATATAAGTAACTAATAAAACCTTATACTAAGTAATAAATTCTTATTATAATACTATAAAGTTATGTTTTGAGGAAAACTCATATAATACTATAAGGTTATGTTTTGAGGAAAACTCATATAAGTTGCTAATAAAACCTTATACTAAGTAATAAGTTCTTATTATAATACTATAAGGTTATGTTTTGAAGAAAACTCATATAAGTAACTAATAAAACCTTATACTAAGTAATAAATTCTTATTATAATACTATAAGGTTATGTTTTGAGGAAAACTCATATAAGTTGCTAATAAAACCTTATACTAAGTAATAAATTCTTATTATAATACTATAAGGTTATGTTTTGAGGAAAACTCATATAAGTTGCTAATAAAAGCTTATACTAAGTAATGAATTCTTATTATAATACTATAAGGTTATGTTTTGAGGAAAACTCATATAAGTAACTAATAAAACCTTATACTAAGTAATAAATTCTTATTATAATACTATAAGGTTATGTTTTGAGGAAAACTCATATAAGTTGCTAATAAAACCTTATACTAAGTAATAAATTCTTATTATAATACTATAAGGTTATGTTTTGAGGAAAACTCATATAAGTAATTAACTAATAAAACCTTATACTAAGTAATAAATTCTTATTATAATACTATAAGGTTATGTTTTGAGGAAAACTCATATAAGTAACCAATAAAACCTTATACTAAGTAATAAATTCTTATTATAATACTATAAGGTTATGTTTTGAGGAAAACTCATATAAGTAACCAATAAAACCTTATACTAAGTAATAAATTCTTATTATAATACTATAAGGTTATGTTTTGAGGAAAACTCATATAAGTTTCTAATAAAACCTTATACTAAGTAATAAATTCTTATTATAATACTATAAGGTTATGTTTTGAGGAAAACTCATATAAGTTGCTAATAAAACCTTATACTAAGTAATAAATTCTTATTATAAATTTATAATACTATAAGGTTATGTTTTGAGGAAAACTCATATAAGTAACTAATAAAACCTTATACTAAGTAATAAATTCTTATTATAATACTATAAGGTTATGTTTTGAGGAAAACTCATATAAGTTGTTAATAAAACCTTATACTAAGTAATAAATTCTTATTATAATACTATAAGGTTATGTTTTGAGGAAAACTCATATAAGTAACTAATAAAACCTTATACTAAGTAATAAATTCTTATTATAATACTATAAGGTTATGTTTTGAGGAAAACTCATATAAGTTGCTAATAAAACCTTATACTAAGTAATAAATTCTTATTATAATACTATAAGGTTATGTTTTGAGGAAAACTCATATAAGTTGCTAATAAAATCTTATACTAAGTAATGAATTCTTATTATAATACTATAAGGTTATGTTTTGAGGAAAATTCATATAAGTAACTAATAAAACCTTATACTAAGTAATAAATTCTTATTATAATACTATAAGGTTATGTTTTGAGGAAAACTCATATAAGTTGCTAATAAAACCTTATACTAAGTAATAAATTCTTATTATAATACTATAAGGTTATGTTTTGAGGAAAACTCATATAAGTAATTAACTAATAAAACCTTATACTAAGTAATAAATTCTTATTATAATACTATAAGGTTATGTTTTGAGGAAAACTCATATAAGTAATTAACTAATAAAACCTTATACTAAGTAATAAATTCTTATTATAATACTATAAGGTTATGTTTTGAGGAAAACTCATATAAGTAACCAATAAAACCTTATACTAAGTAATAAATTCTTATTATAATACTATAAGGTTATGTTTTGAGGAAAACTCATATAAGTTTCTAATAAAACCTTATACTAAGTAATAAATTCTTATTATAATACTATAAGGTTATGTTTTGAGGAAAACTCATATAAGTTGCTAATAAAACCTTATACTAAGTAATAAATTCTTATTATAAATTTATAATACTATAAGGTTATGTTTTGAGGAAAACTCATATAAGTAACTAATAAAACCTTATACTAAGTAATAAATTCTTATTATAATACTGTAAGGTTATGTTTTGAGGAAAACTCATATAAGTTGCTAATAAAACCTTATACTAAGTAATAAATTCTTATTATAATACTATAAGGTTATGTTTTGAGGAAAACTCATATAAGTAACTAATAAAACCTTATACTAAGTAATAAATTCTTATTATAATACTATAAGGTTATGTTTTGAGGAAAACTCATATAAGTAACTAATAAAACCTTATACTAAGTAATAAATTCTTATTATAATACTATAAAGTTATGTTTTGAGGAAAACTCATATAATACTATAAGGTTATGTTTTGAGGAAAACTCATATAAGTTGCTAATAAAACCTTATACTAAGTAATAAATTCTTATTATAATACTATAAGGTTATTTTTTGAGGAAAACTCATATAAGTAACTAATAAAACCTTATACTAAGTAATAAATTCTTATTATAATACTATAAGGTTATGTTTTGAGGAAACCTCATATAAGTTGCTAATAAAACCTTATACTAAGTAATAAATTCTTATTATAATACTATAAGGTTATGTTTTGAGGAAAACTCGTATAAGTAACTAATAAAAGCTTATACTAAGTAATAAATTCTTATTATAATACTATAAGGTTATTTTTTGAGGAAAACTCATATAAGTAACTAATAAAACCTTATACTAAGTAATAAATTCTTATTATAATACTATAAGGTTATGTTTTGAGGAAAACTCATATAAGTTGCTAATAAAACCTTATACTAAGTAATAAATTCTTATTATAATACTATAAGGTTATGTTTTGAGGAAAACTCGTATAAGTAACTAATAAAACCTTATACTAAGTAATAAATTCTTATTATAATACTATAAGGTTATTTTTTGAGGAAAACTCATATAAGTAACTAATAAAACGTTATACTAAGTAATAAATTCTTATTATAATACTATAAGGTTATGTTTTGAGGAAAACTCATATAAGTTGCTAATAAAACCTTATACTAAGTAATAAATTCTTATTATAATACTATAAGGTTATGTTTTGAGGAAAACTCGTATAAGTAACTAATAAAACCTTATACTAAGTAATAAATTCTTATTATAATACTATAAGGTTATTTTTTGAGGAAAACTCATATAAGTAACTAATAAAACCTTATACTAAGTAATAAATTCTTATTATAATACTATAAGGTTATGTTTTGAGGAAAACTCATATAAGTTGCTAATAAAACCTTATACTAAGTAATAAATTCTTATTATAATACTATAAGGTTATGTTTTGTGGAAAACTCATATAAGTAACTAATAAAACCTTATACTAAGTAATAAATTCTTATTATAATACTATAAGGTTATTTTTTGAGGAAAACTCATATAAGTAACTAATAAAACCTTATACTAAGTAATAAATTCTTATTATAATACTATAAGGTTATGTTTTGAGGAAAACTCATATAAGTTGCTAATAAAACCTTATACTAAGTAATAAATTCTTATTATAATACTATAAGGTTATGTTTTGAGGAAAACTCATATAAGTTGCTAATAAAAGCTTATACTAAGTAATGAATTCTTATTATAATACTATAAGGTTATGTTTTGAGGAAAACTCATATAAGTAACTAATAAAACGTTATACTAAGTAATAAATTCTTATTATAATACTATAAGGTTATGTTTTGATGAAAACTCATATAAGTAACTAATTAAACCTTATACTAAGTAATAAATTCTTATTATAATACTATAAGGTTATTTTTTGAGGAAAACTCATATAAGTAACTAATAAAACCTTATACTAAGTAATAAATTCTTATTATAATACTATAAGGTTATGTTTTGAGGAAACCTCATATAAGTTGCTAATAAAATCTTATACTAAGTAATGAATTCTTATTATAATACTATAAGGTTATGTTTTGAGGAAAACTCATATAAGTAACTAATAAAACCTTATACTAAGTAATAAATTCTTATTATAATACTATAAGGTTATGTTTTGAGGAAAACTCATATAAGTTGCTAATAAAACCTTATACTAAGTAATAAATTCTTATTATAATACTATAAGGTTATGTTTTGAGGAAAACTCATATAAGTAATTAACTAATAAAACCTTATACTAAGTAATAAATTCTTATTATAATACTATAAGGTTATGTTTTGAGGAAAACTCATATAAGTAACCAATAAAACCTTATACTAAGTAATAAATTCTTATTATAATACTATAAGGTTATGTTTTGAGGAAAACTCATATAAGTTTCTAATAAAACCTTATACTAAGTAATAAATTCTTATTATAATACTATAAGGTTATGTTTTGAGGAAAACTCATATAAGTTGCTAATAAAACCTTATACTAAGTAATAAATTCTTATTATAAATTTATAATACTATAAGGTTATGTTTTGAGGAAAACTCATATAAGTAACTAATAAAACCTTATACTAAGTAATAAATTCTTATTATAATACTATAAGGTTATGTTTTGAGGAAAACTCATATAAGTTGCTAATAAAACCTTATACTAAGTAATAAATTCTTATTATAATACTATAAGGTTATGTTTTGAGGAAAACTCATATAAGTAACTAATAAAACCTTATACTAAGTAATAAATTCTTATTATAATACTATAAGGTTATGTTTTGAGGAAAACTCATATAAGTAACTAATAAAACCTTATACTAAGTAATAAATTCTTATTATAATACTATAAAGTTATGTTTTGAGGAAAACTCATATAATACTATAAGGTTATGTTTTGAGGAAAACTCATATAAGTTGCTAATAAAACCTTATACTAAGTAATAAATTCTTATTATAATACTATAAGGTTATGTTTTGAAGAAAACTCATATAAGTAACTAATAAAACCTTATACTAAGTAATAAATTCTTATTATAATACTATAAGGTTATGTTTTGAAGAAAACTCATATAAGTAACTAATAAAACCTTATACTAAGTAATAAATTCTTATTATAATACTATAAGGTTATGTTTTGAGGAAAACTCATATAAGTAACTAATAAAACCTTATACTAAGTAATAAATTCTTATTATAATACTATAAAGTTATGTTTTGAGGAAAACTCATATAAGTAACTAATAAAACGTTATACTATGTAATAAATTCTTATTATAATACTATAAGGTTATGTTTTGATGAAAACTCATATAAGTAACTAATTAAACCTTATACTAAGTAATAAATTCTTATTATAATACTATAAGGTTATTTTTTGAGGAAAACTCATATAAGTAACTAATAAAACCTTATACTAAGTAATAAATTCTTATTATAATACTATAAGGTTATGTTTTGAGGAAACCTCATATAAGTTGCTAATAAAACCTTATACTAAGTAATAAATTCTTATTATAATACTATAAGGTTATGTTTTGAGGAAAACTCGTATAAGTAACTAATAAAACCTTATACGAAGTAATAAATTCTTATTATAATACTATAAGGTTATGTTTTGTGGAAAACTCATATAAGTAACTAATAAAACCTTATACTAAGTAATAAATTCTTATTATAATACTATAAAGTTATGTTTTGAGGAAAACTCATATAATACTATAAGGTTATGTTTTGAGGAAAACTCATATAAGTTGCTAATAAAACCTTATACTAAGTAATAAGTTCTTATTATAATACTATAAGGTTATGTTTTGAAGAAAACTCATATAAGTAACTAATAAAACCTTATACTAAGTAATAAATTCTTATTATAATACTATAAGGTTATGTTTTGAGGAAAACTCATATAAGTTGCTAATAAAACCTTATACTAAGTAATAAATTCTTATTATAATACTATAAGGTTATGTTTTGAGGAAAACTCATATAAGTTGCTAATAAAAGCTTATACTAAGTAATGAATTCTTATTATAATACTATAAGGTTATGTTTTGAGGAAAACTCATATAAGTAACTAATAAAACCTTATACTAAGTAATAAATTCTTATTATAATACTATAAGGTTATGTTTTGAGGAAAACTCATATAAGTTGCTAATAAAACCTTATACTAAGTAATAAATTCTTATTATAATACTATAAGGTTATGTTTTGAGGAAAACTCATATAAGTAATTAACTAATAAAACCTTATACTAAGTAATAAATTCTTATTATAATACTATAAGGTTATGTTTTGAGGAAAACTCATATAAGTAACCAATAAAACCTTATACTAAGTAATAAATTCTTATTATAATACTATAAGGTTATGTTTTGAGGAAAACTCATATAAGTAACCAATAAAACCTTATACTAAGTAATAAATTCTTATTATAATACTATAAGGTTATGTTTTGAGGAAAACTCATATAAGTTTCTAATAAAACCTTATACTAAGTAATAAATTCTTATTATAATACTATAAGGTTATGTTTTGAGGAAAACTCATATAAGTTGCTAATAAAACCTTATACTAAGTAATAAATTCTTATTATAAATTTATAATACTATAAGGTTATGTTTTGAGGAAAACTCATATAAGTAACTAATAAAACCTTATACTAAGTAATAAATTCTTATTATAATACTATAAGGTTATGTTTTGAGGAAAACTCATATAAGTTGCTAATAAAACCTTATACTAAGTAATAAATTCTTATTATAATACTATAAGGTTATGTTTTGAGGAAAACTCATATAAGTAACTAATAAAACCTTATACTAAGTAATAAATTCTTATTATAATACTATAAGGTTATGTTTTGAGGAAAACTCATATAAGTAACTAATAAAACCTTATACTAAGTAATAAATTCTTATTATAATACTATAAAGTTATGTTTTGAGGAAAACTCATATAATACTATAAGGTTATGTTTTGAGGAAAACTCATATAAGTTGCTAATAAAACCTTATACTAAGTAATAAATTCTTATTATAATACTATAAGGTTATGTTTTGAAGAAAACTCATATAAGTAACTAATAAAACCTTATACTAAGTAATAAATTCTTATTATAATACTATAAGGTTATGTTTTGAGGAAAACTCATATAAGTTGCTAATAAAACCTTATACTAAGTAATAAATTCTTATTATAATACTATAAGGTTATGTTTTGAGGAAAACTCATATAAGTTGCTAATAAAAGCTTATACTAAGTAATGAATTCTTATTATAATACTATAAGGTTATGTTTTGAGGAAAACTCATATAAGTAACTAATAAAACCTTATACTAAGTAATAAATTCTTATTATAATACTATAAGGTTATGTTTTGAGGAAAACTCATATAAGTTGCTAATAAAACCTTATACTAAGTAATAAATTCTTATTATAATACTATAAGGTTATGTTTTGAGGAAAACTTATATAAGTAATTAACTAATAAAACCTTATACTAAGTAATAAATTCTTATTATAATACTATAAGGTTATTTTTTGAGGAAAACTCATATAAGTAACCAATAAAACCTTATACTAACTAATAAATTCTTATTATAATACTATAAGGTTATGTTTTGAGGAAAACTCATATAAGTTTCTAATAAAACCTTATACTAAGTAATAAATTCTTATTATAATACTATAAGGTTATGTTTTGAGGAAAACTCATATAAGTTGCTAATAAAACCTTATACTAAGTAATAAATTCTTATTATAAATTTATAATACTATAAGGTTATGTTTTGAGGAAAACTCATATAAGTAACTAATAAAACCTTATACTAAGTAATAAATTCTTATTATAATACTATAAGGTTATTTTTTGAGGAAAACTCATATAAGTTGCTAATAAAACCTTATACTAAGTAATAAATTCTTATTATAATACTATAAGGTTATGTTTTGAGGAAAACTCATATAAGTAACTAATAAAACCTTATACTAAGTAATAAATTCTTATTATAATACTATAAGGTTATGTTTTGAGGAAAACTCATATAAGTAACTAATAAAACCTTATACTAAGTAATAAATTCTTATTATAATACTATAAAGTTATGTTTTGAGGAAAACTCACATAAGTAACTAATAAAACGTTATACTATGTAATAAATTCTTATTATAATACTATAAGGTTATGTTTTGATGAAAACTCATATAAGTAACTAATTAAACCTTATACTAAGTAATAAATTCTTATTATAATACTATAAGGTTATTTTTTGAGGAAAACTCATATAAGTAACTAATAAAACCTTATACTAAGTAATAAATTCTTATTATAATACTATAAGGTTATGTTTTGAGGAAACCTCATATAAGTTGCTAATAAAACCTTATACTAAGTAATAAATTCTTATTATAATACTATAAGGTTATGTTTTGAGGAAAACTCGTATAAGTAACTAATAAAACCTTATACGAAGTAATAAATTCTTATTATAATACTATAAGGTTATGTTTTGTGGAAAACTCATATAAGTAACTAATAAAACCTTATACTAAGTAATAAATTCTTATTATAATACTATAAAGTTATGTTTTGAGGAAAACTCATATAATACTATAAGGTTATGTTTTGAGGAAAACTCATATAAGTTGCTAATAAAACCTTATACTAAGTAATAAATTCTTATTATAATACTATAAGGTTATGTTTTGAAGAAAACTCATATAAGTAACTAATAAAACCTTATACTAAGTAATAAATTCTTATTATAATACTATAAGGTTATGTTTTGAGGAAAACTCATATAAGTTGCTAATAAAACCTTATACTAAGTAATAAATTCTTATTATAATACTATAAGGTTATGTTTTGAGGAAAACTCATATAAGTTGCTAATAAAAGCTTATACTAAGTAATGAATTCTTATTATAATACTATAAGGTTATGTTTTGAGGAAAACTCATATAAGTAACTAATAAAACCTTATACTAAGTAATAAATTCTTATTATAATACTATAAGGTTATGTTTTGAGGAAAACTCATATAAGTTGCTAATAAAACCTTATACTAAGTAATAAATTCTTATTATAATACTATAAGGTTATGTTTTGAGGAAAACTCATATAAGTAATTAACTAATAAAACCTTATACTAAGTAATAAATTCTTATTATAATACTATAAGGTTATGTTTTGAGGAAAACTCATATAAGTAACCAATAAAACCTTATACTAAGTAATAAATTCTTATTATAATACTATAAGGTTATGTTTTGAGGAAAACTCATATAAGTTTCTAATAAAACCTTATACTAAGTAATAAATTCTTATTATAATACTATAAGGTTATGTTTTGAGGAAAACTCATATAAGTTGCTAATAAAACCTTATACTAAGTAATAAATTCTTATTATAAATTTATAATACTATAAGGTTATGTTTTGAGGAAAACTCATATAAGTAACTAATAAAACCTTATACTAAGTAATAAATTCTTATTATAATACTATAAGGTTATGTTTTGAGGAAAACTCATATAAGTTGCTAATAAAACCTTATACTAAGTAATAAATTCTTATTATAATACTATAAGGTTATGTTTTGAGGAAAACTCATATAAGTAACTAATAAAACCTTATACTAAGTAATAAATTCTTATTATAATACTATAAGGTTATGTTTTGAGGAAAACTCATATAAGTAACTAATAAAACCTTATACTAAGTAATAAATTCTTATTATAATACTATAAAGTTATGTTTTGAGGAAAACTCATATAATACTATAAGGTTATGTTTTGAGGAAAACTCATATAAGTTGCTAATAAAACCTTATACTAAGTAATAAATTCTTATTATAATACTATAAGGTTATGTTTTGAAGAAAACTCATATAAGTAACTAATAAAACCTTATACTAAGTAATAAATTCTTATTATAATACTATAAGGTTATGTTTTGAGGAAAACTCATATAAGTTGCTAATAAAACCTTATACTAAGTAATAAATTCTTATTATAATACTATAAGGTTATGTTTTGAGGAAAACTCATATAAGTTGCTAATAAAAGCTTATACTAAGTAATGAATTCTTATTATAATACTATAAGGTTATGTTTTGAGGAAAACTCATATAAGTAACTAATAAAACCTTATACTAAGTAATAAATTCTTATTATAATACTATAAGGTTATGTTTTGAGGAAAACTCATATAAGTTGCTAATAAAAGCTTATACTAAGTAATGAATTCTTATTATAATACTATAAGGTTATGTTTTGAGGAAAACTCATATAAGTAACTAATAAAACCTTATACTAAGTAATAAATTCTTATTATAATACTATAAGGTTATGTTTTGAGGAAAACTCATATAAGTTGCTAATAAAACCTTATACTAAGTAATAAATTCTTATTATAATACTATAAGGTTATGTTTTGAGGAAAACTCATATAAGTAATTAACTAATAAAACCTTATACTAAGTAATAAATTCTTATTATAATACTATAAGGTTATGTTTTGAGGAAAACTCATATAAGTTGCTAATAAAACCTTATACTAAGTAATAAATTCTTATTATAATACTATAAGGTTATGTTTTGAGGAAAACTCATATAAGTTGCTAATAAAAGCTTATACTAAGTAATGAATTCTTATTATAATACTATAAGGTTATGTTTTGAGGAAAACTCATATAAGTAACTAATAAAACCTTATACTAAGTAATAAATTCTTATTATAATACTATAAGGTTATGTTTTGAGGAAAACTCATATAAGTTGCTAATAAAACCTTATACTAAGTAATAAATTCTTATTATAATACTATAAGGTTATGTTTTGAGGAAAACTCATATAAGTTGCTAATAAAAGCTTATACTAAGTAATGAATTCTTATTATAATACTATAAGGTTATGTTTTGAGGAAAACTCATATAAGTAACTAATAAAACCTTATACTAAGTAATAAATTCTTATTATAATACTATAAGGTTATGTTTTGAGGAAAACTCATATAAGTTGCTAATAAAACCTTATACTAAGTAATAAATTCTTATTATAATACTATAAGGTTATGTTTTGAGGAAAACTCATATAAGTAATTAACTAATAAAACCTTATACTAAGTAATAAATTCTTATTATAATACTATAAAGTTATGTTTTGAGGAAAACTCATATAATACTATAAGGTTATGTTTTGAGGAAAACTCATATAAGTTGCTAATAGAACCTTATACTAAGTAATAAGTTCTTATTATAATACTATAAGGTTATGTTTTGAAGAAAACTCATATAAGTAACTAATAAAACCTTATACTAAGTAATAAATTCTTATTATAATACTATAAGGTTATGTTTTGAGGAAAACTCATATAAGTTGCTAATAAAACCTTATACTAAGTAATAAATTCTTATTATAATACTATAAGGTTATGTTTTGAGGAAAACTCATATAAGTTGCTAATAAAAGCTTATACTAAGTAATGAATTCTTATTATAATACTATAAGGTTATGTTTTGAGGAAAACTCATATAAGTAACTAATAAAACCTTATACTAAGTAATAAATTCTTATTATAATACTATAAGGTTATGTTTTGAGGAAAACTCATATAAGTTGCTAATAAAACCTTATACTAAGTAATAAATTCTTATTATAATACTATAAGGTTATGTTTTGAGGAAAACTCATATAAGTAATTAACTAATAAAACCTTATACTAAGTAATAAATTCTTATTATAATACTATAAGGTTATGTTTTGAGGAAAACTCATATAAGTAACCAATAAAACCTTATACTAAGTAATAAATTCTTATTATAATACTATAAGGTTATGTTTTGAGGAAAACTCATATAAGTTTCTAATAAAACCTTATACTAAGTAATAAATTCTTATTATAATACTATAAGGTTATGTTTTGAGGAAAACTCATATAAGTTGCTAATAAAACCTTATACTAAGTAATAAATTCTTATTATAAATTTATAATACTATAAGGTTATGTTTTGAGGAAAACTCATATAAGTAACTAATAAAACCTTATACTAAGTAATAAATTCATATTATAATACTATAAGGTTATGTTTTGAGGAAAACTCATATAAGTTGCTAATAAAACCTTATACTAAGTAATAAATTCTTATTATAATACTATAAGGTTATGTTTTGAGGAAAACTCATATAAGTAACTAATAAAACCTTATACTAAGTAATAAATTCTTATTATAATACTATAAGGTTATGTTTTGAGGAAAACTCATATAAGTAACTAATAAAACCTTATACTAAGTAATAAATTCTTATTATAATACTATAAAGTTATGTTTTGAGGAAAACTCATATAATACTATAAGGTTATGTTTTGAGGAAAACTCATATAAGTTGCTAATAAAACCTTATACTAAGTAATAAATTCTTATTATAATACTATAAGGTTATGTTTTGAAGAAAACTCATATAAGTAACTAATAAAACCTTATACTAAGTAATAAATTCTTATTATAATACTATAAGGTTATGTTTTGAGGAAAACTCATATAAGTTGCTAATAAAACCTTATACTAAGTAATAAATTCTTATTATAATACTATAAGGTTATGTTTTGAGGAAAACTCATATAAGTTGCTAATAAAAGCTTATACTAAGTAATGAATTCTTATTATAATACTATAAGGTTATGTTTTGAGGAAAACTCATATAAGTAACTAATAAAACCTTATACTAAGTAATAAATTCTTATTATAATACTATAAGGTTATGTTTTGAGGAAAACTCATATAAGTTGCTAATAAAACCTTATACTAAGTAATAAATTCTTATTATAATACTATAAGGTTATGTTTTGAGGAAAACTCATATAAGTAATTAACTAATAAAACCTTATACTAAGTAATAAATTCTTATTATAATACTATAAGGTTATGTTTTGAGGAAAACTCATATAAGTAACCAATAAAACCTTATACTAACTAATAAATTCTTATTATAATACTATAAGGTTATGTTTTGAGGAAAACTCATATAAGTTTCTAATAAAACCTTATACTAAGTAATAAATTCTTATTATAATACTATAAGGTTATGTTTTGAGGAAAACTCATATAAGTTGCTAATAAAACCTTATACTAAGTAATAAATTCTTATTATAAATTTATAATACTATAAGGTTATGTTTTGAGGAAAACTCATATAAGTAACTAATAAAACCTTATACTAAGTAATAAATTCTTATTATAATACTATAAGGTTATTTTTTGAGGAAAACTCATATAAGTTGCTAATAAAACCTTATACTAAGTAATAAATTCTTATTATAATACTATAAGGTTATGTTTTGAGGAAAACTCATATAAGTAACTAATAAAACCTTATACTAAGTAATAAATTCTTATTATAATACTATAAGGTTATGTTTTGAGGAAAACTCATATAAGTAACTAATAAAACCTTATACTAAGTAATAAATTCTTATTATAATACTATAAAGTTATGTTTTGAGGAAAACTCACATAAGTAACTAATAAAACGTTATACTATGTAATAAATTCTTATTATAATACTATAAGGTTATGTTTTGATGAAAACTCATATAAGTAACTAATTAAACCTTATACTAAGTAATAAATTCTTATTATAATACTATAAGGTTATTTTTTGAGGAAAACTCATATAAGTAACTAATAAAACCTTATACTAAGTAATAAATTCTTATTATAATACTATAAGGTTATGTTTTGAGGAAACCTCATATAAGTTGCTAATAAAACCTTATACTAAGTAATAAATTCTTATTATAATACTATAAGGTTATGTTTTGAGGAAAACTCGTATAAGTAACTAATAAAACCTTATACGAAGTAATAAATTCTTATTATAATACTATAAGGTTATGTTTTGTGGAAAACTCATATAAGTAACTAATAAAACCTTATACTAAGTAATAAATTCTTATTATAATACTATAAAGTTATGTTTTGAGGAAAACTCATATAATACTATAAGGTTATGTTTTGAGGAAAACTCATATAAGTTGCTAATAAAACCTTATACTAAGTAATAAATTCTTATTATAATACTATAAGGTTATGTTTTGAAGAAAACTCATATAAGTAACTAATAAAACCTTATACTAAGTAATAAATTCTTATTATAATACTATAAGGTTATGTTTTGAGGAAAACTCATATAAGTTGCTAATAAAACCTTATACTAAGTAATAAATTCTTATTATAATACTATAAGGTTATGTTTTGAGGAAAACTCATATAAGTTGCTAATAAAAGCTTATACTAAGTAATGAATTCTTATTATAATACTATAAGGTTATGTTTTGAGGAAAACTCATATAGGTAACTAATAAAACCTTATACTAAGTAATAAATTCTTATTATAATACTATAAGGTTATGTTTTGAGGAAAACTCATATAAGTTGCTAATAAAACCTTATACTAAGTAATAAATTCTTATTATAATACTATAAGGTTATGTTTTGAGGAAAACTCATATAAGTAATTAACTAATAAAACCTTATACTAAGTAATAAATTCTTATTATAATACTATAAGGTTATGTTTTGAGGAAAACTCATATAAGTAACCAATAAAACCTTATACTAAGTAATAAATTCTTATTATAATACTATAAGGTTATGTTTTGAGGAAAACTCATATAAGTTTCTAATAAAACCTTATACTAAGTAATAAATTCTTATTATAATACTATAAGGTTATGTTTTGAGGAAAACTCATATAAGTTGCTAATAAAACCTTATACTAAGTAATAAATTCTTATTATAAATTTATAATACTATAAGGTTATGTTTTGAGGAAAACTCATATAAGTAACTAATAAAACCTTATACTAAGTAATAAATTCTTATTATAATACTATAAGGTTATGTTTTGAGGAAAACTCATATAAGTTGCTAATAAAACCTTATACTAAGTAATAAATTCTTATTATAATACTATAAGGTTATGTTTTGAGGAAAACTCATATAAGTAACTAATAAAACCTTATACTAAGTAATAAATTCTTATTATAATACTATAAGGTTATGTTTTGAGGAAAACTCATATAAGTAACTAATAAAACCTTATACTAAGTAATAAATTCTTATTATAATACTATAAAGTTATGTTTTGAGGAAAACTCATATAATACTATAAGGTTATGTTTTGAGGAAAACTCATATAAGTTGCTAATAAAACCTTATACTAAGTAATAAATTCTTATTATAATACTATAAGGTTATGTTTTGAAGAAAACTCATATAAGTAACTAATAAAACCTTATACTAAGTAATAAATTCTTATTATAATACTATAAGGTTATGTTTTGAGGAAAACTCATATAAGTTGCTAATAAAACCTTATACTAAGTAATAAATTCTTATTATAATACTATAAGGTTATGTTTTGAGGAAAACTCATATAAGTTGCTAATAAAAGCTTATACTAAGTAATGAATTCTTATTATAATACTATAAGGTTATGTTTTGAGGAAAACTCATATAAGTAACTAATAAAACCTTATACTAAGTAATAAATTCTTATTATAATACTATAAGGTTATGTTTTGAGGAAAACTCATATAAGTTGCTAATAAAACCTTATACTAAGTAATAAATTCTTATTATAATACTATAAGGTTATGTTTTGAGGAAAACTCATATAAGTAATTAACTAATAAAACCTTATACTAAGTAATAAATTCTTATTATAATACTATAAGGTTATGTTTTGAGGAAAACTCATATAAGTAACCAATAAAACCTTATACTAACTAATAAATTCTTATTATAATACTATAAGGTTATGTTTTGAGGAAAACTCATATAAGTTTCTAATAAAACCTTATACTAAGTAATAAATTCTTATTATAATACTATAAGGTTATGTTTTGAGGAAAACTCATATAAGTTGCTAATAAAACCTTATACTAAGTAATAAATTCTTATTATAAATTTATAATACTATAAGGTTATGTTTTGAGGAAAACTCATATAAGTAACTAATAAAACCTTATACTAAGTAATAAATTCTTATTATAATACTATAAGGTTATTTTTTGAGGAAAACTCATATAAGTTGCTAATAAAACCTTATACTAAGTAATAAATTCTTATTATAATACTATAAGGTTATGTTTTGAGGAAAACTCATATAAGTAACTAATAAAACCTTATACTAAGTAATAAATTCTTATTATAATACTATAAGGTTATGTTTTGAGGAAAACTCATATAAGTAACTAATAAAACCTTATACTAAGTAATAAATTCTTATTTACTATAAAGTTATGTTTTGAGGAAAACTCATATAATACTATAAGGTTATGTTTTGAGGAAAACTCATATAAGTTGCTAATAAAACCTTATACTAAGTAATAAATTCTTATTATAATACTATAAGGTTATGTTTTGAAGAAAACTCATATAAGTAACTAATAAAACCTTATACTAAGTAATAAATTCTTATTATAATACTATAAGGTTATGTTTTGAAGAAAACTCATATAAGTAACTAATAAAACCTTATACTAAGTAATAAATTCTTATTATAATACTATAAGGTTATGTTTTGAGGAAAACTCATATAAGTAACTAATAAAACCTTATACTAAGTAATAAATTCTTATTATAATACCATAAAGTTATGTTTTGAGGAAAACTCATATAAGTAACTAATAAAACCTTATACTAAGTAATAAATTCTTATTATAATACTATAAGGTTATGTTTTGAGGAAAACTCATATAAGTAATTAACTAATAAAACCTTATACTAAGTAATAAATTCTTATTATAATACTATAAGGTTATGTTTTGAGGAAAACTCATATAAGTAACCAATAAAACCTTATACTAAGTAATAAATTCTTATTATAATACTATAAGGTTATGTTTTGAGGAAAACTCATATAAGTTTCTAATAAAACCTTATACTAAGTAATAAATTCTTATTATAATACTATAAGGTTATGTTTTGAGGAAAACTCATATAAGTTGCTAATAAAACCTTATACTAAGTAATAAATTCTTATTATAAATTTATAATACTATAAGGTTATGTTTTGAGGAAAACTCATATAAGTAACTAATAAAACCTTATACTAAGTAATAAATTCTTATTATAATACTATAAGGTTATGTTTTGAGGAAAACTCATATAAGTTGCTAATAAAACCTTATACTAAGTAATAAATTCTTATTATAATACTATAAGGTTATGTTTTGAGGAAAACTCATATAAGTAACTAATAAAACCTTATACTAAGTAATAAATTCTTATTATAATACTATAAGGTTATGTTTTGAGGAAAACTCATATAAGTAACTAATAAAACCTTATACTAAGTAATAAATTCTTATTATAATACTATAAAGTTATGTTTTGAGGAAAACTCATATAATACTATAAGGTTATGTTTTGAGGAAAACTCATATAAGTTGCTAATAAAACCTTATACTAAGTAATAAATTCTTATTATAATACTATAAGGTTATGTTTTGAAGAAAACTCATATAAGTAACTAATAAAACCTTATACTAAGTAATAAATTCTTATTATAATACTATAAGGTTATGTTTTGAGGAAAACTCATATAAGTTGCTAATAAAACCTTATACTAAGTAATAAATTCTTATTATAATACTATAAGGTTATGTTTTGAGGAAAACTCATATAAGTTGCTAATAAAAGCTTATACTAAGTAATGAATTCTTATTATAATACTATAAGGTTATGTTTTGAGGAAAACTCATATAAGTAACTAATAAAACCTTATACTAAGTAATAAATTCTTATTATAATACTATAAGGTTATGTTTTGAGGAAAACTCATATAAGTTGCTAATAAAACCTTATACTAAGTAATAAATTCTTATTATAATACTATAAGGTTATGTTTTGAGGAAAACTCATATAAGTAATTAACTAATAAAACCTTATACTAAGTAATAAATTCTTATTATAATACTATAAGGTTATGTTTTGAGGAAAACTCATATAAGTAACCAATAAAACCTTATACTAACTAATAAATTCTTATTATAATACTATAAGGTTATGTTTTGAGGAAAACTCATATAAGTTTCTAATAAAACCTTATACTAAGTAATAAATTCTTATTATAATACTATAAGGTTATGTTTTGAGGAAAACTCATATAAGTTGCTAATAAAACCTTATACTAAGTAATAAATTCTTATTATAATACTATAAGGTTATGTTTTGAAGAAAACTCATATAAGTAACTAATAAAACCTTATACTAAGTAATAAATTCTTATTATAATACTATAAGGTTATGTTTTGAAGAAAACTCATATAAGTAACTAATAAAACCTTATACTAAGTAATAAATTCTTATTATAATACTATAAGGTTATGTTTTGAGGAAAACTCATATAAGTAACTAATAAAACCTTATACTAAGTAATAAATTCTTATTATAATACTATAAAGTTATGTTTTGAGGAAAACTCATATAAGTAACTAATAAAACGTTATACTAAGTAATAAATTCTTATTATAATATTATAAGGTTATGTTTTGATGAAAACTCATATAAGTAACTAATTAAACCTTATACTAAGTAATAAATTCTTATTATAATACTATAAGGTTATTTTTTGAGGAAAACTCATATAAGTAACTAATAAAACCTTATACTAAGTAATAAATTCTTATTATAATACTATAAGGTTATGTTTTGAGGAAACCTCATATAAGTTGCTAATAAAACCTTATACTAAGTAATAAATTCTTATTATAATACTATAAGGTTATGTTTTGAGGAAAACTCGTATAAGTAACTAATAAAACCTTATACGAAGTAATAAATTCTTATTATAATACTATAAGGTTATGTTTTGTGGAAAACTCATATAAGTAACTAATAAAACCTTATACTAAGTAATAAATTCTTATTATAATACTATAAAGTTATGTTTTGAGGAAAACTCATATAATACTATAAGGTTATGTTTTGAGGAAAACTCATATAAGTTGCTAATAAAACCTTATACTAAGTAATAAATTCTTATTATAATACTATAAGGTTATGTTTTGAAGAAAACTCATATAAGTAACTAATAAAACCTTATACTAAGTAATAAATTCTTATTATAATACTATAAGGTTATGTTTTGAGGAAAAACTCATATAAGTAACTAATAAAACCTTATACTAAGTAATAAATTCTTATTATAATACTATAAAGTTATGTTTTGAGGAAAACTCATATAATACTATAAGGTTATGTTTTGAGGAAAACTCATATAAGTTGCTAATAAAACCTTATACTAAGTAATAAATTCTTATTATAATACTATAAGGTTATGTTTTGATGAAAACTCATATAAGTAACTAATAAAACCTTATACTAAGTAATAAATTCTTATTATAATACTATAAGGTTATGTTTTGAGGAAAACTCATATAAGTTGCTAATAAAACCTTATACTAAGTAATAAATTCTTATTATAATACTATAAGGTTATGTTTTGAGGAAAACTCATATAAGTTGCTAATAAAAGCTTATACTAAGTAATGAATTCTTATTATAATACTATAAGGTTATGTTTTGAGGAAAACTCATATAAGTAACTAATAAAACCTTATACTAAGTAATAAATTCTTATTATAATACTATAAGGTTATGTTTTGAGGAAAACTCATATAAGTTGCTAATAAAACCTTATACTAAGTAATAAATTCTTATTATAATACTATAAGGTTATGTTTTGAGGAAAACTCATATAAGTAATTAACTAATAAAACCTTATACTAAGTAATAAATTCTTATTATAATACTATAAGGTTATGTTTTGAGGAAAACTCATATAAGTAACCAATAAAACCTTATACTAACTAATAAATTCTTATTATAATACTATAAGGTTATGTTTTGAGGAAAACTCATATAAGTTTCTAATAAAACCTTATACTAAGTAATAAATTCTTATTATAATACTATAAGGTTATGTTTTGAGGAAAACTCATATAAGTTGCTAATAAAACCTTATACTAAGTAATAAATTCTTATTATAAATTTATAATACTATAAGGTTATGTTTTGAGGAAAACTCATATAAGTAACTAATAAAACCTTATACTAAGTAATAAATTCTTATTATAATACTATAAGGTTATTTTTTGAGGAAAACTCATATAAGTTGCTAATAAAACCTTATACTAAGTAATAAATTCTTATTATAATACTATAAGGTTATGTTTTGAGGAAAACTCATATAAGTAACTAATAAAACCTTATACTAAGTAATAAATTCTTATTATAATACTATAAGGTTATGTTTTGAGGAAAACTCATATAAGTAACTAATAAAACCTTATACTAAGTAATAAATTCTTATTTACTATAAAGTTATGTTTTGAGGAAAACTCATATAATACTATAAGGTTATGTTTTGAGGAAAACTCATATAAGTTGCTAATAAAACCTTATACTAAGTAATAAATTCTTATTATAATACTATAAGGTTATGTTTTGAAGAAAACTCATATAAGTAACTAATAAAACCTTATACTAAGTAATAAATTCTTATTATAATACTATAAGGTTATGTTTTGAAGAAAACTCATATAAGTAACTAATAAAACCTTATACTAAGTAATAAATTCTTATTATAATACTATAAGGTTATGTTTTGAGGAAAACTCATATAAGTAACTAATAAAACCTTATACTAAGTAATAAATTCTTATTATAATACCATAAAGTTATGTTTTGAGGAAAACTCATATAAGTAACTAATAAAACCTTATACTAAGTAATAAATTCTTATTATAATACTATAAGGTTATGTTTTGAGGAAAACTCATATAAGTAATTAACTAATAAAACCTTATACTAAGTAATAAATTCTTATTATAATACTATAAGGTTATGTTTTGAGGAAAACTCATATAAGTAACCAATAAAACCTTATACTAAGTAATAAATTCTTATTATAATACTATAAGGTTATGTTTTGAGGAAAACTCATATAAGTTTCTAATAAAACCTTATACTAAGTAATAAATTCTTATTATAATACTATAAGGTTATGTTTTGAGGAAAACTCATATAAGTTGCTAATAAAACCTTATACTAAGTAATAAATTCTTATTATAAATTTATAATACTATAAGGTTATGTTTTGAGGAAAACTCATATAAGTAACTAATAAAACCTTATACTAAGTAATAAATTCTTATTATAATACTATAAGGTTATGTTTTGAGGAAAACTCATATAAGTTGCTAATAAAACCTTATACTAAGTAATAAATTCTTATTATAATACTATAAGGTTATGTTTTGAGGAAAACTCATATAAGTAACTAATAAAACCTTATACTAAGTAATAAATTCTTATTATAATACTATAAGGTTATGTTTTGAGGAAAACTCATATAAGTAACTAATAAAACCTTATACTAAGTAATAAATTCTTATTATAATACTATAAAGTTATGTTTTGAGGAAAACTCATATAATACTATAAGGTTATGTTTTGAGGAAAACTCATATAAGTTGCTAATAAAACCTTATACTAAGTAATAAATTCTTATTATAATACTATAAGGTTATGTTTTGAAGAAAACTCATATAAGTAACTAATAAAACCTTATACTAAGTAATAAATTCTTATTATAATACTATAAGGTTATGTTTTGAGGAAAACTCATATAAGTTGCTAATAAAACCTTATACTATGTAATAAATTCTTATTATAATACTATAAGGTTATGTTTTGAGGAAAACTCATATAAGTTGCTAATAAAAGCTTATACTAAGTAATGAATTCTTATTATAATACTATAAGGTTATGTTTTGAGGAAAACTCATATAAGTAACTAATAAAACCTTATACTAAGTAATAAATTCTTATTATAATACTATAAGGTTATGTTTTGAGGAAAACTCATATAAGTTGCTAATAAAACCTTATACTAAGTAATAAATTCTTATTATAATACTATAAGGTTATGTTTTGAGGAAAACTCATATAAGTAATTAACTAATAAAACCTTATACTAAGTAATAAATTCTTATTATAATACTATAAGGTTATGTTTTGAGGAAAACTCATATAAGTAACCAATAAAACCTTATACTAACTAATAAATTCTTATTATAATACTATAAGGTTATGTTTTGAGGAAAACTCATATAAGTTTCTAATAAAACCTTATACTAAGTAATAAATTCTTATTATAATACTATAAGGTTATGTTTTGAGGAAAACTCATATAAGTTGCTAATAAAACCTTATACTAAGTAATAAATTCTTATTATAATACTATAAGGTTATGTTTTGAAGAAAACTCATATAAGTAACTAATAAAACCTTATACTAAGTAATAAATTCTTATTATAATACTATAAGGTTATGTTTTGAAGAAAACTCATATAAGTAACTAATAAAACCTTATACTAAGTAATAAATTCTTATTATAATACTATAAGGTTATGTTTTGAGGAAAACTCATATAAGTAACTAATAAAACCTTATACTAAGTAATAAATTCTTATTATAATACTATAAAGTTATGTTTTGAGGAAAACTCATATAAGTAACTAATAAAACGTTATACTAAGTAATAAATTCTTATTATAATATTATAAGGTTATGTTTTGATGAAAACTCATATAAGTAACTAATTAAACCTTATACTAAGTAATAAATTCTTATTATAATACTATAAGGTTATTTTTTGAGGAAAACTCATATAAGTAACTAATAAAACCTTATACTAAGTAATAAATTCTTATTATAATACTATAAGGTTATGTTTTGAGGAAACCTCATATAAGTTGCTAATAAAACCTTATACTAAGTAATAAATTCTTATTATAATACTATAAGGTTATGTTTTGAGGAAAACTCGTATAAGTAACTAATAAAACCTTATACGAAGTAATAAATTCTTATTATAATACTATAAGGTTATGTTTTGTGGAAAACTCATATAAGTAACTAATAAAACCTTATACTAAGTAATAAATTCTTATTATAATACTATAAAGTTATGTTTTGAGGAAAACTCATATAATACTATAAGGTTATGTTTTGAGGAAAACTCATATAAGTTGCTAATAAAACCTTATACTAAGTAATAAATTCTTATTATAATACTATAAGGTTATGTTTTGAAGAAAACTCATATAAGTAACTAATAAAACCTTATACTAAGTAATAAATTCTTATTATAATACTATAAGGTTATGTTTTGAGGAAAAACTCATATAAGTAACTAATAAAACCTTATACTAAGTAATAAATTCTTATTATAATACTATAAAGTTATGTTTTGAGGAAAACTCATATAATACTATAAGGTTATGTTTTGAGGAAAACTCATATAAGTTGCTAATAAAACCTTATACTAAGTAATAAATTCTTATTATAATACTATAAGGTTTTGTTTTGAAGAAAACTCATATATAAGTAACTAATAAAAACCTTATACTAAGTAATAAATTCTTATTATAATACTATAAGGTTATGTTTTGAAGAAAACTCATATAAGTAACTAATAAAACCTTATACTAAGTAATTTAAATCCCGATCAGGCGACGAGGAATCATCATTTTTGTTAAGGTAATATTAATTTACATATATTTTCACTTTTAGAAATGACAAATAGTATACCTATATTATTTTCTAAAAAAATTTGGTCAAAATTTATTTCTATAAAATTTTGGTTGAAGTTTATTTCTATAAATTTACACTAAGAGTTCATTTTATTTCTATAAATTTAGACAGTTAAATTTAGACTTTCCTGGTTATTAAAATTTAGGAGGGAATGTAAAAATTTGATTTTTTACTTAAGCGGCATAGTTCCCCCAATTTTTGATAATTTATGTGGTGGTATAAAAGGCATATGTTCACTTTTTGTAACCCTAAATCACTCAGCCGCTTCTCCCTCTCAACTGATGCTCCCTCTCGTCTCTACATCATCTACAATGGCTTCTACCTCTCGCCTCTACAGCAGCTGCTTACTCTCGCCTCTACAGCCCCGAGCTTCTCCCTCTCAGCGGCTCCCTGTTCTCGAATGGCTCTTGAAGACGAGATCCCGAACTCCTCTTCAGAGACTTAGCCCCTACAATGAATCCGAGATCCCTCTCCTGTTCCATTATGGTAAGCAATCTCATCCCTTTCTCATATTCATCTATGGCTGCAATTATGTTGTTGCACATGTTAAATTTTATTTTTTTGGCTTCTATTGTGTTGTTTACAGCCTGCCTTCATCTCCTGTATCTGTTTTAGTTTCAGAATCGAAAACAATGATATGTGATGCACTCTGGTCAGTCTTCTCGTGTTGAATCTAATTTTTGATCAAATATGGTTGTGTTTTGACTTTGAGTTGAGTGTTTCCGATGGAAGATGGACATGTCCCTGCTATTGGTGTGCTGCGTTGATGGCCTTGGTGGTTTGGTCGGATTCCTTACCTTATTCATTCAGGTAGTAGTTAACAACAAAGTTGTCTTTATATGCTCTATTCTCTAATCTATTATAGTGTTTGTCCATTTGCAACAGGCACCAAGAATAGCAAAGGCAAACTCCACTGGGAACGGTGAAGATTCTGTCAATGAAACTGTGTTTGCTAAGTGCACATGAACTGTACAGAGCCTTATCAATTACCTCAATGTGATGAGAGCAAACTATGTACGTATTAACTGTTTGATCGTATAGTAATTTTATTTTCTTTTCACTTGGTCTCTTTAGAGTTATTTTGTGTCAATATGTAGGCTCTGATTTTCACTTGTGCAAGCATTATGTTTGGTGCAACTGATTTTCACTTGTGTAGCATCCTAAAATCGCTGAAGAGTTCGGTGATTCAGTAGCCGAATTAACCAGCAAGGAGGAAAAGGGGCTTGTACATCTCAAAGAGATTCATGAATTCATCGAGGCATCTTTGAAGGTAAATTTCGAATCTTTGCATTGGATTAGTGTAAAAAAGAGACAGGAAATGGAAATTCAGATTTCGTTTGTTGATTGAAGATGTTGTGGTAAAATGGGCATTTATGTTCTAATTTACTTTCAGTTTTAATTTTAATTTTTGCTTTAATTCACTGTTGGAAGGTAAAGGAACTGTTTTAGCTTGTGTTGTGTGACTTGTGTCCTTCTATTGGAATGTGTTTTATTTAAATGAAAATAAACAAATGCAAAAAAATGAACTATCTTATTTCAGTTTTTGGTTATCTATTTCTCTTTTTGAAGGGAACTCCCAAAAATTGAAGCTTAAGTTATCTTTGTTGGAATTATGATATGGAGCAACAATGCTCAACTATTTAAATGGAAGGCTATGTTCAAGGTTATGTTAAAGGTTATTGTTCCTTGAAGGTGTTATTTCTTGTTTGTTAATTTGTAATATTTTTCCCCATATCAATTTTCTTCTTGATATTAGTTGCTTTGTTATTGTCATGTTTGATTTACATTTACTTCTGATTTTGTCATGAGTTTACTTTGTATTAATATTTTTTTCCTCCCTTCTTTACAGCAGATAGATGCATGTGTGCAGGTTGTTATCTATGAATGAACATGTTTTTTTAATGTGAATGTGTTTTTTAATGTGTTTCCACGTACTCAGATCACTACAAAAAAAAAATGAAATTCGCATCGGCAAAAAGCCGTGGCAAAAGGCCTTCAAAGGGTGGCAAAAGGCATCTAGCTTCGGCTAAGCTATGGCAAATAGGGGGGTGGCGAATTCTGGGGTGGCAAAATTTTGTAGCTTCGGCAAATAGCCGTAGCAAAAAAAATTATCGACGGCAATGCTACGGCAATCAACCCCTACTGAAAAATACGTCACATTTGCCACGGCAAGTTGCCGTAGCTAAAGTGTGGGGGAAATTAAAAAAAATCCAGCTTTTTAGCCCGGACATTTAAGACCCGGGCTAAAAAGTCAAATATTTAAAAAAAAAAAGTAATACGCACAATTTACATAAATAATAAGATTTCATTAAATTATACAAAATTTACATAAATAATAAAATTTCATTAATTATACAAAATTCACATATATAATAAAATCTCAAAAACTACATTATTTATATACAACTAGTGGTTATACGCGTCACGCGTATACTCTTTGAGCACATCCAAGCATCATCAATACTAACAGCCCAAAAAATCACCAGGCTATGGAGGTGATTATAATACATTCAAGTTTCTTCGAAGCCTATAACTGCTGAATTTGACTTGAAGCAGCGTATGCTGCGTATATAGTCCTTTTGACTTGGTTCGGGCACCTCTTTGTAAATCCAATGCATAACATCCTGAGGGTGAAGTTATCAGTGGTTTTAGCATCAACATGAGCTTCAATCAAGGTTTGCCATTTGCGGACAAGGGACCTTAATTTATAAGTGGTGAAGTCCATACCCTGGAATTATAACATTTTCCAAAGGTTGAATGTTATTGCATCTCATTTAATTTTAAAACCACAAATAGATACCAAGATTGTAAGAGCACAAGACTGTAGACGTCAAATAAGTTCCTAAAAAAACAGGCTTAAGAGAAAAGGGACAATCTGTACGGAAAGATGGAAATGGTCAAACTACCTTTTTAGAGTATTGCAAGTTTGCAATATTTATTTTGACCATGAACTCAAATAGTTTCAACACAATGGCATTACATCACAAAAAGATACAAGCAGATACCATTTCACATATTTTCACATATTAGGGAGTAGGGACCTATTACCTAGGCCAAAGGTTCATGCCTATGGTACAATCCAACAGAGGAAGAATTCTAGTGTATAAATTAATATTCAGTGAACATGCAAATCCACCAAAAGCAGTGAAAATAGACATGATCAAGGATTTAATCAGGATCGGTAAAAAAAAAATAGATATGGCTAATAAAGGAGAAGGATTCCAAGCAATAGATTTAATTTTGAATAGTTGCATACATTAGAACACGACAGTGTGAATTCATTTAACTATAGGATGAGAATTGCTTCAAAATCCTAGAGCATTTAAAATCATGGTGGAAAGTACGGTTACCACTACTATCTTTCTTTTTCAAGCTTGTTAGTTCCTCATCTGTCATAGGCTATTTTTTCTATAAATCTAATGCCGGCTGGGTTCTCAAAATCTTTGGCTTGCTCTTTCTAAAACGTGAATTAATCCACCTAAGGTAGGCTGCTCATTCAATCTACTTAAGTGTAAGGTTTGCACTTGCTTACACAAATCCTCATTTGTGTGCCTTAACATGAAATCAAGTGATTATGTAAGGGGTGGAAACTGTATTGTATTTAATAGGTGATTTTTTTTTTAAAGAATTAGATGAAACAATACCTCAGAGGCTTGTGCTTGATTTCCTGAATGGGACTTGATGGAAGCAAATCTGTAGGCGAGATCTCTTGTGTAGTCTGAAGCTCCTTATTTGATCAGCTGGGAATTTGATACTTTTATACACCTAGTCCCTACTCCGTTACCAAAATGCATATTAGTCTTCCAATTCGAGAAGAAACATCCAAATTTAAAGTGAAATAAGCTTCATTTAATCAAAGAACTTTATCAGAAAAAAAAAATGATTCAAGGGGCGTAAACTCAAGTTATATTTTTTTTTATCAAACAAGCTTTATTTTTACACAAGCTTGTTTTTTATGTTCACTTATGCAGATGAGCTTGTTTTCAGACAAGCTTCATTTAATCAAACAAGCTTTATTTTCATACATTAACCATTGCTTTTAAGAAACCAACAATCTATGTCCCATAATCCAACATTAAAAGATCAACAAATTGATTCAAGGGCCGAAATGTGCACATGAAGTGCATGATCTCGCCTGGATTCAATTATGGGATATTTTTAAGTTTTCATTTGACCTGATTTGTACATTAACCTCTCAGATAATCGGAAATCCAATCAAACCATTCCAAATTTCAATTAAACCATATATTACACAGTCGAGTCAATTGAAAACTACAGGAATATACCTTCTCTAACTTTGTCTTTGCCAATTTGAAATGAGAAAGGCTTACCTTCATGATCCTTTGTACTGAGCAAAACTCGATAATATTCAACATAACAGGGATGCAATCTAACACAATATAGATTCAGATGATTTCGTAATGGGACTCAGTCCAACAAATATATATATTTTCATCCAATTCAAGTAAGCTCACAATAAAAATTGAGAAATTTGAATATTCAGACAGTGATGGTCAATTACAGAGTCTCACAAATGTAGCATAAAATGCCCAAATTAAGGAAAAAATATTGCAATCACACCCTAATATAAAACAACAGCACCTTAGGACCAAACACAGGGCTCTGGAGAAGTTAATCCAAAGAACAAGAAGATATTAACTTTGATCCCAGAGTAATTACCTTGAAAGAGTCAATTTTTCCTTTGGTGATTTGATTCTTGGCAATACAGCTATTAAGAACATCTCTGGTGAACTCGTCCGGGTTCTTACCCTCGTCAATTAACCTGAACAGTATGAAAACAAAACAAGAACCAAATCGATCGGTGATTCAATTTCACAATTCATCGGACAAAATAAAGGATGCCAAAGTGGAATATTATGTGGTATGCTAGCTCAGATATACAATTACAATAGGAGAAGAAACATTAGAAATCCACAAATTTTAAACCACCAACCATAAATGAACCCTAAACTGAAATTAGAAATCCACAAATTTTAAACCCTAACTCAGATATACAATTACAATAGGAGAAGAAACATTACCTTTCGAGGCCACATCGGCGACGATGCTTGGGTTGGCTCCGTTCTGGCACCAACGACAGTAAGGGGCGGGTTCAGGCTCTTGATGTCGGCATCGGAAGGCAGGAAGCGACAAAACCGGCTTCGAGTTGCAAGGTGCGAGAGAGAATGATAGACAGGAGATTAAGAAAGAGATCTCGAAATGAAGAGGAGAGGCATGAGATAAAGAAAGAAGAACGAGATCTGGGAGAGGGAGGTTGGGAGTTTAAGAGAGCCATAGGAAGGGAGATACGTTGTAGATCTGTGTTTTCATGGAGGCGGAAGCGGAGGGTCGGGGTGAGAGAGAGAGAGAGAGGCGGATGGTTAGTAGAGAGCCATAGGAACGAGATCTGTGTTTTAGGGTTTCTGTTTCTTTATTTTTTTCCTTTTTTTTAACCAGGGAAATTAGCCACGGTGAATATATACCGAAGCTATCCGGTGGGCTTATGTTTTTTTTTTTAATCAAATTGCGACGGCAAATACCCGCCAAAGCTACCAAGCGTAGCTAATTGTGTTTTTTCTACCCAATTGCTACGGAAAATTCCTACCGAAGCTATCAGGCGTAGCTAATTTGTTTATTTTTTGTAGTGGATTTCAAAACTCGTTTAGAGTTGCCAAGCTTATGATTTTCAACATTATTTTCTATCCCAACTTAAGAAGTTTAGTTCTGTTTGCAGTCAATTGTTGACATTGTGAGCTTGATTTTCCTTGCACACCAGCAGGAGCCACTTTTCTAGAGTTTTTATCAGGTAATCTTATACCAACTTTCTTTTATTGTAGTAATAAAAGTTCAAGTTACAATTTATGTAATTGATTATACTTACACCATCTTTTTCTTTGTTTGCAGAAAATGATTCAGCATTTCATCTTCTTTTTTGCACAACATTCAAGCTTCTAGATGATCAATGGCTTTAGATAGTGACTTTGTAAATATTTGCGCCTTCGACTTTGAATACGCAGCAGCCTTCTCAACACTCATCGGATCCGCAACCGGCTTCAGCTTCTGATACACAGCCTTCTCAGGTGCATTCGGATACGCATGATGCTTCGACTTTTCAGCCCTCGTCCGCGCAGCAGTAGCAGGTATCTCTCGCACTCCTCTTCTACTTCCTCTTAAGTAATGGACTTGGATTTGTGAATAGGTTTGTATTTGTGATTTGTGAATTTGTATGTAGTTGCAAACTTGGATTTGTGAATTTGTATGTGGATTTGTATGTGGATTTGTAAGATGAAACATGTTTGTGCTAAAAATGTGCACAATTTTGGTGCTATTGCAAACAGGGGGCATCGGCCATTTTTCAATTAATTTTTTTTAAAAAACAAATCATACTCATGCGACGAACATTGACATAACTCTGTTGCCTAATTTTTTTTAAAAAAACCAATCATATTCAGGCGACGAACATAGCTTGTTTAGACGACAAACTTAGCTAAAAGGATGGTCGCCTGAGTTACATTTTATATTTTATAGAATTCCCTAACCAAATTGGGGCGACGAACCTTTGAGGATAAATCCGTCGCCTGAAGGGAAGTCGGCTCGGCTCGGCTTGGAAAGCCTTTTTTTGGTCTGACAATCAATTCAGGCGACGAACAATTTTTTCGTCGCCTAAAGTGTTTCCGTCGACGAACATACAGATGTTCGTCGCCTGAATAGTGAAAGGATGAAAGTCACCGGACCACTACTCAGGCGACGGAGGTTCGTCGGCTCAGTTATCAGGTGACGAAAATCACATTTCAGGCGACGACATTGGTCCGTCGCCTGAAAGCCCTTCTGGCGTAGTGACTGCTTATAACAAATTTTGCATGCCGAGGGCCAAGTTACCTCTCTACTGTAGGCGTAGCTCACCAACATACCCAAAATGGCCCGGGAGAGTCGTTAATTAAGCGGCTAAAAGCGATAGCAAGGCCAATGCTAATGAGGTCCAAGTTACCTCCCTCGTCTTGGGGATATGCAATTTTGCACGTCGAGGCTTTAATTCCCGTAGACTAACTGCTTATAACAAATTCTCCCCGTCACAACTTATCTCATGAAGAGCGCCAAATCTTTCCTGCTTGAATTTTTTTTGATGCTCGGTGTATGTCCGTATCTATCCCCCACAACGAACAAAAATGGGACCACGAAGAAGATAGAGAATATATGTGGGGTTTGATTCCCCATCAATTATTAAGTAAGATGATTCATTTGTAGCTTGGTATTTAGATTGCCATTTTGATAAATCAGAATTTCCAACTCTAGGGGAGAAGAAAAAGAGATAATTAAAAAGGAGATTGCATGGAATACATCCTCATTATCTCATTTGGATCCGAGGACAAATGAAAGCGAACATGAAGTCCAATGGATCATACATTTTCAAAATATAGCAAACAAATTACCAAATGCGTTCACAGATGCCAAGAAAGTGACCAAATCACATATACCAACTGAAAATGTACCGGCTCGTTTGAAGATTCATGCAATAACTCCTAACCAACAAATAACGAGCGATTCTCAAATACACCGGAAGCGTGGGAGACCAATAGGCTCAAAAGATACTATTCCCCAAAAGAGGAAAGAATCAATCCCAAATCAAGAAGGAATTGACATGTTGACTAACGACATCGTTGAAGATAAAACTCTTGAAGAGAACTTATCTAAAGAATCTGAATATAAAGACAATCACATTAAGGATAATGTTGAAATGTCGATTAATTATGCAAACACTAGCTTAGTGTGGCATTTCGTTGTGGTTTTGGATGATATATTTGCATATGTGGTTGCATTAGAATTCATGTGAGAATGATCCCTAAACAATGGTAGGATATCAACATCGAAATGATTGGGAGAGATGGAAAGAAGCAATCCAGACAGAGCTAAACTTTTTAAACAAACGTGGTGTATTTGGACTTGTAGCTCCAACACCAAAGCGTGTAAACCCAGTCGACTATAAGTGGGTGTTCGTACAAAAACGAAATGAGAAAAATGAAGTTGTAAGATACAAAGTCAAACTAGTTTCACAAGGTTTTACACAAAAGCCAGGAACTGACTATACGGAGTCGTATTCGCATGTAGTGGATGCGACAACACTTAAGTGCAACTAATGGACGTGGTAACTGCATACCTATATGGATATTTAGATACCAACATACACATGAGAATCCTTCAGAGAATCCCTAAAGGATTCCTAATACATGAAGTATTTAAATCAAAACCTCGTCACATGTGCTCCATTCAATTAAAAAAATCCCTTTATGTGTTGAAATAATCGGGGCGTATATGGTATAATCGTCTTAGTGAATATCTACCGAGACAAGATTTTATAAACAATGAAATAAGCCCATGTGTATTTATAAAGAAGACAAAGTCGGGTTATGTGATCATCGTTGTTTATATTGATGATTTGAATATTATCGGGACCCCGAAAGAGATCCAACAAATAACTGATTACTTGAAAAGGAGTTTGAGATTAAAGATCTTGGAATGACCAAGTATTGTCTCGGCCTGCAGTTCAAACACAAAAGGAATGGAATCTTCATCCATCAATCAAACTAGAGAAGGTCTTAAAGCGTTTTAATATGGATAACGCATATCCATTGCCTGCCCCAATGGTTGTTAGATCACTTGATGTAGAAAAGGACCCTTTTCGCCCCCGAGCTAATATTGAAGAGATATTAGGTCATGAAGTACCATATCTTAGTGTAATCAGTGCACTTAGTATCTTACTAACAAAAAAATGACTCAAACCTTAACCTTATTGTTAAGGTTTGAGTCCTCCTTCCCATAGAAATTGTCTACCCGGCTAGACATAGCTTTTGCAATTAACTTGTTAGCAAGGTATAGTTCAACACCGACAAACGTCATTGGAATGGTGTCAAACATGTTCTGTGTTATCTACGTGGGACAAGTGACATGGGGCTATATTTCAAAAGATCCGAGGGAGTACAAAATACAAGTCTAGTTGGTTATTCTGATACATGTTACCTGTCCGATCCACATAAAGCCAAATCACAAACATGCTAGCTAGGATATGTCTTCATGTATGGTGGACCTTCTATTTCATGACGTTCAACAAAGCAGGTTCTGGTTGCTACATCATCAAATCATGGTTGTACGAAACCGGAAGAGAATGTGTATGGCTCATATCCTTCATTAAGCATGTCCAAGCATCATGTGGATTGAAATCAAGTGTGCAAAAGCCAACAACGATATATAAAGATAATGCAGCTTGTATTGCACAGATTAAAGAAGGGAATATCAAAGGCGATAAAACCAAGCACATTTCCCAATGTTCTTCTCCACCCACGAGCTTCATGCAGAAGGCAAGGTAGATATGCAACGAGTTCGATCATGCAAAAATTTAGCAAATATATTCACCAAGACCCTACCCACTAAATCTTTTACACAACTCATACACAATATTGATATGCAACGCCTGAAAGATGTAAGTTAAGTTGAGAGGGGAGAATAAAGACGACACTCTTTTTCCTTTAGTCTTGGTTTTTGGTCCCACTGGTTTTTCCAAGATAATGAACGAGGGAGTATATAGGGAGGTTTATCCGAGGAGTGTCATAATATATTTGTATTTATCCGTTATGGTTAGATAAACTCTAAAAGGAATATGAGATAATTTTCAGGAAACCCTAATCATAAAGGGTAATTTGGAACCCCATTAGACACATCAATTCATTTTCTTCTTCTCCTCTCTACTTTCTCTATTATCACACAATCCAAAATATAAGTCGTTTGATTTTTTAACACACATTTAAAAAAATTAAAACTGTTTAAAAATTAATTCTATTAATATTTATTATTAATAAATATTAAATTGTATAAAAATAAGAAAAAGATACTATTTTATCTAATCTCTATCTATTCAAAATACGTGTTGAAATTCCAAATATGACATATAATTTGGATACCAAAACCGATACAATTAACGGATTCTTCCTCCTTAAATTATAATTGTCGCACATTTATTTATTCATCTTCCTACAAAAGCAACCTCATTTTACTTCTCCAGTTTGGTTTGAAAGGAGTGCAAAAAACAACTAAAAAAAAAACAGAATTCCGTTACCTTTCCCCACCCGATTTCCCGCCACCTGCGGCTCCATTTGGTAGAAGTTAGTTGAATGGAGAACGCAACCAACTTCCGAGGACCCCGATTTCCCAACTCCCCTCCCTTAATCTATCCTCATCCTCCTTCAATCTTGTCCATCACGCACCCATGGTGATCCGATCCACAGCTTCCATGGAGACCCTCTCATTCACCCGAAACCGCCTCGTCGAAGCCCTACGTCTCTCCCACTCCCTCTCCTCCGGCCTCGAATCATCTTCGGCTACCCTCGAAAAGCTCCACTCCGACCTTCACGCCTCCTCCCAATGCCTCCGTTCGATCCACCACCGCACCTCCACGCTCTCCGCTGTTTGCCTCCACGCGGAGCATGCCGTTGGGCCTGCATCCGCCGTCCTCACCGCGCACTCATCCGTCCTCCTCCACCACCGCTCGCTCTTGGATGTTGATCCCGCAAATGACCTCTCTGGCTTCCTCTTCGGTGTCCGTCGCCTTGAGCAGGCGCTCGGTTTCCTCACCAAGAATTGCGCCCTTGCGATTGGATGGTTGAACGATGTTGTTGCGTTGCTCGATGAGGGCGGCGTATGTGCGTCGAAGGCGAAAAGGTCGCTGCGAATCCTCGAGGAGCTTAGTGCCCTCGAAGCCCAGGCGAGGCTCCCTGGCGGTATGCTCTTCCTCGCGATGGACAAGCTCGAAATCGAGCTTGCGATGATCTTCAATTTTACGAATATCCCTGATTCCGACAGCCCTACGATGAGGCTGGAGGCTATTGCCGAAAGGCTGGGGTCGAATGGGCGGGGTGAGAGCGTAGGGCGGATTTATGTTGAGGTCAGGGTGGCCGCGATGAGGTCTCGAATCCCGGGAGGTGTGGCGGAATTAGATCATCTGCAGGAGGAAACGGAGGAGATTTTGTGCATATCACGGTGGGTGAAAGGTGTCGAGTTTGTGGTCAAGGAAGTGGTTCGATTTGAGCACGATGCGTGCAAGGCCATTGTAGAGTTATCGAGCTCGGTTTCAATGGATTGCTACGGGAAGATTATCGCTCAATCCGGGTTTCTCGATCAATTGAGGTTCGGAAACAAGTTGGTAGCCACGGCCAAGAAAGAATCTGTCAAGCTCTTGAAGTTGCTGGAAGTGTTCGCTGCACTGGACGGGCTAAGGCTTGATTTCAACCGGTTGTTCGGTGGGCGAGAATGTGTCCAAGTCCGGGATGCAACGAGGGATCTCATCAGGGAGGTTGTGGAAGGTGCGTGCGGGATCTTCAACGAGCTTGCGGTTCAAGTACTGGAGTACTCCACCAGCTGCAACCGCACACCGCTGGAGGACTCAGATGCAGGTGTCCCACGGTTGGTCACCTTTGTAACCGATTACTGCCACTTATTGCTCGACGACAAGTACAGGCAGGTCCTTGTCCAAGTCCTGTCTATTCACCGGATATGGCATCACAAAGACGATGACAAATTGACGGGGATTTCGGCTATTAGGGAGGAGTTCTGCAAGATACTCAAAGCCTTGGAAGTTAACCTCGACAAGTGGTCAAAGAGCTCGAAGGACCCAGCCCTCGCTTGCTTCTTTCTGATGAACAACTACGGATACCTCCACATGGGATTGAAGGACACCAAGCTCGGAGACCTACTCGGGGAGGAATGGCTGGGAGGCTACTCTGACAAGACGGAGTACTATGCAGCCGAGTATCTCCAGCAGAGTTGGGGGCGCCTTTCGTGTATTCTGACGAATGATGAATCTGCGGATGATGTGCAGCTGTCGGTGAAGCGGAGGATGAGGGAGTTCAACGACACCATTGATCACCTATGGGAGAGGCAATCGCGGTGGATGATCCATGATCAATGCTTGAGGGAGAACGCGTGCAGGCTTATCCTGCAGGCGGTGCTTCCTTCCTACAAGGCTTACTTACACGACTACGCGTTCAGCCCTGCCTGCAGCAACTATGTCGAGTACTCCACAGTGTCCCTGGAGTCCCTCATTGCCTCGATGTTCCAACCGAATGCGCAAAGGCCGAAGGCCTCTAAGCAAACTCGTATGCGGAAAATTACTAGGATAGCGAGTGTGGGGGCTAATCCATTTCCCATCACCCCAGTTACAACACGATGATCGAATGATGTACATGTACTAGATACTCACTCTAAAAGCTTGTTGTGCAAATGATTTGAAATTCGATAACACGGAAACGCTGAGGAATCCTTATGTACGACTATAGTAACTATAACTGGAATCGACATTTGTCAATATTGTTACAGTTTCCGTGTAAAATAGGGGATGATTCAACAGCACAAGCTACACGATTTGAATATCTAGCTGTGTTAAGGTCAAATTAAGAAAAATGCAAGTCCCATTCTATAAACATAAATTAACTAATTTTTAGATTTGAGATTGGAGACGCACAATCAGCAATCAATTCAACATCTAAAAATCGAAAAATATCAAATTCCATCAAAATTGAGGGCTTTCCTTCAGCAATCATGGAGAAAAATCTGATGAAATTGATTATATCGATCAAGCACATACATTAACTCGAGGATTAATCAAGGAAGCCAGACAAAGATAAGATGAAACAGGCACTAAATTTATGATTCACCTCGAAATCTCGAAGACAGATACGACGAAAAAGGCAACGTAATGTCCGACGAGAAGACGTTGTGAGAAATGTTCGTCGAACAAATTCGGGAAGGGGTTGACTCAATAACGAGAGGAAACTGGAGGAGAGAAAGAAACTGATCTTCAGTATCGGTATCTAAGAAGCGTTCATCTTAACATCGGGCAATCAAGTGCATAAATCGGCGGCGGTGGTCGGAAAATTCAATCGGAAGTTGGACTAGAGAGAGGGTGCAGGTGTTATGGAATTGGGCTATCTGGGCCGTAAAACCAAGAAGCTCAAATGGCCCAATCGAACGAAAAGTGCTATGAAATTCTCATGGAACACTCGCAAACAACGGCGTCCGATTTGTTTCCGTCCGCCCGCCGGAGGGAAACAGCAACAACGCCTCCGCCATTGAATTTTGCGTTTCTAATCTCAATTCACAAACATTAGAGTTTTAGCTGATTGATTGATTGATTGATTGATTGATGTGTTCGATTTCTGAGTTCGATTTCGTTTAGTGATTCGAACTTCGAGGTTCTCCAACCGTCGGATCGGATGATTTCCAATAGCAAGATCCTGGAGAAGTCGTTAACCTAACCCTAACGATTAGCATCGACTAATTTTGAATCTGTTGCATGTTTACCACCCGCGAAGTGGAAATTACTAGGGTTTAATTTTTGAATCTCTTGCAATGTCTTTCAGTGGTCTCTTACAGGTTCAGCGCACATGATTTTCCAAACAGGAAAAAGGTAAACGAATGATCCTTGAATATGATCTATAGAACATATAATCCTTACTCGTATATTCGTTTCCCCTTTTGCCAGTTGTTTGACAAGTGAAAGTGGTCGGGCAATTTCAAAGAGGAAAAGCAGATATAGGTAATTGTCTTTGTAGTGACTGTGTGGGGCCCTGACCTCTTCACCTGGAGCAATGAAGGTGCCGGTGCTTTGGTAGGTACCAATAGTCCATTCATGATAATTATCAACAGTGACAGTGCACTCTTTATGTACATAGGTTGTTTGATGACTGGTAGAGATAACTTGAAGAATTAACTGATGCTGTCCTTTAAATTTTGCAATTTTCGGCATTTTTCAACCATTTAGGACCCAGTGTGTTGGGACTGTACATCATTTGTTGCAATCCTTGCTTGCTTTTTATACATGGATCCATATGAAGGTGCTAAGGGCTGTTTACTGTCATTCAATTTTAAGATATATGGTTGGATGAATTGAATTGTAGTAGGAAACTTCACATTGCAGTCTGAATTAAGATATATGGTTGGATGAATTGAATTGTAGTAGGAAACTTCACATTGCAGTCTGAATTAATTTTACCTTATGTGCCATGTTGGGTTCTTTGTGTGTCTGGATTCAAGGGTTTAATGTTTTCCAAACGTAGATTAAGAATTGTCTTTTCTGATTGGAAATAAGTATTAGTATTTTGCACTATGATTGCAGTCATGTCTTTTTTATTTTCTTGTTGAACATCCATGTTTCTATGTGAGGGTCCCTCTCTCCCTCTCAATTTGCTACTTCTACTGAGTGGATGTTTGAGCCAAGGAACATGAAGATGGGGTTGTCTTATACCCACAAATCTAGATTATTTAATTGAGGTGGGCCTAGGACAATGAAAAATGGTGCCTGTAGTGTTGACTCTTGGCCCTTGATGTTGTACAGAATAGAAGTTACAAGTTACAACAGATCATCTTGAATTTATACACTACATGAAAACCCATTTACACTTGTTCTGTCTGGTTAAGTAGAGGATTTCGGATTTGTTAGTTTCGGAACTTTCGTCTAAGGCAAGAGCAATATAGTTAGCCTGTATTATGAACCTCTTTTTATAGCATCTGTGCAATGAAGAACCAATGGACCGACATACGAAGACTTGAGTACATGGAGGTTGGTTATGTGATTAAAAAAAAAAGTGTGCATCTGGTTCATTAACCTGGAAATGAGACCAGTTGCTGATCCTCTTCTCCACAGGTACATTTGTATTCACTTTCTGGTGTGATTTTTTGGGTACTTTTTCTTTCTATTGTGTTAAGAGGTTCTATAAAGCAGCCTTTTTTCTTACGTAATAGATTCTCTCTTTTTAGGCTGAACATAATCTAGGGTTTCCTCCTTCTCGTACTACACATAACTCCATTAGGGACTAATAACACAGGCACAGCACACGGACTTAATGACCGCTAGCTCCTCTTTGGGAAATACCGCTAGCTGAGCCGGCCGTGAACTGCCACCGGTTCTCCCTCACGGAGGCCGCCCGGCGGTGCGCCCTGTATGGCTAAGAAAGGGTCTTCTTCGTCCTCGTCTTCTGGGTCCAGAAATCGCAAAGGGAAATCAGCAGGATCGTTTCGGGATAGCTCCTCTTTGGGAAATACCGCTAAGATAGATTTGGAAGAGGATTCGAGTGCAGATCTGGTCAAGAATACTTCGCAGAGCAGTGCTATGTCTGAAGGGCCCGGGGGTGTTAATGCGGCGTCAGATCTGGCAGATAAGGTAGGGGGAGATGCTTTGAATGAGGCTGGGAAGGTAGGTGGAGCTTTTAATGACCGCGCTGAGAAACCCGAGCATACTGACTCCTTCGTTCAAGCCCTAAAAAGGAGCTTCGCTCCCAAGCGGGTTGTGGTTATCAGTAAGGACAGCTCTCCGTTGAATGCCAATCGCGACATTGATAGAGCAGAGAAACTTACCTTTTTCCCTGATGTGGAGAAAGGAAAATTGAAAATCAGGGAAGAAGATGTTGTGGAATCTAGAAAAATCTGGTCGTCTACGTTGATTGGGGTTATTGCTGGTTTCCAGATCCCGTTTATGCAGGTTAAGGATTTTGTTTACTCTCATTGGTCGATTGAAAGCCCTGAGATTTTCCAGAAAACCAATGGCGTTTACATTTTCAAATTTCGATCTGAAAGTGACTTGAGTTGGGTTCTCAGTAATGGTCCGTGGAACTTACAGGGTTCAAAGCCTCTTATCCTTAAACGCTGGTCTGCGGGAATGCCAATCTCCTGGGCATCCTTTGACCGTATTCCTTGTTGGGTGAGTATTCCGGATCTCGACCCCACTCTGTTCACCAATACCAACCTTAGCAGACTTGGATGCTCTATTGGAACCCCTATTTGCGTTGATGAACGTACGGCTAAAGGGGAAAGACTATCTTTTGCCCGACTTTTGGTTGAGGTTTCAGTACAGGAGGCTAAGTTGAGAGCAGTAGAGATTGAGAATACAGATGGATCGTCGTATCAGCAACCTATTGTGTTTGAGTGGCTTCCTCTGATGTGTTCTTCGTGCAACATGTTTGGCCATTCTGATGAGAAATGTGTTCACAGGGATAGAAAACATGTGCAGTTGACTACCAAATGGGTTCCGATTGGGGTTTCAGATTATACTGCTCAGATTCTGAAAGATATGAAAGGGTCGACAGTGGAGGAAGTGTTAACAGGTGACAGGGGTGTACTAGGGACTGGTTTGTTGGCAACTGAGATTGGTAGCAGTGCTGGGTATAATGGCGTGGTAGCAAATGCTGGCATTTGTAACAGGTTGGATAAGGGTGCAGATATGCAGCAGCTTAATGGCATACAGATTGAGCAAACGGAGGAGAAACTCACCTGGAGCACTGTGGTTAGTAGACAGGCGGGTAAATCTCCTCGATCAGACAGATTGAAAGGGAAACAGATCTTGGAGGACAGACCTCTCTATACAACATCTCATTTTGCTGTGTTAGACTTGGATGCTCAGGAGAATATGTTAAATCTGCAGCAGGCTGATCTGAGATATTCTTGCTCAAATGGTGGGAGTAGCACCCACGAGGGTCTGATGAATGGATAAAATCCGATTTGCTGCCTGGAATACGGTGGGCTTAAAGGATCCCATCAAAACTAATTTTATTACTAATTACTGTTTTGAGAATGAAATAAGCCTCATAGGGCTGCTTGAAACTAAGCTTTTGAAAAAGAATTTTGCGGAGGTGCGTAGATGTTTGATGAATGGATGGGAAGTTTGTGTCAATGGAAATGAAAACACCAAGGGAAGGATTTGGCTAACATGGAACCCGGATGTTTTTGCTGTCCAGGTTTTGAGAATTGATGATCAGTTTATTCACTGTATTGTGGAAACAGTGGACAAAAAATTCAGATTTGCTGCCACATTTATTTATGCTCATAATTCAAAATCTGAAAGAGCTCCGCTCTGGGAAAGCCTTCACAATATGGCCAGCCAAATGGATATTCCGTGGGTTGTTCTTGGTGATCTGAATTGCCTGCTAACTATGGAGGACAAATGGCCACAAACCAAAGCTAAGCGAGATGAGTTTGCTGAACTGGAAGAGGTTCTGGAGCAGTGCCGAATTGCTGATCTCCCGTATACTGGGGCTCAACTCACATGGAGCAACGAGCGGATTGGGTCTGACAGATTAGCAAGAAAATTGGACAGAGTGCTCGTGAATGATGTTTGGATGGAATCATTTGAAAACACGAAAGCTTTCTTTGACACGCCTGGTATTTCAGACCACTCACCTGCTGTTGTGTATCTAAGAAATGAAGTGAGCAGGAAAAAATACCCTTTTAAATACAAAAATTTCTGGGGTAAAGAGAGTGAGTTTGAGAGCATTGTTAGAGCTGCTTGGACTGCTGATGTTATTGGTTCTAAACAGTACAAGCTGGTCATGAAGCTAAAGAATGTAAAGGATGCTCTCAAACCTTGGGACAAGGCTCGGTTCCCTGAACTTCAGACTCAAATAAAACTTGATAAGGGCACACTTCATGAGCTGCAGCTTAGTCTCCAGTCAGATAGAGATAATATCCTCCTGCAGAAGCAAATTGTCGATGCTGAAGCCATCCTGAGGCAGAATATTGCAAGGCTAATAAGTCTTACAACTCAAAAAGCCAAGTTGCATTGGCTTACCATGGGAGAGGAGACATCCTCCATGTTTTATCGTAGCGTCAAGGAGCGACAATCCAGAAACGCCATCCTCATGATGAAGTACGATGAGGACACTGAGATTGATGGTGAAGAGGCTATACGGAAACATATCTTGCAGTTTTTTGAAGACTTACTATCCAACAGATCCAGCAGCGTCGCAGGCATTAGCTTACCTTGTGAGAATGGGTTTAGACAGGAGTCTGCAGATGATGTTTTGAATCTCCCTTCATATGATGAAATCCGGATGGCGATTTGGTCCATAGGATCGAATAAATCTCCGGGACCGGATGGATTTGGGAGTGCATTCTTCAAGGATGCGTGGAAGATTGTTGGGGTTGATACATGTGAGGCTATCCGGGAAATCTTTCGTAATGGAAAAATTCTTAAGCAATTGAATGCAACCTTCATCTCACTTATCCCAAAGGTTCCTAATCCCACCTTTGTGAAGGACCTGAGGCCTATTTCTTGTTGCAACACAGTCATGAAAGCGGTCACGAAGATTATTGTTATGAGAATTAAAGATCAGTTGGGTGATATTGTCTCGGATTGCCAAGGTGCATTTGTCCCAGGTCGCTCAATTGCTCATAATAGCGCTGTTGCTACAGAAATTGTCAGTGGCTATGGTACTGCAAGGGGGTCCCCGAGATGCACAATCAAGGTTGACCTACAAAAGGCCTACGACTACCTTAGCTGGGATTTTATCAGAAAAATGCTAACGTACTTCAAATTCCCGTGCAAACTTATCGAGCTGATCATGGAGTGTGTTAGCACTTCCGCTTTTTCTGTCCTGATCAATGGTGCGCCAGAGGGTTTCTTCCCAGGGAAGAGGGGATTACGACAAGGCGATCCGCTCTCTCCCTACCTCTTTGTTATGAGCATGGAAATCCTTAGTAGAATGCTTGTAAAAGCAACTGAAAATCCAGCGTTCAGGTACCACCCGAAATGTAAGAAACTGAAGCTTGTGCACCTGACTTTCGCTGATGATCTTTTATTATTTTGTCGTGGAGATTTGCAATCAGTCCGCATCTTAAAGGATTGCCTGGATGAATTTCTTGCTTTGTCGGGTCTAAGAGTAAATATCGACAAGAGCACAGTTTTTATAGCCGGCTGCTCGGATGAAATTTCTGATAGTATTGTGCATCAGCTGGGCTACATCCGTGGTGATCTCCCTGTCAGATATTTAGGGACTCCACTGAGCTCTAGGCGTACAAAGATTCATGAATACGGAGCCTTACTTGACAAGATAAGTAAGCTGATGCAAACATGGGCTGCAAGGAGCCTCTCCTATGCGGGACGCTTACAGCTTATCAAATCAGTGTGTGTTGGTATTCAAACTTTCTGGGCTCAGTCTGTACTCCTTCCTAAAGGGGTGATAGACAAGATAGAGAGCATGATGAAACGTTTTTTGTGGAATGGAAATCTTGAAGGGAGAAAGCACTTGGTAGCTTGGGAGGATGTCACAAAACCTCATAAGGAAGGTGGGCTGAACATAAGGGAGTTGCTATCGTGGAATAAATGTGTGTTTGCCAGACTTTGGGGTGATATTGTATTGCAAAAGCCAAATATATGGAAGAGATGGTGCATTGAGAACCATTTTAAGGGCGACCTGCGAACAGATTTAAGGCAGAAAAAGGACGACTCTTGGCTATGGAGGTCTGTCCTAAGCGTCAGAAATGAGCTGAGAGGAGCTCTCGAAGCTGCTGGCCCCTTTGAAGATGAACTGCAGGATCTGTTGGACAGCAAAGGTAAATTATCTTGTGCTGAACTGTACAGGTTACTTAGAAAGCGTGGCCAGGAAGTTGATTGGGGTGGAGTCCTCTGGGGAGGTTTACAGAACCGGAAATGGACCTTTATTTCCTGGCTAGCTGCACGAAAACGCCTTCGGACAGGCAATGTCATCCGTTATTGGCTAGGAGATAGCGCTGCGGAGTGTGTGTTATGTCATGATGCTGAAGAGTGTGAGGATCACTTGTGGTTCGCTTGCCCAAAGGTGGAAGCTGTCCGGCGCATCGTTTTTAGTTGGGTTGGTGTTACATGCCGGTTTACCAACATTGGGGAGTGGCTTCAATGGTTTGCTCGAGAGCCAATGAAGGTCAAAAAAACCATTATATTTCAGGCTAAACTTCTTGTTTTTCAAGCTACCATCTACTACACTTGGGATGCTCGAAATAAGAGCATATTTTGTAATGAACCGTTTGAGATAGATGCTTGTGCTGCCCGTATTATCTCGTGTTGTCGATCTAGGCTGTCCATAAAGTGCAAAGGCAAAGCACTTGTGGATAGGTTGGATCGAGGGCGTAGATAGATATTGGTTTGATATTGGTTAGATTGGATTGGGAGACACGTAGCGTACAGTAGTAGTGGTGGGTACATGAGTAGGGTTGAACTTTTGTAGGGTCTCGTTGTTTTTTGGTGGGCATAGGGGGCTATGATGGTATAGCTTACTCTTTTTTTACACAAGACCCGTTTGTATGGTCTTGGCCTTTTGTACTTGGTGGTTTTCACCACTTCATCTATATATTTACCTCTTCAGACTACACATAACTCCATAGTAACCTCTTCTTTATACATTTAAAAAAAAAAAAAAAATGCATAGCTGTAACACACCTGCATTTACTTGGTTTTATTGACAACTATCTTCCTATCTAATTGCAGCCACACCAGGGAAATTTGTAACTACAGGGAAAAACCAATGAAGTCCAAGGGTTCATACATGAAAACAGGCATCCAAGAAACTTTTTTCGAGCAGTCAGTGATAGGTATCTGATGCTCTGTCCCTTCGGTACACGAACGACAGAAGCGAGGGAATAGTCAGTAATTACATACTAAGCTCCAAGATACTATACATTATCAAGGGCTAAAGCTTAGAAAGCGGTGTTTGGCGCTCATAGTAAGAAGCATTACATCCCTTTATCTCTACTTTTTATGGGTTTTTTTTCTCTCTAAAGTGTAGCCTTTTGCTTTTGTATTGTTGTTTAACTTGCCTCTTTATGCCCCTTTTTTTACCACCAAGATTGTGCATTTGTGCCCTAGCTACTGTCATTTGCAATTCATTATTGTTTTTTTTAACCCTACCACTATCACTTGGGATGATCAATTTATATTGTCTTTTGAATTTTGAACTCATCCCATTGAAAACTGAGTTGTTTTGTGGCTCAATTAGACTAGATTTTCTCCCCGTCTTGATTTCTGTTAAATCTAGTAAGATCATGTCATTTTATTACTGATATAAAAACATAATATTATATTCGAATTACATTTTTTGGATTTTTAACCTATGCCCTAATGCATAGTTTACACAAATCGCATTACATTTTCTTTGTATTTTGGGGGGGGGGGGGGGGGGGGGGGGGGGATTGAAAACGGATTTATTGGTGAAATACTGAAATCCGTTACAGTCCCGCTTAAATTAAAAGGCAGTGAGTCCTGCCTTGCCCCCTCCTCTGTTTTCAGCTGAACAAAAACAGAGTAAAAAGTACTCAATTTCTGATCAAATGGGGTGTACTGCTTCTAAAGTGGATCATGAGGACACCGTCCGTCACTGCAAGGAGCGGCGTCGCCTCATCAAGGAGGCTGTCTTTGCCCGCCACCACCTCGCCTCTGCCCACTTTGATTACTGCCACTCCCTCCGCCTTGCCGGGTCCTCCCTCTCCCTCTTCGCCACCGATGAGCCCCTCTCTGTTTCTGACTCAACCCCCGCTGTTCTCCTCCCCACCCACCCCTCTCCTCGGCCTCCTGGCCCTCCTCCCATCCGCACTCGCCCCTCCCCCGCCGCCCCGCCCTCTCCAGCTCCGTCCTCCGTCAAACCGCCACCTCCTCCTCCATTTTCTCCGTCCACGGTTGCGAGCTCCTCTGCCCACCGGAGGTCGCAGCCAAAGCTCCCTCATATCCTCTCTGATTCCAGCCCTTCCTCAACCCCCACCACCGTCAAATCCGACCGGAAATTTGGTTATCCGTCTACTTATATGGCCCACGCCACCTTCGCCAGTACACCTTCCCAAGCCTCCTCCGTTTGGAACTGGGAGAACTTCTACCCTCCATCTCCGCCTGGCTCCGATTTCTTCAACCGCCATCGCGACGAAGACATTGACGATAGTGCGGTTGCTCATGATCGCTACTCCGAGAAGAGGCGCCATCACCACCGCACGGAGGCGGAAGACTCCGAAAGAGAGACGATCGAGAGAGAAGAGGTGCACTGCAGTGAATGGGGCGATCATTACAGCTCTACCTCCTCTGAATCTGAACACGAGGATCTCGATGAGACGGATACGAGATCTCGGGTCTCGGAAATCCGTTCGCAATCAAATTTCGCAGACAAGAAGAGTGAGGTGAGGAAGGCTGCCGAAAAATCTGACGATGGAGCATCTTGGGGTAAAGGCAACACAATGGCGGTTAGACATCGGGATCTCAAGGAGATCGTTGCTTCCATTAAGGAATACTTCGACATGGCCGCCTCTGCAGGCGATCAGGTGGCGGGGATGCTCGAGACCGACCGAGCTCAGCTCGATCGCAGTTTCAGCCAATTAAAGAGTATGTTTTTACACCTCCAGAAATCTATGACAGTGATGATACTACTGTATGCTTATAAGTTGTTTTGCATTTTCGTTGATTGCATTTGTGGATTGTTGGGAAACTGCAGAAACTTTATATCATTCAAGTGGAGTGTTCAGTAGCTTGAGCTCCAGCTGGACTTCAAAGCCTCCATTGGCGGTAAGATACCGGTTCGAAGTCAGCGATTTAGACAAACCTGGTGGTCCGAAGAGCCTTTGCTCGACCTTAGAACGCCTCCTCGCATGGGAGAAGAAACTGTATGAAGAAGTAAAGGTGATTTTTTTCCCCATAAGTTTACTGATCTTGTAGATACCCTTTTGAGGTTGACATGATTAATGACCTTTGCACTCATCTTTATGATTAGGACTTTAGAATAAAAGCTTTCATGGCCCCTACCATTTAAGTGAATTGAGGTGGCGGTGAGGGGAATCCAAGATATATAGTAAGAAACATCTGTTATTTGGACATTTATCACTATCACGCAATGTTAGACACTAATCAACTGAGTCACATCCCGTGATTTTCCTCGTATACCTCTTATACGAGGTCCAAGGAACTGGTGATGAGGACCTTGGAATGGGTAGCTGCTGATCTGGGTATTGTCTGTTTTGATTCATAGGCTCGAGAAGGTGTGAAGATTGAGCATGAAAAGAAGCTGAAGACACTGCAGAATCAAGAGTACAAGGGCGAAGACGAAACCAAGTTGGACAAGACCAAAACCTCTATAAAGAAGTTGCAGTCTCTAATCATTGTAACTTCTCAAGCTGTCAATACAACCTCCTCCGCCATTGTTTGTCTTAGGGACAGTGATCTTGTTCCTCTACTTGTTGAACTATGTCATGGGTAAGCAAGCAACTCTCCGAAATCCTTTATAGTGAGGCAGCAACTCTTTGAACTCGTTTATATACCATTTTTCTGAATTCAGGTTCATGTACATGTGGAGATCCATGAACCAATCCCATGAATTTCAGAATCAGATTGTTCAACAAGTGCGCGGCCTGGTAAACCAAGCAGCAAAGGGGTATTCGACATCTGAGCTTCACAGACAGGCAACCCGTGACCTTGAATCGGCTGTGTCCACTTGGCATTCCAGCTTTTGCCGCTTGGTGAAGCACCAAAGGGACTTCATCTGCTCTCTCCATGGCTGGTTCGGGCTGACCCTTCTTCCTGTTGATTCAGGCACAACCCAAGCCACCAGGCAGCCCTCTACAGCATTCTCCTTCTTTGACGAATGGAAGCTTGCCCTTGACCACCTTCCAGATACAGTGGCGTCAGAAAACATCAAGGGCTTCGTCCATGTCATCCATGTCATATCCACTCAACAAAGCGACGAAATCAAGATGAAAAGGAAAACGGAAAGCATATCAAAAGAACTCGAGAAGAAAGCTTCGTCTCTTAGAAACATAGAGAAAAAGTACTACAATTCCTATTCAATGGTTGGAGTTGGTCTACCGAACAACGGGCAGGCACTGGATGCTCGCGACCCCCTGGTTGATAAGAAAGCAGAGCTCGCTGCTTTCCAGAGGCGCTTCGAAGATGAGATGCTGAAGTATGCCAAAGCAGTAGAGGTGACCAGAGCAATGACACTGAACAATTTGCAAACTGGATTGCCAGGGGTTTTCCAGGCCATGACAAGTTTTTCTTCCTTGTTTGTTGAAGCACTTGAGGCGGTATGTACTCGTTCCTACGCCATAAAATAGGGGAAAAGACCCTTCTTTCTTGCTCTTTTGTAGCAATTCACTTCCCAGATCAATTGGAAAGTATGGAGAAATAGGAAATTTATCAGGGGTTTGGTCTAACAAAAGCTATCCTCCAACTTCCTATTTTTGATGTACATTTGCATGAAGTGTTCTTTTTGGAATTTTATTTGGTGTTTCTATCTGTGTAAAGGAGAATACTTATCAGAGCCTATAAATGTTTCAAATTGAATGAACAAAAAGGGGTAAAATCCATCCATGACCCCTGAACTTTATATGAAGTTACAAACGGTCCCTGAACTTTTTTATTTGCTAATATCAAGTCTTTGAACAATGAAATTTAGGGTCAATATGAATTCCAAGGACCTGTTTGTAACTTTTTCCAAAATTCGGGGACCATAGATGGATTTTACGGGAAATAAAACACTACCCTCCTTTGTGTCCTTATGATTTAAGTTTGTTGTAATACCTGCATTTGTTTCTCTAATTCCCAGTAAAATCTTGCATTTAAAAGGGACCTAATATGAAACATTTCATGTAGAAGCTCACAGCAGATACAGAAGTAAAAATGATTGAACATTTTCCCAAATGAACTGAAAAGTTTTACCAACTGTAAAAAAAATGCACCAGCAGAAGATTTGGCAATGAGCACTTCCAGTGCTATGCATGAATGTTCACAACAGGTGTGTCCTTTATCGGACACTAAAAGAATTCGAAATCCAGATACTTACCCCCACCGGCTTTCATCTCTGTGTCTACCATCCGTTTACTGGCGCTAATGACTCCGGCTAGGGCAGCTGGTGCAAGCTTACCCGGAAACTCCATTTCCACTGGTCTAGGAATATCAGGAGGTGTACTACATCTAATCAGAGCCCAGTTCACACCTTCAAAGAAAGGGTGTTGCTTGATTTCTGTAGCTCCCCTCTTTACTCCGAGTCGGTTTTGTGGCTCCTTCACCAACAAGGCCCTGATTAAGTCTCTACTTGGATAGCTGGTGGCTGGGGAGTCCGGGAACCGGAGTTGTTGGCCTACAACATTGAAGAGTGTCTGACGGTTTCCAGATCCTTTGAATGGGGTTTTCCCATATAAGAGTTCGTGCAAGAAGATGCCGTAAGTCCACCAGTCCACTGCACTTCCATGGCCTTCCCCCTTGATGATTTCGGGAGCTAAGTACTCGTGGGTGCCAACGAAGGACATGGACCTAGCTTGGGTGGGTTCTGCAGCTAGCTCCGGAAGGGAGCCCAAATGCATCCCGGATTCAGCTTTGGGCTGTCGGGTTTTCTTCTTGTTCTTTTTAGGAAAGATTCCTGGGATAAAACATGACGGTTGGATACAAACTGATGAGGGCTCAATACATGCTGGCTGCACGCAGAACGAGTTAGAAGGGCCAGAATCAGAGGCATTCTTTATTAGAGTTGGTGAAAACGTGCACCGCAATGAAAGGTCAAAATCCGAGAGCATTATGTGCCCATCTTCGCGGACTAAGACGTTTTCTGGCTTCAGATCTCTATATATGACACCAAGCATATGAAGATACTCGAGTGCCAAGAGGACCTCTGCAGCATAAAACCTGAAACCAGAAACAGTTAAAAGGGAGCTTATGATTGATTTCTAAGATGAACCGGATAAGATGCAAACACCGATTGCATACGAGAAGCTATTAGACTAACAATTTACCTTGCTGCATATTCTGAAAAATGTCTTCCTGGCTGCCGTTGCCTCAGTGTATGTAGATCCCCGCCAGGGCAATACTCCATGACCAAACACGCGAACCTGTCGGTCTCAAAATGTGTATACAAAGTTGGCAAGAATGGATGGTCAAGCAACTGAAGAATCTCCCTCTCTGTCTGTGATCTGCTCAGCTTCTTTCTAGCAGTAAGAGATGCCTTGTCCATAACCTTCATGGCAAAGTAGCACCTCGTACCACTCAATTCGGAAAGATAGACGCTACCAATGTCTCCACAGCCCAGCCTCTTGAGAAGCCGAAAGTGGCTCATACCCAAAACTCCATCCCGGGCTCTAACAGCCAGAATAGCCTTCCAGATTGGATCGTTCCCTTTGTGCGGCTTATTAGCACCCCCAGTGAGATTACTCCAGCTACTATCATCGCTGAGACCACTTCCTTCACTTGCTCGACTCAAGCTAGTCTTGGCACTCTCAAGGGAATCTCCCCGAATACTGCACTTTCCGCTCTCAAAATTCCTATCAATGCTGAGCATGCCATCACTCGTAACACAGTCACTTCTAGACATACTTGTGCAGCTATTGACTATGCTCGTAGTTCCGATCACACCTGTGCTATCTATACTAGTAAGTGGACTCATATTGACACTAGGGGGCAAAGAAGCATCCCAAACATAGTCCTCCTCCTCCGAATCAAGAGGAATAGACGCTTCAATGTTCTTTGATGCACGCGGTAAGCGTGGACCAGATACCACTCCTTTATTGTTTGCTTCTAATGCGGCGTTCGGTTTCTTACCAGGTCCCTTTATGGAGAGATCATCAAGAAAAGGACCCTTCTTAGACAAGCTCTTTACCAAAACTCCATGCTCCGGATTCTTCTGACCATTCAAAGGATTCGGAGCATACACAGGCCTTGGAAAAGAACTCAATCCTCCATCCTCCACAGAGCCAGCACTGCCCTTGGATGTAACAGCATCCCCCATAAGCTCCTCCTCATCCTGCAAGGAGGGTTTTCCTTTCCATGACCTCACTGAAAACTCCATCTCCCTAGAGTCTCGTTGCGACCCAGGTCGACCCATCTGCGCTTCTACAGCTGCAATCTTGGCACCCGATAATTGTTTCGAAGAACGCAACCTTCCCGGAAAAGCTTTCAATTCCGGGATCTTTTCCATGGCCTCTCACCACAGATATTCCATACCCTCATATATAGAATTTCCCACAACTGTAAATCGATACCTGCAAATGGGGCAAAGTGAAATTAGCTACCCAAATGCGCCCCAGTTTCTTAGCAACAACGTTTAACTGATTAGAATTGACTTATTGGCTTCAATTCAATAGAAAGCAACCAATCTTGACTTCAGACTAGGGGAAAAAGAGGAGACCCCAAAATAAAGCAATTTCTTGCAACAATCATATTTGAGAAATGAAAACCAGAATGAGTCATGAGAAGGAATTACAGGGAAAACCCCAATTCCGATTTCACCAGAAAGCAAGCAAGCAAATGCAATTCCTAACTTAATTCACAATCAAAAGCATACAAAGCAACCTTCAAAAGCAATGATAAACAAAAAAAATTAAAATGAAAAAATTAGTGTGAAAGAGGACAAAGCAAAGCCCGAGAATCCGGAGAAAAGGAAAAGAATCAGAAAGACCGAGCCAGCGAGGAGCTCCTTTTTTTATTTATAACTAAACCCTAGCAAGAGGAGATGCGAAACGATTCAAGCAATTAAGCAAACAACCACGGCTGACAGTGATAGTGCATTTGAAGGGGATTTGGGGAAAAGACTCAAACTTGAGAACAACAAAATCGGGAAAAGGGAAAGAAGAGTTCAATGGATGAAAGCTTACAATCAGAGGAACGGTGAACTGGTGAGGAAATGCAGTGGCCGGGTACAATCGGAACCAAAAAGCAACCGCGGATCTGAACGACACTCGGCTTCAGTTAGCTCAAATTTCAGAAAGAACGCTTGATGAAGAGCAAAAGGGAAATCGAGACCGGAAGGAGGAAATTTGTGAGGGGGGTTACAATTTACAAAATGCAATCTTTGACTCTCTGTCGTGTTCTCTTTATAAAATTGGTATCCAAAAAAGCAAAAGACAATCAAACTCGAACGGAAAGTAAAGGAAGGGAAATTGCAGATTTGCAGTTTATTTACGCTGTGAATTTTTGTCAAATTGGTGTTTTTCGGTTTATTTTTATTTGTGTGTAAATTCGATGCTTTATACTCTCTCTACAAATTAGAAATCAACTTTGACCCAAAAAAAAAAAAAAAAAAAATGGAAATCAAGGGTAAATTACACAAAACTACCCGTTAAATATGTCACTTTTCACTTAACCATCAATTAAATGTGGTATTACACAAAATCACCCATTAAAGGTCTTTGCTAACAACTTACCACCATCTGTCAACATTGGGTTAAGTCTTCATTAAATAAATTGGAAATTACATTATTGTCCCCAAATCCACCCTCTCAAATCCTACACCTTTTATACTACGTATATTTTTTTATTTATAATTTATTGTTAAATGTTATTTTATATCATTTTCTACACAAAATGTAGTAAAGTATGTTTCCAGTACTTCGAAACCAAATTAGTGAAAGTGAAAACCCCCCAAATTGATTTTTTTTTTAAAAAATTCTTAAATTTGCAACCCTATTTTTGTTAGAATCACACCAGATTCATAATGCGATTTTGATTTGAAATATAACAAAATTGAAGCAAAATTGTTTTTTTTTTTTCAAAATTGTGAAAGAGAACATTTACAAAAATATTTTGAAACAGTTTATAGCTTTTGAGTATTTGAACAAATTATTGTGCTGAAATTAGATTGTCATTCAAATTAGTGAAATAAGGGTCGAAAATGGGATGAAGAAGAAACAGGTGAATTAATTTTATTTATTTTTTGATTAGGAAAAAATTCGGGCGAGCGAGCTCTACCCGATAGCATCCTTATGGATGAGGTCTAAAAGACCAGAATCGTTGTGAATATCGACACCCCATGCAGAGTGGCAAATATGTGCAACCTTATCAGCCACTCTATTGCCTAAACGGGGAACATGAAAGAATGAAACTTCTTTCAAGGTCGATAAGAGGAGTTTAACATGTGACATGATTAGCTCAATTTCCCAAGGGCATTTAGATTTTTGGTTCAACTGATTTGTGATTATACTAGAGTCACCTTCAATGTGTATTTTGTCGATATGAAGTAGCAGAGCGTGTTGGATTCCCAGTTTTAAAGCAAGGGCTTCCGCTTTCGTGGGCTTTGCTTACCGAGTTTTTGATAACATATTTGTATTGAGCGTCCTTTCCAATCCCGGATTATGGCTCCAGCTGAGCTGTCATTGTTGGCAATTGTGGATCCATCGAAATTAAACTTGAGAGTTCCCCTCGGGGGTTTACGCCATGTGTCCGTACCATGCTTATTTTTCTTCTTTGGGTGATTAGAGTGTTGTGTGTGTAAGAAGTCCTCATCTAGATTACCCTCCAATTGAGATGTTTTACTCCAATTCTCCTTGTGAATTTTAATAATACGTAATGAAGTATCTCTACTTGGGATGAGGACCTGACTAAACACGTCTTGGTTCCTAATGTACCAAACTGACCACCAAGCGAAGGTAAGGTCCACCTTAGTAGCAGAATTAAGGGTGTTCCCAATGAATGAAATGATAGGTTTTATATCTCGAGAATGACTTATCATACTGGATATTGTAGAGCTTATACGAGGAGGAATACGAAGTAGGGAGTGCACATAGTGGCATTCTAACAAAATGTGAACATCATCTTCAACCGCACAATTACACATGCTACAGGTGGACGGAACAGAGGCCCCACGGTTTGCCAGCCTAGAAGCCGTTGGGAGACCATCCTGGCAAATCTTCCACAAAAAGTTTTTTACCTTAGGTGGAATATCCAAATTCCATATCCAAGCGTTATTGTCTAAGTTCAGAGAGGATTGAGATGTGATTAGTTTGTATGCACTTGAAGTGGTGAACCAACCCGCTCTATCAGGCCACCAATATAGCCGATCCTCAACAGCAGAGACGGGGAGAGGAATGTCCCATATTTCGTTGACAATGTCACCAGGTAACACATTGTTTAGTTTTTCCATCCACCATCTACCTCCCATAATGAAATCACTAACAATTTCCTCCATGTTTTCAATTTGGGGGCAATCTTCCCTAGACTGCAGACACGAGGTTGTAATCCAATTATCTGTCCAAAACTTGATAGATTTCCCATTTCCAACTGACCAAATAAGTCCCGATTTGAATTTATCAATGAGACTTGTCAGTTTGGCTCATTGCCAAGAAGAGCCACCACTCTTCTTATATTGAAGGATGTTAGCAGAGCGTAAATACTTGTGTTTAATCAAAGTGACCCGGACATTATCCGGTTCAGCTAATATTTTCGATAGTAGTTTCATTTGAAGGGCTTCATTCATCTCTTTAGACTTCCTAAGCCCTAATCCCCCACACTTATTTGGTCTGCAAACCCTATCCCAGCTAATGAGCGGCCGGTGTTGAAGATCTTTATTCCAAAAGAATGACCTATTAATTTGGTCAAGTTCTTTATGTATCGAAGCAGGTAACAAAAAGTTTTGCATTGTATACAACGGTTTAGCTGATAGGTTTGTATTAATTAGGGTTGCACGTCCCTGTTGTGATAATGAATTGGCACGCCATTTGCTTAGTTGTTCTTTAGATTTACAGACGATGTTTTCAAAAGTATGTTTGTTTACTCTCCCATTAATAATTGGCCAGCCGAGATATTTTTCCAACGAGTTTTCGTTTGTAATATTCAAACAACTATTAAGCTCAGAAATCCTTGAGTTTGAGATACCTTTTGTAGCTTGGTAACTTGATTTATGATAATTAACTTTTTGTCCAGAAACTTTACAGTATGTATCAATTATTGAGCGGACTTTCTGCCCAGCATCAATACTGCCTCTTGTGAAAATGATGATGTCATCAGCAAAAGACAAGAAAGGAACTCGAGGGCCGTTCCTTCCGAAAGAAAATCCAATTGGACTATTATCCAAATTTGTTTCTGCTGAGAGCTTCCGTGCTAGGATTTCTGCTCCTAGGATAAACAAAAAGGGGGATAGGGGATCCCCTTGGCGAAGACCTCGAGAGGGGAGGAACATGTTAGTAGGGCCATTATTTACCAACACTGAGAAGGAAACAGTTGTTACGCATTCCATCATCCAAGTGATGAAAGTGTGGTGGAACCCAAAATTTTCTAAAATCTTTTTTGTAAAATTCCAATCAACTCTATCGTACGCTTTCTCCATATCTAGTTTTATCGCCAACCATCCCTCACGACCCTTACGTGACCTGAAGGAGTGGAAGATTTCGTGAGCTATCAGAACATTATCTTGAATAGCCCTGTCCGACACAAACGCACCCTGTAAAGGGTGAATTAGTTTACCAATTATTATTGATTCTTTCAGTCAAATTTTTTGATATGATTTTATAAAGTGTTGAACATAAACTTATTGGACGATAGTGACTTGTAGTAGAAGGGTTGTCTCGCTTCAGTAGTAGTGAAATAAACGTGTGATTTATTTGTTTAAGAATTTTTCCAGAATGGAAAAAACCTTTAACAGCTCTAGTGATAGATACTCCAACAATATCCCAATATTTTTTTATAGAATTCGGCTGTAACTCCATCAGGACCCGGAGATTTATTGTTCCCCAAACTAAGCACATCAGCTTTTATTTCACTATTAGATGGATGTCGAATGAGAAATTCATTTTCCTCGGTAGTAATAGAGGGATGGATTAGGTTAAGCATTTCATTTAGAAGTCTATCGTCGATAGGCTCCTTTTTGAACCTTTTTTCAAAGTCATTTTTAATTTCATTTCTGACATTTTCCTCTCCAACGATTAGTGTACCTTCAGCGGTAGTTATGTTGCATATTTGTTTCCTATGTCTTCTCCCAGAGGCAACACGATGGAAATACGATGTGTTAGAATCTGAAAGCTTGAGATGCTTTGTTTTGGCTCTTTGATTCCAAAAAGTTTTCTGAAAAAGGAGTAGTTTTTCCTTTTCTTCTAAGAAGGAAATGTTCTTTGTTATTGGTTCTATGTGTGTTATTTACTGGTTTCACTGACTGAATTTTAAGCAATTCATTCTCCACCTCTTTCAATTGGCGAAATATGTTTCCAAAGGTGTGCTTATTCCATTCTTTTGCTTTTTTCTTCAGAATTTTATGTTTAAAAATAAGTTGGAACATAGAAGAGCCAGGACTGTGAGATCATGAGATTGATTGTAATGTCCTCCTTGAGGGTTTCCATTCATTGATATAACATATATATAGGTTACAAAGGTATTGGGCCTTAATGGGCTTTTAGCCCACTATACAATATGAGACCTATGTAATCTATCAAACCCCCGCAGTCGAAACGGGAGGGGTCCGTACAGTGAGACTGGAACGAAAATCAATGATCAACTGTCTAGGTAAACCCTTAGTGAATATATCAGCGTACTGATAAGAGGACGGGACATGTAGAATGCAGACATGTCCAATGGCAACCTTGTCCCTAACGAAGTGGAGATCAAGCTCAATGTGCTTCGTGCGTTGATGCTGGACTGGGTTGCTAGCCAGGTAGACGGCGGAGACGTTGTCAGTGTAGACCAGAGTGGCCTTCTGCATGGGGCAACATAGCTCAAGTAGGAGATTGCGGAGCCAAGAGCACTCGGAGACAACGTTGGCAACACCCCTGTATTCGGCTTCAGCGCTGGAGCGAGACACGACGGACTGACGCTTGGCTGACCACGACACAAGAGTGTCATTGAGGAAGACACAGTAACCAGACGTGGAGCGACGTGTGTCTGGACAACCACCCCAATCCGCATCAGTGTAAGCCACAAGATCAAGCTTAGATGAAGGAGTGATGGTGGTGCCGAGCTCGAGGGTGCCGATGATGTACCGAATGATCCGCTTCAAAGCCTGAAAGTGAGGTTCCCTAGGGGCATGCATGAACAAGCAGATTTGCTGAACGGCGTAACTAATATCAGGCCTGGTGAAAGTGAGATACTGAAGAGCACCAGCGAGGCTCCTGTACAGTGTTGGATCGTCAACCAAAGGACCAGAATGAGCACTGAGCTTGTTGGATGTATCGACTAGGGTCGCGACGGGATTACAGTTGACCATCTTGGCCCGAGCAACAATCTCAACAGCATACTTACTTTGTGAGAGAAACAGACCAGACGCATGCCGCTGAACAACAACTCCCAAGAAGTTAGACAGTTTACCCAGATCAGACATGGCGAATTCCGCACTCAACTGCGAGATGATAGACGTCCGAAGAGCATCAGAAGAGGCGGTGAGAATGATGTCGTCGACATAAAGCAGCAGGAATGCCAAGTCTGAGCCTCTGCGATAGATAAACAGAGACGTGTCCGAACGACTGCCAGTGAAACCCAAACATAGCAGATGAGAGGCAAAACGCTGGAACCACGCCCGCGGAGCCTGTTTCAGACCATATAGAGAACGCTTGAGAAGACAGACATGCTTTGGACGCTCAGCATCAGCAAACCCCGGCGGCTGAAACATGTAAACTGTCTCATTCAGATGACCATGCAGAAAGGCGTTCTTGACATCTAACTGATGGATGGCCCAGTTGCGCGACAAAGCCAGACTCAGGACTACTCGGATAGTGGCAGGCTTGACCACAGGGCTAAAGGTCTCATCACAATCAATACCTGCCTGCTGAGATCTACCGTTCACCACCAGACGGGCCTTGTAGCGCTCCAACGTCCCATCAGGGCGGAACTTGTGATGAAAGAGCCACATACAGCGAATGGCGTTCGCCTCAGGAGGGCGAGGAACAAGAACCCAAGTACCATTCTTCATAAGGGCCCTGTATTTGTCGAGCATAGCCGCCTGCCAATTCGGGTCGAGGAGGGCTGTTTTGTGGGAGGTGGGAACGGGGGAGAGGGAGGTCTGGGTGGAGGCAGAGGGTGAATGGGAGGCGGGAAGGACGGGGGCAAGAGGGGCTAAGCCAGGGGAAAAGGCGGCGGGCGGATCAAATGTGGCTAGGGTTGCGGCGGGCGCCGCATCACTTGCGGCGACCGCCGCCAGGGAGGGGATATGTGCGGCGGGCGCAGCTTTTGGGGTTGCGGCGGGTGCCGCATGCCCTGCGGCGGGCGCCGCACGTAGGTGAGGCGAGGTTTTTGGGCTAGGTGATGGGAGGTGGATCTTAGGTTGTGATACCATGTGAGATCATGAGATTGATTATAATGTCCTCCTTGAGGGTTTCCATTCATTGATATAACATATATATAGGTTACAAAGGTATTGGGCCTTAATGGGCTTTTAGCCCACTATACAATATGAGACCTATATAATCTATCAAGGACAAGTGGCTCGCCAGGATTGTTTGACGATGTTACGAAAATCATTCCGTTGAAGCCATGTGTTCTCAAACTTAAAAGGTGGAGCTTTGAAATTTGTACTACTCTCGAGTGTTATTGATATGAGACAGTGATCTGATGATGAAAAATCCCCATTATTGGTAATTAGGTTGGGGAATTTATGAAGGAGTTGGTGATGAACTAGAACTCGATCCAATTTTTCACGAATGTTGTTATCCTCTTCTCGGTTCTTTCTCCACGTGAATGGGTTCCCGAAAGTAGGGAGATCCATGAGTGAACAATCATTTTTGAATTTTAGAAGTCTAGTGAACCGAGAGGAACGGGAGTCAGCTCCTCCCAGCTTGTCCTCACTACATAGAATTTCATTTAGATCTCCTAGTACAATGCCCGGGAGAGACGAATCAATCACAATTGAAGACAATGTTTCCCAGAACGAGTCTTTCTCTTGAGGGACAGGAGGGGCATACACAAATAAAAGAAGAGTCATAAACCTATCATTGACATTTTCATAACGTAAACCTATTATTCGAGGTAAATAGAATTCTACAGAAGTGATTTCATTTGATAATTGGTGAGTTTTCCATAAGATACCAAGCCCACCCGATCACCCAGTAGCAGGTGACCAGATAGCCTCATCAAATCCTGCGTGTTTCCAAAGTTTATCTTCAGAAATGGATTCAGTTTTAGTCTCCGGTAGGGCCAACATTTGAATATGTTCATTTTTGCACAAAGTGTTAACTTCCGTCCAAAAGGTTGTTTTCCCTATACCTCTACAATTCCAATAAGTGATCTTCATTTATACCACTCATTGATATAAGGACGGGATTTAAGAGTCCTTATATCGAAAAGCCATTTTACGTTTAATCCGTTTTGGATATATAGTTTGATTGTGAAAGGTTTTTCCACTGACTTACTAATACCATTTTGTTTTTTGTCGAACCAAAAGAAACCTGCATTTTAACAAATATATATCACAATTTTTACATTAAAGTTTCCACGAGAAAGAAGAGGATAAGAATCGTTGGTAGAACGCCTTGAAGATACATATAACCCACATTCCAAATCAGTGTGTTCCGATTCCATAAATACGAGAACGAGGGAATGAATAAGCCAAGGAGCAACACTAACAGTTAGCCAATGCTCTAGTTTATCAATTAATATACACTTTAGTGAGACAAGAAGCGTGATGGAAGCACACACCAGCAGTAGTTTATGGCCCATAAAGGGGGTTATGGAAGAGTTTTCTGTGATTTTTAACAAGCAAAGATCAATTATAATACTCCAAGAGATACTCTTTGCAAAGGGAGAGCTTGTAATATTGCTTGTAAGTTTAATCCTAGCAAAAGGATTTGCTGATAACATTAATGGAACATCTAATCCAGGCCTGCAAGTACCATACATATAACCCCTGGTAAAAGCAAAGCTTTGATGAAACCAACTAGCTACAGAGATAATTTGATGCCGCTCAAACCCGCCGAACAGGAAGGGTAATCTGATCGAGAACTGATAAAAACAGGAGGCAGTATGTAGATGCATGTGAGAATAACGATGATGACTTTTAGGGTGACAGACGGGCTGCCAACACTTATCCGGGAGTAAACTCCCTTCTGAGAAAGACAAACGGGCTGCCAGCACTTATCCGGGAGTAAACTCCCTTCTGAGAACAGGAAGAAACCAGGGAAGGAACAAACCAGAAGAACAGGGGTATATACACGGGTTCCATAATATCAATATCATACAAACCTGATTTGAGAAAGACAGGCCACACATAAACAGCCCAAAATGCAGGATGAGCTTGAAGATCGCATGAACAACCAACATAGAGGCAGTAGATAAATGTAAGCTTGCTGACTGAAAAGCTCCAAACAACAGCGGAAGTGAGGTTGCAGACGATAGCACCAATAGATAAAGAGTTAGAAACAAATTTTACACACCAAATGTAGGGGAATCGGCTTACATACCCAACATTAAGTTGATGGAACACAAATCTCAGCCTCAATTGGGGACCAAACAACCTCCCAAGAAAGTGAACACAAAATAGATTGTGAACACAACAACCAAGAAGAGCCGTGAGATACACCCTGCCGAAGGTCCTTATGCGTTTCTTTCTATCTTTTCCTCTTGGTTTGTCCATCAATGCAACATAAGAAAGCTGAAGCCCCTAAGGCAGAGATCCATCGGAGCATGGTTTAGAGCCCTTTCGGGATTTGGTAATTGGGGGAACTGATGAATCAGCGCCCAAGGCAGAAACATCGAGGTTAGATTGAGACCTACAACCAGAGCTCCATAATTCAGTCACAGATTTAAGTTAAGAACTTCATCATCAGACCAAAAGACATTAAACAAAAACCCCAAACTGATAACTTAGATACATTTACATGGTATAGCAAGCAATGAAAACCGATTAGACTTGATGAAGAAATGAAAATTTCCAACAACAGACATTTCTTTATCAGAACTGTAGATAGGAGCAAACGAGGCCCCAAGGTCCATGTTGTGAGGAGGAAATCAAGTATGAAATATAATAAAATAGATCAAACCAGATTTAGGCCCACGCAAATAATTACAAGACTCCTTCCAATGTAGCAGCGGAAAGTCAGGATCGATCCACGAGGAAGCGTGTCAGCGTATCCTAGGCAGCTGTAAATCTCACAGAAAAGCAAGCAGAAAAGACAGAAACAAAGAAACAAAGAAAGAAAGACAAAAATAACAAACGAAAGCAAGAAATAAAACAAGACAGAAGTACTCGATCTCGACAACAGGTAACTCGAGATCGACAAAGGGCAACAGAAACAGAAACTAAAAACCGATGACAGAAGCAGAAACTCTACTCGATCTAGCCCAAATCCTACTCGAGATCGACAAAGGCCTACTCTAGATCGACTAAAAAGACAGAAAACTTAAATCGCAACTTCGAACATAGATTTTCAGATTTCGATAGAAATAAATTCAATATATGAAAAACTTCCAAAGCCAGGGTATCAACACCACAACGATAACCATGCAAAGTAACACATAAATGCATAAAAGATCATGCTTTCCATCAAAATAACTTTCGTTACTAACAAATAGGCATATAGAGGCTTTCGCATAAACCCTAATTGTTACTAACACTTTTCACATAATTAACCCAAGTTGCATTAAGATCACTTTCGCTTCAATAATACAAACAAGGATCACCTTCAACTCTCGCAAAAGAATCATGCTCATAGGGATAGAAGAAGAATCGCATAACAAGATTGTACCTTTACCGCATCACCTTACATGGCCACCGTCGGGCTCACCCCGGCCCCAGAAGTGGGTGGACTACTCGTTCTTCATCGCCAAGAAAGACATTAAATAACAAAAGAAACTATCTTGTATTGAATTAAATAAAGAAAGCTTACAACCAACAAGACAAATCCGCTTTCGCCTTTCCACCTTGCTTGTCACAAACACTCTCTCTCTACTCCTACTTACTTGAATGGAATTGAATTGGAATAAGATGCCTAATGCTCAGCCCCTAAGGCTTTATTTATAGCCTTCTATTCCTTGGTAATCAAGGATAGAAAATATCTATCTATATCTAAAAAGCTTAAAAGATAAATAAATGTATTTAAGAATTAAATCTAAATAGGTAAGTCTTCTCTTCATGTGTGGTAAATCTTCTTCATAGATAGAATTTGATATATGTCGGTCAGCTCGGACTCCTTCGGCTCCAAGGACTCCCAAACCGTGTAGGACAGCCAAACCGCGTAACGCGGCTTCGGACACGACGTTCCTCGATCTCGACCAAGGCTCCTCGAGATCGAGTAGACATGGTCATCGACTTGGGCTGGCTGGGCTTCTCGGGTAGCTCTGCTCGACATGGCTCGGATAGGTGTGGTGCTGGCTCCTCGATCTTGACCAACTTCCTCGAGATCGAGTTGGGTGTGCTTCGAGGATTGCTGGCCTAGTGTAGTCGAGTGGATGGTCCTCGTCACGGATTCGGATTGGCGCCATGGGGTCCTCGATCTCGACAAGGCTCCTCGAGATCGAGTAATGGTGGTGCTCTCCGTCTTGGGCTTGTCGACTTTGGCAAAGCTTCGTCGACTCTGGACATGGTGTCTAGGTGTTGTCGATCTCGACAAGCTGTACTCAAGATCGAGTTGTCTTCCGGGAGTCGGGTTGTCTCTGACTCAGTTTCTCGATTAGTGCTTAGTCGACATGGCCTGAGCTCGGACACCTTCGTCAAGATCGAGTTGGATTACTCTAGATCGAGTAACCTGGGCTCCTGGCTTGATTCGACTGGTTCCGCTACTTCTTGGCCTTGGATTTCTGTAGTTGATTTCCGAGCTTTTTCGACCTTTCTTAAAATTGCTGTAATTTGCCTCGAATTCTGCGAAATTAAACAGAAACTGGTGTAGATTCCATAATTTGGCAAATAAACATAAACTATATAGATTATGTACTATCTTAGCCCAAATGCATGAAATGTATGCAGAAAACGATATAAAAGTTACTGTAAAACATGGCAGATTCAGCTCACAACAAACTCCTCATACTTAAGCTTGCTTGTCCTCAAGCAATAATTTTATTTGTCATTCAGGGGAAGAAATTAAAACTCTCAGCATATCAGATTCATTCTCATATGTCCCTGCAATCAATTACCATCCTCGAAAAGGTACTAGTGTCACAAATCCATGCATGTGCAAATAAAAGCAACATCTACTCATAAAAGGAGGGTTATGCAAAAACAATTCATGTGACAAAGCATTAATAATCAAGAGGACTTAAATTTAAGCTCAATAAAGAAGTAGATTGGTAAAAGGCTAAAGGTGGGCAATTTTTGGCAATGTGGTGCTAATGATCCGGGGAAATGGAGTATTTCCAAACTGAATTTCATACCACATTCTTTCTCATAAGATTCATCACCTTTCATACTGCTTTTTCTCAATAATAATGATTTTACCTCTCTAACCTCAGCACTGCCTTCTCGCGAGTCGCAAACATGGGTGTCATGAATGGCCCCGGATACTTAGTGCTTTGGACTCCTCACAATGTGTCCCATCTCGCCAAACTATTATCTTAGCGAGCAGGGTCAATCTACCTTTATCTCCTGAGGTGATTGGATTTTTTTCTCACTCATTAAATTTTCCATATTTTTCAAACATTTTCCTGCCAAACTCCAATAATGATAAAAACAACACAACAACCATACAATAATCTCCATAATGTAACATCATTCTCAACATAATCCCCGGATAGGAAATAAGGTAAATAATGGGCAATATTTTGGAACATGTGGAGCAATATATGAAATAAGGCATATTATGGCTTTTTGTGAAGCATAAACATAGGTAAGGCTAGGATATAAACATATGAGCATTATATGGAAATCTAAAGTCCTCCATCCTCTTATCATGCAACATGTCAAAAGCAATTTCAAATTTTACCTCCTTTCATGGTTTTCAAGAAATAATGCTCTTCATTGTGACTTCCCTTCCTTTACTAGGCAATTTCATGCTATATCTCTAATGAATCCAATTTTGCATCGTTGAGTTCAATATAAGCTTCCATGACATTTATTCAAAAATTTTCACCGGGGGTCATTTTTTTCAAATTTTGGAAAACATGTCTATAAGCACATAAATCAATAATGCATTCCAAAATAGCCATGTAGCAATTCAAAGAAATAAATTCTAAATATGCACAAATAATGTAAAATATGGCAAATATCCATGAAGTAAGCCCTTCCCCCACCCCATACTTAAACATTACAGTGTCCTCACTGTATAAAAACAAGGGTAAAGAAAGAAACTCACTAGACAGGTGTGCAAGGCCTCTCAATTTTGAATAAAAGGAACCGCCTGGGCCGAGTCTGAATATAGCTTGCTTCTATCCATGGACCTGAAAAGTATAGAAGACATATACCCACAGTAGAAAAACTAAAGGTGTTCAAAACCAAAAAATAAACAAAACAATGTCCCAAAAATTAAATGTCTATTTACAAGCTCTAGATTTTATAGTCGCTAGGCCGACTTCTCCATTTAGCTCAAGGTGGCATTTGCAGGGCCCATGTAGCTTGGGCTTCGAATAGGACTCTATTCTTGTCCATCAGCTGCAATCCTCCAGAATGGATCTTGTTCACCACGAAAGGCCCCATCCTCTTCTTGTTGAATTTGTTAGGGAACCAATGATCCTTTGATTTAGAGACATAGAGCTTGTCTCCAACTTCATACTCTTTGGGCTCATCATTGGAAATCCTACATAAGCGCACATACCAAGGCAAACCTCTCCCATGTATAGATAGATCTTTAATGGAAATAGGAGAAGAAAGATCCATACCTTGGCTTACCTTCACAGAGACGGAATCGGGGGCCACGGTGTTTGGTCGATCTCGAGTAGGGGTACTCGATCTCGACGAGTTTTCAGATTCTGGTGGTGAGCTGCTCGAGGATGCAAGAGCTGAGGAAGCTTGTTCGATCTCGACAAGCTTGGTCGACCTCGAGGACGGTCTAGGTTCTGGTGGCTTGCTGGATGCTGGAGTCGAGGAGGGTGAAGCTTGGTCGATCTCGACTAAGTTGGCTGATCTCGAGTAGACTTGCCTTTCTGGTGGAGTCAGCGTCGAGAAAGGTGAAGTCGAGGCAGCGAAGTCTTGGTCGATCTCGAGTAAGGTACTCGATCTCGAGGAGTTCTCGGCCTCTGTTTTGCTACTCGACGACGCTTGTGCTGGTGGAGGCTCCTGGTTTTGGTCGGGATCGACTAGGGTCCTCGATGTCGAGGAATCTTGGTCGACTTTGACCCCATACTTGGTTCCTATCAAGGCATCCGAAAAATAGTTAGTCCATAACGACGTACCTTGGTCTGTGTCGATTGGATTCTCTGTGTCCTCCTTTAGGATTGCCATGATCTCCTCCACCTGGGCCTCCATATCCCTCTTTTCCAGCTCCTCAGAGGTCATATTTCTTACCTTGGGTTCCCCGCAAGTGATGTAGCCAGCTGAGATAGATTTGACCTCTTCCATTGGACCTGTATGCCTTTCAGTTTTATTAGAAGAATACTCAATTACCTCATCGCTGATGTTGAAAGTGAGCACTCCTTTCCTCACGCTTATGTTGGCAACAACCGTTGCCAAGAAGGGTCTTCCTAGAATAATTGGACAAGCAGGGTCTTCTTGCATATCAACAACTAAGAAATCAGTAGGGAAAAAGAATTTACCTACTTGTACTGGCACATTGTCCACCATGCCTGTTGGAATGACCACCGTGTTGTTGTCCATGTAAAGTCTAGCATCCACAGGCTCCAGGGTACCTATCTTAATCTTGGACCAAATCGTTAAAGGCATTATACTCACACTAGCTCCAAGATCACATAGGGCATTAATTTTGTATGGACCAAATCCAATAGTTATAGCAAACTTACCTGGATCCGGCCTCTTCTCCAATATGTCCAAATGGCTGCACTCCTCTGTGATTTCAGCCATTGACCGCTTTTTGCTCAGAATCTCCTTTAGGAACTTGACATAGGATGACATTTCATTGAGAGCTTCTGTGAAGGGGATGGTGACATTGAGTTTCTGAAGCATCTTGATGAAGCGGTGAAATTTCTTTTCTGCTGGGTCCTTTGGAGATTTTGTGGGGAAAGGCAGCTTCTTTTTCTGATTCGGAGCCAGATCAGACGTCGGAGGTGTAGCAGCTTTCTCGATCTCGACTGAATCGTCCTCGATCTCGATCAAATTTTCCTCGATCTCGACTACTGTAGTCGACTTCGAGTTGCTGTGTAGTGCAGACGAGGGTTTCTTCCCTTTTTCTTCGAGATCGAGCAGGCCTTCCTCGAGATCGACTAGGGGGTTGTCGACGTCGACTTGCTGCTGGTCAACTTGCTGTTCTTCTTCGTTCTGCTGCTTTCCGACCTTTGGCTCTTGCAGTTGATGGCCGCTTCTGAGTTTTACAGCAGCGATGTGTCCAGTCTTTCCCTTGAGATTTGGTTCTGAAGATCCAGGGAGCGAACCTGACTGTCCGGGGATTCCTGCTGCTAGCTGGCCTATCTGTCTGTCAACTGATTTCCGCCATATATCAATTTCCCCAAGCCTAGAGTTGACACCTTGCATATGAGTGTAGACGGAGTTGAATGACAGCTTAGTTTCTGAATGATTCCTCCGTATTTCCTCCAGGATTGTCTATAGATCATCCCTTTTCTGGTTCCTTTCCGGATGTCCTGGAGCTATGTAGGGCGGGGGTTCCTAGGGGCACCTTGGTTCCATTGTGGTTGCTGAAACCTTTGGTCCCCCATATAGCGATTGGGACCCCCTGCGTAAGCTGCCTCTTCGTGGTGCTCTGCCAGTCTGACTTGCTCTGTGTGTGGGCACTCAGTAGTGGTGTGCCGATGCGATCCGCATTCAATGCAAGGCTGGTTGACATAAAGATACTTTATTTGCTTAAGGAGCTTCTTGTTCTGATCTCTGTAGTACTACTCCCTTACATCAGGATCAATCTCTTTAGGGGGCTCATAGAGGGGCATGGATGGTGCTGGCCTGGCGTAGGGGTGCTCTTCATAGTTGGCAGTAGACCCATACTTGTTGTCGTAGTTAGTGAGCTTGTCGAGCACTCCCCATGCGTCAATTGGTGGCATCGTCAGATACTCATAGCGAGTATACTGGTTGATTCTGTCCTTAGTGACTTGGTCAAGAGAGTTGAAGAAGATCTCCTGAATTACGTAGGGTGGTTGTCCATGAGTAGGGCAAGATCGCAGCAGTTGCTTGTATCTTTCCCATGCTTTTGCTAGCGGCTCCCCAGGCTTCTGTTTGAAAGTTGTGATCTTCTGGCGGAGGAGTGCTGTCTTTGCAGGAGGGAAGAATTTGTTCAGAAACTCTTGCTCTACTTGGGCCCATGTTGTGAGGGATCTTGGTTTCAGCCCTTCAAGCCACTTCAGTGCAGGCCCAACGAGAGACCAACGAAAAGCCTTCATCTTGACATATTCCAAAGTTGTACCTTCAGCAAGAGTACGACACATGTCAGAAAAATTTGTAATATGTTCAAGAGGACACTCATTAAACCTACCAAAAAAGCATTATTTTTAAGTTCTATAAGGAATTGAGTGCGAATTTCAAAAGAGTTTTCAGGGATTAGAATCGCCGATTCAGGCACGACGAGAGTTGGGTGCATATAATCCTCTGCCGTGGTTGGGTACTAGGCAAGCTCAGCCTCCGCTTATTCCCTTTCTGCTTTCTCAGTGGCGATAGCAACATCTTTAGCAGATAGTTCCCTTGTAAGCCTCACAATTAGCTGTTCTTGTGTCTCAGCGGCCGCCATGGCTCTTTGTAGTTTAGCTCTGATGTGTAGAAGGCGCTCTGGTTCGTCTAAGCCGTCAAACTCAGGTGGTTGACCAGAACGGCACATACACCTGTAAAGTAACTCAAAGAAAAAGTGAGATCTGACTACCTAAGGCGCGAATGATAGCTTCCCTGACAACGTCGCCAATTTGTTGTGAGGAAGAAATCAAGTATGAAATATAATAAAATAGATCAAACCAGATTTAGGCCCACGCAAATAATTACAAGACTCCCTCCAATGTAGCAGCGGGAAGTCAGGATCGATCCACGAGGAAGCGTGTCAGCGTATCCTAGGCAGCTGTAAATCTCACAGAAAAGCAAGCAGAAAAGACAGAAACAAAGAAACAAAGAAAGAAAGACAAAAATAACAAACGAAAGCAAGAAATAAAACAAGACAGAAGTACTCGATCTCGACAACAGGTAACTCGAGATCGACAAAGGGCAACAGAAACAGAAACTAAAAATCGATGACAGAAGCAGAAACTCTACTCGATCTAGCCCAAATCCTACTCGAGATCGACAAAGGCCTACTCTAGATCGACTAAAAAGACAGAAAAGTTAAATCGCAACTTCGAACACAGATTTTCAGATTTCGACAGAAATAAATTCAATATATGAAAAACTTCCAAAGCCAGGGTATCAACACCACAACGATAACCATGCAAAGTAACACATAAAGGCATAAAAGATCATGCTTTCCATCAAAATAACTTTCGTTACTAACAAATAGGCATATAGAGGCTTTCGCATAAACCCTAATTGTTACTAACCCTTTTCACATAATTAACCCAAGTTGCATTAAGATCACTTTCGCTTCAATAATACAAACAAGGATCACCTTCAACTCTCGCAAAAGAATCATGCTCATAGGGATAGAAGAAGAATCGCATAACAAGATTGTACCTTTACCGCATCACCTTACATGGCCACCGTCGGGCTCACCCCGACCCCAGAAGTGGGTGGACTACTCGTTCTTCATCACCAAGAAAGACATTAAATAACAAAAGAAACTATCTTGCATTTAATTAAATAAAGAAAGCTTACAACCAACAAGACAAATCCGCTTTCGCCTTTCCACCTTTCTTGTCACAAACTCTCTCTCTCTACTCCTACTTACTTGAATGGAATTGAATTGGAATAAGATGCCTAATGTTCAGCCCCTAAGGCTTTATTTATAGCCTTCTATTCCTTGCTAATCAAGGATAGAAAATATCTATCTATATCTAAAAAGCTTAAAAGATAAATAAATGTATTTAAGAATTAAATCTATAAAGGGGAAATTAAATCTAAATAGGTAAGTCTTCTCTCCATGTGTGGTAAATCTTCTCCATAGATAGAATTTGATAGATGTCGGCCAACTCGGACTCCTTCGGCTCCAAGGACTCCCAAACCGTGTAGGACAGCCAAACCGCGTAACGCGGCTTCGGACGCGGCATTCCTCGATCTCGACCAAGGCTCCTCGAGATCGAGTAGACATGGTCATCGACTTGGGCTGGCTGGGCTTCTCGGGTAGCTCTGCTCGACATGGTTCGGACAGGTGTGGTGCTGGCTCCTCGATCTCGACCAACTTCCTCGAGATCGAGTTGGGTGTGCTTCGAGGATGGCTGGCCTGGTGTAGTCGAGTAGATGGTGCTCGTCACGAACTCGGATTGGCACCATGGGGTCCTCGATCTCGACAAGGCTCCTCGAGATCGAGTAATGGTGGTGCTCTCCGTGTTCGGCTTCTCGACTTTGGCAAAGCTTCGTCGACTCTAGACATGGTGTCTAGGTGTTGTCGATCTCGATAAGGTGTACTCGAGATCGAGTTGTCTTCCGGGAGTCGGGTTGTCTCTGACTCAGTTTCTCGATTAGTGCTTAGTCGACATGGCCTGAGCTCGGACACCTTCGTCAAGATCGAGTTGGATTACTCTAGATCGAGTAACCTGGGCTCCTGGCTTGATTCGACTGGTTCCGCTGCTTCTTGGCCTTGGATTTCTGTAGTTGATTTCCGAGCTTTTTTGACCTTTCTCAGAATTGCTGTAATTTGCCTCGAATTCTGCAAAATTAAATAGAAACTGGTGTAGATTCCATAATTTGGCAAATAAACATAAACTATATAGATTCTGTACTATCTTAGCCCAAATGCATGAAATGTATGCAGAAAACGATATAAAAGTTACTGTAAAACATGACAGATTCAGCTCACAACAGTCCACAGTTTGCTCAAGGCCTGAAAATCGGGGGGTAAGGGGTGAAGAGGAGACCTCTAGCACCGGGCTTTCTGAACACCAATATATGGTGAATAACAGGGTTATAAGCATCAAGCTAGACAAAACAAACAACAACTCATTGAAAATCATGAGTACTAACAAGCCGTTGAACGACACAGTGTTTATGAAAAAGGATTGATTAATTAAGCAACATGTTGTGAAACTTGGGAAACCTGAAGCTACCGTGTATCCAGGGTGGAATACACCTACCTTGTACAACCTTATGGGAAGAGACCCCAACAGGAATTTTTTGATCCATTTCGATCAGCAGGCCCGAAAATCGGGGGTTAGGTTGTGGAAGGATAGAACTATCCTCCACAAAGTTTTTGTTTTCCGGTGTTAACATAACTGGCTTTTTACAAGACAACCTCAGGTGAATTAATGCTCATATTTGTAGTACGGAATCAATTGTACTTTTTTCCTTTTTTTTTTTTTCCAAATTCTAATTTCTTAATTGTATTTTGAATCTATTTTAAATTTAATGGTGATGGATGAATCTTAGGAAATATTAGAATTATTTCCAGAAAAATGAACAACCTTTAGTTGTTATGATTTTTTTCACTTTTTCATGGTAATGGGGAAAATTTGATTCACAAATGAGGGTACTTTTGTCATTTCACTCAAAAATCTTTTGTCTGGGTGGCATAATGTTAATAGACACCTTTTAATGAGTGGTTTTGTGTAATATCACATTTAATGGGTGGTTAAGTGAAAAGTGACATATTTAACGGGTGGTTTTGTGTAATTTACCCGAAAACCAACTAATAGGAAATGAAGGAAATAACGTCGAAAAGACCATTGGAAATTTCCTTTGAGAATCATCTTCACTGCCCACATGGACTCCTGATGTAACGTGGACCAAAAAATACATGATCGACACCATTCGATGAAACAAGTCTAACAATCAAATGTGCTAAGAGATTTCCACTACGGCGTACATGTCCAAAAGTAAAAGAGAAGAAATTTGATGCAACGTTCTGAACATCATAAGCCAATAGGTAAATTATTTCTGAGGGCATGAACCACCTGCAGCGCATCAGTCTCCAAGTGTACTAGAGTTGCCCTGATGTCCACTAATGTAACCATGTTTTTGTGCATATTTTCGGTTCTTATTCTAAGTATTTTACATATTTTGGTTTGGGAATATATCGAATTTGTTTAGTATAAGCTTATTTGCAAGAAATCGAGGTCTACACAAGTTTTGGTTTAATTTTACAGGATTTGGAGTCATTCCGGGACGAAACCAAAAGGAAGAGATGACTGCAAGAGTTGACTCGACGTCGAGTGAACTTACTCGACGTCGACTGAAGACAAGATCAAATTGGGCTAAGGACAGAGATACAAGCTAATGTAAAGCCAGTCGAGAAGACTAGAAATGGACTGTTCTACTCGACGTCGGGTGCCTCACTCGACGTCATCTGCATATGAAAGCCACACTCGAGGCCGACTAGAAGGAGCACTCGAGATCCACAGGCTAGCCCGAGATTGAGTATAATCTACTCGACGTCGACTGGTCTGGTCGACGTCGACTGAAATTTCCGTTGGGCCGAGAACGACTTGGGCTGATCCAATTACGAGTGAAGGAGACTTGGACACGAAGGAAAGACATTCTATCATCTATTAAGATCTATCCTATGGGGAGAAGAGCTATTTTACATGAGGAGATATTTTGTTTCACCATATTAAATTTATATTTTTATTTATCTAGTTTTATATCTTTTAGCTTTAGATAGAAATTTCTTTCCTTAATTAGCAAGGATTAAGCCCTATAAATAAAGCCCTAGGGCTAGTAGTTAGTCATTCAGTTCTAGAGCAAACACTTCTTATACAATTTTAGGTTTTCAAAGGTTTTAGGGTTTTGGCGCTTTTGTGAAGTTGAAGTGCCGAAATTGTAAAGACTTTGATTTAGTTTTATGCAAGTTATTTCCTTTTCAAGAATCATGTCTTTCATTGCAATGAGCGAGTAGTTGCCCTACTTCTAGGGTTGGGGTGACCCTGACGATAGCCATGTTGGCGGATTGGTAAGTCACAAAAGAAGGTATTTTATCTCGCTCTATCTTGTGCTTAATCCTTGAATGACAATTTAAGGAACTCATGTTGCAAAACTTATATGCCTTGGAAGTCTTTGTTAATTGAATGACAATTCGGAAGTTTATAAACTCTTTTTATGAAGAAGATAGACGCAATTAGGTTTATTAATTGGAAAATTTTATGCCTACTTGCTGGATTTTGGTGAAAGCCTTGTCCTTTATCGATAAAGTTTCCGTTTTTGCAATTTATGACTCTACTTGCATGGTTATCGTCGTCGTGGGCCCCGGTCTTGGAAGTCTTTGTTTAATTTGTTTACATTCGAAATATTATCGTTCGTTGGGTCCTCGAAAAACTCAGCAATCCTTGGTTTATTTCTGATCATCTTTCTTTACCATCCTTACGCTCTTCGAGCATCTTTGCCGACTTTATTTACATTCTGCAGGTCACTCGACATCGACTAATCCAGTCGACATCGAGTGCATTGGATCGACTAGTAGTCTTCTGAGTCAGTCGATTTCGGCTACTGACAACTCGAGATCGAGTGCTCCACTCGATATCGACTGTCGTTTTTGTTTTGTAGGTACTCGAGATAGCTTTTCTACTCGAGGTCGAGGTCTTCTAGTCGACGTCGATTAAGCCTGCAACCTGCTGATGATAGCTCAACTCGAGATTGACTGCACAGATCGAGATCGACTGAAATCCAGTCGAAGTCGAGTGCTTCTGAGTCGATACAGAACATGTGATTCGCTCACCTTTGGGATTCCGCTGATAAGCTTCCTCATGGATCGAACCTGACTTTCTTCTACTACAACGGGAGGGAGTCTTGAACATTATTTGCATATAATGGAATTGGTTTGCTTTATTTTATTTGCCACCTCGATATTCCCTCCTTAACATGCCCCTGTTGGTGCTACCGTCTCCACAGCCAACAAAGCTACCTTCATTTCAGCGACGTTCCCATCCCACCCGACCTTCACCCGACGGACAGCAGCCCCCAACGCACGCCCCTAGCTCGTCGTCCCGTGCAATAGCTCCTAGCCACACAAACCCTCCTTCTATCAGCGTTGCATCCATGTTTACTTTAATGAAACTAACCCCCGGCCTAGCCAAGGTGGTCCGTCCAACCACACATCGACTTACGACACCAACGCTTTCATCTCGATGCGCCCAAATCCTTTTGTAATCAGCCACCAACTTTCTAAACCCATCCCTCATAATCGGTACGTTAGAAGGACGATCATTGAAAAGAAGCAAATTTCTTACTGTCCACACGATCCCTGCATTTGTGAAGAACTCTAGAAGCCCTGCCGATCCCTCAGTATCATAAATATCTTTGATTGCTTCCGCAAGTGAAACAACCTTCGTTCCTCGCAATCGGGCTCCAATATGTTAGAATGAATAATCCCTGTTAGGGTTTCCTTTGTTATTATTAGAATATATATATATATATATATATATATATATATATATATATATATATATATATATATATATATATATATATATATATATAGGTGTACATTATAACCCAATTACAATTAGGCCTTTGAGCTCATATAATACATCTACCATACCCCCTCAATCGAAACAGAAGGGCATCGGATAGTGAGATTTGATCTAAAATCTAGAAACAAGTGGCGAGGCAAAACGTTGGTGAAGATATCAACATACTGAAATGGGGACGGGACATGTAAGACACGCACATGACCCATGGCAACCTTCTCACGAACAAAGTGGATGTCAATCTCAACATGTTTGGTTCTCTAATGGTGAACCGGATTGTGAGCAAGGTAAGTAGCGCTGATTTTGTATGTATACATAACAGATGCTTGGCTAAGAGGACAATGGAGCTCAAGTAATAAGTTGCGAAGCCATGAACACTCAACAACAACATTGGTAACACCACGATATTCCGCTTCAGCACTAGAGCGGGAGACAACATGTTGTCTCTTTGATGACCAAGAGACAACTGAATCGTTGAGGAATACACAATATCCTGTCGTAGACCTTCTGGTGTCTAGAAATCCAGCACAATCAGCATCCGTGTATGCAACTATAGAAACAGGTGAAGCTGATGGCGTAATAGCAATGCTAAGAGTAGTAGTACCCTGAATGTAATTGATAATGCGCTTAAGAGCAGCAAAGTGAGACTCTCTGGGGTCATGCATAAATAAGCAGACTTGCTACACAACAAAGTTAATATTAGGGTGAGTAAATGTCAAGTACTGTAAAGCACCAGCCAGGCTTCGGTACAAAGTTGGATCAGACACATGCTAACGTGCCGCTTAAGCCAATTTGGCGGATGTCTCAACGGGAGTTGCAGCAGGTTTGCAATTAACCATATTTGTCTTGGCAATAATCTCCTTCGCATATTTCTCATGGGAGACTCCCAAGAAGAAATTGAGAGGTCCAAGATCAGTCATAGCAAACTCCTTGCGAAGTTGGTTAATAATCTCAGCTCGAAGAGTCTATGTAGATGCAATAAGCATGATATCATTGACATATAATAGGAGATATGGAAGTCGATTACCTTGGTGTAACACAAATAGAGAGGAGTCCCTCTTGCTACTAACAAAACCAAGCTATAATAGATAAGTAGCAAAGCGAATGTACCAAGCGCGAGGTGCTTGTTTAAGGCCATATAAAGACTTTTTCAAGAGGTAGAGATGGCCCGACTTGGTCCTGTCAACAAACTCAGGCGGCTGAAGCATGTATATGGTCTCATTCATATGACCATGTAGGAACACGTTCTTCACGTTCAACTAATGAGCGGGCCAGTTCCGGGAGATAGCAAGATGCAAGACAATACGAATTGCAGCCGGTCTGACCAACGGACTAAAAGTATCATCATAGTCCACCCTAACCTGCTAGGAGTTGCCATTAGCAATTAATCGCGCCTTATTGCACTCAAGAGTGTCGTCAGAACGGAACTTGTGCTAGAAGAGCCACATACATTGCATAATATTGGCCCCCACAGGCCTAGGAGCCAAGCTCCAGGTACTATTGCTAACAAGAGCCCTATATTCATCAAGCATGGCGGCATTCTAATTTGGGTCTAAGGAGACCATTTTGTGGGAGGCAGGGATGAGGTATAGAAAGAGTAGCTCACCGACTTATATACTAGGGCTCGTTATGTTCAGCTTTCGATATGTAACACTTTTGGTCTCATTCATATCTCTCAACATGCCCCCGCAAGTGCAACTAGAAATGAATCATCTAGTTGACACTTAGACAAATGGTAACCCATATCAGGATCGACACGAGCCATTAGGCTAACCGCTCTGATACCATATCAAAGTTTGACTCGGATCGATGACTAAGGGTTGTGTGCACAAGCGCACATGCGCTAGTAGCCTAGCACACATGCCGAGTGAGGTTCCATTCTAAAACCAATTGGAAATAGAAGGAGTAGTTCACCGACTTATATACTAGGGCTTGTTATGTTCAACTTTCGATGTGGGATACTTTTGGTCTCATTAATATCTCTCAACACGCCCCCGCAAGTGCAACTAGGAATGACTCATCTAGTTGACACTTGGAAAACTGGTAACCCAGACAAGGATCGACACGAGCCGTTAGGCTAACCACTCTGATACCATTTTAAAATGAACAATCCCCATTAGGGTTGCCTTCGCTATTATTAGACTATATATAGGTGTACATCATAACCTAATTACAATTGGGCCTTTGGGCTCATATAATACATTTAACACAATCGATGACCTTTCCCAAGCTCGTGCTGTTGTTGGAAACTCAAGAAGAGTATGTATGACACTTTCTTCCGCACCACAGCCTCCACAAGCGCCCAAGTCTGTGATATGACGTCCCTGAATGCAGGAGCGAATTGCCAAAGCCCCTTAAAGTGTTCTCCATGAGAAAAGAAGCACCTTAGGAGGGGCTCTTAGCCTCCAAACCGACCCCCAAATGTCATCAGCCACTCCGTTCAGCCCCTGGAACAAGCCTGAAATGTGTTCCACACAACCCAATCAATACGCCGATTTGACTGTAAACGTTACACCATTATTAGGACACCAGATACGGGAGTCTTGCGCTTGTCGTGGGCTGATGGGAATGGCCAAAATACAGTCAACATTCTTCTGTCTAAAATTTGCTTGCAACACTTCGTAATGCCAAGACCCATTATCGAAATCCATTAGGGCTCCCATAGTGAGCCTTAAATCAGAATGTTCCTGCAACACAGGGGCGACTGAACGACCCTCTCGAATCAGCCAGCTTGATCCCCAAACATCAATGCTCTCACCCGAACCAACCCTCCACCCCAAGCCCTCTAAGAGTAACGCTTTTACACTCCAAATACTCCGCCATGAGAAGCTTGGTCCCAAGACCTGAATTTAAAAAATTACCCCTCCCCCTACCCCCCCCCCCCCCCCCCCCCGGCGAAAATATCGTGCATGAAGCACCTGCACAAATAAAGTGGATGGGTTCTGCACCAGACGCTATCCCTACTCTGCTTTGTTAGGGTTCTACACCAGACATCGTTGAGAATTTAACTTCCTAGGTTTTTCTATGACCAAAAATTCTAACCAAACGTATATATTTTATTTACTTCCTAAGTTTTTCTACTTCATGGGTTTTTCAGTTGTCAAGCAAACGATCCCTAAAAAAGAGACCTCTGTTATGAAACAACTGACTAAACAACACCTCAAAATTTGAGAAATTTCTAAAATCAACCTTCATGACGAGAAATTTGCAACCAAATAGAAAACAAAACCATGTAAACAAAATATAAAGTGGAACTTTGGTGCTTCAAACTTGCTAAGTGGTAAAGCATCTACAAGTTATGGTATTAATAGACCAATTTGGTGGGATCACAATGATCGGTGGGCTCTGATGCAAATCGTGCACTGTTATGGAGTTTGAAGCTACAATTGTTCATGATTGCTATTGTGGAGGGAAATGAAGTAACGAAATAAATATAAAATATAAAGAACGAAACAAACTCCCTGTCCAAGCAAATAAAATACAAGAAACCCTCCCGTTGTAGTGGTAGGGTATTTAGGATCGTATCCACGAGGAAGCGTGTCAGCACTCACCTTTCAAGTTCCAAGAAGCTCTCGAAATCGACAAGAAAGTACTCAATGTCGAGTAAAAGTACTCGATATCGACCACTAATGTCGACCTTACCTGCAAATCTGCACAACAAAGGACGAAAGTACTGGACGTAGAGTATATGTACTCAATGTCGGCCACTCAGTTACTCGATTTCGACCAACCGAAGTCGATGTCGTGTGTTAGTGCAGAATAAAACTGTAACCTTAAAATAAAATAAAAGACAAAATCAAACACGAAATTGGGGATTTTAATTCAATAAACTAAACGCTCCTAGAATCGGGGTTTCAACGTCACAACGATAACCATGTAAGAATCATGCTAAATGTATAAAAGATCGTGCCTTTTCATCAAATAACTTTTGTCATTAAATAGGAAGATAGAGGCTTTCGCATAAACCCTAATTGTTACTAACCCTTTTCACATAATTAATCCAAGTTTGCATTAAGATCACTTTCACTTCAATAACACAAATAAAGATCACCTTCGACTGTCGCAGAAGAATCATGTAAATCAGGGATAAAAGATGAAATCGCAATAAAGATTGTACCTTTGATGCATTACCTTATATGGCTATCATTGGGCTCACCCCGACCCTAGAAGTTGGGCGACTACTCGCTCTTCATTATAACAACAAACATCAATAATATAAAAGAACTAACTTGCATTAAATCGAAACAAAGATTACAATCGAACAAAGCCAATTCAACTCTCGCCTCTTCAACTCCACTCGGCCAAGCTCCAAATAAAACCTCTAAATTGCATAACTAGTGTTTGCTCAATTTCTTGAAAATCGAATGATCCTAAAACTCAGCCCCTAGGGTCTTATTTATAGTGTTCAATCCCCGCTAATCAAGGAAAGAACAATTATATCTGTATCTATATCTAACTATCTCTTTCCTAAGATATAACTTTAGTAAATAAAACAAATTAAATTCCCTAAAGTGAATAGGGGAATTACTAAAGTGGATAGATGTCTTCAACTCTTGATAGAATATCTCGTGACTTCACTTGTAAGTAATCTGTCTCTCGGATCTCCACTCGATTTCGACTCGGACTGGCGCTAGGAAGTACTCGATATCGAGTAAAAGTACTCGACATCGAGTAGAATTTGTCTTTTCATTGGATTTGTCTTCGATCTCGGCTAGGATTGCACTCGACATCGAGTAGAGTACTTGACATCAAGTAGAGTACTCGACATCGAGTAGACTCTGCGCTCTCGAGTGATCTTGTGCTCGACTTGTGCTCCAGGAGGTGATTTTGACTAGATGTACTCGACATCGACTAGAGTGTTCGACGTCGACTACTGAGCATTTCATATAATTCTTACCTAATTATATGAAATGCATACAAAAATCGATATAAAAGTTAATGAAAAACATGACAAAATAGGCGCACATCAGTTGCATTTGAAAGGCTATTGAGCTCACGATCTAAAAGATTTTCACCGAGGGATGTTCATCAACGATATTCATGTCATCTGGAGACCACCCCGGGAGATCATCATCTCCAACTGCCTTTGCCTTCGCTAAACCTTTCAAGAGGTGCATATTGCTCATATGTTCCGCGAGATCAACATGGTTGCTAACAAGATCATGTATTTGACTCACTCGACCCCATGTGTAGGCCTTCTCTCGGATCTTAGCCTCCAAAACCTTATCTATTGGGATGCCCTTAGCAAATAGACTAATAGAATCAGACTCTCTTCTCAAATTCTTTCCTTATAAAAAATTATGGGTTTATCTTTTCAATTTTTTTGGATAAGGAAACACTTCGAGGGCTAAACATACCTAGCACCTCGAGAGGCCAACGGAGTCGGCAGATGGCGAAACATCAAAACGAACAACGTAAGAGAAAACGGTGCAATACAAACGATGGTAAGCACATAATGCCAATCGAACAAGTGAACCTAATCCTAGCACATTGGGGGGGACAACGTATACTATGAACCAAAGCCAACTGCCCCCAAGCACGTGGTACCGCTAGCCAGTGGTGCATCAGGAGTCCCTGTTGGTAGTGAAAGTGATCCTTCAAGGAAATATCCGGATCACGGAGTCACCTCGATACACACTGCCTCGACCCTAGCCAAATTCGACTCTAGACGCCAAAGCCCCCACTAAGAAGAAGAAATGCTGAGACGAACCACAATTACAGTCGAGAACGTACCATGCTAGTAAGATGCACCAGAAGCCCTTTCAGAAGGATTTTTATCAAGCCCTATCAGGCGAGTTTACTCAAAGAGTGTGTATATGTGTGTGTGTGTCGGTTCTTTTCTTAATTATCTTGATTCTTAACTCTTATTAGGCTTCCATAGCTCCAGAGGGTAGCTTTGCTCCTCTCCTTATGCTTGATTCCGAGATTCTACATAAATAGGCATAAAATGCGTAGATTCCAAGCTTTGCAACTTAAGACACAATGAATGCACTTTATGCTAAAAATATGTCTAAATGCAACTTAAACTATCTAAAAACTACCTAAAATACCTATGCAAATAATAGATCATCATTCTCATCCCCACTTTCATCTCTCTTATGTCCAAATCCTACTTCTTGCTATACTTTTTTATATACTTTCCTTTTATTCCAAATTCTGTTTTGCAACTTGCTACCGAGTGCACAAATGACCTGCAAAGGTGGTCCCCAACCAACTTTTTGCAAATCTTAGTCGGGTTAGTGTGCACCTACAAGGTTTTTTCGGTCTTATTTTGCAAATTACCCACAAAGAAATTTGATTGTCTAGACATATCTAGAGTAATCAAGAGACCAGATAATTCAATAAGTAGACTAATCATTGGCTCGTTTTTATTTCATTTTATTTCTATACTCCTATAACTCATTTCAATGTTTGTATGTTTTTTAAAAACTAAAAAAAATATACTCCATCTGATTATAAATATATGATGTTTTTAGAAAAACATATTTTGATTAACAATATAAGATATTTTTAATTTTCTAGGTGATTGATTAGTAATATTTATTTTGATCGGTTTTTTTATCCTATACCCAAAAATATTGGATAAGAGCTTGAATTTGGAAATATTTTTCAAAATTTAATTAGTTTATCTTTTTTTTTTAGTTAGATTTTACGGTTTACTATTTTTGGTATGAAATCTTTTTTGATTTAAGTTCTGTTAAGGGTACAGAATAGAAGATCATATTTTGATTTGTGTGTTTTTTATTTTTTAAACAATTTTAATTGGTTACTGAGATTAGTTAGAATTTTAAAAAAATTATGAAAAAAGGTAATGTAATGATGATGAGTTTAGTGTAATACTCCATCTGTTTCATAATAAATGTCACTTTAATTTTTGGCAAGCGTTTTATAGAGGTAAAAACTCTAGATAAGATTATTTGTTTAATGAATGTTTTTTTTATAAATTCATACTTATTAGTAACAAGTATGAAACTATTAAAAAAAATTGAATAAAAAAGTAGTATTATATAGAATTTTTACCTCCTTTAAAAATATGCATAAAAGTCCAAACAAAATTTAATTTGAGAGGGAGGGAGTTTGCTTTCTTAAATTGTGTGTCCTTTTATTTATAGAGTATGCAAGAAAAGGGATTTGACAAGGCAATGATTCATCCCTGATCATCTTTATGGATGATGGAATACAATTCTCTATTTATAAGGAGAGTTGAGATATTACAAATATTCATATCTCTTGCGATATGATCCGCAACAGAGTTAGACTCTTGGTAGAAATGCTGGAAGTGAAGGTTGTTGAATTTATCTTTGTAGCGATGAATCTTCTCAACATTTCTTGTGAATTCTCGGGGGGGGGGGGGATTGAAATATGCTTTTATAGCGTTGATACCACCAAGTCAGTCTCTTTCAATAATGACATTTCGGAAACCCTTATCTAGCTTGTTATAAACATGTACAGACAACATAGGCTTCGATTTGAAGCACTGACGGACTGACCCATGATTTGGGTCTTAGAATGGAAAATATCAATAGCATTCTCCGGAATGCTTTACTAAGCGTCTATATTTATTTATAGAAGCCTCTTGGTGGTTTAAGCCACCTAGTGAGTTTGCGATGTTTTGGTTTTGAGGGTGTTTCCTTTTGTTGTGCTTTAATCCAGTTTGTAATGTTGGATATTACTCGGGTGACTATCATCCCTATGTGGTCCATCTGCTTATTGTTGAAAATTGTGTTTTTTCTAGTCTCCCTTAGATGCCATAGGAAAAAGAGATCTTCGAAATGAAGGTTTTCATTTCTTATGGTTGAGAGGCTTTCCGAGAGCTCGTTATCTGATCTTAGATTAATAAAGAAACAACCAGTTGTTTTGGAGTAGTTGTTTATAATCGACCTAACAATTGGGCATGTTAGAAAAAAATGTTGGGAATCCTCGTTGTCTGAGTCATAGAGGCAGCATTGGGGTGATACGTTGCTGAAATATCTATTCGGTCTTTCATTTGTAGGGAGCCCATCAATCGTGAGCTTCCAAATGACGTTTAATAGTCTTGGGGGTAGTTTTAATTTCCATATCCATTTGTAGTCTATAAGTAGATTTGGTTGTGAAGATGTCATTGGAATTTAACTTAGTTTTTAACTTATTAAAAAGATGTGAATTTTAAAAGAACTTATATTTTTTAACGGATTGAGTTATCTATAAACTCTTAATTTAGAAGAGTTTAGACCGAGGTGTCAATATTAGAGAGATTTTAGGGGTTTTGACCAATTATAATTTTCTTTTTTCTCTTTAATCTTTTCTTTTAATTCTCCTTTTTTCTTTTAATTCTCTTTTTTTTCTTTAATCTTACTAACCATTAGGCTTAATTCAAAATATTGAATTCAATCTAATATAACTATTGGCCTTAACTCAAATTCATTTACGAACTATCTATATCTATATACTATATTAATTTATGTCACATGTCATCTCCATGTTCAAAGGTATTTGTGAAAATATTATTTACATAATATCATTTTATTATGGAAACTATATTTTCTAATATTATTTTTTTTGAAAAATATTCTAATATTAATTGCCCAATATTATTTGATGTTACATTTTTTAACCAATGAGATTAATTCAAAACTTTTATCTTTCACTATTCATTATTTATTTTTCTCTATATCTCTTTAACCCAAGTGTATTTTTTTCTATTACACATTTACTAATCAATGAGTTTAATTAAAAATATTGAATTAAATCTAATGTCTATGATTTATAAAAAAATCACGCCATGGTTTAATTAAAAATATTGAATTAAATCTAATGTCTATGATTTATATTATTTATAAAAAAATCGCGTCATGGCGCGGGGATCGTACTAGTTTTATTTAGGGAAAACTAATTAAAATACCCCCACCTTTGGCGGCATGGTAAAAATATATCCTGACCTTTCAAATGTAATAAAAATATCCCGACCTTTGAGGGTAGTGGTAATATATTACCATAGTTTTTCTCACGGGTCTAAAATGCTGACAATGTGGCCTACGTGGATTTTTTTTTGACAAAGGGTTTTCTTAAATGATTTCCTTAGGAAAAAAATAAAAAGCTTGACCGGTTTCATACCCAACGCTTTTTCCTCCATCCTATCTTTTTTTCGCGGTCTCCTATTATTTGTCTTTCAGACCTTCCAGGCAGCTCAAGGTTCCTCTTCAATGATCGTCTTCTTCCCTCGTGGACTTCTATCTTGAGTTGTCTCTCTCACATCTTCTTCCTCTTTGATTCATTTACGGACTTGGCTGAGTATGTTTTTTTTCCCTCTTCATTATTACAGTTGATGTCGGTTTAGTTTAATTGTCGGCTTGGCGTTAGGAATAGTCGTGTTGTGTTAATTTGAGGCAATTTTGACCGAATTAGTCGTTTGGTTGAATCAATTTCATTTTCCGGGTTTAATTTTGTTGTCGATTTTTTTTTCCTAAGGAAACCGTTCAAGAAACCCAGTTTTAGTGTTAATTTGTAAAAAAGTTTTAGTGTTAATTTGTAAAAATGCTTCCATGTAAGCTGCCTTGTCCAAAAAAAAATCCACATAGGTTGCATTTGTCAGCATTTTTGACCCGTAAGAAAACTCGTGGTAATATATTACCACAACTCTCAAAGGTCGGGATATTTTTATTACATTTGAAAGTTGAGGATATATTTTTACCATACTCCCAAAGGTGTGAGTATTTTAATTAATTTTCCCTTTTATTTATAAATAAAAAATAATTTGCTATTTAGTTTGTAAATAAAGTCATAAAGGTTACTCCGTAGTCCGTATATAGATTATAGGTGATTTTAATTGGTTCGCATGGTATGTGTATAATGTGTTCATAATCCTAGCTAGAGCCCCCTGAATGAATGAGTTGATAGGGTTTTGTGTGAATCAGGAGGAGTGAAGCACCATCATTCCTTACTTTTATTACTTCTTTGGCTCCACTTTTCCCACCCTTGATTGAATATGGTCTGCCACGGGCTAATCGATTACTAATGACTTGACTCCTACTCGATTAGGTAATTAACTCCATCGAATTTTGAATATGATCGAGTCAAAAAGCGTGGGGCCTGGGATCCAGACCGCTGGTGAAGGTGGGGCCTGGGATCCAGACCGCTGGTGAATACTATCCATTATGCTAACACATATATTTTAAAGTTGATCAATCTTTCCTGCCAGGATTTCTTGTGATATTGCTAATTCCTTCCGTTGTGTTGCCTGTTGTGTCTCAAAATCTACCAAACTATGCTCCAGGAAAGTAATACGCGTGGTATCATGAACCATCGTCAGTGACAACTCAATCTGCATCTCCTTAATATCTCTCGTAGGGTCATAGGTTGATTATTGAATTTCCGTAATTCATTATCAACTATTCAACTGCAATGTGGTGCCTACGGAAATTGAGCAGAATGGGCCCCACAGGTAAGATGGTCAGTAGATACTGATGGTGAGCAAGCTAAGGTCCAGACAACCAGTGAAATCTCTCAATTGCGTAGGGCAAATGCACCTTCTCAATCATACGTGCAGACACAAGTGTATCGATGTCCCAAGTATAAGAAGAACTCTCAAGCTTGGAGTGAATCCATATCAATCCCATAATAGAGTGTCAAAAGTGTAACCATGCCTCCAAAAGGAATAACCAAAGGGCGGTTTTCACGACAATTAGAGCGAACTTTTTCACACATTTGTAGAAACATATGCACCCAATCTGGAACTACGGTAGACTCAAGAGTCAAGCAATAGATAAAATCACCCCTGCCCAGATCAACACCAAAGGTATCCTCCGAGTCGAAGAAAGTAGAGCCCAAAATCCGCAGACAAAGACGAAGAGCGGGGTGTGTAATCATGTCATCAGATCTAGCTCTCCCGAAGTCCTCAAGCATCCCCGTCATACTCCTTCAATTCTCCGCTGACCTTAGAGCGATCATAGCTCGCTCCTACTTTCTCGAGCACTTCCTTGTTATCCCAAAGGCACAAGCAATTATTGCATAAGTGGCATGCCACTCTGTTCCCCTTAGTCTGAATCACACATCCTTAGACGATCGAACTTCCAAAGTGGTTAAGAATTCCTTGACTAGATAGGGATAAGTTGGTGCATTCCTATTAACAAAATCTCACAGCCCTCCATGTGGCATCAAAATCATAACCGAATCTAGCAAACCCAACCGTTTCAAAGCAACAACATGAAAGAACCTAGTTTGCATGTAGATTCGCTTGCCAATTCAAGCACCTTCCAACACTCCTTCTCGATGTCATCAAAGTAAATCGGCACAACTCTCCTAGTGTATCCTTCCATTATGTACGAAGCAAAAGAAAAATGTGAAAGAACTAACAAAAACGACCAAAGTCTCCCTCGCTGCAAAGGCGGCGGACGCCGGTATGTGGGGCGGGCGGCAGGCACCGGGGGTGTAGGTGCAAGAATCCGAGCAAAGCCGTTGAGGATTCAACGTCCCAACTCCCTCCAAACTGATATTTGACAAACATAACTTGGTTTCAAGGTCTTTCTTTTGTGATAGAGATAGTAATGATGTGGAAATAATCGAATTTTGATGGATGAAGGTAGTGATGAATGTGTTTGATGGGTGATTGCAAAAAAACGCTTTTAATTGAAACACAAGGCTCTAGGTATTTGGAATCAGGATTCAAGTAGGAAAATTAGGGTTTTTGTGTTTTCTTGGAGACAAAGTCTTTGAATGATCACAAATAGGGAATTGACTAGTATATGATAATTGGAATTGGAAAGGGATCATCTATAAAATAGAAAATAAGAAAATTAGATATAAAAGAAATAATATAAATGATATAATATATGTAGATAGATAAATATTTATCTACTTAGATAAATGGAAATATAAAAAGATAGATAGAATCATATAGATATATATTTAGATAGATGATAATATATAGATAGATAGATATAAATATAACTAAGATAGTTTAATCCTAATGTAGATAAATAAATATATATGATCATATAAATATAGATAGATAGAAACTAAAACTAACCTAAAACGTAGATATATAAATATAAATAAATATAAGGATAGAAAGATTCTCCCCGTTCCCATGTTACCAAAGATAAAAAACGTGTCCAGACCCAGCAGCGGGCGCCGGTATTAAGGCAGCGGGTGTCGGTAAAGAATAGCTCCAACTCTGTAGTGTTGATCGAACAAATTTGTCTACCAATAAGTTCTAACACAAAGTCATTCCAATATACAGCAAATAGACTAGTCCTACTTTATTGAATTAAAAAACTAATTAAAAATTAAAAAAATACATTACCTAGTTTACCTTGGCCCAAGGTAAACTAGGTAATATTGTTTTAATTTTTTGCGGATAAAACGGTTTTTGATTATTTTGTTATATTTATCCCATAAACTATGTATAAAACATATATTATGTAATAAACTATGTATTACTTTTAAGTTTATAGCATATCAAATAAAAAAATCATCATGACCCTTTTTAAAGTTGTTTGAACCAATTATAAAAACTAAATAATCTCAATTTAAAACCGCCAAGACCGCTAAGCCTCCGTCCCGTGCCCGCCAAAACTCTTCCCCGCCAAGCCCGATTTGCACCCGCCAAGGCCGCCAAGTCTCCGTATTGTACCCGCCAAGGCCGCCAAGGTGTTGTTCCATTCCCGCCAAGGCCCTCTCCCGCCAAGCTACACCGCCAAGGCCGAATTCGGGACGGTGTGGGTCCGCCAAGCGTCTTGGCGCCGTCTTGGCGGTCACCAAGGCCGTTTTTTAGAACAGTGACCTTGGGTTGCCTCCCAAGAAGCGCCTTTGTTTCACGTCTTTGACTCGACCTGTTGCTCTTCTTGATCAAGTTACCCCATCAAGATCCTCCACACTTGTCCTTTTCTTGACAAGAGGGGGAACCTTAGGAAATTTTCCAATGTGTTCATCCATTTCATCATTCAATTCCTTTTCATTATTATGGATTCCTCCCGGAGGTTGTCCTGAAATTCCAAAAACCTTAATATTGTTAGGAATCAATTTCTTATAGGGAAGAATAATAGGCTTAATTGGATTAGGCACATTTTCATGTGACTCAAGAAAGTTTTCAATTTTCACTTCAATTTCATCTTTCCCTAATTCAAATTTCACATTGCTAGAAGACTCATTAATCAATAATTCATTATTGGGGTTTCAGGCATACCCTGGTTAGTGACCTCCATGGTTAGTGAACCTTTAGTTAAACTCCATGGTTAGTAAACCTTCAAAGCAATCAATCTTATTCTTCACAAAAATGGCATTCTCAAGATAATTAGGGTTTCAGCCGTACCCTGTTCCATATCTAATAGAAAGAAATTAATAGGAAATATCAATTCATTAACCTTAACTAAAACATCTTCAACAACTCCTCCAGGTTTAATACTAGAATGATCATCGAGTTGTATACTAACACTAGTTTTCGATAAAGCATTGAGACCCAAAAACATGTACAAATTGTATGACATAACATTAATTGAAGCTCCTAATCCAACATAGCTTTAGTGAATTTAGTATTACCAATTGCACATGGGATAGTGAGTATACCTAGATCTCCGCATTTTTCAGACAATCTTTTCTATAACACAACAGAAACATTTCATTCAAACTTATCTTTTCCTTCCTTCTCATCATTTTCTTTCGTTTCATAATGCATAATTCTTTTAAAAACTTAGCATAGAGAGGTAAAGTCTTAATTAAAAACTTAGCATAGCGAGGTACAGTCTTAATTCAACATCTTCAACAACTCTTTTAGGGTGGTGCAGGTCTTGGAACCTCATATGACCACTCCTTCGATGATTTCTTCGTGGATGGATCAACGTCAAACCTCGGCTCAGGCACAAAATTAGGCGGCGAGCGCCGGTTCTCTGGGCGGGCACCGTCTTTACAGTAGCTTGGTTCCGAGTTACCTTCAACTTCTTCACCCACGTCAGTCACCTCCTTAGGTCTTTCTTCTACATTCCTAGTAGGTAAAATCACTTCTTTTCCTCCTCTAAGAGTCATGGCACTAACATTCTCCTTCGAATTGATAATCACTTGGGATGTCAACTTCCCCGAATCCTTAACTTTCAATTCTCCAATCTCCTTATCCATTTGACTCAACAATTTATCCTGAACACTCATCTTATCCAACAATGACCTTAAAGTCTCATCTTTGTCCTTTGTTGAGTGTTTATTTGACGATTCTCATATTGGACGCTTCCTTGATATGACACTTGTTGCTACTGGCCCCTACCATTGAATCCACTTTGATAGTTTGAATTGTAGTTCTGATTGTAGAAGTTGTTACAAAAGTTACGGCGAGGTCCATATATACTCCATAGAATTGAGATCAACAACCTCCTCTTGAATCAATGGGCATTTATGATTCAGATGATTTGGATCTCTGCAGACACCACAGGGTCTAGGCTGTTGTGGTTGATTCATTTGCATATCCATCTTATTGACGAGCTCATTGAGTCTACCAAGTCATCTCTGCGACTATTTCCAAAATTATCAAACTTATGTACTCCTCTTACTCTTTGGTGTTTCCCATATTATTGTGACACATTGGCTAGAGCTTCGAAATTTTGCATTTCTTCCTGAGGTGTTTTATCCAAAACATCTCCTTCACTAGTAGCATTGATAACACTCATATCCCTATCAAGTAAGCCTTTATATAGATATATCACTAAATCATCCTCGAGTATACCATGTTGTGGACAATTACCCTTGAGCCTCTTGAATCGCTCAACATACTCATAAAGACTCTCCATAGGTGATTACTCAATACTAGACAATTCTTTTTTTAGTTTGCTGAGGCGAATAGCAGGGAAATACCTTTGAAGGAAAACTTTCTTTAACTCAACCCAAGTAGTAATGCTTTCGGGGGGAAGGTAATATAACAAATCGCTAGCCGAATCTTTTAAGGTAAAGGGAAACACTCTAAGCATTAATTAGTCATCGGTTAGGCATTGGGGTCTAAGTTTATCGCATACACTAGCAAAGTTTGCAAGGTGTTTGTTTGGTTCCTCCCCAGGCAATCCATGCAAATTAGGCATAATAGTAGACCAATTTGATTTGTATTCGAACTTGGAACCCTCAGGGAGAGCGAGAAGTCTAATTGCAAGCGGTTGTGCATTCAAATTATGTTCCTTCAAGCTTCTCAGGGTTCTCCTTGGTGGATTGATGATGTTTCCGTTATGAACTTCGTCTCCCATCTCCTTGTGTTGATCAAAATCGAGCCTCCTTTTCAACCTAGAAAGAGATCTTTCAATCTTGGGATCAAAACACAAAGGTGATGAATGAGAAGAGAGCGAGTTTGAACCATACGAGAATAGGAAAAACCTAAAGAAAAACAAAGGACTAAAATAAAATAAAAAAGATACAATGATAGAAAAATTAAAGCAAACTTTTTTCTTTCCTCGGCACCGGCGCCAAGAATTTGGTGGTACACGAACCTCGTTACCTTTCACTTCACCCAAATAGTAATAATATCCTAACTCAATGCTCAAACCAATACATTAGCAAACCAATAGATTGATAAACTAATAAATTAGTATATCGATGAGGTCCGGAGTCGAACGCACAGGGAAAGACGGTTGCAATTCTAATATTCCTAACAATGATTCCTTAGGATAATAACAATAGTTTGTAGCAAATTGATGACAAAGTAGAGTGAATGGATCAATGATTGCAAAGTAGTAATAATAAGATAGAAAAGCATTTCACTTGTAATTCTCGACAATGGTTGAGGTTCAAGATCCTATGATTGATTCAATAGTATTTATAAAGCATATGTCGACTTGACTAAGGTTGATTAATCCGAAAAGATACAATCTTCTTATTCAATATCACTAAAGAATAGCATTAAAGACTCAAGTTCTAAGACCAATTGACACATCGATTCAATGCAAATAGAAGACAAGAGAGCAACCCTCTTAACCCTATGCGCACCTACTTGACATAGATAAATCAAAATAATCCACTACAAAGGCATAAAAATATCACAAAATCAATGACTTCGTTTGCTATCTAGAAAACAACAACGACTTCGTAGCATAGATGCGATTCCTGTCATGGTGATCAATAATAGAAAGAAACACAAATATAATAAATAAGAACAAGATGATAAATATACATATAAATAACTAATAGAAATCAAATCCTCAAAATTCATTTAACCATGTCTTCGAATCACAGGCGAAACTATGAGTTTACCAACTCCTAGCCAAAGTAACGAATTCATAGCATAGATGCAATCCCTAACATGGTGATCAATCATAGAAAGGAACACAAATAATATAATCAATAAGAACAAGATGATAAATATACTTATAAATAACTAATTGAAATCTAATCCTCAAAATTCATTCAACCATGTCATCGAATCACATGCGAAACTACGAGTTTAGCAACTCATAGCCAAAATAACGCTCATCTATCTCAAAGTATTTCTCTCCTCTCAAAAAAGTAGCAGATCATAACACACGGTTGAAATAAGATGAATAAAACCTCGATAGAGTCGTGTAAACCCCTGGAGAATAAGATAATAATATAATAATCAAATAGAATCGTCGGACTAAAATCGACAATTGCTGAACACGGGATATTGGCGGGCGCCAGGTGAATAACGACGGGCGTTGTTCCATTTGACGTCATAATTCTCCTTAGCTTCGACATTGTGCTTCCTTGCTCCTTCCATGCTCTTTCCTTAGCCTTCATATGATCCAAAATCAGTCATTTAAGGTCCTCCAAGATCCCATCCAAGGTCGGAATGTAAAACTGCAAAATAAACACTAAAAGGCGTAGATTTTGAACTCAAATACTTCACAAAAAAAGATATAGAAATAGACCAAAACATATGCAAAACTCCTATCTAAATGCAATAAGAACTACCTATAATGCCTATATAAAATACGCATTATCACTCATCTTTGAATTAATGCGATATTTTCAATTTTAACACACCTTCATAAGCGTAAATTTACAATTGTTTGATTGTACAAAATTTCAGATACACTTGTCATATGTATCAAGGTAGTTAAACTCAAACGGACAACATCTCATTGACATGTCCATGTCAACCTCAATTAACCAACAACCGAGGGTTGTGAAATGCACCCGCACAAAATAAAAAATAAATATGAGGACAACAACTTGAATACAACCTTAATAGAGAAGACAACCAAAGGGAGCTTGAGAGGGAAAATGATAAAGGGGGCTGCCTAGCTAGGACACGTGTACGGTTGAAGTTAATTTGGTTAATTGTTAGATTTAGCTGTGTATGAGAGAATACAAATACTTTGATGTAATGTAATCATACATGATTTTTTGTGATGAATAAATGGAGATATTCATCCTGATTCAGTTCTCTCAAACCATAAACTTCATTTCTTTCTTGATTTTAAACTAGAACAACTAGCTTCATATGGTATCAGAGCCAACAATCTTGAATTATTTGTTTGAATTTAGATATGAATCTTCTTTACAAAGGTTTCTATGATGCCTGAAAAGGTAAATAAATAGATAAGGTGGGATAACCTAGGGGTTACAAAAAAAGAAGATCAAATAAAGGGTTTTATGCAAAATTGGGATAACTAAATACTATACTATCCCTCTATGCCTCCCTAACACAACCAAGATTACCAAAAGTATACCCAATTAACTCTACCAAACGCATCTCCCCTCCAGTCATACCAAATGTACCCATCCACTAAACCCATCCACTCTTACTAGCCTAATTAATAACTTCCAACCATACCAAAAGGTTTCTATGATGCGCAAAGGCAACAATGGCGGATTCGTACGCGTCGGTGTTACAAGGCCAATATACTTAGATCACATCAAATGATCCTCTTGCTCTTGCAAATTCTAATAATCCAGGAGCACAGTTGGTCATGATCGTGTTCAACGACAAGAACTTCCTTAATTGGAGTCGGAATGTAAAGATGGCGCTTGGTGTGAACTTCAAGATCGGGTTTATAGATAGGTCCTATGCAAAAATCTACAGTCAAAGGTCCAAACAATCAACCATGGAAAAGAGCAGACTACATGGTAAGTATTTGGTTGCTTAATTCCATGGAAGCAACAATTTCATAATCTTCAAAATGTGCAGATTCAGTTAGAGAGTTGTGGCAAGGTGTTACTGAGAGGTATGGATAGTGAAATGGTCCTTTGTTGTTTCAATTAAAGAAAAATATGAGCACTTTAGTTCAAGGATCTGATTCGGTAGGGGATGTATTATGAAAAACAAACGAAGTTGTGGGAGGAGATGCTGAGTATTGAAGGAATTCCGTAGTGTACTTGTGGAGCCATGGATAGTTGTGGTTGTATGATCAAGCAAAGATTGCTACACCAAGAACAAAATAATCCAGTTCTTGATGAGCCTAGATATGAGGGAGTTAGAAACCAAAATTTGGCTTTCAATACTATACTGATGGTTAACAGAGCATTCTATATCGTTTAGCAAGTAGAACAGAGAAAGCATAGGGATGTTATCACTAGCACTCAGCAAGAAGGCAAGCAGAAGCAGAATAAAGATTCCATGGCCTTGAATGCAAGCAAACAACAGAGAACTAATTGGAAGAAAGATAGTGAAAACAAGAAGTACAAAGATGATAGCAGGAAGTGTGACTTTTATGGAAACAAAGGTCATGTTAGGGAAACCTGCTTCAAGCTCAATGGTTATCCCAATGGAGACACTTCTAAATGTGACTATTGTCGATATAAGAGTCACAAACGAGAGAATTGTTATAACTTGAATGACTACCCCGACAAGAGCAAAGCACTAAAGTGGAAACAGATGGCTGCAAATGCACAGGGTTCAACTGAGAGCCCACTGGACATTGAGAGCAAGGATCCGACAGTGGATTCGGTGCTTGTGAATTAGGGTTGTGCATGATTCGGCCCAAACCGAATTTTTGGGCCGAACCAACACAAACCGAACCGAACCAAAGTTTTTGGTTTTAGATTTCGGTTCGAGAATTTTCAATTTTTGGTTTCGGTTCGGTTTGTGTTCGGTTTGTGTTAAACTGATTTTCTTTCCTTTTTAAACATCAAACTATGTAGGCTTATAATTTTATTAATTTATAAAACTTATAAATTTATAATCCTTATAAAACTTACTATTTTTTTTAATGTTTTATCACTTTTATGTCTACAACTTCAATGTTTTTTGAATGTTTTATCACTTTTATGTTTACAACTTCAATAAAACTTATTGTTTTTTTAAATATCAAACCATTATCCAAGTATGCATCTTAGCAACTGTTGTGGAGGGAAACTAGTTATCGAAAATAAATCAAAATAAACCAACTCCCTGTCCAAGCAAATAATATACAAGAAACCCTCCCGTTGTAGTTGTAGGATATTCATGATCGTATCAACGAGGAAGTGTGTCAGCGCTAGCCTAATCAGTTCCAATCCCTCTTGTATCGACCAGCAGAAGTCCTCGACGTCGACCAATGTACTCGACGTCGACTACCTCAGTCGAGTAAAACCTGCAAAATAGAACAACAGAAAACGAAGCAAAGCAATGTCGAGTACAAAATACTCGATGTTGACGAGAGTCCTCGACGTCGACTAACAGTGGTCGAGATCGAGTAATCTGCAGTGTAAAAACCGTGACCTTGCGACGAAAATAAAACAGAAACAACGCAAAATTGTGGGAATTCAATAATATAAAAAGCTTCCAAAATCGGGGTTTCAACGCCACAACGATAACCATATAAGAATCATGCTAAAGGTATAAAAGATCATGCCTTTTCATCAAATAACTGTCGTTAATTATTACCAAGTAGGAAAGTAGAGGCTTTCACAAAAACCCTAATTGTTACTAACCCTTTTCATAATTAATCCAAGTTTGCATTAAGATTACTTTCTCTTCAATAACCCAAATAAGGATCACCTTCGACTGTCGTAGAAGAATCATGCTCATATGGATAGAAGATGAAATCGCACTAAAAGTTATACCTTTATTGCATTACCTTACATGGCTACCGTCGGACTTACCCCGACCCTAGAAGTTGGGTGACTACTCGCTCTTTATCATAGAAACACACATCAATGATAAAAGGGAACTAAATTGCCTTAAATCAAATCAAAGCTTACAACCAATTGAAGCAAAAATCGCTCTCGCAAATCTCTACCTCAATCAGCTCCAAGCTCTCTAAAATTCTCTAAACTCGCTATCTTGTGGAACACAATTGCTTGTGGCTTGGATTGGATTATTGGATGATTTCTAAAATCAGCCTCTAAGGATTTATTTATAGTATATAAGATAGAACTTGGAAATAAAACAAATAAATCCTTAAGGTAAGTAAGACAAAGGTGGATAAATATCTTCAATCTTGATATATCTTCACATGTCTTGATAGAATTCCACGTGACTTGGCTTGCAAGTAATCACCATCACTCGGATTGCCCTCGATTTTGACTCGGAATGGAACCAGGGAGTACTCAAAATCAACCTGAGTATATTCGATGTCGAGTAAGACTCTTCTTCTCTTCAGATTCTGATCGAGCTCGACTAGGGCTCAGACACTCGATGGGTACTCGACATCGAGTAAAGTCCTCGACGTCGAGTAGATCTATGCTCCTCGAGTGATTTTCTTCTCGGTTCGTGCTTGATCTTGTGTGATGAAGCCGAAGTTGACCACGGTACTCGACATCGACCAGAGTGGTCGACATCGACTAGTATTGTCGAGTGCTTTCTTCCTTGTTCTCTGCTCGATGTGTTCTGTTTCAGCTGCAACTCCACCTCTGGTTTGGTGTAGTCGACCTCGAGCTCATTGATGGTTTTCTTCCTTTCCCCGAATTGTTGTAAATTGCCTCGATTTTTGCGAAATTAAGCAGAAACTAGTGTAGACCTCCATAATTGGAAAATAAGCATAAACTACATAGATTTTGTATAATTCTAACCCAATGATATGAAATTCTTGCGGAAATTGATATAAAAGTTAGTGTAAAACATAACAATTTAGGCTCACAACAGCAACTATGGTCTATGGATTGGATTGTTATTACCGTAAATCTTATGGAACTATTTGCAAGCTATTCTATATTGGACGCCACATGGATCGGATTGTGGTTACTAGTTTTGTTATACAACTATGGATTAGGTTTAATTAGCTTAAAACTTAACCGAACACAAACCAAACCGACAAATAACCGAACCAAACCTAATACTTTCGGTTAGGCTTTCGGTTTGGAATTTTGAGACTTTCGGTTTCGATTCGGTTCAGTTTGGCCCGGTTCGGTTCGGTTTTAGCCCAATGTACAACCCTATTGTGAATGCTGTGTGTCACGAAATGATGAAGTTGATGAAAATGAAAAAAAAAATATCAAGGATTGCTATGTTGTTGCAAATTTCTCAGGTAATTTCAATCCATCTAAAGCTTTAATAATTGAAAAGATGATAGGAAGTCATTTTTGGATAGTAGATATTGGAGCCTCGGATCATATGTTGTGTGATGCGAGCTTGATGGAATGCACAAGAAGTCATCTAGGCCTATACATGTTGATTTTCCTAATGATTCCGTTATTATTATTGAAATTGTTGGTACAATGAGATTCAATGATATGTTTTCTTTACAAAATGTTTTACTTATTCTATCATTAATCAAGCACAACCTATTGTCTATCGGGAATCTGGTTGAAATAAGGGGTTTGTTGGCCATGTTTAGTGTTCATGGGTGTTCTTTCCAAGACCTTACCACTAAAGAATTAAAATGTGGTTCAAGGTCGAAGGATGAATGACATGTACATCATCAGAGGAGGACAAAAGGAGAGCAATAAGAGAAGGGATGAAAGTAGTAATGGAGATAGTATTTCTCATATTGCTGCTTGTAATAAATCAAACAGTGCTAGTTCAGTCGATTTGATTCAAACCAGGTTAGGACATAGCTCCTTAACCAAAATTCAACATATGATAGATTACATGAGCATAAACTCTAGTGATTTTTTATGTGAAAGTTGTATTATGGCTAAGCATCATCGTTTACCTTTTGAAAGAAGTTTGTATCTATCTAGTAAAACTTTTGAGATTATTCATCTTAATATATAGGCACCATATAGAAAACCCACAATTGATGGTGTTTGATTTTTCCTCTCTATATTGATGATTTTACTCAATATACTTGGGTGTATTTGTTGAAATACAAGACACATGTTCTGCAAATAGTTCAAAACTTATTTGCTTATGCTATAACACAATTTGGTGCCGAGATCAAGGTATTCAGGAGTGACAATGGGATGAAATTTGTTCAAGATAGTTGTAAGAGTTTGTTTGAGAGCAAAGGGACTTTGCATCAATGAAGTACACCAGGTGTTCCACAACAAAATGGAAGGGTGGAGAGGAAACATTGGCACCTACTTGAAACAACTCGTGCAATGAGACTCCATGCTGCATTCATTTGCATTATTCGTGTGACTGCATTACTACTGGTGCTCACATAATCAACTTGCTTCCTAGCTCTGTTTTAAAATGATAGGTTCCATATGAAGTATTGTTTTATAAAGTAGCTATATATGATTATCTCAAAGTATTGGGATACCCGTGCTATGAGAAAATTAGACAATCACACATGGATAAGTTTGATTCCTAAGCAAAGAAATGTGTGTTCTTGGGCTATCCTACATGGATGAAAGCACATAAGTTGGTTGATTTGGATTCTCACATAATTATGTATAGTCGAGATGTTGTTTTTGTGGAATATGTGTTTCCTTTTAAGAGTATGAAGTGGAAGGATGTTCAAGCTCCTTCAGTCGGGCTTCGTTTGGTCAATCCTAATGATTTTTTTAATATCAAGATATGGGTTCCATCTCCATCACAGATATGGTTGGTGATTCATCTATTGGTCCTGAGGTGAGCTTAGGCTCATCCCATTCCATTGAAGCTCCTACACATGCTAGCCTTTCTTCAGAAGAAGACATATTCCATGCTATTGTTCCACGAAGATCCAATAGGCAAAGATAATCTCCTGTAATTTTATCTGATTTTCATTGCTCAACCATTGCTCCATCTAGTAATTCTCATTCAATATCTTTCTGTGATCAAAATATTTTCAATAATGTACTTGTTGATTATGTTGCCTCTCTCAATAATGTACTTTTTGTTAGAGAGCTTAAGTGTTACAAGGAAGCTGCTAAAGATCCTCGATGGATTAAGGCCATGGAAAAGGAGATTGTTGCACTTGGAAACAATCAAACACGGGTGTTTACAAATTTGCCCGATGAGAAGAAGAAAATTGGGAGTAAATGGATCTTTAAAGTGAAGTTCAAGCCTGATGGTTCAGTTGAGAGGTTTAAGGCTCGTTGATTGAAAAGGGCTTTATTCAGGTCAAATATAAAGACTATAAACTTACTTTTTCTCCAATGGCCAAGCTAACTACAGTTAGACTTATCATTGCTCTAGCCCTGCAAAGCATTGGCATATTCACCAATCAAATATCAATAATGCATTTCTACATGACTTTATTGATGAAGAAATGTATATGAAACCGCCTGAAGGGTTTCACAAGGGGTTGCCAGGTCAAGTTTTCAAATTTCAGAGATCTCTTTATGGCTTGAAGCAAGCATCTCGACAGTGGAACCTACCGTTGTCTCGATTTTTGTCTTCTCTGGGGTTCAGGCAATTATTGCATGATTACTCCTTATTCATTCGTGATCATGGTGAGATACAAACCATTGTCATTTTGTATGTATATGACCTATTGATTACAGGTTCAGACATAGAGTACATTCAATTTACTAAGTCACAGTTGTATAGAAGATTCAATAATAAGGATCTGGGTTATGTGAGATATTTTTTGGGGATTGAAATGGCTCGATATGAGAATGGGACTATGCTCAATAAATGCAAGTACATTGTTGATATACTTTATGACACTAAGATGTTTGATTGAAAACCAGCTGGCTTTCCTTTAACCAAGAGGGCTCAAAGTCTCCATTGATGATTGTGAGTTATTAGCGGATCTAGAGGAGTACATACACTTTGTTGGGAGATTGCTCTACTTGAATCTCACCAGACCAGATGTGTCATGTTCAGTGCAACATTTGAGTCAGTTTGTGAGCAATCCCAGAGCCCCTCATATGAGTGTTGCATTACATGCTTCCATGTATCTTAAGGCCGGGTACCATGGATTGAGGGTTGTTTTATCCGGCTGATAATGATCTAAGTATTCAGGTCTTCAGTAATGTTGATTGGGGCTCTTGCCATATCTCAGCTAGAATGTTGATAGACTATTGTGTTCTCTTGGTTAATTGTGTAATCTCATGGAAGGCAAAGAAACAGTTTCTAAATGTTAGATGAGTCTAAATACAGGAGTATGAGCACAACGTTGAATGAGATTGTTTGGATTGATGTTGTCTTGTAAGATTTGGTCCATCATGGTTGATCGCCATATCACATTGTATTGTGAGAATAAGGTTGTCCAGCACATTGCTGCTCATCCAATTTATCACAAGCGCACAAAGCTTCTGAATATCGGTTGTCACTACATACGCGGGAGGATTGATGGAGGCTTGACCAAAGCTTTGGGGGAGGTTCAACATCGATTTCTCTCTTTCAAGTTAGGCATTATCGAACTTCCTCCAACTTAGAGGGGGTATGAGTACACCAACTTGAACACAACCTGAATAGAGAAGACAATCAAAGGGAGTTTGAGCGGGAAAAGGAGAAAGGGAACTGCATACCTTAATGTATTGTAATCAGACGTAAGTTTTTAAGATGAATGTATGGGGATGTTTATCCCAAACCACAAACTTCATTTCTTTCTTGATTTTCAGCTAGATCAACTAGCTTCATCAGTAATAAATATACAAGTCTAATCAGTATTTATTTCAAAACCAACGGCAACAAAATAGAATAGTCAATTAATCTCATATAAAGTTTTTTTTCCTTTACTTTAGAAAGAAATAAATATTTTATCGTCAAACCAAAAAGAATGCTTAGAAAATCCTCATTTTACTTTGTTTATAAATCGTAAAATGTGTCAAAATTTATATGTTTCAATATATAGTAGATTACAAGAAGCTGACAAGTAGGACAATATATTCAAGTAATTAGGGAAAGCTTCCGGATATTCATGATATTCTCCACTCATACTTTATCTTTCATGGCTAATGATGACACGATGTATGTGAATAAAGTGCTTCCAAACTAATCACTTGCTAGTTGTACGAACCAACTACCAACTTAATTTACTACAAAGTTGGCTTTTTTTCCCCTTGAATAAGAATGTATATACTATATATACTAAACATAAATCAAAATGCACCAAACAAAGTTGCTCCTTTTTTTTTTCCCATTGGAGATGATGCTCTATTCCATTATGTGTGTTTCATATATAATTTATTCGATCTATTAATTTATTTAAACCTTTTGTTGTCATGTCAATTATTAGCAAGAAATATAAATATTATTTTAAAAACATGCTTTTTTGCAAAATTCTTATATATTAAGAAATATAATATCTTAAAATGTAAATCGCAATTATACTATTATTATTATTATTATTATTATTATTATTATTATTATTATTATTATTATTATTATTATTATTATTATTATTATTATTATTATTATTATTATTATTATTATTATTATAAAAACATATTACAAGAAATTAGTGGGAAACCGAGATAGTATCTGGGCACCCACTCCCTTAGCAATAACAAAACTAAGTCTAGTAAAAATATAAGCTGCAGCATGAGCTCTCGCATCCTGAGATACCGAGAATTTCTGAATCCGCTTAAACAAGTCAACCACATATGTATCTAACTCCCCCAACGAAGAGAAGGAGAAGGGTAAGAAACCATAACCAGCCGCCTGGTATGACCCGTAGGTCGGATAGGCGGAAGCTAAGCTTCCATTGAAAGAAAGAGAGATCACTACTAGAATACTGCAATTAGACATCATATCATTTAAGTCTGTCAATAAATCAACAGATGTGAAATCAATGTATTACATCGTTAATTTTTTTTGTGATGTCTAAAATGTTTTACACAATGGCCAATTATGTGGACAGATGTTAAACCGTTAGTTTGAAAAAAAACCAAAACCCGTGATATGAGGGAAAAAGGCGGGATCCAAACACTTAGAAAAAAATTGGAGCCCGGGCTTTCAAAATTTGGAGGTAATATTAACACTTAGAAAAATATAGACTTTTTTGTTCCTTTTTCTAATAACCTTTTAACACTTAAATCTGAACCTTTTTTTTTTAACCTTTACTAAAATTTAACATAAAATATATATCTTCTTCTCTCTCCCCTCCCATTCAATTAGGTCGAAGCACCCAACTATCTTCTCTCTCTCCAGACCGAACCCCCAATTCATCTTCTCCGGCCTCTCTCCAGATCCAAGCGTCGACCGATAGCTAGCTCCGGCGGCGACCATCGCTCAGTCAGCTTTCCTCCTCCGGCTATAATCAGTCAGAAGAATCGCTAAAATGGATGGGGGTTGAAACCCTAAATCGCGGACAAGGTATTCGACATACCGACCTATAGCTCGCGGTTGATTTGTTTTCCATCTTCATTATCCATTGATTTCTGGTTTATTTCCACATTCAATCAGGTCTAAGCCTCTAACTGTCGGTCTACCTCTCTCCAGATACGAGCCACGCACCAAACCCCCAACTCATCGCCGACGAGGTATCCGACATTTAAACCTATTTGTTTGGTTTCATTTGTTTTCCATCTTCATTCTTTGGTTTATTGTTTATTTTCATGAACCCCTAACCCAACCCTATATGTTTTGTCTAAGAGAAAGGCTCTCAGAAGAAGGTGCGTGTCTGCGCTCTAACCCACAAGGTGCTCGTCTCTTATGTTCTTTGATTTCTCTCTCGTGTTTTCTTTTCTTCATTTTTTTTGTCCAATAATTATGCAATGGTAAACTAAACTACCATTTCTACTGCCTAAAACCCTAGGACTAGCAAATGGGAATTTCATTGGAAACTAAACTACCATTTTTTGTCCAATAATTATGAAATGGTAAACTAAACTACCATTTTTTCTTCATTTTTTTGTCCAATAAGATGCAAAGGATTCTTCTTTCTTTTCTTTGTAATTGGTCCAAGATGTATCTAGAAAATGGAAATTTCATTGGAGATTCCACGATATTAACTCAAACTCTTGGATATATTGTAATTCTCATTTGCTTCCTATTTGTTAAAGACTAGGGTAAAGGAAGGAAGAGCTTGACTGATTGCGACTTATGTCATATAAGCATGTGGCCAGCAATATCAAGACTAGTGAATTGCTCCAAATATGAGGTAAGTTCATCTGACCTCTTCTAAAGCTTTATTACATGTAATGCCCTGTTATAGAAATTTAGGTGCATTAAGTTCATATTTACGTGCATGTGATGCCATGTTAATAGAGTCATAGAATGGCTGGAACGTTTTTTTCCATGAATTTGGTTCCATAACATTTAGTCATGGTTGGAAAGTTCATATTCAACGACCTTTATTCATCCCCAGAACATGGATATCCATAACATTTAGTCATGATTATTAGAGGCTTTTCTGAACTTGTTAGAAAAAAATATTTATGGTAATAAAAATATTAAATGACATATACGGCTATACCATGGATTTGGTTCTCTCTCACACTGGTCCTTGTTTGTTTTTGCAAAGCAATGGCCAGAGTTGGTACTAGATGCTTATCTGTAGTATCTGCTTATGACATTAGGGATTATTAACAAATTCGATACTGCCAAGGCTAAATTCAATGACATCCTCAACTCGCCTTCTCTTGATGTTGCTTGTGATAAGATAAAAAGCCTTGCTAAGGCAAAAGAACTTGACTCTTCTTGTATTTTGTTAATTAACAGCGCCTGGGCATCAGCTAAAGAGTCTAAAACGATGAAAAACGAGGTATCTTGATTACCCAATTTTCCTTAAATGATATTCATGTCTGAGCTCCATTAAGATGCATATTTTTCATCGACCATAATATATCTTTTTGGCTGTCTTGTGGAAGCTACATGACATGTTTAGGCTGAATTTTATTTGACCATGTATTTCAGCTGCTTAAAAGGCATAAACATTTTCTACCGAAGCTCAAGTGTTATAATTTATAAATTAAATTCCCATTTATTTCTGCTCTAGATTGTAGGATCATTTTATACGTTTTAAAGAATATTTTCCTATTGCAGGTCAAAGATATAACGTATCAACCATACAAGACCACAAAAAACAGTCTTAGAAGCATTGCACCCAAAGAAATCAAGCTGCTCAAGTATTTGTTAAACATCATGATCCTGAGGAACGATTCTCGGCGATGGCTACAACTTTTTCCCCAGGAGACGGTCACGAGGCCAAGGACCCAAATGCCCTCTACACGTAAAATTAAGCCTTTGATTTTCACAAATGAATTAACCCCTGCTTGATGTAGCGAGATTTGACGAATGCCATCAGTTGATCTAAACTTGGCTTTATCCTTGCTGTTGGAGCTAGCACGCCAAAGAAGCTTCACAAATGGGTGACAATCATGCTTGACGCATACAACCTCAACAAATAAGATACCGAAATAAGGGAAGTGAAGCGTATGGCTGCACCCATTGTTATCCAACGACTTTTCATCCTCAAGGAAACTATAGAAGAGGAGTACTTGGAAAAGGCCATTAAGACGGATAGTAAAGATGCCGAACATGCCGGCGCTCTTTCTTGTGAAAACCCAATCCATGCTTCTTTTTATTGTTTTGCTCAATTGTTTTTACAGATCCATATTTCTAAGGTTCTTAGGGTTTTCTTTTCTTTCATTTTTGTGTCTGCATTTAGGTGTTCCACCATGGATATCGAGCACCAGATCTTGGTGAAGCTCCAAGTAAATTGAAACCTTTTTCGGTCCAACAAGGCTAGATCCAGGAGAAAAGAAAAGCTAGAAGGGTTGTGTTCCGACGAAGGCTGGTTGGCGATGGCCTAAGTCAGGGTTCTTGTTGTTGTAAGGTATGTCTCTCTCTCTCTCTGTTCCTATTGTTTTTCTCAGTTCTGTTCCTATTGTAGAGATTCTTTATGGTGATAATATAACTGATTTGTTATTGTAGAGATTCTTTATGGTGAAACCTTTCCCAAAGGATATGAATTGGGGCATACATGGAGGTGGGTCTCATATATTTGTTTGAGTTACTCCATTTTTTTTAACAAGCATCATTTGCCTTAGGAACTTATGTCTCAGCTGTTTGGGAGGTGACACATTTTTCACCAACTTCTAATGATATTTCAGGTTAGTACATATGCCATCAAATATATGGATCATGAACTTTTGTGAGCACCCAAAGGAAGTGATCTATATAGATCACTTCTTGCAAACACTACACATGATCTAGCTTGAAGCGAAAGGTACAATTACGGATCTCTATAATTTGCAACATATTTTCTCACATTATTTTAATATTTGGGTAGTGTTTTGATAAACCTTTCTACTTTAATCATCAAGATGTATGAACCAACATATTACATAAAAAAATGAAGTCTATATGCATTCAATATATGAATGTGCTATATATGTATCTTGATAAGGTCTTATTTTCTTTATTACTGTTTTTTTTGTTTCATTATGTGTTGCCTTTTTTTTAATATCTCAATTTAGAGATTGATCATGTTGTTTTTGTGGTTAAATGTTGTATCACATAACTGATCTAATGCTATCATCATCTTACCTTGATTTTTAATAGCTTCCGCTCTTTGATTTACATCTATGTATCGTCACTTTACAAAGAGTTTTCCTTTCCGAATATATAAATAAAATAGGTTAGTTCTAGAAACACTTGGCAAATAATCTGCACGGAGAAAGAGAGCTCTAGGTTTTGCTATTGCACACTACTTGGAAAACTTATGAGCGATCGTTTAGTTCTATAAACACTTTGGCAAACTTTTGATTGCAAGCTTAGAATTGATCAATTCCTGTAAGAAGACCTCTGGCTTGGCTTACTAATTTGAATGGTAGTATTTATAAAATTCTTGACGAACGTAGACAATTTCTAAAAAGACAGATGAAATAGACGTGTCATTTGAGAGATCCCCGTATTGCTTAAGGTAAAATGTTCCACAATTTCATTTATTTACTACTCGGTGGTTTTTGATGTACTTACTCTATTAGGTTCTTATCTAACTAGTCTTATTTATGGCTTATGAACAGAGATATATTATTACCTCATGCTATTTTAACATCTATTTGTGTTTAATTTACTTTATAGATACACATAAACTTGGGTGTCTTTATTTGGATGGTTTTGTTTATCTGTTTATGTTGAGGAACTTTATCCTATGGATTTTCTAAATATGCTATGAGCATTACAGATTATAACAGGAATATCAATACAAGATCTGTTGATTCTTTAATCTTAAATAAAGGACAAAACGTGTAAATTTTACACTGTAGTTATAAAAGTGTGCAAGTGGCCTTGCAGAAAATTTCTAGGTGATAGTATGATCTATGTTTTCTGAATGAAAATGCTTCAATAAGGTGATACTATGATCTATGTTTTCGGAATGAAAATGCTTCTTGGATGAGATTGGAACTTAAGTTTGAAAAGGAACACCTCTTAAATATGTATGAGTTATTGGCCTTGCAGCATATCTGAATCCCCCCTGCCACAGTTACGAGTTTTAATTGAATTTTCTTGCCCTTGCTAGTTGAAAAATATTCATTAATAATGTGTATATCTTAGGCTTGAGATGAGGGGAAGCCAATGGCCTAGGTGGCAGCAAAATACGTCACGGAGAGAGTCTAGGGTGCAAATATTATTCCACATTTTGGCTGCATTGAGGACAAGGACCTAGACTTCTATAATGATTTCAGCATTATTGTCCTTGGACTTGATTCTGTTGAGGCTCGGAGCTACATAAATGGTATTTCTTGCAGTTTTTTAGGTGTGTATTCTAGTCATATTTCTTTACTGTTGAAAGCACCCCTATATTCTGTTGCCTGACATAATATTTTTCTTTTAAGAATTTTAAATGTTGGATCTTATATTATCCTAGATGGTATACGGCTTATAGATCAGTTCTTATAGTTCACTTCTGACAAGAGGAGAATGTATGTGGTATTAAGAGATTGCAAGAATGGGAAAATTAATTCATATTTTGTTCCAAATAAGTTTTTTCCCTCCCAAAATATTGTTCTTGTATTTATTTGAAACAATATTCAAATGGATATGTCAGATGGATGTTTATTTTTTACCTTAATTCCATACGTCATTCATTCATCTCCTCTAGCCTCTAGGTAGCAAGATATATCCATGATAAATAGATCTTGAATTGTTGTGCTTATACATTTACTAAACCTCATCACAAGAATGAACAATTTATATAGTCAAACACTTCATTATGTTTCATTTATTGCCTATTATGACTCATGCGTATCCTTTCATAAACTCTAGAGAAGTGAATATATATATATGTTGATTTCTGGATGAAAAGATTATTTTTAGACCCCATATATATGCTGAATTTTTATGTGAATCACTATATATGCTAAATTTTTAGATGAATCAATATATCTTGTTAGGAATTCTGGAAGTATAAGATGTAGTTTTTTTAGGCACACTATACATGTTGGATTTTTAAGTGGTGGGAATTTTAAGTGGAAGGAATTGAAGTCTGGATGAAAATATTGTTTTTTCCTTAATTTGATTTTTAAGGATTAGGAAGAAAAACTATATAAAATATTATTTTGAGATGGTATAAAAGAGATGGTATGAATATCTGAAATTAGGCTTCTAAGATCATTTTTAAAGGATAGGAATGGAGTGATAAAAAAATACGAATTGGTTTCATACATATTTATTATCTTCAATTTCTTAGAGATGAGGAGGTAATTCATTTCATTTTCATGTTGTGATTCTTAAATGGTCTAAAGTGAATACTCTCTTCAATTGTGTTGTGTTGTGTTGTGCTGCCCTACCCAGTGACATGCTCCGTCTTGGTGTGATTCTTAAAAGATGTTTAAAGTTATTACATTTTCCCATTGCAGATTTTTTTTGGACAATGTGTTCTAAGAAGGGCGAGGAGGTAGGGTCTCCAACCGAAGACTAGAAAGGAGCCATCAAATGGATCGAATGAGGACTCACAAGGTCCTGCTGACCCGAACAACATCAAGGATGGAAGTGAGCCAATTTTGTAGCTATGAATAGCGCCTAGCGGCGTTGTATTTTGTAATTATTATAATATGCTACTAGTATTTATGTACATGTGCTATCATTTTGAAGGACAAACAAAATTCGATGTTCCATTGACAAAAGCGTGTTGTGTATCCAAATAAAAGACATCGGATTATATATGAAAATAGTAGCGCGTTCATACCTTTAACATCATATCAGTCATTGGAAACAGATCCCAATATAGTTATACACATCAGTTCATTCATTTAAATCAATGTGGAACATTAGTTTGAACATTAAAATGATATATGAACTGATATATAATTGTCAAAGTAACATCGTTATTTGCTAAATAAATCGATGTGTCATTGCAGGAACAACATCATTTTAAAAAAAATGATATAAATGTGGGAAACGACATCTTTTGTGTATACAACCACAATAGTGCATTATTTTAGAACAATATAATATCATATATAATGAACATGAAATTAATACACAGAGAATGAATACTCTGAATGCGATGTCGATAATATGAAAATACATCGGTTATGCCAATATTTCATGTGGTTGGTTAAATTAAAACAATATAAAATCATAAATTACATATCGGACATGATTATAAACATGATCACTAAAACAAAAACTGTTGTCTATTATGTCTTAAGACATTACTTATTTTATAAATAAAGATGTAAATGTCACTTTTTTGCTTTAGGAGGACATCTTCACATGTTTTTAAATGACAAATCATGGATATTCATCAACAAGGGAATATGTCATAACTAAAATTTAGGGGTTCTAATTAAGAAAATACATGTGCTTAAAACCGATGTGGAAAGTTTGGATCTTTTACTACACGCACAAAGAGGTCGGAGATTTTTTTGAAAGACATCTGTTGACAACAGATGTCTAATTGAAGTTTTCTAATAGTGGATCGAGAGAGAGATTGACAGAGAGAAAATGAGAGGAAGAAGATAGTTCAGAGAGAGAACAATAAATAGGTTAGGGATTTGATTATCTCATCGGTGACTCATCCGATTACACATATAGCTATTTATACCTCCATACTCACTTTCCTTGGTAATTACAATTCTAATCCCTAATTTTTCCATTCATTATAATTATCAATAGCTGGATAAAAAATCATATATTCCTCTTCAGTAGCACATGCATATCTATGGGTGCAATCAATCTGCTCTTAATACTATCTCTTCCTCTATCAAAAGGCCATATGATCGAATTGCCAAAATTTAAAACTCTTGGCTTGAAGTAATGAATATAGAAGCAACAATCATCAATTGTTAAACCAATCAGTAATTGTACCTCTCTCATAGGCATTTCGACAAACAACACGTGTGCATCCTTAGACATCAAAATTTCAAACAATTCAAGAACAAAACCATTGTTCTCATGCCTCAATTTCTCACGTAATTGACCAGAATGAATACCCATCCTATCTAAATTCAGGAAGTTGCTAGCAAGTGTAATCAAAATAATAGAAGAATTCGAGAACTCACCATCGTTTGAGAAGGGATCGTCGCATCCATCAATTGAATCAACACCGGAATTCAACAAAGGTTTCATTTCTTGGTTCTTGACTACGATTTCTTCAACCCAAACTGGTTGTTCTGATTCTTCATCAAGAACGCTCTCCTCAACAGAACTTTCTTCTTTTGTCGATGCCCAAACTTCCTTCTCATAGGACTCTTTTTGCATTTCTTGAAGAATCGTCTTTATCTTGCGAAGGTTATCCTGTATTCTCACTTGCCGTTCCCAATAACCCGAAGAAAGAGCCATTGCCGACTGATGTTCGCTGAGATTTAGAAGAATTTTAGTTGCAACCCTGGGTTCTTGATAGGTCTTCACTCATCGCTGCTCCGGAGATGTTCCCAATAGACTTTGATTAAAAAAATCATCATTGTACCTCGATTGCAAACCTGTTTGGATCGAATCGATTACGATTTTGGAATTTGATGTCGATAATTTATGTAAGTGCTGGAGTTGCATCTCCGATTTGCGCAGGTGCTCCTCAATCGTTTTCATTCGCGTTCTGTCGGTCATCATTCAGAACCGGACCGCTCTGATACCAATTGCTATGACCCATAGGTCGGATAGGCGAAAGCTAAGCTTCCATTTGAAGAAAGAGAGATCGAGAGAGAGATTGACAGAGAGAAGAGGAGAGGAAGAAGATAGTTTAGAGAGAGAGAACAAGAAAGAGGTTAGGGATTTGATTATCTCATCGGTGATTCATCCGATTACACATATAGCTATTTATACCTCCATACCCAATTTCCTTGATAATTACAATTCTAATCCCTAATATTCCCATTCATTATACCACCATGCACAAATCTCGATACTTGACAGTTGACACACTTACGGTGAGCATCATCAACAACAACATGACTGGGCACAAAGTCAAACATCCCAGACTGAGTCAAGAGAGAGGATCCTGTCAGATCGACACACACATCCCGTCCCCTATCCTAGGAATAAAGGAGCAAATCCGGTGAACGAAGAAGGTTTTTAATATCATTCCCATCAACCAAACCGATATCAACCTCCTTACCGGCAGAAATCCCAGACCTGTAGCTGATATCTAGTAAGGTGTCGCGAACAAGGTTATGGCGATGTTTAATGCCCACGGAACCAGCGCAGGACACAACATGGTCACCGATATCAACCTCTTTACTGACAGAAATCTCATACATGTAGCAGATTTCCACGCCAATAAGGTGTCACAAACGAGGTTATGTCGATGTTTAATGCCCACAGAACCAGTGCAGGACACAGCATCGTCACCGTACACATCACCATCAAAGACCCGAGAACAAGCGGGACAAGGCCTGGACACCGTGAACAATGGAACTCCCAGTTGATAGCTAAGCACTCTACGATAGGTCGTTCCATTCATAATCTGCCCCAACCCCGAAATAGGAATTGCACGCAACCAATCAGATGAGTGAGCACCCTGCTAAGACTTCCATAATGCCATCTGTCGCGGAGTCTGAGAAAACAGACTCTGATGTAGCAGCAACCTTCGTGAAATATATATCTGCCAGTTTCTTCATAAGTTTGGGTGCAGCGATTTCACTAGGATCGCGTAGAAGATCAAAACTCGTGACCTCATTAAAAGAACGACAAGCATCATCAAAAGTAGGGCCAACAACAATGATACCAGAAGGACGTAAGATCTTAGCTTGCAACTCAGCAGGCTGCAAACGGGACGCCAAAAAAGCATAATGAATGACATCGCCAGCAACATACACTCCGATCCCACCAAAATGAAAAGGGAAGGTCTCTAGTTGACGGAAGGAAAAGTCGTTGATTTACCTCGTCAAAAATAATTCCCAAACAAACAAACTAGTATAGTATGCAAGTAAAGGGTCGAACCCTAGAGAATCAAGTATTTCTAAATATTGTGTATTTATCAATATAATAAGAAAATATTTTTTTGAATGAAAATAAAAGAAAATAATATTGACAAAAGCAAATAAAGGATAGAAGAAAAGCGTTCCACCTACAAGATCTCGACTTTGGTTGGTTTTATTGATCATCGAATCCTTTTCAAGTTATTATATTTTCCTACGAATTCCTCCCGTCTTGGTTTAAATAGATTAAAAGTCCTACGAGTCTAATTAATCCCTTACACCTCAATGCAACCTTAACACGGTCAAGATTTAACAAAGAGATAGCAAATAGTCCCAAGAACTTGAGCATATAAATAACGTCAATTAAACACGGTAAATCAATGTTTAAGATATATGTCAACTCCCTACATCATCATGCTTCAAACATGGAATCCACAATCTTATGCGTGCTACTACGGAAATAACACAAATACGAAAGTATTAAATCCTAACATGAAATCAATATTATCAAGGTCACAAATCAAGATAACATCAATAACAAAATCAATATCACCCAAAGAAGTTGAATGAATTATAGAGGAAAAATAACTTGAATTAGAAACTCACAAACTACCAACCAAGTCTCAAAACTGTAGGCGATAACTAAATACTTTAGCCCTCCATAAACATAACCCAAAACAATTAGAAAATTAAACTACGGCTTCTTTTCTCTCTTGTCTCTCCCTTCTGCTTGTCGTAAGAATGTATTGTATATATAATAAGTTATATCCTAATCTATCTAAGTAATCTTTCTAATCTATCCTAATTGAAACATATAATAATATAAATATAGCTAATTCTATCTATTTCTATCTAATTGTATATGGTAAGTCTACAACTTCGGCAACTTCTTGTGGGCTCCTCTCATCCGATCGACTTCGGACAACCCAATTGGTTGTCTTGATTCATACTGTCAACCCGTAAGACGCACACACCCCCGTATCTCGTTTGGATCGATCTCTTATAATCTGTCCATTGAAATTTATTCCGAATTTGCTCCAAAATGCCTGAAATAGATAAAACACACATGTAGACTCCGAAAACCAAATAATATCAATTTAACTATAAAATATGTAAAATATGCATGAATATGACATGATATAATATGCAAATATATAACTAAAATAGAGCCTATCACTAGTCGCCACTGCCAATTTCCAAACTCAGGCCCAAACGCAGTGACAATACACTCCAAGCTATCATAGAGATTGAAAAAATCAATTTGATTGGCCAGATCTAATTAAATAGAAAAAAGAAACTAAAATAACTGTGTACTCTTAGCCATATTTCGCATTCGAGGGGACACTCAGAATTTTTTGGGGAGAACGTACCCCACGCGCCTCGTCCATCATCCCTGCCCGAAAGCTTGCATGTATTCATCCTCAATCTGAAAACTTTAATAGTCTACAAATTCGTTTTTGTGTGAAATCCTTTTATCTACCCACAACCGATCCTGGGCATTTGATGATTGTTTTCCCCTTGTTATTCCTTTCGCTTCTGGGCTCAACGATCGAGCATGTGTGGGTGATTGGAATGTTCATCCAACCTTCAAATTATTTTGGGACTTTGCTTCGTGGCTTCGATTCAAGCCTAAATCATGATGAAAGTGAGTTTACTTTGGGTTTGGTGCCCCCTCCTTGGCTAGATCCAAGCTATTGTTGCTTACCTACTGATAACATGCATTTAGATGGTCATAATAGGTTTCATTTAGCTTAGTTAAGATGCATGTCATGCATGGTTTAAGTACAATTTGCATATTCGTTCTCTATGTTGGTGGAGTCGGAATCTACACACTTTTATTGGTTATTTCAGGTAACCATGGATCCGATGATGAGACATGGATTGTTAACGCATTGGATGAGGATGTTTAGTCGATCGAAGAAGCTTACATTAATATATAAAGAGGTCCTGAAAAGGAGAAGAGAGCCTAAACGAAGAACAAGTCTGCAGAAGTTGTCGCTAGATATGCTAAACTTGTTTTGCACTTTCTGGAGGCCTCGGTCGTTCGATTGACTATTATGACCATGCGTTGGAAAGTTATTTCAGAGAGATACAACTTTCCTATTGACGTCGAGAGCTGATTCAAAGTAGATTTTTCGTAAAATACCGATGCAGCGGGCGCCGCCATATGCAGCAACCGCAACATGTTCCAGCAGCGACGCGTTTTGCGCAGTGACGCTTTATCTATCCAAACCCTATTTATCTATCTAATTGTCTTTTGGCCAGGTGTGGACGAATTTAGAGAGGGCTTAGCCCTAGGTTTTCATTCATTCATTAGATTAGGATTCAAGACGATTTTAGTGAAGATTGAGAACGATGTTCGCCATGGGTGGCTAAACTCTCTTCGTTCTAACTACGATTTGAAGCTTTATTTGGATTGATTGTGAGTTTCTAAATCTCGTTCCTTAATTCCTTTATTGAATGCTTCAACTTTTTTGCGCTTATTGATTGATTGTTTTTTTCTATCCTGTCTGGCCAATTAGTTAGATCAATTCAATTGCTAGGGTTTTGTAGATTCCTGATTGCGAACCTTAACCTAACTAGCAAACTTATCCCTTTAGGGCTGATTGAACTAATTGGATGGATAGAAAATTGAATGTGTTGTTAAATCCCTCTTTAGGGATTGCAAACACCTTGGTTAATCTCTGAGCTTAAAGCTATCGATTGGGTTAAATCCTTTTTCTGAGGAACTGCTCATGAGATAAGAGTTTCTAGGACTGATTGGACTAGTAAATATATTAGGCCGGGACAAGGGCATTCATAGGAATCCTAAAAGGACAAGAGGAATTTACAATATCATGTTTAACAAAATAAAGTGGATAGTTGTAGGTAGAGCGATGTTCTCTAAATTGTTTTGCATCAATCTGTTTATAGTTTATTTTGTTTTCTTTCTTATTTTCAATCACCAAAACCCACTTTTGTTATTAATTGGTAAATACACATAACTTGAAAATACTTGATTCCCTGTGGGATCGACTCATACTTATCACACTGCATTAGTTAGCAAATGTTGATGGGTGCTTCTAGAGTTTTTGAGGGAGACATATTTGCAGATCATGATGTTTCATGTGCAAGCATTATGGGGATTAAACATCGTCATAATGCTGTCTGTGACACATTGATAAATGTCTGTTGTCGTTCTGGGATCTCAGTTGGTAAAGAAGTTGATATTGGCTTGTGTGGGGGAGACGAGAAGCCCCTCCGACCTATGGACATGCTTCTTTATGCGTGGGATGAAGGGATGGATGTTTGTGTTGACCTTACAGGAGCATCCCCTTTGACGCAATCTGGGATGACTGATTTTGTTCCAGGGCATGTTGTGATCGAGGCGGCCCGTCGTAAGCGGGTCAAGTATTTAGCCAAGTGCAAAGCCATTGGTTATGGTTTCTTGCCATTTTCTTTCTCCGTGATGGGGGAACTTGAGTCAGACGCCATAACCCTTTTAAAAAGGATCCAGAAATTCTCTCAAGCTCAAGATATTGGGGCTCGAAATGCAGCTCATGTTTTCATTAGGGTAGGGTTTTCTATTGCTAATGGAGTGGGGGCCCAGATTGTTTCTCGACTCCCCACTAATTCCACTAATTCTTTGTAAATTCATATTCTTTGTCAAGGGACTACGTACAGTTAAGTCCGTACCGCCACGTTGTCGTCTTGGTTTTGTTCGGGCTCTTAAAGGGGTGCTTGACCATGTTATTGCCGCCCCCGATGACATTGCTGGTTGGGTTCGGTTTCTGGCTATGCCCATCTGTGTTTTGCGTGCTTTTGTACCACATAGTAGTAGCGATCGTCGATCGGGTGTTCGACGTACTCGCCAGGAGGAGTCGACTGCGAGTGCTCTGGTTGATTGGAGCACTCCGGGGGGTGACATTGGATTGCTTAGGGCTGCCTTGAGGGCAGCCCCTGTGTCCTTCAGCGAGGGTGTTGGGGATGATGATGAGCCTCACACAACGGAGCTCAACCTCCGTTAATGCCGTAAGAAGATTTCTGATGGGCATTTCACGGCTGCTATGCGAGTTCTCTCTTCTTCCGGTGTTGCTCCTTACTCTACTTCTATTTTGATTGCGCTTCGGGACAAGCACCCGGATGCCCCTCTCCCTGTTTTGCCTTGTGTTTTCGTCCCTCAGCCTTCTATTATTGCTCGCCCGCCCATTGTTTTGGATTCCATAAGGAGTTTCCCGCGTGGTACTTCTTGCAGTAGGGATGGGCTCCGGGCCCAACATCTTTTGGATTGTTTGAGTGGTGCGGTAGTTGCTGTTTCTGATGAGCTTCTTGTTTCCATTACGGGGGTGGTGAACATCTTCTTGGAGGGTCGGTGTCCGTCTGCTCTCGGGGAGTATGTTGCTAGTGCCCCTCTGACTCCCCTGGTCAAACCAGGGGGTGGTATCCGCCCTATTGCTGTCGGCACGATCTGGAGGCGCCTTGTGTCTAAGGTGGGTGCTTTCTTGGTTGGGCCTCAGTTATCTGAGTATTTTAGGGACCTGCAGTTCGGAGTTGGTGTTTCTAGAGGTGGTGAGGCCATTCTGCATGCCTTAAATAGGCTTGTAGAGTCTCGTGGCTCTGAGATGGGTCTTTCTATGCTGTTGGTGGACTTCCAAAATGCTTTCAACTTGGTTGATCGCACTACTCTGCTTTTGGAGGTCCGTCGTCAGTGCCCTAGCCTCTCGCGGTGGGTCGAGTTCCGTTATTCTAGCCCTGCTCGACTCTACTATAGGGATCACTGTCTTTGGTCTTGCCAAGGGGTTCAGCAGGGTGATCCCCTTGGTCCGCTGCTCTTTGCTTTGGTCTTGCATCCTCTGTTATGCAAGATCCGGGATTCGTTTGATTTATGCTTGCAGGCTTGGTATTTGGATGACGGTACTATTGTAGGAGATACTCTTGTGGTTGGCCAGGTTCTTGATATGATTATGTCTGATGGTCCAGCGCTTGGGTTGCACCTTAACGTGGATAAAACTGAGGTCTTCTGGCCGGTTGTGGATCCTAGGGGCTTGGTGCCTGGTGTTTTCCCTGCCCTTATTGCTCGACCTGTTTCTGGCGTTACGGTTTTGGGGGGTCTTGTCAGTACTTGCCCTGTTTAAAGCGCCGAGATTGTTGCGACTCGTGTGGCCAAGACAGTTGAGCTTATGTGTCTTGTTGCCAAACAAGAGGATCCCCAGAGTGAGCTGCTTTTGATTCGGGCTTGTTCCGGTATCTCTAGACTCTACTTCACCTTGCGTACTTGTCCGCCGGATGCCGTTGTCCCAGCTCAGTCTACCTTTGACAGTGCCCTCCGTGTCTGTTTAGAGCGTATTATGGCTGCTTCTGGACCCGGGTTTGGTGATTGGCAGTGGAGATTGACTACTCTTCCGTTTCAGTACGGTGGGCTTGGTGTTTATGTTGTTGGTGATGTCATGCATTATTCTTTTCTAGCCTCTCGCCTGCAGTCTTCTGGGTTGCAGTCTTCGCTCCTCCGCTTTGCTGGGTTGCCCGTGGGTGAGGGACCTTCGATGCTGCGCTGTGTGACTTCAATGGTCTTACCGGTTCTGATTTCAGTCGTGATTCTTGCGAGTTCGCTGCCCCCAAACTTATTAAAGGTTCGATAATATAAAAACAATGTAATAAGTTCTTGGAGATGGTTTCAAGATCTGCTTGGTTGTATTCAGACTCCTTCTTTGCAACTTTGGTGTCATTTGGTCCATCTTTTTCTGGAATCTTCGGAACATTCTCTATAATGTTCCAAAGCTCTAGATCTTGGTCTATGATAAACATCTTCATCAAAGATCTCCAGTGGACAAAGTTGTTTCCTACAAAGAGTGGAGGTCTGCTTGTGGACCTTCCATGTGCAAATCCTCCGCTTGCTTCACCAGACATGATCGAAAACTCACAAGATTGTTAGATAAAAAACAGTGAGTAAAGCTCTCTGATACCAATTGAAGGTTTGATAATATAAAAACAATGTAATAAGAAGTACTCTAGAAGGGGGGTTGAATAGAGTATGCCCATTTTTCGCAGAAAGTCTCAAGACTTTTGGAGCTTGTACCAAAACCTTTGAGATAAACCTGAATCACAAAGTTAAACAATCGAACCAAGTGCGGAAATAAGGTAAAGCAAAAGAGTAAAGAACACGAGTAATTGTTTACGAGGTTCAGCACAACTTGGCCTACGTCCCCGCCTAGGGTTCTTCCACAACCCTAGGATTTAAAGGCTTTATTGATTGCTTAGCTTAGGATCCTAATAGCTCACCGAGAAGCCTCTCTCCTATACAATTGCAATCTAGTCAACTCACGTGCCCTTGGAGTCCTAGACCAATCTAGAAGAGCCCCACCTATCTTAGATATCTAGTACAATCCTCTTACTCTCACAAATCAATAGCCTAGTGTAACTTCCCGAGTTATAAACTCTCGAGTAACACTTGAAATGAATATATCCTATAAGCTCACAGTGACTCTCAAAGGCTTTGAAATAGACAACAAACTCTTGAGCGCTTAGCAGAGAGACACTTGGAAGACAGATCACTTGAAATGAATGAAACTCGTGTAGCACTTGTATTTTTTCTGTCTTCTCCTTCCTTTCCTTTATAAAAGAGAATGGAGCGTGAGGATCTTCACCACCGGATCTCCAACGGCTCCTTCGAATCAGTTTGATCTTCAATCTTCTATTTATGGACACTTTGAATCGCCATGATCTATTTTGAACTGATCTCCTCAATATGTATTAAGGAAGGATATAATCTCGAATATACTTCCTGAAATGGTTAGGCATTCATATATATATATATATATATATATATATATATATATATATATATATATATATATATATATATATATATATATATATATATATATATATATATATATATATATATATATAATATAATGGAAGTATATAATAAGATAAAATAATATACGAATAATTAAGATAAGTTTTGTATTTCATCAACTGTTAATGCGCCAAGGCCTTTGACACAAATATCATGTCAAAGCCTTTGAAACATCTATTCCGATTTTCATCAAGGGAGGGAGTTATCAATCTCCCCCTTGATGAAAGACAAAACATGTGCATCCCTGCAACTTAGTCAAAAATAGATAATACAATGGAATTCGGACTAAGTACCTGCAAGGGTTAGACAAATGTTGAATAAAAAATTTTAAAGTAAGAAAACATCCAACCGAAAACCATAAATCAAAAACCAAGGTCTTCCAAGACCTTTAAGCAGAGGTTTTCAAAGTCTAACGATCATCTCCCCCTTTTTGTCTTTCAAGAAAGGGCGGAGGAAAAACAGTCACCAAAAAGTCACCAAAAGTTTTGAAAACGTTTCTAACAAACCAACAAAGTAACAAGTTTCAGGGGTGGGATAGGGTGAGTTAAGGTTTAGGCTTAATCATCCGGAGCATCATCAGTGAGCCTCGTCCACAGTCCTTCTAGCATCTTTGAAATCCCGCTCATCTCAGTCATCAACTCCTTCTGCAGCTCCTTAATATCCAGGCGAACCTCCTCCAAGCCCAACTCTAGGTTGTCCATGCGTTCATCGAAAGCTGGAGCAGTGGGAAAGGCTTTTGAAGGAGTGACAAGACTCAAGGTCCCTTGGGGAGACCGAGTGATGCCAATATTTTCAAGGCCTTTAGAGTCGAACTTACCCGTATGACGCAGCTGTTCTTCATTTTTGACATCAATTCCAGAAGCTTTGAAGATAGGGGTCAAAAGGGTAGCAAAGGGGAGGGGAGAGCCTTTTCTGGCTTTTCTGGCATGAGCCATGGTTCCAAGGATAGTGTTGGCCAGATCAAGATCAAGGCCATTTAGAATGCGGTAGAGCAGGACCATGGCATTGCCGGTAAGGAGTGAGCCAGAGTTAAGACGGGGTAGGAGGCATCTAACAATGATGTTAAAAATTATTTTTGCATCAAGGGTTAGGGATGAGTGGGTGAGTTGTTTTGAGGTGTTGTTGGATGCTTCGGGTAGGAGATATTTGGCTCGGGCTAGGATGATGCAATTTTCTTTTGAGGGGTGGATTTCAGCGGGTGGAACTGGGGTAGGTAGGCCAAGGAAGTCTGCAAAATCATTGGAGTTGAGAGAGATTCTAACCCCTTTGACAACAGACTCTAAAGACCAACCATCGGTGTCGTTTTTGGCTTTTAGGTTAATGTAGAAGAGTCGGGTAAGCTGGGGGTAGTAGACAGTCTCAAGGTTAAGAAGAGTCCAGGCTGGGGATTTTTTGAGGAGCTCAATGCAAGGTAACTTCAAAGCTTCAAAGAACTCAACATCTAAAAAATCAGAACAACTAATCTTACGAGTTCGAAACTCGTCTACCCACTTACCAATAGTCTCAGCATCTTGAAACCAAGAGGAGGGCAATGATTGATTTACCTGGATATAGGCCGGGGGGTCTGCATTCTTTCTGCGCGCAACTGTTGGAGCAGCTCTCTTGACAGGCGCTACAAGACTCTTGACAGTGCCCTTCCTGGTGCGCTTGGGGGATGGAGGCTTGACAGCAGCAGGGGCTTTCCGCTTCTTCGGAGACGGGGGAGGAGGAGGAGAAGGAGAGGGAGATTCTTCCTCCTCTTCCTCAGACCCCGAGTCCTCACTGGACCCCTCTTCATCTCCTTCAGGTTCCTCGTCCTCTCCAGATCCCTCTTTCTCTTCTTCTTCATCTTCCTTAGGCTCCTCCTCGGATGGAACCTCCTCGGCTTCGGCTTCCTTCCGAATCCGCTCAGCTTCTTCCTCGGCCAGTTTCTTAGCAAGTTCGGCCTCCTCATCGACCTTTTTCTTCCTTAAGGCCTCCTCCTCGGCTTCCTTGGCAGCATCTCTTTCTAGGAGGGCATCAAGATCATCTTCCTCCTCTTCCTCGTCTGGTTCCTCAGCCAAGATCTTCCTCTTCCCTTTCTGTTTAGCACTGATCGGCTTCTTAGCAGAGCGCTTTTGAGAGCCTTTGGGAACAATAGCTGAGCTCTCAGCAATGGTGCTCTGGACGACGGTTGGGATAATAGCTTGCGGAGCGGGTTCAGGTGTGGGAGAGGTAGCAGTGGTCTGACGTCCCTTGGGGGTGGCGCCAAGTCTTTTGGGTGTGACAGCTTTCTTGGTTTTGGGTGCCATGGAGAAGTTTGGTTAGGGTTTCTTGAGAGGCGTTTGAGAGGTTGAAGATGAAGAAGTGGAAAGGGTTTGGATAAAGTCTGAGTGTGGGTTGTAATCGGGTACAGTATTGGGTTTAAGTAGAGGGAGTGATGGGACGGGTTTAGGGTTCCAAGGAAAGAAATCATTACATTGCCAATTTGAAGGGTTTTCAAATTCAAATCCAAATTCAAATATCCATTAAAATCGGACTAAACACAAACCAATTTAGTTCCAAAAATAAAATATCTTAACGGTTAAGGAAATCAGAGAAATAGGCAATTTTTTAAATCCGATTAAAACAAATATAATTGATTAAATATCTAAAAAGATATTAACCAAAAATATATGATCCGATATATGTACTCCACCATTTAGTTCACACACCTTGACATGGTTCTCAAGGGTCTTGACACTAAGTAGAATTTATCTTTCGTAAAGGGAAAGCTCCCCCTACGAAAGTGCATACTTGTTAAGCATCCCAATCTCTCGTCTAATGAAGGTGAATCTGTCCTCTGCCAAAGGCTTAGTAAAAATGTCAGCCCATTGATAATCAGTAGAAATAAAAGATATGGACACATCACCTTTTTCAACATGATCTCTAATGAAATGATGCCTTACATCAATATGCTTGGTCTTTGAATGCTGAACATGATTCTTAGTGATGGATATGACACTTGTATTGTCACACTTAATTGGGATACCTTTGAGGTTGATGCCAAGATCTCGCATTTGTTGAGCTATCCAAAGGATTTGGGAGCAACAGGCTCCAGCTGCAATGTATTCGGCTTCTGCAGTGGATAGAGCAACTGAATTTTGCTTCTTTGAGTGCCAACTAATCAAAGATGCTCCTAAGAATTGGCAACATCCTGATGTGCTCTTCCTATCCACCTTGTAGCCTGCAAAATCTGCATCAGAATATCCAATTAAAGTGAAATCCTTTTGCTTTGGGTACCATAGTCCAAGTTCCTTAGTGCCATTGAGATATCGAAAGATCCTCTTCACAGCCATGAGATGAGATTCTTTAGGATCAGCTTGAAACCTAGCACACATGCAAACACTAAACATGATGTCAGGTCTACTACCCGTGAGATATAATAAAGATCCAATCATTCCTGGATACTCCTTTTGATTGACACTTATTCCAGTCTTGTCTTGATCTAGAGATAATGTTGAGCTCATGGGAGTCTTGGCTGCCTTGGATTGATCCATCTTGAACTTCTTCAAGAGATCCTTAGTGTACTTGCTTTGTTTGACGAAGATCCCTTTCTTGGATTGATGAACTTGTAACCCCAAAAAGAAGTTGAGTTCACCCATCAAGCTCATCTCAAATTCACTGCACATGATGTCAGAAAATTCCTTGCACAAAGATGTGTTAGTAGCACCAAATAATATATCATCAACATAAATTTGAATAACCAAAATGTCCTTTCCTTTGGTCTTGATAAAAAGAGTCTTGTCGATTTTAAAATCATTTTCGAAAAGATATTTGGACAAGCGCTCATACCAAGCTCTTGGGCTTGTTTCAAACCATAAAGCGCTTTGTCAAGTTTATAAACATGATTGGGAAAAGCTGAGCTTTCAAAACCTGGGGGTTGAGCCACATATACTTCTTCCTCTAAGAAACCATTAAGAAAAGCACACTTGACATCCATTTGATATAACTTTATGCTCATGAAAGATGCAAATGCTAATAAAATGCGAATGGCTTCAAGCCTGGCTACAGGAGCAAAGGTCTCCTCGTAGTCAATACCTTCCTCTTGATTGTAGCCTTGAGCAACAAGCCTTGCCTTGTTCCTCACAACCTTACCATTCTCATCTAGCTTGTTTCGAAATACCCATCGAGTGCCAATGACTGATTGATTCTTTGGCCTAGGCTTCAAGGTCCAGACTTTGTTTCTTTCAAATTCGTTAAGCTCACTTTGCATAGAAATGACCCAGTCTGGCTCCTGAAGTGCCTCATCTACCTTCTTTGGCTCAATAAGAGAAACAAACGCGTGAAAAGCACAAAGATCTTTAAGTTTAGAACGAGTTTGAACACTAGAAGTAGGGTCAGAAATGATATCCTTTAATGAGTGTGATGAGGAGTATTTGAATTTCCTTTTGCTAGTCTCAGCTCCTTGATTCGTCACACTTGTAGGATTGACTTGCAGTACATCTGACTCCGTGGTCCTGTTAGGTTCAATTACAACAGTTTCTAAAGTCTCAACACTGTTGGATTGGACACCAAGGGCTTTGGACGAATCTTCAACACCTTGGGCCAATTCTTCAGTGTTAAGAATCGGTTCCTGCATGTTCCTCTTCTCTGTGTTCTTGGTAGCATCAACATCACCTTCCTCGTTCTCTTCATGGATGTTAAGATCTATATCTGCAACACTTTCACTCAAAGCACCGTCATTGCATTCATCAAAAATAACATGTATACTTTCTTCAACTACCTGGGTCCTTTTATTGAAGATTCTATAAGCTTTGCTACTCATGGAATAGCCAAGAAATATACCTTCATCACTACGCGCATCAAATTTCCCAAGGTTATCACTTCCAACACTACCAATACCAACGATGTCGCATTTCCCTTTGTCACCAAGAGTGATTGTTCCCGTGGATTGCTCCTTTAGATCATGAAAGAGAGAACTCTTCCCACTCATATGCCTCGAACATCCACTATCAATAATCCATTTGTGTTCTTTCACCTTGGTGATCTCCTGCAAGACAAACATCAACCTTTGTGGCTAGACCAATAAGCAAATTTGGATCCATTGTTGGGATAAACCATATTTGGTAAAATAGTGCCTTTTGGGACCCAAACTTGTGTTATCCGTTCTTTTCTCAAATGAACAGGAAATGTATTGCGAATAATATATGGATCCTTTCTTCTATAAGGGCAGGTCTCTTTTACATGTCCCTTTCTAGCACAATAGTGACATATAGGAGAGGTTCTGCTTCTTTTTGCCTTTACAAAAGTGGTAGTGTGTTGCTTCTTTAAAAACTTTGGATTGTAACCAATACCACTTTTGTTTAGAGAGCTTTGTTGCTCACCCAACATCTTATCGAGAGTGCCTTTGGATTTGGTAAAACTTATGAGGGCTGTCTGTTGGTCTAGAATCTTATTATTCAGGGAGATCTTCTCTTTCTCTAAGTCATGATGCTCATTTCTTAGAGAGGAGAGATCTTGCTTGAGTTCAGATTTCTTCCAAGTCAAGCATCTTGACTTTAATGTCAAGACCTGAATAAGAAGCTTCAAGACCTTTGACCCTCATAGACAGATCCTCAATAGTTCTTTCCTGGTCCACAGTTCTCTTAATAAGAATGTTAGTTTGGGCAATTAGCTTTTCTTCATTGGCAATCATATTGGAAAGGAATTCCGATAATACCTCTTTTGGACTTTCCATAAGTTCTCTTACAGTAGCTTCAAGCTTTTCATCGTGGGATTCATCTTCTGAGGCCATAAGACAAATGTTGGCCTTCTCATCGTCGGAGTCAGAGTCGGAATCACTCCAAGTAGCTACCATGGCTTTCTTCTTCCATTTGTCACCTTTCTTGGGCTGACTCTTTGTCTTTTGAGGGCAGTCCTTCACAAGATGATCTGTTTCACCACATTCAAAACAAGACAACGGTTTAGTCTTCTTTTCATACTTGTTGTATTGAGGCTTACCTCGAAATTTTGAAGACTCTGATCCATCCTTGTTGTTGAATTGCTTCTTCATTTTGAGAATTCTAGCAAGGCCTCTTGTGATAAGAGCGAAAGGATCATCCTCATCGTCGTCCTCATCTTCAGAATCAGATCCATCCTTGGGCTCATTCTTCTTAGACTTGAGTGCCAAGTTCTTAGTGCTAGCTGGAAGTTCTCCATCGTCTTCATTAAGGATCATCTCATGCGTGATCAGCTTTCCAAGAAGGTCATCAAGGGGTAGAGTGGTGAGGTCCTGGGCTTCCTCTATAGCTGTTACTTTTGGACCCCATTTCTCCTTTGGAAGGCACCTCAGTATCTTCCTTACTTTCTCAACGTTGGTAAAGCTCTTGCCGAGAGAGTCAAGGTTGTTGGTGATTTCTGTGAACCGTGTGAACATGGCCTTGATTGACTCATCAGACTTCATCTTAAAGAGCTCATACTTTCGAAGGAAGATGCTGATCTTGGTGTCTTTCACTTGGCTCGTTCCTTCATAGGTGACGACCAACTTATCCCAAATCTCTTTAGCTAACCTACAAGAAGAGATACGGTTAAACTCATCAGTGCTAAGACCACAATAAAGTAAGTTAATAGCCCTGTAGTTCTTGGACATGGTTTCAAGATCTGCTTGGTTGTATTCAGACTTCTTCATTGCAACTTTGGTGTCATTTGGTCCATCTTTTTCTGGAATCTTCGGACCATTCTCTATAATGTTCCAAAGCTCTAGATCTTGGTCTATGATAAACATCTTCATCAAAGATCTCCAGTGGACAAAGTTGTTTCCTACAAAGAGTGGCGGTCTGCTTGTGGACCTTCCCTGTGCAAATCCTCCGCTTGCTTCACCAGACATGATCGAAAACTCACAAGATTGTTAGATCAAAAATAGTGAGTAAAGCTCTGATACCAATTGAAGGTTCGATAATATAAAAATAATGTAATAAGAAGTACTCTAGAAGGGGGGTTGAATAGAGTATGCCCGTTTTTCGCAGAAAGTCTCAAGACTTTTGGAGCTTGTACCAAAACCTTTGAGATAAACCTGAATCACAAAGTTAACAATCGAACCAAGTGCGGAAATAAGGTAAAGCAAAAGAGTAAGGAACACGAGTAATTGTTTACGAGGTTCAGCACAACTTGGCCTACCTCCCCGCCTAGGGTTCTTCCACAACCCTAGGATTCAAAGGCTTTATTGATTGCTTAGCTTAGGATCCTAATAGCTCACCGAGAAGCCTCTCTCCTATACAATTGCAATCTAGTCAACTCACGTTCCCTTGGAGTCCTAGACCAATCTAGAAGAGCCCCACCTCTCTTAGCTATCTAGTACAATCCTCTTACTCTCACAAATCAATAGCCTAGTGTAACTTCCCGAGTTATAAACTCTCGAGTAACACTTGAAATGAATATATCTATAAGCTCACAGTGACTCTCAAAGGCTTTGAAATAGACAACAAACTCTTGAGCGCTTAGCAGAGAGACACTTGGAAGACAGATCACTTGAAATGAATGAAACTCGTGTAGCACTTGTATTTTTTGTCTTCTCCTTCCTTTCCTTTGAAAAAGAGAATGGAGCGTGAGGATCTTCACCACCGGATCTCCAACGGATCCTTCGAATCAGTTTGATCTTCAATCTTCTATTTATGGACACTTTGAATCGCCATGATCTATTTTGAACTGATCTCCTCAATATGTATTAAGGAAGGATATAATCTCGAATATACTTCCTGAAATGGTTAGGCATTCATATATATATAATATAATGGAAGTATATAATAAGATAAAATAATATACGAATAATTAAGATAGGTTTTGTATTTCATCAACTGTTAATGCGCCAAGGCCTTTGACACAAATATCCTGTCAAAGCCTTTGAAACATCTATTCCGATCTTCATCAAGGGAGGGAGTTATCACTTATGAAGAAATTGGTAGATGTGTACTTCGCCCGGATTGTGGCTTCTTCGGAGTCGGTTTTCTCATTGACCCCGCGACAGGTGGTGTTGTGGAGGTCTCAGCATGGGTCCCATTGATCTGATTGGCTCAGAGCAGTTCCTATTTATAGGCTCGGTCAGACCATGAATGGTAGGACTTACAGGTCTGTCCTCTGCTATCGTTTGGGTATCCCTCTTTTTCGTGCTGGTCTTCCTTGCTCTGCATGTGGTTGGGTTTTTGAGGATGACACTTTTGGGGATCATGCTGTGTCGTGTTTGAGTTCCATCGGGCTCAAACATCGGCATAATCTTGTCCGTGATACCCTCTTCGACATTTGCTTCCGGTCTGGGATCTCCTCTGGGAAGGAAGTGGACATCGGTGTTGTTGACAGTCTTGGCAGACCCCTTAGGCCCGCTGACATTCTTCTTTACTCTTGGGATCGGTGTCGAGATGTGTGTGTTGATATCACGGGATCCTCCCCCCTCACTCAGACTTGCTTGGCTTCCTTTGCTCCTGGACGGTGTGTTCTCGACGCAGCGCGGCGTAAATGCACCAAGTATCGGGATGTGTGCTCTGCTGCTGGTTATGGGTTTTTGCCTTTTTCTTTCTCCTCCTTTGGTGAGCTGGATGGGGATGCGATTGCGCTTCTGGGATGGATCCGTTCCTTCTCTTTAGCCTTAGATTCTAGTTCTCGTCTAGCTGCTCATATTTTTACCAGAGTTTGTTTTTCCATTGCTAAGGGGGTTGGCGCGCAACTTGTTTCTCGGCTGCCCGCTAACTTCTTGTAAACATTCGGTTGTTTGATTTCTAAAAAAAAAAAAAAAAAAAAAAAACAAAAAAAAATTAATAATAATAATAATAATAATAATAATAACTTCTTCCAATTTGTTACGAGGCTTCCAACTAACTCTATGTAAATCTTTTTTCATCATAATAAATTTTTATAATAATAATAATAATAATAATAATAATAATAATAATAATAATAATAATAATAATAATAAGGGCGGGCGATCTGGCGATCGGACGAGGCCAACGGTGACGACGTCTTCTTCTCAGGCGATCAGGCGTCCCTCTAGCGGCGCTTGGTGGTCGTAGCCCTTTCTCGGTGGCCGGAGAAGACTGGGCGTGGGCGCGGGGCCAGCAGCAGGTTTGGCTTCTTCTTCTTCCTCCTGGAGTTCGGTGTCGGGATGTGTTCGATCGCTTCAGGTTTAGCGTCTTCTTCTTCTTGTTATTAGTTCGGCGTCGGCGCTACAGGCCTGGTGGTTTTCGTCTTCTCATGGGTAGTCTTCCTGGTCTGCGCTGATTTCGTTTCGGCGATCCGGCTGTGAGATTTGGTTTGGCATATGGGTTCGGCGATCCGGCGTCGGGATGTGTTGTTGCTGTTGCTTGCGGTTGTTTGGTCTTGTTAAGCGGTTGATTGATGTTGCTTGGCATCATCTAGATTTTGATTAAGTGCATAGGTAATTGTTTGTGGTGTTGTGGTTGCCCCTTTTGTTTGTTTTACGTTGAAGCTTTTTGAGTTGGGGTTGATCAACTTTGCTTCGTTTTTTTCATTCTATTATGCCCGATCTTGTTCGGTACCATTGCCCTTTTGTGGGTCAGTGTGGGTGCCTTGATGGTGGTGGTAGAGGCCTTGTTAAAACCTCCATGCTCAGACATCTTCGTGATAGACATTGTAGTGGTGATGCTCAGGTTTTTACTCGTCAAGCTCTTTCTGATAGTTTGGCTATTTATTCCAATGCTGAGATGACTTTCAAGCGCATGGGGATTTTTTGGAGTTTGTTTTAAGACTCACACCTTTCGGGCTCGATGTAGGCATAGTCAGAATGATTCTGTGGCGCCTCCGGATTGTGGTGATGGTCTTGTTCGTTTTATTATTTATGATATTCCTAGGCCTCCAGCTCCGTCTCTGTCGGTTCCGTTGGCTGACGTGGGGGTGTTGCGCGTTGGTTTGACTATATCTTCGCTTGACCGGTTGTTCTCTATGGGGCTACGCACTGTGAGATCCATACCTCCTAAGTGTCGCCTAGGTTTTTCTCGGGTTTTAAAAGGGGGATTAGATGGTGTGGTTGACTCTCCTGATGACCTCTCCGGCTGGATACAATCCTGAATACCCTACCACTACAACAGAAGGGTTTCTTGTATTTTATTTGCTTGGACAGGGAGTTGGTTTGCTTTCATATAGTTTTATATTTGCATACTTGATTTCTCTCCACAACAAATTTTGGCGTCGTTGCCGGGGAGGTAATCAATCGCGACATTTCTAGTTCCCTTTTACTCTTTCCTTTTACTTTTTGTTTTACAAGTGCATGCAAAGAACTGATTCCACACCTTACGATCCTATTCTCGAACCTTAACACTTTTTCCATCTACCAAAAAGGCTAAAGAGAAGACTCATGTTGACTCCTACTAACTGCGAGAATGAGGTACAACTCACACCAGCGCGGGAGCTTGAGCAACTCCGCAAGTAGATAGAGGAGTTCACCACTAGACAAACAGAATACGCCCAACAAGAGGCGAAATATCAGCGGAATCAACAAAGGTGGGAAGCAAGGGTGGATCGCAAAGTCAATGCCAGAAGAGAGCTTGAGGAACAGATTTAGCATGTCCCTAAAGGAGTATCTACACCCTAGTGTCAATCTGAGTCGAAGTCAAGTGAAGATTCGGATGTGAGGTTACTTCCAAGATAAGGCACGAAGATCTATCAAGTTGAAGGCTGATTTATCCACTTTAGTAATTCTCCTATTTAAGTTAGGGAATTTTAATTCTTTTATTTGTTATACTTATGAATGTTATATCTTAAGAAAGAGATAGTTAGATATAGATATAGATAGAATTGTTCTCTCCTTGATTAGCAAGGACTTGAACACTATAAATAAGGCCCTAGGGGCTGAGTTTTAGGCTCATTCTATTCTCAAGCAATTGAGCAAACACTAGTTAGGCAATTTAGAGGTTTTATTTAGAGTACTCGATGTGTGTTTTGATGATGAAGAGCGAGTAGTCACCCAACTTCTAGGGTCAGGGTGAGCCTGATGGTAGCCATGTAAGGTAATGCATCAAAGGTACAACTTTTATTGTGATTTCATCTTATATCCCTGATTTACATGATTCGTCTGCGACATTCGAACGTGATCTTAATGCAAACTTGGATTATTTGTGTTAGTCGATGTCGAGTACTTTTGGTTGACGTTGAGTACTGATGGAGGGAAAACCTGTCGTTGATCCATCAAAGTAAAACTCAAACCTATAACTAGTATAGCAATAAGTAAGAGGTCGATCCACAGGGAAATTTGTTATTCAAATGTGATTCAAGTGCCAATTAAGTAACCAAAGAGGGAGTTTTTGAGTGTAAAATATCCGCCTTTTCTCAAAGCGGATTAATTAAAGCAAAGTAAATAAATTTGGTTCAAACAATTGTGAGAAGCAGTTCTAGCTACAATTTTCCACTTTATTTGGTTTAAAACGATCATTGAAACTTCTTCTCGTCCTATTAAGTTTTCTATGAATGCCCTTGTCCCGACCTAATATAGTTACTAGTCCAACCAGTCCTAGCAACCCTTATCAATCGAACAGTCCCTAAAGAAAGCTTCAAATTATAGGCAGAACAGGTGAGTTTAGTTCCTCATGGAAGACATCGCTCAATCTCTAATTGTCTATTAGAACGTAGAATAGAATAGAATTGAATAAAAAATAATAATGATCGGCCTTTTAAAAGTCTAAGTCAGACATAAAATAAACTAAACAAAACTAGGGTTTTCTTTAAATGAAACAACGTGTCGCTGACGACCAATGTTGCAGCCGTGGCACATGCTGCTCTTCCATACCCGCGGCATCTCTCCATTGCTGCGGCCGCGGCACGCATGCTGCGGCTGCGACATCTCTCGCTGCCAGATCTTCCTGTTCAAGCCGAGAGCAGCTCCAAATACGCCTTTCTTCTCTTCCTTTCTTTCTTCTTTCCAATGTCTTTTGTATTTCTCTTCAAGATATTGCATCTCCCAATTGTATTCAGATTCACTCTGCAAAAGAAACACAAATTCGCGCAGAATCCGAATTCTTCTAAAATAATAACAAGACGCAATTTAACTACAAATTTTTACCTAAATGCAACCTATCTAGACTAAAAATGCCTATAATGCCTATCTAAGATATGCTTTATCAAGTACCCACCTACTCGACATCGGCTTGTTTTCTGTCTTCTGTTGTGCAGTTGTAGGGAAGTCGATGGCAGTGGTCGATATCGAGTACTTTACTCGACATCGAGTACTCTTCTAGTCGATTCTGAGAGCTTCTTGGAACTTGAAAGGCGAGCGCTGACAGGCTTCCTCGTGGATACAATCCTGAATACCCTACCACTACAACGGAAGGGTTTCTTGTATTTTATTTGCTTGGACAGGGAGTTGGTTTGCTTTCATATAGTTTTATATTTGCATACTTGATTTCTCTCCACAACAAATTTTGGCGTCGTTGCCGGGGAGGTAATCAATCGCGACATTTCTAGTTCCCTTTTACTCTTTCCTTTTACTTTTTGTTTTACAAGTGCATGCAAAGAACTGATTCCACACCTATCGATACTATTCTCGAACCTTAACACTTTTTCCATCTACCAAAAAGGCTAAAGAGAAGACTCATGTTGACTCCTACTAACTGCGAGAATGAGGTACAGCTCACACCAGCGCGGGAGCTTGAGCAACTCCGCAAGTAGATAGAGGAGTTCACCACTAGACAAACAAAATACGCCCAACAAGAGGCGAAATATCAGCGGAATCAACAAAGGTGGGAAGCAAGGGTGGATCGCAAAGTCAATGCCAGAAGAGAGCTTGAGGAACAGATTTAGCATGTCCCTAAAGGAGTATCTACACCCTACTCTAAAAGCTCCTGAATCACCAATTGTTCTCCTACGCGTTAATTTTGAAATTCATCCTTCTTTTATATCTGAAATTAGGAGGAGTCAATTTCAGGGGAAACCCACCAAATGTCCTTTAGAGCATGTTACTGTTTTTCTAGATTTGTGTGAGACTATTGCAGATGATGCCAATATAGAATACTTAAAAGTTAAAACTAAATGCTTTTCCTTGGTCTCTTACTGGAATAGCTTCACAGTGCCTAGAGAGTTTGCCTCCATAATCTATTCGCACGTGGAACGAACTAAGGGACGTGTTCCTTAACAAATTCTTTCCTCCAACCAAAATAGTGCAGCTCAAACAGCAGACCACGACATTCAAGACAAAGTCAGGGGAACCACTTGCTCAGTTCTGGGAACGCTGCAAGAGACTGTTGAAATCTTGTCCTACGCACGGACAACCACCCTATGTGATCCAAGAAATAATCTTCAACTGCCTAGATGCACCAACTAAGGAGCAGATTAACAACTACACTGCTTACAGGTAGCTCGAGTCTACCCCACGACGTGCTTGGGAAACATTTGAGACTCTGGCCAATTATCACAACACATATGAGACTGTTGCGGCCTCCGACGAAAGGTGTGAAAGGCCTGCCCCATTTATGCCCCTAGGTGAGCCACCTAAGGAAGTTGATCCGGACATCAGGGACCAGTTCCACAATGATCAGGTACATCGTCTCACCAAAAAAGTCAAATTTCTATCTAAAAATCAACCTTGTTTGGAATGTGGGTCTGTGAGGCACAACACTACTGCGTGCCCACAAGCCGACCAAGTGTAGCTTGCAGAGACCCACAATGAGGCGCATTATGCGGGGGGACACTACTCAGGGCAACATCAGCAACAGAATTGGAGCCCCAGTACCAAAGAGACCCTCTACCCTACAAAGCTCTTGGTCACTCTGACATGGAAGGTAAGAAAGATTATCCGCAGGTTATTCTTGAAGAGATACGGACGAATCATACAGAAAGAAAGCAGTCCATCAATTTCATCCACACTAAACTGCACGTCATTAACTCTAGACTTGGGGAGATTGACATCTAGCGGAAGTATATGGAGACCCAGATTGGTCAATTGGCTACATCCGTCCGCAAACAATTAGGTACACTTCCTGAATCCTCTGAACCTAACCCGAAATGTAAATCCACAGGACAGGTAGTCGCCATGAACCTAAGGAGTGGACGTCATCTGCAAACCCCCGAACAAAACACGGAGGAAGAGGTTGCAAGAGACTACTCGACGTCGACTAATCCAATCGACGTCTACTAGAATCTAGTCGATGTCGAGGAGTCTATAGTCGATGTCGACCAGAACTCAGAACCTGCCCAGATGTCAACTACTCCAGGTCTCCAGCCGATGTAGACCAACCTGCACTCGAAGTCGACCAGCTTGTACTCGACATCGACCACACTCCGACACCTCCAAAGAAGAAAACGTTGTCATTCCCAACAAAAAGTTTGAAGGGCCCAACAGAGAAAAAGTTTCAGCGTTTCATAAAGTTGCTTCAAAGGCTCAGCGTCACAATTCCTTTCACATAAGCTCTTCACGAGATGCCCTCCTATGTGAAGTTCCTCAAAGACATCCTAAGCAAGAAACATTCAATGGTTGAGATCGTAGAGAAATGCCGCAAGATGGACTTAATAGAGAAAAGGCCAGATCTAGGTAAGTTTTCTATAACTATTAGGTTCGGTCAATACAAATTCAATGCAATGTGTGACTTAGAAACCAACGTCAAGATCATGCCACTATCAATCTGGTCCAAAGTCAAGATAGGAGCTTTAGAGCCTGTGGATGCCCAACTCTATATTGCGAACATCACAGTAGTCATCGCAAGAGGCATGGTGGACGATGTACCTGTGCAAGTAGGTAAGTTCTTTGTCCCCGATGATTTCTTAGTTATAGATATGGCAGAGGACCCTGCTTGTCTAATTATTCTAGAAAGGTCATTCTTAGTGTTATAGGAGGAAATCGAGTTTAAAATATAATAAAATAAATCAAACAAGATTCGTGCCCACGCAAATAATTACAAGACTTCTTCCCGATGTAGAAACAGGAAGTCAGGATCGATCCTTGAGGAAGCTGGTCAGCGGATCCTAGGCAGCGGAGGAATCTCAGAAGTGGTTGTCGACTTCAGGCGTACTCGACCTCGACTAGGTGGTAGTCGACAGGGGTCAGTACAGTCGATTTCGAGCAACAGAAGACGCTGGTTGTTGGTCGACGTCGACAAGATCTACTCGACGTCGAGTAGGTTGGTCATAGTCGAGTAACTAGTCGAGTACTGCAGAGACACAAGCAACAACGATCTTGCTCGATCGAGGGTCAGTAGTCGACGTCGACTAGGGTCTAGTCGAAGTCGAGCAGAAACAGTAACTAAACGAATGCAAATCTTGAACTCTAAACAATGTATGAAAAAGACTTCCAAGATCGGGGTTTGCAGCAACGATAACCAAACATGCATAAGACAAGATAAATAACGATAATCATGCAAATCGCATCGAAGGATCAAGCTTTCGCCTTTTCCAACAATTAGACAACTCTTTCAAGAAACCCTAATTGTATCTACCGATTTTATGTTTATAATCCAAGTTGTCAACATGGATCTCTATTAAATAGGTAATAAACATATAAAAGGCAGTGGATGATCAAAGCATAATAAAGGTCGGATCTGTACCTCAAACACACATGGCTATTGTTGGGCTCGCCCCGACCCTATAAGTGGGCGGACTACTCGCTCTTCATCGCAATTGCAGACATCATTGATGGAAAATAAACTTGCATTAATAAACTAAACAAAGCTTACAACTGATCGAAGCCAAATTTCTCTCGCTCATTCACTCATCTCGGCCTCCACTCTCTCTCTCTCTCTCTCTCTCCACTTACTACCTCTTCTCCTTCTCTAGAATTGAATGTATCATAGAATGAATAAAAATCAGCCCTATAGGCTTTATTTATAGGCTTCCAATCATTGTTAATCAAGGAAGGAAAGTATATCTAATTTCTAAAGATAAAACTTAAATAAACGGGAGCATTTATCTAAAAGGAAAACTATCTAAATATCTTCAAGTGGATAAAATCCTTCTCCCCATAGATAGATCTTGATAGAACATGATGGATACAGCCTTGCTTCATGCCTAAGTTGTCCACATGTGTTCGGAATGGCCCAACAGGCTCACGGCCCAAAATCGCGTAGTCGACTTCGAGTAAAGCTTAGTCGACTTTGAGTAGCTTGGTCGACTTCGAGTAGTTTGTACTCGACTTCGAGTAGTCTTCAGCTTGTCGAGGGCTTCTCCTCGTCGAGCTCGAGTAACCGCCCAATCCTAGTCGACCTGGAGTAAAGTGTACTCAACGTCGAGTACGGCTCGTGCTCGAGTTATCTTCTTCTTCTGTCCTCGATCAAGTCTGCTTCAGCTGTAGTCGACTTTGAGTAAGGTCTGGTCGAAGTCGAACAGAATCCCGTCCTTTGGTTTTGTCTCGGAATGATTCCAAATTCTGCAATATTAAACCAAAGCTTGTGTAGACCTCTATTTTTGACAAATAAGCATATACTACATAAATTCGACATATTCCCAAACCGAAATATGCAAAGTACTTAGAATAAGGAGTTAATATGTGTACAGAAATATGGCATAAAACATGGACATCACTTAGCAAACTATGGATGCCAACATAAGCGTAAGGAAGGGAGTGTTCACTTTCAACATCAGTGATGAGGTAATTGAGTACTCTTTCAATAAAATTGAAAGGCATACAACAGGTCCTATGGAGGTCAAATTAGTTTCAACTAGGTACATCACTTGCGGGGAGCCTACGGTAGGAAATATGACTCCCGAAGAGCTGGAGAAGAGGGCTTTGGAAGCCCAGGTGGAAGAAATTATGGCAATTCTGAATGGGGAGACCGAAGATCTACTCGACATCGACCAAGGTAAGTTGACGTCGACTGTTGTGAGCTGAATCTGCAATGTTTTACAGTAACTTTTATATCGATTTCTGCATACATTGCATTCATTTGGGCTAAGATAGTACAGAACCTATGTAGTTTATGTTTATTTGCCAAATTATGGAATCTACACCAGTTTCTGTTTAATTCGCAGAATTCGAGCCATTTTACCGCAATTCTAAAGAAGGTCAGAAAAGCTCGGAAATCAGCTACAGGAGTCCAAGGTCAAAGAAGCAGCAGAACCAGTCGAATCGAGTTGAGGAACCAGACTACTCGATCTCGAGTAGACCTTACTCGATCTCGACGAGCATGTCCGAGCAAAGCCTTGTCGACCAGGAGCAACGTCGAGAACCAGACAACCCAGCTCCGGAAGTCTACTCGATCTCGACAAGCCCTAGTCGAGATCGACGAAGCCCAGCGCCACACCCGGAATCGAAAAGGAGAGAAGCTGACCGAGAAGCCGAGGACGAGAAGCCGAGCACACCTCTACTCGATCTCGACAAAGCCTTGTCCAGATCGACAAGCCCCACAGCACCAGTCCGAGTCCATGCCGAGTAGAGCCACCCGAGGAGACCTAGTCGATGACCTATCTCTACTCGATGTCAACAAGGAGTGGTTGAGGTCGACGAGCCCAGGAACCCAAGTTCGAGCATGTCGAGCAGATCTAGCCGACGAGTCCAGTCGACGAACAAATCTGGCCGAGGTCGACGAGCCGTGGTCGATGTCGAGTAGACTGGATCCCAGAAACGCGTCGACGAGTGCCTGTCCGAGTAGAGTTGGGATTCCTTGGGGCCGAAGGAGGAAGATTCTATCCAAATCCATCAAGTTCTATCTATGGAAGACGCAATCTATCAAGACATGAAGACTTACCTACTTTAGAACTATCTTTTCCTTATTGATTTATTTCCATTATGCAATTTATTTATCTTTTAGCAAAGTAGATATAGATTTAGATATAGATAGATGATTATTTCCTTGATTAGCGAGGTTTGATCACTATAAATAAGGCCCTTGGGTCTGGTTTTTCATTCATTCCAATTCAGAGACACAATTACACATAGAGTTTAGGAGTTCTAAGGTTTTTAGGGTTTTGGCTTTCTGCGAAAGTTGATTGCCGGGATTGTAAAGGCTTTTGAATATAGTTTTATGCAAGTTATTCCTTTTCAATCAATGTCTGTTATTGCGATGAGGCGTGAGTAGTCCACCCACTTCTCGGGCTGGGGTGAGCCTGACGGTGGCCATGTGAGGCGATGCGATAAAGGTCAGATCTTTTTGGTGCAATTCATCTTCTATCCCTATGAGCATGATTCTTTTACGAGAGTTGAAGGTGATCCTTGTTTGTGTTATTGAAGCGAAAGTGATCTTAATGCAACTTGGATTAATTATGTGAAAAGGGTTAGTAACAATTACGGTTTATGCGAAAGCCTCTATATGCCTATTTGTTAATGACGAAAGTTATTTGATGGAAAGCATGATCTTTTATGCCTTTGTGTGTTACTTTGCATGGTTATTTCCGTCAAAATTCTGAGTTTTGTTCGAAATCTGCAATTTATATTTTTTGCATTCTTGTCGACATATAGTAAAGCCTTGTCGAGATCGAGTACAACCTTTGTCGATCTCGAGTAGGACTGGTCTAGGTCGAGTTGATTTTTCTGTTGTTGTTGTCGATTTCCAGTTTCTATCGTTGTGGTCGAGATCGACGAGCCCTTTGCTTTGCTTTTATTTGCTGCTTTGCTTTGTCTTTTCTGTCTTCGTTTAGTTCTTTGCTTTTGTTTGTTATTTTCTGCTTTTATTTCTGTTTCTTTTCTGTATTTCTGTCCTTTCTGCTATTCTGCCTGTGAGATCTGTTGCTACCTAAGAACTGCTGACGTGCTTCCTCGTGGATTTGATCCTGACTATTCTCTTACTACAACGGGAGGAAGTCTTGTATTTATTTGCTGAGACAGGGAAGTCAGTCTGATCTTTATTTTATATTTATTTCATACTTGACCATCCTCCTGCGTACAACAAATTGGTGTCGTTGCCAGGGAAGCTATCAATTGCGCCTTAGGTAGTCAGTTCTCACTGTTTCTTTGAGTTACTTTTCAGGTGTATGCGCCGTTCTGGTCAAACACCTGAGTTTGACGCCTTAGACGAACCGGAACGCCTATTTCACATCAGAGCTAAACTACAAAGAGCCATGGCAGCAGCGGAGACACAGGAACAGCTGATCGCTAGGCTTACAAGGGAATTAGCCGCTAAAGATGCTGCTATCGCCGTTGAGAATGCAGCAAGGCAACAAGCACAGGCTGAGCTTGCCCAATATCCAACCACGGCAGAGGACTACATGCACCCAACTCTCGTCGTGCCTGAATCGGCGATTCTTATCCCTGATAACTCTTTTGAAATTCGCACTCAATTTCTTATAGAGCTGGAAAAAATGCCTTCTATGGGAGATTTAATGAGTGTCCTCTTGAACATATTACAAACTTTTCTGACATGTGTCGTACTCTTGCTGAAGGTACAACCTTGGAATATGTCAAGATGAAATCTTTTCACTAGTCTCTCGCTGGACTTGCACTGAAATGGCTGGAAGGGCTGAAAACAAGATCACTCACAACCTGGGCCCAAGTAGAGCAAGAGTTTCTGAACAAATTCTTCCCACCCGCCAAAACAGCACATCTCCGCCAGAGAATCACCGCCTTCAAACAGAAGCAAGGGGAACCGCTGGCAAAGGCATGGGAGCGCTACAAGGAACTTCTGCGATCTTGCCCTACTCATGGACAGCCACCCTACGTCATTCAGGAGATCTTCTTCAACTCTCTTGATCAAGTCACAAAGGACAGAATCAACCATTATACTCGCTTTGAGTATTTGACAATGCCGCCAAGTGACGCATGGGGTGTGCTAGAGAAGCTCACTAACTACGACAACAAGTATGGGTCTACTGCAACCTATGAAGAGAACCCATACGCCAGGCCAGCACCATCTATGCCCCTCTATGAGCCACCTAAGGAGATTGATCCTGATGTTAGGGAGCAGTACTACAGAGACCAGAATAAGAAGCTCATCAAGCAAGTAAAGTATCTCTATGTCAACCAGCCTTGTATTGAATGCGGATCGCAAAGACACACTACTCATGAGTGCCCACACGCAGAGCAAGTCAGGATGGCAGAGCATCATGAGGATGCAGCTTACGCAGGGGGTCCCAGTCGCTACATGGGGGACCAAAGGTTTCAGCAGCCACAATGGAACCAAGGTGTCCCTAGGAACCCCCTGCCCTACAGAGCTCCAGGACATCCGGAAAGGGACCAGAAAAAGGACGATATACAGACAGTCCTAGAGGAAATACGGAGGAACCACTCAGAAACTAGGCAATCTTTCAACTCCGTCTATACTCAGATGCAAGGTGTCAACTCTAGGCTTGGGGAAATTGATATCTGGCGAAAATCAGTTGATACACAGATTGGTCAGCTGGCAGCAGGAATTCCCAGACAGTCAGGTGCGCTCCCTGGATCTTCAGAACCAAATCCGAAGGGAAAGACTGGACACATTGCCGCTGTAAAACTAAGAAGCGGCCATCAAATACAAGAGCCGGAGGTCGGAAAGCAGCAGAACATCGAGGAACAGCTAGTCGATGTCGACAAACCCCTAGTCGATCTCAACAAAGGCCTACTCGACCTCGAGGAAAACCTACAAAAATCTTCGTCTGCACCACACAACAACTCGACTGAGCCCAACCTGGTCGATGTCGACAAAACTGTAGTCGATGTCGAGGAGCCTCTGGTCGACATAGAGCAGCCTACAGCACCTCCGACGTCTGTTCTGGCTCCGAATCAGAAAAAGAAGCTGCCTTTCCCCACAAAATCTCTAAAGGACCCGTCAGAAAAGAAATTTCAGCGCTTCATCAAGATGCTTCAGAAGCTCAACGTCACCATCCCCTTCACAGAAGCTCTCAATGAAATGCCATCTTATGTCAAGTTCCTAAAGGAGATTCTGAGCAAAAAGCGGTCAATGGCTGAAATCACAGAGGAGTGCAGCCATTTGGACATATTGGAGAAGAGGCCGGATCCAGGTAAGTTTGCTATAACTATTGGATTTGGTCCATACAAAATTAATGCCCTATGTGATCTTGGAGCTAGTGTGAGTATAATGCCTTTAACGATTTGGTCCAAGATTAACATAGGTACCCTGGAGCCTGTGGATGCTAGACTTTACATGGCCAACAACACGGTGGTCATTCCAACAGGCATGGTGGACAATGTGCCAGTACAAGTAGGTAAATTCTTTGTCCCTGCTGATTTTCTAGTTGTTGATATGCAAGAAGATCTTGCTTGTCCAATTATCTTAGGAAGACCATTCTTGGCGACGGTAGATGCCAACATAAGCGTAAGGAAAGGAGTGCTCACCTTCAACATCAGCGATGAGGTAATTGAGTATTCCTTTAATAAAACTGAAAGGCATACAAGTCCAATGGAAGAGGTCAAATCTATCTCAGCTGGCTACATCACCTGCGGGGAACCCAAGGTCAGAAATATGACCCCTGAGGAGATGGAAAAGAGGGACATGGAGGCCCAGGTGGAGGAGATCATGGCAATCCTCAAGGAGAGCACAGAGAATCCAATCGACACGGACCAAGGTAAGTCGTTGTGGATTAATTATTTTTCGGATGCCTTGACAGGAGCTAAGTATGGGGTCGAGATCGACCGAACCCTAGTCGATCTCGACCAGACCAAGGAGTCTCCACGAGTACCAGCCTCGTCAAGCAGCCAGACGTCAGCAGAGACGGAAGCAGAACCCTACTCGATCTCGAGTAGGCTCGTCGAGATCGACCACCAGAGCCCTACGTCGACTCAGCTTTCCTCGACGCTGACGACACCAGAGCCAGGATCCTCGTCGACATCGACCACCCTTGTCGAGATCGACAAGCCCTCTGCTGACTCGACTCCTGCTTCCTCGACACGGGCTCCACCAGACTGCGAGGACTCGTCGATCTCGACTAAGCTTATCGAGATCGACCACCACTCGGGGAGCCCAGACCCTGCTTCCTCGACGATGAGACCACCAGACGGACCAGCCTCGTCGATCTCGACAAGCCTTGTCGAGATCGACCACCACCCGGCGCCACCAGATCCGCCTTCCTCGATGAGCAAACCACCAGGAGTAGAATCCTTGTCGAGGTCGAGTAGTCTACTCGAGGTCGACGAGCCATCGTCTTCATCGACTTCTGAATCTGCAAGCAGGACACCACCAGAACCTGCAGACTCGTCGAGATCGACTAGTCCTAGTCGAAATCGACCAAACACAGTGGTCCCCGATTCCGTCTCTGCGAAGGTAAGCCAAGGTATGGATCTTTCTTCTCCTATTTCCATTAAAGATTTATCTATACATGGGAGAGGTCTGCCTTGGTATGTGCGATTGTGTAGGATTTCCAATGATGAGCCTAAGGAGTATGAAGTTGGAGACAAGCTCTATGTCTCTAAATCAAAGGATCATTGGTTTCCCAACAAATTCAACAAGAAGCGGATGGGACCTTTCGTGGTGAACAAGATTCATTCTGGAGGATTGCAGTTGAGGGACAAGAATGGAGTCTTATTTGAGGCCCAAGCTACATGGGCCCTGCAAATGCCACCTTGAGCTAAATGGAAAAGTCGGCCTATCGACTATAAAATCTAGAGCATGTACATAAACTTTTTAGGACTTTTTTGGACATTGTTTTGCTTTTTGTTTTTGAACACCTTTTAGTTTTTCTATTATGGGTATATGTCTTCTACACTTTTCAGGTCCATGGATAGAGCCAAGCTATATTCAAACTCGGCCAGGAGGTGCTCCAGTCGAAATTTTGAGACCCTGCACACCTGTCTAGTGAGTTTCTTTCTTTACCCTTGTTTTTATACAGTGAGGACACTGTAATGTTTAAGTATAGGGTGGGGGGAGGGCTTACTTTATGCATTATTTGCCATATTTGACATTATTTGTGCATATTTGGAAATTATTTCCTTGAATTGCTACATGGCTATTTTGGAATGCATTATTGATTTATGTGCTTACATGCATGATTTCCAAAATTTAGAAAAATGACCCCCATTTGAAATTTTTGATAAATGTCATGGATGCTACATGGCTATTTTGGAAGTACATATTTTAGATGAAAACCATGAAAGGAGGTAAAAATTGAAGTTGCTTTTGACATGTTGCATGATAAGAGGATGGAGGACTTTATATTTCCATATAATGCTCATATTGTTTAATTCCTAGCCTTACATATGCTTATGCATCACAAAAGCCATAATATGTCTTATTTCAATTATTGCTCCACATGATCTAAATATTTGCCATTCTTTACCTTATTTCCTATCCGGGGATTATGTTGAGAATGATGTTACATTATGGAGATTATCATATGGTGTTTTGTGTTGTTATTATCATTATTGGAGTTTGGCGGGAAATTGTTTGAAATATATGGAAAATTTAATGAGTGAAAGAAAATCCAATCACCTCAGGAGATAAAGGTAGATTGGCCCTACTCTCTGAGATAATAGTTTGGAGAGATGGGACACATTGTGAGGAGTCCAAAGCACTAAGTATCCGGGGCCATTCATGACACCCATGTTTGCGACTCGCGAGAAGGCAGTGCTGAGGTTAGAGAGGTAAAAGCATTATTATTGATAAAAGCATTATGAAAGGTGATGAAACTTATGAGAAGGAATGTGGAAATTCAGTTTGGAAAATACTCCATTTCCCCGGATCATTAGCACCACATTGCCAAAATTTGCCCACCTTTAGCCTTTTACCAACCTACTCCTTATTGAGATTAAATTAAAGTCCTCTTGATTATCAATGCTTTGTCACACATGAATTATTTGTGCATAACCCTCCTTTTGTGAGTAGATGTTGCTTTGATATATTTGCACATGCATGGATCTGTGACACTAGTAACTTTTCGAGGATGGTAACTGATTGCAGGGTTATATAAGAATGAATCTAAGATGTTGAGAGTTTTGATTTCTTCCCCTGAATGACAATTAAAAGTATTGCCTGAGGACAAGCAAGCTTAAGTATGGGGTGTTTGTTGTGAGCTGAATCTGCCATGTTTTACAGTAACTTTTATATCGATTTCTGCATACATTGCATTCATTTGGGCTAAGATAGTACAGAACCTATGTAGTTTATGTTTATTTGCCAAATTATGGAATCTACACCAGTTTCTGTTTAATTCGCAGAATTCGAGGCATTTTACCGGAATTCTAAAGAGGGTCAGAAAAGCTCGGAAATCAGCTACAGGAGTCCAAGGTCAAAGAAGCAGCGGAACCAGTCGAATCGAGCCGAGGAACCAAATCCGAAGCACTAACTATCCGGGGCCATTCATTAAACCCGTGTTTGTGACTCGCGGGATCGAAGGCAGTGCTGAGGCTAGAGAGGTAAGGGCATTATTATGAAAAAGAGCAATGAGCAATGAGTGAAAGGTGAGAAATCAAATGTAGAAGGAATGTGGTATGAAGAGTTTGGAAAGTACTCCATTTCCCCAGATTATTAGCACCACATGGCCAAAAATTGCCCACCTTTAGCCTTTTACGAATCTACTCCTTACTGAGATTAATTAAAGTCCTCTTGATTATTAATGCTTTGTCGCTTATGAAATGTTTTTGCATAACCTTCATTTTGTGCGCGAAGTTGCGCGCTTTTATTCACAGTCATGGATTTGGTGACATTAGTACTTTTGTGAGTATTGTAATTGATTGCAGGGACATATGAGAATGAATCTATATGTTAAGAGTTTAATTTCTTCCCCTATATGACCATTGTTGTGAACTAAATCTGTCATTTTTATAGTAACTTTTATATCTTTTTCTGCATACATTTCATGCATTTGGCTAGAATAATACAGAATCTATATAGTTTATGCTTATTTGCCAATTTATGGAATCAACATTAGTTTCTGTTTAAATTCGCAGAAATCGAAGCAATTTACAGCAGTTCTGAGAAGGGAAGAAAAGTTCGGAAGTCAACTACAGAAGTCCAAGGTCAAAGAGCAGCGGAACCAGGACAAATCAAGATGAAGTCAGTGTTACTCGATATCGACAACTTCTCCTCGATATCGAAAACAATGTACACACAAGACTGGTCGAGGACAAGCCATATCGAGAAGCTGAGAGACGAAGCTAACCCGACTCCAAAGCCTTACTCGATATCGAGTAATTTACTCAATATCGACAAAACCCTAAAACCATACCTGGAGTCGAGGAGGCAGCACCTGATCGAGAAGACGAAGACACAGCCATACCGAGTAGCACTTCGTCGATATGGAGTAAGTAACTCGATATCGAGTAAACCCAGAGCACATGTCCGAGCAGAGTCGAGAAGAAGCTGCTCGAGAAAGACAGGCCAACAAGTCGATGACACCGTTCCTCGATATCGAGTAAATTACTCGATATCCATAAGACCAAGATCACCTGTCCGAGCCAGGTCGAGGAGAAGTTGCTCGAGCAAGGCAGACAGCCGAAGTCGACGACGAAGTTACTCGATATCGAGTAAACTCCTCGATATCGAGGAAATCTTTTCTGGGACACGTTACGCGATGGGTTGTCCGAGTCGAGTTGGGCTTGCTTGGGAGCGAAGGAGTCCGATTCTATCCACATCTATCAAGACTTATCAAGATCTATCAACTCCATGGAGGATTTACCTACTTTAGATATATTTCCTTTTTGTAACTAATTATTTTATTCCATTATTTAATCTTTAAGTAAGTAGATGAAGAGATATAGATATAGATAGATATTTCCTTCCTTGATTAGCAAGGATTGGAAGCCTATAAATAAAGCCTTAGGGACTGAGTTTTATTCATTCAATTTCAGAGACAATTAGTAACATAGAGAGAAAAGGAGAAGAGGTTGTAAGTTTGGTTGAGTTTATTAATACAAGTTAGTTCTTTTTCATCAAAGATGTCTGCTATTGCGATGAAGAGCGAGTAGCCCACCCACTTCTAGGGTCGGGGTGAGCCCGACGGTAGCCATGTAAGGTGATGCGGTGAATGTACGATTTTTTATGCAATTCATCTTCTATCCATGCGAGCATGATTCTTTTGCGAAAGTTGAAGGTGATCCTTTGTTTGTGTTATTGAAGCGAAAGTGATTTTAATACAACTTGGGTTAATTATATGAAAAAGGTTAGTAACAATTAGGGTTTATGCGAAAGCTTCTATATTCCTATTTGTTAATAACGAAAGTTATTTGATGAAAAGCATGATCCTTTATGCCTTTATGTTTTACTTTGCATGGTTATCATTGTGGTGTTGAAACCCTTATCTTGGAAGACTTTAGTTTATTGAGTTAAATTCGTGTTTACATTCGTTCCCGTTCGAAAAGCTTTGCATTTTAGTGTCTGCTCTACTCGATATCGACCAAAACTGGTCGACCTCGACTTCTGACTTTCGATCGACGAGATCGTTGTAGTTTCTGGTGTGCATGTACCCGAGATTAATGAAGGCTTTACTCGATATCGAGTAAGAACTTCTCTATATCGACCAACATCCATGAGCTGCTGCTGCTTTGTTCGACTTGTCCGATCTTCTGTCGAGTAACTTTACTCGAGGTCGAGCATTTGTGGTCGACTTCTGCCGTGAGATTCATCCGCTGTCTAGGATCCGCTGACACGCTTCTTCGTGGATCGATCCTGACTTTCCCGCTGTTGCATCGGGAGGAAGTCTTGTAATTATTTGCAAGGGACGAAATCTGGTTTTCTTTACTTTATTTATATTTTATTTGCATTCTCGATTTCCTCCTACAACAAATTGGCGCCGTTGCCGGGGAAGCAATCATTCGCGCCTTAGGTAGTTAAATCTCACGTTTGCTTTGAGTTACTTCGCAGGTATATGCGCCGTTCTGGTCAAACACTTGAATTTGACGCCTTAGACGAACCGGAGAGCCTTATACACGTCCACGCTAAACTGAAAAGAGTCATGGCGGCCGCAGAAACACAGGAACAACTGATTGAGAGGCTTCAGAAGGAACTAGCCACCAAGGATACTGCTCTCACCGCTAAGAGAGCACGCATTACACAGGAAGTTGCGCGAAGGAGGCAATTGGAAGATGAGCTTGCCCAATACCCTATAACTGCAAAGGATTACATGCACCCGACTCTCGTCGTACCTAAATCGGCTATTCTAATCCCTGAGAATAACTATGAAATTCGCACTCCTTTCCTTATTCAAATTAAAAATAATGCTTTCTTTGGTAGATTTAATGAATGTCCTCTTCAGCATATTACCAACTTTACTGATATGTGTCGTACTCTTGCTGAAGGTACCACTCTGGAATATATCTTGATGAAGGCTTTTCGTTGGTCCCTAGCTGGTCCAGCATTGAAGTGGCTTGAAGGGCTGAAACTGCGATCCCTCACGACATGGGCTGAAGTAAAGCAGGAATTTCTCAACAAATTCTTTCCTCCTGCCAAGACAGCACTCCTTCGCCAGAAGATCACAGCTTTCAAACAGAAGTCTGGAGAGCCGCTGGCAAAAGCATGGGAACACTATAAGGATCTACTGCGATCCTGCCCTACACATGGACAACAACCTTGCGTCGTTCAGGAGATCTTCTTCAATTCTCTTGACCTTTCTGCTAAGGATAGGATCAACACATATACTCACTATGAGTATCTGACAATGCCGCCAGCTGACGCATGGGCTGCCCTTGACAAGCTGACCAACTATGACGACAAGTATGGGACTCCAATCAACTATGAGGAGAATGCCTATGCCAGGCCAGCCCCGTCCATGCCTCTCTATGAGCCTTCTAAGGAGATTGACCCAGATGTCAATGAGCAATACTACAGTGATCAAAATCGCAAGCTCCTCAAGCAAGACAAGTATCTTTCTGTCAACCAGGCCTGCATCAAATGCGGATCACAGCGGCACCACTACTGAGTGCCCACACACAGAGAAAGTCAGCCTGGCAAAGTACCACGAAGAGGCAGCTTACGCAGGGGGTCCTAATCGCTATATGGGGGACCAAAGGTTTCAGCAACCACAATGGAACCAAGGTGCCCCTAGGAACCCCCCGCCATATAGAGCTCCAGGACATCCGGAAAGGGACTAGAAAAGGGATAACCTAAAGACCATCCTAGAGGAAATGCCGAGGAACCATTCAGACACCAAGCAATCATTCAACTCAGTCTACACTCAGATATAAGGTGTCAACTCTAGGCTTGGGGAGATTGATATATGGCGGAAATCAATGGAGACACAGATTGGCCAACTAGCAGCAGGCGTCCCCAGACAGTCAGGTTCGCTCCCTTGATCATCATAACCAAATCCCAAGGGCAAGACCGGACACATCGCTGCTGTAAAACTCAGGAATGGGCATCAACTACGCGAGCCAGAGATCAGAAAGCAGTAGGACGAAAGAGCTGAACACCAAGTCGATATCGACCAGACCTTGGTCGATGTCGAGGAGAGGCAACTCGATATCGAGGAAGGACAACTCGACATCGAGGACAGATTGGACCACCCTTCGTCTGCACAGTACATCAACTCGACATCGAGGAAAGAAGTCAATATCGAGGAGAATCTGGCCGACGTCGAGGAGAACCAAGTCGACGTCGAGAAAGTTGCAACACCTCCAACATCTGTTCTGGCTCCAAACCAGAAAAAGAAGCTTCCCTTCCCAACAAAATCTCCAAAGGATCCAGCAGAGAAGAAATTTCAGCGCTTCATCAAGATGCTTCAGAAGCTAAATGTCACCATACCTTTCACAAAAGCTCTCAATGAAATGCCATCCTATCTCAAATTCCTCAAGGAGATCCTAAGCAAGAAGCCATATGGACATACTTGAGAAAAGGCCAGATTCTAAGCAATCATTCAACTCAGTCTACACTCAGATATAAGGTGTCAACTCTAGGCTTGGGGAGATTGATATATGGCGGAAATCAATGGAGACACAGATTGGCCAACTAGCAGCAGGAGATCCTAAGCAAGAAGCCATATGGAGATCCTAAGCTAAATGGCTGAGATTACAGAGGAGTGCAGCCATATGGACATACTTGAGAAAAGGCCAGATTCAGGTAAGTTTGCTATAACCATTGGATTTGGTCAATATAAATTTAACGCCTTATGTGATCTTGGAGCTAGTGGGAGTATAATGCCTTTAAAAATATGGTCCAAGATTAAGATAGGTGCCCTAGAGCCTGTGGATGCTAAGCTTTATATGGCCAACAACACGGTGGTCATTCCAACAGGCATGGTGGATAATGTGCCAGTGCAAGTAGGTAAGTTCTTTGTCCCTGCTGATTTCTTAGTTATTGATATGGCGGAGGACCCTACTTGTCCAATTATTCTAGGAAGGCCCTTCTTAGCGACGATGGATGTTAACATAAGCGTAAGGAAGGGAGTACTCACTTTCAACATCAGCGATGAGGTAATTAAGTATTCTTTTAATAAAACTGAACGACATACATGTCCCATGGAAGAGTTAAAGTCTATATCAGCCGGTTACATTACTTATGGGGAGCCTAAGGTAAGAAATATGACTCGTGAAGAGCTGGAAAAAAGGGATATGGAAGCCCAGATGGAGAAGATCATGGCCATCCTAAACAAAGACACAGAGGATCTGCTCGACATCGACCAAGGTAAGTCGACGTCGACTAACTATTTTTCGGATGCCATGACAGGATGCAAGTATGGGGTCGAAGTCAACCAGAATTCCTCGACTGCTCGACATCGAGTAAATTGGTCGACGTTGACCAAAATCAGAACCCTCCACCAGCAGCTCCCTTGTCGAGCAGTCAAACAGAAGTCGGGAACTACTCGATATCGACAAAATTGGTCGATATTGACCAAACACCGACGTCCTCGACTTCACCTTCCCTGACGAGCAATCCACTGGAAATCGAGTACTATTAGATATCGACAAAATTGGTCGATATCGACCAAGCACCACCTTCCTCGACTCCAGAATCCTCGAGCAGCAGGCCACCAGAAGCAGGAAGTTCCTCGATATCGAGTACTTCTAGTCGATGTCGAGTAGACTCTGAGATCCCCGAATCTGATTCTGCGAAGGTAAGCCAAGGTATGGATCTTTCTTCTCCTATTTCCATTAAAGATTTATCTATACATGGGAGAGGTTTGCCTTGGTATGTGCGCTTATGTAGGATTTCCAATGATGAGCCTAAGGAGTATGAAGTTGGAGACAAACTCTATGTTTTCAAATCAAAAGATCATTGGTTTCCCAACAAATTCAACAAGAAGAAGATGGGGCCCTTCGTGGTGAACAAGATCCATTCTGGAGGACTGCAGCTAATGGACAAGAATGGAGTTCTATTTGAAGCCCATGCTACATGGGCCCTACAAATGTCACCTTGAGCTTAATGGAGAAAGTCGGCCTAGCGACTATAAAATCTAGAGCTTATAAATAGACATCTATTTTTTGAGACTTTTGGACATTGTTGCTTTTCTTTGTTTTTGTTTTTGAACTTTTAGTTTTTCTATTATGGGTATTTCTCTTCTACATTTTCAGGACCATGGGGATAGAAGTAAGCTAAAATCGGACTAGGCCCAGCAGCATAGCACTCGATTCTCATGATCATGCATGCCTGTCTAGTGAGTTTCTTTCTTTACCCTTGTTTTTATACAGTGAGGACACTGTAATGTTTAAGTATGGGGTGGGCGAAGGGCTTACTTTATGCATATTTGGTTTTATTTGACATTATGTGTGCATTGTTAAGGATTATTTCTTGAATTGCTTATACATGGCTATTTTGGAATTCATTATTGATTTATGTGCTTACATGCATGTTTTCCAAAGTTTGAAAAATGACCCACATTGAAATTTTTTTATTAGTGTCATGGAAGCTTTAGTTGAACTCGACGATGCAAAATTGGATTCATTAGAGATATAGTATGAAATTGCCTAGTAAAGGGAAGTCACAATGAAGTGCATATTTGGATGAAAACCATGAAAGGAGGTAAAATTTAAAGTTGCTTTTGACATGTTGCATGATAAGAAGATGGAGGACTTTATATTTCCATATAATGCTCATATTTTGATATTCCTAGCCTTACCTATGCTTATGCATCACAAAAGCCATATTATGCCTTATTTCATATATTGCTCCACATGATCCAAATATTTCCATTCTTTACCTTATTTCTATCCGGGGATTATGTAGAGAATGAAGTTACATTATGGACATTGTTATATGGTTATTGTGTTATCATTTTTGGAGTTTGGTAGGAAATTGTTTGAAATATATGGAAAATTTAATGAGTGAGAAAAAATCCAATCACCTCAGGAGATAAAGGTAGATTGAACCTGCTCGCTGAGATAATAGTTTGGCGAGATGGGACACACATGTGAGGAGTCCAAAGCACTAAGTATTCGGGGCCATTCATGACACCCATGCTTACGACTCACGAGAAGGCAATGCTAAGGTCAGAGAGGTAAAAGCAGATTATTGAGAAAAGGCATTATGAAAGGTGAGAAATCAAAGGAAGAAGGAATGTGGAAATTCAATTTGGAAATACTCCATTTCCCCGGAACAATAGCACCACATTGCAAAAAATTGCCTACCTTTAGCCTTTTACCAATCTACTTCTTATTGAGCTTAAATTAAAGTCATCTTGATTATTAGTGCTTTGTCACTTATGAATGTTTTAAATAACCCTCCTTTTGTGAGTAGATGTTGCTTTTTATTTTGCACATGCATGGATTTGTGACACTAGTACCTTTTCGAGGATGGTAATTAATTGCAAGGACATATGAGAATGAATCTAATATATTGAGAGTTTTGATTTCTTCCCCTAAATGAAAATTAAAAGTATTGCTTGAGGACAAGCAGGCTTAAGTATGGGGTGTTTGTTGTGAGCTAAATCTGCCATGTTTTATAGTAACTTTTATATCGTTTTATGCATACATTTCATGCATTTGGGCTAGAATAATACAGAATCTATGTAGTTTATGCTTATTTGCCAAATTATGGAATCTACACTAGTTTCTGTTTAAATTCGCAGAAATCGAAGCAATTTACAGCAGTTCTGAGAAGGGAAGAAAAGCTCGGAAGTCAACTACAGGAGTCCAAGGTCGAAGAGCAGCGGAACCAGGACAAATCAAGCTGAAGTCAGTGTTACTCAACATCGACAACTTCTCCTCGATATCGACAACAATGTACAGACAAGCCTGGTCGAGGACAAACATTCGTTCCTTTCTGCTCCTTCTCTTTCTCGCCTCTCTCCTCTCTTCCTCATAAATATTTGTGCCCGAAGACAACTTGGTTTGAATTAATAAAAACTCAGCCCCTAGGACTTTATTTATAGGCTCCAATCCTATCTATTATAGGAAGGAACATCTCTATCTATATCTAACTTCTATCTATCTATATCTAAAGATAAATGTTTGAAAAATAAAAAAAATAAAACAATTAAAATTCCCCCTTATGTAAAGTATGGAATTACTAATGTGGATAAACTCTTCTGATATTGATAGATCTCTCGTGCCTTTATGCCCAAGTAATCTCATATCCGGACTCCTACTCAAATCTCAACTCGAATTCGTTTCTAGGTTGTACTCGACATCAACAAGAGTGTTCAACGTCGACCAGGCTTTGTGTCTCAGCTCAGCTTGTGCTCGATCTTGGCTTCAGGAGGTGATGTCGACTAGGTATGTACTCGACATTGACTATGTGTGGTTGACATCGAGTTTTCTGTCAGCTTTCGGCATTTTGTTCCGTCTTGCAACGCACTTTTCCGCGTCCTCGCTTTTCCGATTGACGCATATGAGTATGCTATGGAAAGCTCTTTTCGAGGGATACAACTCTCGTGAAGATATCATAACTTGATTCAAAATTATGAATGGTGAAAAGTGGCGTTTTCTCCGGCTGCACCATCATGTGCTCTTCCTTAGCTTCTCCAATGTCTTCATGACTTTCCTTTAAGCTCCAAACTGCGTCCGATTTCTGCGAAATTAAATAGAAACTTGTGTAGACCTCCATATATTGCAAATAAACATAAACTAAACAAATCTCATTCCTTTCCAGTATAAAAGTATAAAATATAGACAGAAATCGAAGTAAAAGTAGATGCAAAATATGGCAAATTGAGTGCACATCAACTCTCCTCCCGGATCAAAATACAACCTCTCATCACCATCATTTTTCACAACATGGACATTCCCTAATTCAGAAATAAGAAGTCGAACTCTATCTCGATCGATAGAGAATATACATGTCAAAGCTGATTTGGTTCAAACATGAATGTGAAATTTTATAAATTTATATTTGCACAACATAAACTTATATTTGCACACCAATATAAAAATTGAAAAAGTACTGACACGGGAAAAAAAATGCAATTTTAGTTTGAATGTGCAATTTTAGAACAGAAATATGCAATTTTAGTTTGAAAAAGTGCAAATACAAAACTACAAAGTGCAATTTTATAACTCAAATACAAAACTAAAAATTTCAATTTTATAAAGTTATATTTGCACAACACAATATTATATTTGCACAACATAAACTTATATTTGCACACCAATATAAAATTTCAAAAAGCGATGACACGGGAAAAAAATGCAATTTAGTTTGAATGCCCAATTTTAGAATTTAAATGTTCGATTTTAGTTTGAAAAAGTGCAAATACAAAACTGTAAAGTGTGAAGGTTCGATAATGTAAAACAAAGTAATATATAAATACTCTAGAAGGGGGGTTGAATAGAGTATGCCCGTTTTTCGCAAAAAGTCTCAAGACTTTTGGAGCTTGTACCAAAACCTTTGAGAAGATCCTGAATCACAAAGTTAAACAATTCGAACCAAGTGCGGAAAAATGGTAAAGCAAATAAGTAAAGAACACGAGTAATTGCTTACGAGGTTCAGCACAACTGGCCTACGTCCCCGCCTAGGGTTCTTCCACAACCCTAGGATTCAAAGGCTTTATTGATTGCTTAGCTTAGGATCCTAATAGCTCACCGAGAAGCCTATCTCCTATACAATTGCAATCTAGTCAACTCACGTTCCCTTGGAGTCCTAGACCAATCTAGAAGAGCCCCACCTCTCTCAGCTATCTAGTACAATCCTCTAACTCTCGCAAATCAATAGCCTAGTGCAACTACCCGAGTTATAAACTCTCGAGTAACACTTGAAATAAATATATCCTATAAGCTCACACTGACTCTCAAAGGCTTTGAAATAAACAACAAACTATTTGAGCGCTTTGCAGAGAGACACTTGGAAGACAGATCGCTTGAAAGAATTGAAGCTCGTGTGTAGCACTTGTGTGTTATGTCTTCTCCTTCCTTTCCTTTATATAAGCATGGAGCGTGAGGATCTTCAACACCAGATCTCCAACAGCTCTTTCCAATCAGGCTTTGATCTTGGATCTTCTATTTAAGGATACTTCGAAGCCATGATCTATTTTGAACTGATCTTCTCGACATGTATAAGGAAGGATGCAATCTTCGAATATACTTCCTGAAATGGTTAGTTATACATATATGTATAATATAGTGGAAGTATATAATAAGATAAAATAATATATGAATAATAAGATAGGTTTTGTATTTCATCAACTGTTAATGCTCCAAGGATTTTGACATTAACACTGTCAAAACCTTTGAAACATCTATTCCGATTCTCATCAAGGGAGGGAGTTATCAAAGTGCAATTTTATAACTCAAATAGAAAACTAAAAAGTGCAATTTTATAAACTTATATTTGCACAACACAATATTATATTTGCTCAACATAAACTTATATTTACACACCAATATAAAAATTCAAAAAGTGCTGACACGGGAAAAAAAAGTGCAATTATAGTTTGAATGTGCAATTTTAGAACTTAAATGTGCAATTTTAGTTTAAAAATTTGCAATTTTAAAACTCAAATACAAAACTAAAAAGTGCAATTTTATAAACTTATATTTGCACAAAATAAACTTATATTTACACAACACAATATTATATTTTCGCAACATAAACTTATATTTGCACACCAATATAAAATTTCAAAAAGTGATGATACGGGAAAAAAAAATTGCAATTTTAGTTTGAATGTGCAATTTTAGAACTTAAATGTTCAGTTTTAGTTTGAAAAAGTGCAAATATAAAACTATAAAGTGCAATTTTATAATTCAGTTACAAAACTAAAAAGTGCAATTTTATATACTTATATTTGCACTAAAATGTCTTATTTTTGCACTTAATTTAGTTCAAATTGCACATTGATCAACGGACTTGTTATTACCCAATATTCAACATTTTACCTGATGGGTTCAAGGGATGCATATGCTCTTAGTTGTAATGGAAAAATGGAACCACTTTTACTGGATTTTCATGATCATATGAATTCATTGCAAGTTTTTTCTATGAGACTCTTTAATTCATTAGTTTATTGGAAGGTGATGAACTTCTTAGAACCAATAATCCAATCTATCTTTTTTAGTATTTGCTGAACCAGTTAAGGAGTTCTTTATTAGGTTAGACCATATCTAGATGTTGGACAATCAGGGGGCCGGTTCGAGTGCACTGTGAGAACCAGTGCAAGGAAATGTTGTATAGGAATCTACCATCATCAAGCAAATATATATTTAAGTTGGATGGTGATCAGAACTTCTGATCATCATCCAACAATATATATATATATATATATATATATATATATATATTCTTGCTGATGGTAGATTCGTATACAACATTAACAGGAACCATGAAGAAATATGCCCATGAAAGATTTATTTACGGTTCTGATATTTGCACGGTGGAGTTCTCGCCATCGGCACGGTGCCGGTGCCGGCTTCCCAAATCGGCAAAACATCATGCCGGACCTGGACTCCTAATTCGGCATAGGTTGAGGGAATCCTGCAGCTTTCGTCACATTAGTCAAATCGACTGGAAAAGCTAGCGCGGGACCTGCATGCCGGTGCCGGACTCCGGATCCGGTTCGGTCCCATCAGCCAAATCGACTGAAAAAGCTGCAGATTCCATGCGGCTTTACCTCGGGAATTGGATGCCACACTGGGAGTCCGGCACCTGCATCCTGGATGCCACACTGGGAGTCCGGCACCGGCATCCGACGCTGCCGATCTGGGAGTCCGGCACCGGCACCGTGCATATGGCGAGATAACACCGTGCAAATAACAAAAAGGTTTATTTATTAGCATGTTGTCTAGATATTGTGAGATGTTGAAGCCGACATAGTATTACGAAAAGATCGAAATAGTAGTAGATCAGTTGATCATAGGATCATGTGCTGCATATCAAGGTTTACTAAGCTTGCACAATGCCTTTACCGAGAGCTTGATACAACTGATCAATTTGAGCATGTTAAATGTATAGTGTAATCAAGCTTTTATTCAAGTTTAAAGTCTAAGTTAAATGTTAGTTAAGTTAGTTGAATTCAAGACAAGTTGCTGGTTTGTTTTAGTAGCAGTTCGAGTCAGATTTAGTTTGAATTAGTCCACTCCTTAGGAAGTGTGTTAATGGGAGAGTGGACATCAGTTAAGTCGAGCAGTTGTTCATGTGTTTGGAGTATGTAAGTATGGTTCAATTCAGTAAAGGGGTAAGGCAGTTAGCAAGGTTGTGTGTATTGTGTGCTTGGCTCTTTTTTGTCATTATAGAAGACCAAGATCTTTGCCTTCTAAAGTGTGTTGATCAATGTGAGTTGTGTGAGTGTGATCCTACATTGTTTATACGACATTTTGTATCAGAGCAAACACAATTTAGTGTTGCTGGGTTTGAATTTGGGACTGAGAGGAGTGAGATTAAACACAAAGTGAAACACGAGAGAGTAGTTCTGTCTTTGTCAAGATGCAGAACAACAACAATGGGAATTTGGGCAATCCACAGTTGCCCATCTTCAAATGGATCAACTACCATTTCTGGAGCTTGAAGATGACTGCATTGTTCAAGTCTCAGGAGGTGTGGAACCTTGTAGATCAAGGGTTTGAGAATGCAGCACCTCCAGAACCAGATCAACCATTGAGAGAGAAAAGAAAGAAAGACTCTAAAGCATTGTTTATGATACAAAGTGCTTTGGATGATGAGGTCTTTCCAAGAATTTCAGCCTCTACAACTGCTCACGAAGCATAGGAAGTATTGAAGAAAGAAAATATGGGAGATAGAAAAGTCATCACAGTAAAGTTACAGACTTTGAGGAAGGAGTTTGAGACCTTGGTGATGCAAGAAAAAGAGACAGTTCAGGTGTTTTTGTCTCGTGTATCAGGAATTGTAAACCATATGAGAACATATGGAGAAACAGTGAGCAATGAGTCCATTGTGAGTAAGGTGTTGAGGAGCCTTACCAAAAAATATGACCATGTAGTTGCAGCCATTGAGGAGTCCAAGGATCTTGTTGTGTACAGGTTTGAAGAACTGTCAAGTTCCTTGCAAGCTCATGAGGAAAGGTTGAATAGAACAAGTGAGCAAAAGGAAGAGAAAGTTTTTCAGGTGAAGGATGAGAATCAAAAGAACAAATCTGAAAGCTCATCATAAAGAGGTGGTTCTAGAGAAGGTTATAGAGGAAGAGGCAACTACAGAGGGGGTCATAGAGGTTGTGGAGGAAGAGGTTATAGTAGATGTCAGTATAATGGTTCAGGAAGAGGTAATGGAGGTGATCAAGGGAAAGAGAAGTGGAAGGATTCCAACAGGAATCAAGGAAATGATTCAAGACAGTAGAGAAGTGGAATCAAATGCTATTACTCTAAGAAGCTTGGGCATAAGGAAGCTTACTGCTGGGAAAAACAAGAACATGAGCAAAAGGGAGTGAATTATTCCGAGAAGGTTGAAGATGAGGAAAGGTTGTTCATGGCTTTGTCCACAAGTACTGAAGCTGCAAATGAGTTGTGGTATCTGGACAGTGGGTGCTCAAACCACATGTGCAGTTCCAGAGAGATGTTCAAGGAGTTGGATGAAGCCAATAAAGGGAATGTCAGGCTTGGAGACAACAAGATACTGAAGGTGGATGGCAGAGGAGTGATTGCTATCAAGAGTTTACAAGGTGGAGAGAAGCTCTTGTATGATGTGCAACTGGTGCCTGGGCTGGCACATAATCTGCTATCAGTTGGTCAACTCCAAGGAACACGTTATTCTGTTCTTTTTGATGAAGATAGGTGCGAGATAAGAGAGAAGAGAACAGGTCATGTGATTGTGAAGGTATAAATGACAAGAAATAGAATGTTTCCTTTGAACCTAACTTCAGGTGTAGGAAAAGTTATGTATGTAAAGTGTGACAGTGAGACCAGATTGTGGCACCAAAGATATGGACATTTAAATATCCAGAGTTTGAGAATGTTAAGCTCAAACGATATGGTCCAAGGAGTGCCTAAGATTGGTGATCTGCAGTTGTGTGAAGGATGTATCTTTGGAAAGTAGATGAAGGGCTCTTTTGCAAACAAAGAAGCATGGAGAGCAAGGGAGTGTTTAGAGTTGCTTCATGCTGATCTTTGTGGGCCTATGCAGACTGAATCCCTTGGAGGAAGTAGATATTTCTTCCTCATTACAGATGACTACAGCAGGATGAGCTGGATTTATTTCCTAAAGCTCAAATATGAGGCATTTGAGAACTTCAAGAAGTTCAAGGCACTTGTAGAGCAGCAATCAGGGAAGGTGATCAAAGCCTTAAGGACTGACAGAGGAGGTGAGTTTATGTCCTATGACTTCATGGCTTTTTGTGAAGAAAATGGAATAAGAAGGGAACTTACAGCACCTTATACACCTGAGCAAAATGGTGTAGCAGAGAGGAAGAATAGGACTGTAGTGGAAATGGCCAGAAGCATGTTGAAGGCCAGAAAAGTTCCCAACCAGTTTTGGTGTGAGGTTGTGGCTACAACTGTATATGTGTTGAATTTGTCACCAGCTCGAGCAGTGTTGAACAAAACTCCATTTGAAGTATGGAGAGAGAAGAAACCCTCAGTGAGTCACTTGAGGATATTTGGGTGTGTTGCCTATTCATTGGTGAACATAAGATAAAAGTTGGATGACAAGGCTGTGAAGTGTGTGTTCATTGGATATGTTGCTCATTCTAAGGCCTACAAGATGTATAACCCAGTGAACAAGAAGACCATTGTGAGCAGAAATGTGATTTTCAATGAAGATTTATGCTGGGAATAGGAGAAGCTTGAACATGATCAGATAGTAGGAGGAAGAGTGCCAGTAGACAGTACAGGAGAGGAAGCTGGGAATGATGATATGTTTGATAATGATGATCACAAATGTGGCTCTCCAGCCAAGCCACACCAGTGCCTCAGTACAGCTCCTCTAGCAGTTCACATGATAGTTCTCCTTCAAGTCCATCAAGCTCATCAAGTGAGACTCTCCCAAGGAAGTTCAGATCTCTTGCAGAGATTTATCAGAAATGTGAGTTTGCTTTAGTGGCTTCAGATCCATAGAGATTTGATGAGGCAAAAGATGAGATTAGATGGCAAGAAGCAATGAAGGAAGAGATGAGTGCTATTCAGAGGAACAACACATGGGAGCTAGTTGAGCTTCCTCAAGACAAGAAAGCAATAGGTCTCAAGTGGGTGTTCAGAACAAAGTTCAATACAGATGGGAGTGTGCAGAAGCACAAGGCAAGGCTTGTGGCAAAGGGCTATGCTCAAGAAGAGGAAATTGATCAGAATCAATCTTTGTGCGAGTCGTGCAAGCTTTGGGGAAAAAAATCTTTATTTTATTAGAAAAAAGCATTCGAGGCCCAAACAAACCTAACTTCTTGAAAGGCTGACAAACCGTCTAACATACAACGGTGCAAAACAAACAGTGGTAAGCAACAAATTAATCCAGACAAATCAGTGAACATAATCCTAAGACGTTGGGGCAACATAGACTATGAACCGAAGCCAAGCACTACCAATCAGCGATTCTACTGGCCAGCGGTACATCGGGAGTCCTTGTGTTGTAAGAAAAAAAAATTATTTTCTTTGTGTTTATTGTGCAAACTTTAATATTTGGTGGAAATCTTATATTAAAAATTGTTATATATATACATATATTCTTTTATAAATATATAAATTTAATAAAATCTGAAAGGGTTTGACCAAAAACTCCCGAAATGGTTGGACCAAAATCCTGGAAGGACCTGAAAAAATATTTAAATATTAATAGTTACTCCATATAATAAATCCTCCTTGGACTTTCAACTTGGTTATGAGAGTTTGCAGACAAATTTTAGTCTGATGCTTAGATCTCCCTTTCTGGCATGTATCTATTCCCTCTTTTGGCGTCGTGTCGCCGCTTTGGCGTGAGTGTTTTTAGTTTTGAGTTGGGTTGCAGTATCGGGCGTCTTGTATGATCGAGAGAATCATGGCGGTGTTTATGGTCTTCGAAAATTCCTCGTCTAGGTGGGGACAACGTCGGTGATCCGCACTTTCTCAGGTTTCGCCCTTTCCGATGGTGGGTTACTTTTCTCCGCTTTCTCGACGTCGAGGCGCCATATCAGTCATCGTACTCTCCCGTGTTCTTGGCAATTGTGGTTAAAAAATGTTGAACGTGCCATTATTACTTATTAGGTTATTGAATATGTGGTTATAAAATGTTGAAATCACCATTATAAAATATTGAAAGTTATAGTTATAGACCTAAGGCCCATCGAATAATTGGGCCTGCCTTGGTTTTCATATCGAAGATTACCGCTATTATATCATTGGGACTTCGGCCCATCTCTTACTAAACCTGAAAACTATTAAGTTGAAACTGAGCAATTGTGTATTAGAAGCTCCCAAATTATTAATGTGCATGCGAGCTTAAAAACACATAATCTCAACCAATAATTATTAACTAGTCCATCTATAATCTATGTTTTAGTATACTATCAAATTCAGTTTCCACTTTAATTCATGGTTTATCAATTAACAGGGTACTAGTGTATTTCATATCCCATATACAAAAATATGTTAATACAATATATTCTAAAATTTTATCAATTAATCCTATAATATATTTTATTAACACATTTTTGTTTTCTTTCTAACAACCTTGAAATATATCATGGTTAATACAATATATCATAATTTAGAATAATTTGTTTTCTTTCTAACAACCTTGAAATATAATATACGGAGTATATATTTTGGGGGGTAAAAGGGTAATTTCGGTTTACTTAGGAGATTTTTAACGAGAAGTGTTGATGGGTGGTGTTTTTAAATGAATGTATTTTAAAGGGTGGTTTTTCACAAAATTAAATTTAAAGGGTGATTTCCTGCAATTTTGCCAAAATCTTAATAATATAACGAATCAATATTATAAATTTAAATATAGTATTAAAAAAAAAGTTAATACTCCCTTCATCGCCAAAAATAGGTCATTTACTATTTATGCATGTTTTTTAGAAGGATAAAAACTATATAAAGTATCAATTTTTTTTTATAAATTTTTAAAAATAACTTCATACTCCATCCATTCACAAAAAATTACATCGTTTACGATTTACATGTGTTTTTTAGGATGATAAAAAAATATATAAAATATTAATTTTTTTAATTATTTTTTCTTTTTTTCATACATATTAGTAATAATTATGAAATTGTAAAATAAAAAAAAATAACAAATAATAATTCATATAGTTTTTCGCTTCTTAAATGAGTGCAGGAATAGTAAAGGGACGTATTTTGGTTAATGAATAGTCCTTAAGGAAATGATCTTTACATGGAAATGAATGAATGCGGAGTTCTTAATGAACAAAATCTTCCAGAAAAAAAAATAATTAATAGTAATAAGTATGAAATAAAAAACATGATTAAAAATATTTAATATTTTATATAATTTTTAGCTCTTGATTAGTGTGTAGAATGTCATGTTTTTGTTAGTGGAGGTTGTACAATAAAAAACCGAGAGCTGAAAAAATAAGAAAAATTAGTTGACTAAAAAAAGTTATATTTAAAATTAATTTAAATAATCTCATTGAGTGATACATGACAATATAATAAATTTAAATTAAAAATAATACTAATAAATTTAACATTATAAAAAATAATATTTTATAAAATTTATAATTGATTAAGATATTTGTTAAAAAAATTAAGCAATCGAAATTATGAGAGGGACAGAGTACATGAACGGTGAACCATTTTGAAATAGTTCAATCGAAAAGGAATTGTGGGTAGTACCCAAAAGTTTCTGAATCGAACTCCAGATGACTGCTCTTTATTTACCAACTTCAATGGATAGAGTACATGTGAAACCGTAAATTAATAAAGTCAGGGGGAATTAAAACAATCGGGAATAATTTGAAGCCGAAATTGCATTATTACGTTACGCATGCAAATCAGATCATATCATATAACTCTTGTCAACAAAAAATATCATATCATATGACCAAATAAGGCCTTTTATAAGCGGCAATCAAGGATCAGAAAAACGGGGCTAGTTGACGTTTGGGAGATCGAAATGTTTATTTTGAATCTTCTTCTTTTGCTCCTTTCTTTCGAGATAGTTTTTGTTTTTCACATTTTCAAAGAGGTCAACAGGAAGTACGTTTGATTGTCTTGCTCACCTAGCAATTGGATTTCATTTCTTCTCCTTGAAATTCCGACCTTGAGTTTTATACTCTTATCAACAAGGACACTTTTATGTGATGATACAACACCGTGGTTGACATGACTTTTTCTTTTTTCCAATGTTACACGTACATGTACGACAAGCTGTAATTACTACTACTAATTATGTTAAAGTCGGCTGAGCCCGGTGGGGCTAAGACAAGCTGGAGGAAGGTCGTGTGTGCGGGCTCACATACGGTAGATACGAACAACACATAAACCAAACGGGGTTCCATCTCAAAACCAATTGACAATGAGAGGAGTAGACATTCAACCTTATATGTTGTTCAAACATTCTCTATATTGCCGATGTGGGACAGCCACATTCCAACACGCCCCCTCAAGTGCAACGACCTTTTTAGCCAACACGTTGCACTTGCCACGTGCGCTTAAATGGGTACCACAATGCCCGCGACATGCCACGGCCAGCAAATCCACCAAATAGAGCCCAGACTGCAACTAGCCGAACCTGGCTCTGATACCATGTTAAAGTCGGTTGGACCCGGTGGGACTAAGACGAGCTGGAGGGAGGTCGTGTGTGTGATCCCACATACGGAAGACACGAACAACACATAAACTCGAACGTGGTTCCATCTCAAAACCAATTGACAATGAGAGCAGTAGCTCTTTAACCTTATCAGTTCCAGTCTAGACACAAGGGCAACCTGGACTACCCCCAGGACCCAACCCATGAGAGGGCCCATCTCGAATTATATGTAGTATATTATTATACTTGTTTATCATGTTATCTTATTTTTTTAAATTTTACAAAGGCCCAACTAAATCATTCTCTCGATTAAAAGGCTCACAAAATATAATGTTTAATCTTAAACAACCCTTCAAGTGAATTAAAATATAATTTGCAAATGAGCTCTATTTTTTTTTAAAAAAATACACATATAATGCATACAATCTCTACTGATTTATGCCCTAAGTTTTGAAAACCCTTAATAGTGTTATACATTTGTGTTAGTTGCTAATAATTAATTATTAGACGAGATATGCTATTATTTTTAGGATATCAAAATGGATTTTTGTAAATAATATTGTACGTGCTACTTTGAATTGATGTAAGATATTTTAGCGAAAAAACCTAGATAATTAATTAGTTTATTTTCTATATAAAAGGACCCTCAACTTTTTTTCTGCCCAGGGCCTCTAAAACGATAGGACTGACGCTGAACCATATATGTTGTTCAAGCATTTTCTATATTACTGATGTAGGACAACCACATTCCAACAAATTAGAGAGAAGTGAAAACATACCAATTAGAACAAAAAAGTAAAAAAAAAGTTACCCAATTATAACAAATATTTCTGTTTTAAGTAAACAAAGTTATATTTATTAATTTATTATCTCCTTGATCTATAGGGAATAAAAGTTCTCCTTGAGGAGTTAGGCCTATTCGACCCTCAAAAACTAAATAAAAAAAGCAAAATAAAATAAAAGTTCTCCTTGATTTAGCTTCAAGATATCAACGGTTTATTCATGGGTGTTGTTTGTTGATTATGGTAATAGCTTTTCTATTTAATTGGGGTGTTTTTTCTTTTGACAACAGTGTAAGAGATCGTGAATGAAATTTGAAGGCTCATTCCTAATGGATTTTCTATCTTACCTTTACTACTACCTCAGTTGCAAAATATAAGGACGTTGACTATTTGACACGTTTTTTAATGAGCTAAAACTCAATGAAATATTAAATTTTTATTAAATTTTTTTACATAGTATTATACATATTATTAATATGTATAATACTATGTAAAAAAATTTAATATTTCATTGAGTTTTTAGCTCATTAAAAAACGTGCCAAATAGTCAACGCCCTTATATTTTGGGGGCAATTTGCAAAATAGCCACGGAATATGGCCTAATTTGCGAATGTCCACGTTTTGGGACAATTTTGTGAAATGTCCTAAATATAAACCATTCCCTTTGCTATACGCGCTCTCTCTCCTACACTCCTACGCACTCTCTCTCTGGCGATTACGCGCTCTCCTTTTCGGCGATTCATGAATCCAGCTCTTCCGTCCATCTTCCTCCATCTCCGGCGCATCGCCGCGCCGTCCCCGACCACTTCCTTCTCTATTGCCGCCGGAGATCTCCTCAGAGATCGTCGACATCGGCCCTCGCTGGATCTGAGAATCCGGAGCGAGCGAGGCCGAGCGAGGGAGCGAGGAAGGCTGAGCGAGCGAGCGGTGGTGCTGTGTAGATCCGACCAGTGTCTCTCCTCTCTGGACGGATCTGTTGTGCTCAAATCTGATGTTCCAATTCCAGGTGCTGCTGGTGATGTTCCGATCTTCCCTTACTGCTGCTACCGCGGAGGAGTACTAGTTGTAGCGGCTGCCTCCTGGCTCCCTCATGGCTCCCTTCAGCACCACCGTCATCATTGTCCTATGTGAATCTAACACAGTGAGTTCCTTCCCACCGACAGTCTTCGTCTCTAAGTTTCTCCCCACCGGCCACCACATATGCATCTCCATCTCCAATTTTGACTCCTTTGTCAAGGTATTTCGTCTCAATTACGTTTCCGACGCTAGTTTCATGATTTTGGAAATGCAATTTGAGTACTGGATATGAATTTGATGATGATTTATATGAAATCAGAAAGCTACTTTCAGTACTGATTGTGAATTTGATGAGGATTTCCAGCCCACCACCTGTTTGTCAAAATGTCTTATTTGTGAAGACAAATATAAAGAAATCAGAAGTGATACTTGATTGTTAAGTTTTCAGTTTCATTTGCAAATTGCTACTTTTAACGTTGTTTCTGCACCTAAGATATTTGCTGGTGCATTTCCTGTACACTATGAACCTCCTAAGGGCTTCTACTTTGAAGTTAATGCTGATTACCCAATTGTCCAAGTTAATGCTGACGCTAGTTTCATGATTAGCACAACTGGAGCTTAGATTTGCACGAGTGAAGCTTAGAGTTGCACGACTCTGTTAAGCTAGTTTTAATATGTAGAAAATCGTCCATTAAACTACGTTTGTTGCCAAACAACCACCCAAAACTTAGTTTATGTGAACATTTCTGTGAGAGAAATGTCATTATTAATCTTTTGTACATTTTTATGCATAACTTCTTGCTAAGCTTGGTTATTTTGTGTGTTCTTGACTCCAATTGAGCCTTCTTTAGTGTCATAGTTTTTGCCCCGTTTTCCATTCTTCACTTCTTTGACACAATGTCTAAGAAAGTTTCCGATCTACTGAGTTGGTTTATAGAATCAGTCAACTTATCCCTTAAACTTTACTACTGTCACTCTATAAAACCACCCTGGATGCCACTTAACCTTTATAACTTTATGTAAGTTAACCTATCTTTACGAAATGTTGTGTATATTATGTGCAGGAGGCGACATCGGACAACTAAAGAATAGGAGAAGCACTGGAAGGGGAGACATGTACAAAGTTGTGTTGCATGATGATGAGCGCCATACGGAGACCCTAGGTAGTCCACTGCTGCAACCATTGGTTGAGTTATACTTATACTGTTGGCAGCTAAACGTTGCTTTATATTGACTTTGTTTTTCTGAACTACTGCTTCATAGTTGCAAAGGTGTTACCAGAAGTTGTTCCATCTGTTACACCTGATGAAGCCAGGAGATTGTTCGATGAATCAAAGTCAAATGGTGTTGCAATCGTCATCACCACAGTTAAGGCATGCCTAGAGTTGTCACTTCATTAAAACAAATGTTAAGCTAGTTTTAATATGTATTGTCAGCGAGGTTTGTGAACAATATGATTAAATTACATGTCGTTAATCCTTGGTTTGAATTTTGAGCTTTGTGGATTGGAAATTGTGATTGAGATGGGGAAATGCATGCCTTCTAGGTGTTCAATGTGTGATTGTTGCTATAATTTTTGTTCTTGTTGTCCAACCTACAACCTTTGTGTCTTATATTCTTGTTCATCCAGGAGATGCATCTCTTTTGTCTCCTTCGTGCTTTAAGCTTTAATGCATTCATCTGGGTTCTAGTGTGCAAATGGAGTCTCAAGAGAATAAGATAGGGTTATTTGAAAGGCTACTTGAAATATTTAGGAATTTGTTGCAATATTAGCTCTGAGTAATGATTTTGTAAGTTGTGGATGGGCTGATTGCGCTACCTACCGGGTGTGCTGGATGGGTTTGATGGCTTGTGCCTGTTGCTCGAGCTTAGAGTTGCACAACTCGAGCTTAGAGTTGCACAACTCGAGCTTAGAGTTGCACAACTCGACCATGACTTGCTACATCAGGTCCTCGTTGTTTCGTTTGCAAAGGAGCCTGATCAAGTTCTTTCAAGGTAGTTGCTTTATCTTGAATTGTGTGTTATCTTATATATCTCTTGTTTGAATATGCAATGGTAATGAATTCTCAGTCTCTAACTTTTTAATATTTTTATGTTGATGACATCTGATTCCAATTGTAGTAGTGTTGTTGGGTTCATCTATGTCACTGATGTTGATGTCCCAAGGTAACTCGCGTTCAAGTTTCAACTACTAAACCATAGCGTAAATCCGAGTAGATTTTTTTACGTGTAATCGAATTCAAATTGCAGGAAGCAAATCACATACCTTGCACCATTAGCTGGGGGGCTACCAACCCGAATCCTGATTATAGGAATGTTGTTGTGGAACGAGATTTGAAAGGGGCAACCGAACTAGATAGAGGAAGAAACTTCAAATACATCTGGAAGATGAATTTTGAGCTTGCAACAGCTTCCCTTCACTTCTTAGTTCTATCATGCTGTAAATTAATGTTTGTCTGAGAACGTCTATTAGAGTAATTTATGGTCGTTCATCCATCCTTTTCTGGTTTGATCTGGAGCACAGTGATGATTGTTGAGGTTTTCCTTTCTCGAGTAACTTTAGAAAAAGCTCTTGGTGACATCAGATAAAATGTTGTACTATTTATTAGTGGGAGCTTTTAGTGTATTTTATCCCATTGTTGTATCTTGTGTGCCTACTAGTGAACATCATTCATTCTCATATATTAATAATTCCAATTCTTCCAAGTACTAACTAGTCACATATGCCATTTATGTTTCATTATAGTATGAATGAAGTACAGGTTTTATCTTTAGTTTACAGCTGGTCTTTACATTTTAAGGTTGCTTGATGAACATACTTGTAAAGTTGGAGATCCGATTTCTGTATTGGGTAAACACATTTCATAAATCACACGTGCAAGATAAAGTGGGTATAACACACTCAAAAGCAAATGAAAGGCAAACAGAGTCGTGCAACTCTTAAAACAGAGTCGTGCAACTCTTAAAACAGAGTCGTGCAACTCTTACAACAGAGTCGTGCAACTCTTAAAACAGAGTCGTGCAACTCTTACAACAGAGTCGTGCAACTTTCTTGCCTAAGAGAAAGAAAGAAAGGAATAACTTATAAATCCGTGAATATTTATTTCACATTTCAGCCAACATCAATAAGGTCTATTATATTGAACTATGGTGATTTATGTACAAATTTTGCCAAAATATATATATGAGCCTATGCGGGAGTCGAACCCACATCTATGTGTGTATACACATCGCTCTCCCCGTTGAGCTAATAGACTTTTAAAAGTACGATAGATGCAAAAATAACATATATTAGTGAATCAATTTTAGCTGATCATATCAATTTTAGTTGATCCCACTCAATAGCTTACCGTATCACCAAAGTTGTGTCAGCACCAAAGTTGCACAACTCTATTGTAGAGTTGCACAACAATCAACTCCAAGAATAACGTAAACATAATAAATGCAACATATTTGAAGAAACCAATGAAAAGGGGATAAGTCGATCTTACAAGACAATCATATACAACGATACGGCATGGAAGAGTTAAGTGACATAACCATAACAGGATTGGTAAAAAATTAAATATCCATAGAAAATGAACATGGAACTTGAGTTGTCTATGGAACAATATGAGTGGTAGAAGACATGAAGGGCAAAGTCACAAGCTGCCTCACAGTGCTCTCGCTGCACATCATCCACAACAATGCGCTCATAGCAGCCATGTCATCGCACAAGAGACTCAAAGGCTCCCTGATTAAGCAATGAACATGGACACATGAGTTGTCTATGGTCTAAGTTTGAATTTTGAAAACCATTTCCTCACTGTTGCAAATGCCTTAACTTCATTCATTGAGATAAATAAACGACAACTGCTTCAAAGAGGAATTCTGGGTTAGCAAGTTCAAGAATTTATACTAAAAACAATGTTAAAGGAACCACACCCCTGATAGCTGATACAAATCAAGTGCAATCTTCATTTCCCTCAACACGTTATTTTCATTTCCCTTAAAACATTGATAAGCCAGATACAAACTAATTCCTTTCAATCAGATGTGAAGCAACTTATGTGGATCAACTACAAACAGAAAAAGATCAGGGAAGTAACTTACTTGAAGGTTGAACCTTCGACGTAGAGCAGTACAGATATTATAGGAAAACCAAGGAGCTAAGCAGTTCCAAAAAAATGAATTACCAATCAGATAAAGAGCCGCATACGAAAAACAGTGGGTTACAAAAGCCCTATGCGCTGAGGTAAGTCTCTCGACATTGCTTCCATAAAGAACACAAGGAGCCACTGAGCCAAGCATACCTGAGCAATGGCATATAACATAATGACAGCAGTTTCAGAAGAAATTGAGAATCATCCTATGAATCTAATGACAGATGATTCTCATAACACAAGGAACCTTTGTAACCTATGTGCTTCTCTCATGTATACAAATATCTGCATTGATATCTCAAGATAAAGGGATAAAAGATATCCAATTTCTATGTAATCGATGTCCAGAATACATAATCTGCAACTGCACCATTCTATCGAATTTTAAACCTGAAGATGAAGATGACTGGAGTGTGGCTAAATTTTTTTTCCAAGTAAAATCAAAACACAGAACATGATCAAAGAAAGAAAAAGAGAGGAATCATACCAACGATGGTGTTGATAGGCTTCCAGGTATTTCACAATCCATGAATCAGTGCAGTTTCTTAAACTCCGGCCAAATAGGGGTCCAACAGTGACCCTAGGATGTGTAGATCTAGTCCAATTTGGAATCGGCATTGGTGCACTCGACAGGAGAGAAGCCACATCCGAAGATCAGGCTTCCAACAGGCCCCCGCTGAGGAGGAGAGGTGAGTGAGCGAGCGATCTCAGGCGGAGCGATTTGCGAGAGAGATCTCTCTGGATCCACCGAGGAGATCTCGAATCTCAGAGGAGGAAGGGCCCGCGCGAACTCCGGCGATTGCAATTCACCACGAGATGGCGACCGATTCTGAGACCGAAGTCGACGGAGGGCAGCATCTGAACGCCGATTCCGTGAACTCCACCGGATCTGCACACCTCCCACATAACTCCACCGGCGGAAGCACGACGGCGATCGTAACTGGTGCTGATGAGGACGACAGGAGGAGAGGAGGACAGGAGGAGAGAACAGATCGAGAGAGCGGGAGATCTAGGGTTACGAACCTATTGAATTAGTATATATATATGTCGGACATTTTACTAATTTGTCCAAAAAGATGGACATTTCACTAATTTGTCCAAAAAAGTGCTTGTTTGACAATTTTTTTTTTATATTTTGCAACGGAGGTAGTAATAGAAAAAATATTGTCACACCGTTCTTGATCTTCATTGCTCGCTTGGGTCAGTGACATCGTTCGTACTTCTCAGTTTTTCTTCTTTGATGCTGTATTTTTCCCCTCGTTTGCTTTATGCTTGTGGTATAGCGTTTAACAATTAATCAATCAGATATGTCCAATATGTCAAATTCTTTTCTTTTTTCTTTTAAGATACCCATTAGAATAAACAGAGAGAGAAGATTGAACTCCGTCTCTGATCGAAGGTCGAACCGAGCCACTGCCACTCTTCCTCCGATTGCGGTCCAAGGGCGGAAGAAGGCAAAATATTTTTTTTCTTATCGATTATAAAGTGTGGTTTAAAACCACGCTTTATGTGTGGTTTTAACATGTGTTTTATATTGTTTTATTTTTTTCCAATTTTAATTTTATTTAGAATTGTTAATAAAACGCGGTTTGAACCCGCGTTTTTCTATCCCCTTGACGACGATGATATTTTGGTAATAAGCTTGAGTTGTTGAATATTTCATTAATTTGTTATTTTTCCATTAATATTTAAAAAAAATCGATTTAACCTTTGATTTATTTTAGAATTATAGATCTGAATTAGTAGAATATAAACTAATATAAAATTTATTTAAGTTAAAAATTTGAAAGGAATATAAATATAAATATATGTTATATAAGAATTTCGTTTAAATCTATGTTAATTACGTAACAATTTAAAAATATTGAAAGAAATCCGTTAGTTGATTGAACGGGTGTTGATATCAAATTTATTTAAAATAAAAAATTTCGCACACAGTGCAGAAACTAAACTAGTGTGTGTGTATATATATATATATATAACCATTCCATTATCGTCGTGTGTCGCCGCCTTACATAGTTACATACCAATATCCACCCCTTATACTTATAAAAACAGAAGCAATGTCTTCACTAAATTTTGCACCACGTGTCATTCCTTGAGCAAAGTTAAGAAACCACCTCTTTCAGTGGTTTCTTCATACCACGTTCTCCTTCCCTTTGCAGTTTTGAGACGCCTTTTCTAGGAGAAACTAGCGACTCCCATCCACGTTCTCCTTCCCTTTGCAGATTTACTTCCTCCTTAACTACCTAATAATGGCCTTCTTCCTCCTCATCCACTAAAGGTCCTATAATCACGGGATCTCCGTCTTCGACCAACACCCCTTCTTTCATGGTGGCGCACAGCCAGAAGCGTCACCGAGTCCAGCCTCAAGGAGCTCACCACGGGGGTAGCCTTTATGGAATCAGGTGACAGTGCAGATTCTTCCAATTGAAGTAATTGAGGGCAATTTCATCCCGTCATGCCTGCCTATTTTAGGGTTTAGGGTTTTCTTTGAGTGTTTCGGGATCGAATCGATCAAAGGAGCGCGATCGTAGGTGAAATTGGAGGCGGCCGTAGACATTTGTGTTCATGATGGGTTTGCAATTAGGCAAGGGTGGGGGCATCAAAATTGGAGACAGAGGGAGAGCGAGGTGATGGATATCAGAAAGAGGAGATTGAGGGGTTGCTCATCGGTGGTAGACGACGGTGTAGAGAGGTGCGGTGGCGGCGAAGGGAGTATTAGGGTTCAGATGGTGTTAGCGAAGAGAAGTAGAAAACCCTAATTTGCAGTTTCTCCCCATGTTCTCTCATTCAACTGTTGAAAAAAATTTAACTCCTTCCTTGCCCACGTTCTCGATCTACTTCTCTTCTCTTCCCTTTCAATTATTTCGTTCTTTTCAATCTCTCAAAAGGATGCTATACAAAAAAAAGAGTCCGGTTATTGTGGCGCTCAATGATGAAGGGACATGAGACCAACAAAGTCGACGAGGTCGATAAGGAGGATGGTGAGTCCGACAATGGGTTGAAGAAGCCACTGGTCAAAGGCATCTAGCAAAATAATTTGGGTAATTTAGGCCAAAATTGAGTAGTTATCTTTCTCTTGAAATTGAAGCCATGTTCTACTTATCTTGATTTATGTTTTTTTTTTCTGCGTTTGGTTTTGTTTAGGGTTTAGAGCAACTCAGTGGTCAGACACCAGTTTTCTCCAGGGTAATCACGCATCTTTTCAATCGATTATCTATATGATTTTGCACTGTTTGGCTTTGGCTTCTGATTATGTAGAAATCCACTCTAAAACTGAAATGTTATTACAACGAGGTATATGAGAAAATCGCTTGCTACGTGACCATCAAGGGTGAGAAAGCAATGCAGCTTCTTGAGAGTGGTTTGAAGGTCAAGGAATATGAATATTGTTGAGGCGTAACTTCAGTGACACTAGTTGCTACGGATTCGGTATCCAGGAGCACATTGATCTTGGTATCAAGTATGTGTTTCCATCTTCATTTATTTCATCAGAAAATATCAATTTGTCAAATGATATTGTTAATCGTTTACTAACTTTCACTTATTTTCTAAAATTGTTTTAGTATTTTACCATGACTACTTCGAGGTTGGAGCGGTCTGGTTTGATTATGCCTATTTCATAGTACCTGTTTTGCTCATTGGATCTGGAATTGGTTAGAAATTTGAGCTATAATTTCATGTCCTGCTATTCTTGTGGAAACCATGTTGTTGATTGCGTGGTTGGCGTTCCTTATTTGGTTGAAGTTTTGGTAATGGCTTATGTCATATGCTGTTGAAAAGTTAGTGATGTTGATTATATATATGGTTTCCAGCAACCAAACTCACCAAGTATCTTTGCTTTTAGATAGTTTTATGTGTATGAAAGAAGCCATTACCAATAGGGTTTTTTTCCTTGCTTTCTACAAATTGCTTGATTTCTTTCCTTCTTCCTTTCTTAATTCAGATTTTATCTTGATTTTGGTAATCCGAATAGGGCCATGTATCAATTTTCAAATAGGGTTTTTGTTCCTCAAGATGCGGAATTGATCGGATTATCAAAATTGAATCAGATTAAGGTATGATATCTGCCTCTGATTTCAATCTTAGATTTGATTTTTTTTTTTGGGTTCTACCTAGGAATGGAACAATTGTAACACAATTAGATTTGATATTTTTTAGATTCCAATTGGAACCAATTTTTTTTATTCAAAGAGGAGAAGTTGTTATCTGATTGGGTTTTTTTTTTTTGCTGGATAAAGAAGAAGGTCGGGCTGAATAAGTGAAGATCATGTTTGGAGTTATCAACCATGTAAGCCAGTAGATTTGATTTTTTTAATGTGGAATTGAATACATTTTGTTACTGGATGAAATGCACATTACTTATACACACATGGAAACTAATTGCTGAGATTGAGATACCTTTGGTGGTGACGAAATGTTCAGTTCAGGTTCAATGTCATCACATTATGAGAAGCTTTTAGATGAGCAGGTTAGTGCTTTCAACAATTCCAATGGCTTAATCTGCCTTTGAGTTTCCTTCAATTTGATTTTCATGATAAGTTTTCAATTAGGATAATAGCTTGTCTTCAAATTGATATAACTCTATAAGTTGATCAACACATATGTATTGAATTTCCGTTTGAATCCACATCAAAAGCTTTCATGGTAATCTGGAGGATTATCATGAAAGCTTCAAGAAGGTGAACTAACACTCGCAACTTGGTTGATATCAGCTAGGTTGATTGTGAGCTATTTTCGGTTCCATGATTATTGTGGTGGCATTTTTTTTTGTTAGTTTAGCTTCATCTTATTGATTTCAAGTTAATTGTAGATAGGTTATGAGATCACCACAAGTTGGAGTATGGTGATGAAATTTTCACTTATTCCATGGAAGCTGGAGATGGTGTTTATTGGCAAATTCGGCATGGGCATCAAGCTGTAGACACCAAAATTCTGCAGCCATCTGGTAGGTCTTTTCAAACCCTCTTTCTATAAAGAAGATAGTTGATGAAATTTTAATAATTGAATATTTGATGTTTAGAGAACCTGACTTTTTTAAATCTATTTCTATGTAGGACTATTGAAACTCTATTGAGAATAATGAATACTTCTCGATCAAGAGAAATATATGCATTTGAAGTTCATTTTAGGATGGAATTTATTGTGGATTAGGAGGGCTTTGTGGGGCTGATATTATAGTTGAAGTGTGATAGTGACACGTTGATTGTGTACTTTGTTCAGAGAAAATTAAAGAAACCGAAGGTATATTTGGATTAAGGCCTTGTGGGACTTCAATGTACATTAGACCAATTCAAGTTTTTTTTTCTTCATGTTTTTGTTTTCAATTTTAGGTGATCATATTTGGATTCTTTTACAGGAGAAACAAAGCTCTCAATATTCTATCGTTCAGCAAATCAAGTCCTGGTCCACAAGACCTCCACTTCGCTACCAAGTATTCGCAGTCGTTCTCAGTTGATGTCATGAAAATAGTATTGGTAATATTGATATACCCTTATGAGGTTTTTCTTCACAACATTCTTATGTTTTGAGTTGATTTATCTTCTGTTGAGAATTTATTGGTTTTGATGTGCATCTTGCATATTCCTATGTCTTGTACTTTAGTTAATATCCAAATGAGAAAATATCTTTCTTAATATCTACAACACTTGTATGGGATTTAGTCCAAGTCTATGCCTTGTATGGTAATGATATACTCCCTCCGTTAAGAAAAACATGTCGTTTTAGGAGTAAAATCTTGTTAAAAAAAACTTGTCGTTTTAGGTATTTTGGTGCTCACTTTCCAAAATTACCCTTGTCATGATTAGATGTTTGTTAGTTGTAGTTTTCAATAAAGTGGAAAAGTAAAGTAATAATTAGGGGTATAAGTGTATTTTTATTTGCTTTTATTTGCTTTCTTAAATAATGTGCAAATGTCTAAAACGACATGTTTTGATTAACGGAGGGAGTACTAGGTTTACTTGGTTCATAGCCCCTAAATTTGATCTAGGGGGTAGTTATGAAGATTGAAGCTAGGTCCTTAATTGATGGAGTTAGTATACATTGCTGCGAGAAATGACTTCAGCAATCTTAGAACTGCATTTGGGAGATATCAGATCTATTTGAAGTGAATATATGCCCTGTTTCTATAGGACAACAAATTCAATGACCTATTGCCAATTCTTTAATTTATCTACAGTTTTATCAAGATTGTATGAGTAGATTCAAGTATATTAATATCTATTTTGTATATGTTAAGGTGATCTTGGTTATAACCATTTTGTCATTGGAATTGCCAAGGAGGCAATAACACTATTCATATATATTGTTATTCATGTTTTCCATCTGAGGGTAAGCTTTTCTTTGCAGTATATGGTGTAATTTCCATGCCACGTTATATTGATAACTATATATTTTATTATATTTAGTTATAGTTTCAGATAGGTGGGAAGGCAGGGTTAATGACTTGAAGGATAGGATGCGAATGGGGGGCTTCTGCTATAGAGACTAAGGCAAACAATGGGCAGAACGTTGATTGCGAAGAGAGGAAGCAAGTGAATGGGAATCAAGCAGAAAAAGTGAATGAAAAGGAAAATGCTAAAGGGATAACACAAGAATTGGGTGAAGCTGAAAGAGCTGTTGCAACTTATGCTGTCTTGCAAGGGGAGGGTGTGCATCTGCAGACTGCAGGGTGTGGTTGGGGCGAGGGGAGTTGCTGCTGCAATTTGTGCTGTCTCACAAGGGGTTCAAATTAACCGAGTCTGGGGCTGATGACGAGGCTACTGAGGAGGAGAATAATTATGAAACATCGCTTGTATGCCCCAGAATGGTTCCCTACTCATGGGTCGCGACATCGGGACTCTCGGACACAACTTGTAGACAACTAGAATTGGATAAATGCAAGACACCGAAATTGATGAGATGGAAGAAAACTGGAGGAACCAAGAATGAGACCTACCTTCTTTGGGGTACATCGTATTATGTCGATGGGGGTATGAAGGTGTCCTTAACGATGTATAAGTTGTTTAACTCAATGTCCACCATCAAGGACCCAAATTGTGGTAAGGGGGATGCCGCATTTTTTCTCTCCGAGTCTGAAAGTGATGACACCAATGACGAATCCTACCAGCCCGACTGATCTTGCGAGTTTGAGATGAATGCTTTGTCATGCTGGTGGTGATTTGCACGAGCTGCTGAATACTTTGATTGCCTGAATGCTTTCACTTTGGGCGAGTTGCTAAAAATTTGATCTATTGAATGATTTGTTGATGGTGATTTGATGAATACTTGATTTGCTGAACACTTCCAAACGAGCTACTAAAACCTTATCTTGCTGTGTGTATGAAATAGCAGAAGAAGATAGCAACATGGGTTGTTAGCCTCTTTAATATAAATAAGTTTTAAAGTAGGAATTATAAATATATATATATATATATATATATATATATATATATATATATATATATTTATAATTCATATATATATATATTTATTTATTTATTTATAAAAAGACAACCCCTTGCCCAAATTATTTATATATGGGATCAATTGAAAAGAACTGAAGAAGTGCAGAGCAAATTATTTATTCCATTACCCTTATATTTAGTTTGTTTATGGTTATGTGCAGAGCGAATTAAGGGATTGAAAAGAATTGCATGGAATACAGAGGGATCAATTGAACCGACAAGCAAGAACCCATATGAGTATGCATAAGCTAATGGTACCACTACTGATTAGGAGCAAGTTTACATATGCGGGAAAAATGGAATAATTGGGTTCCGATTAAAATATACAAGACCTTAAAATGAGTAAAAATATAAATCATTCATTTTCTACAGCTCATTTCACAAGCATGGTGTGAAATCTATTATGGTTATGAAAAATGATTTTCAATATTAAATACAATGGGCAGAAAAGAAACAAGAAATATCTGATGTTCAACCCATCATATACTTAAGTATGGGGAAGAGCTTTGACAGGGTTTCAAGATATCTTCGTTGGAATATTTTTTGGGCAAAAGATTTAGATAGGAATGCATAAATTGTTTACTCCATTGATGAAATTTGTGAAATTAAAGATTATAAATTATTGATCAAATTTCATCATCAGATATTGGTGTTATTTAAGTAAAATAGAAGGTTATAAATTGTGATTTGATGGGTTTAAACTTTTTCCATAAGGTGTTCGATGAAATGCCTCAAATTATTTAATATTTTAAATATGAAATTGGATTTAAAGTTAATTTTTTAAAGTGGGACTATTGAAATTGATTTATAATTTAGACTAATTTGAGAGGTATAACATTTTTTAAAAATGTTTTGGCCTCTTAGGGTTTATACACTTAAACATAGAGTTTTTCTAATTAAGGGTTTGAGACATTATAAAAAACACACACTAAATATCATTTTTTTTATTCTTTAGCTATATAGGGTTTATACATTTAAACTTAAGGTATCTTTGTCAAATTGGTTTATAATTTACACTAATTTAAAAGGCGAAACATGGTGTGTAATAGATAAAGTATCACAGATGATCCAAACTTAGTTTTCTTAAACCAAAAACTATAAGGTTTCTTTTCTTTTCCTTCAATTAGGAAGAATGTGAGGAGAAGCGTGAAAGTGGTTGATTTACTATTCTTTGTCAAACTTGAAGTATCGATCGTCTCAAGAAAAGAGTACTTCATTGTGATAACTAGAGATTTCAAAGAACAATTATGACAAGAAATAAAGCAATATGTTAGTAGAAAATTGACGTGTCGAATATTTTATGTAAAACGTCAAACTCGATCAAAAATATGTCAAAGCAATATTGAGTTTAATAAACCCATCATTCTGTACATTTGATGACATAATTTTTATTTTTCCTCTGATCAATTATGATACTTTTGTTTGTGTTGTTTGTGATTGTAAGTGTTATTGTATTATAACAGGATTTTTAATTGATAGTATGACAACAATTCAAATGAAATATATTCATGGGGGAACTAAAGCGGTAAACTTCATGAAAAATACTCACCCGTACAAGGTAAGGGAAAAGTACTAGTTTTTGGTATTTTGCAATTTTATTTTATTATTTTATTAGATAATTATTAGACCACGATATTAGTATTATTTTTAAAAAAATCTTACTTAAAATTTCACCTTGCTGAAAAAAAAATCATCTTTCTTCCTGCTAAAAAAATCCAACTTTCTTCTTCCTGCTAAATTTAAAATTATACAAAACAACCCGTTAAATACGATATGTTAATAAATTACCACCCATGTAAAAATATCCATCAAAATATCAATAAAATAACTAATTTACCTCCACTTTTGAATCAAATTTTATTTTTAAATTCATTGAAACACCTCAGACTTGTAATTAACCAAAAGTAAAAAGTATTTATTTATTCCACCGTCATAATTTATACACCAATAAAACCTTAAATTTGCAAAATTTAAGTAAATAATATGTACAAAAGTGGATGTTCAATTCATCAAAAAAGGTATATTGGTCATTTATAATATTTAAAAAAAAACCTTGACATAATTTTATTATGAGTGGTGATTTATTAACAAATTATATTTAATGGGTGATTTTGTGTAATTTCTAATTTTACGGATGGTTGAGTGAAAAACTGGACATTTAATGGGTGGCTTTATGTAATTTACCCAATATAAAAAAGTAGGAAATGAGATGGATTATGTATGGGAATGGGACCCACTTTAGGTGCAAGCGTAAAACGGCGTTCAAGTGGTCAACCACCGCCACCCCACCACCGCCCACTCTCAGAGCTACTCTTCCAGTCTCGGTTTGACTACCGGCCCGGCCTTCCCATATAAGAACCTCATTTGCTGGTACGGAGTTCAAGTAGAGCAACGGTGGTACACTGGTACGTGGACGGTGCCCGGTAGGGTTGCTGTAGCTACGTAAGTTACGTTACGTGGGGGGCGTTGGAAACGAATTTATACAATTTTTTTTATATGTCGAAAGTCAAGTCAAATTTTGCTTTAATTAGACATATACTACCACTCAGTACTCACTACTCGTTGATTTTTGTATGCGATCAATACAATTAAGGTAGGGAAAGAAGCATTAATTTTTAATTAATTGATTGGCTTGTGTATACATTTGACACTTGTATGGCTGACTTTGCTGATTTGGAAAAACGTTATGTTTCAGATTGTCTACCTAAATAACAACGATTTCAATATATCCGGTTCAAAGTAAAGTATACACATCTTTTTTTCCGATTGGGCTGAGAGAATGATTTTTTACTCATCTATGATAAATTATTAAAGAAAGACAAGACTCTACACAGACAAAGAACACACAAAAGAATAGAATGATCAAAAAGATAACACATTCTCTAGATTCTAAAATATATACGCATAGTGTTTGTTGACTAAGATACCTCTCCTCCAAAGCATCACATGTCATCTACTCAGTGAGTTCCAAAACGATCAAGTCTTGCCTGATCACCTCATCTCAACTCTTCTTTGAACGCCCTCTGTTCCGACGGACACTTCCAATAAATAAATTGTTTCACTAAGTTGATACTAAATAACACCATATTTTCAAATTATATTCAATTCAAATCGAAGCTCAATCCGATTCTAATTCAAAATTTGGAAAATTCTAAAATTTTATTAAAACTGCTCCAATGACGACACAGCGAGGCAGCCGCTCTTTACCTCCCCCTCCAAAGAAAAAATGGTAGGATTAACTAATAATTATAAAAAAAATGAAGGTACAAATAATTAATCAATCCAATTCAAAATATACATCATTTGAGTTTTTAATGCGTGTTTTAATGAAATAAAAATGGACTACTATTTGCATGGTGACAATTTCACATAGTATGTACACATTGTCGGTCACGGTTTGAAAAACCGTGAAAATATTATCATACACACGCACAAACAACGTCGCGCACGCATTCATCCACACACATTCCTTGAAACAAATATTCTAACTTAGTGTACAAAATCTAATGAAAATACTTGATTTCCCTTTACCGTAGTTGCATTCATTCAATAATATAGTATAAATTTCAAAATCTATTATCCTTCACAACTAAACTAAAATAAACTAATTACTTTTACTCATAAAGTAATTTATTACGTGACTTATTATCATTTGGCTATAGATTAATATTATACTATACACACCAAAGATTATATTATCCGATGAATCAAAGCTACAAAAGAATTAATTAATTACTTATTTATTTAAAGAAGTAATTTGATTTATAATAAATAATAATTTGTTTAAATATAGAAAAATGTTTAAACTTTTTTGGTGAGAAAGAAAAACAACCCCATATTAAAGAAAAGATTATATGTTGAATTTTGGATTTGTAAGATCAATAGATAGATAATTTTATAAGAGAAGGTTTTGTATAAATCGTGGTAGTCAATCACCAAACTAAACCAATTATGTAACCAGAGATTAATTATGTATTACTCCTTCCGTATTTATATAATTGGTTTTTGAAATGTTTATCCTTCTTAACATCATTAATGATAAAGGTTTTTTTTCCAATTTTTTTAATTTATCTCATTAATTGTATTTAATTTTCAAAATACTCTATTATTACTCAAACTTCTCATTTTATTCATTTTATTTTCATTTGTCCTTTTTTTTACATTATTTATTTGCTAAATTTCTAACTATTTTTTTTTTTAAAAAAACTTTTTAAAAAAATATAAATTTTGTCAAAGGATCATTTATACAGATAGGAGGGAGTAACACGAAAAGGGAAAAAGGAGTATGAGTGAGTGTATGAACCATATTCTTCAATTAACTATTTACACACACACGAACGCACTAATTTAAACTTGGCCTACCTTTATCGATCCAAATATCGATCTGTGAATTAATCACCTCAATTCGAGATGATTAGCTACGGATTACTTACTCCTAAATTGATTTAATTAACGTTAACTTTGTCGTTCAAGCGGCACTGGACGCGGTGGCGCCGTCCTTTTTAAGGAACCTATGGGCGGTCTCTCGGATCGGACAATTGGTCCCAACCGAACTCCCCACCAAGCTCAGATATGTCTTCAGCTCATGGCATTTCGCCAAATTCATGTTCGCCAGATACGGCGGCAACCGCCTCTCCCCGCCCGCGTCCTCCGCCGTCAGCCTCAGCTCCCTCCCCACCTCCGCGTACCCCCATTGCGTGTCCTCCACCCGTTTCTGCAGCCACTCCGTCGGCCTCCACTCCACCCCCCACCCCAATCCCCACCCCCACCCCCACCCCCACCCCGCGGCCTCATTATCGCCGCTGCTGATTTCATCGTCTTTTTCGTCGTCGATCACGAAGCCGGGGAGCTTCGTGATCACGTCACCTGGGTTCACTATTCGGAGGATCTTGGTCCCCTGCTTCTCCACGTGTCGCCGGAAGCTACGGTTCCCCACCCGGGGCCCGCCGAACGAGATCACCGTGACACGTGGCTCCGCTGCTTTGAACGCCGTCTTTATGTCGTAGGCGGCGAGCGTCGCTAGCGCCGCGCCCAGGCTGTGGCCGGTGATGGTGAAGCTCACCTCCTCGCCTTTGTACGTCTCCAGGATCCTGCCGATCTCGGTTCGTAGAGTGTCCTGCAAGCTAGGACACGCGGCATTTGCTGACGTGTACAAGCTTAGAAACCCGCTCTCCACCATCGATCTACCGTTTTCGGCACCGGGGAGCGGTGTCAGAGTGGCGCGAAGGTTCTCCAGCCACTCAAGACACGTGGCAGTGCCCCGGAAGGCGATGACAACATCGCGCCTTCCGAGCCTTTGGATCTCGGCCTTGTCAGTGCAGACAGCCACGTAACCAATCCAGCTGGACTGCACCGTGGCCCAGCTGGCAGCCTTCTCGGTCCAGCGTGGCATTTGGATGCCCGACGTGGCACGGAGATTCTTCGTGATCCGATACCCAGTTCGAGGAAACCCCGTCCGGTCCAGAAACTCCTTCTTGCCGAACTGGCAAGTGGCGTAGGACTCCGATGAAGGGTCAAAGTCAAATGCGCGATAGGCCGCCTCGACAAAGTTGCCGTACCTGAGAATCTCGGAGCAGAGATTGTGGTCGAGGGGGTTGAGGAGGCCGTCCCAATTGCCAGCTCCTTGGTAGTCGGGCCATCGTCGGCCCAGTCTGACTGGTGTTTGGGCCGAGCGATGGACGGGTTCCAAAAGGGACTGATGTGGGAATCGCTTGTACAACAGAGGATCGGAAGTAGTAGAAGTAGTAGTCTTGAGAGTTGTGGGGGTCACGTGCGGTTTGGGAATGGGGAGAGTGGGAATGGGAGTTGGAGAACTGGCTTTATTGTGAACTGCGGAGAGCCTCATTATGTGGTGACTTAAATGCGAATTAAACGAATTTTAAAATAATAATAATAAAATAATAATATGAATAAGATTGAATGCCAAGTGGTGGAGTTGACGGGTTTGATGAATGAAGTTTGGGGGTAAGCAGGCAGTGCGGGGGGATTTTTATAATGGAGAAAAAGTTGGCAAGAAAGTGATTCAACCCAAAAAATAAAAAAAAAAAGGAAAAAGGAAAAATGGCAAATATGGAAGCCATTGTTAAATAGGGATTATGTTGCAAGTTTTTAACTGTCAATTTAACAAGGACGGCTTGACGGGCTTTATGCACTAAATGTGATCTATTTGTCTCTCAGTTAATACCTATCTGATACTCACTACGTTAATTATTTTTGTAAATTCATACTTAATTATACTAATATGTATGAAATTATTAAAAAAATATATTAAAAAAATTTAATATTTTATATAATTTTTAACACATCTAAAAATATGTGTAAATAGTAAAACGTTAAGTTTTAATTAACGGAAGGAATATTAAATCAAGGAGGGAGTATTAAATATATCTTATATTAAAAATAATAATGAATAAAAGATCTGTTCATGTGTCTGTTTTTTTCAAGCAACCTTACAATCTTTGAATTAAAACAATTTTAATTACACGGACAAACCATATCATCATAGTGTGTTTATCTTTTTTTAAAAATTTAAGTTTCAACTTTTAACACGATTGGATCAAAGATCTGTTCGTTATGTTTTTAATATCATACGTATTTAAATGCTGGTTTGGAGAAAACGAAAATGAGATTCAATGGGATGAAATCAACTTGAATTGAAGAAGCAATTTGGAGAAAACTCCATGGAAGAAAGTAAAGTTGTTCTCAGTTACAACTCACCCATAACAAACTCTCCCGCCTCTTTTATCTACTGGCTTGGGAAATCGCTAGCACGTATGAAATGACCAAATTGCCCTTGCTCTCCTTAACCAACCGAGCTCCACCTAGGTAACCATATGTACTCACATACCCCCCTCAAGCTGGACCGAGGCAAGGTAAGACGAGACCCAGCTTGGACCGTAAGAATTCATGTTGCTTGGCCCCAAGCGCTTTGGTGAATATATCTGCAACCTGAAGTGTAGTCGACACATGAGCAGTGACAATGAACCCCTGCTGAATCATCTCACGAATAAAACGTGAGTCAATACGAACGTGCTTAGTTCGTTCATGAAACACTGGGTTGATGGCCAGTTGCTGAGCCGACTTATTGTCACAATTCAAGACAATGGGAAGCGCCAGTAGGATGCACAGATCACTCAAAATCCTTTGAATCCACACCAACTCACTGGTTGCAGCCGACATACTTTTGCATTCACTCTCAGTAGAGGATTTAGAGACCACCTTCTACTTCTTGGTTTTCCAGGACACTAATGCAGATCCTACTAATACACAATAACCAGAGAGAGATCTTCCGGTGTCTAAACAATCGCCCCAATCTGCGTCACTATAAGCTTTGACAGTGAGAGTTGAATGTGATGGGTAAGACAATGCAAAATTGAAGCTCCCTTTAAGATATCTAAGAAGATACTTGAGAGCATCCCAATGTGGTTTAAATGGAGATTGCAGAAATTAACTGAGCTGCTGAATTGTATAAGAGATATCATGCCGGGTAAGAGTGAGATAAAGAAGCATCCCTATTAATCTTCTATAATCCTCTAGATGCTAAATATGATCACCAATATTTGAAGAGAGTTTAACTCCATGTTGCATATGAAAGTAGGGATCTTACACCCTTCCATGTTAGCATCAATAAGAATGTCTAACACATATTTTCTTTGATTAAGCAAAATTCCCGAGGATGATCTTGCAATTTCCATTCCAAGAAAATATCTAGCAAAACCAAGATCCTTGATTGTGAATGCCTTATGCAAAGCATCTTTGGTCTTCCTGACAAGATTGAGGATAACAACATATCATCAACATAGACAAGTGTTAATGTCATACTGTGATCCATCTTCTTGGTGAACAAAGAGAAGTCATGACAAGATTGAGTGTAACCCAGTTTTATCATGAATTGTGTGAGCTCCCAATTCCGCTATCGACTGGCTTGTTTAAGACCATACAGGGATCTTTTAAACCTGCATACATGGCCTTGTGGAACACTGAACCCTAGAGGTGGAGACATGTAGACTTCCTCATCAAGATAATCATGACGAAATGCATTGTTGACATCTCATTGATGAAGAATCCATCCCTTACAAGCAGCTAGACCCAAAATAATCCTAATAGTAGACACCTTAGCAACAGGTGAAAAAGTTTGCTTGTAGTCATTGTCCTTTACTTGATCATATCCTTTAGCAACCAGTCTAGCTTTGTACCTCTCTATTGAACCATCAGGTCTATGTTTGATCTTGAAAATCCACTTACACCCAATGACCTTTTTGCCTGGAGAAAGAGGAGTAACAAGCCAAGTACTATTTCCTGTAAGAGCATTCAACTACAATGCCATAGCTTGTTCCCATTCAGGGATTCCTTTGGCTTGAGAATAAGAATTTGGCTCAAACACAACACAAGCATTAACAAGAGAATGAATGTATTGTGAAGAAAGATGTGAGAGGTGGTGCATAGAGAAAACAACAAAGGATTCAGACTCTGAACACTCAATTTGGCCCCTGGTGGGCAAGCATGTGCATACAAAATCTTGCAATCTAGTAGGTATGTTGATGTGCCTTCTGAGAGGTAAGGTGAGAATCTGGGGAGGAGGAGGAGATTGAGAGGGAGATTGAGTTATAGAACTATCACTTTCCAATGCACTGTCTGATTGTGACAACTGATGATCATCCATAGGTATAGGATTTAAAGAATGAGAACTTAGAGAAGAATCTGAAGTTGGAGTAGAATGATGATGATCAATGGCAAACATATCAGTGTTATCATCATCAGCCAAATTTACAGAAGGAATAGGCTTTTGATCATGAGAGGAATCAGATCTCTTAAATGGAAATACATCTTCCACAAACTTCACATGTCTACTAACAATGACAGATTTCCTTTCCAAATAACACAACCTGAATGCTTTCTGACCATGAGGATACCCAAAAAATATACACTTTCTAGCAATGATCCCCAGTTTGTCTCTAGGATCATTTGGTTGAAGTGCATAACACAAACACCTAACAACTCTCAACTGATCATAACTGGGAGGAATTTTATACAGCAACTCAAAAAGAGATTTCCAATTCAAAACTGAAGATGACATCTTATTAATAATATGTGTGGCACTCAAAATGCAATCACCCCAAAACTTAATGGGTAACCCAACGTGGACCCTGATGGCCCTTGAAGTTTCAATCAAATGATTGTGCTTCCTTTCTACCCTCTCATTTTGCTCATGAACACCTGAGCTCATTTTTTATGTTCAATGCCTTTAAAAACAAAAAGATCTACACATCCCTTCTGTGTGATTTCAGTACCATTATCAGCACTTACTGGCTTCACAAACACCTGAAATTGTGTCTCAGCCATTTCTAAGAAACAAGTGATCAACCTTAGAACTTCCAATTTATCTTGCATCAAGTAGACCCAAGTGGTCCTTGAGTGATCATCTAGAACTGTTAAAAAATATTTTGCACCGCATCTAGAATGAACCTCATAAGGTCCCCACACATCTAAATGAACAAGTTGAAAAGGATAAGAAGCAACAATGTCACCCATATCAAACTTTAATTTTGCAACCTTGGTCATGGAACAAGTGTCACATGACATGTCCTTTACATCAACCTCCTTACAATCCTTAATATGCTGAAGTTTAGAAAAAGACATATGATCGAGTCTATTATGCAGCAACTGCACATTATTACAACTGAAGGAAAAATTATTGAAACCACTAGAATTCAACTCTTGACTCTTCATACTTCCATAAGCCTTCATCACATATAATCCTCTATCTTCAAGGCCTTTAGCTATCAGATTCTTAGTTTTAAGGTCCTGTAACCAACAATACTTATCATCAAAATTGAATCTCAAGTTATGCACAAGCAAGTTGTTTGACACTGATAACAAATTGTGTCTAAAATGTGGCACCAGTAACACATTGTGCAACATCAAATCACTTCCCAAAATCACAGTGCCACTCTTCCTAACAGTGATGCAAGTGTCATCAGGCAACCCAAGGCTGATAGAAGGAATTAAATCAATGATTTCTGTGAAAATGGATTGATCAAAAGCAATGTGGTTTGTAGCACCAGAGTCTACAATCCACAAATCAATTTGAGCCTTATTAAAACCAATAAGAAAAGACACACTGGAGTACCTGCGAAGTGTACCATGGCTTGGATAGCAGAACTCTCAACACTCTCCATATGAGCTTTTCCTTTCATGAGCTTAAGCACCTCCTGAAACACTGCATGCACCATGGCTTGATCAGGTTTATGGGGCCCATTCACAAACTCATCAAAAGGACTATCCTGTAAAACATGCTCCAACTGAGCAACAAATTCCCGTGATTGCTTAGGCTTATCTTCTTCCTTAGGCCCCTTAAACCATTCTGGATAGCCAATCAATTTGAAACAGTAGTCCTTAGTATGACCTCGTTCTCCACAATGATCACATTTTCTGTCCAACTTAGCCTTCTTGTAGTCTCTTTTTGCCTGATCAAAATGCATAGAAGAATCTCCAACTCTTAATTTGTTGACAACATTTGCTTCCACCTCAAATTGAGCAAACTTAGACACAGCTAAAGCATTCATTTCTCCCTGATTAACACCAGTTACCCCCTTTAATCTCTTAATCTGAGTATTAATCTGAATCCTTGGCATGAGATCCTTAGATAAAACATTGCTCCTCAAATTCTCATAAACATCACTTAATCCCATCATAAATTGCACAACTTTTGCCTTTTCTTCTCTCTCAAGCATTCTCTTTAACAAACCACAAGCACAATGATTCATTCCCCCACAACTACAACCTGGAATTGTATCCAGCAGTTGTAATTCATCCCATATTTTCTTGAGTTTTCCAAAATACGCACCAACAGATAAGTTCTCATGTTTGAGATTAGTAAGATCTCGTCGTAACTGATAAACCAAGGGATCATTGGACTCATAAAACCTTTCTTTGATTTCATGCCAGAGTTCTTTGACAAATTCCACATACAAGAAGCTTTCGGCTAATTCGCTAGTCATCGAATTTATCAACCAGCACATCACCATTGAATCGGCTCTCATCCATTTCTCATAGTCCTCACAACCTTTTGATGGTTTAACACAACTTCTAATGATGAATCCTAGCTTAGCTTTGGCTCTAAGAGCCATTTTCACACTCCGACTCCAACTCGTAAAATTCATTCCATTAAAGGGAGTGGATACAGGCACCATGCCAGGATGATCAGAATTCGAAAGAAATAAGGGATTCACATGCGTATTGGACATATATCTTGTAGAATATCTCCGAATTGAATATCGAGAGCAAAGTTCCAACCCCTTCCGGCACCAACACCTGGAGCATGAGGGGTAATAGAGACAAAATTGCCTCGTCCATTGCCACTGGTGTCTCCTCCAACACCAGATCTCTGTCCTTGTTGATTAGTTGCACCTCGGCCAACCATATTGAATCAAACAGAAACAATTCACCGCATATAGCAACCTCCTTTAAAAACTAATAATGTTTTTTAATCGGAAAACTAATATATATATATATATATATATATATATATATATATATATATATATATATATATATATATATATATATATATATATATATATATATATATATATATATATATATATATATATATATATATATATATATATATATATATCTATCTATCTTCATTCCACTCTCATCATTTCATCACACTTTAGATGTGGGAAAGAAAAGGTTGGATTGTGGGAATGACAAGTAGGGTATGAGGATATATATATATATATATAGAGAAAATAGAGGTATATAGCCCACTTTCGATGTGGGACAGAAATATGAGATATGAAAGAAAATGTGAGAAATTGATGTTTCGACGAATCAAATTATATGATGTAAAATGTAATGTAATTAAAGTCTTTGGATTAGATGGTGGAATATAATGTAATTTAAATATTTGGATTATATGATGTAACATATAATATAATTAAAGTGTTTATCTCTTAGGATTTAATGAAATGAATAACACATGGTGATGAAACATAATGATACAATATATCAAGTTATGTTGGATTAATCTTTCTATTTAATTTAATTGATAGTTGTGTTGATCCATTAATCAATCATAAGTATTTTATTTTACTTGCATTATTATGTTAATTTCTTGATCAATGATTTCAAATCTAGGTTCATCTTCATATAGATATGTTAAACTTTCTCGTTTAAAGTTGAATTAGCCACATGTTATGTATACACTTAATGATGATGTTATTAGAATTACATATATACTTGGCTTGCTTGTTATGACATGAAAAGACACATAGAAAAAGTATTGCCAATATTATATTTCATTCTTGTGTTTGAAAATCCGAAGTTCTATATCATTTTGAAAATAAACAAAAACTCGATATTAAGGATACTATACAAGTATAACGGCTTTATCAATAACAATATTTGTATTATTTGAAATTATATCATAAAGACTCCTAACTTGGTATCATATAGAATGATTTAATAGTGGATCCGCCAAATAACACAAATATTTAAGGTATTTTGTTGAACTTCACACTTTCTTGTTACCTGTTCGTTATTTCTTTCATAATTGATAGGTAAAATATTTTTTTTGAATAATATTTATATAAAGTGTAGTACTAGTGTTTGTATATGATAAAAATTTATAAGTATGGATTGACATGAAAAAACCGAATGGTAGAGATAGAAGACATGGTGTAGCTTTTACCCTTATTCTTGTCCCACGTTGAAAACTAGAGGAAAGGGGGAAGGGTGCTAAGTCTACAAAAGGAGAAGCATGGGGGTTCATTTGTCTCACATTGCCATTGCATATTAGTTTATGTAATATTATGAATTATTCTAAGAAAAATTTATATAATTTACATAATAATTATAAATTTATTTTATTAAAAATAATTTTTTTTAAAAAAATATATTTTAAAATTGCGGGTTGACCCGGCGGGTCGAACCGGGTCACGGGTTATCTTTTCCCCGACCCTAACCCGAGCCGACCCTCGGACCCGTGGACCCTGACCTGTCGGGTCACTGACCCGGTGGGTCACCGACCCGGTGGGTCACGGGTCGACCCGTCCGACCCGTGACCTGTGGCCATATGTCTACTATATACTATTTTTTTTTTTATTATTAACGATTTTGTTGTTAATCAATAAATATGTTAGCCAATTAGGGTGCAGTGGAGAATGGGAAGCGAAAATATTTTGGATTAGGTGATCTCAATTTGTGGACGATTGTGGAAAGATGTGAAATGAGATGCCACATTGATAAAATGATGAATCCAAACCTTACATATGAGTCGGTAAGATATCCCACCTAATGTCAATTGATTTTAGGATGAAATCCCACTCAGCTTTTGTGCTCGACTTGGTTAGCGCATGGTGCGCTCAGATACCGCTAAAAAAATATGGAAAGGGAATTGAAGTGAAGATATTTACAGTCATGTTATTGCCATTTTTACACCAAGTTCAACCTACTTCCCTTGATTGCTTTTCGGCTTGCTTTCATGGTTGGAACCATTTGTTTTCCAATACTTTATTGCAGAGATCGATTGATCAAATGATCTATCGCTCAACAGCCTCATTCATTAACTAGTCTGTCATTTTTCCCTCCTATTTTTGTTTATGGTATAATAGTCGTCTGTATGGGTTTCAAAGACTTTTTTTATTAAAGATTTGATTATACAGTTTTAACATAATTTTTAAAAAAGGCTAATAAAGTCATTGACCATTTTTTATCTTTACTTTAGCCGGTAATTAATGTCAAATAGTTATCAAATAAGTCATATACTTGTGATATTTTGGTCAATCGAAAACTCGAGTTAGGCACCTACAGATATTCTTAGCATCTCTTTGTTGCATGCAAATACAATATGAGTGGAGGGTAGAAATATAAGTACTCCGTATCGACAATGGAACCAAGGGAGAAACTCTCTCCTCTCTCTGGTTTTCTAGAAATAGGGGAGCTCAAATCTCGATCTCGATCATCGTTAACCCGGCTTTTTGGCCGCCCTAAACTTGTTCTTGTAACCCTCTCTCCTCTGGGCTACCCTTGTCATTGACGGGGTGGCATATCCGACTTCGGCCCTATGTGTACCCGTGCACTCTGCGGTATGAGAGTAGCCTCGCTGCTTCTCCCGTTGAAGCTTCCCCGCCGGTTCCGCAACCGACCTAGGATACCCGTCCAATCTCACCAATTCCTCCTCCTAGAGTCTTGAATCTCTCGTGGGTGACCTTTTTGGGGGGCTTGAGTGTGGTTTATTTGGGGCTCTTGTTTCCCTTTCCTCCTCATCCCTTCCCGTTGGTTTCTCTGCTTTTTTAATCCTCCTTTTGGGTTCAAATCGACATATTAGTTGGGGCTCAACTCAGTCGTCCTCCCCTGGTTCCCCTCCAATTCCGACTCCGACCCTTCCTCCATTCCTCCAACCCACTCATCTCCTGATTGTTGTCGGATTCATCTCCGATTCCACTCCGACTTGGTTGTCCGGCGAGATTAGTCTCAAGCCCTGGCCTGGGCTATTCGGCCCCACGATCGTCCTCAAGTCGGACCCCCGCCTCTCTCTCTCTCTCTTTCTCTCTCTCTCACTCATCCAACGTCGACCATCCCCTTCCTCTTCCATTGCCTTCCCCTTGCTCTGTTGCACTTCCGTCGATGCTCAGGCTGGGGTTGCTGAGATGCGTGGGGTGCAAGGATTCCCTGTCTTTTTGCCGCCTGGCTCGCTTAGTCCTTGGCGTGCAAGGATCACTCTTTCCCTTACACGCCAAGTCTTTTCACCTTTAAATTTAAAAACAATCATACATACATACATACGTACGTACGTATGAACATTCCGATGACAACCAAAATTGTGATAAAAACCGTGAGGACTAGCTTTTTAGCCCGGTTCTCAGTAAAACCGAACTATAAAGTCATTGTGTAATTTTAAAACGGGAGTTTTCAACGCGATTTTCAGGTTTAACCGTGCTATAAAGTCACTGAGTTTTTAGCATGGTTTTTATGTTGAACCGAGTTATAAAGTCATTGTGTAATTTACAAAAGAGGTTTTTAACACCAGTTTCACAAATGAACCGAGCTATAAAGTAGTCCTCACAGTTTTTACCACAATTTGAGGTTTTTACCGGAGTCTCTCTCTCTCTCTCTCTCTCTCTCTCTCTCTCTCTCTCTCTCTCTCTCTCTCTCTCTCTCTCTCTCTCTCTCTCTCTCTCTCTCTCTCTGCGTGTGTACTCTGGCCTCTGGCTGTTCTTAATTGGCGTTATTATTCTTAGTTGGAGTTATGACGTCCGGTGTCGGGTCTGAATGGGGCCAAGGCGGTGTATATCGAGACGACTCTGTAATCCGGAAATTCCTAGGAGGATCGTCTTCAATGCTCACAAGGTCTATTGATGTACCGCTGGCCAGTGGTGTCATCGCTTTGTGGCGCTTGGCATCAGGTCTTAGTCTTTGTTGTCCCCAATTTATTAGGGTTAGGTTCATTTGTTTGCCTATATTTGTTAGCTTACCATTGGACATTGGATGTATTCAAGGGCGGAGGGAGGGGGGCATGAGGTGGCTTGAGACCCCCCTGGATCAGAGGAAAAGGTAAAAAAAATTAAAAATATGTATTTTTTGGTAATTTTTGATAATTTAAGGGTTTAAACAAGTTAATTTGAATGAAAAAACAAGTAATGTGTGTAGCTGAGTTGGTATGGGATGGGAATTTGAATGATTTGGTCTTGAGTTCGAATCCTCATAGCTTCATTTTATGGATTTTTCCCTTTTTAATTTTTTTAACTTAAAATAGCTATTTAAATCATACATTTAATGTGTTTTCTACTATATTCTTTACAACAAAATTATATCTTATATATATACATTCCCTTTTAATTTTATTTTTTAAACTTAAAATAGCTATTTAAATCATACATTTAATGTGTTTTCTACTATATTCTTTACAACAAAATTATATCTTATATATATATTCCCTTTTAATTTTATTTTTTAAACTTAAAATAGCTATTTAAATCATACATTTAATGTGTTTTCTACTATATTCTTTACAACAAAATTATATCTTATATATATTCCCTTTTAATTTTATTTTTTAAACTTAAAATAGCTATTTAAATCATACATTTAATGTGTTTTCTACTATATTCTTTACAACAAAATTATATCTTATATATATTCCCTTTTAATTTTTTAAACTTAAAATAGGTATTTAAATCATACATTTAATGTGTTTTCTACTATATTTTTTACAACAAAATTATATCTTATATATATTAAAAAAAATCTCGAGCCCCCCCCCCGATTATGAAAAAATTTGCGAAATGGGCACATTATTTGGACGTATTTGCGAAATAGACGCGTGTTTGGACAAATTTGCGAAATGGCCGCTATATATACTTATTTACTATTGTACGGACACTTTTCCGTTTTCCGAAAATCCCAACTCTCTCCTCTCTCCAATCTCTCTCTCCGCTCCCGATTGAAGGCGATGGAAGCAGCGGAGCCAGCGAGCAGCGGAGCCAGCGCCGGGTCCGGTGCGAGGTCGATCGAGCGAGCGTCGGATCCGAGATCTCCTCGAGCGAGCGAGGCTGAGCGAGGAAGCGAGGGTGCGGGAGCATCGCCAGATCTCGGATCTTCTTCTCGTCTCATCGGAGCGAGCGAGGCCGAGCGAGGGAGCGAGGGAGGCCGAGCGAGGGAGAGATGGCCGGATCTGAGAATCCGGAGCGGCCGGTTCTGAGAAGCCGATCTTTGTCACCTGAAGCCGGTATCAATCGTTCTTGAGCGCCCTGGACCTCCAGGTTTTGTGTTTCTCGCTCCTTCTCTCCTAGTTCTTCTTTTCCATCTGTTTATTCAGTCAATTGGATTAGAATGTTACTGTGTTTGATTTTGGATTTTTGTTGATTCTCTATTCGTCGTCGGACTTGGATTTAATTTTGTGATTTCTGAATTGAATTGTGCGGTTTGCAGCTCAACTCTGGGAAAGTGGTCGCGGTTGGTCCTGGATCTTGCGATATGGATGGGAAGCTGATTCCGGTTACTCTCAAGGAAGGAGACACTGTTCTTTTGCCTGAATATGGAGGCACTGATATCAAGCTCGGCGATAAAGAGTAAGATTACTCTTTCTTCATCTCCACTTCTACTCTCATTACTGCCGGTTTTGATGGATTGATTTAACCTCTGCATTATTCGTTGTTTCTGTACTTGATTGCTTATTGATTTAATTTCACTGGAGTTTAGTATCATCTATCAAACTTAATCCCGATCCTAAACTATCTCAAACACACCCGTTCTCATATTGGTCGTCTGAGCATTAAATAGGTTTGCTTTCCTGATGTATTCATGAATTGTGATTTGATTTTCGCCCAATGATCCACCACAAGCTAGTTTGTTTGATAATGAAATATTCGGATTATGAATATGAAGGAACCCCAGTTTCAAGTGAATGTAACATATTTCATTGTTCTACAGTTGCATTGTGCTAGTAGATGCTGAGTATTCTTATTATATGGTTTATTTTTACTGTTGGATTACATTTGCACTCAGTTTTCACCGAAAGATATCCATCATATGATTTCATCCTCATGTGATTTCTTATTTTTAATAGACAGTGTCAATGACTCTGATTTAGGTTGCTTGCTTTGGACTCTAATCTAATGGTGTTCATCTGAAGTTGGGTATCTTTACTAACAGATTGTTTTTCTGTGCTCAGGTTCCACATTTATAGGGATGAAGACATACTTGGGACATTGCACGACTAATCTGCGATTTGCAGTCTTTCTCAATGCACGTAACTTCTGGAGTATAAGCTGGTTTTGCAGAAGGTGAGCTCATATTTCAAAATTGTCTTTCTGTGTGTTTTCTTTCAAAACATGCTTTACAATTATAATGCCCATGTTGATTTGTACCTTCTTTATAGTACTACTAGCTTGCATGATTCATGATTCTCAATTGGTGGACTTTTCATCCCCTTTTTAAGTCCGAGTTTGGCACTCTAATTTCAGGCAGGTGAGTTTTTCCACAAAGCTCTAAATAGTTTTGCAGCCCAGCAAATAGGTATTCAAGGGCATCATAGTGAGGAAATTTCCATGGACATTCCGCTGTTAATGGAACAAGTAAGAATTCAGTTCACCTTCTTGTGCTATATAGCTGTATTTTGTCTTCCCTTGTCACAAAGTAGAAGTATGATTGGCAGGAAATGACAGATACACCAAAAATCAAGCTCGGGTTTATGTGCGATCTTGTATCAAGAGATAAGTCGTTGGCATTTGAGAGAATAATTTTCCGTTCAACCAGAGGAAATGTGTTTGTGAGACAAGCTGTTGTGGAGCATCCTGTTATTGATCCTGCATCAGGGCATAAGGTTGGTATTCCAATCTCTGTTTGCTTTTCTTTAAAAAATTGGAAGGGAGCACATGAAAAAGTTAACTGCAGGAGCTAGCAAACAATTATGCGGAGACCAATTTCTGTTTCCTTTCATGTTTGTATGTGTTAACTGTAATTTGATTTCTGACCGCTGCTTATGAGCAAAATCATTGTTGCACTTCTTGGACTAATAATGCCTAATTTGTTCTCGTAAACTTAATTACTTAACAGGCTGAGAAGAATGTTTTTGCCATCTTCTATTCTGGAGATAGGGCAAAGGAGAAATTAACAAAAATTTGTGAGGCTTTTAGTGCCAATCGCTATCCATTTGCTGATGATTTAGGAAAGCAGTACGAGATGATTACAGAGGTATATTTAATTTCTCATTTCAGTTTCATTGGGTTTGTTCTACTTGAGATTCATAGGCTTACTGTGACAATTGGATGGAAAAAAGGACGTGACAGAGACCTACCGGAAGATCAATGTGCAGGCAGAGACCTACCGTAAGATGAAGGACGTGACAGTTGAATCCTGGGAAGGAAGGTTTGATCTTTCAAACCATCCTGGATCTTGTTACAAAAAATCAATATACATTCAGCACATCCAAGTTACTAGGCTAGTGCAGTATTGCTACAATGTCATCTCAAGTCTTTCTTCTTGCTCATTCTGAATGGTATTGACTTCTCGTTGCAGTTTTCCCAAGACAAATGTGATATGCCTTCAGTATCGTGGGTGTGCTTCTTCTTAAGAAATCATTTGTAAGCAATAATTTCCCCATCACAAAACACTTTATATGGCTTCAGTATTTGGTGGATGGTTTTGCAGATTTTGGTTGTGGAGTTATTTAGTTTCTTAGTGGAATGCTTTTAGCCTATTAGCTCAAATGGGAGAGCATTGTGCTCGTGCACAAAGATATGGGTTCGAATCCCATATAGGCAAATTGAATTGTGATTAAAAGGTGCAATTTTAGTTTGAATTTTACCTTTTAGTGTTTGAATTGTGATTTTTTCTTGAATGGGTTTTGTACACTAGATGAATGGGTTTTGTGCTGACAGAAGGGGTTGGACAAGATGAATGAGTTTTGTGTTGACAGAACGGGTTGGACCCTTGAATCTAAGTTTGCTTGTATGTAAGTTTGCTTTGTGTCCGCTTTCATCACCCTCAACCCTCTGAACACATGCCTGCAAATGCACATGGTATGCTACTACTGCTAGGAATTCGGTACACGGCATACACTTCCTTTCTTAATTAGAGCAAGGCTGACTCCAACTCGACTGCGACGTTATCTTGGAACATCTCTTTGCAACTTCTGTGTGAACTTATGTGAAAGAATAATAATTTAGATTCGATCTTTGATTAAATATCCCCATCAATAATGTACGCAGAAACTGGTGCCTCTTTGCAACTTCTGTGTGAACTTCTGTGAAAAAAACGTTTGAAAATGATCCTTTATTTGGGCATCATAATAATAAAATGACGCTGCAAGAATAATAATTTAGATTTATAGAGTTGCACGACTCTGTTGTAAGAGTTGCACGACTCTGTTGTAAGAGTTGCACGACTCTGTTTTAAGAGTTGCACGACTCTGTTGTAAGAGTTGCACGACTCTGTTTTAAGAGTTGCACGACTCTGTTGTAAGAGTTGCACGACTCTCTTGTAAGAGTTGCACGACTCTTGTTTTAAGAGTTGCACGACTCTCTTGTAAGAGTTGCACGACTCTTGTTTTAAGAGTTGCACGACTCTCTTGTAAGAGTTGCACGGCCATGTTTTAAGAGTTGCACGACTCTGTTGTAAGAGTTGCACGACTCTGTTTTAAGGGTCCATGTGTCTCTCTACCTTTATAGGTTAATTTGCATGAACCAAAGTGAATAGAGGATACAATTCATGAACGAAAGTGAATAGAGCATCTTTTTAGAAATTAAAGGTTGTGTCAGCGGTGTTTGTAATTTTAGTGCTGACAGAGTTATAAAGAAATAAAATTGATCAATACATTTTCATCACTAAAATTGCAAACACCGTTGACACTAGTTGTTTTCTTTGATTAACAAAATAGAAAAAGATACTGACACTACAATTGCGCAACTCTAAACTACGGTTGTGCAACTTTAAAATACAGTTTAAGAACCAAATTAGATTTAAAAAGTGCAAGAATAATATTATAATGTGACCAAATTAGATTTTTAGTTTAAGAAGAATCAAATTAGATATTAGTTTGTATGAATAAAACTATAAATTTCATGAATAACACTATGAAATTTTAGAGTTGCACGACACTGTTGTAAGAGTTGCACGACTCAGTTGTAAGAGTTGCACGACTCTGTTGTAAGAGTTGAACGACTCTGTTGTAAGAATTTCACGACTCTGTTGTAAGAATTGCACGACTTTGTTTTAAGAGTTGCACGACAATCGGGACTTGTGAATTTATTCTCAACATGATCTTATTTTATCTCAATATAATTTCATACTTTCTCAATAAATTGTAAACGATTCAGAATAAATTGAAGCAAGTCTAGTTTTATTTTATATTTTTTTTAACATTTTGTCGTGCAAATACAAACCGTAAATTGTGCAAATATAATCGTATGTTGTGCAAATATAACATTTTGTTGTGCAAAAATAAAAATAAAAATATAGATTATGGATCACATAATAAAATGCAATTTTAGTTCGAATTTGCAATTTTAGAACTTAAAATGTGCAATTTTAGTTTGAAAAAAGTGCACAACAATCAAGACTTGTGAATTTGTTGTCAACATGATCTTATTTTCTCTTAATATAATTTCATATTTTCTCAATAAATTATTGCACAATATGCTCTTATTTTTGCTCATCAATACTTTATTTTTGCACAACATTCGAGACTTGTGAAATTGTGTCTCAACATGATCTTATTTTTTGTAAATATAATTTTATACTTTTTTAATAGATTATTGCACAACATGGTTTTATTTTTGCTCATCAATAGACAATAATTACACAACATGGGGGATTGGTGAAATTTTGCTCAACATCATCTTATTTTTGCTCAACTATAGGTTATTTTTGCACAACAATCGAGACTTGTAAATTTGTTTTCAACATGATCTTATTTTCTCTTAATATAATTTCATACTTTCTCAATAAATTATTGCACAACATGCTCTTATTTTTGCTCATCAATACATTATTTTTGCACAACAATCGAGACTTGTGAAATTGTGTCTCAACACGATCTTATTTTTTGTAAATATAATTTTATACCTTTTTAATAGATTATTGCACAACACGGTCTTATTTTTACTCATCAATAGAGTAAAATTGCACAACATGGGGGATTTTAGTTTGAATGTGCAATTTTAGTTGATATTGGTTTAGATGAGAAAATTAGGCAAGAAAGTTGCACGACTCTGTTTTAAGAGTTGCACGATTCTGTTTTAAGAGTTGCACGACCCCGTTGTAAGAGTTGCACGACTCTGTTTTAAGAGTTGCACGATCCCGTTGTAAGTGTTGCACGACTCTGTTTTAAGAGTTGCACGGCTCTGTTGTAAGAGTTGCACGACTCTGTGCTAAGAGTTGCACGACTCTGTTTTAAGAGTTGCACGACTCTGTTGTAAGAGTTGCACGACTCTCTTGTAAGAGTTGCACGGCTCTGTTTGAAGAGTTGCACGGCTCTTAAAACTAGATTTGGATCATATTTGTGATATTGTTATCCAGGCTTGATGGAATTGTTCGACATCATTTGATCGGCTTATGATTCATTTGTCACGTGCTTCTTCGATTCTTTGTGAAATTGTTATCAATGCTTGTGCAACTCTAAAAAAACTGCTGACATGGAAAAAATAGTGCTGACACGGAAAAAAGTGTAACTCTAAACTAGACTTGGATCATATTTGTATAATTTACGGTTATATTTGCACATCGTACTCTTATATTTGCATGACAAAATGTTAAAAAAAATAAAAATACAAAAAATTAGATTTGATTCATATTTGCACAACTTACGGTTATTTTTGCTCAACAATTCATTATATTTTGCACAACAATCGAGACTTGTGAAATTGTGTCTCCACATAATCTTATTTTTTGTAAATATAATTTTATATCTTTTTAATAGATTATTGCACAACACGGTTTTATTTTTGCTCATCAATAGAGTAAAAATGCACAATCGAGATTTCTGAAATTGTTCTCAACATGATTTTATGTTCTCTCAATATTATTTTAAGAATTTGCACGACTATGTTGTAAGAGTTGCACGACTATGTTGTAAGAGCTGCACGACTATGTTGCAAGAGTTGCACGACTCTGTTTTAAGAGTTGCACGACTCTGTTTTAAGAGTTGCATGATCATGTTTTAAGAGTTGCATGAATCTATTTTAATAGTCGCACGACTCTATTGTAACAGTTGCACGACTCTTATTTTTGCTCAACAATAGGTTATTTTTTGCAAAACGATCGAGATTTGTGAAATTGTTTTCAACATGATTTTATTTTCTCTCAATATTATTTTAAGAATTGCACGACTCTGTTGTAAGAGTTGCACGACTATGTTGGAAGAGTTGCACGACTATGTTGCAAGAGTTGCACGACGCTGTTTTAAGAGTTGCACGACTCCGTTGTAAGAGTTGCACGACTCTTGTTTTAAGAGTTGTACGACTCTCTTGTAAGAGTTGCACGACTCTGTTTTAAGAATTGCACGACTCTTGTTTTAAGAGTTGCACAACACTCTTGTAAAAGTTGCACAACTCTGTGCAAATATAATTTCATACTTTCTCAATAAACTGTAAACGATTCAGAATAAATTGAAGCAAGTCTAGTTTTATTTTTTATTATTTTTAACATTTTGTCGTGCAAATATAATCGTAAATTGTGCAAATATAACATTTTGTTGTGCAAAAATAAAAATAAAAATATATCTTATGGATCCCATAATAAAATATAGGTAGTTTTTTGAATTTCTTATATTTTTAGGGTGATTTTTGTAATTTTGTCAAAATTTTATCTTCTTCCTCCGATTTGTGCGCAGAGGCCATCGCCGCGCTCGACGCCACCGCCGGCGGCCTCCCTCGCTCCGGTGCTCGCTTCCTCCCTCGCTCCGGTGCTCGCTTCCTCCCTCGCTCCGACGCTCCCTCCCTCGCTTCGACGCTCGGTCACCACCGGCTCCCTCCCTCGCTCCCGATTACTGTGAAGAGAACGCCGGCCGGCTCGCCTCGCCGCCTCCGGCTCGGATCTGGCTCGGCCTCGCTCGGCCTCGCTCGCTCGGCCTCCAGGGCGGATCTGAATCTCGCATCGTCGCTCAGCCTCGCCGCCTCCGGCCGCTCTGGCCTTCGCTCTCCGGCGCTCCAGATGCTCCAATTTCGTCATTGACTCCTCTTCCCGACGTATCTCCGGCGCTCCAGATACTCCAATTTCGCCATCGACTCCTCCTCCCGACCTATCTCCGGCGCTCTTGAGCACTTTCGGGCAATCTGAGATCCGAGATCTCCGTCGCTCTGGAGCATTCTCGCTCGCGTCTCGAGCACCTGAGATCCAATGAATCCGATTAATTTCGCGGATCTGAGACGGAAGAGAGCGAGAAGGAGAGACGTCCGGGGAGCGGGGAGAGAGGAGAGAGAATTAGGAGGGGAGAGAGAAAATGGTTTATATTGCGTCTATTTCTCTAATTTGTCCTAAAACGCGGCTATTTCGCAAATTATGTCCAATTTGGTGGCCATTTTGCAAAACGCCCCCCCCCCCCCCCCCCCGATTATTCTGGCTCCGCCCCTGGTTGTATTGCACCTTCTTATTTTAGGTTGTCTGTTTGACGATTCTTTGTTGGCCACTCGATGAGTCCGACTTGTCTGACCCTCTAATTCTTACCTTATAAAAAAATGGAACTAAGCGAGGATGTAAAGGCATTCACTTGGTGTTTCACTCAAAATTATTTTAATTTTAATTTTAAATTTAAATTTAATTTTAATTTTAAATTTAATTTTAATTTTAATTTTATCTTAAAAAATTATAAAATATTTTCATATTTCAAACATCTATTTTCAAATGTTTATAAAATATTATTTTTAAAAAAATTTGTAATATTATATTTTGTAAAATATCATATTTTTAATTAAAAAAAATTCTAACAAATGACTTTTTAAGATAAAATTTTATAAACATACAAAAATAGATTATTAAAATATAACTATAATTTTTATAATATTTTTTAAATAGAATAAAAGTTTAAATATAATTTTATATTAGACGAGTGAAGAACTGATATTCACACCGATGAAAAGGTAAGATGTTTTGTCAATTTAAATCGGAGGTGATTGGTGAACCATTTCGAAATGATTCAATCGGAAAGGACTTATGAGTATTCAAAGATATATGGTTCGAATTTTAGATAGCGGCTCTCTATTTACCAAAACGGAGGAGGTGATTGCTAACTTTTATAATTATTAGCCATAAAGAGGCAAGTAAATGATTGCAGTTGTACGAACGTGGACTTCAGCATCTCCACTGATGCAATTTACAGTACTTGCACACTTGCACTAGTTTCAAACTAATGTATGATAGCTTCGCATCTCTCTCTCTCTGTCGACTGTGTACGTACCGTTCATTCTGTAAGGGCCAATTTATTATCGCCCAATTATTTGAGTTAATTTCACTTAGTGTATTGCGAGCGATCAAAGAAGTGGAGGGTCACTATCAAATTACGTTAAAGAGGGTTACGTGTAGAGCTGTAAGGTTTTTAATCTGGTTCGAGTTTAGGTTGGGTCATTCAGATTTCAAATAACTGAGTTTTGAATCAATCAGGTCACAAGTCCTTTCGGACCCTGCATATGTTGCTCGAAGAGATCGACCACAGCAGTTGATTTGTGTAATGATGTCACTTAATTTTGCTATACTTATTGAGTGCTATTGGTTAGTGCCTGCAAACTCCAAACTCATCATATATGCAAATATATACTACCTCCGTTCGAAAAAACTTGTCACTTTACTATTCACGCACGCTTTTTTAGGAAATAAAAACTATATAAAATATCTAGTTTTTTAAATAAATTTTTTAACAATTTCGTAGTTATTATTAATAAGTACAAACTTGTTAAAAAAAATTTATAAAAAAATGAATATTTTATATAGTTTTTATCATTCTAAAAAAGCGTGCGTGAATAGTAAACGATAAGTTTTGCCGAACGGAGGGAGTACAATATATATATATATAAAGGCAGTTAATACATTTTAAAACTAGATGTAGACACAAAAATTGATATCCATACGTGTTATAAATACAGTTTGGTATCCGGTAATGCCCTCTTGTGGATCTAAAAATATGTACGCTACGTCACCGGGGGCACGTGCCCCTCCTTCTTCCTCCGACCAATTATTTATGTGTAATTTTTTTTAATCGATGGCTCTGTTTTTATATATAATACGTTATAATCAGATATTTGAGTAAGTTATGATGAAAGTTTGAAAATTATGTATATGTCAATCACTTTATTTTTCATTTCAATAAGCTATAATATTTTTATATTTTACTTAGATTGACATTCATATAAAATAATTTATCTCGAAAGCTTCGAAACCATAAGTTATACTATATTATTATTTCGACAATTAGATAAAAAGTTATGCAAATTAAGATTTTTTTTTTATATCTAATTATCATGTTATCCTAAAATAACATTATTTATAATCGTTTATAGAGATATTTATGCTGCTTTAATTTAAAACAATATTACACATGTATAATTATAGCCCCTCCAGACACGGAACCAGGAATTAAAATCGGGGTAGGCTGCATTTGTCTTATATAAAAAAAACATAATTATTTTGAAATTTTATTTATAAAATACCGATATGATTATTGGTAGAGCTAGCAAGTTTGTGTACCAATATTTTTATGTATCTTTTATATAATATTATTATACCAAGGGTCCAATAAATTCAATCAAATATGTAGGGGTGGGCACAAATTCCACAAATCCCGATCCCGTCTTGATGATGCCCGAAAGATAACGGAATTAAAGAAACAGTTAAGGAGGGTTTAAAAGGTCAATGAAAATAAACTCCAAAGGACAAACATAACGGCCTTCGATCCGCGGACGAAGAACACCTGCACAAATGGGACAGATGGCGCACAAAGGGACAGGTGGCGTTCATGCCCCCATCCAAGTGCATTTCTTTCCCTGGACACCTGGCAATACGACATCGACAAATGGCCGAAAGAGGGGAACATCTTCCATGTTTGACATACGAAGAAATGTACTATAAAAAGCAGAAAGGGAGCTAAAGAAAATGACTTTTTGGAAAAACCAGGGAGGAGACGCTAGTTCCAGAGAGGACTGAGAGAGAAACACCCACGCCGAGCTTCCCATCCTGACTCATCTCTGTACCTCACGTCCGCGGACGCCTATAGAGAGGAGAACAACGTAATCAACCAGGACAGGTAGTCGGACGTCAGTCTGAGGGGCCGGGGAGCATATGGAATCATTTCACCCTCAACTTCTACTGTATTAGACGAACGTATCTCCTTTACCATTGGGTCATTTGATGAACCCGGATAAGTAGAGATGCGAGTCTTCTCGAAAGACTCGGCGGCTCCGTTCGTGGGACCCCCATAATTCGTGGGGATCCCGGGTAATGTGTAAGACCGTCCTTATTTCCTTTAGGGTAAGCGGCTCAGGTAAATGTCTCTTTTCCCCCTGATCTGTCGCCCCGACCGGGTAGTTGACTGTGGGGGGAAAGGCTTCAGGTAAGTCCAAATTACCGAGTTTCCATAAAAGGAAATCCAAGACATACCCCCCCATGGGGACGTGGGGGGGGGGGGGGGCACATACTTTTTCTTGTACGGTTTCGTCATTCGCGCCGTCTGTGGGAACACTCTCACCCTGAGGAGTTCCCGATTTTAAATATTATTTAAGACATTATCGTTAGCTAATACCTTTTGTATACACAGGTGGAAAAATGAGTGAAAGCATGGGAGGAGCCTCTCACGGGACGATGAGTCATGACCAAGGAGGACACCCGGGGTCCGAGTTGCATGTAAACTCTCCGGGTCAGAACAGCGCGTCGGAGGTTCCATACGTCCCCCCACAAATTGCTCAAGGCTATTTCATGCAAGAGGAACATTACATCCCCCCTCCGAACCCGGGACAAGGTTTCTTCTACGGGTACGACGGGTACCCCCCATTCCAGCAGGGGAACCCGTTCAACGTCTTTCCCCAAAATATATATGGGAGCGCTTATCAAGATCATTATCAGCCCAGATTCTCTGATGATTTTGGCACACACCGTCGAAGCGACGACAGACGTTCACCCAAGCATCACAGGGGCGAGCATTCATCTGATATATCCACATCCACCCGGACAGGTTCACCCCGTGAGAACGAGATGAAGGTAGATTTCGTTCCTTCAGTGTTCACCCCCGAGGTCTGCCTGGCACCAGTACCCAAGCGATGGAGAGACACTAATCTGATGAAATATGATGGCACCACTGACCCTGATGATCACATGTGCCATTTCGCGACCGCTATGGGGATCAATGAGTACAATGATGCAATGTGTGCCGAACGTTCCCATCAACTCTGAACGGCATCACCCTAACTTGGTTCACCAACCTACCACAGAACTCGATCGCTAGTTTCATCCAGCTTTCCCAAGTCTTCAAGTCCCATTTTGGAAGCTCGTGGTCTAGAAAAAAGACCATGTTGGACCTCAACTCGATTAGGCAAGGGCAGAACGAGCCCTGGGACAATTCTTCGCCTGCTTTACCTCTGTGGTAGTTCAAATTCCCAACTTTAATCACGAGTCCGCGGCTATAATCCTGATGGGGAACATCGCAGAAGGCGGTTTCAAGACACGACTTTTCAGAAAAAAGCCAAAAGACTATGATACGTTAAGGAACCTGGTGTCGGCCCAGATTGAGGCAGAGGAAGCTGCGGCCTCTAGCTCGAGGGCTAACGAGGGCCCATGAGGTTTCCTAGGGAAGATAGCGGGAAAGTTTCGGAAAGAAAAAGGAGCGGCGAAACCAAGGAGGAATTACTCCGCGGGCGGAATACCCGCGTCCCGACAAGACGAGGTCCACTTCAACCGTGAGAGAGAGAATCCAGACGCCAGATATCAAGGCTATGACCAAGAAGTACGCCATAAGAGGGAGCCAGTCTCTCCGACTAGGAAGAATGAGCATCGCGACAATCCCCAACGCCACCAGCTGGCTCCGAATCGCAACGATAGGGGGCACGCGGACGATAGAAGGAGTCACCGCCAGGCTTCACGATTCGAAAACCCTCGGGGGAGGGATGAGCAACAGCGTTACCCCCCGGTGAACAGGGGTAGAGGGAGGGGACGTTGGTGGAGGGGTGGTCGAAGAGGGCAGGGTCAGCCTGCACAAGTATCGGTCAATCAGGCTCCACGCCGTGAAGATCGCCCGGAAGGATCGCGGGTCAACCGAATCCCGAAACCAGAAGGTTTCATTGACACCCTAGCGGGGCTGGACTTAGCCCTGACCCGGGGGGCTCGGGCCGTCACCTTATACACTGATTCCGAGATTTTTGCTAGGCAGGCGGAAGGAGAGTATGAGGCCAGGACAGGATTGTTGCCAGATTACCTGCGAAAGGTAAACGCTCTGAGAAAGGCCTTTTTGCACTTTACCATAGAATCCATCCCTAGAGAAGACAATGAACAGGCCAATTTGTTGGCCCGAGTAGGGTCCGTCATGCCGTCAAACGTGGAGGAAAAATTTGATTTCGAAAGGAAGGATCGGCGAAGACTGTTACAAGAGGTGTACTTTGTCCAAACTGAGGGACCCGAAGACTGGCGGACACTGATCACTGAATATCTGGGGAAGGGGATCCTTCCGCCAGAGAGAATTGAGGCTAAGAAGTTGATAAGCAGAGCGGCCCGATTTGTAATCCGCGAAGGAAGAATATATAAGAAAGGTTTCAACTTCCCAGATTTAATGTGTGTATCCAGCCGGGAAGGACAGGTCATTGCAAAAGAATTGCATGCAGGGATCTGTGCTCATCACCAAGGATGGAGGGCCCTGTCTTCCAAAGTTTTGAGGTTGGGGTACTACTGGCCCACTATCAGAGCAGATGTGCAGAGTTTTGTGCGCAGTTGTGAAGCATGTCAGAAACACGGAAATGTGAAGAATGTGCCTGCCGAGCCGCTTCAAAGCATCTATGGGGCCTGCCCTTTCGCCTTGTGGGGAATGGACATTCTGGGCCCCTTTCCCACGCCCCCGGACAGCTCCAATACGTCCTGGTCTTGGTGGACTATTTCACCAAATGAGTAGAAGCGAAGGCGATGAGCTTGATCACCGCGGAGAAGGTTAGAAAGTTCTTATGGAAAAACCTAGTATGCCGGCTCGGAGTCCCTGAAGCCATCATCACGGACCATGGAACTCAGTTCGATTGTGAAAACATCCGAGATTTCTGCGAGGGTCTCGAAATAAAATTGAAATTCTCGTCAGTGGCTCACCCGCAAACGAATGGACAAGCAGAGACTACGAATCTCCAAATCTTGGAAGGTATCAAGAAGATGTTGGGGAAAACCTCCAAAGGCCGATGGGCGGAACTCCTCCCACTGGTGCTCTGGTCATATCGGACCTCACCAAAAACTCCAACCATGGAGTCACCATTTTCCTTGGTATTTGGAACGGACGCGGTCATCCCAGTCGAGCAGCTGATCCCTTCTGCACGGGTCTTGGCCTACGAATCCAAGGCCAATAATGAGGCTCTGGAAGTCGAGATGCACCTTCGAGAAGAAAGGCGGATGGTCGCAGAAATTAAGGCTCGGGAGTACAAAAGGAAAACCCAAAGGCACAGGGACCAGCATCTCCAAGATCGACGATTTGAAAAGGGAGACATGGTCCTCCGTCTGGCCATGGCAGGAGGAAAGCTGGACGCCAAATGGGAAAGGCCTTATGTAGTTGTTGAATGCATCCACGTCGGAGTATACAAGTTACAAACCCCCGAAGGTGTTGTTCTTCGGAAGACGTGGAATGCAGAACACATGAAGAAATACTTTGTGTAATCTCTAAGTCTTTTCGAAGTTTATCCGGTCACCCCCGCTATCAGTAATAAATAAATCAAAGAGGTTAGTGGGTGCTCTATGTATTTTCCTACAGCTTTCAGCCCTATGATGCTGGAGCTTGCTCCGCGTCGGACATCTGGTGGACGCATTGGGCTCCCAGATTAACTCTTAGTCCTATGACGCTGGACCTTGCTCCGTGTCGGATATCTGGTGAATGCATTGGGCTCCCAGATTAACTCTTAGTCCTATGACGCTGGAGCTTGTTCCGCGTCGGACATCTGGTGGACGCATTGGGCTCCCAGATTAACTCTTAGTCCTATGACGCTGGAGCTTGCTCCACGTCGGACATCTGGTGGACGCATTGGGCTCCCAGATTAACTCTTAGTCCCACGACGCTGGAGCTTGCTCCACGTCGGACATCTGATGGATGCATCAGGCTCCCAGATTAACTCTTAGTCCTATGATGCTGGAGCTTGCTCCGCGTCGGATATCTGGTGAACACATTGAGCTCCCAGATTAACTCTTAGTCCTATGACGCTAGAGCTTGTTCCGCGTCGGACATCTGGTGGACGCATTGGCCTCCCAGATTAACTCTTAGTCCTATGACGCTGGAGCTTGCTCCGCGTCGGACATCTGGTGGACGCATTGGGCTCCCAGATTAACTCTTAGTCCCACGACGCTGGAGCTTGCTCCGCGTCGGACATCTGGTGGACGCATCGGGCTCCCAGATTAACTCTTAGTCCTATGATGCTGGAGCTTGCTCCGCGTCGGATATCTGGTGGACGCATTGGGCTCCCAGATTAACTCTTAGTCCTATGACGCTGAAGTTTGCTCCGCGTCGGATCTCTAGTGGACGCATTGGGCTCCCAAATTAACACTTAGTCCTATGACGCTGGAACTTGCTCCGCGTCAGACATCTGGTGGACGCATTGAGCTCTCAGATTAACTCTTAGTCCTATCACGCTGGAGCTTGCTCCGCGTCGGACATCTCGAGAACGCATTGGGCTCCTAGATTAATCATTAATCTCGTAATGCTGGAGCCTGAGGCACGTCGGTAACATGATAGATACACTGGATCCAGGGACTCAAACTTTGGACCCGACCAAACCACAAAACCTCGCCCAAATTAGGATTGTTGAAATTCAAAGAGGGATATCCCCGAGATGATAAAAAAAAAACACGCAGAAGGCCCAGAAATGCTAAACCAAGCAAGATAGACAAGGTAGTTCAAAGAAACACAAGATCAACTTAAGGAGTGTCCCGGGGACGATCCGAAACCAAACGAGTCCGGTCAACACATAGACGAGTTCCATTGGGCAGAGGGCCCTCAGGATGAGGCTCCTGCCACTCAGCATCAACCTCGTTGCCATCCGCGGACAAAATGTGAACCTCGAACCGAGCGTTCCCCTTATGCAGAAAGGTGATGGCGGACCCTATATCGACGCCATGAGTACAAGCAAAATGATTCCACCCCTGTCCCAAGAAAGACACCCGGTAATCACCCCGGTACAACGTCACGGGGAAGTCCCGGAGGATCCTCGACGATAGCAGAACGCGCTAGGGGAGATCCGGGTCGTACTCAATTTTAAAACGGGTCGGCAGCCGCTGCTCTGATACGCCAGTTAAACAAGTAAAGATAAGTTAACTCAAGAAAAATCAACAAAAACATCGAAACCACGACTATGACGTACCAAGCGATACATCTGTTCCGGGAAATCCAGAGAACGGAAAAAGGCCCAGGTCATTTGGTTTGAGGATGACATCTTAAGATAAATCCTCTTCGCAGAGATAAAAGGTTCAGGGAACCCCGACTTTAAAAGGGGATCCTCAAGGGTCACAGGCTGCACAGGCACCATCTCGATAACCCAAAACACTGAAAAGAGACCTGGGCGAAACCCGAGAACGGTCAGGACATCACTGTTCCAGGCTGAGCATGACAGACAGATGTACGTCAAATGGGACGCTTCATGCAGATCAAAACCTGCTACCATGAGAAGAAGTGACGAAAGGAGAGGAAAAGACCCGTGAACCTCTTTTAAATTATCGAAAATTCAAAGAAAGATGAAGAATGAGAAGAGAAAAACCTAACTCTTCTCTCAGGGGGCGACGAAATCGAGGGAAAGACTCAACTCCTTAAGTATAAAATAAGCCTCAGCGACTCAGGGAATCCAACACCCCCTGTCGACGAAGATGAATCCAGGGGCACCACCCAGGACATTTTGTCGAGTCATCATGAGGGAGGAACAGCTTCAAACACTCCGACTCCCACTCGTGTATGTCCTAATAGACGAGGACACACAATCCCAAGCCAGGCTTTGGTCCCGCTCCAATCGGGAACATGAGGTGAAAGTTGAAAAGGACAGCGATGGCCTTTTCTGGTTGACCCAGGGGTGGCACCACTTCGTTCAGGCGAACCGAGTTACGGTAGGGTCGGCTTTGCTTTTCGCCGACCTGGGGGACTCCATCTTCGAAGTCGATGTGATCAATCCCGACAGCGGAGGAATGTAGAGATGAAAAAATTCTAAATCCGTGTCCCCTGTAACAGGTACCCTCTCTAAGTTTAAATGTTCCAGGCTCGAAGGAATCGAATATGAGAAAAATCGTTGTTCCTGTTACCTCTGATGAATAATAAAAGATCCTTGTTTCTTGGTACGGATGAAAGTCACGAAAACATGATCGCATACCTAAAGATAGTCGTAGACACTTGCAACTCATAATTGTTGAAGTCACCACGGGCGGCCCGAAGCCATCCTCCAAACCACTAAAGTAAAATGATCAGTTCTATACGAGGTTTCCGTGGTCGATCAAAAGACCCAAGCTACAAATACCACTCTTCGCGTACTTTCAACAATTTAAGAAAGTATCCTCCCGTGCCTGTTCTAAGAGAAGCACTCCTTCTTCACGACCGCTCCTAATCACATCAAAAATCATTCCCAGTCACGAGCAGAGGCAACACTTTTCTGTGCCCCACATGCAGCGGTCTCTTCTCCTTCGGAAACACGGGAAGTACGCTTTGAATCCCTCCTTAACACGTGGATCCCATTCTACTAAAAGAAGAGAACGTGGGTTGCTAGGAACTCCCACGTATAATGAGAGGCACCACCCTCAGCAGCCACTTGGCCGCAGACAGTCCTAACAAGTGAAGCACCATAAATAGAGGAGAATGAAAGTGGCGAAACCAGAACTCTTCAAAGTTAAAAACACCCCCTTCGGAGGGACTCCGACATGGGCTCCGAAAACACTCGAGCATTCTACCGGTTCATCACCAAGGAGGAACACTTGCAGACGTTACATCTGCCCCAAATATACGAGCAACTCAGAGATGAAACGCATCAGCTCCTGGATGAATTTCCGCCTAGAGGTCCGCCTAGGCTTAAAAGTTCCTAGGTCCCGTCCCGCCTAGCGCCTAGGCAGCGCCCAGGCGGCGCCTAGGCGCGATTTTTAGAACACTGGCAGCAGGTGGAGGCCGCTCAAGGGATTTCCTCCGATGGATCCAGAATGCTTCTCTCTTGCAAAGAACGGTAATACCCCTTTAAACCTCTCCGGTTAAACTTTCTTGTTTCCTACTCACGATTAATCTTTTCCTCCAAACAACCATAGCCTCTGCAAGAGTTCTTCGAAGAGGAGTATGGGTTATTTGGCGTTGAAAGAATAATCCTAACCAATGGGCCTGGAAGGAGGGGCATACGCGTCGTAGTAGAGAGGGATGAAGCAGGGGTGCTCTGGATCACCCAAGGATGGAGTGCATTCACCAGATCCAGGAATATCCACGTGGGAGGGGCCGTCATATTCAAGTATCTGGGCGACTCACGTTTCAAAGCCAGCTATGTGCCTTCGGGAGAAAACACCTCCGAAGGTGAAAGTAGTGATGACACTCCCTAAGTGAGGACTGAGGAGTGCTCCTTACTTGTTGTGAGCTGAATCTGCCATGTTTTACAGTAACTTTTATATCGATTTCTGTATACATTGCATTCATTTGGGTTTAGATAGTACAGAATCTATGTAGTTTATGTTTATTTGCCAAAATTATGGAATCTACACCAGTTTCTGTTTAATTCGCAGAAATCGAGGCACTTTACAGCAATTCTAAAGAAGGTCGGAAAAGCTCGGAAAACCACTACAGAAGTCCAAGGTCAAAGCAGCGGAACCAGTCTGAGAGTCAAGGCTACTCGATCTCGAGTAGGCCTTACTCGACCTAGACGAGCATGTCCGAGCACAGCCTTGTCGACAGAGCCTGATCGAGCAAGCCAGACCACCCGACTTCCGGACCCAACTCGATCTCGACAAACCCTAGTCGAGATCGACGAAGCCCAGACACCACACCCGGAGTCGACAAGAAGAAGAGCTGCCCGAGAAGCTGAGGACGAGAAGCCGAGCACAACCCTACTCGATCTCGACGAGCCCTTGTCGAGATCGACGAGCCTTCCAGCGCCTGCCCGAGTCCTTGCCGAGGAGAAGTTGCTCGACCAGAGAAGATCATGTCTACTCGATCTCGACGAAGCTTGGTCGAGATCGACAAGCCCCTGAGTCCGGATCCAGGCTTGTCGAGTAAAGCCACCCGAGAGCACCTAGTCGGCAAGACCAACCCTACTCGACATCGACGAGTGCTAGTCGGGGTCGACGAGCCCAGGAAGCCATGTCTGAGCCACATCGAGGAGATCTACCCGAGAAGACCTAGTCGGCGAAACAGTCTACTCGAGGTAGACTAGGGCTTGTCGAGGTCGACGAGCACCGTGAGCCAGAGTCCGAGTTTGTCGAGCACCAGCTAGCCGAGACGACGAACCAAGCTAGTCGACCAAGACTTCTACTCGTGGTCGACAAGAGCCTTGTCGAGGTCGACGAAGCTTCCAGAAGCTGAACGGCGCGGTTTGATCAACTCTACTCGGATTTGGATTCCTTGGGCATGAAGATTTCCGATTCTATCCAAAACTATCAAGATCTACCATGAAGAGAAAGATTCTATCCATTGAAGACTTTTAGATATAATTCCTATTTTAGATTTAATTCTTTTATGTCTTTTATTTATCCTTAAGCATTTTAGATAAAGTTTCAGATATAGATAGATATCTTCTTTCCTAGAATAGCTAGGGAATGAAGGCTATAAATAAGGCCCATGTGGCTTAGTTTTATTCATTCAATTTCAGAGCAAGACAAGTAGTTCCACAGAGACGGTTTAGGAGTTTGAGGTTTCTAAGGTTTTGGTAGTTTGCGAAACTTGATTGACGGGATTGTAAAGGCTTTGAATTTTAGTTAATGCAAGTTATTTTTTTTTTCAATCGATGATGTCTGAGTTTGCGATGAAGAGCGAGTAGTCCACCCACTTCTAGGGTTGGGGGGAGCCCGACGATAGCCATGCATATTTGAGGTAAAGATCCGACCTTTATCATGTTTTGAGCATTTTCCTACTTGTTTATGTGTTTATTGCCCATCTAATGGAGATCCATGCTAACAACTTGGATTATAAACATAAAATCGGTAGAGACAATTAGGGTTTCTTGAGAGAGTTGTCTAATTGTTGGAAAAGGTGAAAGCTTAGTCCTTTAATGCGATTCACATGATTATCTGTTTGGTTCTACCTTATGCATGCTTGGTTATTGTCGTTGCAAACCCCAATCTTGGAAGTTCTTTTACATTAAGTTTAGTCGAAACCCTAAAAAGCATCTGTTTTTACTTTCTTTATTTTTATTCGTTTTTGTTCCCTGTCTACTCGATCTCGACCAACTGTGGTTGACCTCGAGTTGCTGATTCTCGACCTAGAGTCGCTGTTGCTTACCTGTGCAGGAACTCGACAAGCCCAACCCGAAGTCGACGAGGACCGTACTCGACCTCGAGTAGCCTCTTGTCGAGGTCGAGTAGCTTTTGCCGAGAACTCTGCCCTGTTCGACTGTCCGAGCTTCTGTCGACTAACCCCTTTTGTCGAGCTCGAGGACTTCTGTGGTCGACTTTCGTGAGATTCTCCGCTGCCTAGGATCCGCTGACACGCTTCCTCGTGGATCGATCCTGACTTCCCGCAGGAGGTCTTGTATTTATTTGGCGTGGGCATAATCTGGTTTGAATTATATTTCTATATTTTGAACTCGATTTCCTCCTACAACAAATTGGCGCCGTTGCCGGGGAAGCTATCATTCGCGCCTTAGGTAGTCAGTTCTCACGTTTTCTTTGAGTTACTTTGCAGTGTATGCGTCGTTCTGGTCAAACACCTGAGTTTGACGCCTTAGACGAACCGGAACGCCTTTTTCACATCAGAGCTAAACTACAAAGAGCCATGGCGACCGCTGAAACACAGGAGCAGCCGATTGCCAGACTTACCAGGGAACTGGCTGGTAAAGATGCTGCTATCGCCACTGAGAAAGCAGCAAGGGAACAAGCACAGGCTGAGCTTGCCCAATATCCAACTACTGCAGAGGATTATATGCATCCCACTCTCGTCGTGACTGAATCGGCGATTCTAATCCCTGACAACTCTTTTGAAATTCGCACTCAATTTCTTATAAATCTTAAAAATAATGCCTTTTATGGTAGATTTAATGAGTGTCCTCTTGAACATATTACAAACTTTTCTGACATGTGTCGTACTCTTGTTGAAGGTACAACCTTGGAATATGTCAAGATGAAAGCTTTTCGCTGGTCTCTCGCTGGTCCTGCACTGAAATGGCTGGAAGGACTGAAAGCAAGATCACTCACCACCTGGGCCCAAGTAGAGCAAGAATTTCTGAATAAATTCTTCCCACCAGCCAAAACAGCACATCTCCGCCAGAGAATCACCGCCTTCAAACAGAAGCAAGGGGAACCGCTGACAAAGGCATGGGAGCGCTACAAGGATCTTCTGCGGTCTTGCCCTACTCATGGACAGCCACTCTATGTCATTCAGGAGATCTTCTTCAACTCTCTTGATCAAGTCACCAAGGACAGAATCAACCATTATACTCGCTATGAGTATCTAACAATGCCGCCAAGTGACGCATGGGGTGTGCTGGAAAATCTCACTAACTACGACAACAAATATGGGTATACTTCAAACTATGAGGAGAACTCCTGCGCCAGGCCAGCACCATCTATGCCACTTTATGAGCCAGCAAAGGAGATTGACGCAGATGTCAGGGAGCAGTTCTACAGAGACCAGAATCGCAAGCTCCTCAAGCAAGTCAAATATCTGTCTGTCAATCAGCCTTGCATCGAATGCGGATCACAGAGGCACACCACTACTGAGTGCCCACACACAGAGCATGTCAGGATGGTAGAAACACATGAGGAGGCAGCATACGCTGGGGTCCTAATCGCTATATGGGGGATCAAAAGCCCTATCAACCGCAATGGAACCAAGGTCCCCCTAGGAATCCCCCACCCTACAGAGCTCCAGGGCATCCAGAAAGAGATCAAAAGAAAGACGATCTGCAGCTGATCCTTGATGAGATGCGCTGAAATCACGCCCAGAACATGCAGGCTACCAACACCATCAATAATCAGCTCCAGCACGTCAACACAAAGTTTGTAGAGCTTGATATCTGGAAAAAGGGCATCGAAACTCAGATGGGACAGATCGCTGCACAGATCCCACGACCGTCCGGACAGCTCCCTGGGCAGACAGAACCAAATCCTAAGGGGAAAACCGGACATGACGCAGCTATCAAACTAAGGAGTGGGCATCAATTACACGAGCCAGAGGTCGGAAAACAGCAAAGCCAAGCAGAACAACAACTCGATCTCGAGAAGCCTGTACTCGATGTCGACAAGACCGTGGTCGACCTCGACAAGCCTGTACTCGACCAAGATTAGAATCTGAGCTCGGACTCCGCTGTGCAGACCAGCAACCCGAGGTCGACAAGCCTCTGGTCGAAGTCGAGGAGCATCTGGCCGACGTCGAAAACTCTGCATCATCTCCGACAGCTGATCTGGCTTCGAAACAGAAAAAGCCACTTCCTTTCCCTTCTAAAACTCATAAAGACCCCACTGCGGGTAGATTCAATAGATTTGTTAATATGCTGCAAGAACTTAACTTTTCTATTCCTTTTACAGAAGCCTTGCAAGAGATGCCTGGATATGTCAAATTCCTGAAGGAAATCCTGAGCAAGAAGCGATCTATCTCAGAGATCGCAGTCGAATGCAAAGTCCTCCACTTCCCTGAAAAGAAGCCTGACCCTGGTAAGTTTTCTATTACTGTGGGTTTTGGACAATATAAATATGATTCTCTATGCGATTTAGGAGCAAGTGTGAGCATCATGCCTTTATCAATCTGGCGGAAGGTTAAGATAGGATGCATAGAACCTGTGGATGCTAAATTATACATGGCAACCAATATTGTGGTAATCCCTACAGGTATAGTTGAGAATGTTCCAGTCCAGGTTGGTAAATTCTTTGTTCCGGCTGATTTCCTTATTATTGATTGTGCTGAAGATCCTACTAGCCCTATTATTCTTGGTAGACCATTCTTAGCTACTGCAGATGCCAGGATTAGTGTTAAGAATCGACCGCTCACCTTCACCATAGGCGATGAGGTTTTAGATTTCTCTTTTGGCCCTGCAAAAGAGGAAATTTCTTGGCAAGAGGTGAAAAGCATCAGCATCGATTGGACTAAGCAAACAGCGGAGGAAAGCACCAAATCTGTACTCGAGGTCGACAAGCCTTACTCGACCTCGACAAGCGCTGTACTCGACCTCGACAAAACGTTGTCGATCTCGACCACCACTGCTGAGCCAGAGACTTGCCCAGAGTCTAAGTATGGGGTCCCTGTACTCGAGGTCGACCAGCTGTACTCGACATCGAGTAGACCCAAGCCCAAAGATTTCTGTTTTGGGTCCGAACAGGTAAGTTCAGGTATGAATTCTACTCTCCCTCAGTCCATAAATAAATTTTTTAATGATTTAAAGGGAGCTAAAACACCATGGCGAGAGAATTTGCAGAAACTGAGGGCTACAAAGAAAAAGAAAAAAGAAAAGGGAGATGATGCAAGCAACCCCCTGTCCGCTGAGCTTGCATACTACCACCAGGACCTAGATGATCCAGGAGAAGGGCCAAGCATGAGCGGGCCCCACAATAATGGTCCTTGAGCGCAAACAGAGAAGTCGGCCTAGCGACTCTAAAATCTGGAGCGTGTATATAAATTTTATTTGAATTTTCTTAATTTTTGTTTTTTTTTTGTTTTTTGTTTTTTAAAATAATTCATATGGATAGTCTTGTTTTTGTGGAATCTAATACTTTTTGATCGGCAAGCATATAAGGATCGCGAAAAGTGGAGGAAGAAGTCCCTGAAAAACCAGTCAAAATCGACGAAGGCCAAGTCGACAACGACGAGGAGGAGAAGCCAGGAGCTACTCGACCTCGAGTAGACATACTCGACCTCGACAAGCACCAGACACTCCTCGACTTCATAAACCACCAGACGCAGACAAGCCTACTCGAGATCGGGTACACCTTACTCGAGATCGACGAGGCACCTCTACTCGACCTACACTGATCAGCCTTCCTCGATGCATTATCCTGTGAGTTCCTTCCTTTACTCTTGTTTTTATTTGATTTTATAAAGTGAGGACACTGTAAATTTTAAGTATGGGGTGGGGGAAGGGCTTACTTTGTGCATATTTGCTATATTTGATCATATTTGATATATATGTGCATTATTTCTTTGAATTGCTACATGGCTATTTTTGGAATGCATTATTGCTTTATGTGCTTAATATGCATGATTTCCAAAAATTTGAGAAAAATGACCCCTATTGAAATTTTTGACATAATGTCATGGAAGCTTATATTGAACTCGACGATGCAAAATTGGATTCATTAGAGATATAGCATGAAATTGCCTAGTTAAGGGAAGTCACAATGAAATGCATATTTTGATGAAAACCATGAAAGGAGGTAAAATTGAAGTTGCTTTTGACATGTTGCATGATAAAATGATGGAGGACTTTATATTTCCATATAATGCTCATGTGTTTATAAATCCTAGCCATACCTATGCTTATGCATCACAAAAGCCATAATATGCCTTATTTCAAATATTGCTCCACATGATCTAAATATTGACCATTCTTTACCTTATCCGGGGATTATGTTGAGAATGATGTTACATTATGGAGATTATCATATGGTGTTTGTGATTATTATCATTATTGGAGTTTGGAAGGAAATTGTTTGAAATATATGGAAAATTTAATGAGTGAAAGAAAATCCAATCACCTCAAGAGATAAAGGTAGATTGACCCTGCTCTTTAAGATAATAGTTTGGAGAGATGGGACACACTGTGAGGAGTCCAAAGCACTAAGTATCCGGGGCCATTCATGACACCCATGTTTGCGACTCGCGAGAAGGCAGTGCTGAGGTTAGAGAGGTAAAAGCATTATTATTGAGAAAAGCAATATGAAAGGTGATGAATCAAATGGAGAAAGAATGTGGAATGAAACTCAAGTTTGGAAATGATCCATTTCCCCGGATCAAAAGCACCACATTGCCAAAAATTGCCCACCTTTTAGCCTTTTACCAATCTACTCCTTCATGAGCTTAAATTAAAGTCCTCTTGATTATCAATGCTTTGTCACTTATAAATTGTTTATGCATAACCCTCCTTTTGTGAGTAGATGTTGCTTTTACATATTTGCACATGCATGAATTTGAAACACTAGTACCTTTTCAAGGATGGTAATTGATTGCAGGGACATATAAGAATGAATCTAAGATGTTGAGAGTTTGAATTCTTCCCCTGAATGACAAATAAAAGTATTGCTTGAGGACAAGCAAGCTTAAGTATGGGGTGTTTGTTGTGAGCTGAATCTGCCATGTTTTACAGTAACTTTTATATCGATTTCTGTATACATTGCATTCATTTGGGTTTAGATAGTACAGAATCTATTTAGTTTATGTTTATTTGCCAAAATTATGGAATCTACACCAGTTTCTGTTTAATTCGCAGAAATCGAGGCACTTTACAACAATTCTACAGAAGGTCGGAAAAGCTCGGAAAACCACTACAGAAGTCCAAGGTCAAAGCAGCGGAACCAGTCTGAGAGTCAAGGCTACTCGATCTCGAGTAGGCCTTACTCGACCTAGACGAGCATGTCCGAGCACAGCCTTGTCGACAGAGCCTGATCGAGCAAGCCAGACCACCCGACTTCCGGACCCAACTCGATCTCGACAAACCCTAGTCGAGATCGACAAAGCCCAGACACCACACCCGGAGTCGACAAGGAGAAGAGCTGCCTGAGAAGCTGAGGACGAGAAGCCGAGCACAACCCTACTCGATCTCGACGAGCCCTTGTCGAGATCGACGAGCCTTCCAGCGCCTGCCCGAGTCCTTGCAGAGGAGAAGTTGCTCGACCAGAGAAGATCATGTCTACTCGATCTCGACGAAGCTTGGTCGAGATCGACAAGCCCCTGAGTCTGGATCCAGGCTTGTCGAGTAAAGCCACCCGAGAGCACCTAGTCGGCAAGACCAACCCTACTCGACATCGACGAGTGCTAGTCGGGGTCGACGAGCCCAGTAAACCATGTCCGAGCCACATCGAGGAGATCTACCCGAGAAGACCTAGTCGGCGAAACAGTCTACTCGAGGTCGACTAGGGCTTGTCGAGGTCGACAAGCACCGTGAGCCAGAGTCCGAGTTTGTCGAGCACCAGCTAGCCGAGACGACGAACCAAGCTAGTCGACCAAGACTTCTACTCGAGGTCGACAAGAGCCTTGTCGAGGTCGACGAAGCTTCCAGAAGCTGAACGGCGCGGCTTGATCAACTCTACTCGGATTTGGATTCCTTGGGCATGAAGATTTCCGATTCTATCCAAAACTATCAAGATCTACCATGAAGAGAAAGATTCTATCCATTGAAGACTTTTAGATATAATTCCTATTTTAGATTTAATTCTTTTATGTCTTTTATTTATCCTTAAGCATTTTAGATAAAGTTTTAGATATAGATAGATATCTTCTTTCCTAGAATAGCTAGGGAATGAAGGCTATAAATAAGGCCCATGGGGCTTAGTTTTATTCATTCAATTTCAGAGCAAGACAAGTAGCTCCACAGAGACGGTTTAGGAGTTTGAGGTTTGTAAGGTTTTGGCAGTTTGCGAAACTTGATTGCCGGGATTGTAAAGGATTTGAATTTTAGTTAATGCAAGTTATTTTTTTTTTCAATCGATGATGTCTGAGTTTGCGATGAAGAGCGAGTAGTCCACCCACTTCTAGGGTTGGGGAGAGCCCGACGATAGCCATGCATATTTGAGGTAAAGATCCGACCTTTATCATGTTTTGAGCATTTTCCTACTTGTTTATGTGTTTATTGCCCATCTAATGGAGATCCATGCTAACAACTTGGATTATAAACATAAAATCGGTAGAGACAATTAGGGTTTCTTGAGAGAGTTGTCTAATTGTTGGAAAAGGCGAAAGCTTAGTCCTTTAATGCGATTCACATGATTATCTGTTTGGTTCTACCTTATGCATGCTTGGTTATTGTCGTTGCAAACCCCAATCTTGGAAGTTCTTTTACATTAAGTTTAGTCGAAACCCTAAAAAGCATTTGTTTTTACTTTCTTTATTCTTATTCGTTTTTGTTCCCTGTCTACTCGATCTCGACCAACTGTGGTCGACCTCTAGTTGCTGATTCTCGACCTAGAGTCGATGTTGCTTACCTGTGCAGGAACTCGACAAGCCCAACCCGAAGTCGACGAGGACCGTACTCGACCTCGAGTAGCCTCTTGTCGAGGTCGAGTAGCTTTTGCCGAGAACTCTGCCCTGTTCGACTGTCCGAGCTTCTGTCGACTAACCCCTTTTGTCGAGCTCGAGGACTTCTGTGGTCGACTTTCGTGAGATTCTCCGCTGCCTAGGATCCGCTGACACGCTTCCTCGTGGATCGATCCTGACTTCCCGCAGGAGGTCTTGTATTTATTTGGCGTGGGCATAATCTGGTTTTAATTATATTTCTATATTTTGAACTCGATTTCCTCCTACAACATTACTAAATGTTTAGGTTGTCAAGAAAAAGGAAGCTTGTATAAATAAGAATATTGAATGAAAAATGTTAGACGCCCGGGTGGCGAGGTTTCCAAATCCTTTTTGTCACCTAAAAAGATACTGAAGGAAATACTATTAATAAGCGCAGCAAACTGCGTTCCATGACGTGGACCATCCGCGAAACCTGGGGCAAAACCCAATTCAAAAAACCGCGGACCAAGTTTCTCATCACCGACCTTCCGCAAAAAGCAAAACATACATAATCCGAAAAAAGACGCCTAACAAAGTATCAAGGGTTGTTTGAGACAAAGAACCACCCGAGATGGTGGGAACGAATGTCTACAATCCCTCACTAGAGAAATCCACATGGTCGTCATCCACCAGACCCCAATCTTCCCGATCCTCACTGGGGGAGAACAGCTGAAGAGGAACACCCGAGTTTTCCGCAGATTTCTTCACGCTCTGATGTATCCCAGCCTTTATCCCTATGTAAAAGCAATCCCTGTACCGGTTTTGGATGAACTCTTGCCCAACCTCTTCGTTCAGCCACTCGGGAACCGCGCTTTTCATAAATTCCAAACCAGTCGGAGTTTTCAACCAGTCGTCCGCTAACTTGGTACGGTTGTGCGGAACGTCCGACCAAGGCAGAACGATATCGTCGTCCGTACGAGACTGATATCGTTCCAACTCAATCGTACGACGATTGGCCTCCACGACCGCCTTACTCCTCGCCTCGTTAGCCGTCAGCAGCTGTTCCTCAAACTCGTTTTTCTGGGCCTCAAATTCCTGCTTCTGAGCCTCAAACTCCTTCTTCTAGGCCTCGGAGTCAGTTTGCAGGATAACCATTGCCTGTTGAGAAGACTCAAGTTGAGCGCGCAGCGTCTCCACGTCCTCCGCTAGCTTGTTACTTTTCGCTTTCTCAGCGGATATAATCTCGTCTTTTTCCTTCACCCGCGAACGAAGAGATTCAACCTCTTTCCTCGGTGTCTCAGCCTCCGAGAGTTTCCCTTCCAACTGATCCAGTCTCCCTTCAAGTTCATGAGCATGCTGGCCCAGGCGAAGATATCTGCCCCAGCCGCTATGAGTAAAAACATGACCCTAGCCACAGAAAGCATTATGAGAATCGAGAACACATTAAAAAATCAAATGAATAAGAGGTATAATACACGATTCACTTACCCAGTTGCACCAGCGCTCTTGTTCTAGTGTGAATTGCTCGTCAGTAAGATGGTCCAGATACCGTAACTCCGCTTTCCCCAGTTCGGGGGGAAAGGCCAACTGTTCGAGAGTTTCAGAGTGGAAGCCGGGCATCCGGTACGCGGGCTGACCATTGGCGTCTACGTGAAAAACTGGTACCTCCCAGCTCACACCCTCCCACGTTGGGTATGAACGCGCTTTCTTTTTCTTCGGCGGCGGTTTGGAAGTTCCCGCGTCACCAGGGGAGATAACTCGACGCTCTGAAGGAGAGACGAGAGGTAGGGACTTGGCCTCAGCGACCGGGGAAGAATCAATCAGTATGATAGAAGGCTCAGGTTCCACCGGAGCAACCGGAGGAGAGGAAGTTGCAACAACAGCTCTTTCTTTCACCACCGCCTTTCCTTTAGTTTTTGGGGCTGAAGTTTTGGGGCGTTTCAAAGCCCTCGTCACGTCAGTTGGAATTTTCCTCTTAGAAGAAGAAGGGGGGCCGAAGACATCTTAGTCGCGTCCACAATCGTTTTTAGCTCCGCATCACCTAGAAAAAACCACAAAAATCGAAGACGATTAAAATCCGAATCAAGAAACCGCTATGGATAAGACAAAAGCAAGGGCACCCCCCCCCCCCCCCCCCCCCGAGATGAGCTACAACCTATGCACGGATGAGGAAGACTTAAGCTAGCCATCTCCAGCCGCAAGGGGGAAACCATATCTTTCCATGACGGTTTTGTCTCCACGACAAACTTCTGCTCGATCTCCTTAAGGTCAGAAACAGCTTTCCTTTTCATCCGCGTATACAAATGCGGCTCCGTATGAAAATTTAAAATCCGACGCGAAGGATCTCTGACCAGAAACCATTTATGCCGCCATTCCGGCTTGCTGGTATTCCGATCCACAATAGGGACGCTGAGCTTAGCCTGATAAAGGATTTTGTGGATGCCCCCATGGCCCAAGGTAAGCATATTGCTCAAAAGTCCAAGAGAAGGTTGGACCCCGATCTCCAAGCAACGCATCACAAATGAAGTCAAGAAAAGCCAGCTATTCGGTACCAGTTGGGCAGGGCTCATGCCATAGGCTTTCAGATAGCGTTTAAACAGATTAGGCAAAGGGAGCCGAAATCCTTGGACCAAGCTCTCAATATACACCACTAGACAACCGGGGTAGGCATCCAGGCTTCCTCCCCCCTCGGCCGGCAGACACAACACAACCCCCTCTGGCCAGGGAAAGACGCGAGCGATTACGTTCAAATCCTCCACGGTTGTGAATGTCCCCCCACCGCGGCTCTGGGCGTTCGGGAGGGCTATAGGAATCATACGCTGAGGTGAAACTACGGGTATTGGGCCCGCGACGGAAGGTTGAAAATCCCTCCTGAAAGGACAAGTTGCTAGCACATTCTCGTTGTACAGAACCGGATGAAAATCCCCCAACACAGACGACGAACGACGTTCTTTTTGCATAAAGACCGGGCCAGAGGGCAAACCAGTACAAGAATCCCACTCTTTATAAGAGTGCTGAGACTCCGGCGACTCTAGTATTGAGTCAGATCCCGATGATGAGGCCCTGACGCCCGACCGCGAGGACACAGAGTCGACCGGGGAGGAATCTTCATCACGTTCGCGGCCCGGGGAAGCATAAAAGGAAGGATCCTCGAGATCCTTGGTTTGCCTGAAAGTAACGTTCTCGGGAACCTCTATCTCACCCATCAAGATCTTTCCCCCAGGGCGTCGGGAAGATGGAGGCCTAACCAAAGCCTACACACTTCCCGAACTACTTGGGGAAGTTGACATGATGAGGATAGCCGAGCCGGTTAAGAGAGAAGTAGTGAAGGAGAAAGAGGCCTAAGGACCAGCCGCGGCCAATGTAAACCCAGATGATTGCCCGTGCACCAACCACGGCCCGAGAGAAGAAAGGGGGAGAAAAGAAGACTAAAATCAAAAACAAAAACTAAGACGCAGAAAGAAAAGAAAGTAAAATCAAGATTTACCTCGAAGATGTCCCAGTTGAAGGGCTGTAAAAAACGGAGAACGGTAAAAATAAAAGAGGAATCAGAACCCCTATTTATAGACACCATGATCCAGGACGTTTCACCTCCTATCCCAAGACACGTGTCGAAAGCATGGTCACCATCAATCAAACTAATGGGCCGAAAATTACCGGCCCATAAAAACCCATTTGGGCCCTGAGAAGCCCAACGTTCCTATCTTCCTTATCTTTTCGCCCTGAAAGAATTACCCACTACGAAGGAGGTTTTCGAACCGCGGTAAAACCTATCCGGTTCCCCCACGGCCCGAGGAGCTGTGATGACGCCCGAAATATAACGGAATTAAAGAAACAATTAAGGAGGGTTTAAAAGGTTAATGAAAATAAACTCCAAAGGACAAACATAATGGCCTTCGGTCCACGGACGAAGAACACCTGCACAAATGGGACAGATGGCGCACAAAGGGACAGGTGGCGTTCATGCCCCCCATCCAAGTGCATTTCTTTCCCTGGACACCTGGCAATACGACATCGACAAATGGCCGAAAGAGGGGAACATCTCCCCTGTTTGACAGACGAAGAAATGTACTATAAAAGGCAGAAAGGGAGCTAAAGAAAAGGACTTTTTGGAAAAACCAGGGAGGAGACGCTAGTTCCAGAGAGGATTGAGAGAGAAACACCCACGCCGAAGTTCCCATCCTCATCTCTGTACCACACGTCCGCGGACGCCTATAGAGAGGAGAACAACATAATCAACCGGGACAGGTAGTCGGACGTCAGTCTGAGGGGCCGAGGAGCATGTGGAATCATTTCACCATCAACTTCTACTGTATTAGACGAGCGTATCTCCTTTACCATTGTATGAATGAATAATAGTATAATAATAATAATAATAATATTGAATAATATAGTTGAGAAGAATATCGTATTCAACATATTATACAAATTAATGAATTATGAAAGCATTTTTCACTTTGCAAATTTATATAATATTTTATTATTTTTATTTGCGGGACAAGGCACGTCCCGTCCCGTCCAGACGCCATCCTGTCCTTATCTCGTCCCAAAAAAAAGTGTCAATCCCGTCCCGTAAAAATTTCGTGGGACGAGTCCCGTCTTGGCTCATATCCCGTCTCGTGCTCGTCCCTACAAATATGTGATGTAGAAGGGAAATTTGCTTTATAGTGTATGAAAAAAATTAGATAGGATAATTATAATGAGTTAAGTAAGGCAAAGGGAAATAATGATGGGTCAACTCTTATTGAGCTGCAATAAGGGGCAAAAGTAAATGCCAATTAAAAGAGGAGATTGAAGATCGAAATGGGACTTGTGGATGAAAGTGACAGAGCAATACCAACTAAGCTAAATCTGCAAGGTTGAACTCATACCTATACTATTAATTTGTACAAAAAACGGGGTGGGCTCATAGTCTCATACCTATACTAGCATAGGTGAGCCCACCCTTGGATCCGTGCTTGAGCCCCTCTAAAAGAATTCTGTTTAGGTCATGTACGTATCATGAATACTTGGTCTTAAATACGTTATTTGTAAATTTAGGTGCGTCAATATATATAAATTGGAAAGGCATATCAAGCGCTGATTGGAACTGAGCATCCAAAAAAAAATCTAGATCTGTTACTGACAATGATCAATGCATCCGAGAATTTATCTTAAATTGAACATATAAGGTTAATGAGATTCTATCTTAAAACCAATTGATAATAAGAAGAGTAACTGTAAATATAGGATCTGAGATTGTCTGGTACAGCTGGTTAGAAGGTCTATAAATACATGTAACAAACTCTGGTTCATTAACAAAATACAGAACACTTTCAGCCTCTCCATTCCCTCTCTTTCCCCTCTTCTCTACACTCTCCATCTTCTCTGTTTTCTCGCTTCCATGTCCGCATCATCTTCTCCTTTGTGGAAATAATCACATATGTTTATGCATATGTTCCTGCACTTCATTTCCTTTTCTCTTACTGTCCTATTGCCTATGGCATTTCTGTTATTTTAGCAAGTTTTGTTGCCCTCTGTAATAAGCTGCTAGATCACTTGTTTGTCACGTAGTGTCCATCTATATAAGCTGAGATATGACATTGCATTTATTAGGGTTTTTGGGATCAACAAAGTTCAGCTTTAGCCTGTGACGGCTGAGCTATTTTGCCCAATGGAACAGTAAAAGAGGGAGCTGGTTTTCTAGAATTTTTGCTTGGTTTTTTGCTGATCTGTTTGCTGTGCAGGAAGGATCCTTGATCTTCACATGGTATCAGAGCGTATGGTTGAAATCCGGGGCTGATTCTTTGCTATTTGAAGAAAGCACAGAGTACAAGAGATGTCTACTGATAATGTGAGGGAAGGAGACAGGGTTTTGAAAAATGATGGAAATAGAGGTAACAGCAATGACCCTTTATTTCTTTCTAACTCGGACCACCCAGGAGCACAACTTGTTGCTGTTCTCTTTGATGGATCCAATTATTTAACTTGGAGTAGATGAGTTACCATGGCTTTAGGAGCTAAACTTAAGTTGGGTTTTGTGAATGGATCTTGTGTAAAGCCGGATGAGGGTTCTGCTGATGTTCAGATGTGGATAAGGGCTGATTTTATGGTAAGATGTTGGATGCTAAATTCCATGGAAAAAGGCATAGCTGAGGGTCTAATGTTTGTGAACTCCTCTAAGCAACTTTGGGAAGAGTTGATGGAGAGGTGTAGCCAGAACAATGCCCCACAGATCTTTCAACTCAAAAAGAAGCTGAACAATGTGACTCAAGGTAGTTTGAAGCTTGGAGAGGTTTACAATATTCTTAAGAAATATTGGGATGAACTCCAACTGCTGGAAAAGGCACCTGAGTGTAGCTGTGGAGTTATGAGACATTGTAAATGTGATCTGGTGAAGAGAGTTAGTGAAATAGAGGAAAAGAACAAGTTGATGCAACTTTTGGCTTGTCTAAATGATAATTATGAGGCTACAAGGAATGAGATTTTGGCCATAGATCCTCTTCATGTTGTAAACAAAGCTTACTTTATACTACAGCAAGTGGAATCAGGAGTTGGAGCAACAGGTTCTGCACAGTCAGTGATGTCAGATTTCAATGCATTTGCTGCAAGCAAGGGTAACTTCAATAGTTACTCTAATACTGGTGCTGGAAGTCAGGGAATTAAGAAGGACTGGAAAGAGCTAAAGAGGCTCAAATATGATAAGAAACGCTCCCGTTGTGGTTATAGGGGGCACATAGCTGAGGAATGCTTTAAGTTACATGGGATACCAGACTGGTTTAAGGAGCTGAAGAACAATCAGAGAACCAGCAGTGGAGGTAGATGATCAGTGAATGCTGCAGAGTCAGATAGTATGGGACAGCTAGGAACACCTCTTGATGATGAAATGGGAAGCAGAAATGGGAGCAGTAGCCAGCCTGACTCAGCCATGGTTAATGCAGTTTACCAGGAAATCATGAAGAAAATGAAAGGCAAAAATTCCAATGAGAATGCATTTGCCAACTTTGCAGGTAAAGTTTCATCATCTTCTCATTTTTTAAATTTGCAAAACAACTCCGAGTTGGGGTGGATTGTTGATACTGGGACAACAGACCACATGATGCCTAATGAATTCTATGTGCAAAATAGAATTAAATTGGGAAAGCAGATTCACATTGGCTTACCCGATGGGTCAGTTAGAACTGTGAATGAAATGGGGACACTACAGTTGACAAGCTCAGTGATCTTGAAAGATGTATTACTGGTCCTAGGATTTAAGCACAGTCTTTTATCTGTTGGCAAGTTGCTTGATGATCATGACTTGATAGCAATTTTTACTAGAGAATCTTGTTATGTACAGGACCCTGGGACTAAGAGAGTACTGCTATCAGGAGAAAGAAGACATGTGCTTTACAAGTTGATGTCTGAGGATCAGGTTCAGAGATGGGAAAGCTGCAAAAGGAGTAGAGATTTGAGTTTTTTTGCCTTTGAGCCTATGTAATAAAGCTAGCAGTAGTCTAGAATTAAGTCATGCTCGACTTGGACATAGTTCAGTGTCAAAGATGAGACATATTGATCACATGAAACAGTTTGTTTTTTATGAGTTCAATTGTGAAACTTGTGCTTTGTGTAAGTTTCACAGACTTCCTTTTGAAAGAAGTAATGACAGGGCAGAGAACCCTTTTGATTTGGTTCATATGGATATATGGGGACCATATAGGACTCCCACATATAATGGTTTCCAATATTTTTTAACTGTTCTTGATGATTGTTCAAGAGTGACTTGGACATTTTTGCTTAAATCCAAGTCTCAGGTATATCAAACTGTATGTGATTTTGTTGTTTATATTAGAACTCAGTTCAATAGATCTGTGAAATGCTTCAGGACAGACAATGGATCAGAATTTACTTCTCAGAGAAGTCAGGATTTCTTTGCTTCTATGGGGATAGTTCACCAGAAAAGTGTGACTTATACTCCACAACGGAATGGGAGGGTGGAGAGAAAACACAGGCATCTCATTGAGATAGCCAGATCTATAAGAAATCATGGAGGTCTTCCCATAAAATTTTGGGGAGAGTGTGTTTTATCTGCAACACACATTATTAACAAGCTCCCTACAGAAGTACTGAATTGTAAGAGTCCATATGAGATACTGTTTGGAAAGCCAGCAACATATGATGAGTTGAGAGTTGTAGGCTGCTTATGTTATGCACCATTTGCTATGAGAGATAAGGATAAGATGAGTGCAAAAGGGAGAAAATGTGTTTTACTCAGTTTCCCTCATGGGCAGAAGGCTTATAAGCTATGGGATTTAGATTCAAAGATGACATTCATTGCTAGAGATGTCATCTTTCATGAGCATTGCTTTCCTTTTAAGGATAATGTTGATGGGGATGTAAAAGAAAATGTGAACACTAGAATTTCTCTTCCATTAGTTAATCCTGCAGATGATTGTCATCAGTATACAGAAAATGCAGACCCCTCATTGACTGTGATTTCTGGTGTTCAATTGGATCAGGCTGACTCCACTGGTGAGCCTAAGCCATTACCATCTCAGGTTGCAGATACTGAAAGTTCAGAAGAAAGTAGCAACAGAGCAGAAATTGCACAACAGGTGCCACAAAATCTTATTAATAACGAGATAAATTTCCCACCTTTAAGAAGGTCATCTAGGCAGGTGACTAGGCCACAGAGATTGCAGGACTTTGTTTGCAGTGCACCAAGGGGAGCCAACTCCTATTCTCAATCTTTTTTAGCTGATAGTTTTCAAGCTCCTGATACAGTTGACAATGGTTTTGTCCAGTCTTTTTCCTTCATGGCAACTGTATATGAGCCATCTCATTTTGCACAAGCTGTCAAAGAGAAGCACTTGATATATGCTATGAATCAAGAGTTGTTGGCTTTAGAGGATAATGACACTTGGGAGATGACCATGCTACCACCAGGAAAGAAAGCTATTGGCAGTAAATGGGTTTATAAGGTTAAATATAAACCTGATGGATCAGTGGAAAGATTTAAGGCAAGAGTGGTTGTCAAGGGATACAATCAGATCAAGGGAAAAGATTACAAACACACTTTCTCTCCTGTTGCCAAGTTCAGCACAGTGAGAATTGTGTTAGCTGTAGCAACAGCTAGGACCTGGGATTTACATCAATTAGATGTAAATAATGCCTTTTTACATGGCCATTTGGATGAGGAGGTGTTTATGACACCACTTGCAGGATATAAAGTGACCAAGCCTGGGATGGTTTGTAGACTGAGAAAATCAATTTATGGTCTGAAGCAAGCTTCTAGACAATGGAATGCTGAATTGTGTAGATTTCTCGCTTCTATGGGGTTTGTACAGAGTTTAGAGGATTATTCCTTATTTGTCAGAACTTCTGGTTCCTCTATAGCTGTGGCATTGATTTATGTTGATGATGTACTGCTTACAGGTGATGATCTTTTACAGATTGAGATAACTAAGAAAGCCTTGCATGAAAAGTTCACTATCAAGGATCTAGGCCTAGCCATATACTTCTTAGGTCTTGAAATCTTAAGAGATAGTAAAGGGACTCATCTTCACCAAAGAAAGTATGTGTTGGAAATACTTGAAGATTGCAAGATGACAGACTGCAAACCAGCTATTTTCACTTTGTAGAAGGGTTTGAAATTGTCTACTGAGACAGGAGATGTGTTACAAGATCCTGAAATTTACAAAAGGCTGGTAGACAGGTTATTGTTTTTAAATTTGTCTAGACCTGATATCACTTATGCAGTGTAGCACCTTAGTCAGTTTATGTCTCAGCTAAGACAACCACACTTAGATGCTGCTTTGCATGTTGTGAGGTACCTTAAGGGTACCATTGGTGTTGGATTATTCTATCCAGCAACCCCTTATCTCCCTATATGTGCTTACAGTAGGGGTGGGCAAAAGTTGGATCGGACCGGAATCGGACCGGGACCAGACCAGAAATTACGGTCTTTGGATCGGACCGGGAAATTACGGTCTGCTCCACGGTCCAAGAATTTTTATATTCCGGGTTCCAGTCCAAACCCGGGACCAGACCGGAAATTCCAGTCCGGACCGGAATTGGACCGGATTCTCTCTTTTTAAAAAAAAAATAAAAAAGAAGAAAAGAAAGGAAGATAAGAAACAGTCAGCCGGCCCTAATGTCTCTTCTTCGCTCGTGGAGTCGCGGCGCTCTCTTCTCTTCTTCGCTCTTAGCACAGAGTCTCTCTTCTTCTTCGCTCCCGGAGTCGTGGCCTCTTCGCTCTCAGCACAGCAGTTACATACCCACTCAGCCCTACTCTCTCTCTTCTTCTTCGCTCGCGGAGTCACGGACTCACGGCCGCCCCAACCGTCCCTCCATCCGAAGGCGCTCCGCTCTCAATATTCGGCCCGACCTCCTCCCTCTGTTCTTCTTCTTCCCCCCCCCCCCCCCCCCGGCTTTCAGCCCCGAAGCCTCTCTATTGTTCCCTCTTGACTCTCTGTCGGTCTGTCCCGAAGCCAGTAAGTTATGCGTTCTTCATATTTTCTTCTTCCCTCTATTTTCCCTTTTAGATCTAGGTTGGTAGGTTTGTAATTTGATTATTTTCAGAAATTAATGTCAATTTTCAGATCTAGGGTTTTGGACATTAAACAACATTTGTTTCAATTTTTTGTGTTCTTCGGTTCTTCCTGAATATGCGTTCTATATGCCTTAGTTTGTTAATGGCCAAGATGATAAGTAGAAATTTGTAATATTCATTCCCTAATCTAAGCTCTATTTGCTGGAATTGATTAACATTACAAAAATCTTCCAACGATGATTTGGTGTATATAGATTTGGGGATGTTGTAATGCTTGTATTGATGTAAAACACCACTACTTTAAAGCGTAAAATAAAAAAATTGGGGTTGTTGTATCTTTAAATTAAAAAAAAACAGGGTTATAAGATTAACCGGTCCAAACGGTCTTTACGGTCCGCGGACCGGAAAGACCGGGACCATATTTATCGGTCCCGGTCCGATCCGCGGTCCAAGTTTCAAAAGATTACGGTCCATCGGATCGGACCGGGACCGGAATGTCCGGCTCGGTCCGGTCCGGTCCAGACCGGTTGATCAGCCCTAGCTTACAGTGATGCTGATTGGGGAGCCTGTCAATTCACTGCAAAGTCCCTCACAGGTTATTGTGTATTCATTGGAGATTCCCTTATCTCATGGAAGACAAAGAAACAAACAACTGTGTCCAAGTCCTCTGCTGAAGCAGAATGCAGAAGCATGTCTGCTACCACAAGTGAGCTTATCTGGGTGGATGGCATCCTGCAAATCCTGGCCATTGAATCTCTCAAGCCCGTCCCTCTATAGTCTATACTGTGACAACAGAGCAGCCATACATATTGCAGAGAATCCAGTCTTCCATGAGCGTACTAAACACTTGAAGATAGACTGTCACTTCATAAGGCAGTATCTTCTTGAAGGGCTTGTGCATCCTCAACATGTTAGAACATGCATCCAACTAGCTGACATCTTCACAAAGCCACTGGGAGAGAAGCAACACATGTTTTTCTCACTCAAGTTGGGTCTTGTTGGATTTTCCCCAAGTCCAACTTGAGGGGGGATGTGGAAATAATCACATATGTTTATGCATATGTTCCTGCACTTCATTTCCTTTTCTCTTACTGTCCTATTGTCTATGGCATTTCTGTTATTTTAGCAAGTTTTGTTGCCCTCTGTAATAAGCTGCTAGAGCACTTGTTTGTCACGTGATGTCCAGCTATATAAGCTGAGATATGACATTGCATTTATTAGGGTTTTTGGGATCAACTAAGTTCAGCTTTAGCCTGTGACGGCTGAGCTATTTTGCACAATGGAATAGTAAAAGAGGGAGCTGATTTTCTGGAATTTTTGCTTGGTTTTTTGCTGATCTGTTTGCTGTGCAAGAAGGATCCTTGATCTTCACATCCTTCATGAGATGAGATTACGATCACCAGATCGAGATAAGAAACATGAATGATATTCAGTTTCTCAGTAACTCACCAACTTACACGTAAGACATGAATTCTTCTATTGTTGTATTCAAAACAAATATCGGTAAAACTAGCATTTTTTAGTGGGTGATCGACGAATTATAGACCCATGTTATACCCAACCATATAATCGGAACCCATGATCCGTTGCAACATACACGTTGACTCGTTACGTCCGTGACCAAATGTTGACCCGATGGGTTTGCAGTAGATTTTAGGTTCTGCAGAACCTTAAGAAAAAGGTACTGCAGTAGATTTTAGGTATGCAATTGCAACTTGATTGTAAGCAAAGCAAAATATTTTAGATTGTTGGGATTTTCGTCTAAACAATGGCGAATATTCACATATGTCGACGTACCATTTATTTGAATGATCGATCGACATTTATCTCGAGTTCATTTATCAAAATATGGAAGATGATCTATACTGTTAAAATGATAACATTTGTATATAAAATATAGACCGTTTGTTAAGCGATATCTAATAAAATTAAATGCAATTCGATTATATATTGCCTGCTATAGGTTTAGTGTAAAACGTTGAGCAATAATGAAGAACTAGATGTCAACAGTTTAGTATATATGCGAAAGAGAAAAATATGTGATAGTGTATGATCCAGATTAATTTGGCGATCTTAAGTCTGTTAATATAATGTCTACTATACGTTCATAATTAGTTATTAGTTATGGTTAATAAAGGGTCATGTTATTCACACGATCATTTTTTCGCCATTCGCACGGTGCCGATGCCGAGTTGAGTTCCCTAGTCGGCATCATTGCACTGGTTGTCAGCCCTTCATTGAGTAGAAGATCACCGTTGGATCAAGTTGCCTCCTCTACCGATGCCGACTTTCCAAGTAGGCAGATCACCAGTGCCGGTTTTCGAGATCGAAACCGTGCGGATTGCGAAATTCCGCCGTGCGAATAGCAAAACCGTTAATAAAGCCCTTAATTTAATTGGAAGCCAAAAATCAATCAATCATCTCTCCGAGTCTGACCCTTTCTACTTCAAGTCGTGGACTCAAATATAAGTGCATAATAAAAGAGGGTTGGTGTATATGGTTGAGTAGGGGCACTCGTTTTATATTTCCGATTCCAAAATACTCGTAACAAAATATTGCTTTTTCTCTTCTTTTTTTTCCCTAAAAGAATATACTATATTCGTTCACCAAAAAATGTCATTTTTAACATCTTTTACGAATTTTAAGAAAATCAACAAATATACTATTATTTATTATTATTTTTTACTTTATTGAAAACTAACAATCAACTAATTATTAGTAGAACATTTTTGTAAAGTAAATAGAAAATATATTTTTGACATATTTTGTCCGACAGAGAAGTATAATTAATTACTAAACGTTATGACTGATACAATATAGAGGAAATAGTGGGTCCACACGGAGTGGGCCAGGCCCATGATAAACGGAGGGCGGAGTTGGGCCCCATGACGGGCCGATTTTTTCACTCAATAGAAAACGACAACTCCAACTTTTTTCATTCAAAACCGATGGTTCTTACTTTTGATGAGCTCCTTGTATATTCCCTCGTTCTAATTTCAATTCGCTCGCCCACGACACGATATTGGGTTTTGGATCAACAAAGTTTTTAGCACTTTTTAAAATCTTAACTTATATACAGGGGCAGCCGTAGGAGTTGCTGAAAGGTGAGACGAAATTTTAAACGTGTAAATTTACTATTCTGAATCCGAAAATAGTGATATCGTTAATTAATCCAAAAAAATTGTATAGAATTGAGTTTTTTTTTTTAAAAAGCACATATTTAGAATTGACCCCTCAACCTCTTGATTCATAGAAAGTATTTTTAGTATATATTATATAGAAAGTTTTTTAAAAACATTGAAAAAAAACATAAATTATGGTTTTTTTTAATCACAAACCGTGTTCCAAATATAACTTGCTAAAAAGTTGATATGAATAAAAAATTGGATTATATATGATTTTATTAAAAAAATTCAAAAATAATATTACAAAATTTCTTTTAGATATAAAGTTTAACTTAAAAATAAATAGAAAGAATAGAAATGAAAATTATTTTTTTTTAAAAAAAAAATGATTGAGAATTGAACTTGTAAATAATCATATATAATAATGTAATTATTTGTACATATATACATATCAATAATCATGTTACAACATATGAATAATTACATATTTGAATAAATACAAATTATCATGTGTTACATATAAATAATTTAGTTGCTTAAGCGTTTACGTTTTAAGAGATTATATCTCTCAGTCTCTCTATATTTATACATGTATTTAACACAACTTTGACAGTAATTTGATAGTTGAAAAACCACCGAAAGTTAATCCATCAAAGAAAAGAAACAAGCAAATGGAAAATCTTAATGAAAATGGGAAAATTAGACATCGAAGAAGATAATGCATTTAGACGAGAGGCACACTTGTGAAGTTGTTTGCAAACAACTACTGAAAAGGAATAAGGTGACACAACAAAGACTCATGGAACAACTATGGACATGTCATGCTTTATATATATACAAACACTTTGTTGTTACAGACGTACCTTAATACTTCTTACATTCATGAAAGATTGAATAAATATAATATATATATCAACGTACGGTCAAAACAATTCAATATGAGAAGGTAGAGCTACAGTGTTATAAATTTCAATGGCCTAATATAATTAACATGTTCCATCATACGAGTGTATCAAGTGTCAACCTAAGTCGATCTAGTACATAAGCCCGGCCAGGTTGTACAATGATCGAGATTCTGTTATAAAACCAATTGACGTCTGGTAATATAGAGCATGAGTGCTCTCAAGATTACGTGTTTATTCTAAAAGATGGGTTTTTGGAAATGTCAAACCATTACAAAAGTCATTACCTAAATCAGAAAAATCCCATGTAGCCGAAATTTGGACAAAGAATTTAATTGTATAAACAATAGCTTAAACTTTAATGTATATAGTCAAACTATCAAGTGTAAAATGATGGGTACGGTTATAAGGATAGAATATGTGAAATTCCTACAAAATACTTAAAACTTTAATATTGTGTTAGAAAATGGATTTCGACCTTTACAAACTAACACAAATTGATATCAACACCAATATATCCTAACACGTATTTGCCTCCATTAACAAAACGTCAAGTAATTTCAAATAGTAGTTACAAGTGCGAATTACGTACACTTGAGAGGACGTATTGAATATAAGGGTTTGGCATGGGATTGCCTCTCCCACATCAGATATATTGTGAAATGTATGATCAAAGATAGCTTTTATACTGCAATAGCAGCAAAATAAGGTAAAATGCAAAGGAAGAATCTGTAAATTCAGTGATGAAGCATCACTGTTTCATTGATCTAGAAATGGAAATATAAGCAGAGGCGGCAGGAGTTCTTACTCCCTTTCACCAATCCATAAAACCCTACCAAAATCAGTGATTGAGTCCAGCTTATATAGCATGGAATACTCATCAATGATTGGACGATCACAAGAGGACAAAAGTGCAGCTGTAAGCTGTCCTTATTACAGTTGAAATGACAGTAAAATGCAGCTCAAATGAAATTGAAATGAAGGTGAAAATAAGGACTAAGTGCGAGCTGATGATCACAGCAATGTGATCAATGTATGCATCCAAAGATGCATGATCATAACTTTCACATCCCCCCCTCAAGTTGGGTTTGTTGAGAATCCTACAAGACCCAACTTGAGAGAGAAGAATAAGTGTTGTTTTTCTCCCAAAGGTTTGGTGAGTACATCAGCAAGTTGCACTCCTGTTTTGACATGTTGGGGATGAATAAAACCAGACACCAAATACTGTCTTATGAAGTGGCAATCAATCTTCAAGTGCTTTGTTCTTTCATGGAACACTGGATTTTCTGCTATATGGATGGCTGATCTGTTATCACAATATAGAGGAATAGGTTTTGGCACATCAATATCCAGTGCTTGAAGTATGCCATCCACCCAAATAAGCTCACTAGTGGTAGTAGACATGCTCCTGTACTCAGCTTCAGCAGAGGACTTTGAGACAGTATTTTGTTTCTTAGTTTTCCAAGAGATCAGGCTATCTCCCAAGAAGACACAATATCCTGTCAATGACTTTGCACTGAACTGGCAAGTTCCCCAATCAGCATCACAATAAGCTGATAAAGTCATTAATGATGAGCTATTATAAAAGAGACCAACAACCAGAGTTCCTTTCAAGTATCTCACAACATGCAAGGCAGCTTCATAGTGAGGGATTCTAGGCTCAGTCATGAACTGACTTAGATGCTGGACAGCATAGGTAATATCTGGCCTAGTAAGGTTAAGGGATAATAACCTCCCTATCAGCCTTCTGTAGACTTCAGGATCAATCATAATCTCTCCTTCATCAATAGATAATTTCAATCCCCTAGGAAGAGGAAAAACTGCTGGCTTGCAGTCTAATAAGTGACAATCAGACAAAATGTCAATGACATATTTCCTTTGATGAAGGTGAGTGCCAGAGGCATTTCTAGAGATCTCCAAGCCAAGGAAGTATCTGGCATGTCCCAAGTCCTTGATGGTGAAGGCATGATGCAAAGCCAGTTTGGTTTGATTGATGCAATCCTCATCATCCCCAGTCAATAATAAATCATCTACATAGACAAGAGCTGTCACTATACCAGTTCTCACTCTCTTCACAAAGAGAGAATAATCACCTAGGCATTGCACATATCCTAGGCCAGTAAGAAACTTGCAGAGCTCAACATTCCATTGCCTGGAAGCCTGTTTAAGTCCATAGAGAGACTTCTTGAGTCTGCATACTTGGTGTGGGTTAGACATACTGTAACCTTCAGGTGGTTGCATGAAAACTTCTTCTTCTTCTAGATGTCCATGCAAGAATGCATTATTCACATCCAGCTGATGTAAAGGCCATTTCTTAGAAGTTGCTAAAGCCAATATCAATCTCACAGTACTGAACTTAGCAACAGGAGAGAAGGTGTGTTTGAAATCCTTCCCCTTTATCTGGTTATAGCCTTTAGCAACTAATCTTGCTTTAAATCTTTCCACAGAGCCATCAGGTCTGTATTTGATTTTATACACCCATTTGCTTCCTATGGCTTTCTTCCCTGGAGGAAGATCCACCATCTCCCAGGTTTCATTAGCTTCCAGAGCTTCAATCTCATCTTTCATAGCCTGTACCCAGTGATTCTCCTTAACTGCATGCTTGTAGTGTACAGGTTCATGTATATCTGCCATAAGTGCAAATGAAGTAATAAATTTGGGGTCTCTGTCATGAGATTGATGAAGACAAGTGGCAAGGAAGCTTTGTGAATGGGAAGATTCACTTCTTCTACTTTGACAAACAAAATCCTGCAAGTGTCTTGGTTTAGTTACATTCCTTGATGATCTTCTCAAGGGAGGAAACTCAACCATATCATCAAGGAAGTTAGGACTATGTGTTTGGGCATGTGTCTGGGTATGTGTTTGAGGAGATGGTAAAGAGGGACTATGTGTTGTTGAAGAAGTAGTTGTGTCTGGAACCACCTCATCAACAAAGCTGTGTGTTGGACTTGGTGTGTTTGGAATGAAGGGATGAACATAATGTGGTTGGGTATTGTCATCTGTAGCAGGATTTACAAGAGGTAAGGGTGTGTATTCATGAATAACTGGTGTTGGATACTGCAGCTTCTCTTCCTTAAAGGGAAACATTTTTTCCTGAAAAATCACATCTCTGCTTATGAATGTGATTTTTGATTCAATATCCCAGACTTTATAAGCTTTCTGACCATGTGGATAGCTAAGAAAAATGCATCTCCTCCCCTTAGCAGACATCTTGTCCTTCCCAGGTTGGCTCAATGAAGCATAGCACAGACATCCTGGCACCATCAACTCATCATAAGTTGCAGGTTTATTGAATAATACTTCATATGGAGATTTCCAGTTCAAGACTTCAGTAGGCAGCTTATTGATCACATAAGTGGCAGAGAGAATGCACTCTCCCCAAAACTTGATTGGTAATCCAGCATGCAACCTCATGCTTCTTGCAGTTTCCACAAGATGCCTGTGTTTCCTCTCCACTCTTCCATTCTGCTGTGGAGTATAAGGTACAGTCTTTTCATGAATGATACCTTTCTCAGCAAATAGCTCTTGACACTGCCTTGATGTGAACTCTGTGCCATTATCTGTTCTTATGCATTTCACACCACATTCAAATTGATTTCCCACATAAGCTAGGAAATCTGTAATGGTTTTAAACACCTGCATTTTATTTTTTAGCAGAAATGTCCAAGTAATTCTTGAACAATCATCTAAAATGGTTAAAAAATACTGGAAACCATTGTAAGTCAAACTCTTGTATGGACCCCATAGGTCCATATGTATAAGATCAAAAGGCTTGTCTGCCTTGCTCAAACTTCTTTCAAAAGGAACTCTGTGATGTTTGCATAATGCACAAGTATCACAATGAAAGTTTTCCAAGTCTGCCTGCCTCACAAACTGCAATTGTCTCATCTTTGAAACTGAACTGTGTCCAAGTCTAGCATGTGTTACATCTAAATCACAGCTAGCTTTATTACAAGAAACTAAAGGTAAATCATAAAATTTCTTCTTGACTCCCCAGCTCTTAGCTTGATCCACTGACAGCACCTTATATAGCCCGTGCCTTCTTTCTCCAGACAGCTTCACTTTCTTAGTTCCAGGGTCCTGAATATAACAAGATGTACGAGTGAACACAACAATCAGATCATTATCATCTAATAATCTCCCAACTGATAATAAGCTATGCTTGAAGTCTGGCACCAGTAGTATATCATTCAATCATATAGTGTCATTTATCTGTAATCTTCCTGATTCAGCAACTGACTTCACAGTGCCATCAGGTAGCCCTATAAGCACAGGTTTACTGAGTCTCATTCTTTGATGAGAAAAGAGATCAATAGGCATCATGTGATCACTGGCTCCTGTATCTACAATCCATTCATCTCTGGCTTGTAAAGACAAGTTAACAGAACTAGCATAGGTTAATAGATTACCTGCAAGGTTGGCATATGCATTCTCTGTTTGCTCTTTGCCTTTCATCCTCTTAAGCACTTCTTGGTACACAGCATTCACCATGGCATTGTCAACTTGTCCATCTGTGTTTCCTGAGCTCTCCTCAAGAGGGCTATTCATCATTCCTCCATTCATGGATCCTGCTGCATTTGCTGAACTCTTCCCTGGTTGGATGTTCCTTTGGCTCTCCTTCAACTCTTTGAACCAATCTGGCACACCATGCAGCTTAAAGCATTGATCAGCTGTATGACCTTTCCACCCACAGTGGGTACATTTAGAGGCCTGCTTGATTCTCTTCAGTTCTTTCCAATCCCTTTTCTGACCTTGTGCACCAAAGGATGCACTGCTTTGAGTGTAAGATCCACTTCCTTGACCACTGTAGGACTGATTCCCCTGAGTAGACTGGTAGCTCTTGTTGGCAGCAAAAGCACTAGCATCAGCCATGCTATTAAGACCTCCACTGGATGTTCCACTTCCCATGTCAACCTGCTGCAAAATATAGTAACCCTTGCCCACAGTTGGCAAAGGATCCATAGCCAAAATAGAGTTCCTAGCTGCATCATAACTGTCATTCAGACTTGCCAACAACTGCATCAGTCTATTTCTGTCTTCCATCTCATTGATCTGTTTGGCCAGGTTACATCCACAGTTCATCATAGCTCCACAAGAACATCCAGGCTTCCTCTCCAACACTTGGAGCTCATCCCAGTGCTTCTTCAGAGTGTTAAACAAGTCTGCAAGATTCATACTCCCCTGGCTCACATTGTTAAGCTTCTTCTTTATACGAAAAATTAAAGGAGCATTGATCTGATTGTACCTTTCTACTATTTCATCCCATAGCTCTCTAGTTGACTCAACACACATCAAACTCTCGGCAATATTCTTGTTCATAGAGTTTAATATCCAACATCTCACCATGAAATCTGCCCTTATCCACCTCTGAAGATTCATCCCTTCAGCAGTGGGTTTAGCACAGCTCCCAGTAATAAACCCAAGTTTGCATTTGGCTCCCAAGGCCATTGTTATCCCTCTACTCCAAGTCATGAAGTTTGTTCCATCAAAGAGCACAGCTACTAGTTGAGACCCTGGATGGTCTGAATTAGATAGAAATAAGGGATCATTCAAGTTACCTTGATTGTTGACATCTACTTCTGTTGGAACAACAACATTGTCTGGATTTGCCATCTTCTTCCTTGCTTAATCAATGCGGAATCCTTCAGATCGTGAGCCTAAGCTCTGATACCATGTGAAATGTATGATCAAAGATAGCTTTTATACTGCAATAGCAGCAAAATAAGGTAAAATGCAAAGGAAGAATCTGTAAATTCAGTGATGAAGCATCACTGTTTCATTGATCTAGAAATGGAAATATAAGCAGAGGCGGCAGGAGTTCTTACTCCCTTTCACCAATCCATAAAACCCTACCAAAATCAGTGATTGAGTCCAGCTTATATAGCATGGAATACTCATCAATGATTAGACGATCACAAGAGGACAAAAGTGCAGCTGTAACCTGTCCTTATTACAGTTGAAATGACAGTAAAATGCAGCTCAAATGAAATTGAAATGAAGGTGAAAATAAGGACTAAAGTGTGAGCTGATGATCACAGCAATGTGATCAATGTATGCATCCAAAGATGCATGATCATAACTTTCACATATATGAACAGTAAAAATGTGATCATTTATAAGGAGTGAGTAATTAAACGTTACACGTTGGTATAAATTTCTTTATTAAAAGGTGGATCCCAACCTTTTATATCCTAATAAAAATTGATATTTAAATCGATATAACTTCTAAAATGTAATTATCAACGGCCTTAACTGCTTTTTTGAGATTAGGTAAATCTCTTCTAACCTCGAGACTAAACATCATTGATCTCAATCTTCCTAAAATTTTGGTGGCCACAAAAAAAAAAAAAAAAAAAAAAAATTGGGGGTATTTCTGAACCACAAGGAAATTGGGAAACATGTTTTGGATTGAACGGATCGATGGGTCATTTGGGGCGGAGTTACCTTTAACATGAAACAAGGTTGGGTATTGATTTGGAGCTAAACTTTATCTTACCCTTCATATACACCTACATATCACATGTTTCTATTTCATATACTCACCAATTTAACATCTCGGCTTTCAACTAAAAGGATATATTTATTTATTTATAGTCATTATAATAATCTATTCTTAAGTAATCACAAACTACTATAACATATATGCTATTATTGGAATTGAAAGAGCATATATCTACACATGGGGATTTTAGTTTAAACTTAGCTAGCTAAGTAGGCCTCAAAAATAATGTAAACTTTAAAAATTGTCAATCAAAATACTTGCTGAAAATTTAATGATCATAATATATACTACAAACTATTAAGAATAACCAAAAATAATACAAAACCTTAATTAAGCCACTAATTCATATACAAACTATTCCATATATGTGAGAGATACTCTCATATCAAATCCATATAATCAACAAGTCCATCTCGAACCACTTTCTTATTTACAAAAATATAAATTTAAGTAAATATAATTTAAAAAGTACATAGTATCAATTTTACTTGGAGAAATTTTGAAAAACAAAATAAGGATTTATATTCACCTCATCCTAGAGAAAACTAATTTGATTTCCATATACATTTGATTAATATAATTGGATTTTTTTTTCTAGTTTTTTCATTTTTAATGTTGTGATTCATGAATTGAAAAGAATGCTTAATTTAACCACATATTTAATTAAGTATTTCGATTTTAAAAATGATTTTCATACACACACTAGTTTATTCCCTCTTTTAAAAATAAAATATGTTATAAGCTGAATTTATACATTTTTTATTTTGAAAAAAAAAAAGCATCCCAATTAAGATGTTTAACCTATACCCATCAAATATAGATTAGACAAAGTCATATTTATTATACATATGATAATGTATTGCTGTATTAGACTTTGTCTACACCACACTAATCTCTTAGGGGTAAGAAATACCAAATATTGATGAAACACAAATCAAACATTTAGAAAGATAAAAAACAAGTATTTTTGTAACGATAGAAAAAAAAAAAGGAGTATATATTAAGAAAGATATTGTGAAGCCGGCGAGCCGCACTGCACGTTGAGTGGTGGGATAGGTTGAGAAAGGACGATTGCATTGGTGGGTCACCTCACCTCCCATCCTATTTCTTTTTTAGCAAATAAATTATCATTTTTTCTTTTAAAGTTTTTTTTTTTGCTAAGGAAGAAAAGGGGAAATGAGAAAGGAAGGACGAGCACGAGATTGTATACTAGGAGTTCAACTAGTTGTGATTCATGAAAATAGCATGCGTTGAGTTTGCATGTGATTACCACGTGCATATATATATAGTAGGGGTTCAGTTATGGACATTTCATATATACATTATACTGTCACACACAGAGTTGTTTACATTTGATCTATTGTATACACAGACGTGTACACAAGATATTAGTATAGTTCTCGTACGTACCTTGTATGGTATTTATCCTATAAAATAACAATTTTTCTAACCCATACCCAGTGCCGGCCCTGGGCATGTGCGAGAAGGGCGATCGTCCAGGGCCTCCGATTTGTACAGGGCCTCATTTTAAATTCAGTATATATACGAAGTATACATTTTAAATATAATATATATGAAAAAAATAACTTCCAAAGAGTGATTACAAATGGGATTGGTGTACTGGTTTTGTGAAGTGGGCGCGTGCCCTCTTTTTCGGTCTATTCGGGGTTCGATCCCCAATAGGCCAATATAATCATGACTCCTCTTATATATTTTTCCTCCTTTCCAATACAGTGCTATTTAATACAGTAGCAGTATTTTGTTTCCCCAATATTTACGCATTTACTTTTCATTAATAGTCAATACATAATCACATTATTATTTTTTCATAATTTAAAGATTATTACAATTATGATACTATTTCGCATTTTACAATTACATTAACTATAATAGCATACTATACTATATGTTAATTGTACTCTATCTGTTTCATAATAAAAGTCATCTTACTTTTTGCCACGTATATTAAAACCTCCATAAAATATTATTGTACTATTTTTTTAAATAATTTTTTTTATAATTTCATAGTTAATACTAACAAGTATGAAATTATTAAAAAAAAATTGATTAAAAAATATTATATACAGTAGAATTTTTACCTCCTTAAAATACATGCACAAAATGACAAACGACATTTATTTTGAAATGGAGGGAGTATATATTAATGTAAATATTATAAATAAAAGGTCACAAATTTTAACAGAGGGATATTAAGTTAGATGCAAGAGTATATATATAAGCTACTATGACTGATCTATCTTCTCATTCTATCTTCTCAGTTTGTTGTACATGATTATTCTTCTTCCTTTCACCTAGCTCTACATCATCTTATATAAGATGATTTGATTCTTATCACGTTATTAGTCAATATTCACACCAATGTTCGTATTTCTACTTTAAAGATTATTCAAAAAAATATACTATTGTGATTAAATATAAGAAATGGTTAAATTAACAAATTAGTGTATAAAATTTATTATCAATACATAAAATATATTAAAATGATTATATTTTAATAAAAAGAACCTAAAAATTTAATATAGGAGATTAAATTTAAAACGTTATATATAAAACTTATTATTAATGAATTTCTGCACTGGGCCTCCGAATTTGATTGGACGGCCCTGCCCATACCTTGAATTGGTAAATAAAGAGCGGTCATTCCGAGGTTCGAACCGAAGACCTATGGGTACTACCCACAAGTCTTTTCTGGTGAGCCATTCCGGAATGGTTAAAAATAAACTCTATCCCATACCTTAAGGGCATAGGATACGAGTAATAATGGGATTCCTAATGTCGATTATTTTTTGGTAGGGAATAGAAAGATCGATAAAAAAAAATACATTTGATTATTCATCATTATATTTTTTCTGCCGAAAATATCTCCCTTTTCTTTTATTTTCCATTTAATATTTATATATGATTATTTAGGATAACAATTTTTGTTTTTAAAATATTAGCCTATTTATTAATTTTTAAAAAAAACTTCATACTATATATAATAATTATAATATATATTGAATTATATAAGTACATTATGATATGACTATCTAATTTCTTCCATTGTTATATCTTATCTTCTTATTGATAAAATAATGATAACAAAAATACATAATAATTGTGAGTGTGACACATAGGATCAAATCAAAGTACAAAATTGTTCAACATACTTCATTAACCCCAGCCAATGAAAAAACACATTACTTTTTTTTTTTTTTTTTTGAGAACCAAAACACATCTATATAAACTCTTAATTTAAATTTAGAAGAGTTAAAGCTGACGTGTTAAGTGTCAACCTTAAAGTGATTTTAGTCATTTTAACCAATCATAATTTTTTATTTTCTCTTTAATTTTCCTTTATTTCTCCTTTTATATCTTTTTACTTTAATCTATATCTATATAAACACTTAAAACATAAGAGTTTGTGTATGCATGTCACATCAACCCCCTCTCCTTTTTATAAAAAAAATTCCAAATTAATTTTCATTTTTAAAATAATCAATGGGTTTAATTCAAAATATTAAATTAATATAAACCTATGCCTATTTGCAAATATTCGATACTATCACAATGTAGTCAATCTTGATTGAGCTTATTATATCTTACTCTTATGAGTTTTTTTTTATAAGTTTAATTCAAAATATTTAAATAATATTTTATTAAATAGTATAATATCTATTTATTTTTTAAAAATAGCGTCATGGCGCGGGAAATGTACAAGTTACTTTTGAGGATTAAAAAAACATTCAATGTAGAGGACTGGAACTTGATAGTTGATACCTCTAGTTGGTGCTAATTAAAATAGTTTCAAATATATTTATAACATTTTTGCTTGCATTAACTTATTGAATATTGAGGCTTGTTTCATAAAAAAAAAAAAAGTTACTAATATGATAAAAATAATGCATTGAATATTTTTTATAATATAAAATAATTATAAATACATTACATGTATGATAAAATTGAATAATCCTACAAACATTTGCTTATCAATTCCTTTTAATGGATCCAACACATGGAAGTACATGAGAAATTTCATTGTCGTTTATATATATCCCTATACATTATTATCCCTATATAACAAACTAATTAATGAAATAAATATCATCCACTTAATTTTGAAATTAAAACGTACATACGTTTCAACTTTTTGTGAACCTATTCAACCGGGTAAATTTTTTTATATATATATGTAGCTGATATACATGTATGATAAATTTGAAATAATCCTACGTACAAACATTTGCTTGTTTTGGGACCATACTGTATGACGATTTGATTTTATGGGAATATATGTTACATTGTCACACTTTACAATCAACACAATGTAACACACACAAAAACACAATTCACTTATATAGTTGCTGGAAGGGTATTTTGGTCTTTTGACATAGGCAACCACTTGATCTGTTTTAAGAAACAGATCGATTTGGCGCCATAGAGCTGTACTTTCAGTTGTTGTAACAAACCGAGATCTGAGTTCTTCTTGGGTAAGCTTTCATGTTGAATGTGAAAGGGAGAAATTCTCCCGAGTTCTAAATTTTCCAAATGGTATCAGAGCGACTTTCGATTCGGTAATTAGATATGTCGATTTAGGTGCTATCGGTGGATCTGGTGTGTTTGTTGAAGCTGTTCAGTTCTTGTGGATCTTCAGTCGTCGTTTTCGGTATCGCTATGGCTGGTAGAGGATCGCCGCTTGGACAAAGTTATGCAGACGTTGTCAATGGAGCTGGGAGAGGCAATTTTGTAAGTGTTACACCACCTGCTGGTGGAGCTGGAAGATGATCACCTGGTGGTTTCAATGGCGGAGTACAATTTGGGGATTTTGCGCAAGGTACAAATTCTGTCCCTACGATCCCCTATTCCTATCAAATTCTGACCACCCTGGTATGCAGTTAGTTACTACTTTGTTTAATGGATCCAATTTCATATCATGGATTCGTGGAGTCAAGATGGCTTTAGGAGCCAAGGCAAAATTAGGATTCATAACCGGAAGCTATGTGAAGCCTCCGATGGACACAGAAGATTATGTTAAGTGGGAAAGAGCTGACTACATGGTTAGATGTTGGATGGTGAATTCTATGACAAGTGATGTAGCAGAAACACTAATGTATGTGGAATCGGCAAAGGAATTGTGGGATGAGATCAGGGAGAGGTTTTGTGAGTTGAATGACCCTCTCGTGTATCAGCTTTGTCGTGATCTTGGCAATATTCGCCAAGAAAACTTATCTGTTGGAGCATACTATGGAAAATTGAAGAAGCACTGGGACGAGTTGCAGCTGCTGGATGCCATTCCTAATTGCACATGTGGAGGAATCAATGGATGCAGCTGTGGATTGCTGAAGAAGATAATTGAAAGGGAAGAGAAAGGTAAAGTCATGCAGTTCATGATGGGTCTTAACGATGTGTATGAGCCTCTTCGGGGAAATGTTTTATCCAAAGATCCAATGCCTGGATTGCTTAAATGAGTGACTTCAATGGTGCCTAGTGATGTGAATGTATTAAATGTGAATAAACTGGCACAACAGAGATATGAACAAGCTGAATTTGAAGCTAATGCAGTGAATAGATTTGGAAATACTAGACAGCCTCAACAGAGATATGAGCAAATGGATCAGGCTAAATTTGAGCAAGCAAAGAGGGACTACAAAAAGGCTAAGTATGACCGTGTGCAACCATTGTGGGGAGAGAGGTCATACAAAGGAATACTGTTTTAAACTGGTTGGCTATCCTGAGTGGTTCAGAGGCCAAAAGGATGAAGAGAAAGGAAAGCAAATTGGAAAGTTTGCAGCGCAGTTTGAATCTCCTCAGTTGGATAATCCTCTGGAGTTTCCAGTTCAAGAGATGAGGTCGGACCCTGTTATGGTCAATGCTATCTACAATGAAGTTGTAAAGATGATGAAAGGCAAGAGTGTTGCTGATCAATCTGAAAGCTCAGTGAACCAGGCTATTGTTCACTTTGCAGGTACTTTGAGTGTCTCTTATCTCATTGGTGCTAATAAAGCTAATAAATGTGCTTGGATTGTGGACTCTGGTGCCACAGACCATATTGGTTTTGATAAAAGCATTTTTTCTGAGATTTGTTTGTTGAAAAGTGCCATATCTTTGGGGCTGCCTGATGGTACTCAAATCACTGTGACTTACCATGGCACAGTGCAGTTGTTGCCTGATATTGTGTTGCATAAGGACTTGTATGTACCACAGTTCAAACACAACTTGCTATCAGTTTCTAAGCTGCTAAAGGATCAGAGTATGATATTTAGTTTTGATGCTACTTCTTGTTGGTTACAGGGCCCTACAACTAGAAGAATTTTGGTTAAATGATGGGAGGATGATGGTTTATACAGACTGCAGGCCACTTATGCCTTGAAGAAATCTGAAGATTTGAATAATCATAGGGTCATATGTAATAATGTTGCTAACCTTCATGAGCTTCATGCAAGGCTTGGTCATATGTCCCTATCTAAGATGAAACATTTATCCTTTTGTAAGGGTGTTGACAATTCTAGTTTTACTTTTGACACTTGCTCTATGGTTAAATTGCACAAGTTAAAGTTTGACAGAAGTGAGTCTTTGGCTTCTGCTCCTTTTCACCTTGTTCATATGGATGTATGGGGTCCATATAAAACTCCTTCCATTTGTGGTGCTAAGTATTTTCTCACTGTTTTGGATGACTGTTCTAGAACAACTTGGGTATTTCTGATTCAAGACAAACTGCAAGTCTTAAGGTGTATTACTAGTTTCCTCAAGATGGTTGAAAATCAGTTTGAGACTTCAGTTAAGTGTGTAAGGACTGACTGTGGTACTGAATTCACTCAAAAAGGGTGTGTTGAGCTATTTGATGAACATGGCATTGTCCATCAGAGATCCTCTCCAAGGGTTCATGAACAAAATAGGAGGGTTGATCACAAACATAGACACTTACTTGAGACTGCTAGAGCTCTCAGGATTCATGCTGGCTTACCCATCATATTTTGGGGGGATTGTGTGCTCAGTGCCACATACCCGATTAACAAGATAACCTCTTCTATTCTAGGTTGGAAATCACCTTTTGAGGTGTTATTTCATACTCCTCCCTCATATGAAAAGCTTCACACAGTGGGTTGTCTTTGCTATGCTGTCCAACCCAATGATTCTCGAGACAAACTCAACTGTGTAGCTAGAAGATGTGTTCTCTTGGGGTATCCTCCAGGTCAGAAAGAATATAAACTATTTGACCTGGACAAGAGAACCATAATCACCAGCAGACATGTGAAAATTGTGGATTCAGTGTTTCCCTTCAAGCTGAAGGAAGGAGCAATCTCAGGCTCCTTCTTTCCACAAGGCCACATGCTATCCTCTGAAACTGATCTTGAGGACACCACTGGGATGCATACCTCTAGTGGTCATATATCTCCTGACATTCACAACTCTCCTTCACTAGGGACAGTTGAATCTACTAATAGATCTACTCATGATAATATCAGTACTCCTGCTTCTATTATCTCAGTTCCCTCCAATCCAGTGGTTGGGACTATTCCTCTTGAGCTTCCAAAAAGAACAATCAGACCACCAGCCAGGCTCCAAGACTTCATTTGTTCAGGCTTACCATCTAGATCCACTGATTCTGAATCTCAATCATTTGTTGTATTCTCAGTTCAGAATCTTGCTCATCTTTCTCCTGCTTATGTACAGTCTTTTGTGAGCATGTGTGAGACCTTTGAACCCAACTCTTATATTCAAGCTAAAGGTGTAGAACACTGGGAAACAACTATGAAGGCTGAGCTTTTAGCTCTTGAAAGGAATCACACTTGGACACTTACTTCTCTTCCTCCTGGAAAGAAAGCCATTGGGTCCAAATGGATTTTTAAAATCAAATACAAGCCAGATGGTCAGATAGAAAGGTATAAGGCTAGGCTTGTAGCAAAGGGATACAATCAAGTTAAGGACAAAGATTACAAACACACATTCTCTCCTGTGGCAAAGCTATCTACTGTAAGAGTGATCCTAGCTATAGCAGCTGTAAATGATTGGGTATTACACCAGTTGGATGTTAATAATGCCTTCTTGCATGGGTATTTAGAAGAGGAAGTGTTCATGGTTCCTCCTCCCGAGTATGAGGTACCTAATGGACAGGTGTGCAAGCTCAATAGGTCCTTGTATGGCCTCAAACAGGCCAGCAGACAGTGGAACCATGAACTCACAAAGTTCTTGGTGAGGCTGGGATTCACACAATCCAAACATGACTATTCTCTTTTTGTCAAAAAGAGAGGGCAGTTCATCACCATTGCCCTAGTCTATGTTGATGACATGTTAATCCTTGGAAATTCAGCTGAAGAAATCACTGGCACCAAGAGAGCTCTCCATACAGCATTCACTATCAAGGATTTGGGTGTAGCTAGGTTTTTTTTGGGTATGGAGATCTCTAGAGCTTCAACTAGCATCCTTCTTAACCAAAGAAAGTACATTCTAGACATCTTAAAAGATGCTAAGATTGAGGGATGCAAGGTTGCTTCTTTTCCTATGCAACATGGCACAAAGCTATCAACCACTGATGGTGGAGTTTTCTCTGATCCTGAAGCTTATAGAAGGATCATTGGTAGGTTGCTATACCTCACTCTCTCCAGACCTGACATTTCATACACATTTCAGCAGCTGAGTCAGTTCTTACAGAACCCTTTACTCCCTCATTGGAATGCTGCTATGTACTTACTAAGGTACTTGAAAGGCACATTCAATCCGGCTTTGTCATATCCAGCCTCTTCTTCCTTCACATTAAGTGCTTACAGTGATGCTGATTGGGGAAACTGTTATGACACTGGAAGATCTTTAACTGGCTATTGTGTTTTCCTTGGCTCATCCTTAGTTTCCTGGAAAACTAAGAAGCAAAATGTGGTTTCCAGCTCTTCAACTAAGAGTGAGTACAGGAGTATGGCCTCTGCTGCTTATGAGATCGTATGGTTGCAGGGCTTGCTTACAGATCTCTACATTCATGTGCCTCTTCCTATCACATTGCATTGTGATAACAAATCTGCTCAAGATCTTGCTGCAAACCCAATATTTCATGAGAGAACCAAACATGTGAGGATTGACTGTCATTTTATTCGAGAAATGGTGCAGGATTGTTTCATCAAAAAGCACGTGTCTTCAGCCTTGCAGATAGCTGATGTCTTGACAAAAGCATTGGGAGCTGATCAACACAGACTTCTATCATCCAAGCTTGGCCTTGTTCATCCTATTGCAAGTCCAGCTTGAGGGGGGTATATGGGAATATATGTTACATTGTCACACTGTACAATCAACACAATGTAACACACACACACAAAAACACAGCAATTCACTTATATAGTTGCTGGAAGGGCATTTTGGTCTTTTGACATAGGAAACCACTTGATCTGTTTTAAGAAACAGATTTGGCGCCATAGAGCTGTACTTTCAGTTGTTGTAACAAACCGAGATCTGAGTTCTTCTTGGGTAAGCTTTCATGGTGAATGTGAAAGGGAGAAATTCTCCCGAGTTCTGAATTCTCCAAAGATTTAATGGAAGATGCAGCTGGTTTCTCAAAAAAAAAAAAAAGGTGTAATTCTTCAAGGTACCAACCATCTCAACGTGAGTTGTACACTTGCAGGCATCTTACAAAAGAAACGTGCAGTACATGCATGCATATTGTGAAGAATCTATTATATATGGCGGAATTCAAAGTACGTTATAATGCGAAACCTAAACTATTAAAAAGAAAAGATATAATTAAATATGTACATTAATTCATGGTTGAGCTTAATTCATGTGGAATACATGAAAATTATATATGGCTGAGCTTAACTCCGATTTTAACGGCACATTCTGTTTGTTAACTAATTTATTTTGTAGTATTAATTATTTTGGAGATTGGTGGAAATGTGGATTAAATTGGAAGAAGAAACACAAGAAAGGGAGGAAGAAAGTGGTGAAAAATGTGACTTAAATATATGGATTGGGAAATTAGGCACCAAAACATAAAAATGACTCTTCACTCCACTTTTGCTTTCTTATATACCTTACCTATCATATCATATCATATATAAACAAGGGGTCTCTCAAGTGGTATGTTTGAATATATTATATAAAAACAAGGGGTCTCTCAATGCAAGTGGACCAAGCTAGTGGTATGTAACTTATATCTTTTAGGTGAGTACATATTAGTGAAGTGGACAAAGGAGGAGAGCAAAATGGAAAGAATACTGGCTGCAGTTGTCACCAGAGAGATTTCAAGGAGGATTGAACTAAGCTTCTTCATAAATATAATTTTAAAAAACATATCGTTTACTATTTATGTACGGCGCCGGTGATCGAAAAATGTGACTTAATTAAATATGTTTCATTGGATAAAACATACTCGATCTATATATTTGATCTAAGGATTCATAATCTATAGTTTCCTTCTTTGTGTTTTTCATAGACATGCACGGATTAGGATATTCATACTGACCATGTAATGGGTAATTAGTATGGACTATGGATATCATTATATCAACATACAAAGAGTACATTGTTGCACTAAGCAGTTTTGAGGATAGTTGTCATTGTTTGGTCAATAGGTTTACTTTGTGTTCTTATTAGGTTTACTATTAGTATGTTAACTAGTTTAATAACCCGCACCTTGTGCGGGTCGCGAGATCTCTTTTTACAAAGTATTTTATATTTGTTAACGACTATTAGATAATACGTACAATTATTCAAAGTAATAATAAATAAAATTTACTATAAGTATAAATAATATTATGATAATTTAATAATGTAAATTCAAATTTAAAAAAATCATAAGTAGGTAAACAATCTTAGGATAATTGGTAGAGTTGACTGGGGAAAGAAATTATAGATTAATGTAAAGTTAATTAAAAGAAAATAAAGAAAATCATAAAATTACACGTAATTGCATGGTGAAATAAGATAATGTCACATCGAAAATTATAGAAAAGGCGACACATGTATAAAGTGTACTCCTTTAGTGTTATTATACGCTTCGGATATATACACCGCAAATCCGCACTTTAATTACGAAGTGCATGCACGTCGTAATTAACGTTCATGCACATCCAAAATAACGTGCAGGTGGGTTTGCAACTAGCGTGCCCAGACGTGCATGCACGTTTTTTTTTTAAAAAAACATGTTTGCACGTCAAAAGTAACGTGCAAAACTACACGTCATTTTGGACGTGCAATATTGCACGTCATTTTCGACGTGCAAAACGTTATCTAAAATTCACAAAGACGTGCCCCTTCGTCTCCATCGTGCTTCAACCAGATCGAGAGAAAGGGTTAGGGTTTGCCGGAGAGAGAGAGAGAGAGATGGAGCCGGAGATGGAGAAAGTGGAGCCGGAGATGGTGGTGGTGCCAATGAAGGTGGAGGGTGGTGGTGCGAAGGCAGCGGAGGCGGTGGCGATGGAGGTGACGCATACGGAGACTAAGAAGGGTGGTGGTGGTGGCGGTGGTGGTGGGGCGGTGGCGGAGATGGTGGTGGAGCGGTGGCGGAGGTGGCGGTTCTGGTGGAGGAGGCGCATAAGGAGGCGGTGGCGATGGAGGTAGCGGTCGATGATCAGTCGGAGGTGGTGGTGCCGGCGTCGGATCCGAAGGTGGCAACACAGCCACTATTACCGCCGCGGAAGCGGCGTAATATGGAGGTGTCTCTTGTTCCGACCCCACCAGTATGTTATTTGAATTATTTATTTTATTTGATAGTAATAGTTTTATAGATTTATAATATAGTTTGATAGATTATAAAATATAGTTTTATAATATATTTTGATAGATTATAATATAGTTTTATAATATAATTTGATAGATTATAATTGATAGTATATAGTTTTTATGATTTGTTATATGTTTATAATTTTATAGTTTACAAAATATAGTTTTGTAATGTAGTTATATAGTTTAGATTATTGTTTAATAATATATTTGTTAATATAGTTTGTATAATATAGTTTAAATATTTGTTTTATGTTTTTAGTTTCAAATACATAAAAATACATTGTATGTTTATATTTTCAAATATAGTTTGTACAATATGTACAAACTACATTAAAATACATTAAAATAAATTCAAATATAGTAAAAATACATTAAAAGATATTTAAAAACAGTATAATATATTTAAACACATTACAATATCGAAAAGACATTCAAACCCAATAAAAACATTAAAAGCGATTCATATATAATAAAATATATTAAAAGACATTAAAAGATATTAAAAGACATTAAAATATATTAAAATACATCAAAAGACATTAGAATAACATTAAAAGTCATTAAAATACATTAAAAGACATTACAAGACATGAAAAGCCATTAAAATCCATTAAAAGACAGTAAAAGCCATTGAAAGTCATTCCAAGACATTAGAAGACATTAAAATAAATTCAAACCCATTAAAAGACATTATAACAAATTGAAAAGACATTAACACCCAATTGCATCAAATGAATTAGCATAAGTAATACAGAAAGTAACATATTCTTAAACATTTCATAATAACAGGCAGGGAGGCTCATGACGACTGATGGTACCCTACGGCCGGTTAGGATCGGTGATCGGGCAGCGGTCAGTCAGCTTATGGTAAAGGGTGGGGGAGAGGATATGGTCGAGGGAGGAGCAGAGGGTGAGACGGTACCCCATGTTAGAGAGGATGAGACACATATAGTACATGATCTACTGATGTCTGCAGAGAGCTACCAGCAGTCCATGGGGACACCCCCCCCCCCCCCCCCGAACGACGAGGATGACAACTTTTGGCGGGGTTTGTCTGATTTTTGCTCTTCTAACAACCCTCAATCAGCAACCATTGGTTTAGTCTGCATCGGATACCAAGACCATTTTGTCGCGGTATGACTTCAAACTTCTTATATTATTACCTATTCTTGCTTTTCATCTATATGTCAATACATCCACACTCGGAAGACATATATCAACGGAAAAAAATAAAATAAAATTGACTAAAAGCATTGAATGAGAATATGAAGTTATATATTATACTAATATGATTATTTCCATATACAAAAAAACAAAGTAAACATATATCTATTATATTCAATGTATGTAGACATTTTAAAGACGCTTGTGATAAATTTGTTATAGGAAACATATATTGAAACCTTCCCAAAATACTATCGACCAATAAAAAAAAGGGATTTGTGATTAAAAAACCAATTTTAATTGAGGGCGTGACACGTTAGTCAAATGCTAACAGAATTAGTAATATTAATAGAAGATAGATAGATAGATAGATATATCGGTTTGTAATAGAAAGTCTTAAGCATTTTGTTCAATAAGATAAGGAGACCTATTCGAAATTCTCCTTCAGACAAAGGGTTGTGTTAGTTTTTATCTCGCACTACATATACTTTCGTGTAAATTGAGAGATTCCACCATAAATCACTTACAATTTATATTTTTTTTTCGCCTAATTATTTAAGTAGTAGAATGCACCTCTACCAATGTTTTTGAATGCTTTTTCAGGATGATAAAAAAACTATATAATATAGTATTAACTTTTTTATTATTACTTTTTATATGGTTTTAATTTACAATCTTAAAAAATACGTGTAAATAGTAACGTCATGTTTTGCCATCCGGCCTACCAATTTCATCACATATTGTACTCTTCCTTTACTAGTAAGGGGTAATTTGGTAAATTACAAAGGAAGTGAGGCCAAATTTTATCATGGCGTTTATGTTTTTTTTACAGTAGGCAAAAAGTAGATCGACAAAGCAATCTTGAAGCCATCAACAAGATGGCTTGATAAACTCTATGCAGAGGGCCACCAATCAAAAGAAAAAACAATAGCTTCAATCTAAGATTACAATTACAGATAAAATTATATCTAAAACGTCTAAAAAATAAAGCCCTTGTTTCTTGATATATATGGTCAGGTGGCTTAGATTGCATGCAAGCCAACGAATTTTGACTTTGACACAGTTGGCTTAGAAAGTAGTGACAGATGCGGTTCTGGTTCCAAATGTGGTGATGGGCAAGCTCGCCTATAAATTATTCTAGTGTTCCCATCCAACCCAATTGTGGAATGCTAAATTCCAAGTTGATCAAGACTAGATAAACATTGTTGCCGTTTTTTTATTTGAGAAGGAGCAAACAGTTTGGTTCAACGCATGAAACGAAACCCCAAGGATCCAAGTTTAAGGTTGAAAAGATTAAAGGTTTTCTTAGATCCTCAACTGCGACTCATGCAACTCATGATGAGTATTAGATTTTGAGTTTGTGTTTGTGTTTAATTAAGAGAGATAGAAAATTTAGATTTGATTGGAGGATAAGTTTTGTTTTCAGATTGTTTTTTTTTTCTCTTGGCTAAGGGGAGGAGGGGCACTGGCATCAGCGACATCAACACAAGGAGGATCGAGGGCATATAGAATGATGTTGGAGGGAACTAACTGGAGGTTTGGACAGATCTGAGCAGATCTAAGCATATCTGAATAGTTGCGCAGGAGGAGGAGAAAGAGAAGGCATGGGGAAGGTTTGGGAGTGTGGAGCGCCGGGGAGGAGGGGTCTGAGGGTGGGGATGAGCATCGGCCCAAAGCGAGCGAAGCCACCAGCGACAAGGAGCGGCAGAAAGCCGACAAACTGAAGGACTCCAACAGATGGTGTAGAAGTGGAGGAGGAAGGTGGCAGAGGAAGAGGAGTTACCGGAGGCCATGGAGGTCGACGAAGGACACCATTTAACCCATTCAAGGACCTAAGAGAGTTGACCATTACGGGAACCACCCTTGGGGGAGTTGGTCGTGTCTAATAGGGAGCCCACCGAGGAGGGCGGTCGAAAAAACTCGCAAGGGAGCGACGGCGCCGAAACTAGGATTGGAGGTGTTGTTTGGGTTACCGTTAGGGTTTGTTTTTTAGAGAGTTTTTTGAGTCTAAGTCTCTCACTTCGTTTATGTTTTTAATTAGTTGATTAAGACAAACCATGCATGGATATATGTAGGGGTGTTATTCGAGCCGAACGAGCCGAGCTTAGCATGTTCAAGCTTGTTCGTTTGTTAAACGAGCTCGAGCCGAGCCGAGCCTAATTTTTAAATGAGCTTTTTATTTTGTTCAAGCTCGGCTTGTTTAGGAAATGAACGAGCTCGAGCTGAGCTTTTTTCGAGTTCTAAGTAGTTCTACTGGGTTATAACATGTTATCTTAAAGAAAATTTTAGAAATTCCATAGAATTCGAGCTATTCGAGATTTATTCGAACGAGCCGAGCTTTCAACCGAGCTTAAAATTTTGTTCAAGATCGGCTTGTTTAAATAAGTGAGCGAGCTCGAGTCGAGCTTTTTCGAGCCGAGCTCGAGCTGTTCAGTCAAAATACCTTTTTAATATAATTGGTGAAAGGATCCGCGTACACCTTAATTTCTCAAATCTTACTTCTTCTTTTTTTAATTCAAGGAAAGAAATTAGGATATAGCTAACGTTTATGAAACCAACTATACCCTAGAGCGTCATTTCGGACGAGAACCCTGAGTTCTTGATCAACTAGCGAATCCTCGTCGGTAGGAATACCGTACATCAAGTGCGCGACCCGATTAGCAACAACATTAGACTCCCTGAAAATATGATGAATATAAACAGAATTAAACCACTAAGACAGAGATCTAATATCAGAAATTAGTAATTCAACACTCTTATATTCTCAAATCTTTACTTTGAGTGCGATCTACTGAATTGTCATTTTTGAGTTTATGATTGGATACCACTCCCTTATATTCTTATAATATACCGGATTAATAAGAGGTGGGCGGGCCCAAAACCCATGGACGGTTGGTGTTGGGCTTCTTGTTCTTTTCACCAATCATATGGAAAGTGATTTGCAGTGTGGTAGGACACTTCACTGGACATCGTGGACAATGACATTTGCTCAAGTGAACCCTCATCATTTAATTTTGGTCAAATTATATTTTTTTATATCGACTTTTTTTTGTTTGATTTCTGTTAGAAAAAATGTGGTTATTGTCGTGCGCAGTCGGCTGAAGCGTGGGCAGCGGTTCACGGTCTGGAGGTGGCCCGGGGTTTGGGAGTGTCTCAGTTGATATTGGAGACGGACTCGTCTGTTCTTAAGGAGCTGATTTTGGCAAGAAGTGTGCCACCTTGCCCGGAAATTCATTTGATCAGAAGATGTAGGAAACTCGTGAGGGACCCGGGTTGGAAGGTGATTGTTAGCAACGTCCGTCGTCAAGCGAATAAGGTGGCGGATGCCCTTGCTAACTGGTCGCTGGACCTAGCCGATGCCCTTGCTGAACATTCGGTACTTCCTAGCAGCATTTCTTTACTTTGCAATATTGTACCTCCTATGGGAGGATATTAGCTATTTCTATTATAATAAAAGGGTATAACCCACATTTGGATCAAAAAAAAAAAAAAACAAGATATGGACAAGATATGGAGTAGTTTATTATATAGATTTCACTTTTTAATACTCTCTAAGTTAATTAAAACATGTTGTTTTAGAAATTTGGACATTTTTTTAAAAAGCAAATAAAAATACACTTATACCCCTAATTATTAATTTACATTTTCACTTTATTGAAAACTACAATTAACAAATCTCTAATCATCACAAGGGTAATTTTGGAAAGTGAACATCAAAATATATACCTAAAATGACATATTTTTTTAACAATATTTTACTCCTAAAACGAAATGTCGTTATTAATGGAGGGAGTATACTTGTAAATTCGTTCGAGAGCTTCGAGAACTCCCTTGCACAAACCAATGAATTAATCAATTGAATATCTTTGATTGTCCTGAAACCCTAGACAAACTACCATTTCTTCTAGACAAAGCTTGCATTCATATGCACTGAGGTCATGTTGAATGTCCGCGTGTTCTTATGTGCTTGATGACATCTTATGATGAATCCAACTAGAGCTTGCAAGATCTGACTCGACCTGAGACATCCGACCGATTCACCGAACCAAAATCGAAAATTTAGCGTTGGTGCACAACTTGAACCTGCAATTGAGCTGGACGGATATTGACCCGAATACAGACAAATCCTAGTCAACCCATATCCGACTCAAACCAGACTTGACCCGAACTAGACCCGATCCGACTCCCAACTCGACCCGAATATCCTTGAACAATTGTTTTTTAATTAAAAGATATTGAAAGAACTCCTCACATGTATAAATATTACCATATTTACGCTCATGTTTAGGTTATTTGCTCTAAAAAATAACATGAATTACACATTCAACTTAATAAAATTGATTACCCGAAAGTCCCAAAACGAACACGATTCAATAATTTCAACCCAAACAATTGAAAGTTTGAAACAAATATAGACCCGCTTCTACTTGAAACCTGAATGAGACAGACCCGAATACTGACCCGAAACCTGAACGAGACCGACCTGATTTGACCGAAAACCCGAATGAGTCCAGCCCGACCAATCTGAGATTCGTTTTTGACCGAATCCGACCCGACTAAGCTCGACGCAAAAATTTTACCCGACTTGACCCGACTCATCAGTGACCCAACTCGAATGTGATCGACCCGAACCCGATCGGATCGCCCGAATTGCCAACTCTAAATCCAATCACTCCCCCTATATTTACCTTCCCCGATCCCGAGCCTTTATTGCTTGTTTTAAATCTTGAATCATTTCATGCATTGTGTTTTATGGGTTTCATTTCTTCTTTCGATTTCCATATGTATATGATCAGTGACGGATCTAGGGGAGGCTGCCGCCCAAATTAAGACGAGTTAGCTCAACGAAAAGGACATGAGATGATTTTAATTTGGGGGGGGGGGAGTGGAGTGGGGCATCCCCAGTTCAAGAATGAACTTTCCCTTTTTTCCCTTTGTTGCATCTGCCGCCCAAATTAAGTTGAATTGAGTGTAAATCAATTTTGATTAGAATTTGTGGAGTTGAGATTTGAGAAATGAGAATTAATTTGGAGATTTTCGATTAGGGTTTGTGATTTGTGAGAAATAAATTTGTGTCTTTGTGATTTGAAAATTGAAATTGTGGTTTGTAGTTGTGGTGAGAAATAGATTTGTGAATTTGTTGTTTGTTATTGGAAATTGTGGTTTCTGATTGTGGTTGTGAGAATGAATTTGTGAATTTGTTACCTCGCTATGAATAACCACCATTAGAATTTTGCACATAGTTTCAGAGTTGGTTAGTCAGAAACTCTTGTCGTGGGAGTAGTGGTTTTGCATATTTAAAAAAAATAATTAAATGATACTGTAGTTTAGCTGTTATATTAAAATTGATGTAGATTTCTGAATCCACAAAACAGTATAATGACGTTTTTAGTGTCATTCAACAAATAAGCATGACAAAAGGTGTCAAGAGTGTATATAAGAACAATCTTCCACTCGAATATTTCAAACCGTCGTTTCTCTGGAAAAATTTTTAGTCCCCCTTACAAAAATATATGGATCCGCCATTGTATATGACAATTGTTAATTCGAGCAGTTGCTACATCCTCCATATGCAGAAATCGGCGTTGTACCCAGCTAGCATCTCCATCTTCTCCAACGAGTTCTCTCTCCTCCGCCTCTGCCTCAAATTAAAGTGGAGAAATGACTTTTATGTAATTTGCTCAAAAGTTTTTTTTAATGGATTCTTTTAGGAATTCTTTCAGGATTTAATTTGAGGGAATCAGAAGATATAATTCATACATTTGCTAACAATCATTCAAATATTTTCAACAAGCAGCATTAACTTCTTCTATTCAATTATTGAATATTTTCTAAGCAAAGAAAACAGCATTAATGGGTTTGTCTCTAGGCTCGTTTCGATGAATATGTGAGAAGTATAATTTCTGAAAAGTTATTTTATAAGAATTGAATTTATTAAGAATTTTACTTTCCATAAATTAATAAAAAAATATTTGGATAAATTTAGATTTTTAAAAATAGAAATAAGGAAAGAAAATTTTTTATAAAAAAGGAGAGAAGTGAAATTTATCCTATCCTATCCTAAACAACTAAACTAGTTGCTGATCTGTCACATGTCGATTTCTGATTAAAAATTTTTCCTCCCAAATTTTAGCCAATAAAATTATGCCACATTTCATCTTTTATGCCACGTATTCATATATGTAATTGTGCATATTTTAATAGCAAAGGCATATTTTTTGGCAAAACTAGTTGTATATAGAGCGATATCGATTTCTGGATTTTTTTTGGCAAGAATTAGGTGTATATATTGTTTAGAAAAGAAAGCTACAATCTGTATATTTTTATATATGCATCCAACTATTTAATATTTTTCCCTCTTAAGAATCAACAATAACAAATACATCTTTATTTTTTAAATTAAAAGAAATATATTGATATATTGATATCATATTACCCGGTAGAGTTGAACTCTGTGGAGTTGATAGATTACCCTATAGAAATTTATCGACTCTAAAAAATAAATTAAAAAATGGCTAAACTAATTTAAATCTAAACCACTTATTTAGAATTAAGTGGTTAAGATTTAATCAACTCTAAATGAAGTTATTTTACCAACTCCATGAGATCTAATGCGATCCGGATCCGGTAGATTTGTGGAAAAACTCTATCATGTAGAGTTGATTTTCCCCTCACACACACAAGAAAAAAAATTTAGGTTGGTCGGGCTCGGGTTGGTGGGGTTAGGTTAAAGGAGGGGGCAAAATCTTATACGTTAATTTTTATTTTAATAGTTAAGATTTTATCAAATCTACTAATAGTGTTTTTTTAAAAGTCTACTAGATCTCATTCGGATCTAAAGTGCATATTACATGTAAATAAGCAACTACCTATATTTTTCATTTTAGTGTTAGTCAATTTTGTAAATAAAAAGTTTTTTGGTAAGTGTATCAATTGTATTAATACAAATATGATTGATTGTACACACCATTTTCTTTAATATAATGCATTTTTATTTTCTTAACAATTACCTCAATTATACTATTAAATTAATTGAAATTATATATGTGTAAGTGTAACCCAATATTATCTTATTTTATATGTGTAATCTATTTCGTTATTTTTTCTTTTATTTCTACCAGTTTGGGGTGTATGGAGTATTTGACGTTATTAGTATTATGACAAATAGAGTTCTTGAAAAATACTTAATGATTATAAAATATCGATATTTTTATCTTATGTTTGAGAATATTAATGTATTAAACAACTTATATCTATATAAACTCTTAAAATTAGTTTAAAAAATGCAAGTTTTTTCCTTTCCATCTAGAAGGGGACTTAAGCGACCCCATATCCCTCTTAACCTCTAACTCTTGTTGGGTGTAAGAGTTATTCAAATGGGCTCAACCTCGAAAATGGTAGAGGCAGGGGCATATTATTTTTATTTTCCAATTAGCATGAGACGATGACTTGACACATATCATGATATCATCGTGGAGTATGATTATCGAATTGTTAAATTGACAATTGTAGAATAAAAGCCTTTTTGAGAAATGTGTACGTTGGGTTTCATTTTGAAGAATGTGATGCATATTTTCTCACTCAAATTAGATTTGTTTGTGTTTTATACTATTTTATATTTTCATAGTTCTTCTTTACCTATAAGATTTGTTTTGATTTTGTTTGAAATTGATAATGGTTTATCAATATGGGGTATGGTTTCATTAAAAACAACTTCCTTTGTTGCTATTCAAAATTATTTTAATATTAAATTATATAAAAATATTATAATATCTAGATTTTCCTTTTTATTTCTAGACGAATACACATTATTTATTTTTAAGTTAATATTTTTACATTATGCACAGAGAATGGACTAGTCTAATCCTAACAGATGAGTGAACTTCCTCTAAAATGAAGAAATTGAAATTGACATGAAGTTAAATTTCTGAATTTTTTTTTTATAATAATTTTTTTTAACCAAACATGTATATTAATCATATTTTCTAGATTTTAGAGAACAAACGAGGCCTAAGCTAATTGATAACTCAATTCAACGCCAATATTATTATTGTTGTTGTTGTTTATATAACGTCGCAACTTCAATTAAATCAAATACCAACATCACATTACTTTCCTTCCAACTTCAACGCCAGTATTAGAGCATCCCAAGAGATTCTCCATCTTCATTTTTTGGAGAACGTTGGGTGGTTTTTGCTCCAAGAGCTTCCCCATTATATTCTCCAAAATAGGGAATTGAGGCAAAATATAGAGGCCATTCCCTAAATTTGGAGCAAACTCTATAATTTTTGGGGTGAATTCTATAATAGAGAAGCTATTGGAATGGGGCAAAAAAATATTCAGAATATTTGATTTCTCATTCTCTATTTTAGAGATTATTTTAGGGAACCTATTGGGAATGCTCTTATTTAGCAATTAAGTTGGGGCACTTGGTGTCTGTAGAGCAAGATGGGGTCAGTTAGGTTTCAGTTACTAATTTCAATCATTAATTTCTTTCCAATTCATTATTAAATTATACAGTACTTCACTGGTCTTATCATTTAACTCATTTTAACATTTAACACAATTTTTAGGGAAATTTTGTTTGTTGACCCTGAGTTTTTCACAATTTCGGTTGGTGTCCCACACTTTTTTTTTGTCCGGATGGTACCCCTGAGTTTTGTCAAAAGTCCGGCTCATCCCTAAAACTCATAGTTTCTTCTTTTTAATGAATAAAACCACCCTTTATTTTTATTTTTATTTTCATAAATATGCCCATTTACTTTTAACATTGAACAAAACTACCTATTATTTACTACCTTTATTTTTAAAAATGAACAAAATCACACATTATTGCCAAAGTTTTAGCAAAAAAATACACATTCTTTCCAAAAAATTTTTTGAAGAAAATCAACCATTATTTTTAACATTACACAAAAGATCCGTTATATATTTTTCATATTTTGTATAAAATAAATCTCATTATTTGTCAAACCTTACATGTACATAATCACCCATTATTTACAAAATTTTGCACAAATCTACTGTTTTATTTTCTTTTACACGAGAAGAAAATAAAATAAATAAATTTTACATCTTTTTCAAAAAAATTATAATCAAGCATTTGGCTAAATTGATCAATCACATTTACAAATGTTTAAAGTTAGAGAGATATAGTTTAAATATTTTTTTGAAAAATAATAGGTGGTAAAAATTGTTTTTGCAAATAATGAGTGTTTTTTGTTTTTGCAAAGTATAGAAAAATAATAGATCTTTTGTACAATTTTAAAAATCGTAGTGATTTTGTTCTATATTTTTTTTAAAGAAGAGTGATTTTGCGATAAAACTTTTGGAAATAATATGTGATTTTGTAAAATTTTGAACAATAAAGTTGGTTTTTTCACTTTTGTGTTGAATTTAGTCAATTAACATGTATTTTTGTTCAATGTTAAAAGTAAATGGGCAGATTTATGAAAAAAATAAAAATAAAGGGTGATTTTATTCATTAAAAAGAAGAAAATATGAGTTTTGGGCATGAGCCGGACTTTTTACAATACTCAGGGGTACCATCCGGACAAAAAAAAGTATGGGACACCAACCGGAATTGTCAAAAACTCAGGGCCACCAAACGAAATTTCCCCAAATTTTATTGAGTTAAAAACTCTATAAAATATTAAGTTTTTATTATTTTTTTTAACAAAATTTCATTCTTATTACTAATAAATATAAAATTATAAAAATAAAATTAATATGTTATAGAGAATCAAACGGCTTAAATTTTATGAGACAATGTGACTACATTTATGTGAATTTACTTCTACGATGGGTCATGTGGGGAGCAAGTGTTGAGTTAGACTGTTTTTAGTTTTCGTGGTTACAAGAGATCGATATCCATTATTCCATCTTATTACACAAAAGTTTTTTTTTTTGATTAGGTAAGAATTCGAGTTCAGACATATCTGAACTCGAGGGTCGGACAAGCCGGCAGACGGAAAACCGTCTGAAAACTAAAACATACAATACATCATAACAAACTGGTGCAAACTCAGACAGAACGCACTCTACAAAAAACGAAACTGAGCGGACCAAACCAACTGGATCCGGACGAAAACGACAGACGAAGCCAAGCCCCACTCTGAAGTAGAACCGTAGGTCAGCGATACATCAGGACTCGATCATCCTGTGGGCAGTGAGGACGAAACTCCAGGGAAGCAATCAACCCGAGAAAAGGAGACGTCGCGATACACACTGCCACGATCCCAACCTATCCCGACTCCGACAGCCAGAACCACATCAAAGGAAAAGAACGCCAAGTCGCACCACCGCAGAGCCGCACAACGCCTGAGTAAAGAGCACCCATAAACACTAACGAGATCTAGTCAATCCTAACGGAATTTTGTACACGCCCTTACAATTACAAGCGAGATTTGATACCCTCGGGCTGAAAACCCACCAAAAGGCCCGATGTTCACATGAGTGGGTTACCTTTGGGCCCAAGGAGGCCCAAAGTGGGCTACAATTAAGATGATTTAGTACGGACTAGTATATAAAGCCTTTCATTTGTTTTTCATGGTCACAGCCGCCATGGCGGATCGATAGACTGAAGAAGGGCAGGTTGAAATGGGACAGGAGGAGCACCAAAAGTTGACAACGAGCTGGGGTGGAGAAACCAGACAACCACCGTCCAGAGTCAAGGAGAGAGACCGGAGAAACACTTGGAGTTTCCGACCAAACCCAAGAACAGGATGACGAGGGCCATTTTGTTCGAATTAGTTTAGATTGGTAATGGAAAAGGGATCCACAACCATGTATCTGCAAAAGTCCCAAGAAAACGGAGTTTATTTGCCGAAGTAATGGCAACAACCTTCAAGCCAAGAAGGGGGCTATTGGAAGCCATCCGAACCAGAATTCCCTACGGAAGAAAGGAGGATAGGGTTACACAAATCGGACCGATCAGTTGCAGAAATTGGAGAGAGGACCTAGATCTACGAAAACCCCAAAACAAATTTGGGTTTGGAACGAGGACGGAATCAGATTAGTTGCAAACGAACGAGATTGACAATTGGTGAGACCGCGCTTTGTAGTGGCGGAACCACCGTAGTACAAGGCGGCCGGAGCCGGGATGAGGCCAACAGAGCTGGGGTTGGATCTCCCCCTCTATCTAGAATTCTAGAGAGAGGAGGGAGCGTTTTACACAAAAGTTTTAGTTGATGTGTATGGGTTTACCCTATTCTTATAAACCTTGCTTTCTTTCCTTGTTTTTTTTCCAATGTGGGATATTAAATTAATATGTTATTTAGTTAAAAACTCTATAAACTATTAAGTTTCTATTATTTTTTTTAACAAAATTTCATTCTTATTACTAATATATATAAAATTATAAAAATAAAAATAATATGTTATAGAGTTTTTAACTCATTAAAAAGTGTGTTAAAAAAAATCAAACGACTTAAATTATGAGACATTATGTGAATTTATTCCTACGATGGGACGATGGGTCATGTGGGGAGCAAGTGTTGAGTTAGACTGTTTTTAGTTTTCGTGGTTACAAGAGATCGATATCTATCATTCCATCTTATTACACAAAAGTTTTAGTTGATGTGTAGGGGTTTACCCTATTCTTATAAACCTTGCTTTCTTTCTTGTTTTTTTTTCCAATGTGGGATTTTAAGTCCCAATCACCAATATCTCAACAATTTCTAAATCAAATAAATTTTCGCCCATAAAATATATTATATATATAATTCCAATCAATCAAACAATTTAATAAATTTTCGCAATATAAGATTTTTGGATGTTCAAATAGATGTGAAGAAAATTTGAATGCATCCGAAATTCTCTTATCCTAGTGACAATGACTAAGGTATTCCAGAGGGAGGTCTCACTATGTGTAAGTGGAACCGAGTCTCCCCAAAATAACCATTCAAGTGGCAGGGCCAAGTAGTGTATACTACTCCCTAGGGTCAAACCAAAGTTGGGTTTCTGGGATATGGGGCCGCAAAGCGGTGCCAGTTACCTATGTTACCCAGAAATAGAAACGGAAATCAGAAGGGAAAAAGAAACGAAAACGGGGAAACAACAATCTAAATTTTGTAGGAAACAGAAACGTATAGGAAACGGAAACATGAATCATATGTTCATTTAAAGGTTTAAATAAAAGCAATAAACATATCACCAAAGCAGACACATATAATGAAACATTAGGCTACAAATTGAAATATTCAATATTGTACGTGATAAATAAGGTTCTTACTCCTTAACAGAAATCAATGCAGACATGTCAAACATTTTAAATGTCCTTACTCCTCTTCGACTCAATTAGCTGCAGAGTCGGTTTGTTGGCTTTGGTCAACACTATAACTTCCGCTAGGACTGCTACTCACATTTGAGGATGACATAGTGACAACAGAGAAGGAGGGAGCCCTGATCAAGCAAATGAGATTTTACCAGGAGAACACATCGAGCAGAGAGAAGGTCGATCGCTGGAAGGGAGGAGAGGAGGGAAGACCAAAAATGGAGGAGAATGAGGTGGCAAGGCTAGAGTAAAACGGGGGTTTCATACGGGAATAAGAGGAAACCGGATTTAGAGTTTATTTTTATTTTATTTTATTTTTTCAATTCTAAAATTAGTGGAAACGCCATCTAGCAAGCCAGAAATGTTTCTAACCAAGCGAAAACGGTCAAAGTTTCTGACTTTTCTGGACAATGAAATGGTCAAAGTTTCCGACCTCTCAAAAGCATTTCTGAGGTGTTTCCCCGGAGTTTCGGAGTTTCTTCGTATCCAAAAAGGTGAAACCGCTATGAAATGGAGTTTCGAGGTATCATAACCGGTCACTATAAAAGGTTTACCCTTACCTTAGTTTTGCCATTGACGGGGTGGTCTAGTGGTGTGGAGCAAGGGGAGAGAGACAAGTTGGATTAATTAATATATAAAAATCAATCGCAGGTTAGAACAAAATAACAAGGTTTTTTTAATTATGATAAAAATAAAAGTGAATAACCTTGAATTTGATCTCAATCTTGTTTCTTTATGGGCCTACAAACTAACAGGAAAAAACGGACTTTTGGGAAGAAGTTTTCATAATGGTAAATGCGCATCTACTATCTACCATGATAGTGAGTAACTTAAACGAAATCTAAAATGATACAAAAAGCTTGGTGACCCCCAGTGCGAGTTGCTTCTACTTCGGGCTTGTACGGGTATTTCTAAAATTTACTTTGTCTTGCGTACTTGTTCTCCGCGTGTCTTTGGGCCGGCCTAACTTTCCTTTGATGTGGCACTCCGTTCTAACTTGAAACGTATTGTCACTGCATCTGGCCTGTGTTTGGAGATTGGCAGTGGCGACTTGCCACCTTCCCTTTCCATTTTGGTGGGCTCGGAGTGTATGTTGCTTGGGATGTCATACATTATGTTTTTTTGGCGTCCTGTTTGCAGTCTACTGAGCTGCACGCTAAGCTCTCATGTTCTTCTAGCATCATTGTTGTTGGTCCTACTTTCGATGATGCTTTTCGTTCTTTTAATGAGGTCACGAGTTATGATCTTCTACGCGATCCTAGTGAAATCGTTGCCCCCAAACTTATGAAAAAACTGGCAAATATATATTTCGCGAAGGTTGCTACTACATCAGAATCTGTTTTCTCATTGACTCCTCGACAAGTGGCATTATGGAAGTCTTAGCAGGGTTCTCACTCATCTGATTGGCTGCGTGCAATTCCTATTTCTGGGTTGGGCAGATTATGAATGGAAGGACCTATCATAGTGTGCTTAGCTATCGACTGAGAGATCCACTGTTCACGGTGTCCAGGCCATGTCCCTTATGTTCTCGAGTCTTTGATGGTGATGTCTACAGTGACCATGTTGTGTCATGCGCTGGTTCCGTAGGCATTAAACATCAACATAACCTCGTTCATAACTAATAGAAATCATAGAAAGGAACACAAATATAACGAATTCATAGCTAACGAATTCCGTAGGCATTAAACATCGACATTAAACATGGCTTCGCTTGCTATAAAGAAAACAATAACAAATTTATAGCTTAGATGCAATTCCTAACATGGTGATCAATCAAAGAAAGGAACACAAATATAATCAATAAGAACAAGATAATAAATATACTCATAAATAACTAATAGAAATCAAATCCTCACAATTCATTCAACCATGTCTTCGAATCATAGGCGAAACTATGAGTTTGTCAACTCATAGGCCAAAAACCTCTCTTCTCTCTAATTGTGTTCATTGTTAACCCTAATTGTCTCCTTGTCAACTATGACTTATTATGGTTGAATAAAACCTAAACAGAACGTACAAACCCTAGGAAATATAATAATAATAATATAATAAGTAAAAGATTATTCAGACTTAAAATGAATCGTTGAACACGGAGGAACAGTGGGCACCGCTAGAAAATCGGTGGGGGCCACCCTATGTAGTGGTCAATTCTCTTCTTTCCTTCAACGTTGTGCTTCCTTGCTCCTTTGTAGCTCCTTCCTTAGCCTTCATATGCTCCAAAATATGTCTTTTAAGCTCTGCCAAGATCCCATCAAAGGTCGGAATGTAAAACTGCAGAATAAACACTAAAAATACGTAGATTCCAAACTCGAATACTTCACAAGAAAGATATGAAACTAGACTAAAACACATGCAAAACTCCTATCTAAATGCAATAAGAAATATCTATAATGCCTATATGAACTATGCATTATCAAATCCCCCCACACTTAAGCTCTTTCTTGTCCTCAAGCAACCATAAAACGAAGACATCATCTATGCATCCCACAGAAGATTCTTTCACAATTTTACTCATCAAAAGCAACATCAATAGTAGTGCAAATTTAAACAAGGCATAAAAACGTCATAACATGTATATATGGGATCAAGCAACTTGCATGCTCAAAAATCCAACCTCACCAAGGATAATGTGTATCTCTCATTCTCATGTATTTAGGGTTTAAGCATACACTCACCTCAATTCCATATACAAACATAAAATAAATATTGACATTTATATCACAAAATCTCCAACGGATACATCAAAGCAAAAATAAGAACATCAAGAGGACTTTCACTCGGTGGAAACCTTCATAGAAGATTCTCGGTGGGGTTGTAATGGGGCTTGGTAAGAAACATAAGGGCAAAGAATTGTATTTGGTCATGTGGTGCTATAAATTCCGGGAAAATAAGATTCCAAAAACTTCCAACATAACACAAACCAACTCAATAATACATTAAGCTCTCAATAACACAACATCTCATAAATATAGCAAATGGCCCAAAAATCCTCCATAAATCTCAACTCTCAAAATATATATCAATAACTCAAAATCTCATACTCATTTCAATCTCATAATCATGCACACATATGCATATACAACACCCAACCAATCTTTCTTTCAACCAACATAAATCCAATCTTCCTCATTATGCAAAAATGAATAAACTTGGCTCTTTATTCTTTTTTTTTTCTTTTCTCTTTTTTTGAACTTTTTTTGAACTCTTACTTGAGACGAAAAATAAATAAATAATAATGCATAAAAATGAGGGAACTATAAGCACATAACATTAAATCTTCTCAAAACCATAAACCATAAAACTCACACTTTAGCTTCCTTCATCCATGAACTCCAAAATAGATCTCCATAACCCACTCAAAATCTTAATTTCCCCGAAAAGGGTAAGGATTATCATAGGCTAGGAAAAATGAAATTTTGTGGAGCTTACAAATAAAATAGGCTAAAGGCTCAAATTGGCTTCAAAGCAAGATATAACATAAGGTAGACACGGATAAAATGTGGATAAAAGGTGTCTATATCATTTGAACTTATCAAGTAATGATCATGTATATAATTGGTCTTGAAAATAGATAACCATGTCAATACTCAAAGATAAATGCATAAGAAGAGTAAATCACACAATGAAAGCAAAAGGAATATAGATGTCTCCCTTATAAGGCCAAAAATATCTCACAATGACAATTTTTTGTCGAATATCAAGCATGCTCACAAACTTAGATCATACATGCTCAATTACCTATGCCAAATCCTATTTCACATAAAAACCAATTGTAAAGAAAGGTTCAAATCATTCCAGAATTCCATGGGATATATAAGATCATGCTAGCATAAAGTCAATAGGAAAAACTCAAACTAGATGGGTATCTTTGATAAAAACATATATTCAATGCATGAGACTCTTTTTTTCCCATTATTTTCGACATTTTCCATATTTTTTTTCATTTTTGACATTTTATATAACAAATAAACTAAACATGATGCATGAATTACAATAAATAACCGAAATAAATAAAATACATAACCGAAAATTAAATATGAAACAAAAAATTAAACATGAACTAACCTAAACAATTTACTTCACCCCTCCCCCCACACTTAAATGTTGCATTGTTCTCAATGCATAAACAGATAAAAAAAGGAACAATGAAAAATATAAAATAGAGGGTTGGAGGAAGCAAATAAACTAACCAATCACTGTGAATGTGGGGTCTCGAATCCAGACCGTTGGTGGATACTATTCAAGGAACACAACATCGCTGTCTGAAGACCAAAAAGCTTATCAGCAATACCAGCGAGCTTGTCTGCAGTGCTCACCTCGAACTCAGCAAATCGACGCTCAAGATAATCCAAAGTGGCATAAACAGGCCCATCATCACCATCAAAGACTTCTTCTTCTTCTACCTTTTCCGGCTCATTCCCTCTTGCCCGACCATTTTCTTAGGACTATGTCCCTCATAATCATCCTCAATCAGGGGCAAGGTATAGTGGTTGTGACTGATATTGAAATCTAATGTCCCAAAGCAAAAAGGTAGCTCTGCAGGAAGGTACAGACGATGCTCATGAAATTCTCCTGCCATCTATCTAACATACTCCTATCCATCAGGACGCATGACACTAACAGTAATGTCAGCCCATTTCAAGTCACCAAGATTGTAAACCTTGTCATTCGAATAGGGTTCCATATCATCACAACAAACTCTCAATCGACGAGCAATCAACGACACCAATCCCCAAAAGCAATAAAACATTCGGCTCTCACATGAGTAACCCGAATCACCTCCAAACAACTTCCTAGAAATAATTGAACTCAATCAGGAATATGAAAAGCTTCAGGGGTCAAACAGTAAGTATAACTCTGGGATCTCATAGTAACCATCTCAGGATCATAAATACCAAAGAAGCAAGTACTCAGAACTCTGTAGCATATATAGCCTCAGCGGAGGATGGGTAATAACATAGTCAAAGAATCTATCGCCCGACCCAGAGGATCGACCAGTTGCCTCTTTCCACGAGTCAAGAGGATGTGGATCAACCAACTCAAACCCAATAGCATCAGCAGATGTTTTGGTAACAACAAACACTTGTGCAATGAGATCCTTAGTCACCACGAACTTCTTACCCCTCAACTGGAAATGAGTCGAAACGTTTCCAGTTGAAACATTGAGAAACCAAACGCCGGTGTATGCAACACATGAATCTAAGTCGAAACGTTGAGAAAACAATGTCTAAACTCTCTCCAAACTCAAAATTGATGACCAAAGTTGGTTTCAAAGGCTTTCTTCGGTGGTAGGTATGTGAATGGTATGGAAATGAAAGAATTTGTATCGATGAAGGTAGTGATGGATCCATTTGATGGGGAAGAAAACGTGATTGAAACACTAGACTCTTTAGGTATTTGGAATTGACTCCAGTAGGAACTTAGGGTTTATGTCTTTTCTTGGAGATAAAGGCTTTGAATGATCAAAATAGGGAATGCGATTATATGGTGATTGGAAAAGGAATGATCATCTATCAGGAAGAAAAATAAAATATTAAAATTAATGAAAATAATAAAAGAAGATTTAAAATAGACAGAAAAATAAAAATCTAATCCTAAAATAAATAGAAAATAGCTAAGATAAAACAATCTAACCTAAGATAGATAAAATAGATATAAGATAAACAAAACTAACCTAAGATAGAATAAAATCTAATCCTAAAGATAGATAAAATAAAATCTAATCCTAAAATAAATAGATAAAAATATATCTAATCCTAATAAATATAGAAAATAGAAACTAACCTAAAAACTTGAAAATACTATAAAAAAATATAGATAAAATAGGATAGAAAATACTCCCTTCCAATGTTACCAAAATCTGAAACGCGTCTGTGAATAGTGGAGCGGCGGGCGCCGCTATGTGGAGAACGCCAGTCTGACATTCTATCAAGCAAATTTCATCACCAGTAAGGTTAAGGTTCTAACACACCACTACTCTAATGTAAAATAAATAGACTAGTCCTACTTTATTGAATTGAAAGACTAAATGCAAAATTGAAACAATATTACCTAATCTACCTTGGGTTGCCACCCAAGAAGTGTCTTTATTTCACGTCTTTGGCTTTGCATTTCTTGATCAATTTATCCCATCAAGATCCTCTACACTTGTCCTTTTCTTGACAAGAGGGGGAACCTTAGAAATTCTCCAACATTTTCATCCATTGCACCAATCAATTCCTTATTGAAACGAGTTTCTCCTAGAGGTTGCCCTGAACCTCCGCCCTTTTCAAGCAATCTTTTCTGTAGCAAAGAAGAAACATTTTCATTCAAAATTATCTTTTCCTTTCTTCTCATCCTTTGCTTCTGTTTCATAGTGCATAGTTCTTTCAAAAACTTGGCATAACGAACTACAGTTTTAATCAAATTGAAAAGTGGAATATTTACCTCACAATGAGCAAAGGTGTCATAAAGAATTTGTTCATCTTCCCACTTACGATCGGATCTTAAGGCATGAGGAAAGGGTGGTGCAGTTCTTGGAACCTAAGAAGACCACTCCTTCGATGACATCTTTGGGGATTGCAAAACGTCAAAACTCGGATCAGCTACTATAGAGGGCGGTGGGCGTTGTCAGACAGTAAACTGTTTTCTGAGTTGTTGTTGTCTTCCTCACCCACGTCAATCACCTTCTTAGGCCTCTCTTCAACATTCCTAGTGGGTATATTCACTTATTTTCCTCCTCTAAGGATCATGGCACTAACATTCTCCTTCAGATTAACTACCACTTGTGATGGCAACTTCCCCGAATCCTTTGCTTTCAACTCTCCAATTTCCTTAGCCATTTGACTCAACAATTTCTCCTGAACACTCATCTTGTCCAACAATAACCTCAAAGTATCATCTCTATCCTCCTGTTGAGTGTTTCTCTAACGATTATCAAAATGTCCTCTTCCTTGATAAGGAACTTGTTGTTGCTGACTCCTGCCGTTGAATCCACTTTGATAATTCAAATTGTAGCCCTGATTGTAGACATTGTTACCATAGTTGCGACGAGGTCCATAATCCGTAGCACTCAAATCAGCGACATCCTCTTGAATTAAATGACACTTATCATTCGGATAAGTTGGATCTCCATAGACACCACAAGGTCTAGACTGTTGAGGTGGATTCATTTGCATAACCATCTTGTTAACTAGCTCAGTAAGCCTATCTAAGTCATCTTTGCGACCATCTCTAGAATTATCCAACTTATTCACTCCTCTAACTCCTTGGTGTTTGATGTGGATCAAGATGGTCTTCTGTGGGTCAAACAATGATCTTGATCCAGATGAGATCTCAAGACCGATTCAAGGGCTATTGATGGCAAAGAGTGTCGTCCTCAAGAGGAAGAAGAAGGCGCAACGTTGGATTGAAGAAAAGATATTTTATTTATTTATTTATTTATTTATTTATTTATTATTATTATTATTATTATTATTATTATTATTATTAGTTTTTAGGTTCTTTCCATATTTAGTAACTCCTATGTTAGTTGAAGCTATTTATGGAATGTCTTATTTTAGTAATACTTAGTTAGGTGAATAAAAGTGGAAAAGGAAAGTCTATCCCTTTAGATATTTTTCTTGGCCAGTAAGTAGAAATATTTATCTAGGATTTATCTAGGAGTTTATTTATTATTATTTTAGGAAGTCAAATTCTATCCTTTGCCGAAGGATTGAAAAGCTTTTGTTATTTAAACCCATGATTTACACTGAATAAAAATTAGATTGGAAAATATATTGAAGAAACCTTTTTGGCTAAAAAGGTTCTTCAATCCTCCAATCCAAGCTTTTGCCTTCGGGTGATTGTTTTTGTTCATTTATCCTCATAAAGATCCAAACCCTCATCGCAAACACAAAATCAAACACAAGGAGAGAAACCCATCTTGAGAAACTGTCGCCGAATCAGAGAAACGGTTGTTGAATCTGCCCAAAACCATCGTAGAACACAGGCCGCGCCCCCGCCAATTCAGCGACCGTCGTTGTTGCTTCTTTTTCGCCGCTGTTGCTTTGCTTCCGTCGTTGTTTCCTTTGTTGTCTTTTGCCTTAGTTTCATTTGCTTGTTTTTTTATTTCTCTCGCAATAGGTCAAAACCTTTATTGTAACTGATTGTAAACATCAAGAATATAACAAGGATAATTGCAAGATCGGGACAAACTCAAGTCGTTGTTCTTGATTTCGAGCCCGCATGCGAAGGATCGGGAATAGCAATGCATCAATGCTTCCCATATTGTTGTGATGTAGTAGCCAACCCTTCAAAAATGTGTATTGCTTCCTGAGGTTTCTTATCCAAAATATCTCCTCCACTAGTAGCATTAATTAAACTCCTGTCTGTATCAAGCAAACCCTCATAAAGATATAACACTAGATCATTCTCGGGTATACCATGTTGTGGACAACTACCCTTAAGCTTCTTGAATCGCTCAACATACTCATAAAGACTCTCCGTAGGTGATTGCTTGATACTAGATAGCTCCTTCTTGAGTTTATTGAGGCGAGTAGCAGGGAAATACTTCTGAAGGAAAGCTTTCTTCAATTCAACCCAAGTAGTAATGCTTTCGGGGGTAGGTAATAAAGCCAATCGCTACCTGAATCTTTCGAGGTAAAGTGGAACACTCTCAACATCAATTGGTCAACAGTAAGGCCTTAGGGTCTAAGTGTATCGCACACACTTACAAAGGCCGCAAGGTGTTTGTTTGGTTCCTCTCCAAGTAATCCATGAAAGTAGGGTAAAATAGTAGACCAATTCGACTTATACTCAAATCTTGAACACTCAGGGAGATTAGGAAGCCTAATTGCAAGTGGTTGAGCACTCAAATTAGGTTCCTTTAGGTTTCTCAGGATCCTTCTTGACGGATTATCAACTTCGTCTCCCATCTCCTTATGTGTGTCAAATTCGAGCCTCCTTTTCAACCTAAGAGATCTCTCAATCTCGGGATCAAAAGACAAAGATAATGAATTAGAAGAAAGAGTTTGAACCATACAAGGACAAAAAGGACTCCAAGAAAAAAAAAGGAATCAATGATAGAAATAAAGAAAAGCAAACTCTTTTCTCCCCGGTAACGACGCCAAGAATTTGGTGCGGGATGAACGTTGTTGGCCATTTTGCCCTTTTCCAAATAGTAATAATATCCAAACTATAAGTTCAAACCAATACGATTGGGGGGTGCAGACAATTTCAGAGTTGACAATGAGGAGACGCCTAAATGGGTGAATGAATTGTGTTTGAGTGGGAGAACATGTTTGAGATGATTACAAGTACAATTGCAATTTTAGAGAAAGAGATTATTGATCTTAAGAAAAGAAGTCAACGGAGTTGCTCATGATATCCGGTGTGAATGAAGAGTTAAAAATAATGGAGGAAAAGAGGCTAAAATTAATGTCAAGGAGAAAACAAATATTATTGATGAGAGGGTAGGGGATACTGACATTCATGAGGCGGAGTCTTCACTTGATGTTGACAGTACTTCATGGAATGTTGACAATGTGAATGGAGTAGTTGAAATGCATGAGGGGAATTGTGCACTGGATGCTAATAGAGAGGGCACCCGATATCATGTATGATGAAAATGGAGCTTCCAAATTTAGTATTGTGTAAAAAAATCTTTCAAATATGCTGATATCTGAGTGTATTTTTGTAAACATCCTCGGTGGTTATGTATATTTGGAACATACTTGTTGGGTTTCTTGTGTTATATATGATGCAATATATTATTTGGTTGTTTTTTAGTTCTCATTTTACATGCTGATTTCTGTTAAAATATCCAATAAGGAATATGTTGATATTGTTATGCCTTGTTGGTGCGGGACGAACGTCGTTGACACTTTCGCCCTTTGCCAAATAGTAATAATGTCCAAACTTAAACACGCAACCAATAGGTTAGGCAATCAATCACTTGATAAACCAAATAACTACTAGTATAGCGATGAAGTCCAGTGTCGAACCCACATGGAGAAACGATTTCCTATTCAATAACTCTAGACAAACACTCTTAAAGCAAAACAATGATGTTTGACAATGGATGGGATTCATGGTCCTCGGATTGATCTATCAATTATTCATATTCCTAGGTGTACTTGACTATAGTTGAGAGATCCACAGAGATTCACTCATCTTATTCAATATCACTAAAGAATAACATTAAGAACTCAAGTAATCATGACCAATTGGCACATTGACTCTACACAATCAAGATAGATAGGCGTATACCGAACTCATCTTATTCAATATCACTAAAGAACAGCATTAAGAACTCAACTAATCATGACCAATTGGCACATTGACTCTACACAATCAAATCCTCACAATCAAACAACCATGTCTTCGAATCACGGGCGAAACTATGAGTTTAGCAACTCATAGGCCAATTCTCTCTCTCTCTCTAATGGTGTTCATTGTCTCACACAATAGCCACACACCACACGGCGAAAGAAACTGAAAACAACATAAATATGTCTCACAAGGGTCGGCAAAACCCTAGTAGGAATAATAGGAAATAATATAAAATAATAATATTCGGATCCAAAACCACGTTTCAGGGATCTGGGCCAACGGCGGGCGCCGTGCAAGGGGCGGCGAGCGCCGTCTCTTCAGTGCTCGACGTTCCTCAAATTTCTTCAACGAATTCCAATGTCGTGCCTCCTTGCTCCTCCTTAGCTCTTCCCTAGCCTCCATATGCTCCAAAACATGCTTCTTAAGCTCTTCCCAAAGTCCATCAAGGGTCGGAATGTAAACCTGCAGAATAAACACTAAAAATGCATAGATTCCGAACTCGAATACTCCACAAGTAAAATACGGAACTAGACTCAAAACATAACAAAACCAATACCTAATAGCAATAAGAAATACATATAATGCTTATATGAAATATGCATTATCACTTGTTATATTATGTTTCATCGTTTGTTTGCTATCTCATATTTTCAAAATCAACTAACCATCATTGTTGTTCAGCTTCGGCAAATAAGCATATAAGCTGACATTTGTTTCATATTGTTTTTCAGATATCTTTCATTTTGAAAATCATGTATCTATCACGTGCATGTTGTGAGCTATCCTTTATCATGTGTCATCTTATCTGTCATTGAGTTGTGGTTTGTCAACATATATTTTCAATCTTCATTAGTACAACAACTACAACAACAATACTCCCATAATATCCCACTCTAAGTGGGGTATGAGGGGTCGAGATGTACGCACCCTTTCCCCAACTAAGATGAGAGAATGTTTCCGAATGACCCAAGAAACGACCAATAGGTAACAAAATACTAAAGCAAATAGATAGGATAAAATGAAATAGAATAGAAATAAAATAAAATAAAATAAAACACACTAAATACAATAAAGTATAAGTGTTAAGCGTTAGGAAGTGTTATAGGCCAAGGAAGGCCGATGGAAAGCATGCCTCATACTATTACCCCTCGTCCACTCGGATCGTACTCCTCCATTGCATCCTTTCATGTGTCATCTCCTTAGTGAGTCCTAAAATGTCCAGATCATGTCTAACAATCTCCTCCCACCTCTTCTTCGGCCGGCCTCTGCCCAGCGACAATTTTTGATACTCAAGTTATCACATCTACGCACATGCACACTTGTCACATCTTCATTAGTGTAAATACATTTGTTGATAAATACACATAACAAGTTATAAGTGAATTTATTAGCAAAATGTATGCAACTGACAAGGTTTGTCAGCTTACCTTTTTATGACAAATACTCATATATATGCTGACAAATGACTTTAATTGGAAATATGTGTTGATTATGCTGACAAACGAATTTATATAGGGTTCGTATGAGAAGGTGTTAATAAACTGACTAAAATTATAAACAGGGTAAAATTTATAAACATATCAAAATTTAAACAACAAGATAATCTTTGTATGGGGAGAAAAACAATTTATTTGTAAAAAAGTGGAGTTTATTTTGGTTGTTATTAGGGGTATTGTGGTACTTTCAAAACAAATAAGATAAGGGGGAGAATAAACACCCAAATAAACACCTAAAAAGCACCGATTTAGAGCTTATTTTTTTAACTCCTTTTTTAAACAGTTTTTACATGTTTTTAACCTCCCATACACCCATTTTAACTGTTTAAAATTAAACACATGTTTTTACTTAATTTTTTACCTATTTAATTGGGTGCCCATACATAGCCATAGTTAATATGTGTTGATATTATGATGACAAACGAATTTATTAGAAAATATGATAAGACAAGCGAATTTATATAAAATGTTGATGTGTGTGTGTGTGTGAATAAATATGCCGACAAACGAATTTAGCAGAAAATATGTGTTGATTATGGCGAAACGAATTCTTTATGATGCCAAACGATTTATAATCGAAATTGTTGTGCGAAATTAAAAGACAACAACTAAGCGAAATTGTGAAGTGGACATTCACGAGCGAAACTGGAGAGCTCGCTGGATTAGAAAAGTCGGCATCAGTTTAGAGGTGACCGCTGGACAATAAACTAATAAATCTTAAATGGTAAATATTTAATTAATTAGTGCTTGACCATGGAGGATTAGTTGATAACCTCGTCATCAACGTTATTAAAAAAAAACTTAAACCATGATAAAATTCAGGGCTAATCATTACGTGATTGACCAAGGTCCAAAACCCAACTTACCCTTAAATTTTAATTGTCCAAATTGATAAATATATTGAAAAACTTAAAATTATTATAAATGTAAATTTGATTGACAATATAAATAAACTAAAATAATCTCAAGTATTTTTATCTCGATCCTAAATATATATGATAGGCACAGGGAGAAGTAGGTTGGTATACGCTCTAACCCACCCATTTTTTCAGAAATAAAATAACATATATAATATAAAATTTTGATTGGTTTGATAGTTAAGTGTCTTTTTTTTCCCTCTTTTATTCACTATATTTTTTCTTTTTTCTATCTCCCTTTTTCTCGGAATATTTACTAAACACTACTTTTATAAAAAAAATTAGGGCTCGTTTGGTTTTAAATGTTGAAAAGGTAAAGTGAAAAGATATGAATACAGTCCAGTTATACATTGTTAAAAAAAATTAATCCTTACTATCATCTCCTCCCAACTTTTCAAACAAAATTGATTTTGTTTATCCTTATTTCAATAACTCATTTGAGTAAGGGATAACCATATCTCCTATACTTCTCTAATCATCATCCCTCCTATCTTATTTTCCACACATAGAAAATAACATTCGTCTCTTACCTAGATATATTTTCCTATGCAAAATTTGTTTTTATTCCGTTTATCTTGCGTTCTTATACTAAACGAGCCCTTAGTCTACACTGGTGATTTTGTCCCTACCTATGTCCTTGTGGATGAAAATTATTGAGTAGTTTTCAAGTAGAAATCATGATCTCTAAGTAGTGAAATAAGGGCAAGGGTGTTAATCAAGGTGGGACCTCATAAGATCTTTCAACTATACCCCATTCTCGACTAACTTTTTTTCCCTCCTAGTTAGTTTTCATATGTTTTCTCCGTCCAAAAAGAATTTATTTTTGTTTGTATATATGTATATAATTACAAATGATAACTATTTTAACCAATAAAAGCAGAGAAAGCATAACAAATAGTACTCACGATCTAATCTATTTTAAAGAAGGAGGGCAAAACATTTCTTAAATCTTAAAAACGAGTATGTGTTTTATTGAGCCTACAAAATTAAGATTCACTAACTAGCTATTTAGATAAAAGAGTGGGTTCAGTACTATTACTATTATAACATGATATTCTCAATAAGAATTGGAGAAAAAATTATAAACATTTGAAGATTTGACATAGATTTAAACAATACTCCCTCCGTTTGAAATTATTTGTCGTTTGACTTTTTGATACGCTTTTCAAGAAGCTAAAAACTCTATAAAATATAATTTTTTTAGTTAATTTTTTTTCCATAATCTTATACTTACTACTTATATGTATGAAATTATATAAAAAGTTTAATTAAAAAAATATATTTTATATACTCCCTCCGTTCGACAAAACTTGTCATTTTAGCTTCTTTCACAAGTTTTAAGGCAATTAACAAATGTACTAATTTACCCTCAATAATTACCCTCCTTTTTTACTTTATCGAAAACTACAACTAACAAACCATCAATCAAATCAAAGATATTTATGTAAAGTGAAGGGCAAAATATCTATAATGACAAGTTTTTTTGAACAAAAATAATACCCTAAAATGACAAGTTTTGTCGAACGGATGGAGTAGTTTTTATCTCCTTTAAAAGCAAGCACTACAAGACAAATGACAAATAATTTCAAACTGAGGGAGGAATTAATTAAAGTTGGCCAAATGTTGGATTCAATTAGCTATAGAAAGAAGCACAAAGTCGTTCATATACAGCAATTGGTATGGCATTATAAGATGGACTTTTGACTATCTTCAATTGCATATGCATATGCATGCTTCAAATTTAGGCCACATTGCATTTGCATAGATGGGTGAAATTTGCACACCCATATTCATATTCATATTCATATTCATATTCATATACTCCATGATAGATGAGTTCAAATATTCATCAATTCAGTTGTACGTTCTGACAACAACAGTACATGATATACTCAAACTGCGAATAGATGGATTGATTGCAACGTAACCATCAAAATCAGCACCCGGATCCAGCTAGATAGTGATCATTCAAATCATTTAAGTACATGTAGTTATATATACCCCCGGCCCGTAACTAGCTAGGCTCCACGTGTCACTAACATTGGATGTGATATACGTGTAAAAAATGTATACTTCCTCGATCTATTCGATAAAATATGTAACTTTAGAATGTTAATTGTTATTGTAAGTATTTCGATCTCCTCTTTATGAAAATGCTCTTATAAATATTGTAACGATTAATAGGTTGTTAGTTGTATTTTTTTTGAAACAAATCGAAATGGTCTTGGCCGAAAATAAACTAATTTAAACCAAAAAACGCTAGGGCAACAGGCGACGTCGGCGATCTCCCCCTGGTGATCTTCAATCGTCTGAATCTCTCTCCGGTCTAGGGCCGTGGTCCTTCGACCGGTCGCTGGTGATGTTGAAAGAGGCGGGTATGGAGCAACTATCAGCGATCGACTTTACTCACTCGGCATTCTGGGTAAGAATCTATGACCTACCTCTTGGTGCGTATACAAAATCCATGGCATAGAAGTTGGGACAGGTTTTCGAGGGAATTATTGAAATGGATGAAGAGGAGTTACTCACTTGTAGTAGGTTTTTGAGAATGTGGGTCATGATCGACGTCAAAAAACCCTTACGGAGGGGAATCCTAGTGACTATTGAAGGTAGGAAGATTTGGGTGGAGGTCAAGTATGAGCGTTTACCAAAATTTTGCTATACATGTGGCTGCTTGGGTCATGTAGAATCAAAATGCGAGAGAAGCGAGGGAGAGGGGCGGGTTGAAGGAGTGTATGGAGATTGGATGCGAGCATCATCGATGAAGATTGTGAAGGAGAGGGGGAGTGCTGACAAGGAGGCGGAAAAGAAGGTGGTGGAGCAAATGTTGGGGAAGAAGGAGGGTGCAACGAGTGGGGGAAAGGGTAGAGGGAGTAGGAAAACTTTGATAGAAATATTGGAGGAAAGAGAGAGGGGAGAGGATGATCAGGAACAGCTGGTGGGTGAAACACAAATGACAAGGGAGGAGGTTGAGGTTCTAAAGGGGGTTGATCAAGTGAAGATCACTGACGGTAATGAGGAAGATAGGGGAGGGGAGATCAGTGGAGGGGAAGGGGTTCATGTTGTGAGCGGAATCTGCCATGTTTTACAGTAACTTTTATATCGATTTCTGTATAAATTTCATGCATTTGGGTTAAGATAGTACAGAATTTGTGTAGTTTATGTTTATTTGCCAAAAGTATGGAATCTACACCAGTTTCTGTTTAAATCGCAGAAATCGAGGCATTTACAGCAATTCTACAGAAGGTCGGAAAAGCTCGGAAAACCACTACAGAAGTCCAAGGTCAAAGCAGCGGAACAAATCGGAAAGCCAAGTCTAGTCGACATCGAGTGGGCCCTACTCGACCTAGACGAGCCATGGCCGAGCAGCCTTGGTCAAGCACACCCTGATCGAGCAAGCCAGACACCCAGACTCCGGACCCTACTCGACCTAGACAAGCACTAGTCTAGGTCGACGAAGCCCAGACGCCCACACCCGGAGTCGACAAGGAGAGCTGGCCGAGGACGAAGCCGAAGACGACCAGGAGGACTCGCTGCCAGCGGCTCCACTCGCTGCCGCGGAAAGGAGAACTCGCTGCCGCGGACCAAGCCACTCGCTACCAGCGGAAGGAGCAGCTCGGGAAGACCTAGTCGGCCAACCTTACTCGAGGTCGACTAGGGCTCGTCGAGATCGACGAGCACCTGAGTCCTTGTCCGAGCATGTCCGAGCAACCCGAGGAGAGCCACCCGAGGAAGCTTAGTCGATGACTCACCTCTACTCGAGGTCGACTAGGCTAACTCGAGGTCGACGAGCACCAGTGAGCCAGAGTCCGAGCCACATCGAGCAGAGTCAAGCCAAGCCGAGCCACCCTACTCGAGGTCGACGAGGCCTTGTCGAGGTCGACTAGACCCAGTGTCCAGAATCTTCTCGACGTAGCCCTGTCCGAGTAGAGTTGACGTTGCTTGGTCGCGAAGTTGCTGAAATCTATCCGAATACATCCAAGTCCTATCTATGGAAGGCGGAATCTATCATCATGAAGACCTACCCTAATTAGTTTTATCTATTCCTTATGGATTTATTTCCATTAAAACATTTATTTATCTTTTAGCATTTTAGATATAAATTTAGATATAGATAGATATCTTCTTTCCTAGATTAGCTAGGGAATGAAGGCTATAAATAAGGCCCTAGGGGCTCAGTTTTATTCAATTCAATTCCAGTTAGATTCAATTTTCAGAGACGATTAGTTAGTTACATAAAGAGAAGAGGTTGTAAGTTGGAGTTTATTTTTTATGCAAGTTAGTTTCTTTCATCAATCAATGTCTGCTATTGCGATGAGGCGTGAGTAGTCCACCCACTTCTGGGGTTGGGGTGAGCCCGACGGTGGCCATGTGAGGCGATGCGATAAAGGTCAGATCTTTTGTGCGATTCATCTTCTATCCCTATGAGCATGATTCTTTTGCGAGAGTTGAAGGTGATCCTTGTTTGTATTATTGAAGCGAAAGTGATCTTAATGCAACTTGGATTAACTATGTGAAAAAGGGTTAGTAACAATTAGGGTTTATGTGAGAGCCTCTATTTGCCTATTTGTTAATGACGAAAGTTATTTGATGGAAAGCATGATCTTTTATGCCTTTATGTGTTGTTTTGCATGGTTATCGTTGTGGTGTTGAAACCCTAGCCTTGGAAGTCTTTTATTATATTGATTTATGTCACCGAAATTCTGAGTTCTGTGTTTGAATTTGCAAGCTTTAAAATTTCTGTTTTTTTCTGTTTCTTGTCGACATAGACGAAACCTTTGTCGATCTCGAGTTGCTCTTGTTGAGGTCGAGTAGGGAGTTGTCTAGGTCGAGTTGATTTCTTTCTGTCTTTGTCGATTTAAAGTTTCTGTCTTTGCTTTCCTTTGTCGAAGTCGAGTAGTAGTGGTCGGGATCGAGTACGACTATCTGCCTTTGCTTTCGTCTTTGCTTTGCTTTGCTTTTATTTCTTGTTTGCTTTGTTCTTTGCTTTTATTTTAGTTGCCCTTGCCGGGTTATTATTGTAAGCGAAATCTGCCATGTTTTACAACAACTTTTATATCGATTTTTGTATACATTGCATTCATTTGGGCTAGAATAGTACAGAATCTATGTAGTTTATGTTTATTTTCCAAATTATGGAATCTACACCAGTTTCTGTTTAAAATCGCATAAATCGAGACTTTTACAGCAATTCTACAGAAAGTCGGAAAAGCTCGGAAAACCACTACAGAAGTCCAAGGTCAAAGCAGCAGAACAAGTCTGAGAGTCAACCTTACTCGACATCGAGTAGGTCTACTCGACCTAGACAAGCATGACCGAACACGGCCTTGTCGAGCAAGCCTGCTCGAGAAGCCAGACAACCCGAGCCTCTGGAGTTTACTCGATCTCGACAAACTCTGGTCGAGATCGACGAAGCCCAGCACCATGCCCGGAGTCGACAAGGGGAAGAGCTGCCCGAGAAGCCAAGGACGAGAATCCGAGCCAGGTCTACTCGACCTCGACGAACCCCTTGTCGAGGTCGACAAGCCAGTCCCAGCCAGACGAGGAGGAGTCCTCGACGAGACCATCCGAGCCATCCTCGACGAATCCTACTCGATCTCGACAAGAGTTAGTCGAGATCGACAAGGCACCCAGATCATGTCCGACCCTGTCGAGGAGATCTACTCGAGAAACCCTAGTCGGCGAGCAAAGTTACTCGAGGTCGATGAAGCCTACTCGAAGTCGACAAGAGCCCAGTGAACCAAAACAAGCCACATCGAGCAGAAAAGTCAGCCAGGTCCAGTCGACGAAACCATCGTGGTCGAGGTCGACGAGGCCTTGTCGAGGTCGACTAGACCCAGATTCCAGAAGCTGCTCGACGAAGCCTTGTCCGAGTAGAGTTGGAGTTGCTTGGTCGCAAAGCCATAAGATTCTATCCGATCTATCAAGTTCTATCTATGGAAGGAGATCTATCAAGACATGAAGACTTACCCTATTTAGTTTTATCTTTTCCCTCTTGATTTATTTCCTTAAAACAATTTATTTATCTTTAAGGCTTCTAGATATAATTTTAGATATAGATTTAGATAGAGATAGATATCTTCTTTCCTAGAATAGCTAGGGAATGAAGGCTATAAATAAGGCCCTAGGGGCTCAGTTTTAATCATTCAATCATTCAGAGACAATTAGTTAGTTCCACATAGAGCTTAGGAGTTCTAAGGTTTTTAGGGTTTTGGCTGACAGCGAAAGTTGATTGCCAGGATTGTAAAAAGCTTTGAATTTAGTTTTTATGCAAGTTTCTTTCATCAATTCAATGTCTGCAATTGCGATGAGGCGTGAGTAGTCCACCCACTTCTGGGGCTGGGGTGAGCCCGATGGTGGCCATGTGAGGCGATGCGATAAAGGTCAGATCTTTTGTGCAATTCATCTTCTATCCCTATGAGCATGATTCTTTTGCGAGAGTTGAAGGTGATCCTTGTTTGTGTTATTGAAGCGAAAGTGATCTTAATGCAACTTGGATTAATTATGTGAAAAAGGGTTAGTAACAATTAGGGTTTATGCGAGAGCCTCTATATGCCTAGTTGTTAATGACGAAAGTTATTTGATGGAAAGCATGATCTTTTATGCCTTTATGTGTTGTTTTGCATGGTTGTCGTTGTGGTGTTGAAACCCTAGCCTTGGAGGTTTTTTTATATATTGAGTTTATTTTCCGTCAAAAAGCTGAGTTTGGGTTTTGAGCAATTGCAATTTACATTCCTTTAAATTTCTGTTCTTGTCGACATAGAGTAGGACTTGGTCGAGATAGAGTACGGTTCTTGTCGATCTCGAGGAGAACTGGTCTAGGTCGAGTTGAAGTTTCTGCCCTTTGTCAATTTTCTATTGTCTGTCTTTGCTGATTCTTGTCGATCTCGAGGAGGGGGTAGTCGAGATCGAGTTGACTTGCCTTTGTCGAGTTGCTTCGTTTTCGATCCTGAGCCACTGTTGTCGACCACTATTGTCTATCTCGAGTACTGTTTGTCGAGATCGACGAGAGCCTTTGCTTTTGCGTTGCTTTGTTATTTGCTTTTGTTTTATTTGCCCTTGCCGGGATTATTTGTTTCTGCTTCTGTTTGTGTTTCTGTCTTTCTGCTGCTTCTGTGAGAATCTGATAGCTACCTGAGAACTGCTGACGTGCTTCCTCGTGGATTCGATCCTGACTTTTCTCTTACTACAACGGGAGGAAGTCTTGTAATTATTTGCTGAGACATGGGAGTCGTTCTAAACCATATTCTATTCTATACTTGACTTACTCCTGCCTAGTCAACAGTTATTTGTTTGTGTCTTTCTGTTTCTGCGATTCTGTCTGTTCTGCTCTGCTGTTGTGAGAATCTGATAGCTACCTGAGAATTGCTGACGTGCTTCCTTGTGGATTCGATCCTGACTTTTCTCTTACTACAACGGGAGGAAGTCTTGTATTTATTTGCTGAGACAGGGGAGTCTATCTGAACTTTATTTCATATCTATTTCAATACTTGACCAACTCCTGCAACAACAGTTCAATAGAAGGAGAGGTAGTAGGGGAAGACGGGAAGGGGGTCAGGGCATCAGATAAGAAAGGGGAAGGGGAAAAGGGGGCAAGAGAGGCTGGAAGAGGGCGGTGAGGGAAGCCATATGGGGCGTCGGGTTGGGTGGAGGGGTTGTGGGGATGCTACCCACGTTGAGCAGGTCAAAGAGGAATGAAGGAGAGGTCGGGGAGGATGGCGCTATGCAGATGGAACAGGATGAGGGATTGCTAAGGGGGGAAGAGAGGGAGAAGAGAAGGAAGAATGAGGTTCGAGACATGAACAACCTTTTGACATCGGCTGGGGATAATATCCCCCCGCCGGGAGCAATGAGTTACTAAAGCTAAAACTGTCGGGGATTGGGGAAGGCCCGCGCAGTTCAGAAGCTTGCCGAAATGGTGAGTAGGGAGTCCCCGAGGGTGGTGTTCTTAATAGAAACCAAGAGTAACAGGCGCCGGATGGAGGAAGTGAAAGTGAGGTTGGGATATACGAGTATGTTTGTTGTGGATTACATTGGGCGTTCGGGTGGGTTGACACTGATGTGGGAAGAGGGTTGTGAGGTTACGGTCAAATCCTACACCCAACATCACATTGATAGTATGATCAAGCTAGGCTCGGGAGAGGAGATAAGGCTTATGGGGATGTATGGGTGGCCCGAGAGCAAGGATAAACATCATACTCTGGGTTTGTTGAGGAGATTGCATGAAGAGCCGCGCCAAAGATGGATATGCATGGGCGATTTTAACCTATGTACATCCCTTGATGACAAGCAATGGGGGAATATGGCCAGTTTTGGCAATTTGGTTGAGTTTAGAAAGGATATTGAGGCATGCGAGCTCAGAGAGATTCCTTTCGTGGGAAATAGGTTCACGAAGGACGATAATAGGGAAGGTGTATGGTTCATCCAGGAGAGGCTTGACATGGCTTTTGGTAATGAGGCTTTGCTCGAGAGGTTTCCAGGCACTGTGGTGGTGCATCTTGGTAGATGCGAATCCGATCATGTTCCAATCAAGGTTTGTTTGGAAGGAGTTAAGGAGAAGGAATATCCGTGGAATCCCCGACCTTTCCGTTTCAAAGCAATGTGGCTAAAGGAGGATGATTGTATGGAGATAATCTCCAATGGGTGGATGAATCCAGGGTCATCTTATGTGGAGACTGGGATCAAGGGGAAGCTGGACAGATGCTCGACGGATCTAAAGGATTGGGATCAGAATGTGTTCGGTAATGTGAGAGCTGAATTGGAAAAGGTCAGAAAGCGAATGGCCGAGATAGGGGATGGTATGACGGGGGGGGGGGGGGGGTAGGGTGCGAGAGCGGAGGGAGCTAGAGGAGAAAGAGCGGGATCTAATGGACAAGGAAGAAGTTATGTGGTTCCAAAGAGCAAGAGCGAATGAATTCCGGTGTGGGGGATCGGAACACAAGCTTTTTCCACAAAAAAGCGTCTGGCAGGAGCAAGAGAAATCGAGTGCAGAAGCTGGTAGGGGAGGATGGGGTGGAGGAGCGGTCAAATGAGGGAATGATGAGGGTAGCAATAACCTATTTTAACAAACTCTTCCAATCTGAGGCGAGGGCGGATCTGGCTACGGCTACTCAAGGAATCGAGCATTTGCTCTCGGCTGAGGACAACCAGGAGCTGTCACGTCCCTTCACTGCAGAAGAGGTAAAATCTGCCCTTTTTTCAATGCACTCCACTAAAGCTCTGGGTCCCGACGGTATGCCTGCACTCTTCTATCAGAGGTGTTGGCATATTGTAGGGAAGGATGTGACTAAGTATGTCATTAACATTCTGAATGGAGCTCCGTTGCCTGAGGGATTGAATCACACTTTCATTACTTTGATCCCAAAGGTGACGGCCCCATCCAGGATAACAGAATTACGCCCTATAAGCTTATGCAACGTCATATATAAGATTGTGTAAAAGGTGCTAACCAACAGGCTCAAGAAGGTTTTAGGGAAACTGGGGGCACCAAGTCAGAGTGCTTTCGTGCTTGGAAGGCTCATTACAGATAATATTCTTGCCGCTTTCCAGCTTTTCCACTACATGAAGACAAGGAGAGAGGGGAAAAAAGGTTACATGGCACTGAAGCTGGACATGGCAAAGGCCTATGACTGAGTGGAATGGGGCTTCCTAGAGCATTGCTTGTGGAAGTTTGGATTTGAGGATGGATGGGTTGCGCTTGTCATGAAATGCGTGACGACGGTTAGCTTCTTAGTGTTGACGGATGGAACTCTGTTTCCGAGTTTCACGTCGGGAAGGGGATTACGTCAGGGCGATCTGTTGTCACCGTATCTTTTCTTGTTATGTGCGGAGGGGCTGTCCGGAATTATCAAAGAGAGCGAGAAGCGGAACGGGTTGCGGAGCATCAAGGTAGCGCCATCGGCTCCTTCTATCTCCCGCCTCTTTTTTGCTGACGATTGTGTTCTTTTTTTAGGAGCATCCTGTCAATAGAGCACAGAAGTTATTAATATCCTCCATACTTATGGAGAGGCGTCGGGACAACATGTCAACTTCTCAAAATCAGAACTGTCTTTCAGCGGGAATGTGGCGGAAGATAGTAGGGACTCCATAAGGAAGATCTTGGGCATCCGTGAGGTCTCAAAGCATGATCGATATCTTGGGTTGCCTACCATGGTGGGTAGGTCGAAGAAGATCATTTTCGAGCAGCTGAAAGAGCGGGTCTGGAAGAAGATGAAAGGGTGGAAAGAGAAGACTTTGTCGAGAGACGGGAAAGAAGTTTTGATAAAGGCAGTGGCCCAAGCAATCCCCACCTACACGATGTCTTGTTTTTTGCTCCCAGTGAGTTTGTGTCGAGGGATAGAGATGTTGTTGTGTGACTTCCGGTGGGGAGAGAGCGAAGGGAGGAGGAAGACGCATTGGATGAGCTGTAAACGCATGTGCAGATCGAAAACAAGGGGTGAAATGGGCTTCAGGGATCTACACGTCTTCAATAGAGCACTCCTTGCAAGACAAGCTTGGATGATACTGCAGGAGCACTACTACTACAAAATTGGGCAAATAATCCAAGGTATATAACCCGGGCGTGCTATTTACGGTATATAAAGTGGTGAAACGAAAGAAAATAGATTTAGATGACCTTTATATACCGGATAGTGTAGTTTCAGGTGTATAAAAGACCATTTTTTTAATCAAATAACCTAAGATAAACGCCCGGGTTATATTTATAAAAAAAATCCCCAAATCCGGGTTATTTGGCCCTATTTCTAATTTGAAGATAGAAAAGAAAACCCCTCGACCAGTTCTCCGCCGTCCCTTCTCTCTCGTCAATCAACCCTTTAGCAAACTGTTGGTCGCCGATCTCTTCCTCCTCCCAAGTCCCGCCGCTCGCCGCTTCCTCTTCCCGCTGCTCGGCATTCGCAGCCTCGACCCGGTCTCGCCGTTGGCTTCCTCTTCCCACCGCTCGCCGTTCGCAACCTCATCCCGATCTTTCCGAACTTCTGATTGACTGGTATGTTGATGCCTCTATTGCTCATCCCGGTTTGTTGCTGCCTCTATTACTACTGTTGCTACCGTCGTCGGTCCTCTGAAACAGCTGCTTCTCTCTGTTGCTTCCACGATAAACTCAGCACGTGCCCCACTGTTGCTACCTCGATTGGACCATCAAGAATACAAAATGTATGTTTTTAATGCTTTTCTTACTTCATCTATTGTGTTCAGATTTAGTTGAAATTTTGGTTAATTTGGGATGAATTTGTGCTGAAATTAGTGAATTTGGGTTGATTGCAATGAGTTTGGATTTTAGGGTAAGCCTTGATCTCTGTAGATATTGGTGAATTTGTGCTGAACTTATGGTTGATTAGGGTTATATATGTTGATGTGGTTTGATTGTGATGAGTGTGGAATTTAGGATTAGCCTTGATCTCCCAAAGTTAGATGCTCTTTTATATATTTCATCCAATCATGCAGTTTAGATAGTTGTTAAACCTAGGAAAGGTTTTGGTTCTGTAATTGGAATTGGTGCAAATAAAAGACAGAAACTTTTCTTAATTAGAATTTCAAGTGCAATTTGTGTTGTTGTGGCTCTTGTAGTAAGCTCGGGAGCAGGAGTACATCAACCAGTCATATCTTGCTTCCCAGAAAGAGAAGAAAATGGTCGGATTTGTTTGTGATTTTTACCAATAATGTTTGGGTATCATTTGACTAGGGAAAAAAGAGGGTTGTGCGGCAACCTTTTATATTACTCAAATCTTAGAGGTATTGAGCTTATATGTAAAATTAGAATTTTTATCTTTTCTCTTATCATGCTTGCACCAAAACTAAATGTGAATAAAAAGGCAGTTCGTTTCTCCTCCTTGCACCAGTCTTTGCTATATCCTAATTATGTGTAACTATATAAGGCATGGAAATAAATGAACCTAATTAGAAAATATTTATAGCTATAAGGCAGAGACATAGACTCATATTTATAATTGTTTGACTATGTGAAATCTTAGAATTAAAAGAGTAACTGCTAATAGAATGTGAGTGGGATGACCTTTTTATAGTCTAGTACTATAGTAAAAGACTAATACATTAGGTCCTATCAAACCGGAGTTTAGTTGGCAAATTATTAGATTAGCTAGAGGCATAGCAGGGATAAATGGCATGAAGCTGCTGGCATGGTTTGATTTTGGTGCCCATGGAAGGATATAATTAGTTTGTTTTTATGCAAACTATTAAACTATGATAAATATCATAGTCCACTTTCCAATATCTGTTTTTTTATTTGTTGTCTTTTAGGATCCTCTTTCCACTAATTGTTTATGCATGATTGATATATGTATACAGGAGTTTCTAATAGAGAGGGTACACTAGCTTTTACTAAGTGAGAATTCAGAAACATGATATACTTACATTCGTGAAAATGGGCTTTACATGAATTTTGTAGTCTAGACTCTTTGCGGAGGGAGAAAACACTCTGTGGAAAGTTGTATGCATCATTATCATGAACTATATAGCATATTTTATTTTATTTTACTCTGTACTTGTGTTTTGACGAAATTCTAGTATCTCTTTGTTAGATGTTGGTCCTTCTCCACCTGCAAAACATTTATCAGTGTTTTCTAGAGGATGGGTCTAGATAATAAGGTAATTGAATCTCTGTGTGTAAGTCTGTACATATCTAAAGAGAGTATTGATTTAGTTTTCAATTAATTTAGATTTATGGTTTCTATAAACGGATGATTTGTTTGACGACTTTTGTTTTCCAACAATGTATATATGATATACCTAGTTGTTGATCAATAAATTATGAAGTTAGATTACTTGGTTGAGTAATTTTGTTTGCACTATGTACCAAAATTGTCACTGATTCTAGTAGATTATATTGGAATGGGTTTTCTATTTGAACATAAATACAAATGAATAAAGAAAATAAGTCCTCATACGAAGGCACAAAATGCTGATTTTCATAAGACTGCTTATAGGCATAATTTTACCAATGTGCCTAAGTATGAAATTTGTGGTGCTCGTCGGGATAACAGGGCTGGTTAATTGGTTTCTTCCTTTCCTGATCTAGATAATGTGCTTGTTTATCTGATTTCTGATAATGTGCAACTTATATGCTCAAGTACTCAAATAAGAAATGTGCAACTTTTAGCCAGCAAGAACTGAGAAACATATGGGATGAATGCAGGCATAGGTGCATATTTTGGTGCCCAATTTCAGAAGAACAGGATGTTAGTGCGCATTTCGGGTGATGCTATCATGTTGTGTCCTCACTTGATAATTTTAGAGGAAAATGAGTTTAGTTTAAACCCAACACTATTAGTTGTGGTTACATTTATAGTCCCTTTAACGTCTCGTATTAACTTTAATTAACAATCATGTTGTCTCAGTTAAGCATATTTGGGAACGCTCTAAAGGAGACGGAAAAGCACATCCATCAGTTCAGGTCTAGAAGGAGAAGGCCAAAGACCTATTGCTGGAGCTTTGAGGTATGATGGTTCATGGAAATATCCTCATCAATTATACTGATTTTCTAGTATTCTTATATGGTCTATTATTGTACTGAGGTTTATTAGGATCTTTCAAAGTGTACTTGATCGTGTATGTCGTATGAAGAGGCACCATGATATAATGTGAACTGTATAACTCAGCCCCTAGATCTTTTTTTCTTTTCGGAAAAATTCTAAGGTCTAAATCGACATATTTCAGAGATTGGGAACTTGTGCAGTGATTGTCCTTCTACTACTTTAGTGCTTGATCATTTAGCGTTCTGTAAATTGCCCGAGTAATCCTCTCCCCCTTTGTTGCACATACTTGCAAGGCAGCTTTCCTGGTTCACATTCATGCATGAAAGGATTTATTGGTGATGATGGGTCTCTGTGGGTCTAGGGAAGGTCTAACTAAGAAAGGACAGTTTGGGCTTGGTGAAGGGATGAGAAGTTATTGCCCCTTCTACAATGAATGCACTTGTTGGCCAAAAGTATTTAAGGTAAAGCTCACTACATTTTAGCATGTACTCTATACATATATATAATTAGTCTTTTTCTTTATGTACATGCACTTTTTCATCTTTTCTGATTACAATCACCCCTCCCTAAAAATCTATTGTTGGGTCATGAAAGCATGTAAATTGATATTATTTATCCCCTCATTTATGTTATACTCACAAGCCACTAATGTTTTATTATTGATAGAACTACACGGTGTTAGGCATGGAATTACAGTCACGCAAGCACTTCTACGATGATGAAAGGTCTTCCAAAGAGTCACAACGATAGCTTGCAGGCAGATGGCATAGAAATGCTTCCTTTATTTTTCATTTTTTGTTAATAGATGACATAAATATGCTTGAAAGGATAGAGTCTTGTGATTTCCTTGTTATCTAGCAACATGTTGTGAGGTTTAATGAAACAAGTGTTTTTGTATATATTTTTCATATAAAAAAGTGTTTCTTATCGATTTTGTAGTTAAACCCTGAGCAAAAAATCGAGAGTTTCTAGCTGGTTCGGGAAAATGAATCGCACATATTTATCCCTTTTTTTTTAAAAAAAAATTGACTTTATAACCCGGATCTCCAAGATCTGGGTTATAATTATGGATTATATAACCCGGATTATCAATAAATCCAGAAAATGTAGTAACGCACTAAATAACCCGGGTACTTGACCTCCGGGTTATATTGTTACAACAAATAACCCGGATGCATCGGTGTATAATATGAGTGGATATCCGGATTTATAATGTCAAATAACTCGGGTGGTTGATCCGGGTTATATAGTATTGTGACTATATAACCCGCTGACTTTTAACCCGGACAATATCCGGGTTATAAAGCCTTAAACGTCCGGGTTATAAAGCCTTTTTTGTAGTAGTGAGCCGGAATCCATGTTGGCTAAATTAATCAAGGCACGATGTCACCCAAGATCATATTTCCTTGAGGCCGGGTTGGGCTGCAATCCGAGCTATACTTGGCGGAGCATTGTTAGTGGTAGGGATGTTCTGGCGGAGGGGCTGCACTGGTGTGTAGGAAACGGTGCGAACATAATGGTGTGGGAGGATAAATGGGTTCCTCGACCGAGAAGCTTTAAGGTGATTGGGAATTTCTTTGGTGGAGACCCGAACATGAGAGTAGTCAATCTAATCGACTGAAGTGCGGGTCGATGGGACGTGGAGGAGATGTGGAGTATTCTGCTGCCGTGTGACGTTGAGTTGATATGCAGCATACGCCTAGTGGACATTCTAGTGAGGGATCAACTGATATGGAGTTACACTAGGAATGGCATCTACACTGTGAGATCCGGGTACCACGCGATGCTTGATCGAGCCATCGAGGAGGATGCGACAGCTGGGACCTCGGACAGCAGGAGGATGGAGGGTGCTTGGAAAGCACTGTGGTGGCTCCAAACCCTTCCCAAGATCGCGTCTTTGGTTTGGAGAGCAGCAGGAGAGGTCATGCCCTGCAAGGCAAATCTCACCAAGAGAAGGATTACGGAGAATGCGAGCTGCGAGGTATGCGGACAGGAGGAGACCAGCTATCATGCTCTCTTTGAGTGCAAAGCTGCAAGGAGGGTGTGGAAAAAGGTCCCAAAGCTCGAGCAAGCGCGGCTGCGATCATCATCCACTTACTCCGTCTTCGCAGATATGTTTTCGGTAGGCACTACGGTGGATCGAAAACAATGGCCAATGATCCTTTGGCATGTGTGGCGTGCTAGGAATAGAAGAATTTTCGAGGGGGAGTTCAGGGACCCAACGCTTATTCTACGTGATGCTGAGGACATGCTAATCGAGGTGGAGAAATACAAGAATGTTAGCACCGTAACTGTTGAGCCACATCGAAGGGCGGGGGAGGAGGCTAAGTTGTGCAAGCCGGTCGTGGGAATCACGAAGTTCAACTGTCATACGGGGAGCCTGATTGTGTGTGGCCAACGGGGGATCGAGACCACTTCAGAGGTCGAGGTTGCCGAGGCGGAAGGGGTACGATGGGCGCTTAGCCTAGCCTGGGAAAGGGGACTGCAGAGCATTCAAGTGGAGTCCGATTGCCAGCCATTAATAGCAAAGATCAAGAATGGAGAGAAGGGGAAGGGGTTTTTATTTAATCTCATTTCATTAATCAATGTCATAGCTAGTTCTTTTTATTCACTAGATTTTTCTTTTACTAGGAGGCAGGGGAATAAGGTTGCTCATGCTTTAGCAGCTATAAGACATGTGTGTCACTCCTTATTTTTTTCTTCACATACGCTTCCTGTGGATGTTGCTTTGATTTTGGAAAGTGAAATAGAATGAGTTAGCTGGCTTGATCTCAAAAAAAAAAAAGTTGTATTTTTTGAGAATGTAAAAAAATCATGTAATAAATGAGAGTATAATAATATATTTGTTAATTTCCTAAAAAATTATTAAATGAGTTAAAATAACATGTTTATACGAATGGAGAAAGTATAAAGTTGGTATTTTTAATTACTGTTTCTGTTTAAGTGTCATTTATTATTTATATCTATAGTTTAATAATAAAAACTAGAAAATATTATTACTTTGTAATAATGAATGACACTGAAAACGAAATGAAAGGAGTAGTTTATTTCTTAATGGTTAGATAAATGAGTGATAATTTTTTTAGGGAAATTTATAGAGAACTACCCATTAAATATATGTTTTTACACTTAACTATCCATTAAATTAAAAAATTACAGAAAACCACATATTAAATGGTTTTTGTTAACAAATCACAACCTACCACATATTTCCATTAGAATTCCATTAAACATAGTATATTTTCATATTTAGATCATTTATTTCATTTTTTGTATGTAATGTAGGTGTTTACAAATAAAAGTAAATGAGGCAATAATTATTAGTATTCAAAATATTATTAAATTTAAACAATGCTAATGATTTATAAACATATTTTGATTTTGATTAAAAAGTAGCCTATAAAATATTTTTAAAACTTACAACCATTTTTAGGAATAAAATAGGAGAATTTGTTTATATACATCAATTTTTTTTAAATTTATTAAAATATATTTTTAAATCTATTTGCAACCTATAGCCTCTTTCTTCTTCACTTCTTTGAGTCTTTTCCTCTCACTAGTGAATAATTCCAATTTCCAAATCTGAATTTGTTGAATATTGAATTGAAAATTTTATATATTGTTTCATACTTATAATTAATAATTTATCAATTTATGCTCTAAATTTTAATTTGAGATTCAATTTATTATGTTCTAATATCATAATTTAAGGAACTGAAGAAGAGCTTCTTGGCGTAAACGACTTGTTTGTTGGCAGATGTCGTTGACTAAGATCTTGGTGACGGGGTCCTTCTTTTAAAATCTCTCCCAACTTGTTTTGATTTTGGAAACCAATTTTATGAAATTAGGGTTTGCGATTTTGACCATCAATTTTTTGAACTTGTGAATTGAATTTGTGATTTGAGAATTTTTTTTATAGAAATATATAATATGGATAGACAAGTTTGTTTTTCGCTCTAAGTCCTCTATTCTCACGGTAGAATATTCCTTCAATCAATCATATTTCTAATCCATCTTGGAATGTTGAATTGGTTGAAAGTATGAAGAGATTGGAATGATCAGAGATCAAGAACTCAAAGGAAATGGAGGTGTTGTATTATATTCATGGAAGAAGGAGATTCAGATCTTACCCTGAGCATATGAGCTCTTTCCCCTATTTATAACCCTCATAATGTAACAACCAAACTAACCACCACCAACCATGTGTCCCAACCTTTCCCGCCTAAATTATTCAAGCCCCTTACATATGAGGGATCCGAGAATCCTCTGTGCCACTCCTACCTGCACCCTCACCATCAACCTTTATACATCTCATTACCCCCTCCCCTCAAGTTGGACTAGGAGTAACATCGACAAGTCCCAACTTGAAGGATAGAGCTTTGTGCTGCACCTCACCAAGGGGATTAGTAAGGACATTGGCCAACTGAAGAGAGGACTGCATATGAGCATTTTTGATCAATCCTTCTTCAACCTGCTCACAAATGTAATGGCAATCGATGTTCATATGTTTGGTACACTCATGAAACACCGGATGAGCAACAATATGTTGTGCTGCCTTGTTGTCACAATGAAGGGTGATGGGAAGCTGTACTGGGATTGACAAATCACGAAGAACACCATTAACCCAGACAATTTCGCTTGCAATTGTTGACATACATCGATACTCTGACTCAGCGGAGGACTTAGAAACAGTCTTTTGTTTCTTCGTTTTCCATGAAATCAATGACCCTCCTAAGAAGACACAATACCCAGATAAAGAACGAGCTGAAAACCTACATGCACCCCAATCAACATCACTGAAAGCAGACACATTGAGATCCTCTGATGCAGGAAAGAACAGGCCCCAATTAATTATTGCTTTCAAATAATGAACAACATGTGTAACAACCTGTGAATGAGGAAGACGGGTAGTACCAACAAACTAACTCAAGTGTTGGATTGCATACGAGATATCAGGGCGTGTAAGATTGAGATACAAAAGGCGACCAATAATCCTCCTATAATCTTTAGGATCGGACAACAGTTCACCTTCATCAATGGACAAATGTAGACCTATGGGTAGAGGGAATACTGCAGGCTTGCAATTGACCATGTTGGTGTCTTGCAGAATGTGAAAGATGTATTTCCTCTGGTTGAGAAGGGTTCCTTTCGACGATCTAGCAACTTCAATACCCATAAAATATCGCAAATACCCAAGATCTTTAATGGTAAATACATTGTGCACACTTTGTTTAGTGAACTGAATAAATCTTTCATCAGAACCTGTGATCAAAAGATCATCTACATAAACCACAACAATGGTTTGCCCCCCATCAACCTCCCTAATGAACAAAGAATAATCAAGCTTTGCCTGTCGAAATCCCAAGCTGATTAGGAACCGAGATAACTCAATATTCCATTGTCGGGAGGCTTGTTTTAGACCCTATAAACTGCTCTATAGCTTGCAAACTTGGCCTGGATTTCCTTTAAAAAAACCATCAGGAGGCTTCATATACACCTCCTCATCAAGATAACCATGGAAAAAGACATTATTTATGTCTAATTGATGGACATTCCTAGCCTTTGAAGTAGCTACAGCAAGGATCAATCTGACTGTGGTAAGCTTTGCAACCGGGGAGAATGTGAGCTTATAATCCTTGTCCTTGATCTGTGTAAATCCTTTTTCCACAAGCCTTGCTTTAAACCTTTCAACCGAGCCATCAAGTTTAAATTTGATTTTGAAAATCCCCTTGGAACCCACTACTTTCTTATCTGGAGGTAAACCAGTTATGACCCATGTCCCATTGCTCTCAAGTGCATCCACCTCATTTTGCATTGCCTCTACCCAGTGAGGATCAATCATTACTTCTTTGAATGAAGAGGGTTGTTTGACAACAAGCACATTGTGCAAAGAAGCTAGATAATCAAGAGAGTACTCAGAGAGATCAAGCAATAATTTGATCCTGAATAAAGCAGACTGACTAGAAGCTGGCAGTGTAGGACAATGAAAATTTGACAAGTTTGGAGGTGGGTTTCTAGTCCTTTGAGACTGACGGGGAGGCACTGCTACCACATGAGGAACCACATCAGGTGAGGCTACATAAGAGGAAGAGCTTGGAATGTCTTCCACCATGTCTTGACCACGATCTCCTCCTACAATATCAAATGAACCGGGACCACTGTTCTCAATCTCTGATGTGTCATCTACAGAAGGATTAACCAATGGTAAGCTATGTGATGGAGCAACAAGTAAGACAACCTTTTCAGAATAAGGGAAAACTTGCTCCCTAAAAATGACATCTCTACTAAACAATATAATGTTAGTGTCCAACTCTAACACTTTATACCCTTTCATATGGCCTAGATAGCCTAAGAATACACATTTCTTAGACTGGTTACCAAACTTGTCTCTATGAGACTCACGAACTTTGGCAAAGCAAAGACATCCAATGACTGTCAATCCACAGTAATCTGTAGGCTTTTGAAACAAAACTTCAAATGGAACCTTCCAATTCAGCATTGAAGTAGGAAGTAAATTGATTAACTTGGTTGATGCAGTGACATAGTCTCCCCAAAACCGAATAGAGAGATTGCTATGTATCCTAATTGCACGAGCTGTCTCTATGAGATGCCGATGCTTTCTCTCAATTCGGCCATTTTGCTGAGGAACACCAGATACACTTCTTTGATGCACAATCCCCTTCTCTGCAAACAAATCATGGCATGATTTCTGCACAAATTCTGATCCACTATCGCTTGTGAAAGCCTTGATCACAACCCCAAACTGTGTTTGAACATAGGCCAAGAAATGTTTGATGATGCCTAGAACTTGTAATTTACTGGCAAACAAATATGTCCACACAAATTGATTGTGATCATCCAAAACAGTAAAAAAAAATATCGAGCACCTTCCAAAGAAGATGTCTTATACGGTCCCCACACATCTAGATGAACAAGATCAAAAGGACTAGAAGCAAGGGAAGAACTTCTTCCAAATTAAAATCTGTGTTGCTTAGCCAAAACACAACAGTCGCAATCAATTTAAAAAAAAACTCAAATGTTTTAAAACATTAAGATGTCTAAGTTTGGACAAGGAACTATGTGCATGACGAGCATGAATAAGCTCTACATTATTACTCTGAGTACTATATAGACTTGTTCTTCTTTAAAAGATTTTCCATCCACTACTGAAGAATTTGATGCCCAAATACGTTCAGCTTTTGAGGTTGCTACTTGCACAATGTACAATCCATTAGCTCTCTGTCCTCTTCCCATGATCCTTTTAATGGAAAGGTCCTAAAAAACACACTGATTAGCTGTGAACATGGCCATTAATCTACTATCCTCAAGTAACCTCCCTACAAACAAGAGGTTATGCTTAAAAGATGGCACAAGCAACACATTTTTCAGAGTTAGATCATCAGTGAAGCTAATTGTCCCCACTATATCAACCATCACAACTGAATCAACATGAAAGGCTATCCTAATCGGGGCTAATAACTTCCTTTCATGATATAGCAAAGTAGAGTCATAGAGCATATGATCGGTAGCTCCCGTGTCAACAATCAAAAACTCTTTGCCAAAGATTTTTTCTATCATTAGAGATTTAGAAGGATTGTAATTACCTATGAAATTCGCAGCATCAAAATAAGCTTCATTGTCCCCTTGAACTTGCTTGTCCTTCATCATCTTCATCATTTCTTTGCAAACGGCATTAACAAGCACATGATCACAGTGAACATCATCAAGAGGGCTCTCACTGCTGCATATCTATTGCATTAGCTGAAGCTTTCCTCTGATGTTTCCACTAGTTTTCCTTCCCTTTCTCAGGATATCCATACAGCTTATAACACTGGTCCTTGACATGCCCCTTATTGCCACAAAATCACACTTAGGTAGCCCATGTAATCTGTAGCAAGTATCTTTCACATGTCCCTTATTACCACAAAAATCACACTTCTTGAAATCATCTTTGCCTTTCTTGGAATTTGTATCTTTCTTCCAAGTGATAACACTCTGCATGTTATCATTCATAGCCAGACCTTCATCAGATTTCTTAGATTCAGAAACGATCTTGCCTCCACCACACTGTTCAACTTGATGTACAATGGAAAAAAGACACGATTTATGGTAGGCAGATTGTCCATATATAGCTAAAACCTAATTTCTGACAGCATCATAATTGTCGTTTAGCCTCATCAAAAATTGCATTATATTGTTTGTTGTATTCATATCAAAGAACTTCTTGACAACAAGACAAGTACATCTGTCCATAGCACCACATCTACACTTTGGAATACCCTTAATACTGAGGATTTCATCTCAAAGCTTCTTAAGCTTTCCAAAATAATCCCCTACAGAATCAGATCCATGTTCTGCAGTGTTGAGAGACTTCTTCAACTGTTACAAAAGAGGGGCGTTAGATTGGCCATACATCTCAGTGATCTCACTCCACAGCTCACGAGCATATCCAGCATAGACAAAGGATTATGAGATAGAGCTTTACATGGAGTTTAATAGCCAACAATGCACCATATAATCGACTCTAATCCACCTCTGATGAAGTGATGATTCCACCGGTGGAACTGGACAAGATCCGTCGACAAATCCAAGCTTGAATTTTGCTCCGAGAGCCATCTTGACATTCTGGCTCCAGCTGAGGAAGTTAACTTCGTTGAATAGAGTCGCAACCAATTGAACACCAAGATTGTCAGAATTACCCAGGGCTAGAGGATCGTTCGACGCCATGTGTGAACCTTGATCAATCCCCTCCCTGATTTCTCAAAACATACGCGTATGAATCTCCCATGATTGTCGCGGAGAAAAGACGAGAAACACAATCGAGATCGAAAGTCGCAGGATCACTGCTGCTCTAATACCATATGAAGAGATTGGAATGATCAGAGATCAAGAACTCAAAGGAAATGGAGGTTCTGTGTTTTATTCATGGAAAAAGGAGACACAAATCTTACCCTGGGCATATGATCGAGCTCCTTCCCCTATTTATAACCCTCCTAGTGTAACAACCAAACTCACCACCACCAACCATGTGTCCCAACCTTTCCCGCCTAAATGATCTAAGCCCCTTACATATGAGGGATCCGGGAATCCTCTGTGCTCACTCCTACCTGCACCCTCGTCATCAACCTTTATCCATCTCATAGAAAGTGGAGATGATGTTACTAGTATTCGTAGAGACAATATAAAGAATTAAAAAAAAAACTCGATTGGAGAAACAATGAGTGATTATTAGTGATCTGGAATTATAAAAACCTAATCAGAATTATTATCGTTCTTCCTAGTTTTCAGTCCCCCTCTGGCAAAAATCCTGAATCCACCACTATTTATAAGAATCGGAACAAATTGAGCATCATGAAAAAATCTTAAAAATTGGAGAGAAAACAGATAATCCTCTTACTAGATATAGGAGCAAAAATTGCATTAGTGATGATGCATAATTGCACATGCAAAGATTTTTTGGGAAAGATCTTTAGAGAGTGAAGTCTTTTTCTTGCCACAATAGTTTTGAATTCAGATTCACCTAATCATTATCATTATCATTATCATTATAAAAAGTGGAGCATTTGAAAGTCTGAAGGTCGGTGGATTCTCCAACCACATATCAATGGTCGATATATATCATCTCCTTTGCGGCTCCAACATCTCCTTCAATTCCCTTAATTAATTTCCACCCTAATTATCCCCTTTTTTAAAAAAAAAAAAAAAACTATCATCACTTAATTCGTTTCACGAAAATTGTGTCAATAATTCAATTTCTACGAAGAAAAAACGGCCAATGAGTTTATCGAAAGTCTGAAGCAGTTGTGAGAGTGAGAGGTTGTTCTTAATTACGGATAAGATATTTGAAAATTTAAAGGCTGAAATTCACAATTTGAAGGCTGAAATTCACAATTACTTAGGCCATTTTTTTACCTTTGTATTGTCAAGATCGATCTAGATTATCTACTGTATTACTTAATTTTGATTTCAAGTTTATTGTTAACTATATTAAGTGCAAAATTTGATCACAAATTCATTATTAGTGATAATATTGTTTTGGGTTAGAAAATACAAGTTTGATCGAGGTTAACGTTTTCGTCTCCTATATTTATTAGAAGGAAGACTTCAATAAGAAAAAAAATTCAATGTTATTTAATTGTGCATACACTTGTTAAAGAGACTAACAAATATAATACACTACGGAGTAGACCTGTCAAAACACAACCCGACCCGATCCGACCGTCCGGAAAATTTTCGACCCGAACTCGGAAATTTTGACTCGGAATTTTTTTTCGACCCGAACCCGAAATACCGGAAATTTTCCGAGTCATCTGTGTTTCGACCCGGTGACCCGATTGACCCGGTAATTTTGACCCGATTTTACCCGATTGACCCTGTTGATTTTTAATTAAATATAATTAATTTTTTTATATATAATTAAAATTTATTGCAAAATTATCAAATCATAATTTTTTTAATTTAAAAAGGAAAAAATTGACAAACCCGAAATCGACCCGAAATGACCCGAAACCCGGTCAAACTCGGGTTTTAGTCAACCCGAAAATACCCGTGACCCGTTTTACCCGGGACCCGAAGTGACCCGACCCGAATGACCCTTTTGACAGTACTACTACGGAGTATATTCTATTTTACTACTCTACTTGTTAAATAAGTTGAAAATTATTACAAGCAACACTCTATTAATAATTAAAAGATAAAACTTTCTATAAAATAAATACCTAAATGTCTCAATAGCATTTTTTTCCTTACAAAAAAAAATGCCAAAAAATAATCTCCATATATTTTCTTTTATATATGAACGGAGGGAGCTAGTATGATTTCCGTTATTAATTACTCCGTATATAATTAATATCTTACTGTATATGATATCATATATGCTTAATAAGGCTATAAAAAGATATAACTAAGATGCTCTTTCAATTAACTCATATGGGTTTAGATCCTATGAATTTGGCTTTCAAATTCATGGGCAGAGTTGGATTTTACCCTCAAAATAAAAGAATTAAAAAAAAGTGGGGGTGGGGGTGGGGGTGGTGGGAAAAGGAGGGGACAAATCTAACCGTACGTTAATTTTTAGACGGTTCAGATTTGCTCAACTCCACCCAAATTTTAATATTCTTCTTAACTAGTACTCCCTCCGTCCGCGAAAACTTGTCATTTTAGCCCTTAGCACAATTTTTAAGAAATCCAATAATCTACTTCATTTTTTACTAATTTACCCTCATTTATTATTCTACTTTTCACTTTATCGAAAATCACAACTCACAACTCATCAATCATGTCAAAGGCATTTTCGTAAAGTGGAAGCTAAAATACCTACAATGACATGTTTTTATGAACAAAATCGAACATCTAAAATGACAAGTTTTCGCGAACGGAGGGAGTATAAAATAAAGACTAATATATATACTCTTTTTTTTTTTGACCCAAATTGAATGGAAGTATTGCCAATTATACCAATAAATTTTAGTAGAAAATATTTATTTTTTACTAATTTTTTAAATATAATTGTATACTTATTAATAATAAATATAAAATTGTAAAAAAAATATTTATATATATTTTTTAGCTTAAATTTTTTTTTTTATTAATTAGTAAAGTGACATCAATTTATAAAGGGAGAGAGTATTGAATAAAGTGTTGAAATGTGGAAAAATGATAAAAAAAACTTTTTGACTAAAAAATGGATTGGTGACTGATTGATAAGCACATATGAGGTTATAACATGAGCCCGGAAACACTCACGTGTATCACAAACTTGATCTTTATATTATAGCGCCGGAATAAAGAGTACGTTTGATGAATCAACTACAAGTCTACAACTACAACTACAACGACTACTTCCACTCTCAAACCGCCCCCCATCCATCAAACATGTCTCCATCCAACTTAACAGTTTAACCCTAATCCTACCCCTATGTTGATCGGTTCTAATCTAAACTAGTTCGGTACCCGCACCGTTTGCGGTTTTTAATTTAAATAAATTTGATATTAACACCCGTTTAATCAACTAATTAATTTTCTTCAATACTTCTTAATTGTTACATAATTAAGATATAATTAAAAGAAATTATTATAACATATACATATATATTCTTTAATTTTTTTTGAATTAAAAAATTATTATTATTACCCATTCTTCTAAGGGGTGATTACAAAGATTTCCTAATTTTTTGCCTTTATTAGGAAAATTGCTCCCAAATGCTCCAAATTAGCAAAAAGATCACCGCCCCCTGTGCCCCCCACTCGTGCCCCCTGTGCCCCCCTCCTGTTTCATCATTTTTTATTTTTTTTTCGCGTTTCCAGAGTTGCTGAAACTTCTGTTTTAGCACATACGATTTCAGCAACCCCTCTTTCATTTTTTTTTTGTTTTATTTTTTTTTTCGCGTTTCCAGAGTTGCTGAAACGGAATTGCTGAAACTTCTGTTTCAGCACATACGGTTTCAGCAACCCCTCTTTCATTTTTTGTTTTGTTTTTTTTCCCAGTTTTTTTTTTGCGTTGCTGAAACGGAATTGCTGAAACTCCTATTTCAGCACATAAGGTTTCAGCAACCCATGTTTCAGTTTTTTTTTTACCGCGTTGCAGAAACAGGGGTTTCAGCACATTTGGTTTTAACAACCCTTGTTTTAACTCTCTTTTTTTTCGCTTTGCTGAAACGGAGTTGCTTAATTTTTTTTTCTTTTTTTTCTTTTTTTTTATCATCACCACTTCGACACCGGAGTTGCTGAAACCTAAGTTGCTGAAACCGGAGTTACTTTTTTTTTTTTTTTTTCGCGTTATCACTTCGACAACGGAGTTGCTTTTTTTCCCCGTGTAAGCAAAAAATGCTGAAATGTTGTATTGATGAAATGCTGAAATAAATGGTTGTGTGTAAGATATAGTATTTCAACATTTCAACATACGAATTTTGCTAATAAAAAATTAATTTCAGTATTTCAGCATAAAAAGTTTCAGCAAGGTAAAGAAATTGCTAAAATTGCCAATATCCAAATCTCTCAACAAAGCATTAGAAATCCAAATCAATTTCACAAGGTGAATCAATGTATTTAGGCACCAATCCACATTTAAGCATTTGAAGTCCTCTGTTTCTGCATTTTCTTCTGAAGAGGTTTTTTTTAATAAAAAAAAATTATCATCTGGCTGTGTTGTATTACTGGATCACTGACCTGCCATATGGAAGGTTCCTCTTAGGAATTAAAGGACGCAGTGTAGTAGAGTTTTTTTTTTTGGAGTATAACCAGTAGATTGACACAAGTAATTTAGAAGGAAAATAGATATTGTGTAGACAACAACTTTAATTTGAATTGAAACCAAAAGCAGACCTAGAACTGGAGACGAAGGGATCGGTGAGAGTACCTTGCCTCCATTCGCCGCCCCGAACGCTTCCATCAGAAAAGGAGGAGGACCAAATCCACCACAAATGAGAACGCAACTGTCCGCAGTCGCAATCGCACACAGATATGGCGAACGCCGAGTTCTTCATCAGCATCTCGTGTTGAGATTTGTTCAATTATGGAAGAAATTGAGGCTGAAATAGGCTGAAATTGATACTATTTGTTAAATTATGGAAGAAATTGGATCCTTTAGGTCCTCTGTTTCAGCATCTAGATTGAGGCGCTGTTGAAGAGCGCATCTGGAACGAGGCGTTGTTGAAGAGCGACGGCCGAGGAGCGCGATAGATGCTCGCCGGATCTGGAATTGGGCGTTGTTGAAGATCCAGCCAGATCTGGAACGATCGCAAGGTCGGAGGCAGGGGCTTCCAAGGCCGTCGACGACGTCGGCGTACAGTGGCGGAACGTTTTGGAGGCCGGTAGTGGCCTTGGCCCCCACAAATAAAATATAAATACAAGTAAAGTGCAATATGAAACACTAAAATTGTTTGGCTCAATGGTTAAGGCACAGATCTGGAGTAAATGGGAGTGCATCAACTAATGTTCGAATCCCATGCCTTCACTTTTTCACCTGTTTTCCCCCCTTTTTAAAAACATCAAGCCACTTGCTCTTTTTACCCAGAAGCTACATTTCTCAATGAGAACTCTTTCACACCTAAGCCATTTTTCTCTTTTATGTGGACGGACAGACAAATCTATGTAAAACATCAAAACACAAGATCAGGTTGTAATTTTATATAGATAAAAAAATTCAATATAGATCTAACTAGAACCATATGATTATTTTTAAATAATTTTTTCCTATAAATCTATGCCCCTTACTTACATTCGTTCAAATGCATTGAAAATAACATGAATAAGCTTAAGGCTGAACAATTATTGAAATGTATTCTTAAACGGATTCTTGTTCGGCCCCCTCATTGTTAAGCTCGAGGTTCCGCCACTGTCGGCGTAGGTAACGGAGGAAGAAAGCAAGGTCGGAGGAAAGTCGGAGGCAGCGGCTCGAGAGCTTCAATCGGCAACCGTTTGGATCCGGGGCGGAATCCGGGCTTGAGGGAGACGGTGAGAGAGAGGCGCGAGCGAAGATGCCAATGGGAGGTGGTGATCTCCGAGGAGGGTCTGGGAAGAAGGAGGCGGAGCAAGTGAGCGAGAACGGAGGAGCGATGGAGAACGACGGCGACGATGGAGGACGCTGGTGCAGTGGGATCCTCGTTCATCTTCGCCCTCCCCAAACAGTCTCTTCTTTACAGCGGGGTTCGGTTTGACGACGGTGAACAGAGGGAAGGGGGGCACGAAAAAAAGTAGTGGAGTTTAACCTAATATACCGAGGTCCGTGGACATTTGTTAAATTTGAGCCCAAAAAGGGAGTTGTTGGGCAAATTTTCTCTTCTTCTAATTCTATATATGATTCTAAAACAAACCAAAGGCTTAGATAATAAAATTGCGAATTGATTATTTAATAAAATCGATTAAGTGGAGACATATCTCATATCTGAAAGAATCGAATCCAAAGGTTTGTTTGATTTAGTAGTTTGTAATTATACCGTTAAATGTGGTAAAAGTATATTTATATCTAACGAAATTGGATAAAGTGTTATATTAAACACATATTACTATATTGATCTTTAATATCTTCTAAAAAATATATCTATACCTAATGAAATTGAGTCAAATTTTATCTTATGCATATATAGATATATTGATTAAATGTGGTGTTTGATTAGCTCGGTTTACAATATACTTATTTAAGTTAAGATGAGTTTAAAATAAAATACATTGTAATGTGTGCATACCAAACAATATAAATATACATTAATCTTATAATTGCATTATAAACATAATGCAATGGAATGCAAACACACATGACACACCATGAGTTTTTTTTTTTTATACAAGGCGAAATTTTGGGGGTGGTCAACTACGGTTGAGCCACCACCCAAAGGCATCTTTACAAACGAGATCATCGATCACACCATCAAATCTCTAATAAGTGGGAATTGAGGCCAAACACACCCTATTTGCTAGAAGCAGTGGCGGTCGCAGAACTCTCTGAAAGGTGGGGCGGAATTACGGAATTACAGACCTAAGATTTGCAGGGTCGTTCAATCAATTTTGGAAGCCCTGTACAATTATTAAAATGAGGCATATGATATTATAGTCATTCTTACAAATGAATATTATTATGTACAAAAGGACACTTGAATTCTTATGCAAATTAATATTATTATGTATGTAACGGTATTCGAATTCTTACAACACTAAATTAATTCTCATAACTTTAAAATATTTCCGGCTATAAAGTTCATTGTGGAGATTTTTTACAATAAAAAGTTTATATTTATGTCATATGATATAGTACAAATATTATAGATCATTATACAATAGGAATTTTTTTTTTCTACAAAGGTTTCAATGAATTATAAGTCTCTTTTCATTATAATTTTTTAGCAGTGGGGAATCGAAATTTCCCCTCCTTACCATTTACCAACTAAGTTAAGTGGATTAATTGATTCAATATTCATTCTAATTTTACTTATTACAAAAATAACATATATATATATATATATATATATATATATATATAAATAAATTATTATTTTTTCTAAACTCCGAGAGCTCGTGGGTCGAAAGATGGGACGGTCGCCTACACGCGCCCCCACCCTAGGGCCGCCCCTGGCTAGAAGGTCGATCTCAACTTTATAATTTAAAAATAAAGTAACCCAACAACTACCTTTTAATACGCCCCGATTGGAATTTCCGAAATCAAACACCCCGACCTTGCCAACCCAATCAATATGAAATTATGAATCACACTTCGGCCCGGCCCCAAATATATTAATAAGTTTGTCAATCAAAAGGGACCATCAAGTCATCAACAGTACCCAAGCTTTTGTACTGAAGCTTGTTTAGTGTGCAACTAAACCTGCATGGTTCGTTTGGCTTGGTGTTCAAGTTGTTTTTAATGTGCTGATAAGGTAACTATTTGTATTGATAGCGCACTTATTTATGCTATAAGATGTTGATGGTGAATTTTTAGTGGTATATCATTTAGTTGGATTATAAGTTAAGCATGCCCAAGAGACTCAAAAGGTACAATCTGGTATCACGGCTATGTTTGGCACTGTTAGCTAGCTTTTCGGAGCTTTAGATTTTGATATTATATAGTTTTAGATGAAATAAATACAAAATTTTAGTTTAATTAGCTTTTGAAATAAAAACTTTTCAACTTCTTCGCATCTAAACTTTTCGGAGCTTTTGATTTTCCATTCACGAGTTTTCATCGGCTACCATAACAACTAGGCTTACGAAAAAACATCATACTATCTTGTTAAGTTACATTTAACACAAAATTCATTAACTTCAGCTCCCTTTAAGTCTTTTATCGAATATAGCCCACATGACATGGTGCCAAGAATGTGGCATTGCTCTCAGTTTAGTTAACTGCTAAACTTTAAGTCCTAATCTGGAGTATTTTGGTTAATCAATCTTCACAACAATTATCGAACCGTTAACCTTGGTGAATTGAAGATCGATTGATCAAGATTTCCATACCGTTACAACTAGAATATCTTGTTCTCACTCCACTCTAAAAAAAAACCGTCATTTAAATGATTGATTAATCGGAAAACCGAAGCAAAAACTCATAAACATAAACAAACCAAAACCAGAGTCTCTTCGGTGCTTTCGCTCATCCCTGGTTGAGAGCATCCCCAATGGTCGGGTTCCCCATTATTTCTCTCTCCTTTTCTCATTCGTCCACCTCACTTTCCACTAACTTTACCTTCAACCCTCCCCAATTCATTTCTCACACTCCCCAATGGTTGGGTTCCCAAATAATCCATCTCATCACTTTTTCCATACCCCACTTTCAAATAATACAATTTTTTTTATTGATTTATAAATGTAAAAAAAACTAATTTAATTTAATAATTATATTCGATAATTAATTTTAAAACTTTAAAATATTTTAATAAATTCTAGAAATTAAAAAAATTCAAATTAATTTTTTTAATTAATAGTTAGTTTTAATAATTTAAAATATTTTAACTATATTTTTAATACATTTTAAATTTAAAAAATATTAATTTAATGAAAAATATTATTTTATAATTAATGAAAATAATTTAAAATATTCAAATAATATTTTTAATAAATTAAATAATTATTTTATATTTTATATTTATATTTTATAATTAATTTTAATAATTTAAAATATTTTAACTAAATTTTTAATAAATTCAATTTTGAAAAATATTAATTTAATTATATATTTATTTTTGATAATTAATGTAAAATATTTAAATTATTCAAATAAAATTGTTAATAAATGAAATAATTCAAAATTTTATTAATTTAATTTTATATTCATATTTTATTATTAATTTTAATAATTTTAAATAGTTTAACTAAATTATTAATAAATTCAAATTTGAAAAAAAATATTAATTTAATTATTATATAATTATATTTGATGATTAATTTTAATTATTTAATATATTTTAATTAAATTGTTAATAATTTTGAATATTGTAATTGAAATATATTAAGGAAAATAAAAAAAGAAATGGTTGATTATCGTAGTGACATGTGGCGGATTATGATTGGTTTCGGATTTGGGAAGGTTCCCTATACAATGAGGCGCCTCAAATTTGGGGAGGTAGAACACAATGGTCGGGATGCCCAATTCGGATCAAAAAGTAATTTGGGGAGGGTAGTGACTCACCATTGGGGATGCTCTGAGTCTATGAACATGCCAAGATTGTATTTAAAACTTGCAAGCAAAAATAAAATCATCTCTGAAATCCACAGAAAGCAACACATCAAGCAAAAAAGCAGAAAGCAACGTATCACAGCACAGTTGATATCACAACATTTACATGCAACACATGCTATCTTTAGATAAGTTTTACCATGTAGATGAAAAATATGTGCACCATCAATAATGTAACATAATGATATTATAACAACAAAAACTTTGGTTTATATGAAATGAAATTTCAAAACCAAGAGAGAGAAAGGAACCTGTTTTTGTTTGCTGATCTTGGGTTGTCACCTGTCTTTCTGAACCCATTGCTTTACTTGTGGCCTTGAGCTTTTCCGGCCATATTTCCTTGTGCCTCCATCCCTTCTCTGACCCGAGGCTGCCCTGCCTGATGAAGTCTGTGATTCATGCTCAATCGGTGTAGATTTTTCTCTATGTCCATGGGGGTGCTTCATATTTCTTCTCGGTTGATTTGAAGGACGACTTGGCCCAGCAGCTTCTGTGACCCCTTGGTCACTTGGTATGCTGGAATCAGTTTTGGCCTCAGGTGGTAAATCTGGAATTGATTCAGATAGACGCATACTAGCAAACAAAACTCCATCTGTTCGTGGTTCAATTAATCCTCCATGTTCCTTTTGCAATTGCAAGATAGTCTCGAATTTACTTATTCTGCTGATCTCGGTATCAGTTAGAAGGATCTTCTGGTCATCAAGAACTTCATTGCCATGAATATCCTGAAAATTCAAGAGACGAGTTAATCACAGTTCATATGAATGGACTACACAATTCACAATCCTTTTCGATCTTTGGATATTGAGATTAACTGGAATATTGCACTAAAAAAAAGATTATAGCCGGCCTTGAGATTTTTGGGGCCCGAGGCAATGTAAAAAAAAAAGTTTTTTGATCAATAAATATATTTATACTTTTTTTAAGAAAAATTATCAAAAATTACAAAAATTTTATTTATTTTACTATTATAAATTTCAGATTTTATTTTTATCACTAAAAGAAAAATTTACGAACTTTCAATATTATAGAATCTCTCGGCATAACACAACAAAATACTATGATTTTTAGATTTATCAATATACTTATTTACTATTTTTTTATTATATTTCATTACAAGTCCTATGAAAAAACATGATTTTTTTTGGTGAGAAATAAAAGTAAAAAAATATATATATATTTTTTTTCCCATGAATGTAAAACAATATGGTTAAACACTTTAAAACATATTATTACTTTGCAAATTTATCCAAATAAAATATTATAATCACTTAAATAAATTTATTAAAGTAGCATAAGTTGTTACTTAAAAACTACCTTTTTTGCATTGAAAGACGGAGGCCTTCTTACACTTTTTATCGTTGACTCGAAATATTGAAAGTCACATCACAAATAAGTTTTTTTACGTATAAATTTTCGTAAATCTTTTATTACCTATAAATATAATAATACACAATAGTTTAATTATATATAACATAAAAAAAATTTCCGGGGCCTACTCGGTAGGGGGCCCTAGGCAACCGCCTCTTGGGCCTACCCCTAGGGCCGGCTCTCGTATGAACCATAAGATTAGACTGGCATCATCCAGTGAATTATGCTTGACACTAAAGCACTTTGGCACCTATAAACACGAACCAGTAATAACTTCATTTTTACAGTTGAAATTTCCATTGATATCTGGAGCTGTTCTGTATTTAGTATCTTCTTATTGTTGATTACCACAGAAATGTGGCAGTTGCACACAAAAATGACTTGAGTCGAAAACAGAGCTTGATGTTGAATACATACCCTCAACAGCACAGAACAAGAGCCAACCAAATCAAGCACATGTTTGATGTCATCAGCATGAAAAACCTTCCGGCACACAGGGCAGTTTCCCATGTTTTCTGTTGAATAAATAAGCATATCCATACAAGTTTAAAATAAATAAATAAAAACCTGAAAGGATGTTTAGCGGAGCCGGATTTCCAAGTTTTGTTGTAAATTTTAAATCTTCTTATTATCATATCAAATTACTGTATAAAGCACTATACGCAATCAAATCAGTAAATTTATGGATTAATCCAGTTAGGGATAACCACGGAATAGGTATATTAAACTATTAGGCCTTCATCAGAAACAATGCATCAGGATAATAGCCTTATGTGCCGGCTTCCCCATATGCACATGTGCATGCATCATATATCAAATTTAACTCTACGGGAATATTCAAGTTTTATACCATAATATGAGATCCACCATGGACAAGAATGGTTGAAATCTTGTCTTCAGGCTTCAGCAAATGTAACTGCAATTTGATTGTTGTGTAAACACTAACCAAGGAATTCATATCTAGGTCAATTCCATTTTTCTCTAATAAAATTTGAACATGTTTAATATATTAAATATGAAAATTTTAAAAGAAAATGAATGTCTACCCCTAAGTTTCTAAAGTTAACATAATTTAGGCAAGAAGCCATACTGATTATCATGTTCGGAATATCTAGTTATAATTCAATCAGTTTTAATATAGATCTTTTGAATGCAACTCTGAATTTGTAGAATTAACTTTAATATAGGAAAAGATTATAAAGTGAGATTAGTATTTGAATGAAAATAATATATATTTTCAGACGTGAATGCATGAGGTGATGGCAAGTGGCACAGTGCCTATCATGTTCGTCCTACAACTTACCTTGTTGATGTCCAGCATTATTCATAGACACACGGGTCCTGGGTGAATTTTCAGCATTCTCTTTCTGAAGCCACTTCCACCATCTGATAATGCATTCACTGCCATAATCAAGACAGAAAGCATTTTTCAGAGAACAGGAAGAAACTTGTATGAGATGCAAAATCTTTGCAACAGATACCATTTTACCTGTGAAAACAATGAAAACAAGACATCAGCTTCATGAAGGATGAAGCTTCACTTTGCTCCTCTTCTGAAACCAAAGGACACAAACACAGAGGACAATCTCCATCAGGATGATTCATGGAGGAGAGCTTTTCTACTGCTTCCTGTGAACAGCATGGATGAGTAAGTTGAATTACAAATACAAAAGTTTCATATTCAAGAAACTTGCAAGAGAATGAACAAGTTCATAATAAAAAAAAGTTGTATACTTCTACCTTAACAATAACAATTTGAAACTTGCAAGAGAAAGAGTATGTTCAATTTGTTCATGCATCAGGACAGGACTCAGGAGGTCAAAGATCTAACTAAAACTTCATATTGAAATTAAATTATCGCACTTCCTCCTTTGATCGAATGGACTCATGACTACCCTATATAGATCTGAACTAACATTTCATTGAAAAAGATCTTACAAATTGTCACACTTGTACATCCCCATAGTTTTAATCAATAGACCATGTGCACAGATTAGAAAGCATCAATACTAAAAAATGCAATGCATATCCCTCACATTTTCTATGGTTACTTAAAATTACCTCACAAATTGCTACAAGCATTGGGCATGGGAGAAGATCACAAGCCTTGTCATGTAGGCTAGCACTGAGATCTTTTAGCCTTTTTTCATCAAGACCTTTGGATGATTTAATCTTTATATTCGGTGGATCACTGGGATACTGCCAAAAAAAAAATCTTAAACCATCAGAGATGCATAATAAACCAAACACACCTAAGTAAAAGATAAGCATAGAACCATTATAGAAGGAAAAAGCGCAAACTGCCCTTCTTAAAAGACAAGGGTAGCTAAAGAATGCAGTGAATACATCATTTTGCCTAACTCTACACAATATACTAGTCAATTTGAAGTTCAGAATCATATGGGTGAATTTTCATGCTTTATGCAATGCAAACAAACTGAAGTTATTGAGATTAGACATTAGGTTTATTCTTTGGTTTAGTTTGTGATAGTTTCTGATTAAACCGCATATCTTAGCATCCATATTGGAGCTGAGTAAACCACAGGTCTTAGTTTCTGAGTAAACTGCAGACGAAAGAAGTTTTTCATGAAAGACATGGACAGGAAATAAACATGGAACATAATGTAAATGTAATCACAAGTCAGGGACACATTTTCCACACCCACCCACTAAATCCCAACTGGTATTGAAAATAAACAATAGCACTATTAAGGTCATGCACAACTGAGATGCAAGGCCACTTTAGTTCCAAGATATTTAGCAACTAACTGTATATGACATATTGCATCATCAACTATAAGCAAAATCATATCGATTTTTGTTGTTGTTGTTAGCAGCTCATTCTTCCTATACAACAAGCATTCACTAGATTGAATAGAGAAAGTAGGTGTCATATTATACCTGTGAGCCAGCTTGTATTTCAATGGATGCTTCCACAAACTGCACACACACACAAAACACAAAAAGCATAATAATTTGAAGTAATATTCAGTGAAACTTAAATTAGAATAGCATTTTACCCCACATGTTTTCCTTCATAGTCTACGCTAAAAGGGAGAATGTTACTTCCACGTGTGAGATGGGAAGTCACGAGAGACCAGCTCTCCCAGAAACCAGTTTAAAAGAACTAATAAATTTGCTCCTACTGCCAAAATCTTACAAGGTGTTTGTAGAACCACACATTATTCCAAAGAACAGAAACCACCAATGAGTACATGCTGAAGGAGCAATGTTATTCCCCAAGTAAGGCACAAATTACTTCAGAACATTCAAACTGCTAACCATTGTAAGTTTCGAGTATCCAAAATCCACAAAAATTCCCCTAATTCACGCGTCTTCAAAAAGACATTAGCTGGGCCTAGGAAGCTAGGAATATCAGAAGCACCTCAATTTGAAAATTTCAAACAACCCCTGACTAGCAGTGCCAGCAGAAAACAGAAATGAAACAAAATCATCAACTGAGGAATTCAATTTTTACTAGACCAGTAGACCTAGAGGTCACGATCGCGTACCAGTTGAAGCACGATAGCTCTCCTACTGACAACTTACACAATACAAAAGGACGCAAAATCAAACCATTCCATCTATAACAAAGTAAGACGATCATCATCGCATCAACGATTGAGAAAACGCCGGAAATTTCAAATTCAGAAAGCAATCAAAGCGAGAGCACGGAAATCGATTGAAAACGAAATAGAAGAGACCTGTATGGAAGAGTCGTCGGCGGTTCGAGGCTTGATTTGGAGGAGAAGGTGGGGAGGAAAAGTGGATAGGAAAGTGCAGTCTTCGCCATAGACTGCTTTGACGGCTTCAACTTCCATGATTACCTCTTCTTCCGCCATCGATGGATGAATAGAGAGAGAAACAGAGGCAATAGAGGTCGGGGATGACTGAAGAAAACCTACCAGAGCGACTATGGTTCGCTTTTCTCTCTTCTCCCGGCGTTGTGGAGTTGTGGTGCAGTCGGGAGAGGGAAAGTATCGCACCGCCACAGCCAATGTGACCTTACCTTCTTTTTATTATTATTTTTTTTTCATGTTGCTATTTCCACGGTTCCACCTACTTATTTTACTACATACACCACACCCCGGCTCCTTGTCTATGACTCATAGATAGGGTTGTTATTCGACTCGAACGAGTCGAGTTTGCTCGTTCATATTCAACTCGTTTCTAAGAGCCGAGTCTAAATTTGGATTCGGGCGTACAAATGTGTTCATACTCTGCTCGTTTAGAAAATAAACGAGCCCGAACTGAGCTTTTTTAAAGTATTAAGCACCTTTATTTGCTCAAGCATAGTAACATAAAAGAGATTTTAGAAATTTCACAAAATTCGAGCTTAAATCGAGTGAGATGAGCTTTGAACCGAGTTTTATAATGTGTTCATACTCGGCTTGTTTAGAAAATGACGAACTCGATCCGGATTTTTATTGAGTTAAGCCTGAGCCGAGCTCGAGCTACTTGACTCATATAGCAGCCCTACTCAAAGGCATATAGTCTATTTTAAAAAATAATAATAAATAAAAATATGTGGTGTATATAGTAAAAAAAATGTGGGTGTAAACATCACTCCCACATTTTTATACAGGTAAAGGTTCAAGAGACAGGTGGACATCCTAGATTTGGACTTAGGATGTCGATTACAAATCCATAATCAATCAATCCGAGGAAGCATCAAAAGAAACTCATTATTCCTTCCTTTTATTAGCACCAAGAAGGCTAAAAAACACATCAATCCAAATCGCAAACCCTAACTCTAGTCACACCATTGGCCATCCAACAACCCAAAACTCATATCAAACTCTCAAGGCACAATAACGATCGTGAATAAGCCGCTAGATGGGTGAGCCAAAAAAGAGGCGGACGGGACAAGAATGAGAAGAAAACGGAAAACAATGAACTAACACATAAACAAAAGAGCGGTTGGAAAAAGGAACTCATTAGACCGTAAAAAATGGCCAAACATGGAGACACCTACAAACACAAGATCTTGAAGACAAGATAAGCATAATAAAAGAACAAACGACCGGGATCAGGACTGAATCAAAGAAAAGGGAGTTCTTATTCTTAAAGCGGGTGAAGCGAGGCGGTTGTGGTAGCAAGAAGAGGTGGGATCCACCACTTTGATTAATAACTCCTCAACTGAAGGAGAGAGGCAGCGAGAGCATCTTTGACAAAGGAGCAAGGTTGAAGGCAGTCCTGACAAAGGATGTTAATGCAAAATAGAATGCATAAAGAGATCAACGAGACGATAAGAAAAAAACTTGTCAAAACCAGGCAGGTGTAGCCAGCGAAAACCGAAGAAGAAGGCTATCAAGATGAAAGGTTGTGGAAATCAATAGACAGAGAACCAAGTTGAGGTGGTGATGACGAAGAGCCGGTGGAGCGTAGAGACTAGCTAGAGTAGAGGGAATCGCCGAGTTAGGCTCTTGGGAGTTGGGGCGCTATGCTGGAGAGATGGCCATGGAAGCCGTAACTAATTAGAGCATGTCCAACAACCTCCTTAAAACAATAATTATAATTACATATCTAATTACCATTTATTTATTTATTTTTATTTATTTTTTTTTGAACCGGAAATAATTTGGCATTAAGGATTCTTAAATACCAAGTGCGTCCAGACGGACGAGATTACGCAGAACTGAGTCGTCAGGTATGGAATTGCCAGAGAAAACGAAATTGAGGTGCGAAAGACGGTCAGCAACTCGATTAGCCTCCCTAAATACGTGACGAATCTCAACTGAATGAAAGAAACCTAGGGAGACTAGACTGTCCGAGACAATCATTTCAGAGTCCCCAGAAGGTTTCCCGCAGCCCTTAAGGCTGTTAATAATAGTCAGGTTATCCCCTTCTATTATCAAATTTGTGATGTTCAGTTCTCTAGCAGCATTGATTCCTTTCCAGAGACCCAAGCCCTTAGCACCAGATACCGAGGAAATACTTGAAGGCCCAGAACCGCTGAAAACGGGCGAGCCAGTATGGTTTCTGATGACGAAACCATAGGAGCCCATTGAGGAATTGGACAGAGCTCCGTCAAAATTTAGTTTGTGGTATCCAATTCTTGGTGCCATCCATTTACAGGTTTTCCTTGATTTTGTAGGATGGGTATGTGTCATTGGTGTTTTGTTTTGCCGACACTGGTCATTTCTGCTATCGTCCGACCGAGTTGAGGCGTTCCAGCTTGTTTGTTGATCTCTTGCAAACGAAAGTATGCTTCTTGTATCTGGTTTGCTGCTGCCAAAGAGAGTCATATTCCTAAAGTACCAGATGCTCCACCAGCAGAACGAGAGGTCATTGAATTTTTGGCTCCCAGCTTTATCTTTAATGTAACAAAGGCAACTATTTATGTCTAATCCTTGCGTGAAGCAGGTATGTAGAATATTTGTCAAGATCGGGTCTGCTTTTGCTATTGTTGCTCTTGTTATCGGGCAGTCCCAAAGAAGATGGGCTAGATCCTCATAGTTGGAATCACATTGAGGGCATGATGCAGGCACCCCGATTCCACGAGAGGCAAGTTTAACCGTAGTGGGCACACCGTTCTTTGTTATTTTCCAAAGTAGTGTTTTCACCTTTGACGGTAGATCTAGATTCCAAATCCATCGTAGATCCGATTTCTGGTGTTGTTTGTAGTGGTTAATCATTTGAATTGCTGAGCTAGTGCTAAACCATCCATTTTTGCTCCATTTCCAGTATAACCTGTCCGTGTGAATATTTTTGGGTATCGGGTATGCGGATATTAGGTCTATTAGTCCTGTTGGTAGGATCTGTTGAAGGTTAGATTGAAGTAGGTCCAAGTTCCACTGGTTATCCACGGTCAAAAAATTTTGGACGGTGAGTTCCGTGTCAACCTGCATATCAGCCGGTATCATTGTTATTAGTGGTAAGCTTCCAAACCAGTGATCAAGCCAGAAGTTTACGCTCTTCCCATTACCAATTGACCATCCTTAAACATAGGTATGAGTTTAGTGAGTTGTGCCCACTGCCAGGATGAGGTTCCCTTTTTGCGGTAGTTTAGTATGTGTTGTTGTCGTAGATATTTCTCTGTGATTAGTGTTACCGAAGGATTTTTTGGTTCAGCCAGTATTTTCCATAATAGTTTTAGTTGCAAGGCCTTGTTCATATCCTCTGAGTTACGTAGTCCTAATCCGCCATTGTTTTTTTCCTTGCAAACTTCATACCAGCTAATTAGTGGCTTATGTCTTGGCCCCTTATTCCAAAGGAAATTCCGATTGATTCTGTCCAGTTCTGTGTGTATAGATTTTGGTAATAAAAAACACTGCATGAGATGTAGTGGCTTCGCCGATAGCGTGGTTTTAATTAAGGTACATCGACCTGCCTGAGACAGACAATTGGCTTTCCATTTGTGCATTTGTGATTTGGTTGTGATTAAGAGGTCGTTAAAAGTTTCCTTGCTAGCTCTACCACAAATGATTGGGCAACCTAGATAAGGGCCTAGGTTGGTCGTGTAGGGGATCTCCAATTCGTTGTGTATGGCATTCTTTTGAGTTGTCGTCATGTTAGGATTCGTTTGAAAATGAGATTTATGTCTGTTTACCCTTTGCCCAGAAAGGGAAGAAAATTCCCGAAGAACTTTGTTTATTTGGTCACAACCGGTTTTAGTAGCCGACGCAAAAATGACAATGTCGTCAGCAAAAGCCAAAAATGGGATTCTTGTTCCATTACGCGTGATCGTTACGCCCAGGTGACTACCAGGGATTGAAGATTCCTTAAGTAGTCCGCGAGCTAAGACTTCTGATAGTACGAGGAAAAGATATGGGGATAGAGGGTCGCCTTGTCGAAGCCCTTGCTGGGGAGCAAATAGATCAGTGGGTTCGTTGTTCACTAGGACGGAGTAAGAGACCGTCGTTATGCATTCCCGAATCCATCCTATGAAACGTTCTGAGAATCCAAAATTGGTTAGAACTGAAAGAAGGAAATTCCAATCGACAAGGTCAAACGCCTTTTCCATGTCTAGTTTAACTGCCATCGAGCCATTTTTTCCTTTCTTCTTTGAGAATGAATGAAAGATCTCATTCGCTACTAGTATATTGTCTTGTATGGCCCTTCCTGTAGTGAATGCACTCTGTAAGGGGCTAATAATTTTAGGGATTATTTTCTTTAGCCTTGTCGCTAGTATTTTAGAAATTATCTTATATGTTGTTGAGCATAAACTGATGGGTCTGTAATGTGATGTAGTTGTTGGGTCGTCGCACTTAGGGATAAGTGCAATGAATGTGTGATTGACCTGCTTGAGTAATCTGCCACTAATGAAGAAGCTTTTGACAGCTTTAGTCACTGAAGGGCCAACAATAAGCCAGTATTTCTTAAAAAAACCAGCTGGGAAACCGTCAGGTCCTGGTGACTTGTCATTTGCTAAGCTGAAGACCGCATTTTTAATTTCAGCGTTCGAGATTTGTTTAGTAAGCCACTCATTGTCAGCAGCGGTGATCTCTGTGGTTATGTTATTGAGTAAAGTACTTGGGATAATTTGTCTTCGGGTAGCTTGGAATCGTTGCACAAAGTCATTCTTAATGGACTCTCGTATTTCTTTATCAGTTGTGACCGTAATTCCTGCGATTGTGTGTATCATTTTTATTATATTTCTATTTCTCCTCCCTGTTGCGATTCTGTGGAAGTATTTCGTGTTAGCATCTGTCAATCTTATATGTTGTTTTTTAGCTCGTTGGCCCCAGTATGTAGTTTGGTATCTAAGTAGCGTGGCATGCTTGGCTGTAAGCCTTTTGATTTTCTCGTCAGTTTTGTTATCGTAAGCGTTGCAGAGCTGTAGTTGTAGTTTTTGTAATTTGTCTTCAACTGTTGATAGTTGGCGGAAAATATTTCCGAAGGTATTCTTGCTCCAGAGCTTACTCTTTTTTTTTTACTTCAACGAGTTTTTTAGTCAATTTGTAAAGGTTTGATCCCGGTACGTCCACTCGCCAAGCATTTAATTAACATTGCTTTTCTTCATGTTTATCAATTTAATTGCTAATTTACTCGAGAGCCAACCATTATTATTTGGCCTCTAGTATAATATGTCTTTTAATGTTTATGAGAATTGGCAATGAGTTGTTAGATTTATAAGGTGAGTTTCTTGCTACTTTGATAGGTGGGTTGTTTTTTACTCAAATATGTAACTCCAAAAGTTGATATAAATAAGCTTATACTGTATTTTTGTTTTTGAAAAAAAAAAATCATATTTATGTTTTGTATATTTATATAAATATATTTATAAATTATCATAATTAAAGCTTATGGTTTAAAAAAATACTATAAATAGTTTAAAAGCTTGATTACTTTTAAAAATATTTTTTTTACGATAATAATTTATTATGAAAGAGATTCGATTAGTTAAATCAAAAGAGATGTGGTTTTACATAGACCAACTGAGACCACAAAACTAACCCGATTTGTTCACTCTGATAAAATATCAGATTTGGTCGAATCATATGGTTTACAATTATGAATTTTAGACATTCTTAGTATGGGGTGGTTTTTAGTCAATCAAATCCTCCTCCTTTTTCAAAAAAGAAAAAAAAAAGAAGAAGAAAAGAAGAAGAACTCCTAATCCAACGTTGAATGTCATCATTTAGATTAAACTCTCAAGTTTGAAGTCAAAGAAACTCATAATCCAACATTGAATATTTAACAATTTTAGGACTTTTTTTTTTTTGGGCTCATGGGACTCTTTTTGAAATTTGAATGTTTACCTATAAAGGAATGATATTAGTTACATAATCCATGTAACAAAGAACAAGGAGAACTTGTTTATTTTAGCCATGGCCTGCAATTATGCAGCTGGTCTCATCCTCATCGTCCTCATAGCTCCGATTACTCTCTATGGCGCGACACACAACGTTGAATGGGATCAGTTCACCAACTATTCCTCCTGGGCTTCAAAATCAGTCAAAGTTGGTGATGCAATGGGTAAGTTGAGCATTTATTCATCTCTCATGTCGCACACAACACTAGTTTTTACCTTTCGAAAACACTTGTATTCTAAATTTCAATATCCCCTTGAAAACCAGTGTTCGTCTACAGTGCTCCCATGCACAGTCTGCTTGTCGTCAGCAAGGGCGCCTATGTCGACTGTGACACAAGCAATCCCAGTTTCAATGACAGCAGTGGGGATACTACATACAAGCTCACAAAAGAGGGTCCAGTCTACTTCATCTGTGGCACAGACTTTTTCTGCCCGGGCATGCAGCTTCAGATCAATGTCAAGGCTGCGTCCACCAACAACAGTGGTGGCATCCCTTCTAGCAACCCCACTGCCACCAGCCTATCCATCACCACTAGCTCTACCGGATCCTCCAAGAATGGAGCGCCAGGCAATGGTTTGAACTGGTTGGTTTGCAGAGTCTCCCTTGTTTTAGGGACCTTGGTTGCGTTAGCCAGCTAGGCAAGAGGTGGTACTATCCTTTTGTACTGTTTGGTTGGCATTTGTAAATTGTTTAGGGTCTCTGATAAACACATTTGTACTAAAAGCATCTAAAGGTTTCCCTACTCTATAAAACTAAGTGTAACTCAAGTTAATTTGGTGAGCCCAAACTAGAGCCTTCTGCAACTTCAGAGTTTACTAGTGATACAAAATGTACATGATATGACTAACTACGTGATAAGGAAGCGCATTTTTACCAGGGAATTTATGCAGCAAAAGGATCTGACCATCTTCTTTTCACCTCAGATTTTGACCGAACTTCAATAAGTTTTCCGTCTGTTCCATAATCCCTCTCCATGACAAGGTGGATGCCTTCATCTGAATACCAACCCACTCCAACACAGAGGATTCCATCCTTGCTGACGTCGACATAAGCTGTAACACCACCAGGGAGCCAGAGAACAGACACATCCTGCATATCAATCATCTCTTCTTCCCCAAAGTATGCTCGGTTCTCTGGGAAGGTCCTTTTCTTTAATGTCTCCATGCAGAGGTAAACATAAGGAGAGCTGGTATTTTCTTCAATATCATCCCCATAAATTGGTGTGGCACTCACTTCAAATACCTTCCAAGCTCCCGTAAGTTCAGAAGAGCGAGTTCTTTTACGCTGAGAAAATGGCTTCACATCCAACTCAACGTCACTGTTAGAACACCAGTTATAGCTGTTAGTAGATGTCAGTAATTGATATACTTGAATCGTATGGAACAATAACTATATCTGTTTCGAATTTGCATGAAAATCCAGCAGCCGTTAGACACGAAAAATATATCACAGGAATCATACATGTCAGCAACAATTACTAGTTGTTGGTACCACTTTACACATTTGATATCTGGGAATGCTCCCTTAAGTTTCAACGTAAGGGAGAACAAACAGCAGCATCCAGCTAAAAGAAGCAAACAAATATCACAGGAAAAGCTCACTAACCTGTGGTCATCAATATTGGCAGGACTAACCCATTGCTCTTCGTACACAGCAACCCGAAGTATTTGGATATCTGCACCCCCATTACTGAACTCTATAGTATGCACAACACGCAATCGTTTATGACATCCTTTAACCAAACACTGGACAGGGAAACAATGAACATTTGAATTAGCGATTTAAGATGTCCTGATATGCCAGCATTGAACAACAATAGACAAAGGAGAGAAAACCAATTGCTGATTGCAAGTGATAAAGCTGTATGGCAAAAAACAGCATATGAAAAGCTAAGTTGTCTTAAGAAGGCATCCTAAAAGTTCCTAATTGATAAAGAATAGACATACAGAAACTTACCAGAGAAGTAAACTGTATTGACGCACTTCAAGAGAAATATCATTGGTTCAATAACTCAAAAAAAAAGAAAAAAATGGGGAGGAAAAAGATCTACAAAAGGACCAAAAAAAAAGGAAAAAAAAAAGAGAGGGAAAAACAGATAATCCAGAAATTTGAAAGGTGGTTTGTCCTTCTGACTAGTTTTACTAGTTGCGATGAAGCAAAATGTGCTTACAATGAGGTGATGAAATGGCTTATTCTGTCAAAATGTCAAACATTAGGGATGGACATGCAATGAAAGTGAGTAAGCCTTCTTTTTCATGAATAATTGAAGAGAACGCATCGGAATTCCCAAGGTTACAACTCAAGAAATCCCAAGACAGAGGCATGTGCAACTGGCCACAGGCAAAATTCCTTACAAAACACTTTTCTGGACAGTTAATACCCTGCGCTAGTTCTCTATTGATACTACTACTCTTCTGCTTAAGTTGCTGCTAGTGACCTAACAAGCCCTCATCACTGTCAATCACCTAAACATTCTCTCTATCACAGCCTAGCTGTATCCTAGGTCAGCAAATAAGCCTAATTTCTATATTCTTCTATGGAACTTTTCGTTACCTAAGAATAAATCACTGGAAAATTCACATTTTTAGAGCTTTATCTTTGAGAATGAGGACTTTCAAAAGGACTTACTTGTTCAAATTTGTAAGTAGGAGAAAGGTAATACTCGGAATCATCACCACCACCAACAGGGATATCAACAGGTCCTCTTGAATAAGAGCCATCCTATTAATTCCAAGGAGAAGCCACACATTCATATGAGCAACTATTAAACATAAGAAAAGATACAACAACAACAACAACAACAACAACAACAACAACAACAACAACAACCCAGTAAAGATGAATAAGAATATGACCAGTAACTTTTCAGCATCTTCTATCATTTAATCAGCACTCGGGAGATTAAAAAAAAAACCGATGCAGACCTTTTTAACAACTTTTGCTTTTCTATACATTTATATTTATATTGCATGACCCAGCAACAAAAATAAGTAAAAAAAGACATTTGCATACCTAACAGCAACAAGAAGGCAATACTACAGTTTACGACTTTCAAATAACATTGTTAGGATAAGGATTATTAATTTACTACTAATATTAAGGAGAAGTAAGCTTGTTTAGGTTATAAGAAATGTAGCAATCCTACCTCAAAATAAACAAGACCAGGCTCCATGTCCATGAAGTCTTCTTCCATCACGTCGCTCCTGGTGAAGTCAAATGACTCAAATTTTGGCACAGCATATTTTGAATTACTCCTATCATCTGCAGCATCACCCCCGACACTCGGTTGCGGCATTTCCCCATGAGGATTCACTGTCACCCAATTAATCTTCCTCTGGATCCCAGAGCCCTTTCCTCCTTCCTGTTCTGGCACTGCTTCGATACGTGAAAGAGTGAAGCAATCATAAAGGCTCTCATTTTTGCTTCCCATATCAACTGGCTCCATTTCAGCAGTAATTGGCGAAAAAACAGCTCCAACTCCCTTCCATATTCCACTCACACTACTCACGAACGTGTTCCACGCTGGTCGAATTACAGGTTCCTTAGTGGGAAGAAGAAGATTGCAAGTAAATAACAGATATCATAACCTAGCATCATCTGATAAGATGAAAACTCATTCAGACATTAAATTCACTCATATGTGAAGTATAGATTCATAATTCATGCAGCGGATACCTATAAATTGATCACCAAGAACACAACAACAACAACAACAATTAAAAACAGGTACCTGAGTTTCCAAAACATTCTCAACCTCAATCAACATAGATGCAGAAACCATAACTTTAGAGTCCTTGAACTTCTTAACTCTCCGGCCTCTCTCTCTCCCCCTCCCCCTCCCCCTCTCCCTCCCCCTCCCCCGCCGACTCCACCGATTCTCCTTCTCCTCCACTTCCTTGGCCACTTCATTGTCAATACTCCACACGTTATCCTTTCCCTTTGCCCTGACCCTAGCCCTAACCTCAACCCTCCCTCCTCCGGCATCACCACCATTTCTCTTCCCCTTGCCACCGGTAAAGCTATGGCATCGATTGGGCCCATCAAGGCAACAGGATATACGAGGCGAGGGATTGCGGAGCGCAGAGGAGGGAGGAATTGAGGTCAGGGGTAGCTGGAGGTGGTCACAAAGGGCGAAATTGAAGGAGTGAAACCCTAGAAATTGGTTTGATGCTCTGGGGAAATTGTTGTAAGTGCAAACCCCGACGCTACAAGAGTGCATCATTCACGTAATCGAAGGAAAGATTTTCAAGGATAGATAAATGATTAAACAAACACACTTGCGCCTTGAAAACCGACCGTATTGAGTGAGGCAGTGAGCGGTGAATGATTTGGCGGCTTCCAAGCCTATCTGACCCGTTGGTTTGCCCGCCGAACCGTCGCGGAGACTCAAAACCAATAGTGCGTTTGCAAATTCAAAACCTGCCTTCGTATACTGCCAGCTTTTCAGATATTGATCAAGTTATTGAATGTGAGCATCAACCTATATACAGGAAAATGACAAAAATGAGATTCCCGTTCCTTATTACAAAATACTTCATGTAAGAGAGATGCATTTTTCTATACGAAGTACTAAACTTGCACTCTTAGAGCAACTTTCTCATCAGCAATCCTAATGCTGTGCTTTTGCTCATTAAGTGCCTCGTTAGAGAATTGATTTGAGATTGATCAGGTGTCTTATTACCAGCTGCTATTTTCCCGCTTGATATCCCTTATTTCTTGTTCACATCTTTGTTCATTTAGGCGCAAGTTTTCTGCCAATGATCACCACGTGCAGAAAACATGCATCACGTGCAGAGAAAATTCAACTACATATATAATAACATTTTATCAAGGAAAAGGAATAAACAAAGAAAATTCAACTACATTTCTAGAAAACTAAACCATTTAAGGATTTTTTTGAACAAGTACACCCAATATTTGAGTGCTTTATCATGAAATAGCCAATTGACACAAGTGTATCATAGTAAACCACATATAAACACTTTCTCAATCTTCATTTCAACAATCTTAATAAGCTTACTCATTCACGTTCAAAATCCTGGAGCACCTAGTAAATATAATATTATAGCATATTATTCACTTCTTGAACATTGCAATGACAATCAAAATGTCATCTTATCCAAAAAAAATCTTCTGCTTTTCACATGTGATAAAGCCGAATTGCAGAAGGATAAAGTGAAAACTAACCTATTGTTTTGCTACATTATTATTAAAAACTATCAAAATCTGAAGTTGCCAATGAAAATAAAAGCAGCAATTAGCATGACTTATGATGCACCTTCCTCAAAACAATTCCTCACACCATGTAAATTCAACAATAAGTACTACAGGTCTTAAAAAAAAGGTACTAGTACTTAATAGCTATGAAAATATTATGAATCTAAAACAAGGAACATACAAGAAATAAATCTAAAAGTGTAATTTATATCCCAATATGAAATGATAAATTACAAGGCATGAAAAGCAACATTCACTGAATGATGAAAAAAACTTAAAATGTCCAAGAAAGTGACAATGAACAAAATCATAAATTAATAAGAGAAAAATTCAGAAATTCAAAGAAACTCATAACCTAATTAACAACGGAAAAATTCTAAACCATTACTCAAAACAAACTAACCCTAAATTTGGAATCAATTAATTAACAGCTTATCCCAAATCCAAAAATTCTACTCTTTGACCCTCTAGCTTTTGAAACTCGCCAAATTATTTATTTTTTTAAATTTTCTCAGCGATTTAATTTAGCGGTAGCATTGCCTTTTTATTAATTTTTTAAAGAAAAATCTAGGGTTTCAGATTTCCCCTTTCAACAAAACAAACTTCTCAAAGTCCACTCAAAATCACAAACCCTAATTTCCCAAATTGATTCCTAAAATCAAAACCCACGAATTATCTTATCATGTTTACAAATTCAATCTTATATCAAAAGCTAAAGTACAAATTCAAAGTATAAGGTATAAAACACTAACCTTTTCAATTTAGCGAATTCGAAACTGGGATTGACAGGGGAAGAAGAAGCTGCTGGTTGCTGTAGAATTACATTCGGTGTACAGGAGCCAGGAGAACATATGCCGACAGTCCGGTAGAAGAAGAAGCAAGGAGCCGGAAGCGGAGTTCAAAGGACAAGATTGAAGAAGGTTACTGGGGGAGGGAGAAAAAGAGACGGCGGCAGTCTGTCGGAGAGGAAGATTGAAAGATCTAGAAGAGATCGGAAAGAAATGGAGGTGTGGCAGTGGTTATCAGAGAGGGACTGGACGGAGAAGAAAGGCGAAGTGGTGGTGCTATCAGCGGCGTAGGGTCGAGAGTGAGCACCTGGACAAGATAACGCTTATCTATCTATACTATTATAAAAGCGCCAACTTCTGAATGAACAGTGAACTACCAGTGTTAATTAACTCCGTCTCTTGCTAATCCCTTCGTTGTTCGTTCGCTCCCCTTCTCTCTCGCCTCCCTGTGCCGGCTCTCCTCCCCCGCCGCTCTCCTCCTCCGATTTCTCCTCCTCCTGTCATCAGTCCGTGACGCCCCTGAATCGCACCCCGACGCCCCTTGAATCGCGCCGTTAACATCTCCATTTCCGACTTGGCCCCTGCCGACATGAGTGCCGCCGTCTGGTATTGCCTGATCGTTCTCGTCACGTCCTGGTTCTTTGGTACTGCTCAAACCCTACAATTTTGAAATCCCTAAATTTGAATTTGTGAAATTAAATTTTAGGGTTTGCCTGGTTGACGGATTCGGGAACAGGGAATTTGGTAAAAATGATCCGCTCCGTCACCGAGATTGATTCAGTTGCTCGGAGTAAGTCTGTTAAATTCTGTGTTTATTGTTTTCATTCAACCTCAAATTGCTGTCTTTTTTCTTATGGATTGCTGCAATCAACGAAAAACTCTCTGGAAAGGTTACTGGTTATTGGTGTTTGATTGTATCAAGTTCTTGAGCTGAAATTTTGGCCTGAATGCATTCATTGCAGGATATTTGATTCTCCTGATGTTCAAATTTTGGCTTGAATGCATTTGATTGCGGATATAAATTTTTTTTTGTACTGTCTTTTTTCTTATGGATTGCTGAAATCAACGAATAACTCTCTGGAAAGGTTACTGGTTATTGGTGTTTGATTGTATCAAGTTCTTGTGCTGAAATTTTGGCTTGAATGCATTTCATTGCAGGGCCAAATTCCAACATTTAATTTAAGTGGCATTTGTACATCATTGTTCTGTTCAGAGGTCTAGGAAGATTAATGCAATATTGCTTCTAAAATTTGTGTAAACAATTTTTACATTTTACTCTATTTTCAAAATGTTCATTCTTACTTTCAACACGAGCTAAGTTTAATGTCCTGCTGCATTTTATGTACCTAATCAAGTGCAATTCTTCAACAGAACAAATCCTGTACAAGCTGGATCCCAAGTTGAAATTTATCAATGGCTATGTCATGTGCACAGTGTTGTTAATACAGTAGAAGGTAACTTGGCTTTCCAAATTTTATTGGGCTTTGTTCGTGTTTCATGCCAAAATATTTTAATTGCATTATTAGACAGCCTTGGGAAGCCCGTTTTTCCCTATGAACGTGTTGACGCGAGGTGGGGGAAGATGGACTGCGAGAAGCGTTTGTGTTCCCTACATGGAGATCCAATTTTTGGAGACGAATGCCATTGAGGCTCATTGCAGAGGATTGATACATTAACCAACTAAACAATTAGTTTTGATTATTACTGTAATTAAAATTTAGGATATGAAAGAATAAACAGAATTAAAAGTGAGATTGTATGCTTTTAGGAATAGGAATAAACATTTGAAATCTTCTATCCCAATTCCCCAGTCCTGTTACAAATATTTTTTTCACAAAGTATTAGCATATCTTTTTTTTTTAATATGTTAACATATTTTATAATCTTACTTTATGCTGCTTAAGAAATACCAAAATGTTAATATAATACTCTCTTTGATCATCCTACGGAAAAATAAAATACTCCATATTTTTTCTTATTTAGTCCTCAACCTATAAAAAAGGGTTCAAATGCATCCTTTCATCTATTAAATGGTGAAGTTCATGTTAATCTTTCCCCATTGTCCAACAACATGAACGCCTTATACCTACTGGACATGAACACCCTTCCTACATGGCAATTAAAGGCAGTAGCTAATTAATTGCATACCATTTTGTTTTTGAGTAATTGCATACCATTAAGAGAGGGCAATTGGGGTTTAATTTGAGAAGGATATTTGATCAAAATTGTGCTTGGTTTTTGTTTTTATCCCGATTTGGGGTTGAGGTTTACTCGGATTCGACTTCAACTGCTCTTTTTTGGGTTTCGATTGGGAAAAAGAATTCTTGGGTTTTTATTTATTTTAGATGAATGATAGGTTGAGGTGATTTTCCAGCTTTGTGAGCTTTAAGGTTAGGATGCTTTAAGCTTAAGGGTTTTGATTTAGGGTTAATTGAGTTTCGCTCTTCTTTTTTCCCGCATTGTCTTCTTCCAGGTTCAAATTTTTTTGCGTTTCTTCTTTTCTTTTCTATGGTTAGTTCGCTAATTTCGCAAACTTTCGTCTATTTTTAAAAAATCATCCTACTTCATCTGAATTTGCTTTCTTGTTTCCACTTTCAATTGAAAAATGTTGTAAGCCTATTTGTCAGGAAGCCAACCTTGTGCAGTGGGGAAAAGGACACCTCATGTCCCTATAAAATATACTTATGATATCACAGAAAAATATATTTCTCCATCATAAAAAAGGTGAAGGTAGAAGAAGCTGAGGATGATGATGCTTCTCATGAAGTAGCATTAGTATTGGCAGAGGCTTCCCACAGGGGTGGCTCTCCTCAGATCTCTTATACACCAAGCAAAAAGAAGGAGGTGAAGGACTGACTTTTCTCTTTAACTAAATATGTTTTTTTTTTGGACACCTCTTATTATTTTGTCAATAACCTCTCAATTTGTTTGTTGGAACCAGTGTTCTGAATCAGAGATGAATTATAGTATGTGGCATTACTTGTAAGCACCCTACTGATTCTCGGATACCTTAGTATCACTTCCTACTCATTAGAAGCTTGTAAAATTGTACTTCTTTATAAGTCAGAAAGTTGATTTATAGTAATATTGTTTCTGGTTTTTGCTCAATTTTACATGGAAGAAATATTGCTTTTCGCTTTAATTTTAGCAATGCAACCAGTTTGTACCCTTATAAGTTATATATCTTATAATTTTGCAACGCAATCTATTCTCAGCTATCTTTGTGGTGCTTTTGCTCTTAACTCGTGTTTTTTTCTTTACTCCTGTTGGTCAACAAGAAATTAGAAGATGAAGGAAATTTTGGACATGCTGAATATAATATTGGTTCTGATGTTGTAGGGAAGGTTTAAAAGCATATGGCCCAAGTGATGTCTTTGAAGATCAAATTTAGGGGTCTCCTGAGTTAGGTATACTCTTGTCCCTTTAGGAATTGTCCATGTTATAGACTTTTAAAATCTGTCTATGGTTTCTATATGTTATTTTTCCTTTATTTGATTGCCGATCTGAAATCGATCTTGATTACGTTATATCAGTGCTTATTTTGCACGTTTCCGAGGGTTCTGATTCTATCGCTTTTTGTCATTGAGATTACGACAGTGATTGCTCATGGAATTAACGCTGGAGACGTGAAGAAACTTCAAGATGCAGGGATTTATACATGCAATGGTTTGATGATGCATACAAAGAAGGTTTGTTGATTGTTTCTGAAGACTTTTCAGTTTCTCTTTCTCGAAGAAGCTTAGCAGTGTTTTTCCTTCTGGTAGAATTTGACTGAAATCAAAGGACTGTCAGAAGCTAAAGTAGATAAGATATGCGAATGCGAAGCTGCTGAAAAGATAGTGGTAACGATCTGCTATTTCACTCTTTTTTCAAATCAAAAGAGTTTGTTTGAGAAATGATCATTTAATGATGTCGATTTTTTTTGGGAAATTCCGTTTGGTACCCCCGAGTTTTTGACAATTCCGGATGGTGTCCCACACTTTTTTTTTGTCCGGATGGTACCCCTGAGTTTTGTCAAAAGTCCGACCCATGCCCAAAACTCATAGTTTCTTCTTTTTAATGAATAAAACCACCCATTATTTTTATTTTTTCATAAATATGCCCATTTACTTTTAACATTGAACAAAACTACATATTAATTAACAAAATTCAACACAAAAGTGACAAAACCAACTTTATTTTTTAAAATTTTACAAAATCACATATTATTTCAAAAAATTTTATTGCAATATTTGTAAATGTGATTGATCAATATTTCCAAAATTTTTATTGCAATATTTCTAAAATTTTTTATTGCAATATTTTTAACACATATTATTTTTCAAAACAATATTTAACTTATATCTCATTAACTTTAAACATTTGTAAATGTGATTGATCAATTTAACCAAATGCTTGATTATAATTTTTTTGAAAAAGAAAAGTAAATTTTATTTATTTATTTTTCTTCTTGTAAAAGAAAAATATAATAAGAGATTAATCATTCTTATTTTATTAGGTTTTATGTATTCCAAACAAAAGAAATGAATAACACCTTCTTTTATTACACAAGAAATGATTTTGTGCATTTTTTAAAGCATAAAGGGTGGTTTTACACAAAGTATGGTTTTACAAAGTATTTTTTTATAATGTATAGGTTAACTATTTTTGTTCACATAATAAGATAGTGGATTTGTGCAAAATTTTGTAAATAATGGGTGATTATGTACATGCAATATTTGACAAATAATGAGATTTATTTTTTATAAAATATGAAAAATATGTAACGAATCTTTTGTGTAATGTCAAAAATAATAGTTGATTTTCTTCAAAAAAAAAATTGGAAAGAATGGGTATTTTTTGCTACAACTTTGGCAATAATGAGTGATCTTATTAATTTTAAAAAATAAAGGTGATTTTGTCAATTTTGTTTTGAATTTAGTTAAATGATAAGTAGTTTTGTTTAATGTTAAAAGTAAATGGGCATATTTATGAAAAAATAAAAATAATGGGTGGTTTTATTCATTAAAAAAAAAGAAACTATGAGTTTTGGGCATGAGCTGGACTTTTGACAAAACTCAAGGGTACCATCCGGACAAAAAAAAAAAGTGTGGGACACCATCCGGAATTGTCAAAAACTCGGGGGTACCAAACGGAATTTCCCATTTTTTTTTTTACAGTCGCATACATAGATTTTAGTTCTCTCTATCTAGATTTTGTTTCAACCTCTTACGGTTTTAAAATTATGTACAGAGGAAAGTAGTGGTTAAGATCACAATTGGTAGCCAATCCTTAAATGAGCTTTTAGGAGGTAATGAAGTAGTATCACTAACATATTAAATTAGTTTAAGCCTCAAACACATAGCTTCTGAAAACTATTTTCATTTGCCTGGACTTTCAACAGGAGGTATTTAAACACTGGCAATCACAGAGGCTTTTGGGGAGTTTCGGTAATTGACAGTACATCTTCTAGATCCTACGATCAAACTCTTGATGTTAGAGTATCTTCTTTAGTAACATTATTTTACAAAGTTCCTTTTTCTTCTATTCCATGTCAGTGTTTTGAATATACTTGACATAAATTGTTATCCTGGTGTTTTTGTCATGAATATGTCAGTTCTGGGAAGACACAGCTAGCTCATACTCTCTGCGTTTCTACACAGGTATTTATGCAAAGATTTGTGGACATGGCAATGTACTTGCAAGATAGGTATTCGATTAGGCCAGTTGAATTAACAAGCATCAGTAATGCTATGCGAAAATGACAAGAAGTAGAAGCTTAGTTTAATGGAAAAGGCTTGTGACAAAATGAGAAGGATTTGTACAAGATACCTTAATGCATAGCTAGCATGACAAAATAAGAAGGATATGTGTAGAAGATGAACACTTAATTGTTGATTTGCTTGGAAAGATTGTGATTCTGGAACAATGCTACTGATTTGAGGATGTAAAACTTGTGATTCTGGAATGTTGCTACTGCATCGGAGGATGGTTTGACCATGAGATCCACTCAGTTTTATTTCTTATTTTTTCCATCAATTGCGACTCCACAAGCATTGTCTTCCTTTTAGAGCTTGTTTTGCCTCTTCAAATAGGTAGAATATACCCTAATGTGAAATGTAATTGCTTATTAACTGTTACAATCAACGTTGTGTTCCATTACTTGATTGATTACATGGATTGATCCTATTCCAAGTGAAAATGTGGAGGTGAGAAAGAGATATAATAACATAATATTATTATATATAGAATGCATTTACGATAAGATCGCGCGCAATTCGCGCGCGGTTCTTAGCTAGTACTCCCTCCGTCCAACAATACATGGGTTTTTAGAGGTAAAAAATTTTGTCCAACAATAGATGGTCTTTTATGTTTACTAAGTAGGAAGTTATAATGATTTGTATTGGTTTGTGTGCTGGGCTTTTTAAAATAATTTGATTGGTTAAAATGTGTAGTGGGTGTTAAAAAATAATAAAATTTATGTACAAGTTAGTGTAATGATGATGTTTTTTTTAAAGTAAAGTGTTTTATTAAAACTTGTGCAAAGTGCTAAAAGACCATGTATTTTAGGACGGATGGAGTATTAAAAATGAGCCAACCCTCAAATGAATAGTAATTTGACGTTTATAATAATTCCGTTAATACTAACGGTGCTTTTTAAAGACAGTTACTGCCATCGTTCAATAGCTGACGTCGGACGAAGTAACAAAGCAAAAAGGAGAGATGAGAAAGAACGGAGAAACCCTAGCCCTTGGACGCTGCCGTCGTCGATCCTTGAACCCAAGCCCTAGATTGCAAGATCTCTGCAAATATCCACAAAAATGTCCCAAATCACCTCCTAAATCCAAGCCCAAGCACCAAAAAGTTTTCGATTGTGGAAACTCTTGAGTGATGAAATTAGTAAAACCCCAAAAAATCCCCAAACCAAAAAGTCATGAAAAATCGAAGTTCTTCAGCAAATCCAAGTTAGGTCAGAGAAACTTATTCAAGTCCAGTGGAATCACTTCCACATCGAAGAAGAATGGCGAGAACAAGCAATCAAAGACGAGCATTGTTGGCGATGATCCGAAGAACAACTCTCATTTGTTGGACTGCAAGGAGACGAGTCCACCTTGCCGCCGCGGTGATCGCCGAGATGAGTCGGTTAGGTTTCCATGGAGCAGTATTAGGTCAGCTGCTACTTAGCTTCGATCCTGATTTTGATTGTGTTGCTTTCAGATTTCGGGTTATATTGTTAGTTGCATAATCTTTCGATTTGAACTGAATTAGCTAGGTTTAGACGCATAACTCTTTGGTGTGAACTGAATTAGGGATGGATGATTTTGAATGCGAATTGCGAGTCAAAGTTGGTTGCATACATTGCACTCTTCCTGTGAGTTGAAGTTCTCAAATCTGTTATCATATAGTTTGCTGTTTGTTTGAATGCAATGTTATATTCGGAGAAAATGGGTCGAACTTCTCCTAATGTTTTCTAACTTGTGAAGGTTAATGGTTATAGTTTGTAAAGATCAGTTATATTTTAGGCTTATCATAAGTATTTTGATATTGATTACCGAATGTGAAACAGAATAGATGAATTTGACATATATTATCAAGTTTAATAAATCTATAAAAAGAACAAATTTGATTCAAATCGATATTGGACCTTTACATAACCTGTATATGAGTACACTTTATAAAATTAACTCCTTATCAATCCTTTACATAACCCTCTTGCGTTGAATCTTAAAAAAAAAAAGTTAAGTTCTTCTGACAAAAAAAAGAAAGGTATAAATTGAGTCATCCGATCTTTTAAACCCATGAACTTTAAAAACACAATATATTTTCATCAACTTATAAAATCTGACCAAATAATAATAATAATAATTAAATAAAGGTTTTGTTTATTATTGGTTCGGAGTTGATTATAGATTATTTTCTACAAATAATCTCCATTCCTTCCACCTTAAAAAAGTGTCTCCATCCCTTCCATCTCCAAAAAGTATCTCCATCTGAACATTACCGATCTCAGGCATCCCCATTACTTGTCAAAATTATTTTTTTATTTGGTCTTCATTTTCATGGAGCAGCAGTTGCATGGTCAAAAAATCAAGCTTTATAGCAGTTTATGCACAAAAAGATATTCGACATGATGTGATGATGTGAAGTTTCTAGGCAACTTTATTTATCGATGCTGAATTCTCTCTTTTTTTTCTTTCTAAAATATAGAACCAAATATTAAAGTGTCATCTTTTTGAACAAGGTAGCCAGATATTAAATAATCATGTTGCTCCTGTAATATGTTTAATTGCAGGTTAGACTACTTTAAACACTACCTTAAATATGACAATCAATTGCCAATTCTCCATTGCAGCCAGATAATACATTTCAAAAAATATTAACATAAGGAGAGTGCTAACGGTTACTGCCATATGCTAGCAAAAACAGGAAATTTATATGCACCATTAGTCTATGACTTAGCATACACAGATACGGTACAAGGACAACAGCCATGAAATTCCCCTACTACTCAATTTCTGAGAGACATGAGTCCATGCATGTCCTCCATCTCCTTCTAATTTAATTTATACATTTTCTTGTTCTTCCGAAAACCAAAAAATTGATATTTGACCTAGCTTAGGTGATTTTTCCTCCAAATTTCAGATTCTCAATGAACTATTCTTCTGATTGAATACTTAATTTTCGCTTCCTTTTCTGAAATTCGTAACTTTGGGGATTTGATTTAGGACAACTATAAAAGGACGACGTAAATCTATTCAGTGACAAGTGATTTAATGAAAGATATCGTGGAACAATCTTTTATATGCTTTTTTCCTTCCTTAACTTTGACATCAAGTACATGGACTATGTTTTTGGAAATGAGACGGAAGCCAGAACCTTCTCTAAAGTTCATGGCTGGGAGGCAACATCAACTCAATATGTAAACCTATCTTCTGCATTGAAATGTTTTGCTTTTCAATTACAAGCACCGTTAATGTGTTTAATTCGATCATTAAAATGATTGTCTAATTTTGTTATTTATCTTACCAGACTGGCAATGTTGAGGATATAGCCATCAAGATTTCTCAGTGGCCAAAGGCATCTGATGCAAGCAAGAGGATTTGTTGTTATCACTCAAGGCGCAGATCCTGTTGTCGTTGCCAAGGATGGAAAGATGCAGACATTCCCAGTGGCTTTGTTGCCCAAAGAGAAATTGGTTGACACCAATGGATCTGGTATGCCCTGACTGACATTAATCATTGACAAGTTATGTGTTGGCTCATAAAATGAAAATTATAGCGATGTATTGCCTGAAATAACCCAAGTTTTTGCATATGCATTGCATTCAAGCTCATTCCTTGATTTGGTCAAATTAGTTTGTTTTGATATTTATTTCCTCTGGTTATCTCATTATTGTCCCTTATTCCCTTTTGTTTTACCATTTCAGCAGTTTATTGGATGTTTTTTTTCCTGTTTTCCTATTTTGGGAGATCGATCATCTCTATCTGAATTGCTGGACAAAAGAAGATATTCTTTAATGGAAGCTGATTTTGTCAAAATTGGCCTTAGTTTCATTATGTATTTACCTGAAGTCCTGAACTCAATAGCATTCCCTCCTTCACTTCTAATTGTTCACATATGCCCATAAATAGGTTTTGATTTGTTTGAATGCCGCAGATTTAGCTATTTGGTTTGTAACTAGGGTAATGATTGTTCAGTTAATAGGGTTTGGTGTTAATTGATTTGTTTCTTTCTTGAATTGGATATCGTTCCATCAACGGTTGCTTTTGGTATTTCATTGCGTCTTCATCTTCATCTTATTTTGTTGTCACCTTTACCTATCTTAGGTGGCTTTGCAAGTTTAGGTCATGGTTTTCGAGTTTGATTGATGCTTCAATAATTTCTACATCGTAATTCCTTCATTCATTCCTGATTGTGGGTTTTCATGCTATTGCAGGTTCTGTGCTCTTTGTTGACTCTTGCTTGAGCTTGGAAAGTGTAAGTACTACTTTTCCCTGACCTAACTTTTTTTAGGCAATATTTCTTTTATTGGGGCTGCTTTTGTTTATTGGTGTTCATTAGTTTTTGTTGATTACCTTTATGTCAATCCGTCCTCAGTTTCTAGGCTTTCAGATTCGATTTCCAAATTCTTGAAATCATGAAAGGAATAATACATGAACAAAACAGATATTCACATCTGCACCCGCCAATAGAATTAATGGATCAAACAGGAATTATTATTCACTGAGCATATAATTGTTTAGTAAACTTTCCAATAGAATTAATGGATCAAACAGGAATTATTCGATTCATGTTATTCTTAGTGAAAAATGAATTAGATTTGGCACTTTGCCCCCAATTAAATATGAATGGCGAGTCTTTTTGGGACATGCTTGTAGTTCTAAATGTGGTGCATCTGAATTATGAATATGCTTGCTTAATGAGTTGGTCAAAACTTTTGTACTGCAGAAACGATTTAAGTCGTAAATGTGCATCTGAATGATTTTTAGTCGTCCATGTGCATCTGAATGATAGTTTTTTTTATATATAGTGAACTAGTTGAGTGATGATTCTATATTTTTTTATAGTATTTTTTTTGAAGTGATCAATCAAGGCTAATGAATATGCTTGCTAATGAGTTGGTCATAACTTTTGTACTGCAGAAACGAGCAGCAGATGCAAAGGAAGAGACGGAGAAGGCTCACAAACAGATTGGTAAGTTAAAAGAAGAAGCATGAAAAGGAAGCGAATGCTTCCTAACCGATTCATTGTGGAGTCATGTTTTCCACACCAAACACCGAGAGAATCCTATCCAAACACACAGGAGCATTGCAGCACAGATGATCACATCTGGAAAGAAGAATTTACAGCGTTCTACAATGGAAATGACGAAGAATAGCCAAAATTTGATGAGCCGGCGTCATCTTGGTTTTATGGTTATGACAGATCAGATGCAACATATAGCAGCAGCAGGAGAAGCTTTCCATATTTTGTTGTATGTAACAGTAATACTTGCATTCCCCAGTCAAATATACCGCGAAAAATAATTTAACAGCGCAACAGTTTTAACTTGTTTGTGAGGACCAATGTTTTGGTTAGTCTTCCATTGCCCATTTGCCCCTGTTTGTATTTGGTTTGAATCCATTCATTAAATCATGCTATAAAAATTGTTTCGATTCTTACTTACATTGCCCATCTCACATTTGATTTTCAGCTCTCATGAGTTACCCTTATTTGGTTTGTATCAGTTTACAGCCTTCATCATTGAATGTCTTCTTGAATATATTTTTTACATGGATCTAGTAGGCACTATAAGAAAAACAGCTTATCGCAACGACTTTTGGCAACGACATTTTATTTTTGTTGCAAAAGATGTGTTTTTCGCAACGATTAAAAATTGTCGTTGCGAAAGGTTGTTGCAATAATAAAAAATTCGGAATTTTCGCCAAATACCTCTGAGGTTAAGGCTAATTCGCGTAGTGTACGAAAGTTTGACATATTTCGCCAGGTGCCCCTGAGGTTTCCATTTTTTTCGCCAAATACCCATGAGGTTTTTATTTTTTCGCCAAATGCCCATCTGTCGAATTTGTTAACGTTTTTATTTATTGAAAATAAAAAGAATAGAAAATATTATTTCATTGTTATTTTTGTAAGGTATTATTTGAACAATATTATTTAATTATGCCATGGTAATTAAATTATCTAATATTATATACACAATACCATATCATATTACATATTTTAATCAATGGAATTAATTCAAAACTTTTTTTTTGATAAAGTTAAAATTAAATATTATTTCATTATGTATTAATTACACAATATCATTTCATGCTATTTATTTAAACAATGAGATTAATTCAAAGCATTTTTTTTTTAAAAAAAATACATAGTTCCAAATATATGAATTCTTTTTTTTTTTTCCAAAGCAATTAATCTCTCTTTTTGTTTGTGTATAATGAAACTATTTTTTATATAATAATCTTAATTTTTAGAATTTCACACAATCAACCTAATCTACATAAATTTTCAATTAATAAATTTTTTAAACATTTTTTTAACCAATGAGATTTATCTATTCTAATTGTTAAATGAGAAATATTTTTGCCTAGATGACATAATAGTTTTAATTTCACAATTTCCTCCCAATCAACCGAACCTTGAAAAAAAAAATCAAACTAATGAAATTTGTACACGTTTCTTTAATTAATCTAGTTATATCTAAATATTAATTAATAAGCATTTTTTATTAGGTGTTATAAACATATTTATTTTAGGATTTTAACCCAATCAACATATTTTACTTAAATCTTAAACTCGTGCAATTTTTACACATTTTTCATAAATATTTTAATTATATTTTACTTAATTATCAAATTATTTTTTTGTATTTTATGTTAACGTTTGATAATATCTTATTTAAATTTATCATAGTAATTTTTTATACTTAGAAAATTTTATTTTTATTAAAAATATGCGCTATGTTTGGGGAATTGTACTATTTTCCAATAAAAAAAGGTTAACAAACTCGACAGAGGGGCATTTGGCGAAAAAGTATAAACCTCAAGGGTATTTGGCGAAAAAAATGGAAACCTCATACACCTGGCTAAATATGTCAAACTTTTGTACACCACGCGAATTAGCCTTAACCTCAGGGTATTTGGCGAAAATTCCGTACAAAATTTCATTTGGCGCGCCCAAGATCTTAAATGAGGGAAAGAAAATGAAGTATGACATATATACCTACATGCATTAGATAGTCTAAGAGGATCATTAATTGAGTTAATGAATGGATTCAAACCAAATACAAACAGGGGCAAATGGGCAATGGAAGACTAACCAAAACATCGGTCCTCACAAACAAGTTAAAACTGTTGCGCTGTTAAATTATTTTTCGCGGTATATTTGACTGGGGATGACCGCTCATTATTTACCAATTCAAGGATCATTAATTGAGTTTTTGAAGAATATCTATACTAATACTAAAAACATAAGCATCTCCCGCCTACGTGGCCTACGTGGCTTCACGAGGAGGCTTCGTTCCACATGTCACCATACGAAGGATTCCACATCTCCCACTCCTTTTTCTATCTTCAAGTGGACCACTAATTTTCATCCACGTGGTTAATTTTTGCCACGTCTTCATGGTAACCGCCACACCTTTACTAACTACCCACTAAGTTCACTAACCACCCCACTAACCCCACTAAAATATTTTTAAATATTCATGAAATTAAACTAATTTCACATATAAAACTATTTAGTTTATTAATAAAATCAAAGAAAATGATATAATTATAGAAAAAAACTATATGATATATTTTATTATAAAATAAATAGTTTTTTTTTTAATATAATCACTATTATTAACATTTTTAAAAATACTTTAGCTATCTAATAAAGTTTATTATATATGTATAATCAATTGCCATCTTGATCTTACATTGTGATAATACTTCTCTTTATATTATTGTTTAGAAATTATCCGGTTAAGGATTTATAAATAAATTTCTAACGATCCATTATTTTATTTTTTATTATTTCATCGTCTTTATAGATTATTAAATTCTTTTGTGTATTTTTTTAACATATCCCTACCACTATCCTCTCTAAATTACTTATATTGTTATTAGATTGTAAAATAAAAAAAATTAACCAAATATTAAATACCCGTGTATTAGACACGGGACTTACACTAGTAAAGATTGATTTTGAGGTAACAACTTCCCCATTATATTATCCAAAATAGAGAAAAGAGAAAAAATGGAGATCATTTCTTAAATATGAAAAAAACTCTATATATTTTTGGATAAACTCTATAATGGAAAAGCTATTGGAACAGAACCCAAAAAAATTCAGAATGTGGTTTATAATTCTCCATTTTAGACAATTTTTTAGAAATTATTGGACATGCTTTAATCATAAGATTTGCAAAAATAATGTTAAACATAGCTGATGGTAAATCATCTTCACTGCGAAAAACAATAGTATTAGTTGGTCTAATTTGCGCTAAGAAATGTCGTGCTTGGTTTCATTCCCTTCTCACGTGACTCGAACAACACCCATGAAATTCCTTTGCCAATATGTGGACCTTCATTAGCAACAGGCCGGCAACACCCCTTGCCTTCACACCCTTCTTCATCTGTTGAACGAGTTGTGCACAGACCATCTCCTCCACCACATAGCGCAGTCCTTCCTTAGCTCGTTGAAGTGCCCAAGCAACCTCCTCAATCTCCCCAACAAGAACCTCCTTAGTCCATCTCCTCCAAAGCATTGCTTCATTGGCGTCTTGAGCTGTCACTCCAACACCACACCCTATGTCCGTCGATATGGCCACATCACAATTTAACTTAACAAAGTCATCGCTAGGCAGCCATCATCTAACATATGTAACTCCTTGTTTCCTCATTAATATCCGTTGGTAATATGTTCTGCATCAATGGTCATCCTTCATGATAGGAAGGGTGCATGGTTGCCTAGTCCTCATCACTGTTTAGTTGATCAATGCAATACATCACTAAAAGTAGATTTTGTGGGTCTCCAGAAAATACTTACTAAAATGCTAAGTAATGCAATCTAGTCAGCTACCATGATGAAGTTTTTTTTGAGTCGCTTGAGTAGTTTCACTAGTAGAGAGGAGCAGGAAAGACTCGTTAAGTGTCCAGTTTTCTATTCCAAAATAGAGGACTATTGGAACTTGATTGGGAGTGCTTATGAAGGGTCAAAAGATTGCCCCCAATATTGCTGGTTGCTGAGTCAGAAGAGGGCACCGAATTGGCAAAGTTGGATAGTGAGCAGTTATCAGCAGAATAGAGGTGAGATGAAGGCTGTCCTTGATTGTGCAACTGTGGGAATTCGTACATCAGATACTTATCTTGGGCTTGTGAATTACCTGCGACACTTCAAGCAACATGGTACTGAACGACGATTTCAAATACTGAATCTTGATTTGCTGAAAGCATGGATTGGCCACAGTATTTTGACAAGACACAATATCCTTTTTAATAAGCTTATGTGGGGGGTTCAATTCTTGCCTTTCGTAGTTTTTTGGGGTTGTCCAAAAATGATTATGATCATCATCTCAATGCTCTTTTGAACTGCGCCAACGACAGTCAGGTGGCCCTTCAGCTGCTGGATCAGTTGTTACCCTAGATGAGCTACTTTTCAGGGATATTAACCAACAATTCCCAGCAAAGATAGGAATCACCTAGTCAAATCCGCGAATGTCCTTTTTAACCCTCGGATCGAATGATGCTTCAAATATGTACCCAAAGAAGGCGGGGAATTGTTGGTTAATATCCCTGAAAAGTAGCTCATCTAGGGTAACAACTTATCCAGTGTAACACCCTTGTCCCACATCGGATATTATAAGGATGTTCGGAGTGATTTACAAGTGATTCAAGCCCTACCCATTACACAAGAGATCTTCCTTTTCAGGCTTCAAGTGAGGACAACGGACCTGAGAGGGCTAGGTGGCATGGTGATAGAGCATGTTTAGTGTTGCATAATAGATTGCATTTAGCATTATTTAGGTGCGAATATTGCACTTATTTAGTTGAATTTGCATTATCACTTGCTGAGTTAGAAGAGGAGGAATCTACATTATTTTATGGTTTATTTCAGGTAAGGTAGATTGGAGGTGAAATGGATTTGAAAAGAGCAAAAATAAGCTAAAAAGAAGTACTTAGGAGCTGCTGGAGACAAAGAGGAAGAAGCTCGGAAGAATCATAGGCCGCCCCGTAGCATCGCTGGCCGCCCCGCGGCTCGAAGGAAGGAACACAGGAATTCGCTGATCGTCGGCCGCCCCGCGGCCCGTACAGTAGCTGAACATCGGAAGCAGACCTTACTTAGGGTTTTCTATTAAGTTATTTCGGCCGACTTTCTCTAGACTATTTAAGGCTTTTCTAGTTATTCTTTCATTAACCTTATGCACATTATTACATTGTTGAGAGCGCCGTTGAGCATGAGCAACTAAACTCTCAAGGTTTCGCCTACAGTTTGGATCTTTGATTGTTGAATTGTGAGTTTCTTAATCTAGTTCTTATTCCTATTGCAATGTTTTGACTTCTTTGTGCTTAATTGTTTGAATGTGTTTTATTCTCTCTGGCCTGATCAACTAGTTAGAGTAGATTCATTCAATTGCTAGGGTTTTGTAGATTCCTCGTAGCGAACCTTAACCCAAGTGGCAATCATATCCCTTTAGGACTCGTAGGACTAATTGGATGTGTAGGAAGTTGAATATATGTTAAATATCGACTCGTAGCTTGATATTGCATGTACCTTGGTTAATTCATATTCTTAATGCTATCTCTAGGTTAAATCTTAACCGTGTTAGGGTTATTTAGAGATAAGGGTTGCTAGGACTCGTAGGACTAGTAATTTACCTAAGATCTGGACAAGGACATTGATAGGAAAAGACAAGAACTAGAGGCTGAAACAATGATCGAATTCATCAATCGAAGTGATAAATTGTAGATAAACCTATTTCTCTCCACTGCATTCTACAACCTATTCACTTTGTTTGCTTATTTCCGCTTTGATAAAAGGCGGATCTTTTCACACCAAAAACCCCCCATATTCTCTATTAGCGATTAGATTTGCACTTGAATTGAATAGATTTCCCTGTGGATCGATCTCTTGCTTACACACTATACTAGTTGTGAGTTATAGTATTCTTTGGCAAGAACAACGACAGGTTTTCCTCTTGTCAAATTTGGCGCCGTTGCCGGGGAACTCTTATTTAATTCTTGTGTTATTTTAATTGCTAACTTTTGTATATATTTACATCTAACCCCGTCGTGGACCTATCTTACGGTTCACGGCACCTTATTACTAATATTTCTAGACGTTGAAGTTATGACAGTTTCAGGGAGAATATTTTCACAACTACCTCACAAGAGTGCAAAATTTATTTAACATCCGTTATTCACGGGGTTTCCGAGATATAATGGAAGCTTTGCTGGTTTAGGAGTGTCGGGATTATGAGATCTTCTCTGCTACATGGGTGACCAATCGGCGGAGGAAGAATCCTACACTTCGACGTTTCAACTAATGGAGTACTCCGACCCATCCATGGAAGAGTCAACCATTGTCTTGATGGAGCAGATAGGGCAATTATGTGAGATAGTGAATCAAACCGGGGAGGCTATGAATCAAACTGGGGAAGCAATTATCCGACTCTTGAAGACATTGCAGGAGTTGATAGTTCAACAATGTCATATTCCTCAACTTGATGAAAGCAAAGATGCAAGCAATGATGAATTCTCTGATAATGAAGAAGAGCATCTAGTGGTTATCGACACGAAATCTCAGGGGACGTCCCTAGAGATTGAGGATGTTTTGATGCCCCCTTCATTCATAGAAATCATCCCCAACTCGCCTATCAAGGAGCCAAGTCTGGAACTAATTTATGTGGTTCCCGAACTAGAAACTGGTACTTTTTGCAAATTGGGAGATTTTGGTGAATATGTCGATCCATGGAGCCACTACTTCAACAAACCACTAGCAGAACTGTGTTGGTGGTCCTACATACCCTCGAGGGAGAATCAAGCTCAAATGAAGGGTAAGTTGGTAATGGTTCTCATTGCTGAATTTCTAATTACCAATTGTTTCATTTTCAGTGTGCATTCGAATATCGGTTGGGCACGAGAGTTTGATTTGCTTTTGAGGGCGCTGTCGATGTCCGCTTGAGTCTTGAATGAGTGGATGAATATAACGTCGAGCCAACAACGGTAATCAAAGGCGCTGCTTGGGAGGCAACCCAAGGTAAGTATTTTAGATTCTATTTTATTTGTGCATTTTACTACTTTTTAGTTTAGTTTTGGTTTTTGTTTGGGATACTAATGTTGCAGAAAGGAAAAGAAGAAGGAAAAACGGCACAAAAGGAAGGGCCGCCCTGTCGCCAGCATGGGCCGCCCCGCGGCCAAGGCGACGAGCGAAATCCTTTGCGGAATCGTCGGCCGCCCCGTCGCCCACCCTGGCCGCCCCGCGGCCCCTTCCGGATAGAAAAAATTTTAGGGGCCCGTGTGGGCCCCCACTTGCCAAACATAATAAACCCTAACCACTCCTTTTTCTTTCCTCTTTCTCACATAGCCGCCCCCTCGCCATTGTTTCCTCTTCATCTTCCTTCTTCATCCTCTTGAAACTCCATTGAAGCACACCTCCAAGTTTCCTTCTTTCACCAAAATCATCCTACCTTCACCCAAATCTGCACAAAACTTCTCTTTTCTTCCATTCTCATCTTCCTTCTACATAAAAACGCCACCCCACCACGACACTCACCTAGATCTACACACAAAACCGCTCCTCCCAAAGTCTTTCAAAGGTTTTCTTTCGGATCCACTACGAAGAAGGAAGGTTTGGGACGTTGAAGAGCAGATCCGACGTCGGAGTGGACAGATCCAGAATTTCTCCGGCCGCCCCATCACCTGACCCGCCGCCCTGCGGCCGAACCCGTCGCCAGCCGCCCCGTTGCCACCCTCGGCTGCCCCGCGGCCACTGCAGAGGCTGTTTTCCGTGAGTTCTTCTTTGATTTCAATTCTTTTGGGTAATATTTCTTAGCTCCGATTCACTATGTCGAGGCCACATGGAATGAATAGAAATCAGAAGGAGAGATGGACTGCGTTGAACACTAGAAACTTCTTTGTAACGAAATTCTTTCATGAGCCTACCTTGAAATTATTACAGATGGATACCTGCACTAGGCAGCTATTAGAGCATGGGGGCCTAGGAGGGTTTTTAGAGAAGAATTCTCCTACTTACCCGAGTTTATGTAAGGACTTTCTAGCCACTTTAAGTGTGGGATGTACATATATTGAGTTTCAATTATTGGGGAGGGGTCATGAGCTATCAAATGAGAGATTGGCAGAGATTCTGGGTGTTACTGCTGCGCCGACCGCTGGTTGACTTGATGTCTGCAAGGGAGAGGGCGCTGTGGCTTTATATGGCATCTACTAGGGTGCCTTTTGAGGCCAAGAAGGGCCAGTACAACTCCAGCATTCGCCATCCTGCCCTACGACTTATTCACAAGGTTCTAGCGAACACTTTCTTTGCTCAGGCGGAGGTCAACAAGATCTCGCTGAAGGATATGTCATTCCCATGGTGTCTGACGCCAGAGAGCCCTGTAGTTCCAGGTTGGGTAGATCTGTTTCTGATGAACTGCAAGGATATCTTGGACAAGCGCGACAAGGCGACCATCAGCTTTGGGGGTCTTATCACCCTCATAGCTCGCGCATGCATTGATATGAGCACTGTCCATGACATTCAGCATGGCTCATTTCTGTATGATGAGGCCCAGCTGAGGAAGACTGGCCACCTGGAGGGCAGAGCACCGATGTGGATCTGGAGGGCAGGCCATCATGGGAGGATTCGGTTGAGATTACCCCGTCATCTCCCTTTTGGCCCTACAGCTGCTGATTTTTATATGGGGGATGAGATGGATCAGGATGATGATGATGATGATGAGGAGGTTCATGATGCTGAGGAGGAAGATGTTGAAGATGTTCCCAGAGTTCAGATGGATTTTGGAGGAGCTGGACCTTCTGACACATCTGGAGGTGCTGGTCCAGATAACTACTCGCTGGCACAACAGATGGCTGATATGCGTCTCCAGCAGAACACTATGTGGGAACATCAACAGATGATGTCGCGTCGTCAAGACGCAATGTGGGAGAACCAGCAGCGGATGCACCAGCGTCAGGACGCGATGTGGGACCACAACCAGCAGCTGTACGTGGAGGTCGGCGACATTCGTCGAGATGTACGTGGCTTGACTTCCCACCTCGAGGAGGTCTCTGAGAGCCAGGCGGCGATCCGACGGATGCAGGAGCAGATATGGCAGAGGCAAGAGGACTTCTATCGATTCGCCTATCCACAGTTCCCACCATATCCGCCGCCTCCACCACCTCAACAGTGAGCATGTCAGTTGTTTCTTTTATTTTCCCTTTTATTTTTATTTTGATGTTTTTGTTCTCTTTTCTGCATTGAGGACAATGTCAGAACTAAGTGTGGGGGAGAAGACTTGCAAACTCTCTGTATTTTGGTTCTAATTTGCACTGCATTTTAAGTTTTAAGGTTGCATGCTTATTTCTATTGGTTGTATGCATATTTAGTTTCTACCATTATTTCTTATAAAAAAAAAGAAAAAATAGCTTTAGTTCTTGCATTTTTAGGAATAGGTCTTATTTCCCCATGTGGATGCCGTTTGTCCTCTATATTTTCTATTGAGATTTATGCCCCATGATGTGCTTGGATTGTTGAAGCCTTCAATATATGTTTTCTACATTATTTGGTGGGCATGATTGATTGATGATTGAGCGCATAAAATCTTGAATTTTTGGGTGATCTTGAAGTTCTAGACATGTTCTGGTGAGCTTATTTTGGCCTATTCAGGACTACACTTTATTTAGTCCTCTTTCTTGTTGTGTGTACTCTCTTCGATTACTTCCTCTTTGACTTGCATTGAGATATCTTGTTTAAGGCTGCATATTATGATTTCTGCACATGACTTAAACATGATTGATGCACCTTTATTAGCCCTATTTGACTCTATTCCCACCTTACATATTATCCTCTCCTTGAAGCCAGTTTGAGCCTAATTGCCTAATCTTTTATATCTCCACAAGATGATTCCATAGCCAATTATAGCCTGACCCCATCCGGGAATTTAGGAATAGTTGGTGAATATCTATATCGTGGATGATGGTTTGTAGTGGTGGATTGTATGTTTGGAGGTACATTTATGAGATGTTTGTTTCTTTCTAGTACATTCATTACTTGGGACCTAAGGAGGATAAAATTCACTTAGGGGTAAAAGTCAAGGAAAATCATTTGATATAGTATGAATGAAAAAGAAAAAAAAAGAAAAAAAAAAGAAGAATAAAAGAATGAGTTGAGTATGGTTTGTAAAGTTTTGTGCTTGAGATTGGTGTTGTTTGCCATTATAGAGATATGGTATGAGATGTTTATGAGTGGTTGTATGATTTGGTTGCTTCCTTAATTCCCGGATTATGAGCACCACATGACCAAAGTTGTTCCATACCTTATATGTTCTACCTTGGCCCCATTACAAACCAATCGAAAGACCTCATGATTTTTGTTGTGTGTTGAGTCACCAGCGGTGGAGATTTAGAACACTGGTGCAAGGCTCTTGTAGCTAAGTTTTTGAAGATTGAGTTTTGAGCGTAAACATTTAAACCTAAACACTTGAGCGAGAGTGAAACACATCTCTTTTGTGAGGTCTAGAATGGATATGGTTGCCTGGTTTCATTGATTATTCCAATTTTGTGCTATGATGTTATTAATCTTTTGTGTTTGCTAGTTTTCATGCACTTAAAGAATATTGAGGTGTGGATACATGAATTGCTATTCTGTGGGGCTGCAGAGTTGAGTTTTCTATTGCTTGAGGACAAGCAAAGGTTCAAGTGTGGGTGAATTTGATAGAGCATGTTTAGTGTTGCATAATAGATTGCATTTAGCATTATTTAGGTGTGAATATTGCATTTATTTAGTTGAATTTGCATTATCACTTGTTGAGTTAGAAGAGGCGGAATCTACATGATTTTATGATTTATTTCAGGTAAGGTAGATTGGAGGTGAAATGGATTTGAAAAGAGCAAAAATAAGCTAAAAAGAAGTACTTAGGAGCTGCTGGAGACAAAGAGGAAGAAGCTCGGAAGAATCGCAGGCCGCCTCGTAGCATCGCTGGCCGCCCCGCGGCTCGAAGGAAGGAACGCAGGAATTCGCTGATCGTCGGCCGCCCCGCGGCCCGTACAGTAGCTGAACATCGGAAGCAGACCTTACTTAGGGTTTTCTATTAAGTTATTTCGGCCGACTTTCTCTAGACTATTTAAGGCTTTTTTAGTTATTCTTTCATTAACCTTATGCACATTATTCCATTGTTGAGAGCGCCGTTGAGCATGAGCAACTAAACTCTCAAGGTTTCGCCTACAGTTTGGATCTTTGATTGTTGAATTGTGAGTTTCTTAATCTAGTTCTTATTCCTATTGCAATGTTTTGACTTCTTTGTGCTTAATTGTTTGAATGTGTTTTATTCTCTCTGGCCTGATCAACTAGTTAGAGTAGATTCATTCAATTGCTAGGGTTTTGTAGATTCCTCGTAGCGAACCTTAACCCAAGTGGCAATCATATCCCTTTAGGACTCGTAGGACTAATTGGATGTGTAGGAAGTTGAATATATGTTAAATATCGACTCGTAGCTTGATATTGCATGTACCTTGGTTAATTCATATTCTTAATGCTATCTCTAGGTTAAATCTTAACCGTGTTAGGGTTATTTGGAGATAAGGGTTGCTAGGACTCGTAGGACTAGTAATTTACCTAAGATCTGGACAAGGACATTGATAGGAAAAGACAAGAACTAGAGGCTGAAACAATGATCGAATTCATCAATCGAAGTGATAAATTGTAGATAAACCTATTTCTCTCCACTGCATTCTACAACCTATTCACTTTGTTTGCTTATTTCCGCTTTGATAAAAGGCGGATCTTTTCACACCAAAACCCCCCCATATTCTCTATTAGCGATTAGATTTGCACTTGAATTGAATAGATTTCCCTGTGGATCGATCTCTTGCTTACACACTATACTAGTTGTGAGTTATAGTATTCTTTGGCAAGAACAACGACAAGTTTTCCTCTTGTCAAATTTGGCGCCGTTGCCGGGGAACTCTTATTTAATTCTTGTGTTATTTTAATTGCTAACTTTTGTATATATTTACATCTAACCCCGTCGTGGACCTATCTTAAGGTTCACGGCACCTTATTACTAATATTTCTAGGCGGGAATTGAACCCCCCACATAAGCTTATTAAAAAGGATATTGTGTCTTGTCAAAATACTGTGGCCAATCCATGCTTTAAGCAAATCAAGATTCAGCATTTGAAATCGCCGTTCAGTACCATGTTGTTTGAAGTGCCGTAGGTAATTCACAAGCTCAAGATAAGTATCTGATGTACGAATTCCCACAGTTGCACAATCAAGGACAACCTTCATCTCACCTCTATTCTGCTGATAACTGCTCACTATCCAACTTTGCCAATTCGGTGCCCTCTTCTGACTCAGTAACCAGCAATATTGGGGGCAATGTTTCGACCCTTCATAAGCACTCCTAATCAATTTCCAATAGTCCTCTATTTTGGAATAGAAAAATGGACACTTAACGAGTCTTTCCTGCTCCTCTTTACTAGTCAAACTACTCAAGCGACTGAAAAAAACTTCATCATGGGAGCTGACTGGATTGCATTACTTAGCAATTTAGTAAGTATTTTCTGGAGACTCACAAAATCTGCTTTTAGTGATGTATTGCATTGATCAACTAAACATTGATGAGGACTTGGCAACCATGCACCCTTCATATCATGAAGGATGACCATTGATGCATAACATATTACTAATAGATATTTTGGAGTAGCAGCATAAAAAACCACAAGGTCTGAGAGTAAAGACCTCAGGATAGGAACAAACCTTTCAGTAAATCCTTCATCAGTGTAGTATTCTCCAATGGTGGGTAAAGTAGCCCTACAATAACATTCTCATTTTTCCCACTCCTTGAAGCCCACTCTAAAGGCACGAGAAACCTATTTTTCTGACATACTTCTCCTAGTGTTCTGAACTGATCACCATCAAACCAACCGCCATCTGAAGTTGCCAACATAGAATACTTTCTTATACCATTAGATTTCAAACTACACATCTTCCACTTACCAATCTCTCCAACTAATACTCTTTGACAATTGTTTATCCCCTCGAACTCAAAGCTAAGAATGAGATCACTATCGTCGCTCATGTTGCAACAAAGAAAGCACTAGATGAGCATTGGAACAAACAAACTTCATGAGTTGAGAGATATAAAATAAATTTCATGTTGCAAAGGATGATAATTGACGATAATAGCGTTATGTGTCTCAATCCTGTCCAAAACCTTCTCAACCTCAATCAACATAGAAGTAGAAACCATAACTTTAGAGTCCTTGAACTTCTTAACTCTCCGGCCTCTCTCCCTCCCCCTCCCCCTCCCCCGCCGACTCCTCCGATTCTCCTTCTCCTCCACTTCCTTAGCCACTTCATTTTCAATACTCCACACGTTATCCTTTCCCTTTGCCCTGGCCCCAACCCTAACCCCAACCCTCCCTCCTCCGACATCACCACCATTTCCCTTACCCTTGCCACCGGTAAAGCTAGGGCATCGATTGGGCCCATCAAGGCAACAAGATATACGAGGCGAGGCATTGCGGAGCGTAGATGAGGGAGGAATTGAGGTCAGGGGTAGCTGGAGGTGGTCACAAAAGGCGAAACTGAAGGAGTGAAACCCTAAAAACTAGTTGGATGTTGTGGGGAAGTTGTTGTAAGTGCAAGCCCCGACGCTACAAGAGTGCATCATTCGCGTAATCGACAGAGGAAGAGATGAGATCGAAGGAAAGATTTTCAAGGATAGATAAACTATTAAACGAACACACTTGCGCCTTGAAAACCGACCGTATTGAGTGAGGCAGTGAGCGATGAATGATTTGGCGGCTTCCAAGCCTATCTGACCCGTTAGTTTGCCCGTCGACCCGTCGCAGAGACTCAAAACCGATACTGCATTTGCAAATTCAAAACCTGCCTTCGTATACTGCTCAGCTTTTCAGATATTGATCAAGTTGTTGAATGTGAGCATCAACCTATATACAATTATAAAAAATATAAGGAAAATGAAAAAAATGAGATTCCCGTTCCTTATTACAAAATACTCCATGTAAGCTAGAGAGATGCATTTTTCTATACAAAGTACTAAACTTGCACTGCTAAAGCAACTTTCTCATCAGCAATCCTAATGTTGTGCTTTTGCTCATTAAGTGCCTCATTAGAGAATTGGTTTGAGATTGATCAGGTGTCTTATTACCAGCTCCTATTTTCCCGCTTGATATCCCTTATTTATTGTTCACATCTTTGTTCATTTTGGCGTAAGTTTTCTGCCAATGATCACCACGTGCAGAAAACTTGCGCCACCTGCATAGAAAATTCAACTACATAGCATATTATTCACTTCTTGAACATTGCAATGACAATCAAAATGTCATCTTATCCAAAAAAATTCTTCTGCTTTTCACAAGTGATAAAGCCGAATTGCAGAAGGATAAAGTCAAAACTAACTGATAACTCCACTCCCTTGATGAAAATCCGAAATAGTTTCAAAGGCTTTGACACACAGCTTGTGTCAAAGGTCTTGAAGCTACAACTGTGTTGATGAAACACAAAACCTGTATTATGTGCATATTATGTCCGAATATTATTATATGTTATTATATTTTATTTCCAGATATTATTGTATGTTTTATACACTAACATATGCAGCAAGTTTTCAAATATTATCTCCTTCCTTAAGCTTGAAATCGAGAAGATTCAAATTGGAGATCATGGCTTCCGAGTTTCCACAAATAGAAGATCATGGAGATTTCTTCTCAAGCCATAATCGGTTCTAGCCATTGAAGAAGATCCTTAGGCGCCGATTTGATCTGTATAAGAAGGAGATGAAGAAAAGAGGACAGACACATTCGTTGAACACAAGCTTTCATTCGCTCTCAAGCCTTCAAGTCAATCTGTCTTCTTCGTGTGCTCTCTGCTAGTTCTTAAGAGTCGTATATTTTGTTTCAAAGCATTTGAGAGTTACATAGTGAGCTTATAGGATATATTTCGAGTGAGTGTTATACTCGAGAGTTTGTAACTCAGGAAGTGGACACTAGGCGATTGATTCACTAAGTGAAAGAGGATTGTACTAGATAGCTGAGAGAGGTGAGGCTCTTCTAGATTGGTCTAGGACTCAAAGGAAACGTGAGTTGACTAGATTGCAATTGTATAGGAGAGAGGCTTCTCGGTGAGCTATTAGGATCCTAAGTCTTGTGAATCAATAAAGCCGGTTGAATCCTAGGGTTGTGGAAGAACCCTAGGCGGGGACGTAGGCCAAGTTCGTGCCGAACCTCGTCAACAATTCATTGGGTCCTTTTCTTATTGCTTTACCATATTTCCGCACTTGTTTCGAATTGTATAACTCTGTTGTGATTCGGGTTTTCCAGAAGGAAGAATTACGTCTAATCTCAAAGGGTTTTGCAAGCGTTTCAATAGTCTTGAGATTATCTGCGAAAAGCCGACATACTCTATTCAACCCCCCTTCTAGAGTATCTTTATATTACTTTGTTATACATTATCGAACCTTCAATTGGTATCAGAGCTTTACTCACTGCTTTTGATCTAACAATCTTGTGAGTTTTGATCATGTCTGGTGAAGCAAGCGGAGGATTTGCACAAGGAAGGTCTACCAGTAGACCACCACTCTTTGTAGGAAACAACTTCGTCCACTGGAAATCCTTGATGAAAATGTTCATTATAGATCAAGATCTGGAACTTTGGAACATTATAGAGAATGGTCCGAAAGTTCCAGAGAAAGACGGACCAAATGAAACCAAAGTTGCGAAGACCGAAGGTTACTACCGCAATCTGGTTTTGATATCTTAATATCTGCGTCCATTATATGTGTTACAATTGCCATGATGACATTATTTTTGGATGATGTTATTACAGGGGTTGTCAAACAGACGGACATGTTCAACTAATATCAATTCAATGCTGAAAGTTCTCACTCTCACAGTGTATTCACTTGTGTTGTTTGTTGAAACAAGATGCAAGGTATCATATGGTTTTATCTGATTAGATTCCTATCTGTATGGCAAGGCACTGTCTAACTTAAATAATCCACATCATAGATTGTATCGGAAGGTCTAAGCAGTTGCAAGACCAGTAGAATCAACCTCGTTGGTCTTGCCGGGTCACAGAGGCAAAATCTCACTGGTGCTGCAGGAGAAAGATTAAAAGAGGCTGGAAATATAAACCGTTCATTGCCACAACTCGGGTGTGTTTTCACTTAGTTTCATGAATACGTTTCTCAGTAATAAAATAGTTCAATTACCTAATACTTATGAGGGTACTAACTATCTGAGCATCTTTGGGGTGTTCCCATACAGGAATTTGATAAACATCCAAGCAGAAATTTCTCAAACGGGAAAGCAGAGACATATTCCATACAGAGATTCCAAATTGACATTTTTACTACATGAATCTCTTGGTGGCAATGCAAAAATGGCAATGATCTGTGCAATATCTCCTGCACACAGATATACCCTTCACTCTTTTCTCAATTTTGCTCAAACTCACTCTCCTCAACTTTGCTGCAACTTTATTCCTCTTACATGTTGCAGTTGTAAGAGTGAAACATTCAGCACATTAAGATTTGCACAGCGTACAAAGGCTATCAAGAACAAGGCTGTTGTGAATGAAGTGATGCAAGATGATGTTAATGTTCTGTGTGAAGTGATTCGACAACTTAAGGTTCTTATTCAAGGAATCATTCCTTTCCCCACCAAAATTTTATATTTTCCATCAGACAAATTTTGACTTAATAAATGTTTGGAAATGTAGATCCTTTTACCAGGAAGAGTTACTTCTCATGGAAGCGAATGGTGGCCAAAGTAACTCTGGGGGAGCATATTCTAATGGATGGAATGCGCGCAGAAGTTTAAATCTCCTAAAATTCAGCCTCAACCGTCCAATTTCATTAACTGGTGTGGATGATGATGGTGATGAAGTGATGGAAATCGATGAAGAAGCTGTTGAGAAACTCTGCATTGAAGCGGGTCTGGTGGATCCAGGATGTGCTGGAATTTGCAAGAGCTCTAATGCAAGCTGTCATGGTCCTTTGTGAAGGATAATTAGATGTGTTTAGCGGAATTTCAGATCGTATCTAAACATCTAATTCATAAGGATCTTCATGCATAAAATGATAGATCAATCATTGTTCATAGGAGATACCTCTTGATGCGTGAGCCGGGTCTGATCAGGTGAGAACGGAAGAGATGAGAGCCCCACGTGTTGCTCCTCTACTTGGTCCACACGAGCCCGGTGTCTAGATCTCCTTTGCCTTCGACTGCTAGGACGAAGGTAGAAAGACGAGCAATCGAATTGCTTCGGATGTTGATGGTACAATGACCAACCGTTGGTCTCTCTTAAGCTTTTTTCACTCACGTATATCTCTCACAAAGAGATCAACTATCCCCTATGCATACGTGTGTGTTTTTATTTGGAAAAATCAAGTCTAAAACCAACCTCATCCTTCCTCGTTTTTAACTGAGTTGCGTAAATCCCATTTATATAAGGATGGTTTTCATTCCACTTAATTAGGAGGAGTTACTATAAACCATTTACTAGTAGGATTTCAACGGCCATGTCCACACATGCCATAAATCCTTAATTGTGTAACTGCTCTAATTAACACATTAACTCCACTTGTTTATATTCCTAATTGTTTATTTCAAAAATAAACAATATTTCTTATTAATAATATATCACATATATATTAATAATTAACCATCTAACCCGTTGATCTATTCCGTCAACTCAAAGTGTGTGACCTCATAGGACCCGTTTATAATAGTTATGGAATTAAACCGTTTAACCTCATTAATCATAGTTGGCTTCTAGCAAAGCACTACGAGTCCTAAAATAATCGGATTGAATATCTCTATCAATTGTCCTATTCCATGTTTAGTCATTGCACATTAAATTAAAGGACACAATTCCTTCAATCTCCCACTTGTCCTTAAACAAGTGTGCAATATAAGATACCCGTGTCTCTTAATGTCTTATTTGATGATATGGTGACATTCATATCTATTATCAAATATATTTCTTGAACTCCGAGTTTGAACTGTCAAATAAACAGATGATTACAAATAATCCATCCGAGCATGGCCATGCATTTTCAGTTCTTGCTCTTCAAGTGGCCTAGACACCATTCCTTTTCGATGCATCACAGTATGCATGAAGAAGGAGGACATCTCTAGTCTTGTATGACTATGACTCCCACTCAACTTTTGGCAATCCCAACTACGACTTTTATAACTCCCTGTTACGGAAAGCGTTTAGCCGTGTCAAAGAAATACCAATCATCAAGAGAGACCATAACATACTCATGTCTGAGGAATCTACTAATCATGGTTTAACTTAAAACTCTACAATCCCTTTTGTAGATTCTTAAGGTGGGTCTGCCCTATATGTATCGTCCATACATATATATGTAATTGACTAGACATCTCCATGTCCCTATAGCCCATGAAACCTGGCGCTATCAGTCAACTTACAATATAGTCGTTGATAAAATCACCTATGTCCAAGTTGATGATTTTAGACTACGGACTTGCGATAATTCATAACTGCATTTCACTTAATGGGGTTTCATTTACCAGAACACTTAAGATAAGCCCATTTGCGAACTACGAATTATTTGGACATTTTATTTATTATCGTTCAACACAATATATAAATAAAGATGAAATATCATATATCATAAAATCATCCAGTCGAACATAAACTTGGTGTCTAACACTCTAAACATAAAATGTAATAGAAAGCAATCTCAAAGCCATTCTCCAATGTGTTTGAGACCCTTAGCCCTAGTGTGACCATCATGCTTGGGCTAGGCATAAGCTTCGTCAATGGATTTGCAATATTGTCATATGTATGCACCTTACATATCTTAATGTCAAATAAGGTGAAACATCCTTATAAAATATACGATCAACTTGTCATCACCCTTAAGAAATCATCCTTGGTTCTTCTCAAGAACTTTAGGATGTTCTTAGCTGCACACTAATGTGCCTCTCATGGAATTGATAGGTATTTGCTACACCTGCTCAAAGCAAATGCAACATTAGGTTGTGTACACACCATGACATGGGTAAAACCCTTTCTTGGAATCTTGCACATTGAATATATTAAGAATCTTATCTATACATAAGTTCATTGATTCAATCTAAGCAATCTCTTAGATCTATCTCTATAGATCTCTATTCCAAGTATGTACAGTGCCTCCCCAAAGTCTTTCATTGAGAAACATGTCTTTATTCATTCCTTAATGGACTCTAAAATCGGAATGTCATTCCCCATAAGTAGTATGTCGTCCACATACAAGGCTAGGAAGACCACTTTACTCCCACTAAACTTCTTGTATACACAAGGGTCCTCTTCACATCTGATGAAATCAAACTCTTTGATCTTTTCATCAAAGTTCCAACTTCTGGATGCTTGCTTAAGTCCACATATATAGATCTCTTAAGCTTGCATACCTTCCCAACATCACTTGGATCTTCAAAACCCTATGGTTGTGTCATATACACATCCTCTTCCAAGAATCCATTCAGGAAGGCGGTTTTGACATCCATTTTCCAAATCTTATAATCATAATATATAAGCAGCAATAGAAAGGATTATCCTAATGGATCTTATCATGACAACTAGTGAAAAGGTCTCATCATAGTCTATACCATGAATCTGTTTACAACCTTTGGCAACTAATCTTGCCTTGTATACAGATACCTTTCCATCCTTATCTGTCTTGAGTTTGAAAACTCATTTGCTCCCTATGGGTTTTACCCCATTTGGCAAATCTATCAAGTCCCACACTTGATTTTCAAACATCGAATCCATTTCGGATCTCATGGCCTCAAGCCATTTCTTGGAGTCTGGACCCTTGGCCTATCTGATCTACGAGTGGGTTCAACTGGTTCAACAACTGGAGCTGGAACAGTTTCCACAACTGTTTGTGGATCCTCTTGTTCCGGTTCTTGGATGATTTGGGGCCCTTGGCCTTCCAAAAACATCAACTCGTCCTCGACATCATCTATGTCATCTCATTGTTGAGTTTGTTGCTCTTCATCATGAACTGGTTCAAGATGAATATTTCTCCCACTTGACTTATTGGAAATGAACTATCTTTCCAAAAAGACACTATCCCTTGCAACAAACACCTTTTGTTCAGCGGGACTGTAGAAGTAATATCAAAAACTACCTTTTGGATACCCTATAAAAGACAATTTTGGAACCTTTCAAGTCCACATCTCATATGGAGTTTTGTCTATAGCTCTAGACGGAGTCCTGTTTAGTGTAAGTACGATAGTTGTGAGGGCATATCCCCAGAAGGATACCGAAAGGTTGGCAAAACTCATCATAGATCGGACCATGTCCAACAGGGTCATGTTTCTCCTTTCAGATACACCGTTAAGCTGCGGTGTTCCTGGAGTAGACAATTGTGTTACTATCCCACAGTTTTTCAAATGATGATCAAATTCATGGCTCAAGTACTCACTACCACGATCTGATCGAAGTGCTTTTATTTTCTTGCCAGTTTGAGTCTCTACCTCATTTTGAAATTCCTTGAACTTTTCAAAGGATTCCGATTTATGTGACATAAGGTAAATATATCTATATATACTCATGTCATCAGTAAATGTGATGAAGTATCTATAACCACCTCTAGCTTCTGTACTCATTGGCCCACATACATCAATATCTATAATGCCCAATAGCTCAGTAGCCCTTTCATTTGTTCCTTTGAAAGGTGACCTTGTCATCTTGCCTATCAAACATGACTCACATGTATCAATGGATTCACAATCCACGTCTTTTAGAAGTCCATCTTTATGGAGCTTCTTCATGCGGTCTAAACTGATGTGACCCAAACGACAGTGCCATAGGTAGGCCTCACTCAACTTACTTGATTTTTGCCTTTTTGTATTTATGTTATAAGATTCTGTTGTAAGGTCGAATACAAATATTCCATTAATATCTTGAGCACGAGCATAGAAGATATCATTCTTGTGAATAATTATACCTTCATCTGTGGTGCTAAAATTAAAACCTTCAGAATAAATTATTGCAGCCGAAACAAGGTTCTTTGTAATGCTAGGAACAAAATAACAATTATTCAGTTCTAAGATTAAACCAGAAGGAAGAGATAAACTAAAATCTCCCACGACAAGTGCAGCAACACTTGCTCCATTTCTGACATGTAGGTCTATCTCCCCTTTCTTCACTTGTCTCCTATTTCTTAGTCCCTGCACATTTGAAATAATGTGAGCACTACATGCGGTATCTAATACCCAAGTAGGACCATTACCTAATGTGAGGATATTGGTTGACAATAATTCAATAACATAAATACCTGAAGTGTTGGAACTCAAAGTCCCATTCTTCTTATCTTCCAGGTACTTGGGACAGTTTCTTTTCCAGTGTCCCTTAGCCTTACAGTGGAAACAATCATGGTCTGCAGCCACTCTTGGCTTCTCACCACCCTTAGGTTTTGCAACTTCTTTGCCCTTCCCTTGGGAATTTTTCTTGTTCTTGGCTACCTTCTTGAACCATTTCCCTTTGTTGACATTTAGAACTTCCTTCTTGTTGTCAGTAGGAGTATTCTGCTCAGCAGCTTTGAGCATACCATGGAGTTCGTTCAGGTTTTTCTTAATACCATGCATATGGTAGTTCATCATGAATGATGCAAAGCCATCATGTAAGGAGTGTAAGACGATATCTGTGGCCAACTCTTGGTCATATGGGGGGCCCAGTGTCTCCATACGACTAAAAAGACCGATCATGTTGAACACATGGGGACCTACTGACTTTCCCTTCACAAGTTTGCTATCCAGTATAGCCCTGTGAGTTTCATATCGTTCAATTCTTACCTGTGCCTGAAACAACATTTTCAGGTTGGTGATGATAGAGTAGGCATCCTGGTATTCAAACCTCTTTTGAAGGTCAGGTTCCATGCTTGCTAGCATCAAACAAGTGACAGGTAAAGAATCACTCCTTAACTCCATTTCTCTAACTATCTCCTCATCCGATGATGCATCAATAATAGTAGGGATAGGGTTTGTTAGGACGTCCTCACGCCCTTCAGACTTGAGAACAATTCTCAGATTCCTTTCCCAATCAAGAAAGTTCTTTCCATTCAATTTGTTTTTCTCAACTATTGAGCGCGGGGTGAAATTCAAGTTATCATTAGACATAATGCCTATATAAAAAGAAATGACATACAAATCAGTTTATGTTCGAAATGCAAATTACTTAAGATTAAACATCTTTAAAATAAGTAAATGCACATTTTATTCAAATTGTTATCGTTCCTGGTGAATAAAATTATTCCAAGATCCCATTACAGACAAGACCCAACGTACTTTTGCACTGCCTTGAGTCTTGTGTGCTCAAGGTAAGTAACAATTACTAATTATAACTCCTTATAACTCTTGGTTGATGATCCACATCCAATGTTGAATCATCCCATGCCTCAAGATCCAAAACTTTGCCTGTTGGTCTCTTGTTGGGTACCACCATATCAAGGTTTATGAACCCATGTATAGATTCACCCTCATTAGCCCAAGATTATGGAAAGACACCCTCACTTTTGTGAAGCCCATCCAACCAAAAATCCATAACTTAATGGGTTATGATATGGAAAGGCATTGCCCCAATTTACCTTTGGAACTTAAGTCTTTTATTTGTCTTTTATTTATAAGTGAAAAAAAATGCAATAAATAAAGACAGTGTAAAAACTTAAAATAAAGCATTCAAAATGCAATAAAACTGTGATCCTAGTATGACCCCTACGATGCAAAATTTAAAGATCTAATCTTTATGGGACTCCACCCTCGCATCCTTCATGGATCTCCATCCTTGAATTTCTTATGTCTTCTTCTTCTTGTATTACAAGATTTCCTAATAATCTAATTACTGAAAATTAAATACAAAAATACATAACGATACGCAAATCGTGTACAAAAACACATAACGATGCGCAGATCGTATTTATGGGCCATACTAGTCACCTTATGCAAGCAATTTATATCATAACTAGTGTAGATCCCGTCCCGTGTACGGGGAATGCGTTAATCTAACTATAAATTATTTTTTCCTCCAAAAAATAATATAAATATAAATAAAATTAGTTCGATAGGTTATATATAATCTAAATATCTTTTAATTAGATTCTCTCAAAATATAAACAAAATTCACATTTATAAGGTACTACATACGTAAAAGTTTCTTTTTTTCTAATATATGGTTAATTAAATCTCATGTAATTTAATTAGATAGTTGATTTTTAAAAATATTTTAATATTCTTTTTATTAAATATGCAGTATATATTTATTACATTAGTTTACTAAAATATTTATGTACGGATGGATTGTAGCTACATATATGGCTATATAATGTTTTAATTATTTATTTTGTCCTAAAAAAGTAATATAGATAGATATAAAATAACAATTATTAAATGATTGATTTTGATATAAATAATTCTTTCCGTCAAAAAATATTCTAAATATAAATAAAATAGCACCTATCAAATACTACATATTTATCTATTAATATTTTTGGTAAGTATGACTATGAAAATTAGTTTTATTAATTATTTTGATTATTACTACTATTACGTTTAATTATACTGATATAGTTTTTTCCTTATATAATATTTATTCTTTTATAAGATATTCCATCTATCCAATTACATGTGTTAATGGTAAAATAAAATAATTATTTTTATTAGATTTCCTTTTGACGGGAGAAAGTTACGCGAGACGCGCTCACGCGCTGCCACGTAGGCAAATTCATGCCGCCACGCAGGCACCAATGCATCGGTTTTAGTATATCTTAATTTAAATTTAAATCCTTATATGGTATTAATCAATATTAATCATTAAATTGCATCTATTGAAAAAATTATATGATGAGAAATATATAACCTCTCAGACTTGACCATGTCGAGTCATACTCGGGTCGGCCCATTACGAGTCATACTCGACTTAACCTAAATCCGAACCTAGTTCGGTCTATATGGTCGTTTGTTTTTGGCTTTTGAAAGCTTAGCAAACACTTTGCTACCTTACTTTTCTTTTGTATGACAATTGTGAAATATAGACAACTTGTTTGTCATTTTCTCTCTTTCATCGTACAAAACACAAGAGCAACATCAAATGAAAACTTATTTTCATATTTATTAGTCAATTCTTGCTAGCCACTTTACCACTTTGTAACTCACATCAACATTAATCTATATTAATTAGGAATCAATTCAATTTATTTAGGTAAGACCAAATGTTACTATTTATTTCACAAATAAATAGCATTAATTACTTATTTCTTAAATAAATAATATTTATCATATAATTTAAATCAAACCAATCAATCAAAATCTAAATTTTGATCTTGCAAAATAATCCATCTCATATTTACCACCAATTAAATCAAGATCCGCATCAAAAATTAACAATTAATCTATTGATCGTATCAATTTATGCAAGATGGCTCTGATACCAATTGAAGGATAATTAGATGCGTTTAGCGGAATTTCAGATCATATCTAAACATCTAATTCATAAGGATCTTCATGCATAAAATGATAGATCAATCATTGTTCATAGGAGATACCTCTTGATGCGTGAGCCGGGTCTGATCGGGTGAGAACGGAAGAGATGAGAGCCCCACGTGTTGCTCCTCTACTTGGTCCACACGAGCCCGGTGTCTAGATCTCCTTTGCCTTCGACTGCTAGGCCGAAGGTAGAAAGACGAGCAATCGAATTGCTTCGGATGTTGATGGTACAGTGACCAACCGTTGGTCTCTCTTAAGCTTTTTTCACTCACGTATATCTCTCACAAAGAGATCAACTATCCCCTATGCATACGTGTGTGTTTTTATTTGGAAAAATCAAGTCTAAAACCAACCTCATCCTTCCTCGTTTTTAACTGAGTTGCGTAAATCCCATTTATATAAGGATGGTTTTCATTCCACTTAATTAGGAGGAGTTACTATAAACCATTTACTAGTAGGATTTCAACGGCCATGTCCACACATGCCATAAATCCTTAATTGTGTAACTGCTCTAATTAACACATTAACTCCACTTGTTTATATTCCTAATTGTTTATTTCAAAAATAAACAATATTTCTTATTAATAATATATCACATATATATTAATAATTAACCATATAACCCGTTGATCTATTCCGTCAACTCAAAGTGTGTGACCTCATAGGATCCGTTTATAATAGTTATGGAATTAAACCGTTTAACCTCATTAATCATAGTTGGCTTCTAGCAAAGCACTACGAGTCCTAAAATAATCGGATTGAATATCTCTATCAATTGTCCTATTTCATGTTTAGTCATTGCACATTAAATTAAAGGACACAATTCCTTCCCTTTGCTGAATGTATCCGAAAACAGTTGTCTTGAAAACCAAGAATCTGATGTTTCAGATGTAATTATGGAAGAAGGAATCACAGAGATAGATGAAAGCAAAGAAGATTTGGTTGAAAAGATGGATCTTTTAGATCGCCCCTTATATGACAAGACCACAAGCATGGAAGAAAAAGCAGCAATTCAATCAGCCATCTCTAAAAATGACACTGATTCTGCTGAGAAGCTTTCTGTGAGTAATTTGCCGGTAAGCACTCCAACTAGTGCTGGTAATGAGAACACTGAACCTGGGACTCGTAACCTTAGCATTATTCCTTAAAATGCTTCACCTTCTCTGCATTCTCCTGCCCCTAGTATCTCACCAACAGTCAACAGCAGCGGCAGGAAAAGCCTCAGAACTTCATCAATGTTGACTGCTTCCCAGAAAGATCTTAGGTCTAATAGTGACCTCGTTGAGGATGATGTGCACCTATCATCTTCAAGGTCCACTAAAGGAAGTAACTCAAAGTCAGATCGTGCCAGCAATAGAAATAACTTCTCTACCACTGAAAGCCTTCATCATGGCCTGGAGCTCATTGATAATCACCTACAAAATTCACCCTTGAGGCGATTGCCGTTCAGATTTTCCTACAAAGCTTCAGATATAAAGCAAATTTTTCCGGTTGAAAAAGTCGATGTTGGAGTGCAGACACTGCCTGAAGACACTGAATTGTCAGATGAAGAGAGGGCATTATATCTATGTTGTAAGAGCAGTGCTTTTCCAAGAGAGAGCAGTGCAAATTTAGCATGATTGAGTCCTTGTATTATCAAAATGTAGGTTCATAGTGTGGCCCATATATACAGGTCCAGCAGTACAAGCATGAAAGGGAGTGCAGTGGAATAATCATTGGGCAAATGCGTGAGGACAGGATACTTGGAGTAATTGAGAACCAAATGGATGGAATTTTACCCACTGAGGAAAAAGCTCTTGTCTGCAGTTGAACTATCCCACTGACTCCTCATCGTGTCAACCTTTGAGTGCAATTCAGGAGTCAGCTGATGTCAATGCTGAGGAGATATATGAACAGGAGTCGACTGAGGCCAATGCTGAGGAGAAATATGAACAAGAGAGGATTCGCTGGACAGGAGAGCTGAGAGCGGAACTTGAAACAAGTCGTGAAACGGCCAAGAAGGAGCTAGAACCGGAAAGGAAATGCTCTGAAGAGCTCAAGGAAGCATTGCAACTTGCAATGGAAGGTCATGTGCAGAACTTGAAGAAAGACACCGAAACATACAGGAAGGGATTGAGGATGTCAAGAGGGCAGGAGCCAGGGGAGCTGAATCTAAATTCATCAATGCCCTTGCCAAACAAATTTCAGCCTTGAAAGTGGAAACAGAAAGGGAGATGAAAACAAAGCACTGCAGTTACAAGTTACGGATACAGCTGAGGCTGTGCAGGCTGCTGCTGGTGAATTGCTAGTTCGTCTAGAAGAGGCAGAAGAAGCTGTTCCCGCTGCTCAGGTGAGTTTTGTTTCCACTAAAATCTGCATTTGTATAAATATCAAATGGTGAATCTCCTCACAGTTCTTACTAGTATGCTTCCCTTTATAACCTCATAGATCTTACCATTTCATTCCTCTATATTTGCTTCAGATTTCTTATATCATAATTGCTACTTGGGCTCGGCCAAATAATTCGATTCATGTTATTCTTAGTGAAAAATGAATTAGATTTGGCACTTTGTCCCCAATTAATATATGAATGGAGAGTTTTTTTGGGACATGCTTGTAGTTCTAAATGTGGTGCATCTGAATTATGAATATGCTTGCTTAATGAGTTGGTCAAAACTTTTGTATTGCAAAATCGATTTAAGTCCAAGCCCATTAATTTTATTTATTTTCCCTGATTGTTTGGCTTCTTATATGATAGTTTCTTTTCCTCCAGGTGAACGACTTAGGAAATCTTTACTATACAACCCTTGAAGACGAAATAGGTGGTCTGAAAGAGCTGTTCAAGAAGATAGACTTAGATAACAGTGGAGCCATAACATTCGATGAGTTAAAAGAAAGCTTAAAGCGGGTTGACTCTAAGCCTCTTGAGTCTGACGCTGAGAATCTCATGATTGCAATAAGCCTCAAAACGCGTTTCCGAATCACCGACTCTTTCTTGTCATTAAATATTCTAAACCTAGGAAGGATCCGAATTACTTGCAGGCAGATGTTAACGAGAATGGAATTAGTATGGAGAGTTTCTGGCAGCAACCATGCACCAAACAAGCTGGAGAGAGAAGAGAACTTGGTCCAGGCTTTTGCCTATTTTGACTGAGATGGCAGTGGTTACATAACCATAGATGAACTTTAACATGCCTGCAAAGAGTTCGAGATGAACGAACTGCATCGACTAGAACAATGTAAGTTCGTATCATTGGTGGGGTCCTCCCTCTCTAATTATAATGTGATTAAGGTTATTAGTGTCAAATTGTGATTAAGGTCATGGATAATTCTCATACTCGATTTAACCCAAATGAGGATTCAATATAGCATGTGTGACTGCAATGATGTTATGCAGGCATATATTATCAATGTGCGACTGCTCTCTCCGGATTGCGGTCCAAACGTAGTTGATAGAACAGTTTAGGTTGAGCCTCTATTATATACCAAACTGCAACTTTATGCTGATATCTATGTCAACACTTAGGAGCAAATATTTTAATTGACTGCTGTTGTATATACGAAATTCCATTCCTTGTTGATTAATTGATTGCAATTGCTTCGTGAGATAACACATGAGAATGTTGTCAAGCTTGTAAATGTGCGCACATTAATCACGTTGACATGTCATTGTATCGAGCCTTTGATTACGTCGGCCATGATCTATATATAAGTGTACGTCTGCTCTGTTGAGGTTTAGGTTTATTCTGAATATTTGGGTCCCTTAATTAGCTTTTCTTATAAGTTTTTTCATCAAAATATGTTTCAAATTTGACATTAATGCTTGATAATAATTCCATCCTTTTTCTACTTATGTGGCATTTGGTCATTTGAAGGAAATAATAAGGCACCATAGAGAGAAGGTGAACCAACCTCTAAACCAATATATAGTCAAGTCCTTACTTTGGCAGCTACTTAACGGGTTGAATTATCTACGTAGATCTGTTGACTCTTTATCTAAAAGTCATATTTTTTCCCCCACCGAGAAGCCATTGTAAGACTACAGTATTAGTATTAGTAAGGTGTGCACACGGAAGGATTCATAATGAGATATTTAGGCAACAAATTCTTTTGTAAAGACCGCATATGATATCAGTGGTTACTTGAAAGCATGTTTGATCTTCTTGCATTTCCATTAAAGAAGCCAGTAGCCTGAAAGCATGTCTGATCTTCTTGCTGAAATGAGTATTGTCGGGCCTCGTTTGGGTTTTTAGCGATATATATCCCCGTGACTATCATATCTGATAACCCACCATAAAAACTAAATGAGTTGCCAGCCAAAAGAGTAGAACCGATGAGTTCACTTAGACTACTTGCATATAACTAAATGACTTGTATTACGTAGAGAATGTTGAGTGATGACTTGTATAATAGATGGAGGGTGGTAGAAGACTTGGGCAGTCAGCACACAGGGCCCGGACCTTAGGGGAGGTCAAACAGGCCTTCGCCTCAGGCCTAATAATTCTAAGGGCCCCCGGTATTTGTATACTCCCAGCCCAAACTCAATATTAAAAAAAAAAATCAGCCGCATGTTCTGACACACTACATATCTCTCTCTCTTCTTACCTACCCTACAGGCCTACTCTCACTTTCAACTTTTTCTTTTCTTTTTATAACATAATAGTATCATAAAGTGAAAAAAATACAGTAATCTACTTCAAGGGAAAAAAAAACAATTCTTCCCCTAAAAAATATCGTGCCTCCATTGTTATACATAAAAATAAATTTGAATCTGTTAATTTTTTTTATATTAGGTGTTGAATCCGTTAAATTAAATTGTTAGAATATTTTTTTATAACTATTCTCTTAATTTGTTATGGTACTTTATTGAAATAATTTGTTTCATTCATAAATCTGTGAATTTTTATATAGTTTATAAATTTAGCACAATTTAAATGTTATTAGGTGAGTAAGGAATTAGGAAAAAACCGATAGTTTCACTAAATTTTTATGTGATTTAATAGGGTTTTTGTAGGAAAAAAAATTAATTATTATATGAATTAAGGGTCCAATTTAATATCTCGTCTCAGGCCTTTGAAATCCGAGGTCCGGCCCTGTCAACACAGAAGAGGAGTGTATTGCTGAACACATGGAAGGTTTCTCTCTACTCACAAGCTCTTGGATCCCATTGCTAAAGCTACAACTAAAAGATCTTATTAGAACATCAAGTTCACTTCACTTGCACACACCTTATGCTTCTTTTTCTATCTTATTAGAACATCAAGTGCACTTTACTTGCGCACACCTTATGCTTCTTTTTCTTGTGAGTTTTGGACTTCATTATTTTTCAGTGTTTACATAATGTTGTTCTAAGTGAAAATTTTGTCATTAAAAAATGTTATACTATAGTGATCAGTTTCTGCCCAACAAAGCTATTGATTTAATTGATGAAGCTGGTTCTAGAGTTTGTTTGTTCCAAGCTCAGGTAAAGCTGCCCAGGTACAAATTTTATGTGTGCTTATTTTATTATTTTTGTATTAGAAGTTCTTGATTTTCTCCGGCTGCAACTCCCTCAAGAAAGTAGAGCGCTTGAGAAAGAGCTTAGCAGATAATGAAAGATAAGAATGAACTGGCCTTGAGAAGGTTTGTTTGGTTGCAATCGGTCTCTGTTTGTGGCTAGTTTCTCAATCCCTGTCGTTATAGAGATGATCTGGCCTGGGTTTTTTGTTGGATCTAAGTTAAGTTTAACCATTTTCTTTCATTAATACCTAACATTTTCATGGGTTTCTCGTAGATTTGAAATGTCCTCACAAATAAGGAATTGGTGATTTTAGTATATTCAGCTCCAAACCAATGGTCGGCTCCAAATCCCGTGTCGAGTTGGCAGTTTAATCCCGGAGAATGAAATGCCCCAATTCCAAAGTTAATGACGATGTTGTAGTATGCCTCTTCCCGGACATGGATAAAAGAAGTTTCATCTTCCTTTTGTAACTTAATCAACTAGAAGGAGCTTTTCATTCCTGCTGAGCAAGCCGAGGAAGATGGCCTTGGTGAGCTTTGGTGATCTCAAACTATTGTGGAGAACAGTCGGTGAAGCCACCTGGATGCAAGCGATGGTGATCAGTTACACAACAAGGATCACCAGGCACAATTGGAGTCTGATTGGTATCTTCTCTGTAATTTGTCCACCATAGCTAACCCCAATCTCCACAGCACATTAAACATAGTCTTTTGTACTTTGTATTAATTTATCCTTATGTGTAATGCTCACTTTATTGTATACTTAATAAAATAACAAATTAATTAACAAATTACCCACCGTGCGTAGCACGGTTTCCGTCCTAGTATATATAGATACATGCAAGTACTTAAGTATACAAAATTACACTGTATTTGTACTTACGTATACAAAATTGCAAATATATATGCACTAATACAGTGTATGTGTATATATATAATATATAAATGTACAGAGTAAATATGTGGGTAATATATAAAGTATACAAATATATATATATACACATTGTATTTATGTAGTGTATAAAAAAATTTCAGTTTAACACAAATCGAACCGAAACTGAACACAAACCGAAACCGAAAAATAAAAATTCTCGAACCGAAAAACTTCGGTTCGTTTTGGTTAGGTTCGGTTTGTGTTGGTTCGGCCCAAAAGTTCGGTTTGGGCCGAATCATGCACACCCCTAGTTCCGACGCTCTCGACCTCGACCTCGATCTCGCTCGCTCCTACCTCTATCAGATCTGGCACCTCGCCCCCGGTCATCTTCGATTTCAGCGGCCACTGGAGACCTCACAATCGCACACAAATCAGCAGCCGCACCTTAAGATTGGATTTATGGCGACAATCGAACACAGATCGGATTGGATTTCTGGCGATAATCGAACACAGATCGGATCACCTCTAGAGATCAGCATCCGCCTGCACCAGATCTAGATGTTCATCCCGTCGACGGAAATCAGATCGATGATGAGGCTTTCAGTTCAAGATCGAGAGAGCAAGTCATCAAGAGAGATCGGGATCGGCGAGCGAGGGATCTGAGGGGGTGAGCGAGGGATCCAGAAGCAGAGATTGGGATCGGCGAGCGATTGAATTCCAGTTCCATATCTCGAATTCTTTCAATCGGAGGAGGGATCCAGAAGAAGAGATCGGGATCAGCGAGCAAGGGATCTGAGGAGGTTCTCTAAGCGATAGAGGTGAGCGAGCGAGAGAGGAGAGAAAGGAGAGGGATCCAATTAATTAAAAATACTTTGGACACTCCACTAATTTGTCCCAAAAGTGGGAAAATTCACCAATAAAGCTAAAAAAAGTGCATATTTAGCAAGTTTTCTCTTTTTTTATTAGGTCAATTGTTCAACTGATGATTGACTTGGGCTACATCGTTACTTTTTTTTAACAAATAATAATTCGAAATACTGGCCCTGACGAGGTGGCCCAGTGGTGTGGATTAAGGGAGGAGTAAGAAGGTCCCGGTTCAATCCCTGTCTTTTCTTCTTTCTTTGGATAAAAATTGAAAGTTTATCTTACTCCCTACCAATGGGTTGATAGCCGGTCGGCGCAAGGCACTTTACTTGGCGAGTGAGTGTATGGAAAAGTTGAAGCTAACACGATGTCTCACCGTTACAGAAACGGAAAGCAGAAACTCATAACAGGCAAAGGACGACCCTTGGAAGAGTGTGGATCACACGGCGTTACCCTCACCTGGATGAGAAATCTTCAAAGACCCTAGACGTTGGTGTAATCTACCCGATCTACAGGACCGCATGACCCTCCTCCTCCAGAACTAACCCCGAACCTAGGAGACAAAACCTTGGCTACAACACTCTTTATCGTTTTCGACTATTAATGAAAATGATTATTGTTATTAATTATTTTGAAAAATGAATAAACTTTTATAAACTAGAAGAAAGAAAGTACAAAAAGAGAGGGAAAGACAAACTGATAGTGTTCATATTAGGATTACAAAAAACCCTTACATAAAAATTTGTCATGAAAATTAGAGTTTATAGTGTTTATCCATTACTAATAAAATAAAGCGGCGATCTGATGTCACTATCGAACGACACAAGGCTCGCTTGTCGCCAAGCGATTCCACCAAATGCGTGCAGTAGATTTCACAAAAACCTTTAGTATGTCGTCAAGACATGATTCCACCAAATGCGTGCAGTTGTGCTCTCTATTGTAGTCCTAGAGAAGTGGCCAATTCAACAAATTGACATCCAAAATACCTTCCTTTACAGTGACCTTGACGAGGACATTCACATCGCTCAGCCCCCAAAGTTTGTTCACCCTCAACTCATTTTCCTTCTTTTCTACGCAAACTCCATAAATTGTCTTCCAAATTAAGCGATGTATTGTATTTATCTATAGCCATCGAAGCTATGGTGAGACAACCTTCGTGCAACATACTTAGCCACCAGCTCTATCCTTTGCAATCGAACAAAGCACATCGATCTCAACTTTCACTTTGTTCGAGAACGAGTCGCCTCCAAGAGTCTACACATTGCATCCATATCATCGAAAGACCAGGTCGCCAATGCCTGCACGTTTTTAGCAACTCCGAACCTAGCTTCCCCAAGTGCTACTAGATTTGCAGGGGGCTAGGCACACAACTAAATTGTTGAAGCTCCAAGCTCAGCCCATTACTGTTAACCCTAGGTTTTATGTTGCCTCCTACAAGCCTCTTGCAATCAGTGAACGACAACATATCAACTTTCTCATACATTGATCTCAGCTCTTCTAGCAACTTAGAAATCGGTAAGAGAAGAGAAAATGATTTGTTTTAATTAGTACTCCCTCCGTCCAACAATACATGGGTTTTTAGAACGCTTCTAGAACGCTTCTTTCCCGGAGTCTGGAGATCTACTTCTCACCAAAGTCCAAAACCCTATCATATGCAGTAGGACAGTATGAGAAATATAATGAAGCTTCCGTTATAGTTTACAATGCTATCTTGAAGTTACTCGGATGTCGGAACTCCCTACACATCAGCCGGCTGTAATAAATTGTCTCAATTTCCCATAGCTCATTCAACAGTGGGTGAACAAAACTGACCTGAAATACATAATAAAGCACTATGGTTTATTCGAAATGATAATCTTACCAACTGGAAGCTGAACACCTGCGAAGCTATTTTTATGAAGAATTACACACTTGAGAATACAACAAAATCAAAAGGGAAGATGTCAATCAGTCTTAATCTGGTCCACATTCTGAACTCTGAGTTCTAAGCTGTTGCGCCTTTTCATCATCAAATCCCAAAGATGCCAATATCTTTTGGCCCGGTGATCCCTCTTCCGACCATATGCCAAGGAGCAAATTACTTACCGTGATTTCTTTCTTCTTACCTGCAAGTAACAACATCCATTAATACGCTTCACCTTTTTTTTTTGCCACATTACACCAAATTAAACAACCATGAAAAAATCGCTCATTCAAGAGTATTTTTTATAAGAGAATGACCAAATTAATCATACTTCAATGTATGTATATAAAACCTTTCCCAAACCCTGGCATAATATTCAAACAAATACGCAAAACTAGTTCAACTATTTTTTATATTTCAACGGGAAACTATTACTCTCTTGGAAGAAATAGAAAGCATTCATAGAATAAAAAGGAAACAATCGGGATTTGCTGTCAATAATTGTTGGATAACAATCGAATTCTTCTGAGTGGCATGATAAGGAATGATAAATTTTAATGCATTATCATTCAGTACAAAAAGCAAAAAACCATTCTTGTTATTGCTCAAGTGTTCCTAAATTTTAAGAACAACATAGTCTGTTTAGGTGAAAGAAATCATGAACCTCGCAAAACCCACATGATTAATCTTAGAAGTTGGTATGTTTTGTATAGTAAATGAACATCAAATTCAGAGGCAGTTGTCCACAACCTTAGCAGTAAGCAGAATCAAGAATTCTCAGATAATCAGACATATTCTATTGCAATAAGGTGCATGTCACTTAGGGGATAGGCATCCTCTACTCTACCAGTGAAAAGGAATTCAACCGAGAGTAAGCTATCAATGAACGCCGACTTCAACCAATTTTGGCACAAATTATCCAAAACAGGAAATGCTCATGTCGCTTTCTGCAAAAACTTAAATTCAAACTTACTCTTAACACTTAGATTCATCAAGAATGTCTATAAGAACATAGCAAGACCATCAGGCATTTGCAACATTATGAATGAGGTACAAGTACTACCCACTACTAATCACCCAAAGGAAGAAGATGCGGAGCTGCAATAAACATTGTAGTCATATCAACCAAGCCAATGCAAGAATCAACACTCAAGACTCATGTTCAAATGGATTTACAACAACAACAACAACAACAACAAAAAAGTCCTCACATTGCATTATGTATTATAGTTTGGGATCTTATTCACAGGATAAAATTGCAGAAGCTTAAAGTACTGTTCTTCCTTCATTCACTAACCCTTCTCGTCCTAAGCAGCCAGCCCAAGTAAATAAGTAATTTCACTGAAAGCCCTTTATTGCCCCGAACACAATTGAACCTCAAGAGACTACCCCTTAACAACAAAGACAGTGTCCATGGAAAAAGTAACATCAACGATAGTAAGATGCCGGATATTACCTGATTTGAGCGTTTCATCAACAGCAAAATCTAATGCTCTTTGAGCTGCTTCGGTTAGAGGTGGATGCTCCGGGCTGAAGACATACATTTCGCCTTTTCCAAGCAAATTCACAGATTCTTCTTTTACCTTTGTGAGTGTAATTCCGAGTGATCTCAAAAACTTTGCAGTATGGCTAGTCCCTGGAAGTAAACTCATGGTTAAAATATGACGAACAAACACAGAAACAACTACATCACATTAACAATGATCAAGGATTCCAAAATGTTTATCAAGCCTTAAAGACTTGTTTGTCATCTCAAAAAGCCTTAACAATTATTTTCAAATCAAGGGCCAATCATCTCAAACCTACTATAGAATCTCCAGGTTCACAATCAATCAGGCAACTGATTGGGTTGTCAGATGGATCAAATAACCCAAAAGAGCTCCTGCCATCCAATTTTCTAGGTTTCAGCACAGATAACCAATGCTGGATTCAATTTCTATAGGCAGATATTACATGAAGAATTTGAAACTCATAGATGGAACAAATTAAGGGAAAAGTTACATACTTGACAATGGAACATAGAGAAAGAAAAACAAACCTTCAACAAGGATACCCATAAGAAGGGATTCAGTCCCAGTATTGGTGTACTTGAGCTTCCTAGCTTCCAATTCACCCATTGCAAATGCCCTTATTCCCCTCGCTGACCATCTGCCCACATCACATTCACTCCCCAACCATCAAAAATTGCCCCAAATCCCATTCCCCATTCCACAATTCGTCTAAAACACACAACCATGAAAGCAAAATTATGAATTAAAACCACTCACTTGGGCAATTTCTCGTCCTTAACCTTCTCCGGATTCCTGTAAAAAGAAAAACCCAAAATTGGGCAAAAAGAACAAAAAGCATTCGAAATCCGGAAATAGATTCGGCGGGGAAGAGATTACCCGGTGGGTAGACTTAAGGAGACGGAGGCAGCAATCCGTCGGCGTGCGGGAGCAAACAAGCTGTTGGGATTTGAAGAGCGGAGGGAGAAGGTGAGAGGGGTGCCGGCCAGCCATGGATTATCCAAGCTCTTAGCAAGCGAGATGAAGGAGAAGGAAGGAGATGGGGAAGCGGAAGAAGGTAATCTTGTAGCTCTTCCATGGAGTTGCGTGAAGTGCGCTGAAGGGAGCCTGGAGAGAGAATGGGAAGCCATTGTCGAAGAAAGCTGTTACTTTTGCGAACTGCAAAGACGAGTGTATGGGGGATGTGAGGTTTTGGATAGAATGAGAGAGCCACTTCGATATTGGACCTTTTGGGTTAAGTTATGGGCCGGGTGAACACTTTTGGATCAGGCCCATAAGAAAGATGTGTTTGCATACGAATTAAACTAAGGCTGTGTTTGGTACTAGATGGAGATTATAGGGATTATGGGGATTTCAGTAGATGTTAGGAGATGGAGATTATTTTGGTAGATTAATGGGATTGTGGGGATTGAGATTATGGATGTCGGAAATCTCGTAAAAGGTGTTTGGTTGGTATGGGATTGTGTTGTATTATCAAGTAACAAAATGTCGGAATTGCCCCTAGAAAAAAAACCCTCATACCCCTCCTCCTTCCTCCCAAACCCACACGGGCGAATACTTAGAGTTCCCAATCGTCGGCTCCCACACGAAACCCCGACACCGGCTGGCGATTTCCGGGGATGAGGATCGACATCTGTCGGCGCTCCGTGACGAGGATTGACGAAGCCCCCTCGGCCATCCGCGCACCGTGATGTACCTCCCCTGTAGGCGGAAGAACCCTCTTCGGAAACACCCGTGCCGTTCGTCGGACTTTCCCAGGTACGTGATTCTCTGAAATTGGAGTGTGTTGTTGAAATTAGAAGTTGAAATGGGCATATTGTTGCGTTCGATTGTTCCCGTGAAACCCGAAAAATCAAACTGGAATTGGGGAGGTGGTGAATTGGTGACTGTATTGGCCATTTTTGGGATTTTAGGTTTGCAATAGTATGTTGAATTGGGGATTTCCCCACAGCCACCTAATAGGGCACCATAGTGGTTCGGGATTTCGATTAGTTGGCTCCCGACCCGATTGAACCCTTTCAAGTTAGCTTGTTACGGTGAGAAAAGGTCAAAATTGGAGGAACCCCAACAATCGGACTTCCCTTTCGTTGTCTACTGCTGATGCTTGCATATGTTTTCATGTGTTGTTGTTGTTGGGGGAGATCAGTTGAGGACGAGTATCGAACATGTCATCCGGTAGCAAGCCCCCTGTTCCTGACAAGGGGAAAAAACCAAAGGGGTCGAAAGAAACACCCTTTCAGTGGACTCCGATGCTAATGAAACAGTACTTGGATCTGCTTATTGGGTATCAGCGTAAATATGGCCGTGATCAGGGGTTCAGTTGGGTGGTTTTAACGACACAGTTCGAGGAGCAGACAGGCCAGAAGTGTGGAAACAACACCCTTAAGAACAAGCACGCGACCATGAAGGAGAGGTGGAAGGCTTGGAAAGAGTTGATGCCCGGCGAGATCGGATTGGGGTGGGACTACGAAAAAGGGTGCATAAAGGCCACCGATGAGTGGTGGGAGAGGAAATGTTAGGTACGCTATCAATTATAACATTTGTGTGTTGTAGATGACTCTTTGTTGACGTTATTACGATTAGAAATTTGGATATGTATTGATTTGCTGTACGTTGATGTGTTCAACACCATATGTGGATTCAATGTATGGTGGTTCAATATGAATAAAAACACGCACTTTCCCCCTCATTTCTGACAGATTGTAGAAACGTAGTGGTTGAATTGATACCTGATACACTTGATCTACACTCGAGCTACATGTTTAGAAGTTGATGACGGTTTTCTCATACTCTAACGCTTCTTCGCATGGACTGATTTTGCAGGAGAAGGCAGATTTCGGCAAACTGAAGAACAAGTGCATTCCTCCGGACATTGTAGATGCCTGGGACCAGATTTACGGAGGCACCGTGGCCACCGGCAAGCACTGCGTGTCTCCTAGTATGGACCCCGTCGACAGCCCAGTGTCGATGTCCTGTACGCCTGACGACGGAGGTGTCGATCACCGCCCCCAGGCGACTCATGGGGATGTTAACCTGGGGGATGATGTGGAAGATGTTGATCAGTTCGACCTCCGTAGATTTCCGGACCTAATCCGAGATGGGACGCAGTCATCTCCTGTCAGTCCCGTGGAGGTACCCCCCACTGTCACCCCTGGATGTAGCACCTTCCCCACTCGGTCTGGGAAGCGTCCGGCTAGCTCCTCTGCGACACCGTCGGGTCGGAAACGAAGTGCGCGAAAGTCATCTGGGTTAGTTGCGTTCGATAGGCGAATGGATTATGATGAGGAAACAAGTGAGGCTATTATGGAATTCGTGCGTGCTGAAGACGATTTGTCCCGAACTGAAGCAAACCGGGAGGTGCAGGTGGTGAAGATACTAGACCAGCTTGTGGAAGATGGAATGATAGAAGATGGGAGCCCGTTGTTGATGTTCGCAATTGAATTTCTCACCGCCGCCGACAAACAAAGGATGTTCCTTGCGCTTAGTAGGAGCAACGCTGTGAGGCTAGCGTGGCTTAAGTCCAATTTCCGGCAGAGGGGCGGTGACGTGTAGGTCGGGTTGAGGTTATCCTTGCACAACTGGAGTTCCTTTCACTTGCGTTTTAAGTTTCGTTATTGGGTTGGTTTGGAACTTATGTTTGAAGACTTATGGTTGTGAGGTTTTAGACATCATTTGAGAAATGTGGTTTTAGACATCAATTTCGGCCCCAGATGTAGGAGCTTAGCTTGGGTGCTTATGTGTGAATGCATTTGCGAAACCTCATTTCTATTCGCTATCTATCGACATGTCAATGTTTTTCGTAGCCTATTTGCATGCTTCTATCTTTCTTTCAACCAGCTTGCATACTTACTAAAATTAGTAAATGTGATCAGCGTCGTACCTTCTACTGTCACTTGTAGGTGGAATGGATGCCTTGGCAGTTCGACGGCGGAGGAAGCGGAGGCTAAAGCGCGCTCTCCTAGCTTATTGGTATCTCGTAGTAAAGGCAATGCGCCTAGCATGTCACTACTACAAGCAGATACACAAGGTGCCGTGCTACACCTCTGCGTACACCGGACAGAAGTGGATTGAGGACATTCTCGCCCATGAGACCGACCTCCGATGTGTCCAAGTGTTCAGAATGTGGAAGCACGTCTTCACCTCCCTGTGTTCCACTCTTCACGATAGATATGGATTGCGAGGATCGAAGCACATGACCGTCATGGAGAAGGTGGGGATCTTTGTCAACACCATGGCTTGGGGTGCATCGCTTCGGGACTCCTGCGAGCGCTTTCAAAGATCGACATCGTCGCTCAACGAAGCCATTACCGACGTCCTTGAAGCACTTGTCGGGCGTAGCCGGGGTTGGAATGGCCTCGCTCGCGATGTCATAAGACCGGTGGACCCAACATTCTCTGAGGTCCCGAAGCAAATAAGCGAAGACGGCAGATACAGCAGATACTTCAAGGTCATAACTACCTCCTTATTATTCATGTCCCTTTGCTCGTCTTTAGAGAATGTGAAAATGCAGTTGCTACCTGCAGGGATGCATCGGGGCCCTAGACGGCACACACATCGAAGCTGTTATTCCGCGTGATGAGCAGCTACCTTACAGGGGACGCAAGGGAATCACCACGTTCAACGTCCTAGCGGTTTGCGACTTCGACCTGAATTTCACATTCGTTTTCGCCGGGTGGGAGGGCAGCGCACGATTCTCGTGTGGTGGAGCACGCCCTTAGCACACCTGGGATGCATTTCCCCCACCCGCCCGCAGGACGTTATTACTTGTGTGACAAGGGATACCCTGAGCGACCGGGTTACATGATTCCGTACTCGAAGACAAAGTACCATCGAGCGGCGTTCGTGCAGGAACCGGCGGACAACGAGAAAGAAGCTTTCAACCAGAGACACTCCTCCTCGCGCGGGGCTGTCGAACAGACGTTCGGTATCTTCAAGAGTCAGTGGAAGATGACCAAGCTAATGCACAAGTATCCCGTAGGGAAACAGGTTGACATCATCATCGCGTGTGTGGCATTGCATAATTTCATCCAGCGATCGGGGGGAGAAGGGGAATCCATCACCGGCTTAGTGGATGACAGGTATGTCGAGCCCGGTGTTGAAGGTGTCGCGGAAGCAGTCGTCGCATCCGACGATGAGAGCGATGAGGAGCTCGTCCTTTCTTACAGCGATGCGGAGGACCTGGAGCCCGAGGGAATGCAGGAACTACGGGACGTGATAGCACGACAAATTTGGGCCGACAGGAGACGATATCGGTAGTGGGGTTAGGGAGAGACGCGACGTGATGTCGTCCAGAAGGTAATGACACCCTTTTGTCTTATGGGACATGTGCGTGTGCAACGTTCCGAACGCAGTACGTGATTAGTTGTGATCATATGTATGAAATGGGTATGAACCTAGTACGTGGATGAGTTGTGATCATATGTTTGAAATGGGTATGAACCTAGTATGTGGATTATATGTTGTGATCATATGTTTGATCAACGTTCCGAACCTAGTACGATATTGGTATTATGATAACATGTGTCCTGTAAACTCCTAATGTATTTGTCAATCTTTTGGAAGGATTGCCCAAGGGTTTCACAAGTATGGTTAGTGGTTAGTTGTGATCATATGCATGAAATGTGTATAAAATTGTATGATTAAAATGATATATATGACAGGAAGTTGTTCCTGAATTCATACTAAAGTAGAAGCGAAATGACAAAGTATTGTTATGCCAATACTGCCCGAGACCCTTTACCTACACCAAAAACTGACAAAGTTTTCCAATCTAAATTAACCATTAACCTACACCATTTACCTCCTACATTAGCAAAAACTGACAGTGTTTGTTACACGCGCACCTACAAGTGCGAACCTCATGAAACCCATCTTTGTTTGCGTACATTGCAACATACCGGCACCCCCTACACAGCAACAAAAAAGGACTAGGGAAGGGGGGTTAACGTTCCGATACACGATGTCTTCGGACGATAAAACCTTACAGGGAGGGATTCGAATCCCATTTCATAGTACAAGAGAATTTACACAAAAAATTGCTTCACATGACGGGGTGCTTCAGTTCCTTTCCAGGGCCGCTAATGCGACAACTGTCATGGCGATGAACATCCATTTCTGGGTTTCCAACTGGGACCTTGCGCCAAGCAGCTCCCCCCAGACTTGCACCGATTGGTTGGAGAGGGTCGCGAGTTGTTCTATCAGCTGGTCGTTCAGTTGATTAGCCCTCTCCAGCTCGTCAGCAGTCCTCTAAGCCGTTGCCTCAGCTACGAAGACCCTGGTAGTGAGGTCCATCGCGATGTCCTCAAGCTGCTGAATCCTGGGGTCCTCGGGAGCTGGTGGGATAGCCTGAGGAATCTCCTGAAGTGGGGGCATGTTCTCGTCGCCAGACGGAACATTACTCGAGCTGCGCTCAACCCACAAGTCCCTCTCCTGCACATTCCAGTCACCAAACATAAGCATCCATTTTACAAAAGGAAACAGGTTGACAGGGAAAATGAATGGTTGTACAAACCTGCTCATACCACAGGGGAATCCTTTCCTCCCCCCCAATCCATGGGTATTTCTCAGGACATCCGCTTGCCCAGCTACCGGAGGAAGACAAGATGTATCTGCGGGGGCGCCAATTGGCAGTCATTAGTAGTTGATATATGAAACATAATCAGTGACAATGTGCAGCTTGAAGAGCATTTGAAGTTCCATAAAAGAGAGGGTGATATTGAGGGAAGTAAAAACCAATGGAAGATGAAACTGAAACTGATACATTCTAACCACATATGAGACATAATCATGTATAATCATATACACTTTCAATGAAATGTTAGCAATCCTACCTATGAGACATAATCATATACAATGCCAAGCTGAAAATTAAACCTTCTAACCGAACTGTTTGGTAAACATAATAATATACAATATGAATGAAATGTTTGGTAAACATAACAATACTTGCAACAGTTGGTAAACATAAGCACAAGGGTAAAATAAAGGCATGGGAAACACAAGGCAGAAGGTATTTGCACTGAGGTTGAATTTGGTAAAATAAAGGCATGGAAAACACAAGGGTGAAATGTTTGGTAAACATAACAATATTTGCACTGAGGTTGAATTTAGGACAAACAAGGCAGAAGTTATCAACATATTCTCTTCCAAACCTATCAACTAAAAACACAGTGGATAAAGGCTTACAAAATTAAAGACAGTGGTTAAAAGGAGAAATGGAGAGTTTGTTCGATTAAGCTATCCAGTACACACATACATGAGCTTATCATAGTTTATCATTACATTATTCTGCTAACTTTCACAGGAGCTCACCAGAAAGAAAGAAAAACACAAATCTATTTACTTTCCTTCAACTTTTATGCACAGTGAGCCTATATGAAATTGGAGGTTATTCATCTCTAGAACATCATAGTCTGTTAAAGAAAGCCAACAACATCTATAGAACTCTACATACATGTATGACACTCAAGGGAATGATTATAGTTGTATAGCTCGTTTAGCGGCAAAATAATGAAGGTTTATCATATGACGGGGAGAATGTAATTCACAAAAAGTATAGTAGCAAATAAGGTTTATCATATGACAATGAAAATGATTATAGTTGTTAAGCTCGTTTAGCAGCAAAATAAGGTTTATCATTTGACAAAATCTGAACTGGAATCTGTAGGAGAGGGGGGGAGAGAGCAAGGCGAGAGAGAGCAAGGCGGGAACGGAGAGGGCGGGGCCAAACCCGTCAAGGGCTTCAAAATTGAAGGAGGCCATGGCCGACCCTTCTAGGGCTTCGACAACCCACAATAGGAGGCCGCCGGTGGGAGAATAGGGCGGTCCTCCCTTTCCCATCCCCAAATCCCACCTCGGAGGGTTGGAGAACCGCCTCCCCTGGAGGAGATCTCCGCCGCCGGCCCCGAAACCCCACCACACCTACTCCGAAACCCAGAAACAGAGATGAGAGGGAAGGATTATAGCATACCTTGGTGGCGGTGGTGGCGAAGTCGCGATTTTTTCTCCGGCTTCTCTCTTCTCTCTCCTCGTGCGGCCGTCTCAGATCTGGAATGGGGGAAGGGCAAATGGGGATCTCACATACATAAATCCATCGACAATCTCCATAATCTTGGGGGGAGGAGATTGTGAAAGAATCCCATGAAAGCTCCTCAATCTCCATCCCAGATTGTACACAATCTAGCCTGCTGAACACCCTTCCCCCTCCTCAATCTGTTTTGTATTCTGAAATAATCCCCACAATCCCCCCACAATCTCTTACCAAACATATGCTTAGACTGTGTTTGGCACTAGATTGAGATTATGTGGATTATGGGGATTTCAGTAGATTTTAGGAGATGGAGATTATTTTGGTAGATTAATGGAATTGTGGGGATTGAGATTATGGATGTCGGAAATCTCGTAAAAGGTGTTTGGTAGGTAGGGGATTGTGGATTATTTTAAAGTAACAAAATTACTTTAATGCCCGTGGAAAAAACCCATTACCCCTCCTCCTTCCAAAGCACAAAGTCACAGTTGGACAAACCTGCTCGCCCTCACAAACGACAGGTGCCCGGCAATTTCGGAGGACGACGACCCACAATTGCTGCGACGTGAAGAGCCCGGTGAGTGTTGTCGGCGTCGCGTCGACGAAGATCCCTCGCTCAACCACGCACCTTGACGTACCTCTCGTCACGTCTTCACCTCCTGCCTCCGAGAGACCCTTCGCTCTCGTCGGAGTCCCAGGTATGTATTCCTCTGGAATGTGTGGGTGTTCAAGAAATTCCGACCACCGTTGCTATGGGCATGTTGATTAGTTTGATTGTTCCTTGAAACACGAAAAATGAAAATGGAATTTGGGATTTGTATTCGCCATTTTAGGGATTTGAGTTTAGAATAGAATATTGAATTGGGGATTTCCACACAGCCACCTAATAGGGCACCATAGTGGTTCGGTTTATACGATTAGTTGGCTCCCGACCCGATTGAACCCTATCAAGTTAGCTTGTGATGGTGAGAAACGGTCGAATTTGGAGGAACCCCCAACAATCAGACTTCCCTGTCGTTGTCGACTGCTGATGCTTGCATATGTTTTCATGTGTTGTTGTCCTTGGGGGAGATCAGATGAGGACGATTAGGTAACATGTCATCCGGTAGCAAGCCCCCGGTTCCTGACAAGGGAAAAAAACCAAAGGGCTCGAAGGAAACACCTTTTCAGTGGACTCCGACGCTAATGAAACAATACTTGGAACTGCTTATTGGGTATCAGCGTAAATATGGTCGCGACCAGGGGTTCAGTTGGGTGGTTTTAACGACACAGTTCGAGGAGCGGACAGGTCAGAAGTGTGGAAGCAACACCCTTAAGAACAAGCACGTGACAATGAAGGAGAGGTGGAAGGCTTGGAAAGAGTTGATGCAAAGCGAGATCGGATTGGGGTGGGACTACGAAAAAGGGTGCATAAAGGCCAGCGATGAGTGGTGGGAGCGGAAATGTCAGGTACGCCATCGTCTGCAAGACGTTTAAGTTGTTGTCTGATCATGACGATTATCAATTGTATCATTTGGGTCGTTTTGTTTAGATTCCGGGAGTAATTTCTGTTCCGTTTCATATTACTTCATTTGAAAATGCCCTTTCTCTTTAGGAATTTGGAATTCCATGTTATGCATTGGGTGATCCGGGTTTGATTAAAATTGTGAATTGAGAAACTAGGGTTTGTAGTGGTATTTACTGCGATGTTTCCCCTTCTCTGCTTGTAGATGACTCTTTGTTGAAGTTATTAAGAATCGAATGTTGGATTTGTATTTGAATGGCTGTTGTGAAATCTGTATTATTGTTGTTTGAGCTAATGTTTTGAGGTGCTTGCTCATAATAAACATGATTATATGAATCTTTGTGGGTGATTGGTGTACTCTTCTGTTTTAAAAAACAAATGTGGATTCAATGTATGTTGGTTCAATTGTAATCAAAACCCCCAATTTCCCCCTCATTTCTGACAGATTGTTCAAACATAGTGGTTGAATTGATACCTGATACTTGTGATGAGTTAAAGAAGGTTTTTGCAATGACATCTTACTTTTATTGTCCAGAATACATTCAAATATTTGCAGTACACTCATAAAGTTTCCATTTCTGTGCATACACTTGAGCTACACTTGAGAAACATGTGATGAGTTAAAGAACCTCTTCGCATACTCTAACGCTTCTTCGATTGGACTGATTTTGCAGGAGAAGGCAGATTTTGACAAACTGAAGAACAAGTGCATTCATCCGGACATTGTAGATGCCTGGGACCAGATTTACGGACGCACCGTGGCCACCGGCAAGCACTGCGTGTCTCCTAGTATGGACCCCGTCGACAGCCCTGTGCCGATGTCCTGTACGCCTGACGACGGAGGTGTCGATCACCACCCCCAGGCGACTCCTACAGATGTTAACCTGGGGGATGATGTGGAAGATGTTGATCATTTCGACCTCCGTAGCTTTCCGGAACTAGTCCGAGGTGGCACGCAGTCATCTCCTGTCAGTCCCGTGGAGGTACCCCCCACTATCACCCCTGGATGTAGCACCTTCCCCACTCGGTCTGGGAAGCGTCCAGCTAGCTCCTCTGCGACACCGTCGGGTAGGAAGCGAAGTGCGCGAAAGTCATCTGGGTCAATTGCGTTCGATAGGCGGATGGATTCTGTTGAGGAAACAGGTGAGGCTATTCTCCACTACGTGCGTGCTGAAGACGATTTGTCCCGAACTGAAGCAAACCGGGAGGTGGAGGTGGTGAAGGTACTGGACCAGCTTGTGGCAGATGGAATGATAGAAGATGAGGGGCCGTTGTTGTGCTTCACAATTGAATTCCTCACCGCCCCCGAGAAACAAAGGATGTTCCTTGCGCTTAGTAGGAGCAACGCTGTGAGGCTAGCGTGGCTGAAGTCGCATTTCCGCCAGAGCGGCGGTGACGTGTAGGTCGGGTTGAGGTTATTGTTGCACAACTGGAGTTCCCTTTACTTGTGTTTTAAGTTGCGTTGTTGGGTTGGTCTGGAACTTATGTCTGAAGACTTGATTTTCATGATAGTGAGGTTTTAGACATCATTCGAGAATTGTGGTTTTAGACGTCATTTTCGGCAGCTGTTGTAGGAGCTGAGCTTGGGTACTTATGTGTGAATGCATTTGTCAAACCTCATTTCTATGCGTTATCCATCGAGATGTCATTTTTTTTCATAGCCTATTTTCATGCTTCTATCATTCTTTCTACCAGATTGCATACTTACTTATATTTGCATATGTGATCAGCGTCGTACCTTCTATTGTCACTTGTAGGTGGAATGGATGCCTTGGCAGTTCGACGGCGGAAGAAGCGGAGGCACAAGCGCGCTCTCCTAGCTTACTGGTATCTTGTAGTAAAGGCAGTGCGGCTCTCATGTCACTACTACAAACACATACACAAGGTTCCGTGCTACACCTCTGCGTACACCGGAGAGCAGTGGATTCATGACATTCTCGCCCATGAGACCGACCTCCGTTGTGTCCAAGTGTTTAGAATGCCGAAGCACGTCTTCACCTCCATGTGTTCCACTCTTCACGATAGATATGGATTGCGAGGATCGAAGCACATGACCATCATGGAGAAGGTGGGGATCTTTGTCAACACCATGGCTTGGGGTGAGTCGCTCCGGGACTCTTGCGAGCGCTTTCAAAGATCGACATCCTCGCTCAGCGAAGCCATAACCGACGTCCTCGAAACACTTGTCGGGCGTAGCAGTGGTTGGAATGGCCTCGCTCGCGACGTCATCAGACCCGTGGATCCAACATTCTCTGAGGTCCCGAAGCAAATAAGCGAAGACGGCAGATACATCAGATACTTCAAGGTCTTAACTACCCCCTTGTTACTCATGTCCCTTTGCTAGTCTTTAGAGGATGTGAACATGCAGTTGATCCCTGCAGGGATGCATCGGGGCCCTAGACGGCACACACATCGAAGCTGTTATTCCATGTGACGAGCAGCTGCCTTACAGGGGACGCAAGGGCATTACCACGTTCAACGTCCTAGCGGTTTGTGACTTCGGCCTCAATTTCACATTCGTTTCCGCCGGGTGGGAGGGCAGCGCCCACGATTCTCGAGTGTTGGAGCACTCCCTTAGCACACCGGGGATGCATTTCCCCCACCCGCCCGCAGGACGTTATTACTTGTGTGACAAGGTATACCCTGAGCGACCGAGGTACATGATACCGTACTCCAAGACAAAGTATCATCGAGCTGCGTTCGTGCAGGAACCGGCGGACAACGAGAAATAAGCTTTCAACCAGAGACACTCCAGCTTGTGCGGGGCTGTCGAACGGACATTCGGTATCTTCAAGAGTCAGTGGAAGATGATCAAGCCAATGCACAAGTATCCTGTAGGCAAACAGGTAGACATCATGATCGCGTGTGTGGCATGGCATAATTTCATCCGGCAATCGGGGGGAGCAGGGGAATCCGTCACCAGATTAGTGGATGACAGGTATGTCGAGCCCGGTGTTGAAGGTGTCGCGGAAGCAGCCGTCGCATCCGACGACGAGAGCGATGAGGAGCTCGTCCTTTCTGACAGCGATGCGGAGGACATTGAGCCCGAGGGGATGCAAGAACTACGGGACGTGATAACACGACAAATTTGGGCCGACAGGAGACGAAATCGGTAGTGGGATAGCCTGACGGTAATGGCATCCTTTTGTATTATGGTACATGTGCGTGTGCAATGTTCCGAACCTAGTATAAGGTTGCAATTTCGTACTATGATAACATGTGCGGTGTAACTTCACAATGTATTTGTCAATCTTTTGTATGGTTTCACCAAGGGTTTATCAGGTATGGTTAGTTGTTAGTTGTGAGCATATATATGAAATCCTACTACAATAGCAACTAAATGAAAAAAGATTTTTTTTGCAAATACTGACCTACACTAAAAAATGACAATGGAGTCCATTCTAATTACACATTAACCTGCACCATTTACCTCCTACTTTAGCAAAACTTCACAATGTATTTTACACGCACACCTAGAAGTGCGAACCTCTTGAAACCCATAGTTGTTTGCGTACATTGCAACATACCAACGCCCCCTACACAGCAACAAAAAGGGACTAGAGAAGGGGGGAATGCGTTCCGATAAACGATGTCTTCGGACGATTAAACCTTACAGGGAGGGATTCGAATCCCATTTCATACAACATACGAATTTACACAAAACATGTCTTCACATTACGGGAAGCTTCAGTTCCTTGCCAGGGCCGCTAAGGCGACAGCTGTCATGGCGATGAACATCCATTTCTGGGTTTCCAACTGGGACCTTGCGCCAAGCAGCCCCCCCCCCAGACTTGCACCGATTGGTTGGAGAGGGTAGCGAGTTGTTCTATCAGCTGGTCGTTCAGTGCATTCGCCCTCTCCAACTCTTCAGTAGTCCTCTGAGCCGTTGCCTCAGCTACGAAGACCTTGGTAGTGAGGTCCATCGCGATGTCCTCAAGCTGTTGAATCCTGGGGTCCTCGGGAGCTGGTGGGATAGCCTGAGGAATCTTCTGAAGTGGGGGCATGTTCTCGTCTCCAGACGGAACATTACTCGAGCTGCGCTCAACCCACAAGTCCCTCTCCTACACATTCCAGTCACCAAACATAAGCATCCTTTTAACAAACAAAAACAGGTTGACAGGGAAAATGAATGGATGTACAAACCTGCTCGTATCACGGGGGAATCCTCTCCTCCCCCCAATCCATGGGTATTTCTCAGGACATCCGCTTGCCCAACTACCGGAGGAAGACATGATGCATCTGCGGGGGCGCCATTTTGGAGTCATTAGTACTTGATATAAGAAACATACTCATTTACAATGTGCAGCTGAGACATGACGAATCATTACATGCTAAGCACCCTTGACAACATTCTAACCACATATGAGACATAATCATAAATAATGACAAGCTAAAACTGGAACATTCTAACCACATATGAGACATAATCGTGACAGTGAGTTCAGCATAACAGAAGAGGACTTGAAGTTACAGAAATGAGAGGGTGATATTGAGGGAAGTTAAAACCAATGGAAGATGAAACTGAAACCAATGGAAGATGGTACCTATGAGACATAATCATATACAATCATATACACTTTGAATGATATGCTAGCAATGGAAGAAGTTAAAACCAATGGAAGATGAAACTGAAATAAGAGGGTGATATTGCAGTTTATGGCCCTTGTTGCATTCTTTTAAAGAGAAAGGGTCAAAGGGATCTCACAGTTTATTATAAGATTGCTGGTTCAGTTTTATTGCTCAAATATGACACATAGATTCACCAGCATTAGGTTATTTTTCCACTATGTTTATGGATGCTTCTCAAAGCTGGATGTGGTTTGTTGTCTATCTTTTATTCATCTTGGTTTTGCAATACAGCTTCCATTCACCAACAGATTCTTCAACTTGCAGTTGCGACTTCTTTCAAATCTAACTGGGGTTTTGTCTCTTTACTGCCAGGTTTGATGCTATTGTTTCAGCAGATGCATTTGAGAACTTGAAACCTGCTCCTTATATATTCTTTGCTGCATCAAAAATATTGGATGTACCTCCAAGTGAGGTATACTTATAGATTGATAAGTTTATCTTTGGGGAAATTTTCCAAGTATCTCATGTTATACACTAGTGGGGAATTTTGAGTTATGACTTAATTTGTCTATATATTGATTAACCTATGTACTATCAAGTATTTTGTTAAGTGTTGTTTGAGCATCTATACTCTTGCTTAACTGGAATGTTCCTAGTTGAGATTATTATAGGCTGGTTTAAGCATCTATACTCTATACTAGTGGAAGATGAAAATGAAAGCAATGCAAGTATGTATGCAGTTCACAAATTGGCTGAACAAGGTAATTGCAAAGCCTGTGACAAAAAGCAACTTTCCCAACCTCATCTCAAGTTCACAAATATCTCAATTGGAAACCAACAGGAAAATGAATACAAATTGGATCACTAAAAGCTTGTACACTGCAACTTACAGTGAACAAAAAATGGGAACATATGGAAAACTGGTACATTGCATCTCACTATCAAACAAAAAATTGCTAATCAAGATGACAATGGTACACATAAATGACAACATGGTAAGAACCCAAAATTTTCAGGTTTGTAATATACATTGAGTTGAGATTTTAATTAAACCCGCATAAATGACAATCAATCATTATTGGAAATCAAAATTGGAAATCAAAATGACAATAAATAAAAATTGAGATTTTCCTTAAACCCCCACTTCTGTCAGGTTTCAGGCCTTCTCCACCGCCGTCGGTGGGAGGTGCCCCGTCGGTGGGAGGTGTCGTCGCGGTAAATCATAGAAAGTTGGGAGGCCCCAAAATAGGCCGCCTGTAGGAGATTAGGGTTTCGCCTATCGTGTAGACGACCCAAAGTACACACCCTCCCCAAATCCCCCTTGAGCGTCGATAATCTCCTCTAGGGGAGGAGATCTTCGCCGCCCGTGGGAGGTGGCCGCCAGTGGGAGGTGCCGTGCACAGGAGAAGAGGGCGGTCCTCAGTTTCCCAACCCCAAATCCCACCTTGACCTTGGAGAACAACCAATGAAAGAGATGAGAGGGAAGGATTGTACCTTACCTTGGTGGCGGTGGTGGCGAAGTGGCGATTTCTTTGGCGCGGCGGCTCTCTTCTCTCTCTTCTTGCGCACTCCCAGATCTGAAATTGAAGCGTAGAGGAGAAGAGGGCAAAATTGGATCTCATATACTGAAATCCCCCCACAATCTGCACAATCTTGGGGTCCGAAGATTATGAAATAATCTCCCAAAAACCCCCATAATCCCCATCCCAGATTGTGCACAATCTGTCTGCCGAACACCATCGCCAACCCTCAAAGCTAATTTCTATTTCAGTAGAATCTCCACAATCCCCCCACAATCCCCTGCCGAACACACACTAAATCTCCCGAACAACAAATCATCAATAGTATACTACTAAAGGAGAAGTCGCTTACGCCATGTGACGACTTCTCCTTTAAAATAACTATTTTTTATTCTTATTTAGAATTTTTGGATTTGTTAATTATATAATTGCATATTTAAGTAATTAGATAATTATTAATTAAAGTATAGAATTTGCCGATAGGATTTTTCCGAATCCCTGGTGGTTATGATACTGGATCAGGCCAAGTGGTTAATTAATTGCCAATAGGATTTTGCCGAATCCCTGGCGGTTATGATTTTGGATAACTTAAAAAACTAAATTACTTATTTATTATAAATCAAATTACTTAAATAACTTAAAAAATATAATTGGTTTTCTTTTTATTATTTATTATAAATCAAATTACTTATTTAAATATGTAATTAATTAATTAATTCATTTTTCCTTAAATCTTAACCGATTGATTTTCTTTTTAATTTTTTTTTATTAATTTCATTAAAATTATTTGGAATTGGATATTATTGCAACTTTGAATTTGAATAACAATTCGGATAAACTTAAATAACTAACAAAATTTATATTGAATCTTTTCAATAAGATTCGTATACAAAAATACCCTTGTGTCTTCAATTCTATAAATTTTATCATCTCTCCATCAATGTGTCCTCCTCACTGTAAGTTTTTATCGATCATTCTAATTTATTTTAAATTTCTTGCAATCTTGTCATCGATCTAATTTTTAGCATTTTATCTTTCTACTTTGTTTGTTTGTTTATAATTTATTCGAATTGGCTTTTTTTTTACAGTAGGCAAGAAATATGAGCGATTACACAAGCTGTAATCTTTCTCCTTGATTATCCTTAAGGATGATGGTACAAAGTTCCCTATTAAAAGGAATAGTAGAGTTATTACTAATGATACCCTTCCGAGCTATAAAGTCGGCTACTTGATTCGTTTCTCGGTAGAAGTGCCTGTATTCAACAAGGTCAAAGGCAGATTCCAGTTGCTTGATCTTTCCAATGTGATGTATAATCTCCCATCTGACATTATTGCTGTTTGTGATGGCTTTGATTAGCTGTAGATTGTCCCCTTCTATTATTACTCTTCGAAGTCCTTTCATGATTGCTTACTCCATACCTGTCTGAATAGCGATAGCTTCAGTTTGAATGATTGAGACTTTGACAGTTTCCTTGTAAAAGATGTCAATGACATGGCCCTGGGAGTCCCGAGTAACCCCTCCCACATGGCAAGCTTCAGCTCGAATTGGCTCTTAATTAGTATGTGAATGCAATTGTTTGTTTATAGGATAGTGTAAAAGTAAAACTTTAAGAATTGACTTGATTTAGTTCAATTTGTGTTTTTCTACCCCCACTCAATAACGTTATAGTTTTCGAGGTGAGTAACGTACAAATTTCTATTCTATAATTATAATTTGAAAATTAAACTATTAATGTTTTTCTATGACCTTTAACTTAATGTGGAGGGTTTCATTTCTCTATTAGGATAAAAAAATCCCTATATTTTCAAAATCTTAATTCTTTTTTCATTAAAATAAATATGTACGCGTGTTAAAGATGTTATAGGTAATCCAATTCGACCAGTTATTGATTCTCTTGCACTCAGTTTTTTCTAAAAATTAAGATCTATATGTTTGTAGTTTGCCGGTGTTGATGTGGTGAATTCTCTTTTAATATATATTTACGTAAAAACAAATCAACTATTTATACTAAGAGATAAAAACAAATCTCAAGTATACCTAACAAAAGAACCAATCATATAAACCAAATATATTCATAATTATTTCTTTGATATAATTTCCGCTAATAAGAACCAATCATATAAAACTTTAATACCATATGATTTGATAAACTTTAATATCATATGATTCGATCTGATTAAATTATGTCCCGTGCGTATGCACGGGCATGCCCCCTAGTATATATATCTAGTAAAAGTTGTGTTCAGCCCCCACCATAAATGCTATAATTGTGATCTCGGTTATCCAATCTATAATATTCTCGGTTATCCGTTTAACCGGTTATTCATTTAAATTAATTCACATAATTTATTATAGCCGTTTCATGACCGATGGTTTCTTCCTCTTTCGTGACCGATGGTTCTCCATACGTAGGTTTTTCAGATTCAAGGTCGACCGTGGGTGAGAGAAGCAGCACTGTCGAGACCAACAGAGAAGGGGACTGGCGAAGCGTGAGGATTGCTCCGGGCGAGTCCTACCGTGCTGCTGCGCCGGCGCTGCTACTGACCCCTGCTTCGTTGCTGTTGCTGCAGGCGAACGAGAAGCCCGCGAGACATAATTGTAAGTTTCTTCCTCCATATATACAGGGGTTCTCCATATGTAGGTTTTTCAGTTTCAAGGTTTATTGAGGGCGAGAGAAGCAGCACTGTCGAGACCAAGCGACTGGCGAAGCGTGAGGGTTGCTCCGGGCGAGGGCTGTTGTGCTGCTGTGCCGACGCCGCTGCTGCCCCTGGCTTCGCTCCTGTTGCTGCAGGCGAAGGCGAAGACCGCGAGACATAATTGTAAGTTTCTCCTATTTTAGGTCTGATCTTTTGTCAATACTTCAATTCATTCGAGATTGATGAAGGTTAATACACGTTATTGAATTGATTTTGTTGAAATGTTAAATTGATTTGGGAAATTGAAATGGATTTGTTAGATTACTTAGGGTTTGACACTTGAGAATTGAAAGATGGATTTGGGGTTTTAGGGTTTGTGCTCTCCTATTGCCGATAATCTCTGCCTCTTGAAACTCTGACCAATTCAACCATTTTGTTGCCAGCGCCCACACTCACCAACAGAGCACACATGCCCGTCCCCGTATTTACTGATATGGTGTTAATAGCTTTTTTGAAGATAGGGTGAGATGGAATATAGTAGTAGTAGTGTAATTTGTCCATGATTGTGTTCGAAGTTTCTATATTTTTAAGTATTACAGGAGTTGCCAATTGACATGGTAGGATGTGGCACACTACTTGCTTCGAACTAATTAACATTCATGTTCTAGAAATGTTTATTGGTAGGATGTGGCACACTATTGGTAGGATCTGGCTAATTGTCATTAGATTCTCTAGGTATGCATACTGCTATTCAGACTTGTATCAATGATAACTGATTTGTATTCCCAAGAAATTTTTGTTAAAGGTGAATCCGCTATTGTACATGAACCTTTTTGACAAAATGTTTAATAAAATGCTTCATTAAGATAATGATTCTCATCTGGAGGAAGATGAGAAACTTGCTAGAGCTCTCTAACAGAGCTTGAATATGGAGTCTCCGCCCCGTCATGATCATGGAACCACAGTCCTACCACAACCCCAACCTGAAATCCGTCGTTTGTCATATCCTTTTGGATACGGGTTCATTCTTAGTTTTTCTTCTCATCCCTCAATAATGAGACTCTTTGTTGGTTGCGTACTGAAGTCTCAATCTTCTATTGCAGGATCTATGCTGGTTGCAAAGCAGAGATTGGTCGTGGACAGTTCTTGAGTTGCATGGGAGGAGTTTGGCATCCAGAATGCTTCCGTTGCGTTGCCTACAATGATCCAATTACCGATTACCAAGTTAGTATTTGTCTCTTTTCTTCTGGCTAATTGTCAGTAGTTTTAACTTTTAAATGTCGCTAAGTTCTTAAAGCTGTGATATTCGTGCAACTTCTTGGTGAGAGAATTCTCTAATTTTTGTTCTGGTGTTAGTTCTCTGTGTCTGGGAATCAGCCATATCATAAATTATGCTATAAGGCGATGCACCATCCTACATGTGTACTGATATCTTTTAAAATATTTTTATCTGTTATGCTTGCTATTCTTTCTGAAAAATTGTAATGGTTTTAAAGTGTAATCATCTAAGTGGGTTATCTAAGATTTAATTGCTCATTTATGTCTATCTTTTAGATTTATGGGCCACTCCTTGAAGAAGTCCAAGTAAGATCAATTGTAGATGACATAAAGGAAGTTATTACTGCAATTCTTCGATCATATCTTGGAATTCAATGGCTAGCTAATGACTCATCATCCTTCATAGTGGCTTCATCCTGTCCTTGATCTCCTTTCAAGGCTTTTGGTTACAAATTTATTCTTCCTGAATATGCACGTAGCCACCTAGGTATGCAATTAACTCATTATAAATAAATGATATAGGAAACTGCTTTAGTTGACTCTCCTTTATTTCAACCACAGGGAAACGAGCAATGAAAGAAAATGTTTTCTGGTAAAGGATTTTTTATCTCACCAGAAAGAGCCTAATTATGTCTCAAGTGGCTTCAATCTTTGTTGTCCATACCTTATGGCTTATATTGAGATAAAATGATGACATAATTTTTTTTTTCAACTCTCCCGTTCAGGTAGATCTACTTTTGGACCGTTACTAATGGCTGCAGGATGTGGACTTTTCATTAGTGAAGAGGCTTTAAATATAGGTATGTCCTTTCTGTTGGTACTTCAGTTTCACTGACTCAATGACTAGCACCAATTGTGGTAGTGGACCAAATTTTGGCATGTCTCTTCCAGTGACCCTGTTAGACCCTTGAATAGTGTAAGTTCGAATAACCTTGCACGGATGCTAACTTTAGATGGGACCTGGCAATCTCTCGCCCAACCATTCTCAAGAAATGCTCCTTATATAATATCTATTGTTCTGTGTATGTACCGATAAGTAAACTTGCTACATTTTGATCAATGAATTATTTTCCTTGGGATCCTTGCAGTTGGTAAATTTTTACTACATTCCCTGTAGTCAAAGTTTTAAATTTACTGACCACTGCCAATGTTTCAATTTATGTTTTTGATTGAATGGTTTTTGTTCCTGTCTCTGTATTTGTTGATTGATTTTCCTCGGTTATTGGGTTATGCATCTTCAGGGGAATTTGTATAAGTGATATGATACCATTTTGCTTGGGCAAGCTTTTTAGGAAGACTGATGCATCTGATAATGTTTGTGCAAAGGTGTGTCTGTAGTTATTTTGTCCTATTAAAATATCTATAATAAAAATGTGCAGCATTGTCAAGCAGTTACATTTCTCAAGTTCTTATAGGTTTGGTTCTTTTTACAAATGCAGGAGGAATCGGGAAGGATAGGGTGATGATCATATCTCAAGTTGTGCAAAAATATGGCAATCTTAGTGGTTTTGGTAATTTTATGTTTTTTTGCCTTGATAGTTACGATATCGAGCGTCTTTTTTATTTATTTATATATTTCTTTAATTGCATTTTTTACTATCATGACAACATTTCAAACTTTGCGCATGTGCATTTACTAATGGGTATATAATTGTGGACTTGTGCGTCATTACATTTTGGATTAGCAACGATTTTTAGCTACTGGGTTCGCATAGCCACAGTACCATATAATGATAGTATATTATGGTAATGCAACATCATTGGTAATGACCATCAATTATGGAAAATGAATAGAACTTTGGGAAATCTATGCTTTTGCCATTATTTTCTTAAAACTGAGGAATGTTGTTATTTTTATGTTTGGAAGCCTGTTTGGATTCTTCTCTCTTTAGTCACAAGTTCCCCGTGTCTTAATTGATGTTTAATGTTTGATTGTGAAGTGATCTGCTGTAATTACTCACTAACTTTACATCTATTCATGCCAATGCCTTGATATTTAACTAATTTGACTAATGCATCAACACTTGCAGTCGAGAGATTATCACTTGGTGTGAGAAACCCAACGGCCTTCCTTGATGGAGCAATGGTTAGTGATTCTGATCTCTTTTGCATGCAAACATAATTTTTGCACTAATGCATTCTTTTTTTTTCATATCCTTTGACATACAAGTAGAGTTGTGAACATATTTAAATTTGTGATCATAGAACTATGTAAATTTTGTCTTGATTTTTCCTTTTTGTTATTCTTGATGTTATAATATGTTTGCTTCTCAAATTATCAAACGTTTGGTCATATTTTCCTAATAAAATCTCTATTGTATAGTTTTATACTCCGAGAATGGATAAAAGTTCTTGGCAATGTCATCCGTTTAGTTTCTGTCTATTCCAGGATAAGTTTTTGGGTTTAGTTTAGTTTAACATTGGTTTCTCTACACCTAAGATCTTCAAGTCTTATAACTCCCATCTTCATTTATGTCTTAAAAATTTTCAGGTAATTTCTTATTATGCTTAAGCCTTATAATCGCTTCCCATTTATCTGTTTGTGTTGTCATTTTCCCTTCAGTTAGACATTGAGATGCATTGGTGAAGCTTGGCTCTTAACATCTCAGGTTAACATCTTCCACCTTTGTTGGTATCTTCGACAAACATATCAGTTTCATGCTATCAAGTTTATCAACTCCAATCTCCTATTCTTTTCACAATGAGTTTCTATCCCTTTTTACCGCTTACCAGGCCAGCATTTGGCTCTTTTCTTCTGGCTAATTGTCAGTCGTTTTAACTTTTAGTTGTCGCTAAGCTCTCAAAGCTGTGATATTCGTGCAACTTCTTGGTGAGAGAATTCTCTAATTTTTGTTCCAGTGTTAGTTCTCTGTGTCTGGGAATCAGCCCTATCATAAATTATGCTATAAGGCAATGCACCATCCTACATGTGACGTCTACAACAACTATGTAAGCACATTCCCAAACATTCCAGTTTATAACGGTACAAAGAGATGCTAAAAAGGTTTGTATGTCATTTGGAAGTACTAATAAATAGCCTCTTTTTCATTTTTCATGTGGGTCAGATCCTGACAAATGCAACTGGGCTCATTGAATATCGGGCTCATCCGTTCTGGATGCAAAAGTATTGTCCTTCCCATGAAAATCATAGGACTATGATGTGTTGCAGTTGTGAGAGAATGGAGGTGAGCTTCTAAAGTTTAAAAGTAGTATCACTATTAACATTGGTTTCTTGGGACATCGTACACTCTCAGATGTGTACTACGTAGTAGTACTTACCGAATCTTTCTACAGCCAAGGACTGCCCAGTACCTGATTCTGGATGATGGGAGGAGGCTATGCCTTGAGTGCTTGGACTGAGCTATCATGGACACTTATGAATGCCAACCTCTTTACCTTGAGATTCAGGAATTCTATGTCCCGTGCATCGCACACAACCATTTGATTCACTTTCATCCACTTTGATTCACCTATGTCCCGTGCATCGCACGGGCAAGCTACCTAGTTTTATTAAAAGTTGTCATTGCATTAATTATCATTTATCACATATTTTATTATTTTAGATTTATCATTATGTACACATATATATATAGAGCATGGATCATATGTACTCAAGCCTTATTGTGTATCATGTACACACATCTAGACCGTTGATTTAAAGAAAATAAATGGTCAGGATTGTGCCACGTATTATGATGGTTTTTAAAAAAAAAAAGGGAAAAAGAAGCCCAATTTTGAAGCAAGCGCGTGTGTCAGGTGTGTGTAAGGTTAAAACCCTAGACTGCCCACTTCTTCCCAATGGAGGCTAAAGGTGGAGGCGATTAAGATGAGGCGCCGCTCGAAGAGGAGATGTCTTGAGGTGCGGCAAAGCGGCGATGGCTCCCATGGCGCCGCCTCTACATTGGGGTCGTCGGCCGCCTCCTTTCCCTCCGACGGCGATGGCGAGTGAAGAAGGCGTCGAATCTGGCGATGGTGAAGGTGTCGATGGCGGCGACGATGGGGGTTTGCAGAGGCGGAGGCGATGGCGAAGGTGGCGATGGCGGTTGCAGAGGCTAAGGTGGTGATGGCGGCGACGAATTAGATCGGGTTGCTCCCATGGCGGATTGACGAATTTGATGTCCAGATCTGGGTTTAAGGGTGGCGGATGCGAATAGCGCCTGGACTCGCGATTGGTTGATTAAAGACGAAGGCGGCGGAGATGAGGTTGTTTCCGGTAGTCAAAGGCGGAGGGCGATGTGAACATATCCCATGGTGACAGAGACGAGACTATTTCCGGCAGCCGAAAGGGACGGAGACGAGGCTGTTTCGCATATCCGGTAAGTCTCGATCTTTAAAAAACCCTTTGTCTTCTCCTCCCCTCCACTCGTACATTGAATTGGCAAATTGGGTTGAGCCCTAGATTTAGAAATTTAGACCTTTGTGTTCAAATTGGCAAATTGGGTTGAGCCCTAGATTTAGATATTTAGACCTTTGTGTTCAAATTGGCAAATTGGGTAAGAGACCGATGATGAATCTGAATTCATTTAAAATTGACAGTGAATGTGAATTCATTTAGAATTGGCAAATTGGGTAAGAGACCGATGATGAATATGAATTCATTTAGAATTGGTAAATTGGGTTGAGCCCTACATTTAGAAATTTAGACCTTTGTGTTCAAATTGGAAAATTGGGTAAGACCGATGATGAATCTGAATTCATCTTTGAGATAGGGAGCGACTTGGCACAAATTGACAGTGAATGTAAAAGACCGATGATGAATCTGAATTCATTTAAAATTTATGATCTAATTTGGCTTACGAATGATCATTATTCGACTCCTTTCGAATCATTATTCGTATATATGGTGGTAATTTTTATACATGAATGATCGATTTTGTGTGTTTTCGTGGGATTTAAGAGGTATTTGGGGGGGGGGGGGGAATCGAATTATTCGTATGTATGGAACAATTTTTTGCTTTGGATGTTTTTTCTTTTGTAAGTCGGCGGTCATACAAATGAAAAATACATCGATAATCAATACTATCGAATAATCATATGATATTATTGAATAATCCTGCGATACCATCGAATAATAGGTTGAAGGTTGCCTATAATTTTATTTTTGAAGGTTGAATGTTGAATGTTAAAGTTGCCTGCAATTTATTCAATGTCAGAGGTATTTGTTAGAAAAGTCAAATTATTCAGGTGTATGGAGCGAATTATTCAGGTGTATGAACCGATTTTGTGTTTAAGGATATGAGTTTTTTTTATCTTGGCTTTCATTTGAATGAAAAATGCATATACTATCGAATAATCATGTGATACCATCAAATAATCCAGCAATACCATCATGTAACGGCCCAGAATTATAATTTCTGGGTTACGTTTGAAGGGATAAAACCTCTTGTTCGGATCTTGCAATCCAGGTACGGGTCGAGGTTTCAAACTCATTTTAAGATTTGTAGAAAGAGGGATTTCAAACCCTAAAACCTCGAAGGGCCGTTGGGTACCCTTAACCTGTCCTAAGACTATGTCGCGGAAACCATTTCAAACGGAAGTAAAGCGGAAGTAAAGTACAGATACAAGTGCCACGGCGGGGCCGGGTCAAAACGGAGTCAAAAGTATAAATCCAAAACAATATAATCAGGGTCTGGTGAAGTCTATAACTCCAGCGCGCACTCTCCGCCGACAAAATGACCCGCGCAATAAGCAAACAGCACCGATAGGATGAACATAAATAATTCCTAAAAAAATTGATTTGGGGCGGGATCAGATCGATGCCCACTTAACTCTGCATCCCAACCATAAGCACACATATACGCTATACCTAATAAAGATGCTCTAATGCAGTACGAAATTCAAACACACTACCATGCTCCTAGTTCATAATAATGTGCAGAATACTGTAAAGGGCCCAAGACAATGCCAAGTGGCATATCCCTCTCCTACCTCCACCCCTTCCGACAGGCGGAGACTGGCCAGCTCGTGAATGCATTCATTCATAATAGGGCGGCACGCATGCCTAACCCGCTCCACCATAAAGCCCGCAGGCATATCATAATATAAGGAAGTACTCGATTGACTCAGGGTACCCGATGAGGCTGGGCTACCCTATGACCCTAGCAAAGACTTCTAGGACTATCACAGATAACGGCCGTTCTGTTTACATACGCACAAAGAAATAGAATGCTCAACGATCGATGCAACCTAGCATGGTACTACATGGCATGCTGATCATGAATGCAAGCACCTAGTATATCATGCACCTAAAGCAGGGAATAGCTCTATTCAATCTGAGTAAGCTCCGAAGAGACTTAACTGAAAATGCAGAACAACAAGATAACACAAGCAAGGGCCCAAATGCAAGTCCCAAGTAATCCAAAAGCAATACACCTATCATCAAGCCATTTCCATAAGCTATCGGTTCATCATTCATACACACAATCTCCAAGTTCTCAACATGTTCAGAACCAACCGATAGTAAAACCGTTTTTCCAAAACCTTTCCGATACGATCAACATCAACCAAAATCATTCTTCCAATCAAACCCATTGATAAAATCATACCAACCATATTTTCCAAACTTCCTTCTCAAAACTAACATCGTCAAACCAGAACAAAGAATCCCAACATTAAACATTTAAACCTTAAAACCAATTTCTCAAATTCATATTATAGAATAATTCTGGCATCCTGGTTTCCAATACAAATCCTAAAAGGGTATCTCCAAAAACTTGAAAACTCCTTTTTAACAATTTATTACAATACATGATTAAAATAGACATCAACTATAATTATAAATAAATCATTTCAAATTTCCCAATTTAACATATTTAAATCATCACAAAAGTGCATAGTTCAAACAATACATTTTGAATCCCAAGGATTTAAGAGTCAAAATTTCATATATAATAGATCGATCATATTCCATTAATCTCATTGTTTATATCGAGTGAATATATAAGTAGGTTGTAACCATTAGTTCCCAATTTACATATTTTACCCAAAATAGGCCCAAACAAAAACAGGCCCACCAATCCTATGAAATCAGATTTAGCTGGCCTAATCGAACCGGGTTTTATTTTTTTTTTAAAAAAAAAGAGGTGAACCGGTTTGGTTTAATTAAAACAGAAAACCACCCGCCGGCTACTGTTCACCTTCATCCCCAAACGCTCAAATCGACAGACTGGAAAAGGAAGGGGAAGGGGAGGAGCTTGCCGGCGACGACAGCAGGCTCGCACCACCTACCCGACACCAAGGAACATGAAATCGGACAAAGATAGGGGAGGGAGAGAAGTTCTCACCGAGGGTTTCTCGCGCCTGGAAAACATTCGCCGGAAAACCTTCGTCGGAACTCGATTCGGCTTCGTCGGGGTGCGATTTGCCTTTCCGAGGATGGGGAAGAACTCCGGGGACCTAGGCCAGGGATAGGTGGTCATAAAGAACTCCGGGGACCTAGGCCAGGGATAGGTGGTCATAAAGGAGGGACATTGCAGTGTGTGGGGACGAAAAGGAGGAGGGAGGAGTTTACCGGACCTTTTGCGTGAAACCAGGGGAGGAAGAGGAAGCACTGGCGGCGTCGGCCGCCCCTGGTGGCTTCGGCTGGCGGAGGAGGACCTCGGAGAGCTACTGCTGCTGCTGGGTTCAACGGAGAGGAGAGGGAGGAGGAAAACGACGCCGGGAGGCGGTGGCAGCTTCTGGGCTAGTGGTCGCGGCCGTCTGCGAAACAGAGGTCGAGAAGAGGCGATGTGGTGGTCAGGGGTGGTGGCTCGGACAGTAGAGGCGGGATGAAGAGGAAGGAAGAGGGCTTGGGGAGCTGCGGTGGCGACGGGAAGTGGTGCCGGGATGATGGGAGGGTGGCGCCTGTGTTTGGTTTAGAGGGTAATGAAATGTGGTGAAGATGGGGCTAGGTTCTGATTTTTTTGAAGAGAGGGTGGACTGTGCACAGCTAGTCTCGGCCAATTAGAGCGGAGGCAGTAGAGTGTTGTTTGTTTGCCATGGAGGGGAGAATCAAAGAAGAGAGGGAATCAAAGAAGTTGATAAGATTTACCAAAAAGAGGAAGGGATGAGTTGGAATTGGTCAAACATGGAGACCAGTCTAAAGATTTGATAAGAATTGGTGGTATGAGACGGAAATTTCGGTTCCAAAGGTAAAGTTTAAATACCCGGAATTACATCTCGAAACCCGTTCGCTCGAACCAAAATCCCCTTTATTAAAATAATGCTTCAAAATTATGAATATATCGACATCTCAAAGTTTATTTCAAATCCCGAGGGAAAACGATAGAATTTTCTTTCACGGTTAAAATTTAGGCCGGAATTCGCTTTAAGAGTTTCAATTTCGATTTAGTAATTTAAAGACGAGTTTTCCTTAAAATATCCGAATTATTATTATTATTATTATTTTTAAATCCATTTTATATTATTTGTTGAAATTTATTATTTTTAAAAAAATCCGGGCCTTTACATCATCCACCTCTAAAAACAAGTCTCATCCCCGAGACTAAAATCAAAATAAAGTAGGGGATGAAGTTTGAAATTGATGAGTCCTAGGACCTTGTAATCATCTCGGTTGCGTCTTCCGGGATTCTCACAACATTCTAGTCACAGTCGTGACATCTCCAATTGGCCTTGACAAGTATGCGATAAGCGCCCCTATCACATACTCGCTTCGACTTCTCGGAAGTACCACAACTCCCTACAATATAATCACTAGGTCTTAGCAAGCACCCTACAAGCGCCCTCATAAAATGCTTGTATCCACTTCGTGAAGTATCATAGAGTTGCCCGGGTTTGAAAAGTTTCTAAAGAGATTCCACAATTGAAAATAAAATTTAGCCTCAAAATTCTCGATATCGTTCATTCTTTTACAAATCCAAGTTGGTTTTTTTTTTTCAAAATCGCTCAAAATCTTCAAATCCAACGTCTAATCAAGCAACCTTACATCAAAACAAGTCAAATCCTTTCAAATCAAGATTTCGTCAAAATATTCCAACCACCAGATCAATTTCTCACATACCAAACAATCAAATTCAGAACTTGGGAGGTGGAATCATCCACCTCTAAAGGCTAATCCCATATTCTCTTCCTAGTTTCAATAATCAATTCAATCTATGAATCTCAATTCAAGCAAGTTTCACAAGTCATAAGCAATGCATAATCACATAACCAATCGGTACTCAACGAGTACATCATATGACAAGTCTCAAACATATGCCAGCACACTGCCACAAGATCACATCAACGTCTCCACATCATACTAAAGGTCATAATATGCACCTATGCCAAAATCATAACACACATCTCGATATCACACCAAGGTCATAACAGGTACATCCCCATCATAAGGTCAATGAATCAACTCATTGTCAACACATCAACACAACAAGTCATGTTATTAAGATCCCGCGAAAGGGGAGGTCAGGCAGTATATCAGTCATCGAAGGTCAGCATATTCACCAAACATCGCCTTAACTCATCACAATGTCACATAACAATCATTTAGAAATTTGATATCATCATCTCATATATACAAATCATATATATTCATCCTCAAAGTCGTATTCATCATATAACATACTTACAATCATGCTTAACGATCATATAACATAACATCATGCTTTATCACCTCATAATATAATATCATGTTTTCACATAGCAACATGTCCTTATTCCATGATTCATATATCATATCATAACATGCTTCTAAACGACATAGTAGGATAGCAATGCATCAATATATCATGGTAACCCTTGTCACTACCAACTACATTTTAATATTGCATATCAGCATGTAATCCCATATCAGATTCATCATAGTTGCTACATAACATCATGCCAACACATATTAATAATTCACACAAGCAAGAAAATCCTCACATCATACCAGTCAAATTAAAACACAATCCCCACTCGCCCATCTTCCTCTCTCAAGCCAGGACTAACCTCCTTCTAGACTCACCAACCTCAACTCAGTCAAAATTCCCTAAAGAAAACCCAATTTATTCCGATACTTGAATCTTACCCCTCCTTCTGCCGATCACTACCACACCATCCACCTCTAAGAACTCACTCCTATGTCTAACCTCACGCCCGAGTACCTGCTTACACTATGTCCTCAACACTCTCAAAAGTCATTCCCCACACTTCATATACTACTCTAGACTTCACAAGCATCATGCCCAGCTAACCATACCCCCACCGAAGATTTACCCAAAAGCTTAATAGAATCACCCAAGCATTGCCTCTCATAAATCCCAAGACTCACTCTGTCTCTCCTAAGCCTACATCTCTCTCGCGACTTATCTCATAACATCCCTGATCATCCTAGTCACTCAAGCTCTTTCACCACTCTTCTACCACGCTACCAATGACCTCACCCACAGGTTTAAGCAATAATGAAAATCATCAAACATAAGGTCTACAACATGTCAACTAGCAGTTATAAACATAACATCATGAGTTCAACAAGTCTCAGTTTACCATCATGCTCAATAATCATTGCAAACATCATATACGAGCATAGCCAATTCTGTCTAGCAAGTTTCATCATAACCTTATCAAATAACAACTCAGGTTCTCAGCAATTGCAGTTCACATTTTATAGGCAAGGAATTTAGATCATGTTTAGCAACTCAGAGTATCAACACATTAAGGCATCATGGCACATTAGAACTATAAAGCATCAAATCCTACCATCATAGACAACCGTCAATCAGGCAACAATAATCACCAAGTCAGCATATCAACACGTAAACGTCACCATCAAAGCATTGCAACATGGTTATCAACATATTCAGAAAAGTTAGCAATTCAAACGGAGGACACTCCCGCCTGCAAGTCATATCGTACTCGATAGTCGCAATCCTCAAAACATACTTGTCCCACCAACACCGTCGATCATGAGGCTTGTGGGTTATGGGCCCACGCTTCCGCCACACAGCTCTATCGTTATGCAACTTCCTTCCTTTTTCAAGCAGTCGCTCACCAAATATCACAAGGGAGTCTAAGTTAGCAGAGATAGGGGAGTGACAAGGACGGGCAACCCAGTGTTCGCTTCGGAACCAAACATAGACCAAGGCTAAAGAACGACAAGACTAGAGACAAGGCTTTGACCCAAGAATGACAACGATTACCCCTATGAAAATCTATGAGGTTACAATTTGTGACAATTAGCAAGGGTTCGTCTCAATCAATCAACCATATCACCCACACTAACATGTACCTATCTCGAAGATCAACGACATACATGTACATTCAAAAGACACATTCGAGTTCTACCTTGATATGCATGCGAGACAAGCTAACAGTCTATCGATTCATGAAGCCATAACGCCTAGTAGTCTTAAGCGAGATATACGGGATCTACCAAACAAGGCGAATATCACATATATGAGCAATGCACTAGCGGGGTATATATATCAACAATCAAGGTCAACGCATCATGATGAGCTTATCGTAACAATCTGACCTAATGTTACACGAGAACACATAAGAGTATCATGGTATCTATCACATCTGGTAACAATGATCATATAATAAGTCAAGAATGGCATGCAATCAGACGAAGGGTCACATTTAGTATCATGGTATCTCTCTCTCTCTCTCTCTCTCTCTCGCTATATATATATATATATATATATATATATATATATATATATATATATATATATATATATATAGAGGTTCACTTCAAATGTAAAAACTCCTTAACGTGTAAAATTTGCTTATCGCGTAAAATTAGCTAATGGGCCTAATTTAATTACTAATGAGCCTAATTTCATTTGTAGAATGTCTGCCCCCCCTGCCCATGCATGTGCCCCCCTTGCCCCCCTTCTCTGACCCGATTTTATTTATTTATTTATTTATTTTTTTTTTTTTTTTTTTTTTTGTTTGCCCAGAATTTTTTTTTTCGTGGTAACACTTTCTGCTGTGCAAGTATAACTTGCTTTTGTGCACATATAACATCTTATTGTGCAAATATAAGTTTTATTTGTGCAGACAAATAATTTATTATGGGGTAAATAGGTAAATGTGCCTATTTCAATTATAAAAATTTATAATTGAAATATGTTTAATTTATGGCTAAATTGGTAAATATGTCTAATTTTATGGGTAAATGCACTTTTTCCCGTTTTCGATACCTTTTGTGCAACTGTGAAGTGCATTTGTGGAACTGTGGAGTGCATTTGTGCAATTATGAAGTGCATTTGTGCAACTGTAAAGTGCATTTGTGCAACTTTAATTGTGCAATTGTGCAAATATAAAGTATGATACAATTGTGCAAATTTAAACTACAATTGTGCAAAAGTAAGATACAATTGTGCAGATTAAGAATACAATTGTGCAAATGTAAGATCATAATGCGCATTAATAAGTCAAAAGATGTGTTTTTGAAATCGATGTTTTAATTTTGTTTTTTTTTTTACTTTTGAGAGTTTGGGTTCACCTCTCAGATAATTTAGGTTGATAGATGTAAGTTTGAAATCGATTTTTTTACGTATAAGCTTTTAAAATTAAAGTGCATAAATAAGATTAAAATGTGCATAATTAAGGTTAAAAAGTGCATAACTTAGATTATAATGTGCATGATCAACAATTTGCGATTGTTGCGCTCTTGTCTATTATGTAACCTATGTGGGATTTGAACCCACATCTTTTGTGCAAACGCACATTGCTCTACCAATTGAGCTAATAGGCTAAATTATGATTTTTATGCTAAAATAGAAGAACCTAATCGACCTAAAGCATATTGCAATAAAATTCTAAAATTCAATTAGCTCATGATTCACAAACAATTTGACAATGCTATAAACACGAAATTAGCTCCAAATCAACCCAACAACACAACCATATCATCAATTTCAGTCAATTTGGATGTTGGCAAAAAACCCCAAATTCTAAAGCATATCGCAATATAAAATCCCAAACTTCAATTAGATCATGATCCATAAACAATTTGACAATGCTATGAACATGAAATTAGCTCCAAATCAACCCAACAACACAACCATATCACCAATTTCAGTCAATTTTGCTTTTGGTAAAAAGCCCCAAATTCTAAAACATATCGCAATATAAAATTCTAAAATTCAATTAGCTCATGATCCATAAACAATTTGACAATGATATGAACATGAAATTAGCTCAAAATCAACCCAACAACACAACCATATCATCAATTTCAATCAATTTGGCTTTTGGAAAAAAGCCCCAAATTCTAAAACATATCGCAATCTAAAATTCTAAAATTCAATTAGCTCATGATCCATAAACAATTTGACAATGATATGAACATGAAATTAGCTCAAAATCAACCCAAAAACACAACCATATCATCAATTTCAATCAATTTGGCTTTTGGCAAAAAGCCCCAAATTCCGCTCCTAAATCAAACCCTAGGTTTTCAATCTCAACCTAAATCATTCAAACAATCTAAATAGTTGTAATAAACAAGTTTAGGGTTAGAAATCATTCCAAATTCGAGTGGAAACAAGGAGCAAAATCGGGATTTCGAAGGTATTCCGAACCAAAAGTACCGATTAGCGTTGTTGGGGAAGATGGGCTCGGTGTGGGCTCGGCTGGGCTCGAACCATGGGGGTTCCGGACTCGGGGGGTGCGCCGGAGGGAGGGGGTTCGAGCAGGTGGGGGCTGGTGGCCGGAGGTGGCTCGTGGGTGGCGTGGGAGGCCGATGAGCCAAGATGCGGTGTGAGACTTTGAATGGTCGGGGGGGGGAGGGGGGGGGGGGGGGGCGTATCTGGGCTCGAACCAAGCCAAGTCAGGGCTCGGGGGGTGCGCCCAGGAGTTGGCTCGAGCGCGGCTAGGCGGTGGTGGCCGGAGGTGGCTCGACGATGTGGCCGGAGGTGGGTGCGGGGCAGCGGGAGGCCGAGAGAGAAACCTGAGCGCGCGTTCTAATTCGGTAAAAAAATAAATTTTACACATTAAGCGGATTTTACCCGTTAAGGAGTACGTTAAGGAGTTTTTACATATATATATATATATATATATATATATATATATATATATATATATATATTAATATTAATATAAAATTTTACACAGAATGATACATTTTAATATTTGGAAATTTTAATATATAGATAGAATTTTACATAAATATATATATATTCTATATAAAGAAAGATTGACATAAGTACTTTTATAAATATTAATTAACTCAAAATATCTATTTTATCCTGTAAAATAAAGGCAAAGTATCTATTTTATCCTTTAATGGAGTGTTAAAAAAAAAATGTAGGGAGTGGATAAATAAATGAGTAAAAAGGTTGCATCAACTAATAAATGTAGGGAGTGAATAAATAAGAAAAATATGCACAAACAATAAAATGAAGGTGGTTATGACACATTAGCAAAAATATTCTCATTTCATTAATAATTAAATACATATAGATGGGAGAAGAGATGGTTGAAAGGGATAATGAAGTAGTTAGTTAGAGAATTCTTTTGGGAGATTAGGTGGTATAGAATGGATGTGTGATCTCTGCTTTCTTTGGAGATAGAGGATATTTTGTTAGGGTTTTCACACCGGGTACATAGGTGTGGGTGGTGCGAGCCACCTAACAAAGATTTTATGGCTTGTCCTTTTGTAATTACGTATTACCTTCTATAGATTTATCACTTCAAAAAAAATACATATAAATGGTTAAAAATGTATAAATTTTCAATTATTAACAATTTATGAGATCATAAAATCAAAATGTTCCTTATTTAATATTTAGATATAGATTATAGTTTAATTTAATGTTTTGAATTAAATCAATTGATTAGAAAATATAAAATATATTAATTTAATATTTTGAATTAAACCAATTGATTAGACAATGTACAATATGTTAAGTAAATAAAAAAACTCTATTATAATTTGATTGATTTTATTGGTTCAAATGTTTTGAATTGAACTTATTTATTAGAAAATGTAGTATGTGTTAATATATATTAATTTAATATTTTGAATTAAACCTACTAATTAAAATAACATAGAATATGTTAATTATAAAATAAATAAATAAACTGATTCTCTTACATAGTTATTCGTTAATATATGATGTAACTTGATTGAAAAAAAGTTTTGAATTAATCGCGTTGCTTAAAACATAAGAAGTAGTTTCACATATTATATAAATATACAGATATATAGATAAATTATAATAAAATTATATAAGAAGACAATATTATTATATAAAGTATATAAATAAAAATAAGAATAAGTTAACATAACTAAGATGATACATGGATATATTAATTAGTTGACTAAAATAAATTGATTCTGTAATAATTTAACTTCTATAAATATCTTGTTCTAAGGTTGTGACACATGGTGAAAATGCTTCTCTTTTAATATATTATACTAGTGTAGATCCCGTCCCGTGTACGGGGAATGCGTTAATCTAACTATAAATTATTTTTTCCTCAAAAAAATAATATAAATATAAATAAAATTACTTTGACAGGTTATATATAATCTAAATTTCTTTTAATAAGATTCTCTTAAAATATAAATAAAATTCACATTTATAAGGTACTACGTAAAAGTTTTTTTTTCTAATCCATGGTTAATTAAATCTCATGTAATTTAATTAGAAAGTTGATTTTTAAAAATATTTTAATATTCTTTTTTTATTAAATATTTAGTATATATTTATTACATTAGTTTACTAAAATATCTATGTACAGATGGATTGTTGTGGCTACATATATGGCTATATAATGTTTTAATTATTTATTTTGTCCTCAAAAAATAATATAGATAGATATAAAATAACAATTATTAAATGATTGATTTTGATATAAATAATTATTTCCATAAAAAAATCATCTAAATATAAATAAAATAGCACCTATCAAATATTACATATTTATCTATTAATATTTTTGGTAAGTATGACTATGAAAATTAGTTTTATTATTTATTTTTATTATTACTACTATTACATTTAATTATATTAATATAGTTTTTTCCTTATATAATATTTACTCTTTTATATGATATTCCATCTATCCAATTATATGTGTTAATGGTAAAATAAAATAATTATTTTTATTAGATTTCCTTTTTTACGGGAGAAAGTTTTGCGAGACGCGCTCACGCGCTGCCACGTAGGCAAATTCACTAACATGCCGCCACGCAGGCACCAATGCATCGGTTTTAGTATATGTATATAGATAGATAGATTATAAAAACCCAATTGGGGAAGGAAACTAAGGGTGTGTTTGGCAATGGGTTATTTTTACGGGATGAAGATTATTTTTAAGGGATTATACGGGGTATAGATTGTTGTGTGGGTTATGGGGATGGAAGATGTGGAGATTTTTTTTGATAAATAATCTCAGTAAGGTGTTTGATGGGTAGAAGGTTATTTTATGGTTATTTGTTACAAAAAGACGAAAATGTTCCTACCTCCTACCTTTCTTCCTCCCCAATTCCAGATCTCAACCCCGCCTTCTTGCCCTATCCTCCCTCCGTCGCTTCTCCACAACCTCCTCCCCAAGAGCTTCTCTTCACCTCCGTCCGGCCTCACCATCTCCTTCACCTCCGTCCGCCCTCAACATCTCCTGTCGCTCCTCCCTCGACCGCGATTTTCACCTCCCCCCTTCAACTCCTGTTTCTGGTGTTTTTGAATCGTTCCAAAAACACCAGAAACTATTGCAATGATAATGAAAGGAAGTTACAACCAAGTCAAAACCAAAGCGAAAGAGAAAGTAGAGATTTGTAGCTGCGATTAGCCTCAACGAGGACACCATCCACCAAGGTCAGAACCTAGAGGGCAAAGAGGCTACAAATCTCTCTCAACACAATTTCACCGAGTGTATTTGGATGGAAGGGAGCTTGATCTACGCTCACAGAGGCCGGATAGGGATAGAACCCTAGAAATCGCCTTCGGAGTCAAGAACAGAGCTACAGTAAGCAAGCACCTCTCTCAACCCTCAGATTAGGGTTTAGAAACCTATATAAGGGAGAGCATAAGTTGAACGACGTCGTTGCTCAAGCTCTCAGGAGAGACACAAGGTATCCGAGTGGGCTCAAAGCCCATGGATAGGTGAGATCAGTTTTGGGCCGGATTGGCCCAAAACCAATTCAATCAACCTTACACATAAACATCGAATTGTTACACTTAGAATTACACAAGGCCGAGAGGGATGAGCCTAACAATTTACCCTCATAATTCTGAGTTTACACACATCGTAAATCTTCCTTGTTGAATATGGACTGGCTTTACTCCTTTGTCTATCTTCGACTCTTTCATACCCTTCTCAACATCTGTTGGATTTGATCACGTGCAACAATTCCCTACAAAAGATAAACTTATCAGTGGTTACAATCTTAGTACCAAAGTCTGCAAGATTAAGCTTTCCATCAATCTTCTTAACAATAACAAGATTTTTGGATACCAACACATGTATGAAGTGGTAACGAACATCAATATGCTTGTCCTCTAATGATAGACAAGATCTTTGCATAGATAAAGGGAACTCTGGCTATTTGTATGCAATACATATTTGTGGTTTTTTCTATCCACCTCTTTCATAATGTTTTGGAGCCATATTGCTTCCTTAGAGGCTTCAGTTGCTGCTATGTACTCTGCTTCTGTAGAAGAAAGAGCAACAATTGGCTGCAACTGAGCCTTCCAAGAAATACAGTTCCCACACCAAGAATAAAAGAAAGAGGTGGTAGACTTCCTGTTATCTTTATTGCTAGCATAGTCAGAGTCCACAAAGCCAAACAACTCAGAGGGTGAAGTATGCAAACCATAAACCAACCCAGTATCAAGGGTACCAACAATGTATCTCAGGAGATATTTCATGGCCACCCAGTGTTTCTTTGCAGGGTTAGACATATACTTGCCCAACACACTCACTGCAAAAGCAAGGTCAGGTCTGGTACAAATCATAACATACATAATTGACCCAACAGCTGCATCATAAGGAACATACTTCATACAGTCTTCCTCCTCCTTCCCAAGGGGCATCCTGGTCTTGGTAAGATCTAGGTGTCCTCCTAAAGGCATAGGAGCAGGCTTCACATTAGAAATCTTGAACTTGTTAAGGACCTTCACAAGATAATCCTTTTGAGACACAAATATTTGATGTTTGGATCTATCTCTAGAAATCTTAATGCTAAGAATTTTCTGAGCAGGGCCCAAATCCTTCATGTCAAAAGATTTCTTGAGAGATTCCTTAACATCAAGTACCTTTGCTCTAGACTTGCATATAATGAGAATGTCATCAATATACAACAAGACATATAAGGGAGATTCAGTTTTCACATGCATGAAATATAAACATGGATAATAGCTGCTCATTCTAAAGCCAAGCTTAAACATGCAATTGTCAAATTTCATATTCCACTGCCTAGGAGATTGATTCAAGCCATACAAAGATTTCTTTAACAAGCAAACATGATCAGGTTTAGAGTGATCCTCAAAACCTTTGGGTTTTGAGTTTTATATTTCACAACAAGAGCAAAAACATCATTGTAATCAATCCCTTCTTTTTGTGTGAATCCTTTGGCTACCAACCTAACCTTATAGGTAGGTTGGCCACTAGGTTCGACACTATTTTTGAGCTTATAAACCCACTTACAACCAATTAACGTAGCCTTTTTAGGCTTTGGAACCAATTTTCAGGTTTTATTGGCTGTTATGGAATTTATTTCCTCTTTCATAGCAAGAATCCACTTATCAGCATGTTTACATTTAACAACATGTTCAAACAACTCAGGAGTATAAGCATCAACAACGTTAGCAATCACAAAAGCAAACTCAATCTCATTAGTGAAATATTTCTTATTTGGAATTTTCACTCTAGGAGATCTATCTCTAGTAAGTTGATAATTAGACAAATCAGGCACCTCATCAAAGTTTTCAGAAACATGCTCAGAATAAGAAGAAGAATCAGAAACATCATGCTTAAGAGAAAGGAAGTACTTCCTTCCACCTATTGTATCCACCTGGGCAGGTCCCCATAGGTCTGCATGTACATAGTCTAAGGGCTTATGAGCAACAAACTTTGAGCTAGCAAACACAGACTTAGAATGCTTACCAAACAGACAGTTCTCACAGTGTTTTAGCTCAAAGGGTTTACCTTCAACCATACCTTGCCTGAACAAATGATTGAGCCTTTTGTTGCCAATATGACCAAGTCTAGAGTGCCACAACATAGTTTTATGCATATTCATAGAAGCAGAGCATTCAGTAGACAAAGATGAAGCACAAAGAATAGGGTTTCCAATAACATGATATAAGCCACCTTTCTTAATACCTTTAATGAGAATCTTACCTTTCATAGAGACAGTTTTGATTCCATTTTTAGTATTAATATCACAGTTCAAGTCATCAAACACAGAAATAGATAACATATTCCTCTTTAAGTCAGGTACCTACCTGACCTGTTGGAGGGTTCTAATAACACCATCATGCATTTTAAAGGGAACATTGCCTATGCCTTTAATCTTAAGAGCAGATAAATCACCAAGTCTAACCTCACCTTTAGCAGACTCGTCAAGATAATAAAAAACATGCTTATTAGGTGTAACATGCATAGTACAACCAGAGTCAAGAAGCCAAGCATCAGAGGGACTATCATAGGCAACCATAAGCAACTCAGAAGAATAAAAAACAGAGGAATTAACAATGACATGGTTAATTTTCTTACAGATCTGGTATTTTCTTTTCCTCATCATCTCTTTTCTTATAGCAATCAGCAATGACATGGTTATTTTTCTTACAGTAAGTACAATGCTTCTTACCAGGTTCAAGAGCCTTGTCCTTATCCTTTTTCTTGTTCCTCTTTCTATTCTTAGAGTTTCCCTTAGTAAAAAGCACATCAGTTTTAAAACCAGATTTATCACCTTTCACTTTGAACACTTTGATAACCTCATTTTTCTTAGCAATAGCCTCAACAATTCTTTTCTTAGTCAAGGACTCATTACTAAACTGAATAACATCCTTAAAAGTATCAAACTGAGATGGCAAAGCATTAAGGAGAATAACAGCTTAGTGAGTATCATCAATTTTATCATCACCACGTTCAAGCTCTTGTGTCATCCAAAGAAATCTATCCAGATTATCATCCAAAGACACAGAAGCATCCATTTTAAAATTGAAAATACGACACAACAAAGATATTCTATTGGACAAAGTTTTAACTTGATAAAGATCTTTCAAAGCTTTCCATAAAGACACAGAAGTATCACAAGTTACTACCTGTCTAGCTACCTCATTTGATATTCGAATCATGATCTCACTGTGTGCAATGAGATCAAGTTCTTTCTTAGCCTCAGCAGTCATATCTTGAGGAAGCTCAATAACAACTGCTTTCCAGCATTTTTCTTTGACCAGAATAGCTTTCATCTTAACTTGTCACATGGCAAAGTCAGTAGTGCCATCAAATGGTTTAATCGTATAGGAGTTATAAGACATGATGGATCAAAGTTCCTGCAACAAGTGAAAGACCATATCAGTAAATATTGGAGAGATGTGAGCACTCAAACCCTACAGCTATCAAGCTAAGAGTTTGAATCTCGTAAAGTGCTAGTGGAAGCAAAAGTAAGAGCTTTCAAGGAGAGTTATGAAGAGGGTAATCTTCAAAACTCAAATATTTCCGAGGGTTTTTGTTTAGATTTGAAATGGTTTATCATATTGAAATTTCCGACGGAATATGTCCTCAAAACCCTAGATCTGGAGTTCCTTTCAAAAGAGCTCACTGGAATCTTGAGATCCAGAGCCTTAAGGAGAGCTAGCTACAGGAACTTCAACAGAATCAGAGATGAGAGACAAGGGTATGTCATCAAAAAACTAAGATCTGGAGTTTCTATCAGAAGAGCTCTCAGATCTTGAAAGATCTCGACCCTTAATGAGTGCAAGCTCCAGAAACTTCAACAGATATAGAGATCCAGGACAAGTGACACTTTATCTTCATAGATCTGGAGCTTAGAAGGATGAAAGACCCTCTAAGCTTCAACATAAACTCGAAGAAAATACCAGATCTGGAGCCTAAGAGAACTAAGAACTCAAAAGCTTCAACAAATCCGGTTTTAAGATGAGAAAACCCTTTAAAACCTGAAAGCTCTGATACCAATTTGAAGAGAATCGTTCCAGAAACACCAGAATCATAAATATAAACTAATGCAATGATAATGAAAAGGAAGTTTCAACCAAGTCAAAACCAAAGCAAAAGAGAAAGTAGAGATTTGTAGCTGCGATTAGCCTCAACGAGGACACCAGCCACCAAGGTCAGAACCTAGAGTGCAAAGAGGCTACAAATCTCTCTCAAGACAATGTCACTAAGTGTATTTGGATAGAAGGGAGCTCGATCTACGCTCACAGAGGCCGGATAGGGATGAAACCCTAGAAATCGCCTTCGGAGTCAAGAACATAGCTATAGTAAACAAGCACCTCTCTCAACCCTCAGATTAGGGTTTGGAAACCCATATAAGGGAGAGCATAAGCTGAACGACGTCGTTGCTCAAGCTCTCAGGAGAGACACAAGGTATTCGAGTGGGCTCAAAGCCCATGGATAGTTGAGATCAGTTTTGGGCCGGATTGGCCCAAAACCAATTCAATCAACCTTACACATAAACATTCAATTGTTACACTTAGAATTACACAAGGTCGAGAGGGATGAGCCTAACATTTTTTTAAAAAAAAATCCCAACAATCCCCTAAAACCCCACGCCGAACATGCCCTTAATTTTTATGACGGTATATGTATTAGCAAGTCATAGTCGTGGGCCTCCACATGTTTCCTAATACATAGACAAAATCTTTGACCATTCCTAAATAGGTAGGGCACTTCGTCCTGCGTACTCCCTATTGTGAGCCTAAATTTCCATGTTTTACACTTACTTTTATATCGATTTCTGCATGCATTTCATACATTTGGGCTAGAATAATACAAAATCTGTGTAGTTTATGTTTATTTGCAATATATGGAGGTCTACACAAGTTTTTGTTGTATTTCACAGAAATTGGACGCACTTTGGAGCTTAAAGGAAAGTCATGAAGAAGCTAAGGATGGTGCAGCTTGAGAAAATCCCACTTTTCACCATTCATCATTTTTAATCAAGTTTTTATGTCTTCATGAGAGTTGTATCCCTCAAAAAGATCTTTCCAACACATACTCATATGCGTCAATCAGACGAACGAGGACTCGGGAAAGTGCATTTCAAGAACGGAGCAGAATGCTGAAAGCGCACAGAACTAGTCGACGTCGACCAAACTAGTCGACGTCGACCAAACTAGTCGACGTCGACCAAACTAGTCGACGTCGGGTACTTTTTTGGTCGACTTGCCTCCCAGAAGTCGAGAACAAGCACCAAACCACTCGAGAGCACAATTCTAGTCGACGTCGAGTAAACTACTCGAAGTCGAGTACCAATGTCGAGTCTAGAATGTAGCCGAGCTCGAGTGCAATCTGAGGAGAAGAAGACCTACTCGACTTCGAGTACTTTGGTCGACGTCGAGTACTATCCGGAAGCAATCCAAGTCGAGAACGACTGAAGTTCGAGCAATTTGGGTTGCTTGCAAGCAAAGGCACGAGATATTTTATGATCTATCAAGTCCAATAGAGATTTATTTTAGAGATTTATTTATCAAGTTTTATCTTAAGCTTTTAGATAGAGATAGATTGTTCCTTCCTAGATTAGCTAGATGAAGCACTATAAATAAGGCCCTAGGGGGCTGATTTTCAGACATTCAAGCCAAGTCGTCTTCGGGCGCAAGGAGATAGGAAAGAGAGAGGAGCCGAGTGAGAGAAGGAGGAGGAACGTTTGGAAGGTTTTGTAAGTTTTATTTTTATTTTAAGGGCAAATTGCATAAAATAGCACGAACTTTATGGGTGGTTGTACTCAGTGGCACGAACTTAGACAAATACAAAAATAATCACCAACTTTGGTGTTTAGTTGCGGTCAGTAGCACGTATACCCCCTATCTCGCTAATGTGGACTAGTAGGGGTGCTTACATGAAATTTTTTTAATTAAAAAGACATATAGCAAGATATGAATTAATGAGAATGCTTATATGTTTTTTTTTTAAACTAAAAGACATAAAAGATGTGCCAAAATTATGAAACTAGCTAGGTTCCAATTTTATTTTTTATTTCATGTAATTCCAAATCAAAGATAATTGTGACAAATATAACATTTGCAAATTGAAATTTGGTACTAGTTATTTTAATTTGCAAATGCTATATTTGTCACAATTATCTTTGATTTGGAATTACATGAAATAACGAATAAAATTGGAACCTAGCTAGTTTCATAATTTTGACACATCTTTTATGTCTTTTTTTATAAAAAAATTCATGTAAGCACCCCCACTAGTCCACATTAGCGAGATAGGGGGTATATGTGCCACTGACCGCAACTAAACACCAAAGTTGGTGATTATTTTTGTATTTGTTTAAGTTCGTGCCACTGAGTGCAACCACCCCTAAAGTTCGTGCTATTTTATGCAATTTGCCCTTATTTTAATGTTAAAGTTATTTTCTTTCATTATGTTTTGTTTCTAATTTCCCTTCTTCTAGGGTTGGGGTGATCCCAACATAGAGATATGTGTTTGATTTATGAATTCATGATTTTGTATGTCTTTATCATCATCTACATATGTGCTTAATCCTTTGCGAGAGTTGAGGAAAATTCTTATTTGTGATATTGAAGCGAAAGCGATCGTATTATGCATTTGGATAGTAATTAGGGTTTATTTGCGAAAGCCGACTAATCCAAATTAAGAAAATGTAGTAACACTTAGGGTTTATGTGAAAGCCTCTATATTCCTATTTGTTAATGACGAAAGTTATTTGATATAAAACATGCATCTTTATGTGATTTATAATCTACACATATGTTTATTGTTGCGTTGATTCCTAACCTTGGAAGTTTGCTCCTTTATTATTCTATCTTTGTTATTTTGAAGTTTTTGCGCAGCCACACGACATCAAACCACCATTGTCCCTCCATCCCTCGACATCGACCAAGTCTTAGCCGACGTCGACAACAACCCTCATCACCTTTTCCCGCTATCCTTGAACCCTAAAACACACTAAACTTAGAATCGCTGACTTCTCTCCTGAGGACGAACCTGACTCCACTATCCTATAGCGGGGTCTTAACTATAAATTTATTTGGTCGAGAAACCCTCTCGTCACTCCCATAGTTAATCACATATACATGTATTGTATAGCCGATGTGGGCATAGTGGAACAGTTTGATGCAGATGACATGTGGTGGGAAAACTTTCCCAAATTGGATTCTACCCTCAAATCAAACCAAAATCTAATGTTTGCACATGATTGACTGCCCTTAATTTACAACCTCCGTCAAAGATATATGTATCGGTTGCCGACCCATCTCGATTGGATTTGTTTGTCACCAAATTCAATTGTTTTTCAATTAAAGTAGCACTATATTTTATCGCTCGATAATCGATATAAGTAGAGGTGTTATTCGAGCTGAGCTTGATATTTTCGAACTTAATTCATTTGTTAAATGAGTTCGAGCCGTGACGAGTCCAATTTTTTAATGAGCTTTTTTTTCTTGATCAAGTTTGACTTGTTTAGGAAATGAACAAGCTCGAACCGAGTTTTTTTTCGAGATTTAATACGCAGTTCTACTTGGTCATAAAATATTGATTTAAAATAAAGTTTAGAAATTCCATAAAATTTGAGTTAGTTGAGGTTAAATCGAATGAGTCGAGCTTTCAACTGAGCTTAAAATCTTGAACGTACGTACTTAAATAGTTAGACATGATAGAATCAATTTCACTATCGATAACCTATTTCGAAAAACAAAAAATAGTGTCAACGGATTTCTAATGATCAAATAAGCATTTAGGGTCTTCATCTATCAAAATTTTAAGCTTTCAACCGACCGATATAAAAATATCGATGAGCTTTTTTCGAGCTTTAATCTTTGAACCGAGCTTTAAGGTGTTTTAGCACTTAAGTCATTCCAATAACCCAGGGTTTCAACCAACTTAATCAATTCGTATACTTTATGTTCCTATATCCAAGCACACTGCAAAACCTTCATGTTGCATCATGTAAATATCTTCATGCTTCTTATGCAATTTTCACATCAAATGGATGTATAACCACTTTATGAATGGAAGCAAGAGAAACCAAGATGCGAATATTAGAGATCTTAGTAATAGGAGCATAAATATTGAAATAATCAACTCTCTGTTTTTTTAGAAAAAACTTGAGTCTCCAATCTTCTCTTGAATTTGTCAACTGAACCATCTACTTTGAGCTTTTTCTTTAGAATCAACTTGCACCTAATTGGTAGGCAACCTCTAGGGTCTTCTTCTATTAAAAAAAAAGCATGCACAAAATCTTCGCTAATTTCATCATATTCAGATACAGATGCAGTTACAAAATAAGGCCCAAAGGTTGCTTCAATCCTTACCCTCTTGCTCCTTCTAAGTTCTTCAAAAGCCACTTCAAGGGTTCATTTCGTTATTGCTCTTCTACATGAACTAGATTAAATTGATCTTTTAAAAGGAAATACATACTCAAAGAATTTAACATCGATCTCTAGATACAATCATGCTATCAAATTGCAGAGAATCAGATTTGATTGCAGCACTGTTATGAGCATAACCAAGAAAGATAGCACAATAGTCTTAGGACTAACTGTATCCCTTTTAAATGCAAGAAAACCAACTTTTGCTAGACACCCGCACACTCTTAGATAGCTTAGGTTTGGAGGGTAACCTTTCCAAAGTTCATATAGGGTGACATACATTCCTTTATGTGGCACATGAGATTTAAGATACGACATACATAAAAATGGCTTCCCACCACATTTGGTCAGGTAACCCCGACTAATGAGCATTGCCTTAATCATTTCTTTAAAAGTACGATTTTTGCGTTCGATAGTACCATTCAGTTGAGGTGTGTAGGGCGTTGCTTTTTTCATGTATGATGCCTTCTTTAATACACAAGGATTTGAGAACTTCTTATTCATAATCACCACCTCTGTCAGATCTTAGTCTTTTTATTCTCATGTCAAGTTGATTTTCAATTTCATAATGCATGAACATCTATGAGGCCTCATCGTTAGATTTTAACAAGTAAACCCCTGTGTATTTAGAGAAGTCATATACAAAAGTTATATAATAATGTTTGCCACCTCTACTAGTGGTGCTCTTAAAATCAACTAGGTCGATTGGTATGTAACAATTCAAGCAACTCTGATTTTCGAATAACCGAATGAAAGAATTTTCTATCATGCTTAGCCTCTACACAAATTTCACACTTTGCAACATTATCTTCCAAGTTATCTAGAATGAAATTAACATGTTTTATGCATTTAATAGCATTTATGTGCAAATGATTCAATCTACCATTCCACGTATCAAAAAACACACAAAATAAGCCGCAAAACTTGCATTTATTTCATCAGAAACATCGAGAACAAAGAGATCTCCAATACAAAAAGTCTTATCCATATAAGCCTCATTTTTAGTGATAATCATCTTACCACCTTCAACGGTCAATTTCATCTCGTCTTATAAAGGTAGTGAAGATTAAGGGCTTGTTTGTTTTGTTAAAAATTAGGCTGGGAAAGGAATTATACGGCCAGTTAATTTTTGGATTTGTTTGTTTAACATTAATAAAGGATTCATTGCTTTTCGGGCCTTAATTGGTTACCCTGATTTGTTACCCCTCGGAAAGTAGGGGTTTATAATCCTTTTCTCTCTCCCTGACTCTCTCTGTCTCGCCCGTCCGACCCAACACATCTCTCCCTACAGAACATCTCTCGATCTCTCAAACTCGTCTCTTCAATTGCGATTTTGCAGCGGTGGTAGATACATTCTTGTTTTTCTACTCCTCTCGATTTGCTCGATTGCTAGTCTGTGACGGATTCTTCTTCCACAATCAAAACCCTAATTCATGACAAATTCTTCTCTCGAGTTGCCTGCTGCAGGTTTTGTCTGAACGAAACCCTAGCCTGGCAAGCTGCGCTCCTTCCTTGCTCTTCGTGCGAATTGTTTGAAGAAGTTGATTTCTCTCTGGAGGTGCGAATCTAGTCCCCTCTTTCTCTGTTGTTCGTGTCACTGCTGCAAGTTGGGGCTCTCAGATGTTCTTAACATCTATTGGATTTTTTAAAATCATATGCTTATTTTCCTTCTATAAGTATTCTGGATTTTATCTATCATATATAAATATTGATGCTTCTTATTTATGTTCAAATTTTCCTTGAGAATCAATCAACTGTATGTTAATGGCCTTAATCTGGTGTTTTTTCCATCTATTTTTATTTCATGTTTATTTGGACAAAATCAATTGTGTGTTAATGGCCTTAATCTGGTTTATTCTTTCTGAAAGTACCAATCGGTTGGATAAATGAAAATTTGAACATATAATCAATAGGGGATAGCTAGTGGTTTACCGATATTTATTTATTACAGTAGAGGGGGAGAGAGAGAGAGAGAGAGAGAGAGAGAGAGAGAGAGAGAGAGGCGATCGATTATCTAAAATCTGAAATGAAGAAAGGCTTAATCAAAATCCGATTTGTCAGAAAATTGATTTGTTAAGCAAATGTTATGCTCAATCAAAATTGAACATAGAAAAGCCTCTTGTATGCCTTGTCCCTATCTTTACTATAAAAGATGGTCAGTTTTATAATTTATCTATTCGACCCATGATAAAGTTCTTAAACATAATTGCTTCCAATTTGTAGAATTTGAAGAAGTTGTTATGTAACTAGCTTATTTTTAATTTCACCACTGAATTTGAAGAAGTTGATTTTGTCCAAATAAACATGAAAAAAAAATAGAAGGAAAAACACCGGATTAAGGCCATTAACACAGAGTTGATTGATTCTCAAGGAAAAATTGAACTTAAATAAGAAGCATCAATATTTATATATGATAGATAAAATCCAGAATACTTATAGAAGGAAAATAAGTGTTTACACTTAGTATTTGGTTTGTATCAGTTTAGAGTCTTCATCATTGAATGGCTTCTTGAATATATTTTGTACACGAATCTAGTAGGGAACCAAGATCTTAAACGAGGAAAAGAAAATGAAGTATGACATATATACATACATGTATTAGATAGTCTAAGAGGATCATTAATTGAGTTTTTGGAGAATATTAAGATTGGTTTCGAGGTAACAGATTCCCCATTATATTCTCCAAAATAGTGAAAAGAGAAAAAATGGAGATCATTTCATAAATTTGAAAAAAAAACTCTATATATTTTTTCCCTTGCAAACAGTGTCCCCTAAATTAATTATGACTCATTTGATAATATTGATTTTTTTATATATTAAAAAAAGTCATTCCTCTCTCGATTATGTTAAGAGGGTATTTTAGAAGTGACTCAAGCATTAAGAAAAAACAACAAAACACATAAAAACACTAAGTATAAAAAAAACACACAAAAGCTAGTGAGAATAAATACAGTCGACAATGCAAATAAAAAATAAGGTGAGAAATAAAGAGCTAGATATAAAGACAAAACATAAAAGGTAAATGATCATGATACACATCCTAGCTCCTCTTGTGGCTCTAACTAGCTCTCCTAGCTCAATTCATACAACATTCCTTCAAAGCGTCCTATTCAATACCATAATTTCATTAAGGTTAAAAATAGTCATATTTTGTCTAGTCAATAATCATTTTCTTCGAACTTCTTCTTAGAGCAGCTGTAATGGAGATACCCATTTTGGGTGTCTTAACAATTAAAAAAAAAAAAATTCATTTTGGGTGTTTAATGTCAGAATATAGTTTCCAGCAGTAGAAACTTTGACCAATTTTAGAGACACTCACTCATAATTACTCTCCCTTCCCCATGTAAAATCTGACACAGTTATTGTATTTTTTTATTGGAGACACCCACCATATGAAGGATGTGGATGCTCTTAGACCAACTTCTACCACATCAAAAACGAGGTTGTCGCATCTATAGCCTGACATACTCAATCTCCTGCGCTTTTTAAGTAGATTACAAAATATTCTAGTATATCTATTATCTATATTTATAATTACTCTTATAGATATATATAATTTTATTATAATATGCACATTATAATATAATGGAACTTTAAAATATTTGGAATGCTGACAATTAAAATTAGCCATATAAACGGAAGTATAGTGTCAGATATTGGAATGGAAAGGTAATTGATATGTTCTATGAAGATGTTCCTAAGGGATCTGTAATCCTAACAGAATCCCCTGCGTTAGGCAAAGGGTTAGAAATAGCCCGTATAAGAGGATGGAGTAAGATCATTATCGAAAGAGATAGTTTGGGAGTTGTCAAGGCAATTGAAGATCAAAATTCAAGATTATGGGAAATTCTAAAAAGGGTTGAAAAGATCAGATTACTTCAGAATGAATTCGCATCAGCTAGTTTCCCTTTGTTCAGGGAACTTTATAACATCATCCTTCGGATGATCAAGAATGATATTTTTGTTACAAAAGACATTCTACTGGTTGGCTAGTGTAAAAAAAAAAAATTGTATGATAGTCAAACTCTGACCATATATCAATTGGCTACTTGCTAGTTACTACCCATGGTTACTATTCTATGAAACACAAGAGTTTTGACGCGCACAGAAACAAGAAGAAATAAAGCCGAACACTAGACAGTATTCAAACATCAAATCAGAACTTCCACAAACTACACCCTCTAACCTAATTACAATCTCAATTTGATGGAATCCAATCACTAATTGCTGTTTTGATGGATCTCAGCCACCTCAGAAAGCTCCAATCGGGGAAGTATTTGCGCTTGATGTACCTGCAGAACTCGAGGACAAGCCTAGCGACGAGCGGGAAAGCTGCGATGGTGAGCAGGTAACGGAACTTGTAATCGCCGTTGTGAGGAGTGATGGCGAAGATGGAGGATCCGTAGGTGATAACCATGGAGACAGTAGCGATCCAGATCTCGATCGAGAACGGGAACATGAAAGTCAGGCTTAGGATGACGGAGATGGAGCAGGAGAGGGCGAGCGTGTCGAAGACTAGGAAGACGTAGAACGGCTTCTTGCGAGAGGCATAGATGGCGTTTCCGGCGTTGATGCCGTCCTGCCAGACGCCGCCGGGAGGGCTGACCCCTGCCTGAAATGTTACAGTGGCGATCAGGGCGGAGACCACTAGGAGGACGGCCCGCATATCGTTGTGGGGGTCGTCTTTCTTCCTGTACTTGTATCGGACCAGCCAGTTGATGTTTGGCTTGGGACGCTCCTTTTTCTCGGTCGGTTCCATGGGAGGTGCTTTTTGGATCTTCAGGAGGGAGGAGGCCGGTTTTGGAGGGATTATAGGTATCTGTGGGAAGATAGGAGGCCACATTTTATTATATATGGCGAAGTGGAGTGGAGAAGTACTGTCGAGGAAGCAACTATCAAGAAGGCGCACATTGAGCTTCGTCAGCAGACGTCAGTGTCTTTCTTGTAATCCCTCCCCTCCCCTCTAGTTTCCGTGTATTAGCTTTCCTCCATTTATGACTTGTTCAATATATGGCTTTTACATTGATGACTTTACTTGCGTTTACTCGGAGTATACATCGCTCGTTGATTCCATCAATAATTCAGGCGCGTCGACGAGCATCGAACATGGAGATTGAGATCTTAAAGGCGGTGATTTTCGACGCGAATAAAATGCAAATCCCCTTGCCACCGATCAAGCTAGCTAGGGGAGGGAGGAATTGGGGCTTCGGGGTGGCTAAGGCCGGTCATAAAGGGCGAAATTGAAACCCTAGAAATTGGTTTATAGATGTTGGGGGGAAATCGGTGTAAGCTCCGACGCTAGCAGAGTTCATCATTCGCGTAATCGACAGAGGGAGAGATGAGACTGAAAGAGGGATTTTTCGGAGGATTGAAGATACTTGCAAACCGTATTGAAGGAGGCCGACGAATGATTGGGCGGCTTCCAAGCCCAACTGGCCCGTTGGTTTACCCGCCGACCCGTCGAATTAGATGACTCATTTCACAATTGAATTTCTAAATGTCACTAAATATTGCTTGTAAGTATAGGTCCCGTTCCGTGTACGGAGAATCCGTTAATACAATGTTATAAATAATTCAATTAGATTTCAACAAACAAATAATAATAATCTAAATATAAATAATTTTTTCACCAAAAAATAATATATATATAAATAAAATAACAATTATTAAATAATTAATTTTGATATAAATAATTCTTTGTGCCAAAAAATAATCTAGATATAAAATAACACCTATCAAATACTACATATTTATCTATTAATTAATATTTTTGGTAAGTATGACTATGAAATATTTTTTATTTATATTTTTGTCAATTAACCAAAACATATATAGATAGATTGTGGCTTATATAACTTTCTATAAACTATGACAATATATAATTTTATTAATTTTTTCCCATAATCAACTGCAATGCGCCACATGAAACGTTTTCTCTTAGAATCAACCACAACGCGCCACATAGAACGTAGGGCTGGCAAATGGTACGAAAATTACCATACCAACCACAAACCGACTATGTTGGTAACCACACTTGTGGTAACCAACATGGTGGTAACCACGTGAAGATGGTACGGTAATGGTAATGAAATTTGAATACCATGGTTACCAAGTATATATATTAATTTTTTTTATTTAATATTTTGTTTTTATTACCTTTAAGTTTTAAGTTTTTAATTTATATTTTGTGTTTTGATTTTGATCTAAATTGGTCATTACTAAATTTCTACTAGAAACATTAGGAAAATTTTGAATGTTTGAAAACTTTGAATTTGTTTTGTTTGAGCTTGCAGGAACATTTTGAATGTTTGAACAATTGAACTTGGTTTGTTTCAAAACTTTGAACTTTGTTGGTTTGAATTGGTTTGTAATTTAGATTGTGAACTTGATTTATTTGAAGTTTTAATAGGTGGTAATCATATTATTTTTTGTAACCATATTTTTTCGTTTGATAATTTTGATAACTACCGGAAGGTAGCCAAGGGATTTAAAAAAAATACAAATAGAATTATACCTTGATAACCATGGTAATGTACCGATGGTAACCACAAGTCGTGGTTACCCATATGCGGTAACAACGACTTGTGGTTGGTACGTGGTATGAAAATTTATGTAACACCAGTTTGTGGTTGATACATGGTAATCACCATTTTTTTTTGTGGTTGTCGTACCATGTCAACCCTAATAGAACGAACGTTGTGCATCGGATTAGTATATGTATATAGATTTGGTTAATTGAACTAAACCGATGTGTATCATTTTCAACCAGTTTTTTTTCCTAGTTCTTTGTCTTTTATAAATAAGGATTTTTTAAAACTATTTAGCCAGATTTTTTTATAATTAATTTGGGCTTTTTATACCTTTTTAATTCACACGGTTTATGTATTAAAATATAGGATTTTCTTTAATTTTTTTTGTTTACAGTGGGTGTCCAATTTGGTAGGTGATCCGGGCATGGCCGGCATGCTATAATTTAAAATTACTTCATTCACAATAAAAAAAAAGCGAAAAAAATAAAGGGAATGACAAAACTGATCAAAAGTCTCACCCTGTCACTCAAGTTCCATATTTTTGGGTCCACTATTTCCAATCATGATTCTCTAGTCCAGGGTAACTCTACATTAGAAATTTTGATCAAATTCGTACCAAAAAAAAAAAAAAAAAGAAATTTTGATCAAATAGCTACTATAAATATCTACTAGTGGAATTCCCGCGCCATGGCGCGTTTGCGAGGGGAAAAAAATAGAATATAAAATATTTATTATAAGAAATAACCAAATAACAATCTAAAAAATATTTGAAAAGTTTAATACAATAATATTATTCGGGGATGACATAGGTGTTCACAAACGGCACAAGGTGGTGTTCTAGGATTTGTCCATGCAAATCCCGAAGAAAAAAATTTGATTTAGACAAAGTGAAAAATTTGTATGATGGATATCATTTATAGGTTAAGAATAAATTCTATACATATTAAATGGTAAATATAAAAAGTTGAATACTGAACCAAAATGTGCAACTTGTATAAGGAAGACAACAAAAGATTACTTAGCATGGTATCATGTTACCCCAACTAAAAGTGGATGAGGTGATGAATTAAAATTAAGTTAGGAATTGGAAAGAATATCATAAGACAATATATGAAAGTTTATAGAAATGAATAAAAAAAGAAATATTATTTAAAGTGAGAAAGAATCCTAGATTTGAGGTAAATTGTATGTAGATACACTGGACTTTGAGATTCAGAAAAAAAAATCAACTTAACTGAAAAATTAGGATTTACAGATGTGAAAAGAGTCGGTTTTGAGAATCAAGGAAACTGAATGGGTCGGTTTCGATAATCTTGGAGATTGCTTCTTGACTGGGGACTGGGGAGAACTAATTGTTGCTGCCACTCCTCACAGCTGCACCTCTGAGCTTAGAAGAAGAAAATTTTCCTCCATCATATGAGGCTATTCCAATCACAATAATTATAGCTCCACTCATTGTCATATACCTGTTGATAACAATTGCTCAAAAAAACTAAATAATAGTCCTAATGTAGAAAAGAAGCTAGGGAAAATGCTCTTAGAAATTCAAAGCCAAACTAAATAAAATGACATGAAGAGTACGCCAAGATTTAAAAAATGGTGAGTTCAAATGCAAAATTTGGCTTGTAGAAAAAGAGATGATGCATGACAATGGAATTAACTCTTCAATAGATCTCTTAATCGTATACCAATTTCAAGTAGAATTCATAAGACCTGTAATGACATAAACTTCACAGGATAGAGCATTTCATGAAACATCCAGGAATTACAAAAAAAGGCTATAGTACAGACCTCAAGAAACGTATATTGAATGCGTGCTCCAGGAAGAATAAAACACGCTGAGTCTGAAGATGTTCTACCAAGCAAATATTCCCATCAAGTTCAGTTGTAACTTGGACATTCAAAGAACATTCAGCAACCCAGCCACTCCTATTCTCCAATTCAGTAGTAGTGTGAAGATAGACCCTCTTGTAGTTGTCAAGAAATGTTGAGACTAATGGGGATGTATTATTTTCACCGGCTGCATTTCAGGAAAGGAGGCCAATACCTTGAGCCAATCAACAACTAAACTGCAATCGATTTTTAAAAAGAAGATATTGGGAGAGACAAATATACTCACCCCTGTGACTAAAATGGATACCTCATCCCAAGTACCAGTGTTCCGATCTCTGATGTTCGTTTAAACAAAGTATTAGCACATACAATGGAAATCTAGAAGTCTAGGAACTGAAAGTATAAAGTGAAAAAAGAAGCAGCAGTTATGTTAAGATGAACTTGGAATGAATACATATTTAATACAGCGAGCTAAACATAGATGACATTTCTTAGGTACTTCATTATCGCTCATGAAATGACCAGTTTTTTTCCTACATAAGTTATACACAGATGACAGGGAATATACATCATACTTCACTTTAGGAGTTTAGCTAATGATTCAGTCAACTGATTGGGGCCATCCAATCCCATCCCTCAACATATTGTGCTGCAACATCTTTTCCAATCTGATTCAAGGAATAAAAATTAAGGGAAGGCGAATGTCAGCGTGCGGAACAACATGGTGAGTTCAAGTGCACCAAGAATTTACATGCATGCTGAATTTTCATTAAATGAACTCAACAAAGGGATTCAGACGAAGGGAAAAAACACAATTTAAAAACCAGCTACTTTAATGTCTTTATCTATGGTATGATGCTAAGAGTGAGAAACTACATAATGGATCCTTAACATTTTAAAACCCAAAGAAATCGATAGCAAACATATTAATTAAGAGCATGTTAAAACAAAAACCAACTTAATGTTTCAATTAAGAACAAACTATACCTTGGCTACATACTTGCTGTCATCTCCCCTTCTCTTTACCTTGACCAAAATTATCACAAAAAAAAAAAAATGTAAAGTCCAAATGTGAAGTGTCCATCAAGAAAATTAAGAACGTGAAAAGAAAAGAATAAATAAATATAGAGGGAAGGGAAGCACATAAAAGGAGGAACTAAGAAGAAGAAGACATATTTTTGAAGTGTCTAACATATTGTTTTTTAAAAGATAATAACAAAAAAGCAAGTGTAGTATTTGAAAACATACACGGACATCTAACAGAAAAGCAAGTGTGGATTTTTAAACAAAATTACAATTTTGATTGGTTTCCATAAAAATGGCTATTGAGAAAAGCCAAATAATAGGTTAATAAGAAGAGAAAACAATAACGATCATGCTAATAGAGTATAATAAGACGGAAGTGAAATTCATTATGGCTGCTGATTCTAGCAAGTAGGTCAAAGGAAATGAAATGACGCATATCTAGGCTATCTTGATTTAGTAACTCTTGGTATTTGAGTCCAAAATCATTAAAAGGGTGACAAGTAAATACCATGGTCTTATTTAAAACACATAAATCTCATATGGTGGCATCAAACCATTATAGCTGGATTGGCTTTATGTGTAACACAGCGACATGCCAAACATCATAAATTGAGAGAGAAAATTAATTATACCTTAGGAACAAAAAAAAAGCATTTCTTTAGTGTAAGCTCCCGAAGGAAAGCTAAAGTGTTTGAAGATCCAGTAGCAACGTGAGGATATACCTGATTACAAACTCCAAACATGTATTACAAACTCCAAACACCCTTCAATTGTCAGTTTCCTTCAATTGTACTGTTTCACAACTGCTAGCTGCAATTGCAACTCGAAATGGATTCTAATAATAGGAAAATGACATCACGTTATTGATTCTAATAATTGGAATCAATAACTACTCAAACAGTGTTCCAAACTGAAAACAAAACACAACTAGGGAAAAAAAATCTATACAAACACACACACGCAAACAAACGAATTACCTTTACGGCTTTACCATTCCCGTTAGCCACATGCGGAAGGCCATGAACCTGCAGCCTAGTCTTGATAACATCTAAAGGACACAAAAATGCAGAAGCAATAACACCTACACACAAACAAACAAAAATCACAATCGGATCAAAACTCACAAAATTAGGGTAAAAGAAGGGTTTAATTTCAAATCGAAAGCAAATTGGAACTAAAATGAAGCACTCAGAGTGGATAACGAAGAAAAAGATAAAGACTTGGAGGAATACCGGCGGCGGCCCTGGTGCCAGGATTACAGCAATGGCCGAAAGCAAGGGTCACATGGCACGACAATGGCCGAAAGCAAGGGGGAGTGAAATGCAAAACATATCATCGAATTTGTTTGACCAAAAATAAGATTTGTGATATGAGATCAGTAGATGAATAGAATGCAAGGCTAAGGTTTAACGAAGGGTTTTGATTGGATCAAGAGATCTTCTCGCTCTGTAAGGGCAATTTCATAGCCAAACCTGGAAGAATCAAAAGGGGAAACAAATTAATGAAATTGAAGATCCGGAATGAAAGATGAAGATGAGGAGGCAGTATAACCTCGACGGGGGAGGAAGAAGAAGCATTGAGGAGGACTGAGGCGGTATATCTTTAGCCGTGGAGGAAGATGAAGATGGAATGCCTTAGCTATCACAAGAGCAAAGGAGGAGGATGAATTCATCGAATCGGCAGAGGCAATGAGGAAGATCCCAAAGCGATGGAGGAAGCGTTGGAGGAGTCCCGTGAATAGTGAATCGAATCGCAAGAGTTGGGGAGGCGGCAAATTAGGAGGATGACGTCTCAACCCTAGATTAGATTGGGGGAAGAATGAAAAATAAAATAAAAAGGATAAAAGAAGGAATTGCAAAGGAAAGAAGCTAATTGGCTGGAAATTCGAAAATGAAGAAGAGAGTGCCACGTGTAAAAAACTCTTTGCTTTTAAGTAGTTATATAGATTATATAGATATAGATATAGATTAATTGATTAAAGCATGTTATATATGGTACACTTTTTTTATAGTGTGTCAAATATACCATTATATTCATATCAGTTCTTCAACAATTTTTTTTTTAATGTCTTGGTGTTGTATGGGTTCTCCCATGGATTTGGCTTCCTCAGTTTCATTGTTTATTTATTTTTCTAATAATTTATGTTATGTTTGGGTAGTAGGTAATGGAACCCACTAATTTATGATGGCTATACATTACAGTCAAGAAGAAGGTTTTTATGGAACCCACTAACTTTGTTTGCTGAAAATAATCTACTTCACACCAGTTACACACCCTCGATTCTTTTTAATTTTTTTTATTGATTGTTTAGAATAGTTCATAAGTGCATAACATATATAACACTTGCATTTTCTGTACATAAATTATTTATTTAGATTAATACAATAGAATCAAGGCAAAATGACCGGGAATAATACCAACTATCACTCGTGAACCAAAAATAATATGAACTTTAAAAATTACTAATTGGTATACAAACTATATCCAATTAAACCAATTTTGATATCATGGGTAAAATTCAAAAGCAAAAAAAATAAATTACACTCAAAATATAATTAATAACAAGTTAGGGAGGGTTTTGTAAAACTAACTAAATTTGGGCAGTAACCCCCTTCTTCACCAATCCTCAAATCTCATCCACATCTCCATCTCCATCTCCGTCTGTCTCCCTCCCCCTCTCTACTCTCTCCTCTTCACAACTCACTGAGTCACTCGTAAGAGAATTAGGGAAAGAGTCCAATTGCCACCGACACCGCCGGCAAAGCCGCCACCGCCACCGTCGCCGACCGACGATCTAGATTGACATTTCGTCGTGTTTTGCTGAGGAGATCTAGAAGGATCGATCTGCCCCTGGAACCCTCGATTCTGCGCCGCCTTTGCCAGGGCCTCGTCCCCCCTACCAATGATGTGTTCTAGGAATGGTAGAACAAGCACAACACCGTCTTCTCATCCCCCGATAACCCTAGCTATTTAGCACTCAAGATCCATGGCTCTATCTCCGTCGCCGGTACCGATGGGAGCGGCCTCGGACTCACAGCGTCCGACAATTGTCCTTTATGTCTCTAACGAGATTCCATAAACTCTTCAATTCGCTCTCCCACAGTCCACCTCGCCGCCCGCTTCCTCCTCCTCCGCACCGCTAACCGTCAGATCGCTCCGTTAACCATTCCGGAATGCCTCACCGGAAAAGACTTGTGAATAATAGTCATAGGTACCCGGTTCGAACCCCGGAATGGCCGCTCTTTATTTACCAATTCAAGTCAGATCGCTCCGTCTTCGCCACCGCAGAACCGCTCTGACTCCCGATTGTATCGAGTAATCAAGGGATTCTTGTTTACTGTAATTCGTTTGCTCATCTTCGAGTTCGCGGCTTACTTCAGTGGCTGGCATTTCAGTCCACCGTCGCTTCATCGCGCTGAGGTGCTGGGATGGTGACGATGAACAGTGACAAATTTCCCCAATTTTATAAAAATTTCCCAAACTTGTTGTTAATTGTATTGTGAGTGTAGATTGTTTTTTAGTTTATGAATTTTAGCCATGGTATCAAAATCGGTTTAATTGGATATAGTTTGTATACCAATTAGTAATTTTCAAAGTTCGTATTATTTTTGGTTCACGAGTGATAGTTGGTATTATTCTGGGTCATTTTTCCTAGAATCAATCATGAAGCATGTCAATTTGCAAATATATTTAGATAAAGGGAAATCAAATAATAAGTTTAATATCAAAGATATAGTTTTTGGAGAGATATATGAAACCCTAAATATAGCCAAGAAGTATTGATTGTTGTTGTGCAGGGGAAAATGATAGGTATATCATCCCCACACCTTGTCCATCCTCCCTCCAACTTGCTTTTCCTAATTTCTTTATTTATAAATTTTCAAAAAATTAAATAAAATGATATCAAGTTGTATTAATTTATTTATTCGGTTTAATTAGCTTAAGCATCCAAATTAAAAAATTATTTATCTAAATACAATTACATCAACCTAATAAAATATTCAAAAGAAAGTTAAATCATTGTATTTACAAGAATCTTTTCCAAATCAAAATATTTATATATCTAATGTCTTGGTTACAAAATCTATTACAAAGTATTTATTTATTTATATGTAAATTATTGGGTTTTTTTATAAAAAATAAAAACTAGGCAAAGGATTGACGATACAGATTTTTTCAGTGAGCCAACTTGGAGACTGACAGAATAAACAACTTGAGCACATATAAAATAAGAGGTGGAGATGCCTAACCGAATGATACAAGTATTGGGAGAGAAATGTTGCATGACTAACAAGTATGTACAAATTATTCATCTAAATCTCAAAAATCTCATAAACCCAAATCTCATAAACAGAATAGCATTTTACCCACACAACCCAGCAATTATTCATCTAAATCTCATAAATCCAAACTAATAAAAATGATTAGCAATTATTCATCTATATCTCATAAATACAAATCTCATAAAACAGAATATAAATTAATCATTTACATCTCACAAATCTAAGAAAACAGAATAACAAGTATGTAGAAATTTAGCCACACAAACATGCAATCCTTTTTACTCAAATAAACAGAATAGCAATTAACAACAAGGCACCAAGCGAAACGAAAGCTAGAGAGAAATGAAATTAAACCGAATATGAGGGCCGAAAACGAAGTTGTTGGAAGCTGCAATCGAAACCTACTCTCCACTACAGACCGCTCTCCTCTTTGTAGCCTTCAATGCTGTTTCGGGAACAAAACCTCATGAAAAAAAAAATTCCAATCAGTAACAAAGCACAAATCGAAAGCAAATCAACAGAAAAAGGGATTGAGACAAACCTTTGGGTGAAAAAGAAGTTCCTAGAAGATGCAATCCAAACCTACTCTCCACTACAACGACCGCTTTCCACTCTGTAGCCTTCGAAGCTGTTTGGGGAACGAAATTATATCGCTAACAAACCCCAAAACAAAAGGAAATCGAAAGGAAAGAGTGATTGAGACGAACCTTAGGCGACCAAGAAGTTCTAGAAGATGCAATCGAAACCCTAGAGGCTCAATGACTGCTTCTTGGAGCTGCAATCAAAACCCTTGGAAGCTTCTTTGGGAGTGAGAGGGAGTTGAAGTGAGCCCCCCACCACTGGTGTCTGCACGGCTGAGCCCCGACATCCGTCCGCAATCGAAACCCTTCTAACCTCTTTAGGAGTGAGAACGCGGGAGGGAGAAGAGAAAAAGCGGGAGGGAGATGACGAGGGAGGGAGATAAGAAGTCTTTACCCTTCCAACCTTTTTAGGATTTTAATTTTTTTTGGATTATTTTTTAAAGTTGGTTTACCCTAGCTACGAAGCCGAGGCAAATTTGGTGTATCCACAACATTTTTTTGCCACGGCACCGGTATATCGTGGCCAATAGAGTGTTGGAATCGCTAGCTACCATGAGGCTATAACCCAACAGCCACGGCTAACCCTTGTTGTTGCTATGCTATAGCCAATTTCAACCTAACAACCACGGTTAACCCTTGCCGTTGCTATGCTATAGCCAAGTTCTAGCCAATAGCCACGCCAAACCCTTTGTCGTTGCTACGAACAGTGGCTAATATGTTTTTTTTAGTGTACCTAGTCGAGGTCGAGTACTCTGAGTTGGTTTCTGAACGTGATTCATTGGCTATCTGAGATCCGCTGACACGCTTCCTCGAGGATCGATCCTGACTACCTTCTACTACAACTGGAGGAAGTCTTGTAGTTATTTTCGTGGGCACGATCTGCTTTTATTTATATTTATATTTATTGAACTCTATTTCCTCCTTCCTCAATGATAGGCGTAAATCAGATGCGATATGGAGTGAAAGCAAAGTACAAATCCCTAAACTCGACTGTGGAACTGAAAATAAAGTTAAACTGGAAGACTCCCGGGCCCGATTTCAACCAACCAACCAAGTGAAGACTCCCTAGTCTGATTTCAACCAACCATCCAATTGAAGACACCAAAGGATCGTAAAATCAATAGACAATAAAAAGATTAAAAGAGGAAAAGTGAGGAAAGGTAAGATGCTTCTGCCTTTAAGTATTCTCAAATTTTCTTCCGCTGCTTCTTGTCTAACCATAGGATGTTCAGTGCCATTAGTGTCATCTTATTTTCCGCCTTTCAGTATCTGTTCTTCTTTCCATTCAGTAGGATATAGTTGTTATGTGATGATTTCCAACAAATAAACCTCATATCATCTTTCAAAGTTTTTTTCCTAGCTTGTGAATATGCCATAATGACCTAGAAAGAGACATAACTTCTTGCAGATTGGAAAATAACATACATAAAAGAGAAAAAAAGAAGGCTGAGAACACCAAAATTAAATGGATTTGAACAAAAATAATAAAACACCAAATTATGAATCAAGCAAACCTATATTCAAACATAAAGTGGAATTGATTGAGAAAGAGGGACTATCTTCTCCAGCCTTGTTGATAACGTATACCATAGACATTGGAATGCATAGGGATATGCATTTGTCGCATTTCTCAATGTGCTCATATTCGATCTTGTAGTTGAAAACCTCCCAAGCATCCTGATCACAAATGAATCTCTTATTTCCCCTTTCTCATAGGGAAAATGACAAACTTGAATAGGAAATCTCAAACTAGGGGTTACCATTAAACCCGATCCAATTAAAACAATTTACGCGATGATCTCTTCTATTTCTATGCAAAAGGTTTACCTGATAAGTTATGCTTTTGACATATCTCAACAAATTGAGCACATTCTCCCTCCCATGTAAAGATTCTCCCTGGAAGGCTTGAATGAACAGAAAAATAAAAACTCCCTGGGTACCTAAAGGTGAATGGAGACTAATTAAATTAGTGATTTTTTTAATGTTCAGTCACAATATAAATTTGTAAGATGGTATTTACGGTAAAATCCATGTACCTCGCTCTCCAGAGGCAAAACTATCAAAATTGGCCAAATTCTCATCATCTTTGTCTGCGAATTCAGTAAGAATAGCAAATTCCAACTATGTTTGGTTACTTTCACCAAACAATTAGTCTCCATTAACACAAAATAAAACTAACTTTTATCAAAGATTTAGCAATAGAAACCTTAAAAAAGCAGCATAAACCGAATTCACATCTGGATTTGATCACCATCTCTACGGAAATTACAAATTGGAATCGAATTGTGGAAATCTAACTAAAGCCTAAGCAAACTTAAAGCCTAAATTCCCAATTCAAGCCCCCAAAAATCCAAAACCCTCAATTGCATTTGAAGGCAATCACATAACAATTGAATCGAGACCAAGAAGAGAACACATGTCATGGGTGTTTAACAATTGGACAATCATGAACCTCACTATCCTTACCTGTTGATAATGCATATTTTATATAGGCATTAAAGGTAGGTCTTAGTGGAATTAGAGAGTTCATATTGCATGTTTTAGAGTTAATTCATATCTTGATCATTTATATTCAAAGTCTCGGAACCTACACATTTTATTGGTTAATTTCAGGATTGGAGATTCATGCTTGGAAGGAGGAATGTTGGTGGAGAAAGCATGGAGCAAATGGACTAAGAAGAGCTAAGGAACAAGAGCGGAAATGAAGAACATGGAGAAATTACATCTTTAAGGTTATGAGAGGTTCGAGTTAGCTTCTGAAGTCTTCATATATAAGAGTTGTAGTCCTTGAAAAGATCTTTCCAACACATATTCATATGCGTCAATCGGATGAACGATGACTCCAGAAAATGTGTTACATGTTCAGTCTATCGAATGTGTCAATCTGTACGAACGGCGCCCGCCGGTTTCGCTGTTTCCAGATCTGCGCGATGCAGCCCAATTCTATCTTATGGAAACTTTATCTAAACTTATTCTAGGGTTTGGCCAATGATAGGATGCTTATATTTGTTATTTTTAGCAGCATTCAATCATTCGCTAATTTAGATTAAGAACGCTTTAGAGGATTGAAGTTGAGGGATCGAAGGTACGTCATGAATGCCTAGGATTCTCATGGTTTTGTCTTCAATTTAAGACTTGGTTGGTTGAATCGTGAGACTTGAGTTCTATATTATTCCCATGTTTATTTCATTGTCCTTACGCTGATTTAAGTTGTTAATTTTACTTTGATTCGTCATCTTTGTAGAATTGCATCATCTAGGGTTTCAATTGATTCGCGAGAATAATTAGACCTTTTGTAGCAAGCATAATTGAGTGATTTCGCGAGGATGATCTTGATTGTGTAGGGCAATGACAGTTTGGGCTACATTTCTGTCAATACTTTGGGAATTTATGCTATTTGTATGGACAGAAATAGAATCAGCGGTACGGGCGACGGCTTCGAGATCATCCTCATCCTCAGGCTAGCTTAGTATTCATCTGGAGCTTCATCGTCGAAGGAGTAACTGGAAGGATTGTCATCGGAGGAAAATTGTGCCTTCGAGGGCTTCGTAATCAATGACGAGATCTGAAACTTTCAATTAGAAGAGTTTTTCCACCACACCCCCCGAAGATACGCTCGGTCTTCTCCTCCCGCGGCACGAGCCTTTCTTGGCCACAAACTCCGATCCTCATAGTTGTTCCTCAGAGATCGTCGACCTTGAATCGTTCTTCCTCAATTTTCTCCTCCTTGAGCTTCTGATTGAGAGAGAGTTGGAGATCAATTGGAGAGTATTTGTGGGAGAGAATGTGAGTGTGAGCAGATAATGAGAGAAAGACACAAAAAACACTTAAAACCTGTTGGCTCGACTCGTGCAGAATTTCCTTTTGCATAGGGATAGTTTGTGCTATTATGGTGTAGGGATTATCAGGGATGGAGCCAGAAATTTATCGGGGGGGGGGGGGGGGGAAGTTTTATACAAGTTGTTGATTCACTCTTCGATAGATTTTTTATAGTATGTTTAGTGAACCAAAACTATGATATTTTAGATTAAACGATGATATTTTAGTTTAAACATACGTTTTTAGTACAAAACACAATGTTTTTTTTCTCAAAACAGTGATGTTTTAATTTAAAATTGTCTCAGTAGTTGTTATATATATTTTTTCTCTTTAAACTATATATAAAACGATGCCGTTTTAATCGATAACAACATTTTTTTCGTCTAAAAATATATCGTTTAAAACCTACAAAGTCAATATGCACCTTGTTGTTCTTTTAGCATTCAATAACGTGTAACAAGATATACAAAATTTAAACTTGCATAATTTCGTATATAATTATCGAATTTAGTAATATAACCTCTTGCTTTGAAGCTCTTTGGTTGAATTATATTGTTAAAATGTCAAACTAAGTAAAATATAAAAGAATCATGCTTTATTAAAAGCCATTTGAAATAATTAATCTATGTTTAACTTTCAAACGGTCATAACTTTTTACTTATTTATCGGATTCAGGCTTATAATATATCAAAACGAAAATATCAATGTTTAGAACAAATATAGGCGACACATCGAATGAAAGGGGGGCGTATGCTCCGCTTATGGGATTATGAAGTAGTTCATACTTTACAATAGAGTTTGGGTTCTTTTTTTTTAAGAAAACCCAAACTTGTTAAGGTCAGCAAGATTACGTACCTGACCTTTGATCACACGCTATTAATTGTTAGTGTTAGCACTAATGAAATGGCGGGATTTTAATCATTGGATATCATCAAAATCAGTCACTAATAAGTATTTTATTAAAAGTCAACCTTTATTTTTTTTTCTATCATTAAGTAGAAAAAAAATGGAACGACTTAAATGACGGTTTCGCTTAGATAAATATCCAAATTGAACAAGTGAATCGATATATTGTTAATACCCAATTGTCCAAAAAGATTAATTTTCATTTAACTATGACAATTTGATATTCAATACGTTTATTTTTTTTTGAAATATCTTCAACAATTAGTTAGTTGGGGTTACGCATAAAAACAAGTAATTTCGACGTTAGAGTATAGCTGAAATTGAAAAATTAATCTCGACGTGTTCTTAAAACCTCCATCACATAGTGACTTTAGAACTCGATTTAACCGAAAAAACTGTGCTAAAAACCAGTGGCGGCCGCAGGGGGTGGCTGCCCCACCCCCCCGGTGACGGAACTTCGTAGTATTTTTAAAGGACAATTTGCAAAAATAACTCATTTTGGGGAAATCTTTGCATGCCTAACCCAATCCGAAAAAGAATTGCACAATTCCGGATATCCGGATTTTGGGTGCAACCGGTAGCAGGTCATGAGGAGGGAGACTGGACATTGTGGGTTCGACAGTTGGAGAAGTGAGAGAGAGACGGAAAACGGAAGAAAAGACAGAGAGAGTGTGAGAGAGAGGAGTGAAAAGGGATCTGCAGGATTATTGACAAGAAAGAGAGAGAGCAATTGGAAGGGGGGCTACAGTAAAAGGAGGCAGCCAGATTTACACTACTAAAAACGCAGGAAATAGCTACAGAAAATAGCAATGGATTTAGCCACGAATGTCCGTTGCTAACCGGTTTAGCCACGGAATCAGCCACGGGTGGGCCATCCCTTACTGGCTTACTATATGCGTCGCAGCCACTACAACAAATATCCTATTAGCGAGGAAATTTTTCGTCACTGAAAATTGAGTTTTTGTCGCTGAAGAGATTTGGCGAGGAAATACATTTCGTCGCCAGTTTCTCGCAAAAAGCTCGTCAAGGAAAGGTTAATCGAGGAAAAAATATTTCGTCGCTAAAAGTATTAGCGATGAAACAATTTTTTTCTCGCGGTAACTATTAGTGACTAATATTTTCATCGTAAAAAGTCAATTTTTTTTGTCACCAATGAAGTGGAAGGATTCAAAATTACTCATTGAATGTGTTTGGCGTCAAATGCAATTTCATCACTAACATTTTTTTCGTCGTTAATGATTATTGTCGACTAAAATTTTCATCGCAAGAAGACATAGTTTTTGTCGCAAAAATAGATTTTTTTTCTAATTATTATAATAGCCTATGCAGGATTTGAACTTGTATCTTTGTGCTTAAGCACATCGCTCTACCATTTGAGCTACTAGGCTTAAATAAAATAATATTATCTCTCCCCGCCTTATGATTTGCATTCTTTCTATTTAGAAACACATTAGAGCTAAAAACATATCCCATTCACTCCCTCTTGAACAAACATACGATAACTTAAGTTTTGCAACCATTACGAATATATACAAGGCTTAAAAAAAGGAGTCTAAGCATGCAACTAATTGTAAAGGAATAAGATATCATCATCCCATAATTAACCAATTACTGAATTCTATAGAGAATAGAGTTGAAATAAAAATAAGTCAAAATAAATAGTTGAAACCTGCTGGCAAGTTATCCATAAGATCGAGGTTGCCCACCGACATCAGCAACATCAACATCTAGAACACCATAATCTAGTAGCCATATCTGCAAAGGGCATACATAAATATAAGACGAATATTAATGTAAACCAGTCTATGTTAAGATCATGTCAAGTACTTTGACTAAAAACACTTAGGACTTCCAACCTACTCTATGAGAGTTGAACTCTCAAAGTGCTAACTGTAATATCTGAAAAGAGCATACATAAAAAGGTAAAACATAGATTCACCCATAATAGCAATAATAATCATAACACATGGTACGATGAGAACCCTCCAATCAACCATAAGTTTTAATGATCAAATACACAATTCAGTCACAATCACCTAGACACATTATAATTAAAGTACTCCTAAATCATACAAGACCTAGTACAAACAAAAGCTTAATATTATTTGACCACCTTCGAATGAGTAAAGCAGGTCCTCCCATAACGTGCCAAAGCAAACAACAGAGTTGTCAGCTACCCAATTTTATACATCTTTGGTAGGTAATGTGACGCTACCCCAGTGCATCATAATTATAATAACAATGTTGCTTAAATACTTGCTCTAATTATAGTACTGCTCTGTCAAAGCTAAAGAGAGAAGAAATTAGTGTACCTGCATTGAATTCCAACCAAGAGTTGGCAGGGATAGCCCCGATGCCCTTAGACCCATATCTGCAAAACCACAAATTCGCTGGAATCAGGAATGGCAGAAAACACACTGTAAACATGGGTTCAACCTCAGTATCTATATACTGATTAAAGATCCAACACTCGAGTCGAGATAGAAATAAAAACAGAAAACGCGGTCCAACATCCGCGAATTAGATACTGATGAAAGATCCAACGCTCAAAACCTTCAAAGATGAATCAAACTGCATATACCTCAAAAACAAACAAACAAAAAAAGTAACCAAGGGTAGATAGAACTTACGCCATAGATGGTGGAATTGTAAGCTTTCTTTTATCCTCAACTCGCATACCTATCCAAGCCAATGAGTTTGACAGATAAAACTAGGAAAAAAAATGATACAACACTTGGAAAAAAAGTGGTCTGGCCATTAAGAAGATTTACCTTCAACTCCGACATCCCAGCCCTTGATTACTTGTCCAACACCTGCAAAGAATATTAGAAAATCATTTTTATATCCATAGGCCAGGTAACAAAATCACCCCCCCCCCCCCCCCCCCCAACCACCACCACAAAAGTGCTTGAAAATCATTTTTATTCACCTAGGATGAACTTGAAAGGTGCTTTGCCTATATTAGAGTCGAAGATTTTTCCATTCTTCTGTAACTTCCGAATATAACGAACACTGACCTGAAATATATGGACAAGGTATTTACAAACACGCATAGACAAAGCGAAATTTCTCTTGACAGATGACAGCATTATGGTTCAACATCCTGTACCAAGCTCAAACATGGAAACTATAAAATAAGTGCATACCCTTTTTCCAGGAGATGCTCTTTTTCCATCCGGTTTTCCCATTTGCAACTCCTCAATGACTAATCCATTAGCAAAGTTTCTTACATTTCCAGGTTTTGCTTTAGATTTCTTCGACCCACCGTCTGTAGCAGACCCATTCTCAACTGTCATAGCAGTTTCAGATTCTCCCTTCTGACCTGCTGATCCCTCCTCCCTCCCCTTCTTTTTCTTCTTCTTATTCTTCTTCTTCTCTCCAGATGCATCTCCTCCAGCAACAGCGTGATCACTGTCAAGCATTTCAACATTCTTAAGCAAAAATATATGGTAAAACTAATGCATGATTTGGTTTAAGAATAGAACTTTCACGACCCATGAGGTTAGATACCTATAACTCAAAACTCTTTGCAAAGAAAGGGATACAATTTTAACTGATACAGAGCAATCAACAAGCATACATCAGACAGTCGGACACAGGGAAAAAATAGGCAGTGTCAAACCAAAGATGAGCAAAGGATGAAGCTGAACCATCGAAATGATAAATATAAACCAGAATAAACCTAAATTTATCAAGGAAGGGAAACAAACTTTCACAATTGTATGAATGGGTAAGGTTAAGTGAACAAACTTACACAATTGTATGAATGGGTAAGAATCTTCCCTTCTATATCCCAATCTCCATTCACAATTCACAATAGTTGGACAGTTTTTACAGAAAAAAAGGTGACATTTTTATTACCTTCTGTTTTCATGAATAAACTAAGCCGGTGAAACTACCTAATTAAACAAATAAGAGGCTAGATGAGAGAACAGTACCTCCAAGCAAGTCCTGCCACAAAGAAAAGGCTTCACCTTTACCTAAAAAGAGATAAAAGGCAACAAAAATACATAAAGAAAATGAGACATTGGATGCTTGAGAGAAACAAATTTGAGGTTTAGTGTACGTGGGGTTTCTAAATTTCTTTCTCTTTTGGTTGAATCAGTTAAGTTCCACTTCTAAATTTAATTCAATAGTGAAGGCTAGTAAGAATGGTAAGATCACAATCAAATCAATATCACCAATCAAGTTCAGCCCTAGCACAATCACCACATTCTCAAAACAAATTCAAGCAAGTACTCACGCAATCGACATTTTAATAGCATATTCTACTCAATCTCAGCAGAGAAAAGATGATTCAACAGCCAAATCTGATGACAGATATGCAGCAACAAACAACAAAATCAAAAATAAAATATGAACAATTTTATAAAATCTAATTCAACACTGACCCTCTTCCATTAAATCAGAGGATCGGATATTAAGCAAACAAGGTGAACTTATTGGATCGAAATCGAAGTCGGGAAAATTCGGAGTCGCTTGGATGAAGGCAAATTGAAGCCAATCAGGGGCAGCGAAGACCTACCTCTCAGTTGAGACGAACAGAGACGGTGCAGTGGCTGTGTGGTCAGATTGGGAAAGAGAAGGCCCCCGACGAGGTGTCGAATGAGGCCTACAACAGAGGTGTGACGATGGCGATTAGGCGGTGGGTGATGTCGGTTCAGAGAGAGCGCGAGACGGGATGAGCGACATATCTGGGTTCTCCATTATAGCGATTTCCGACAGGGGAGAAGAGGTCAATTAGCGTTCCGACGGAGAAGGGACGAGAAGAGGTGTCGGGGAGGCGGGGAAGGAGGCTACAGAAACACGAGGCGAGAGAGAGGAACTGAGATATGAAAGTAGAGGGCTAGAGATTAGGTTTTCAACAGGATCTTTTCAGGAATAAATTCAAATAAAAAAAATATAAAAATTATTTTTATACTCTATAGGCTTATATTAACATATTTATAAAATTTTATTATGTTTAAAAATTATGAATAATTAAAAGATTGATTATTTTATAACATCATTTTTTTTTATTTCTCTATAAGTTTAATTTTTAAAAATGTAATATTGTAAGAATTTATATCTTTTTTAGCAAATAGGAGTTTAATTTATAAAAATGTAATGTAATATTGTAATATTGTAATATTGTAAGAATTTAATATGTTTAGCGACAAATTTTTTCCTTGAGAAACACGTACTTTTAGCGAGTCATTAAAATTTTTGTCGCTAATAAATTTGGCGGGTTTTACATAATTCCCACCAAATAAATAACGACAAAATTAAAAATTCCTCGATGAATGTATTTTTAGCGATGAAAACATTCCTCAATAAAAGCTAAGAATTCGTCACTATTTTCCTTACGATTTACGCGACCACATTATACTATTAATAAGCGACGAATAAAAAAAATTGTCGTTGAATACCACTTTTAACGAGGAATATAGGTTTCTTGCTAATGTTCATGTGTCATTTTGTGAGGAGCGGATATGTTCGTCGCCAAAGCCCACCTTTGTCGAGGAAAAACAATTCGTCGCTAAATTTTTTGTCGCTAAAAGGCTTTTCTGTTGTAGTGAGCTAATAGCGACGGACCGTTAGGCATGGATTTTAGCAACGAATTAATATTTTATGGTCGTGGCTACGTCTGTGGCTAATAGTAGATTACATATGTCGTGGCAGTGGCTACGACACCGGTTTGAAAACAGCCTCGAAATTGAAGTCGTGGCTATGTTCGTTGCTGAGTTCGTGGCAGCAAACTGGTGATGAGCCTAATCGAGTTCGTTGCTAATCTGTTGATATGGTCGTTGCTAACGTTGTTACTCATTTCATTGGTAATGTTGTTGGTAGGGTTGTTGTCAAGATCGTTGCTAACGCCAATATTCGTTTCATTGATATTGTTGTTGCTCATTTCATTTGTAATGTTTTGTATACTTAAAAATATACAAAACTTTTATAGATACATCCAAAGCAATATCAAATCCAAACATACATAACTGGAGTATAAAAATAAAGAACATATTATACACACAAAAGAAACAAACTACAAAAAGATGAACATCGAATTTCTTGTTAACACTTCATGTTGCATAGCATCCTTGAATCAACCTGTGCATACATCAAAATTGTAAGATTATAAAGAGTTATCACTTGTTAGATTATAAAAAGTTAAGAAGATGCATCGCGCCCAAATTAAAAAGAAGCTTGATACTTTATAGAAAAGAAATTGCATAAGTAATTTGCATATAAATGATCCTAAACTCCCTAATAGTATTTCATACATCACAATTTCCTTTTTAAAACCCAAATCAGATTTCTAATAATATTTCATACATCACAATTTCCCTTTTAAAACCCAAATCATTGATAGGCCCAATTCGAATTTTCCAAAATAAACAAGCCCAACAATCCCAACCCGTTGCACTGTTCACTCTTTTCCTCAAGAGACCCGTTCGATGGTCAGGGAAAGGAAAGGGAAGGGCGTTGCCGACCTCTCCGACTACAACCACCCTGGAAGGATTTCAATGAAGACAACGAGAGAGGAAAGTAGAAGAAAGAGCATGCTCACCGAGTGCCTTCGAAGACAGTTTCTGGGGTGTTCAAGGGCGGATCTGGGCTTTGTCAGAGTGGATTCGAGCTCGTCGAAGGCTCAGCAGCGCTGGCTCAGCCTGAGTCAAAGGTGGGAGGTCAAAAGGTGGAACCTTATGACGTTTGAGAGTGAAAGGAAGTGAAGAAGGGGGGCTTACCGTTCGGATTTGAGGGAAACGGAAGAAAGGGGATGCGTAGCTGTCGGCTCCGGTCCTCGTGGTGTGCTGAAGCTACCCGGAGGAGACGAGGAAGGGGATGGAATAGGCGGCTTCTACTGGATGAAGAACGAGCGAAAATTGCGTTCTGAGCATTAACCCATCGGATCTGGGGAGGTGAAGGCTGGATCTGGGAGCTTGGGGGCCAGGGAGGAAAACGGTGGTAGAGGAACCTCCGGCCACTGCCTAGGGGCGGATCTGATGAGAGGAGGAGCGGCGGGTCCAGGCGGATCTGGTGGCTTTGGGGACAGGGAAGGGCGGCGACCAGTGGCGGGCTGGTGACTTTAGGGAGGCTTCGGGTTCGCCGCTAGCAGGAGGAGGCGGAGGTGAAGGAGTCGGGGTAGACGACTTCAAAGAATCAGCGGCCGACGGTGGTGGAGCCTGCGCTGGCAGTCGGGGGAGACGGTCAACGGTGGTGGAGTTGAGCGAAGAGGAGCCGAGAGGGAAAGACCGTTAGAGGAGTGCTGGCAGTGCAAACCAGAAGGCGGCGGTTGAATCTGTGAAGAAGGAGAGGCGGTAGACCATTAGGGTTAGAAAGTGGAAAGTCCCCCTTTATACGCATCCACACATCTAAAATTTCAAAGCCGGAAAGTTTTCTCCTCAAAACTATATTATACCGCCCAAAAAATCTTCGTTTCAGCGCCAATTTCGCCAAATGATGATAGAAAATTTTCACCATATATTCACATTTTCTATATATATTGGATTTTTCTATTTTGAATCATAGTATTCTAATATAAAACATTAATATTATAAAATATAAATAAAAGTTGAGATATCTTTTAAAGTAACAACAAAGTCAAATACTTTTTAAAATTTTATCTGAAATTGTAAACATAAAATTACTTGTATATTATTCTATTAAGAATTTATCAATTAACATAAGATTTTATTCAATACTTGTTAGTTACTTATATAAATTTTCCTAAAAATTTACTTTTATAGTATTTTCATACAAATTTATTATTTAGTATATGATTTTGTTAAACAGTTATTAGTTAATTATATAAGTTTTCCAGAAAGGTTACTTTTATAATATTCTCATAAGAATTTATTAGTAAATTTAAGGATTTATTGAGCAATTATTAGTTACTTATATGCGTTTTCCTCAAAACATACTCTTATATTAGTTTTACTTCAAATATTATAAGAGTATTATAATGAGAATTTATTACTTAGTATAAGGTTTTATTAGTTACTTATATGAGTTTTCCTCAAAACATAACCTTATAATATTATAATGAGAATTTATTACTTAGTATAAGGTTTTATTAGCTACTTATATGAGTTTTACTCAAAACATAACCATATAGTATTATAATAAGAATTTATTACTTAGTATAAGATTTTATTAGCTACTTATGGATGTGTTTGTTTTAAGTTTAAACTTTGCATGTTGAGTTGGATTTGTTGTTATAACATTTAAACATTGTGTTTTTTTTTTGTGGATTTGATCATGCATGAATCATCAATCATGAATGAATTTATTTTCAATTAATAGGACTTTACCAATTACAGAAATATGAACAGGTTGGGGCTGCTGTAAGTGTAAACAACTGTTGTAATTCAACGGAAGCTGCTGTAATTCTGTAAACAAGGGCTGCTGTAAGCAGCTACTGTATTTACAGCTTCTGTATTTTGTAAAAAACAGCGTTTTGGGCTGCTGTCATGTTGTTCGAGGGGGGGGGGGGAATAAAAAATAAAAAAGGTTGTGGTACAATAGGTCCAAACGGTCTTTACGGTCCGCGGACTGAAAAACCCGGGACCATATTTCCCAGTCCTGGTCCGATCAGCGGTCCAAGTTTCCAAAAATTCCGGTCCATCGGATCGGACCGGGACCGGAATGTCCAGTCCGGACCGAAAGCCCAACCCTAATTGGAAGTTACTGGACATTCCTCTCGTCGGATATAAAATGGGTAAGTTTTCTCTCTATGTATGATAAGTGTTGTTTATATGTAATTATTGCAGTAAAAATGATTTTCTGCCTCCCTATGTAATGCAACAGGGGAAAAATCATCAGTTTGTATCACTGTATTGTTTGGAGGATGGTGGGCGTGTGAAGGTGGCACTTGGGTCTTCACGGGGTCAAGGAGCTAGAAGGCCATGCTGGTGGACGAAAGGATTGACTATGTATGTCTGAACAAACAGCCGATGGACAAGTTTAATGTCGATAGGAGGAGGAATAATGTGGAGCTCACATATGTAAAGCCTAAGAAGGAAGGGTCCTAACCGTTTGCTATTGGGGATGACGAAGACTTGTAGGCCTACAAGTTTGTAAACGGGTTGTCTGGAGAACGAAATTGGTCTATCGACCTCAATGTCTCCTTGTGAAGCAAGGTTGGTGGAGACGTGGCAAAGACACAAGGATTGACAACGGATGACTCGGACGACGGTGGATTGTATCCTGTAGGGGTGGAGGATGTTGTAGTGCCGTTAACTGGGCCGTCTGTGACCCAAGAAGATCACCCGCAGGCCGCAGGCGGACCCCCTCTTTGGGCTTGATGAAGAAGACGAAGATTTGGGAGCACAAATTGTCCAGATATACCAAACAACTAACCGGTTGGAAACAACAGATGTCTAGTTAACCCAAACAACCGTCCAGTTACAAGAAACTTCTAACTAGTTAGGGATAAGTGAGGAGTTGGAGTTGGAGTTTGTGAAGAGGGGAAAGAATCTCGACGTAGTTAAACGTGGGAAGCAGAACATTTATGTCAGCAGTGACTTGGAAGATGATGCCATTGACCTTGGTAGCTCCTCCGACGAGGATGATGCAAGCCCAAAAGTGGTTAAACTTGAGCACGGTAGTTCTGGTCCGACGAGGTCTTGGTCATGGGATTATGAGGCGGAGCGAGCGGTGAGCGAAGTCGAGGAAGCATACGAACGAGGAAAATGGAAGTCGAGAGCTTTTTCGAAGCCTGCTGAAAGTGAGCCAATGGTGGAGGGGAACCCATTGGATCCCCTCCAGTGAGTGTTAAGCTCCGGGAGGAACAAGTGTTTTGGAGCAAGGAGGAGATGTAGGAAATCATAACGTGGGCAGTTCTAACTCGGTGCCCGTCCCAGTGGGAACGAAAGTTCCAGAAGCAGCGCCGCACCTAGCAACCGTTCGCTCCATACTTGGTCGATCATATGGATATTACAAGGCAGACACATCTTTTTACATGACATATAATGGTTAAGACGACATAACAGTAGGTATTTACCACATTTGTAATCATGACTCACATATTCGGAAACGTTTACGCTCCACCTTTTCCATTTCATTATGCACTTAAACCGTGTTTTGCAATTAAGGCTTGTTGGGCCTGGGTTCAACTATTTCAGTATGTACATGACATGCGGTAATATTTACATGCCAGGTGATATTTTCGACATGACAGTTTGTAATGGTCAGTTTCAATTAGGGGTGGGCACAAATCCCGCAAATCCCGATCCTGTCCCGGTCCCGTCCCGATCCCGGTGGGATTTAGGACAAAATAGCGAATCCCGTCCCGATCCCGTCCCGCAAAAATTATGCGGGACGAAACGCGGGACGATCCCGGTGGGATCCCGCAAATCCCGTCCCGTCCCGCATATAATAATAATAATAATAATAATAATAATAATTTTTATAATAATAATAATATTATAATATTATAGAATAATAATAATATATTATTAGTATTATTATTTTGAGCAAATATTATTTATAACTATAATAATAATTTTCAATTTATAATAATAATAATAATAATATATAATATCATAATATAATTTAATAATAATATTAATTTATAATAAAATTATTATTATTATTATTATTATTATTATATCATATTATATTTTTTTCTTGTAAAGTATAATTATTTTATAATAATAATAATAAAAATAAGTAGTATTATTTTATTTTATTTTTAATTATAACGTGAGATTATTATTATTATTATTATTATTATTATTATTATTATTATTATTATTATTATACCCACTTAGAGTTACAAGAGGCAAATAGCTAATTAAATACGATATTCTTCCTAACTATCAATCGATAATTAGACAATATTGGTAAATCTCGTCTCAATTCCTTTCCGTCCTGATCTAGTAAGATAATGTAGCCAAATATGTTGAACATTATAATTAATTATACAATCATTGTATGAATTAATAATAGTATTATAATATTAATATTAATAATAATAATAATAATATTATTATTATTGAATAATATAGTTGAGAATAATACCGTATTCAACATATTATACTAAATAATGAATTATGAAAGCATTTTTCACTTTGCAAATTTATATAATATTTTATTATTTTTATATGCGGGACAAGGCCCGTCCCGTCCCGATCCCGTCCCGTCCAGACACCATCCCGTCCCGAAAAAAAAATGTCAATCCCGTCCCGATCCCGTCCCGAAAAAATTTCGCGGGACGAGTCCCGGCCCGGCCCAATCCCGTCCCGTGCCCACCCCTAGTTTCAATGGAAATGCGAACAACGGAAAAATACAAGTGTCAACCATCGTACGAACTACATGACAACATAGTTTCAAAAACCACATAACACCATAGTTTCAAAACCTAAGGCCTAGGACTCCCAAAACGACAAAGTTTATTATTTTGGCTACTTTATTGTTGATTTGAACTTCCAAATTGCCACTGCACTTAGAATCTGTAACTCTCTCTAAAAATATGAAAATCTGAATTATAATCTGTAATCTGTAAATTTGAAAATCTGTAAACTGAAAATCTGTAATATGATATTATATAATCTGAAAATCTGTGCTAGTTAATCAATAATATGAAATTATATAAATCTGTGATATGAAATCTGAAATTATAATATGTAATCTATAAATTTAAAAATCTGTAAACCGAACATCTGTAATATGATATTATATAATCTAGGGGTGGGCGCGGGACGGGACGGGACGGGATGGGGGTCGTCCCGCGTCCCGTCCCACGCAATTTTTGCGGGACGGGACCGGGACGGGATTCACTACTTTTTTTTCAATCCCACACGGGCCTTGTCCCTCGCGGGACGGGACGGGACCGGGACGGGACGGGCCCTGTCCCTCAAATAAAAAACATTATAAAAAAAATCTAAAATTCTTATACATTTTGCGATTTTCAAAGGCGTAACATATATAAATTTATAGTAATATTTTATATATTTTACTATTCTCATTATTTGTATATACATTATACATATAATTACACACAATATATATATAAACACACTATATAGAATATATATTATTAAGAAAAGTTGCTAATTACTAATATATATACACTTTGCACACACATATACTAGCTACTTTAATATAGTCTGTGTAAATTGTAATAGTAATTTCACAGTGTGTATGTATGTAATCTAATACGTATATAGGAATACAGTGTCTATATATGTAATACAGTATGTATATTATATATAATATATACTGTATAACATAATATTATACATATATATAGAATTAAAATATATTAATATATATATGCGGGACGGGACGGGATTTGCGGGATTGGGATGAGTCGTCCCGCGTCCCGTCCCGCATAATTTTTGCGGGACGGAACCGGGACGGGATTTACTTTTTTTTTATTGAAATCCCACCGGGTCCGGGACGGGACGGGCCCGGGACGGGACCGGGATTTGCGGGATTTGTGCCCACCCCTAATATAATCTGAAAATCTGTACTAGTTAATCTTTAATCTGAAATTATACAAATCTGTAATATGAAAATCTAAAATTATAATCTGTAATATGTAAATTTGAAAATCTGTACTAGGACCTTATGTTAGTATTTTTCATTGTTATAGGAATCCAACTTATATTTTTGGTCTATAATAGAATATTTTTAGCCTATTAGCTTAGTTGGTAGAGCGATGTGCGTATGCATAAAGATGTGAGTTCAAATCCCACGTAGGTTACATAATAGACAAAAACACAACAATACCAAATTGTTAATCATGCACATTATAATCTTAAATATGCACTTTTTAACCTTAATTATGCACTTTTTTAACCTTAAGTATGCACTTTAATGTGGAATTATTATAAATTTATAACATGAATTAATAGTAATACGATGTGCAAATTTAACATACATAGTGCAACAATAAGTCTAAATGTGCATTAATAACATCAGTTTGTGCTAGCAGACCGAAATGCTTTGCCATAAAGAAATTCTTTCGGATTATAAAGTCCATTAATAGCAAAACTAAAAAGCAAAAAACAAAAAACTAAGATCAACTTCATGGGGTCGCTTCATCTCCTTGTGATGCAACATCCCCAACATCTCTCGACCAAGCACAAACGTTCATTAGCACATCATCTACTTGAGCTACCACTTCGCTAGGGTCAGATTGCACATCTACACTTTATTCATGCACATCTGAATATTCATATTATTCTAAATGTATCTTACACTTTCGCACAATATTATTGTAAATGTGCACAATTGTAATCTAAATTTGCACAATTGTATCTTACTTTTGCACACTTGTATTCTAAATGAGCCATGACTATTGTATACCTCAATAGGCCGAGATGAATATTTGATATCAATATCTAGGCTAGATTGGGCATAAAGTCATAATGGGATTAAGCTGAAATTGGAGAGTAAGGTTTCAACTAGCTGTAGGGGAAGGTGGAACTAGAGAGCATTGACGTCCAGTGGTGGTTAACACCGTAGACACCACCTGAACTTATACATATTGCTTGTCAAGATTCATTCTTTACTTACAAGCATTCGTCTTCATTGATCAACTCAAGCATCCATCTTTATTGATCAACCTATACACATTGCTTGTCAAGATTCGTTCTTTATTGCACATTTAATTTTTATATTTGCACTTTTTGAAACTAAAATTGCACATTTAATTTTTATATTTGCCCTTTTTGAATCTAAAAGAGCACATTCAAATTAAAAGTTGAGATGCTTAAAATTCAGATTACAAATGCTTAAAAGTGCACAATTGTATTCTAAATTTGCACATATTATATCTTACTTTTGCATAATTATATTCCAAATCTGCACAATTGTATCTTACTTTTGCACACTTGTATTCTAAATGTACACAATTGTATATTACTTTTACACAATTGTAGTTTAAATCTGCACAATTATATCTTACTTTTGCACACTCGTATTCTAAATTCATATTCCAAATGCTTAAAAGTGCACAATTGTATTCTAAATTTGCACATATTGTATCGTACTTTTGCACAATTATATTCTAAATTTACACAATTGTATCTTACTTTTGCATACTTGTACTCTAAATGTGCACAATTATATCTTACTTTTGCACAATTGTAGGTTAAATCTGCACAATTATATCTTACTTTTGCACACTTGAATTCTAGATGTGCACATTACAATTTTATTCTTGCCCTTTATCACCTTATTTATGCACTCTATCATTTTATTCTTGCACTTTATAATTTTATTTATGAACGGAAACAAAAAGAAGATAATCCTTAAATAGCCTATGCAGGAGTTGAACCTGCATCTTTGTGCATGGCACAACGCTCTACTATTTTGAGCTAATATGCTTTTAATGAAAAATTGAAAGCGAGGGGAATGGATGTAAGTAGTAAAAAACGAAGATAGAATAATGGGCATGGAGAGTTTTGAATATTATTTCATAACCATATCTTCTAGTTTCACAATATTCAAGTACCTAAGGCATGAAAGCAAATCTTACATAATAATTGCAAACTTCTGAATTTAGCTATATATTAAAAAAAACAAAGAAAAAAAAAGAGAGTTGGAAAGAGTAATGCAAGCTCTTCAACCATCGAAATTGTCAGATTGAGTAGTCTTTTGACCTGTGTCATCTTCTGGTATCCCATGGACAGTGAATCAAAGATTTAAAGGCCTGACTTTATATTGAGGGGCAACATAACATCCTGTTTCAGTGATCCGAACGCAGGGACAGCTGCTCTCATCTATGCAATTCGGAAGGATCATAGAGCAGTCGATCTATCAAACACAATATCCTATGTTACACCAAACTTCCGAATAACGTATTCATTTTCCACGAATAATCTTTTATTCCTAGTTTCCTCCCACATGAGCCATCCTCTATATATTAATTATAGTGAGTTTATTTACTTCAAACAACATACCCGAATGAAGTGTATGATAGTCAAACATTGATCACAGACCAGTTGGCCACTGCTTATAGTTTTGTTGAATTAAAAAAAAAAGACAATGATACAGTAATTTTGCACACAACAAAGAGATTTTGCACACATCCTAAAATCCAAGGCTCTATATTTTCAAACATCAAATCATAATTCATAACAACAACCTTCAATTTGATGGAATATATATGAATTAAGTCAGTAATCACTGTCTGGATGTCACAATTTTCAACAACGTCCATTCCGGGTAGTATTTGCGCTTGATGTACCTGCAAATCTCGACGGCGACCCTAGCGACGATCGGGAACGCCGCCGTGAAGAGCAGGTAACGGAATTTGTAGTCTCCGTGTTGGTGAGGAGTGATGGCGAAGACGGAGGATCCGTAGGTGATGATCATTGAGATTGTGGCGATCCAGATCTCGACGGAGAACGGGAACATGAAGGTGAGGCTGATGATGACGGAGATGGAGGAGGAGAGGGCGAGCGTGTTGAACACCAGGAAGACATAGAATGGCTTCTTGTGGGAGGCATAGATGGCGCTGCCGGCCTTGTGTCCGACTTCGTTGTCCTGCCAGACGCCGCCGGGAGGGTTGACCCCTGCCTGGAAGGTTATGGCGGCGATTAGGGCGGAGACTATGAGGAGGACGTTCCGCATCTCGTTGTGGGGGTCTTTTTCCTTCTTGTACTTGTATCGGACCAGCCAGTTGAGGTTCGGCTTGGGAAGCTCCTTTTTAACGGGTGTGGCGGCAGCAGTGTTGCCGGCCATCTCCATAGGATCTTTAGAGGAGATGTTAGGGGGGGGGTTTTGAATGAGTAGGTTGCTATTTGAAGATAGGAGGCCATATTTTATAATGTGGGGAAGATTGGTAGAATACGGCACAAGTGACGACTGACGAGCTAGGATAGGAAGCAACCTACTTGAATATATATACAGTATATAATACAATTTCAAACCAAGAGTCTGCTGTAATTCGAGCCGAACGAATCCAGTATTGTTTGTTCATATTTAACAATTGTTTAGAAACGAGACGAGCCTAAATTTGGAATCGACCTTAAAAATGTGCTAATACTCGGCTCGTTAGACATAATCGAGTTCAAACCCAGCTTTTTTCCGAGCATTAAGCAAACCAACTTGCTCAAAACGTATAGTAATTTTAAAGAAATGTTAGAAATTTCACAAAATTCAAGTTGTTCGAGCCGGACTTTTATTAAGTCGAGTCCGAACAAAGTTCAAACTACTCGACTCATATAATAACCACATTGTCCTCGTCCGTCGTCGATCTTAACATCTGATGTAATTAACAGTATCAGAAACTTCATCTTCACATGTCGTCGTATAAAAATTATCACATTGATCATTGACTCTTTCATTGATCATTACACACAAACTACTCCTTGCGCGCGGAATGGATTTTCAGTTATCTACATTTTTTTTTCCTAGTATTATTAATTGTTTAATGAATCAATCAGAATCGATCGATGCATGATTAGTCTGCATTGTGGTTTACCCAAAAAAAAAATATTAGTCTGCATTGTCAACATTGAAGTCTTTAAATAATAATTCTTCCTTTGGCAGCCTATGCCTATCTATGATCTATCTATTATTTATTGAATTGGAATCCTATGTAATTCGGGTGTAATCTTAGTGTCACATTTAATTACTTAGGTATAATTTTAAATTATAAAAATTATATTTATACTTTTATATATACTGATATTCACATATTTGTAATTTTTTTATAATAAACACTTGTGCTTTCAAATTTACTAAGAGGGGTGATATGGGCTCTAAAGATGGAAGGTGTGGACTATACGTTAAGGTGGAGTTTATCAAACTATTTGCAAACAGGGTTTGGATCCCATTAATTTTTTTTTTTTAAAACGGAAATAATTTGGCCATAGAGCTAAGCTCTATCAGTCAAGGGCATTCTTGCGGATAAGACTACGCAACAGAGAATCATCAGGAGTCATGGATCCGTTTGAAGCAAAGACAATACGTGACAAGCGGTCAGCCACCAGATTTGCCTCACGGAAGACATGACGAATCTCAACAGAACCAAAGAAACCCAGCGAGACTAGACTGTCTGAGACAATCATTTCAGAGTCCTCAGTAGGCTTCCCCATACCTTTTAGACTTTTTATAATCATTAAATTATCTCCTTCAATGATTAGGTTCGTGATTTTCAGTTCTTTTGCGGCTTGCAGGCCCTTCCAAAGGCCCATGCTTTCACATCCACAAACCGAGGTGATTGGTGAGGTTACCGAGCCACTGAAAATAGGAGCACCAACGGAATCCCGAAGGATGAAGCCATACGTGCCCCTACCATCAGGGGAGAGAGAGCCGTCAAAATTCAGTTTATAAGTTCCATTTGGAGGGGGTTCCCATTTGGTTCTTTTTCTTTTCGATTTCAATCTGGGTTGGTCGACTTTTTTGGACAAGTTTTTGTCATTTGTGCAGTAATCCGGTGGACCCGAATACGCTGTTTTCCAGATAAATATTTGTTCTTTTACAAATGATAAGATACGCCTTATGTGTAGGTTTATATTTTCAAAGACCGTTTTGTTTATGAAATACCAAATTCCCCACCAAACAAAGGCTAGATCCTCAAAACATTTTTCCCAAATTGTATTTTTGATATCCCAGATTGTGTCGTTGATGTGTTCCTCTTTGTTGAATTTCCTTTTTTCTTTGAGAAAGAGTGGAATATTTCATTTGCAATTAAGATGTTATCTTGTATTGATCTTCCAGAAGAGAAGGCACTTTGAAGTGGGTTTGTTACTTTGGGGATAATCCTTTTTAGTCTTGATGCTAGTATTTTGGATATAATTTTGTATGTTGTTGAGCATAGGCTGATAGGCCTATAGTGAGATATTGTAGTCGGGTTGTCTATCTTCGGTATTAACGCTATGAACGTGTGGTTTGTCTGTTTTAGAATTCTTCCACTCAGAAAGAAGCTCTTGACCGCCTTTATGACAGATGGTTCAACTATGTGCCATTATTTTTTGAAGAATGGTTCGATCATGTCTGAGCTTAAGAAAGATGAGAAAATCATCCAACTTTCTAATGTTGCGCTTTCCAAGAAGGAGAACCGGACGCCAACCGAGGTACCTATCTTTCTTAATTCCATGTCGACTAAGTGGTTGGATGCAACCCCTTTCATTCCCTGTTGCTTCACCCATGACGGTAGAGGATGCCGTCCTTGAAGAGAGACGTGGGGCTGTTGTGGGCTTCGATAGCGTCGACCCCAATGTGTTGACAACTTTTCGCATTTCCCGTACCTGTTGCATTGACTCTTCCGCGAGCTTGCGGATCTCTTGCCAAGGTGGTTCAACTTTCTTCTTACGCCGAGCCTCATCCTCTCGAGCCCTTCTCTTTCGATAACTCCTCCGGAGCTCTTGATCAATTACATCATATGTAGCACCATCCATTTCGCTCCAATGAAGGTACCCATCATCATAGGCTCGAATGGCCCATCGGATGTACTCTTCGGACAAAAGCTTGGAACTCGTCTTCTTGAACATTTTGACTAGGAAGAAACCACTCAATTATCGAAGCTCGATGGACTGGAGTCGATTAGCTCTGATACCTCTTTATGAGACCCGAAGACCGGATCGACCAAGGCTCGAGCTTTCGAACACTCTTTTTGTGGGGCTAAATTTTGGGATTTTTGGGAACTGAAAAGAAGGGATATGTGGAGCAAGATTCGCAGGCCTCTCACCCTTGAATCCCCTACACTCGATCTCAATCCTCTCGGAATCACATTCCGAGGATCTCGACCCTTTGACACCTTCGCCTCTCACTAGGGTGTCACCCTCGGCCTCTCACCAAAGGGTTCGCTCTTAGCCTCTCACCAAGAACTCGATCCTTAACCTGGAATCATAGGAAACTATTTAGTGGCTTAACCTTTAACTCAACTCAACTTGACTTGATTTAAAATGAAGTTCTTACAAGAAATATATAGGATGGAAATATAGCCCCCAAGCATCGCTAATCGATGTGGGATTTATTTAAATAGAAATAAAAGCATGAAAATCATTCAGATTTGAACTTCTGAAAAGAATGTCGAATTCGAGCATCTTCAAGGCTGATTTAGGAGACGTGTTCTACATAGAAGTTGTAGCCGCTTAAAATAGCTTTCCAACAAGTGCTCAACGGCTTCAATCGGAATTTTATGCAGCCCAAGAGAGCCAAAATATGACGGTGTCGCCACGCAGTTTTCTCAAACGAGGGTTGATGTTTGGCTCTAGAGACAAAGCTTTGTAAGATAAAGCCGTTGAACTCATTGACGATTAGGATCACATCATCCTTGACGTGCTCGGACCCGGGTTCGAGCAAAAGGACCGGCGACGAGAGTTCCGAGAAGTCGGGAAGTTGTTGGCAGTTCTGGAGCAGCAGATCAGCCGGCAAAGAATGCCGATTTCCCGTCGATTGGCTAGGCTTCTGGAAACGTGCGAGTACTACTTTTGTAGATCTTGAAGTCGTCGTCACGGATTGGGTCAGATCTCATCAATCGGAAGTCAGACGAAGCGGAAAACTGAGTTTTACCGAGACGTCGCATGTGAAGAGAGGATTCCGAAATTGGGTTCGTTTGAGAGGTATTGAGGGCTGTTTTGGGAGTGACGTTTTGGGTAGGATTGAGGGTGATAATTGGGCTGTGGAAGGCCTTAGAATGGTGGTAAAGAAGGGGTATGGGGTTGAGGGATATGTGATGCAAGATCGCTCTCGGCCTCGCACTCCGAGCTCTCTCCAACACTCGATCTTCCACACTCTCGGCCTCGCACTCCGAGTGTTTCCGACCCTTTGATTCCGTCGTCTCTCACTAAGGAATCTCCTTCAGCCTCTCACCGAAGGTTTTGTTCCCGGCCTCTCACCTAAGAACGAGATTCTTAACCCGAATCACAGGAAGCTAAAAGGCTCACTTTTTCTCAAAATTCAACTTTTTCTCAAAAATGTTCTTACATCCCTTTATATAGGAAACATATTTAATCTATGAAAAATAAAAGAAATTAAAATAAATTGATAAACTAATGACGGATAATACGAAAGAGTTTCCGAGATTTATGACGGAGAGATGGACAACCATAATGACGGAAAACTAATGGCCTTGGTTTCCATCAAAGAGAAGGAAGGTCGGAAATCCCTAAAGCCCTGTCATTTAACCCGTCCTTATTGAATTCATTCCGTCTTCATTTATTGCATTTCTGATGAGCTGCCAGAATTTCGGACTGATCCAAAGATCCTTGATTTCGGCCATGTTCTTGTCTGAGTTGATGATTGCATCCTTCAATAAAGTTGTAGCCGCTTAAAATATCTTTCCAACAAGTGCTCATCGGCTTCAATCGGAATTTTATACAGCCAGAACGAGCCAAAATACTTAGGTGTCGCCAAACAGTCTTCACAAATGAAAGTTGATGTTTTGCTCCGAATACAGACCTTTGTAGGAAAAATGATGCGAGCTCATGGGCGGTTACGATCACATCAGGAAACCCATCAGGTCTCGGGGATTTGTCATTGGCAAGACTGAAAACCGCATTCTTTATTTCAAAATTTGTGATTTGGCGAGTCGGTCAGTCATTATCTTCGTTCGAGATTTCATTTCCTACATGATGGAGTAAATTGCTTAGTATTTGTTGCCTGGGTTGTTGTGAAAATCTTTGGCTGAAGTCCTGCTTGATTAGCTTTCTGATGTCTTTTTCACTGCTGAGTGTTATACCAGCGGTGGTTTGAAGGTGCTTTATTATGTTTCTATTTCGTCTTCCAGTTGCAATTTTATGAAAGTATTTTGTGTTAGTGTCAATTGATTTTACGCTTATTCTTTTGGCCCTTTGCCCCCAATATTTTTGTTGGATGGAAAGGAGAGAGGTATGCTTTGTTGTGAGCCTTTTGATTTTGTTATCCAGGTTTTGGTTATAAGCATTGCAAAGATTTTTCTATGATTCCAGTAATTCTATTTCTACTTGTTTAATTTGGAGAAAGACATTTCCAAACGTTACTTTGCTCCATAGTTTGCTTTTCCTTTTGACCTCTTGCAGTTTCTTTGTTAATTTGAACATTTGAGAGTCGGGAGAGTCAAGCCTCCAAGCAGAGCGCACAACTGCTTCATATTCTGGTTTCGTTGTCCATGCCATTTCAAACTTGAAAGGCTGTAATTTTGGTTTAAGGTTATCCATGAGGTCCATTGTAATCTGTGCATGGTCTGATTTTAAAAAGGCGTGGTTTTTGGTGCATAGGTTGGGGAATTGTTTTAGGATAGAGTGGCTAATCACAGCGCGGTCTAGTTTTTCAAATATATTGTCATTACCATGTTCTTGTTTTCTCCAAGTGTAATTGTTTCCACATGTAGGGGATCGAGTCTACCAAGTTGTAAGTAGTAATAATATCATGTAGTCTTGTAAATCTATTTGCAGATGGAAACTTTCCACCCTTTTTGTCGTTTGGCTCTAATATTTCATTTAGGTCCCCCAATATAATAAGATCTCCCTTTGCATTACGTATATAGTCTGAGAGTGAGGCCCAGAAAGAGTTTTTTTTTTTCATTTGCATAAGGTGTTGCATAAACAAATAAAATTTTGATGTTAATACTAAGAGATGTGTTCGTGTAGTCTGCCTGGATGATACGGTCTCTAGAGTTTCAAATAGTAAAAGTTTCATTCTGGAAAAGGGATTCCTTCCAAAGAAGGCTTTGTTAATTTTCGGAGGAGGATTTGTTAATTTTGTTTCGGCTAGCATTAAGATTTTTATGTGTTCTGCTTTAGTGGTAGATTCAATGTGAGTCCAAATGTTCTTTCTACTTAGGCCCCTTACATTCCAGAAGCTAAACTTCATTATAACCAATTGTGGGAGAAATGGTACTTAGGATGGTAAGAATCTTACTTAAAAAATTAAAGACTCGCCAATTAATGTGCATTTTGATAGATTTCGGGTCATTGTTACAGGTTTTTTTTTTTATCTCTATTAGTGTTTGAGTGAGTGTGTAATGCAGAAATACAAACCCCGACGATTCTTGGATTAGATAGAATTCTGAGTTGTTTTTGTTAGTTGTCGTATCCTGTATGTAACGAGTGATTGGTAAATTTTGAGTATTGGCACCCATGCTTATTGTATTTAGGCGGTTTAGAAAAAATTTAATGTCCAAGCCAAGGGTCTGACTAGAACAGAAAGCACCAGAAATGCTAACAACCATAACAAAACCACAAAGAAAAGTCATTGTTGTTAAAATGAAAGACCTGTTGAAGTTAATATATTGTCCAAGTTTTACAATGCTATTGTGAGAATTCTTGAGCAGAGCAATATACTCAATCGTAGGAGCTAATTGGGGGAGATTAAATAGATCATAGTGTGTGTAATTTACAATGCAAAGCAGTGGTTTATAAGCCATAAAATCAGAAACCACCCAAGAGCAGATAGTAATAAGAGTTTGGGAGGTGGCGCATGGGTGCTCAGTTGAGTCAAGAGATGGCATGAGGCAGCTTTTAGACTAGCTGTTGACGGAGAGCAATATCAGCAATATTGATGCTCTGTTATATAATTCTTCATATGCTTGGTTCCAATTATCTTCATAGCTATAGCCAAGCTGCCAGCAAAGCCTTGTCACAAGCTGAAACAATTGCAAGTAAATATGATGCTCAGGGGAATGACTCCCTTGAGCAAGATTTGTAGTGTGTTTTATAATAGGTTCATCTTTGGAAGTAAAAATATAGAGTTGGTTATTCTTAACAAGTATAAGATAATGGTGTGGTTCTAAATTAATTAACAATATGACAAAAGGTTTCAGCGTAAGGTAGGTATGGATAAGCTGATAATGGAACAAGACAGAAGCATGATGATATGAAGCCAGAGTTCCATCAACAGAAATGTTTAGTGTATGATCTCCATGAACAAAGGCAATACTCACATTCATAGCAGATATAAAATTAAAATTAGGTGACATCACACTTAGTTGGTTGAATTCAGTAGTTAAATTATAGAAAGTATGTAGCATTTTTATGAGTATAATCATCAAGTTTATAGCCTGTTCAACAAGAAAACAAAGGAGTTTATACTGACAGTACATTAGTTCATAATATAGATTTTGATTACTTATGAAAGATAGGTTACAAACACTTAGTTCATAATATAGATTTTGGGTGTCGCCTGAAGGCTTTCCGATTTGGGTGTCGCCCGAAGGCTTCCCGATTTGGGTGGGGTTGGGATGCTCCGATGGAGCTGCAAAACCTATGTTGTATTTATTACCTGGATCTAGAGTTTCAGTTACACAGAGAATTTAAAGCAATAGAGAGATGTATTGTTGCCATGTGAAAAATAATAGATATATTGGTTACTGAAATTTGTTAATAGATAATTCAATGGTATTATCTGGCCACTAAGCCAGAAGTTAGAAATACATTGTTGGAAGCCAACGAAACCAAGAGAACAGTTCAGTGGCACTAAAGTAAAAACATAGAGTGGTAGAGGATAACTTATAGACAAAGTCGTAAATTTAAGAGTCTTAAGCTTAGTACAATCCATAAATTCGCACTTTACAAATTTAAGGCACAAATGAACAAGGAGATCCAAGTGACCAGACCAGTTCAGATGCAGCCATCAGATGGGAGACTCAATAATTGTAACATCAGTTAGTTCAGCATCTAGTTGATTGCTGCTTGATCCTTGCATGTTCTGCCTCTTAAGATTGTCCTATAGGTTACATGACAGTTTCAAAGACTCGAGGAAAGACCTCCCTCGAGTCAAGTCAGGGCTTTGATAATTTATAAATTCATGGTGGTTTTGTGAGAAATCAAGGTGCTGGAATCGAATTAACAAGTAAAATATTCCTTCAAAGAAGCATGATCTGAACATGAGCAAATGATAGGCACATAAATAGATGTTCAAATCAAACCACATGCAGGATATAAGATGATCAATCCAGGGTGCATGATATAAAGATAGATTTATATTATAATGATGATCAATCCATGATAAAGGGATTGAAGCAGAAATGTCAAACACCCAGCCACGAATAAAGATGAGAAGGTAATTTAAATGGCATAAATTACATTTAGTATAAATTGTATTGAGATGCTTGTTTGAAATAGCAAACAGAATGCCAATTTTGCCTATATTGCCTTTATGGTAAATTGTAATAAGAGACATGTGGTTATGTATAAACCCATAGGATGAGCAAGAATATTTGATTTTCAAGTAGTAGTTTTGTTCCAGGCAGCTTCTTATTGATGGGGTTATGTAAGTTGGGTTGTTTCTGCAGTAGATGGTGTTCGTAAGAGAGTGACTAGAAAGGTTTCCTATAACAGATGAACAGTTGACATTATAGAAATATAAGTAGCATAAAATTAACATTAACCTCCATATATAACATAGGGTACAACTAGGAATATTGGCACAATACGAGTAAAGGCCAAAGCCACTGAAATACCATAGATAATCAGTAGGATGGAAACTATTAGGGGGCATGGAACAGTAAGTCTACAAGTGACTAATCAGTAGTTGGCCATGGTGAATCTGCCAGTGGAGTTTAGATAGAAAAGTTTCGAGAGAAAGCCTCATTCGAATGGTATTAATGCAGTTGGCCATGTGATCAGATATACCAGGATTCATAGGGGCGGCACACTTTTTGTTGTCCAGCTTAAAAATTAAGGGTGCATGTATTGCTTGCATTGTAGTGCTGCTGCTCGTATTGAGATGTTGGTCATGCTTTTTATGTTTCTTTGGGTAATCCTGCAATAGGAGACATGATTTCACAGGCTCAACAGAGAGAGTCCCTCGATCCAAATCAAAATCAGTTATAGATGATTTTAACACCAGTAATGCAGATGTAGAATAGAGATATTGTGTATATGTAGTGAGTTTCTTTTGACTTTTCAAGACACCAGCAAGATGAATAGAATAGTTAATTAATGGTCTAGTGAGCAAAAACAATTTAGATTTCTTATGACAGTAAGCTTTAAGTAAAGTTATTGAATGCTTAATGCAAAATGGGATAAAAAATGCAAATATGTATCTTTTAAACACATAAGCAAACAGAAGGTCTAAGTGTTGGATACAGAAAGTTGAATTATTGAGTGCTTCAGAGAAGTTGATCTTAAGTTTTATAGAAGTAGGTTCCATATTGACTTGTTTGAGAGGATTGTGATGTTTATTTGTTGTATCTTCATTAGCGGTGAATTTACTCGGGTAAGTTAGAGTTAGAATTTTGACCCGACATTTTATATTGTTATTACAATTGTTTTGTAGGGAGGGCATCCCAAATGTTTGTAGGGAGGTTATCCCGAAGAGTTTGTGGGAGGTTATCCCCTGTATTATTTTGTGGGAGGTTATCCCGAGGAGTTTGTGGGAGGTTTTCCCGAAGAATTTCGGGGGTTTGGATCCCATTAATTTGGCATTCAGATTTATAGATGGAATGGGATTTCGCACTGACAAAAAAATTAAAAGAAAAATTTAAAAATAAAAAGAGTTGGGATATGGAGGTGGGGTAAAGTAGGGGGACAAATCTAACCATCGGTTATATTTTTTACTGTTAAAATTTGCCTAAATTTAATTAAATATGGGATCCAATTCCTTGCAATTGTATAAGAGGGTAAAGCAAAGTCACTGTGCCAAATTACATTTCAGGCGACGGACCCAGTTTGTCACCTGAGAGGGTTTTTTCGTCGCCTGACTCGTGGTCGGCTAAACATCGTCCCTAGAGTATTCAGGCGACGGGTGTCATGTTGTTCATCGCCTGAGTAACCTTGGGCGACCGAAAACATGTTCGTCTCCTGAATACATTGTCAGACCCCCGGGGCTCTTCAAGCCCGCCCATTAGCATTCAGGCGACCAACCATTATATTTAGGCGACGGAAAAAATTAATCGCTCCATTGTGGTCGGAGAAATTAAAAACAATATTTAATGGACTCAGGCGACGAACATATATAAGTAAGTCGTCGCTTGAATGAGGTCAGGAAATTTGAAAAAGAAATCAGGCAAGGGGGGTTTTAGTATGTTCGTCGCCTTAGTCCATTTATGTTTTTATTTTACTATTCAAGCAACGAGTTTGTTTATTTTGTTCGTTGCCTGAGTGATTTTTTATTTAAAAAAAATAAAATGACATGAGCTTCTGCCCCCTGTTTTATACCCAAAAAGTGCACATTATTTGCTTCCAAAACCTATGCACTCAAAGAACAATTGCAATTCAAAGGGCACTCTCGGGCGCCAACCAACACATCAAACAAACACATACAACACAAACGCAAACGGCAAAAAATCAATAAGTGCAGTCTCACATATATATTAAATCATTCAATTCTAATTGAACTAATGTATAGAAACTCCAATAAACCAATCCCAACAACACATATATGCACAAACATACTTGAAGAGCCTAGGGCACAGCCGAGGCGACTGATGGATCGTCCTTCCTTCCTTCCACATGCTCTTCTTCCTTTTCCCATTGCGCTTCAAGCTTTGCTTCCTCCACCTTTTGCCTATGCACAACCCTAGAAGTCCATGGTCCATCCTTTTCTTCGCAGGCTGCTCAACAGCAGCTCCCGTACCTTCAGAAACAGCAGTAGCAGTCATTTATTCATTCATATATATGCACATCTGATAAAGTATACTCAGTCATATATTCAGCATTTATATTCATTATATATACATTCATATCAAAGTGTAATCAGTCATATATGAGGTACTATTTATACATTCATACCAAAGTTTGATTATGATCTAAGTTTCTATTTTTCTACAACATGCTATATAATAGATTCCTCTAAAATAGGCTATGATCGAAGTTTCTATTTATACATTCATATAAGTGGTTAGATAGATTGAGTTAACGACAACATGCTATATAAATTAGCGATTTTATGCATTATGGCCTTTTTAGAAAGATTGTCACTCAATTCTCTATATTAATAAGATTCCTCCAAAATATGAGCTAAGCTAAAATATGATATATAAGTTATCATATCATGGCATGTCATAGGTAGCTATAAGTTATAATTAAAATATTCATAAACTCTTCATATACTTGGGTAAATCTTCATAAACTCTTCATTTATATTTGTGATGATTCCTTTTTAAACCGTCACTTGGGGTCAACAGGAAAGTAACCTTCACTTAAAGATAATTTATTTCTTCATGTTTGCTTCCATTTGTCCTTTTAGTTATAATTGTGCCCTTTTATAGGACTATAGTTGGTAAGTCCTAGAAAGATAATTTGCCCAAATAAGAGCAAAAACAGAGATGTGTTATGGTGATAATAACAATTTTAGTACCTTGGCAGCCCATTGTGGGAAGGAGCTTTTAAAATCAGGTAGGGAAGTCACTTCAGGCCATGAATCCTCATTTGGGGTACCCATGATTCTGTGTAGAAAAAAAAAACATAATATGAACTTACACAAGCAAAAAATTAAGGCAAGTACATGAACAAGAAAGCAACAACTAGACACACCATGCCAGCAAAGTTGGCTTGAAGGATCCCTTTGAGTTTCCCTTCAATCCCAAAATGGTTCGTCATCCACCTGTTTGTCATCCATGTTCAACCTTAGCAGCGAGCCTGAAACGACACGAGAGAATAAAAGCCTTTCATATTGAAGACCATGATAAAATGAGCTAAAACTGAGTTTTCATGGAACTCATGCATGATTGAACAGCAAAGCACTCGTATCATGATTGAATAACATCCGGAGGCGCATCCTAAATGCTAAGGCAATAGCAAAGTGCAGCATCAAAAAAAAAAATGAAGTAAACTAGTAAATAGTCAGCCATAGAGGCAAACAATGACAACCAATATAGTAAATCTTAATTTGTAGCAGATGATAAAGAATAGTGAAATTTCGTTGTTACTACTACCAGAAGAGCAAATAAGACTTTCTATAGTTCCAAATTCGATTCCTACAGGCTAGGATATATTATGCCTAGAACAAATGATTCTGAATTAAAATATCGTAAACTGCGTATTTACCTAAAATTTCCACTTACGAGACCAAGAAAATAAGTGCATTGTTCAGTAAGCCTGGAATTCAATGCAATCAGTCGGAAGCGGAAGTAGAAGCGGCAGTTGATCAATTTGGAACAAAGTAAAGGGTAAAGAGCTAGTAGGCGAACTTGCTTGTGATCTCAGAGGAGCTGGATTTGATTGCTTCGCCTTCTTTGTCTCGTAGGTCTCTGGATTCTAGCAATTCAGTGTCTTCCTCTGTATCGTAGGTGTTGAGAAGCTTGAGGCCATCTGCAGAAGCGCCAAAGGGTGCAGAGGCCGTCGGAACTCGAAAGAGCACCATAAGAGGCCAGAAATAAGGGGTTTAGGGTTTCAAATTGGGGTTTAGGATTTCGAATTGGGGGATTATGGTTGAGTATAGGGGCTCACTAGGAGGAGGGTTTGGGGTTCGAGTATAGGGGCTAACTAGGAGGAGGGTTTGGGGTTCGAAGAGAGAAGACAAGATGAGAGCCGAGGTGTTGGTGTAGAGGCCGTCGGAGGCGCACAAGAAGGGTTTAGGGTAGAGTATTGAGGCTGAGGAGGAGGAGGGTTTAGTGTTTAAATTAGGGTCTTCCTCGCTGGCGTCAAGACGAGGAGATAGGACGAGAAGAGAGACGATGTGTTGGTGAGGCGGGGAACAAGCACACACCCCAGGACTTCGTTCAATCCTTGCCGGCGACCAGTGAACGTGGTGACCACCGACGACGCCGTCCTTCCTCCTCTTCAATTCCAGTTGGTAACATGGGTGGCTAGAAGAGAAAGCCTGAGTAAAAGGATAAGAGGCGGAGATCTGAGATCTAGAGTAATAGATTTGAGTTTGGAGGGAGAGAGAGAGGAGCACACAGAGCGACTGGGGAGTTGGAGAGGATAAGGTGAGTGGCGGCCAAACCTAAAAATTGTGATTATATACTTGCATAACTCAAGCGACGGACTAAAAAAACATGTTCCTCATGTTTTTTTAACTTTTGCAAAATTTAGGCGGAAATACTTAGCGCCATATAACCAGGCAACCAACATAATTATATTGTTTGTCGCCTGAATGAAATTTAAGTTTTAATGAAAAAATAAGCGCGAAAATTGGCGGTATTCCAAAGTCCATTAAAGCCACCATTCTATCCTATGTTCGTCGCCTGAATGTGATTAAGTGAATAAATTTTTTTAGTCTGTCACTTGAAACAAACTATACTTTTTTTTATAAGCCAAAGATTGGAAATTTATATATAACACCCACCACAAAATCTATATAAAACATCCAAAATCATATATAACCTATGTGCTTTTTTTTTTTTTTACAAATATAGCACTATTTAGTATGGTTTTATATTTAAAAAAAATTGCCTAAATTACCTAATTACGTGTAAAAAAACAAATATTACTAAAATAGGATTTTTACATTTACATTTATTTTAGACTTCTTCAAGGTAAAAATAATTACATTTTAGGAGCTAAGAGAAAAAAAAAAGAATAAATTATCAATTGGAAAGTTTACATCTATATTGATTTTATACATCCTATTACAGCCAAACTCTAATATCAATCTTAATCTCAATCTCAAATTCAAATGAAATTTATAAATTCATACATAATATCACAAAAAATATATTTATCAACCAAAATCTCAATCTCAATCTTGATCTAGATCTCAATGTTAATCTCAATATCAATCTCGATATTGATACGAATCTCCACATCTTGATATTGATCTCAATCTCAATCTCAAACGGAAATTGAAAATTTATATGTAACATTGATCATAAAATCTATATTTAACAAACTCTCAATATCAATCTTAGTCTCAATCTCAAACTCAAACATAAATTAGAAATTGGGAAATTCGGTTTGGTACCCCTGTGATTTATGCTATTCCAGTTGGTGACCCAAAGTTTTTCTTTTTCCGTTTGGTACCTCTGAACTTTTGAAAATGTCCGCTCCTTACCCTAAACTTAGTTGTCGGCTTAACCCCGTTAAATATGAGTGATTTCAAGCCATTCACTTCCAAAGGCTGCAGTGAATCCCTTGGAAGCCATGGTTGCTACCAAGCCCGGCTCCGGAAACGGGAGGCCAACAAAGCCAGAAGTCGGAGACGCCACCAGCAGAGAGGGAAACCGAGCAAGGGCCCGTGACACGCCATAAAAACGCCACGACGGAGAGAAGGGAATCCGACCTCCCCGCCCGACGATAATCCGAATCCGAAGCAAAGCCCTAAACCAATTAAGGAAGAGGATTATTGATTGGTTCGGATTTGGAGCGTAGAGATTTCTAGGGTTAAAAATCATGGCTGAACATTTTGTTGTGACCAAGATTGATGAAAAACACAATATTTATAGTAGAGCTTTAGAGGGAGAAGATGGATAATCATGAGATAGGAACTTCTCACAAACCTTTGAAGAAACTCTCAATCAGATTGAAAGAAGGGACACTCACACGCCGGACCAGAGATCTGATACCACCTCCGTCTGAGCGCACAGACGGAGGTGGTATCAGATCTCTGGTCCGGCGTTTATCCAGCACATCCTTCCAAAAGACCATCTTTAGGTATAAATTAAACCTCTTGTGATTTGATCTATCCCCAAATTCAAAACTTGCAAGCACTCTTACGACAAAGCCCCAATTCGATTTGATTAAGCCCTTACACAAATTCATTCTTGACGTCACAAGTGTTGTCAGGGAGCACGAAAGCGAGAAAGATGAGAAAGAGAAGTTGTTTTCCGTTCAGATTAGACTGAGATTGTATGGATATAGGGCTAGATTGCTGATAAAGCATTTGAGTTGCTGGAATTGGCTAAGGGTAGAAGACAAGTACAACAAGACTGGCAATTGAGGGTATGGTAAAGGATTTTCAATTAATTTTTTTTTCGTTTCTCAAAAATAACCAACGGAGTTGCACTTTAATTGGTAGTTGGTCACGGGGCAGAAATTCACAAAAGTTTAGGGGCACCAAACAGAAAAAAAAAAACTCGTTGGGGCACCAACCGGAATTGCATTAAATACAGGGGTACCAAACGGAATTTCCCTTAGAAATTCATACATAACATCTATCACAAAATTTATATTTGTCAAACAAAATCTTAATCTCAGACTCAATCTCGATCTAGATCTCAATGTCAATCTCGATATTGATATGAATCTCCATCTCGATATTGATATCAATCTCAATCCCAAACGGAAATTGAAAATTTACATGTAACCATGGTTTTTAGGATCGGGATCCTAGTGTGGGATCGAGACAAGGGCGTAGGATCGGATCGTAGGATCGTAAGATCCTAGACAAAAATTTAAAATAAAATGAATAATAAAATAAAAACAAACCATCCTAAATAAATGTATACCTTAATTTTAAAACAAAATTAAATTTTTTCTCCATTAAACAAATTAAGTAACTAAAATAGTCCAATAATAAGCACTTAACATTCATAATTTGTCAAGAATAATGTCTCAAAAAGGTGACAAACAGACAATGATAATGTCTTAAACTATGAAAAACATACAAGAGATAAAGCATACATCCAAATATTCAATGACATCTATAGTTTCAAATGTCATCATCGCAATTAACCACATCACGAACAATTTCAGGCGCTCAGACGCCAATCTCAATCTCAATATCAATATAAAATCTATCATAAAATCTATATTTATCAACCAAAATCCCAATCTCAATACCAATCTTGATCTTGATCTCACTATCAATCACAATGTCAATCTCACTCTCAGTATCAACCTCAATATTGATCTCAATCTCAATCTTGATATTAATTTAAATCTCAATATATCTCAAACTGAAATTTAAAATTTATATGTAACATCTATCATAAAATCTATACTTTTAACAACTAAACTCTCGATCAATATCAATCTTAGTCTCAGTCTCAAACTCAAATGGAAATTAGAAATTCCTATATAACATCTATTACAAAATCTATATTTATCAACCAAAATCTCAAGCTCAGTCTTGATCTCGATCCCAGTATAAATCACAATGTCAATATCAATCTCGATTTTTTTTTTGATTTGGAAATAATTCGAGGCCAGACAAACCTGGACCTCGAAGGCCGACAAGTCGGCAGACGAAGACTGTCAAAAAGAGACAAAATACAACGAAGATGCAACAAACAAGTACAGGAGCTCTACAAAGAGAAACAAAGCCCAACTAAATCGGACAAGATGCGGATGTAGACGAAAGAAAAAAGCCAAGGGCTATCAACAACAACACCGCAGGCCAGCGTTACATCAGGAGACACATGTGGGCAGTGAAGACGAACCTCCAAGTAAGCAGCCTTCCGGGAAAAGGATACGCCTCGATACAGACTGCCACGACCCCAGCCTGACCCGACTCCGAACAGCCAGAACCTCAACAACCGAAGAAGAAAATCTCAACCGGAAATTGGAAATTTATATGAAATATCTATTGTAAAATCTATATTTAATAACCAAAATCTCAATATCAATCTTAGTCTCAATCTCAAACTCAAATGGAAATTAGAATTATAAATATAGCTCTAGTTAAGTAGTGTAGTATTGTTTTATAAAAAATATTACGAACATAACCTAATGAATATGGTTGTATAAAAACATTATAAATATAATAAGATTATAATTTGCAATTCATAAAATCTATATTTAATGACCAAACTCTCAATCTCAATCCCAACCTCAATCTTGATCTTAGGCAAAAATTATAAATTCATATAAAAGATCTATTACAAAAACTATATTTAACAACCAAAATCTCAATGTCAATTCCAGTCTCAAACGAAAATTGGAAATTCTTGTATAACATCCATCGCAAAATGTATATTTATCAACCAAAATATCAATCTCAATCTTTGTCTTCATCTCAATTTTAATCTCAATCTCGATTTCAATCTCAATCTCAGACGAAAGAATTCATGTATAACATCTATCACAAAATCTATATTAACAACCAAAATCTCAATCTCGATCTCAATCTCAAACTCTATCTTGATCTCGATTTGAATTTCAATCTCGATCTCGATCTCAATCTTGATATCGATCTCAAACGAAAAATTGGGAATTCATATATAACATCTATCACAAAATCTATATTAACAATCAAAATTTAAAGACATGTCAAAGTAGCTAGTAATGCTAAAATCAAGTATAATGTGATTTTAGCATTACTTTTTTGATAGATAGATATGATAAATAGTTTTAATTTAATTTTGATAGGTTTCTTCACCTCTTTTGATAGATAGATATGATAAATAGTTTTAATTTAATTTTTCTTATTGTCAATTTCTCCATTATTCACCTAAGGTTTTTTTTTTAATTCAATAAGATAATTCTAATTGTAGACCTTTTAAACTACAATGAGATTTGATTTTTTTTGTTGAGTATGTTTTATTTTCTACTTTGTTATACATTATATGAAGTATATTTTATTAATAACTTTAATTATACTTTTAATTAATTAAATTTATATGCATAACCAAATATATTCTTATTTTAAATAAAAATACATTACTAAATAATGTTGGATATTTTTTGACATATTTTGTAAGTTTGATTTTTCTTTTCAATTAAAAGCATTTCAATTTTTTCATTGACTATGCATGTTAGTAAGTTGGATTTTCATATATAACATCTATCACAAAATCTATATTTAACAACTAAAATCTCAATATCAATCTAGATCTCGATCTCAATCTCAAACTAAAATTAAAAATTCATGTATAACATCTATCAGAAAGTCTATATAAATATAACTTATAAGATTAAAATTACATAATTAATTTTAAATATATAAAATACATTTATAATTTATAAGATTTATAAAAAAACATTTTTTTTAAAAAAAACATTTTGTTTGTAAAAAAAACATTTTGTTTGTAAAAAAAACATTTTTTTTGTAAAAAAAACATTTTTTTTGTAAAAAATACATTTTGTTTTGTAAAAAATACATTTTTTTGTAAAAAAAACATTTTTTTTTGTAAAAAATACATTTTTTTGTAAAAGAAACATTTTTTTTTTGTAAAAAAAACATTTTTTTTTGTAAAAAAAAACATTTTTTTGTAAAAAAAACATTTTTTTGTAAAAAAACATTTTTTTGCAAAAAAACATTTTTTTGTAAAAAAAACATTTTTTTGTAAAAAAAACATTTTTTTTGTAAAAAATACATTTTTTTTTTGTCATCACCTAAATAATTGCTATTATTTTGTCACCTGAATAATTGCTGTTATTTTGTCATTCATTCAGGCGACCAACATAGACTACACATGTTATCTCCGTCGCTTGAATTTAACTCAAGTGACGGACACACAGAATTTAAAGCAACAGAGAGATGTATTGTTGCTATTATTTTGTCACCTGAATAATTGCTGTTATTTTGTCATTCATTCAGGCGACCAACATAGACTACACATGTTAACCGAAGGCTTCCCGATTTGGGTGTCGCCCGAAGGCTTCCCGATTTGTGTGGGGTTGGGATGCTCCGATGGAGCTGCAAAGCCTGTGTTGTATTTATTACCTGGATCTAGAGTTTCAGTTACACACACACAGAATTTAAAGCAACAGAGAGATGTATTGTTTCCATGTGAAAAATAATAGATATATTGGTTACTGAAATTTGTTAATAGATAATTCAATGGTATTATCTGGCCACTAAGCCAGAAGTTAGAAAAACATTAGTGGAAGCCAACGAAACCAAGAGAACATTTCAGTGGCACCAAAGTAAAAACAGAGAGTGGTAGAGGATAACTTATAGACAGAGTCATATATTTAAGAATCTTAAGCTTATTGCAATCCATAACTTCGCACCTTGCACATTTAAGGCAGAAATGAACAAGGAGATCCAAGTGACCAGACCCGTTCAGATGCACCCAGCAGGTGGGAGACTCAATAATTGTAACATCGATAAGTTCAACATCTAGTTGATTGCTGCTTGCTCCTTGCATGTTCTGCCTCTTAAGATAGTCCTGTAGGTTACATGACAGTTTCAAAGACTCGAGGAAGACCTCCCTCGAGTCAAGTCCGGGCTTTGATAATTTATAAATTCATGGTGGTTTTGTGAGAAATCAAGGTCCTGGAATGGAATTAACAAGTAAAATATGCCTTCAAAGAAGCATGATCTGAACATGAGCAAATGATAGGCACATAAATAGATGCTCAAATCAAACCACAGGCAGGATATAAGATGATCAATCCAGGGTGCATGATATAAAGATAGATTTATATTATAATGATGATCAATCCAGGATAAAGGGATTGAAGAAGAAATGTCAAACACCCAGCCATGAATAAAGATGAGAAGGTAATTTAAATGGCATAAATTACATTTAGTATAAATTGTATTGAGATGCTTATTTGAAATAGCAAACAGAATGCCAATTTTGCCTATATTGCCTTTATGGTAAATTGTAATAAGAGACATGTGGTTATGTATAAACCCGTAGGATGAGGAAGAATATTTGATTTTCAAGTAGTAGTTTTGTTCCAGGCACCTTCTTATTGATGGGGTTATCTAAGTTGGGGTGTTTCTGCAGTAGATGGTGTTCGTAAGAGAGTGACTAGAAAGGTTTCCTATAACAGATGAACAGTTGACATTATAGAAATATAAGTAGCATAAAATTAACATTAACCTCCATATATAACATAGGGTACAACTAGGAATATTGGCACAATATGAGTAAAGGCCAAAGCCACTGAAATACCATAGATAATCAGTAGGATGGAAACTATTAGGGGGCATGCAACAGTAAGTATGCTAGTGACTGATCAGTAGTTGGCCATGGTGAATCTGCAAGTGGAGTTTAGATAGAAAAGTTTTGAGGGAAAGCCTCATTCAAGTGGTATTAATGCAGTTGGCCATGTGATCAGACATACCAGGATTCATAGGGGCGGCACACTTTTTGTTGTCCAGCTTGAAAATTAAGGGTGCATCTATTGCTTGCATTGTAGTGTTGCTGCTTGTATTGAGATGTTGGTCATGCTTTTTATGTTTCTTTGGGTAATCCTGCAATAGGAGACATGATTTCACAGGCTCAACAGAGAGAGTCCCTCGATCCAAATCAAAATCAGTTAGAGATGATTTTAACACCAGTAATGCAGATGTAGAATAGAGATATTGTGTATATGTAGTGAGTTTCTTTTGACTTTTCAAGACACCAGCAAGATGAATAGAACAGTTAATACATGGTCTACTGAGCAAAAACAATTTAGATTTCTTATGACAGTAAGCTTTAAGTAAAGTTATTGAGTGCTTAATGCAAAATGGGATAAAAAATGCAAATATGTATCTTTTAAACACATAAGCAAACAGAAGGTCTAGGTGTTGGATACATAAAGTTGAATTATTGAGTGCTTCAGAGAAGTTGATCTTAAGTTTTATAGAAGTAGGTTCTAGATTGACTTGTTTGAGAGGAATGTGATGTTTATTTGTTGTATCTTCATTAGCGGTGAATTTACTCGGGTAAGTTGGAGTTAGAATTTTGACTCGACATTTCAGTCGGTTATTACAGTTGTTTTGTAGGGAGGGCATCCCAAATGTTTGTAGGGAGGTTATCCCGAAGAGTTTGTGGGAGGTTATCCCCTGTATTATTTTGTGGGAGGTTATCCCGAGGAGTTTGTGGGAGGTTTTCCCAAAGAGTTTAGGGGTGAGATTGAGGAGAAAAGATATAACAAGATGGTTGGCAGAGAGCCAAATAGAGACAAAACTGTCGCCGGAAGCCGAAGGCACCACTGAGGGACACCAGCAGGAAAAAGGGATCCCCCGAGCGGAGGGAGGGGAACCAGAACCCCCGAGAGCAGACTCCAAAGGCGAAGGAAAATTGAAAACTTCCATATCTTCATCTTCTTTTTTCGGTGTTTGTATCCTCGCACCTTCATCCAGACAGCCCTGGGGCCGAACGTCAAAGACCAAGAGGAGGAGAGCGCTTTGCTACTAGTGGATGGCCACCGAACCATAAAACGGTGCTTGTAAAAATGAGGCATCAAATTGGGCATATTGGTCGTAGAGGGGGATGGTAGAGAGATACCCTCTGATTGCAGTAATGATTGAGGCTATAGACCTCCATGGCAGAGATTTGAGAAATCAAGTGGATTTTAACCCTAGAACGGGAGAAAGAACCTCAATCCCATTCAGGAGCCAGATTTCGAGCCGGATCCAAAACAGAAAGCTTTTGGTTTGGACAATACGACTATGATTTTGATTTTGTGGCAGGCTTAGGGTGAGATTTGTTGAAGTTTCAAAGCGATTTACAGATCGAGGTCTAGGTTTAGGATTGGAGAAGGTGGAGTTTTGAATTAAAATTGTTATTTTGGTTGTTTTAGAAGACAAGTTATCTTCATCTTTGTTTGAGATTGTTTTTAAATTAGATCTTATTGATTTAAATGATATTTTATTTTTTATTTATAAAAAGTGTGTCGCGCTTGATCAATTATTTTAATTTGTGATTAATTTATAAATGTCTTAATATTTGTTTAAATATAATATTGTAGATGTAATAGGAATGACAATAGATCGAGTGATGGATGGATGAACCCTTATTTCACTCGATTCAAAATGGGCGAGTCATCATCCCACCCATATCTACTTTATCCATCCAACATATGAGTGAGTGAAATTGAAAATGAAATTAAACTGAATTTAAAACTCATTTAGCGGACGCCGACCGAAATATAAAATTTAACGAATAATTTCCGTCATTTTACCTTGAAAATTCGAAATAATTATTGGATGGTAATATCCTCTTCTGTTTTAAAATTTTAATTGATAGAGAAAACGAGAGTTGAGAAAACTAACATTCGAGGACTAATTACGAGATTCGAAATTCGCGTATTCAAGATTTATTTCCGGGTATTATTTTTGACTCTTAGGGCACTTTTATCAGTCCAAAAACAAGTAGGGATGCTAGAGAATTTATTATAAAAAAATGTGAATAGTGGTCCATGGGATGCTAGAGGTATTGCAGGGAAGTATCGATACATTGGCTTTACATGTGGGCAACAACGCGGGAGGAGAGCAAACACGCCTGAAATCTTCAACAAATGGATGGACACGTGTCACCGTGTGATTGGCGAGCAGGAGGGACGCGGCAGACGACGACACTTGGCGGCTGAGGAGTGGCGCGTAGAGGTGGCGAGGTAGAGCTTGACATGTGTCCATTGATGGAGGGTGTAGATCTGTTCCGGGGGGGGGGGGGGATTTGCACAATTAAATAAGAATTTTGGGGAGAAAATGTTGAAAAAAAAAATTAAAAAAATTATCACAATACACACCAATTTTGAATATATTTGACTATATTTTTTTTAAATAACTTCTCTTTGATTATAAATATGCATAATATAATCCCAAAAATTGAATTATAAATATGGAATAATTTAAAATAATAAATAATGCAAGAAATGAAATATATAATTATTATAAAAAAAATGTTAATAGGAGGAAGTTGATATGAGTAGTTTTGCCTATAAATACATACAATTACCAACGCCTATAAATACATACATTTACCAACGCCTATAAATACATACATTCTCAAGTTTATGCATTGTCTTTGTTGTAACGTCATTTCGTTTATTTAATTAATGTCGTTTTTTTTCTTATATATATAGTTCGCACTATGTCATTTATAAATAATATTAATTTAAAAAATAACGTTTTAATAATAATAAATGAATATAATAATATAATCGATAATGGAAATATTTGTTAAAGAGGGTTATATTTGTAAATTGAGTGGGTATGAAAAAATGGGTTTTGGGATACTAGGGATATTATTGATAAAATGGGAAAAATGAGAATGAGATGTTAGGATGATGTGGCGGAGAGAGAAGAATAAAATATTAGTATTCCTACTAGGAAATAAACATGGCCTTAACCATTACCTGCAGCTCAACCCATTTCCCCTCTCCCTATAATTCTAGCTGGAAGGACCAATCTCCTCACACACAAGCCCCTTCCCTCCCACACTCATTCATCATTCTGCACATCAACATCACCCACCGTCACCGCTCGCTCCCTCCGATCATGAACACCAACGATTTTTCTTCCTCCTCGTCCCTCCTTGCTTCTTGAAGGGCCGCTGCAGAAGCTTCAACCCCACCTCTCTCAACACTTCCAGCAGCACCGAAGCCACCCAAGAGCCACCTAACATCACCGACGAGCCACCGAGGCGCCTCGTCCCCTGTTTGATCGCGAACCGAACTTCGGTGAGTCATTCTCCTACGTTTTCGATCGTAACCGCTCTCGAACTCCATCATCTCCCTCACCCATGTCCCACACAGGTCCGACAAGTCACCGTGAGCCTCCGACGACGCTCAGACCTCCGATCGAGAGCTTCAAAGACGCAAACTTCCTTAGTGAGTTCCGCATGTTCCTTCCTCTATTTCTAATCGATTTCTAATCGGGGTCGGGCTAAAGGCGAGTGTGAGTATGTGTGAGTTGAGTGCGGAGAGTCGGGTGGGCTCGTGAGCTCTGGCGAGAGCTCCGGTGAGCTCGAATTGGTGACGAGCGAGGCAAGGCAGAGCAGCGTACGCGAGGGTGCTGGAGATAGCGAAGCGAGAGCGTGGGCACAACGGGCATGTGAGGAGCGAGGATCGAGCACAGGAGGCCGAGGCGAGATGGAGCTGGGCGCCGAACAACAATCGGAGAAGGAGGCCGGGAGGTGGAGCTTGGCGACGGCGAAGGGAGCGCATCCATGGCGGTTCCTCGTTTGAATTCGGAAGAGAAGAAGGTTGGATTTTTTTTGTAGAAATAGCCAAAAATCAGGAAAATAATAGGAAACTAGCCAAAATCCGAAAGATTTTAGCATTTTAGCCAAAACAGGGACTTACTATTTTCCAACCGCTTGCCCTTCACCTTGGTAGAGGAAGCCGAACGGCGCCGTGAGAGGACTTTCAATTCTCCTTCGCCGGAAATATGTATAGAGGAGCAGAAGAAGCCGCCATCGCCGCGCCGGGAGAGGACATTCCCTGCAGCATCCAAGTGAGTTGCAGTCCACCGCCGAATCGATTCGCAGTCCACCGCGCACTGAATCGATTTGCAATCCACCGTCGTAGCCGAACAGGATTGAGTTAAGGAAGCCGATTTCACCTTTCCTGTAGCATTCAAGTGAATTTCACCGATACTAAAATTCAATTTCTTCCCCCAATTCAATCAATTCGTTCTTTGCCCCAATTCAATCAATTTCTTTTTCCAATTCAATCAATTCGTTATTTCCCTAATTCAATCAATTTCTTTCCCCAATTCAATCAATTCGTTCTAATGCCGGCGTTGTTGATTAGGGCATCGATTCGGCCGAAAGCGTCTCACGCTCTTTGCACCGACGCCTCAATGGATTGCACAGGGAATTGAGCAGCGGCGGCAATAAGCTTTCAACCAGCCGGAGCATTTGCGATTTTGGGGGGAAAAAAAAAAGAGAGAGTCGCTCTCCCATATATCTTTTTTTTTTAATTTTTCTTTATTTCTCAATTTTTTTTTTTGAGCAATTTATTTTATTTCTCAATTTAGAATAATAACGACTTACCTATTTTATTAATTTTTTTAATAACAACGACTTACCTATTTTATTAATTTTTTTAATACTTTGGGTAAAGTCGCTGTTATAAACGATGACTTTACCCTGTTTTGGCTAAAACGCTAAAATCTTTCGGATTTTGGCTAGTTCCCTAATATTTTCCTAATTTTTGGCCATTTCGGAAAAAAATTCAGAAGGTTGATGTAGCTTGTGGGCCCCCCTTGTTACCGATTTGGGATTAATTAAGCGGGTTTGGTTCGGTTCGGGTTTATCCGTTTATTTATTTAACTAATTTGCGGTATCAAAATTATTATAGAACACTATTTGAGGTTTCAAAATATAAAATATTAGTGCGATCCCCACGCCATGACGCGATTTTTTTTATAAATAATATTTAGATATAGATATATCATAGACATTAGATTTAATTCAATATCTATTCTATATAAACTCTTAATTTAGAAGAGTTTAGGCTGACGTGTCACACTTAGAGGGATTTTAGGAATTTTGACCAATCCTATTTTTCACTTTAATTTTAATTTTAATTTAATTTAATTATCCTTTTTTCTTCTTTTTACTTTAATTCTCTTATTTTTAACTAATCATTTTTTCTCCCCCCTTTTAATTCTTCCAATTGATTTTCATCTTTAAAATAATTAATCTATATCTATATAAACTCTTAATTTAGAAGAGTTTAGGCTGACGTGTCACACTTAGAGGGATGTTAGGAATTTTGATCAATCCTATTTTTCACTTTAATTTTAATTTTAATTTAATTTAATTATCCTTTTTTCTTCTTTTTACTTTAATTCTCTTATTTTTAACTAATCATTTTTTCTCTCCCCTTTTAATTCTTCCAATTGATTTTCATCTTTAAAATAATTAATTGGGATAATTAAAAATATTAAATTAATATAAATCTGTGTCTATTTGCAAATATTTGATACTATCACAATGGAGTCCATCTTGATTGAGCTTATTATATCTTACTTTTGTGAGTTTGTTTTTATATGTTTACTTCAAAATATTTAAATAATATTTTATTAAATGGTATAATATCAATTAATTTTTTAAAAATCGCACCATGGCGCGGGAACTATACTAGTTTTTAATTAAACCCATTGATTAGTAAATGTGTTAAAAATAATAGAAAAAAATACACTTGGGTTAAAGAGATTCAGAGAAAAATAAATAATAAATAGTGAAAGATAAAAGTTTTGAATTAATCCCATTCATTAAAAAATGTAACATCAAATAATATTGGGTAATTAATATTAAAATATTTTTCAAAAAAATAATATTAGAAAATATAGTTACCATAATAAAATAATATTGTGTAAATAATATTTCCACAAATAACTATGAACATGGAGAGGACATGTGGCATAAATTAATATAGTATATAGATATAGATAGTTAGTAAATGAATTTGATTTAAGCCCAATAAGTATATTATATTGAATTTAATGTTTTGAATTAAGCCCAATAGTTAATAGGATGAAAGAAAAAAAAAAGAATTAAAAGAAAAAAGATGAAAAAAAGATAATTTTAAAAAAAAAAAGATTAAAGAGAAAAAAAGAAAATTATAATTGGTCAAAACCCCGAAAATCTCTCTAATCTTGACACATCGGCATAAACTCTTCTAAATTAAGAGTTTATATAGATATATAGATGTAGATAGTTAGTAGGATGAAAGGAAAAAAAAAAGAGAATTAAAAGAAAAAGATGGCAAATTTTCTCCGTCCCGCGTAATTTTTGAAGGACGGGATCGGGACGGGATTGAAAATTTTCTCTTTAAATCCCATCGGGATCGGGACGGGATGCGGGACGGGACGGGATTTGCGGGATTTGTGCCCACCCCTAGATCTCTATATATGACAAATAGACATAAACTACATAATTTCTGCACTATTCTAGCCTAGACATAAAATGTGAATAGAAATCGAAGTAGAAGTAAGCGTAAAACATGGTAAATTGAGCGAACATCAATCTTCTTTCCACCAACCATGTTTTTTTTTCTTTTATTGTTTTTTCTTCTTTCATTTATCTCTTTAAACCAATCACATTTTTTTCTTTTATTTTTAACATACTTACTAAAGATTGAATTCAATCGAAATAGATGTAAGCGTAAAACATGATAAAAGATTGAATTCAATCTAATATCTACTACTGATCCATATGTAAATCTTTAATTATATATCTATATCTATATATATCTATAAATATATTCTTAAAACAATAGAGTTATAGCCCACATGTTATCTCTACCTTTTTTAATTAGCTCTTTAAACTAATCAAATGTTTTTCCTTTAATGATATTATTATTTTTCAAAACAAAGTTACAATGATATTATTATTTTTTTACTAATCAATAAGAGTGATTTAAAAAAAATATATATATAATATATATATATATATATATATATATATATATATATATATATATATATATATATTGTTGTAGGAGGAAATCGAGAATGCAAATATAAAATATGACTAAAGTAAATCAAACCAGATTCCGTCCCTTGCAAATAATTACAAGACCTCCTCCTGATGTAGCAGCGGGAAGTCAGGATCGATCCACGAGGAAGCGTGTCAGCGGATCCTAGGTAGTAGAGAAATCTCACAGAAGTCGACAACAGGGGTCCTAGATCTCGAGTACAGCAAGTCGACAGAAGATCGGACAGTCGAACACAGTGCAGGAGTAAGCACAGGCTCTCGTCGATCTCGACAAAAGGCTACTCGAGATCGAGTAGGGTCTTCGTCGACGTCAGGTTGTCTTGGTCGATTGCCTGCACACAGAAGCTACAGCGACTTGGGTCGAAAATCAGTAACTCGTGATCGAGTGGTGTTAGTCGATCTCGAGGAAGACAGAAAATAAAATCGAAAGAAAGTAAATGCAAAGGCTTTGGGGATTCGAACTAAACTGAATGAAAAGGACTTCCAGGATTGGGGTTTGCAACAACGATAACCAAGCATGCATAAGGCAGAAATAAAACAAATAATCATGTGAATCACATCAAAGGACTAAGCTTTCGCCTTTTCCAACAATTAGACAACTCTTTCAAGAAACCCTAATTGTCTCTACTGATTTTATGTTTACAATCCAAGTTGTTAGCATGGACCTCCATTAGATGGGTAATAAACACATAACAAGTAGTAGATGCTCAAAACATGATAAAAATCGGATCTTTACCTCAAACGCGCATGGCTATCGTCGGGCTCGCCCCAACCCTAGAAGTGGGTGGACTACTCGCGCTTCATTGCAACCTCAGACATTGATTGATGAAAAGAAACTAATTGCATTAAACCAAACTGTAGAAAGTACAACCAAACAAAGCTAACTTGCTCTCGCTCCTTTGCTCCACTCGGCCTCCCTTTCTCTCTCTACTACTACTTCTCCTACTGAAATTGAATTATTAGAAATCAGCCCCATGGGCTTTATTTTATCCAAACTTTTAATAATGTTTTATAATATTAATTTGCGAGATTATTTTTTTTTAAATCGCGTCCTGATGCGTTGACTATAATAATTTATCTTAGTTTGACCGAGAAAATAGTTATTTGGTTTAAAAAAATAGAATTTTTTTTGAATTTTTTTTTACTGGGTAAAGATTCGAATGCGAAAAACGCATTCCGATAGCATCCTTGCGGATGAGGTCAACAAGACCTAGATCGGTGTGAAGGGAAGGGTTAACGGCAACATGAGCAAAGTGTGCAACCTTGTCTACCACGCAATTACCATTACGAAGAATGTGAGAGAACGAGACTTCGTTAAACCCTGTAATTAGAGAATTAATGTCAGACATAATTAGTTCGATTTTCCATGGACATTTAGTACCATTCTTGAGATAGTTGATGATAATACGAGAATCTCCTTCAATAATAAGCCTATTAAGTTTCATCTCTAGTGCTTTTAAGACACCAGTTCTTAGTGCCAAGGCTTCAGCCATAAGAGGCGTACTTGTTTCCCTACTAAACTACAGTCCATTGCCTCAGGTAGACCATGTCGTTGCGAATAATGTATCCAATAGAACTTGGTCGATGTGTGGAGGCCGACCCATCAATGTTTAGTTTCATAAGAGGCGTTTTACCATGAGGGTTTTTGTGGTTTGTCGATCCATTATCACTCCTAAGATTGTAATTCTCTGCTTTACTCCAGGCATTTATACTCGATTCAACCTTTTGTAAGAAATCAACTGTATTAGGTGGATTTTACTGTTGGAAAATTAATTGGTTACGGACTAGGTAGATAGTCCACCAGTGGAGTACCAGTTTTTGTTTTTCTTGAGGGGTTAATTGAGAATCAATAGTTCTCATTTGTGACGCTATATTCCTTGATGCTTTGATGCAATCTATGATCATGATTTTAATCCTTGAGGAGAGGAAAGAATAAAACAAAGAGTATTTGCATTAGAAAAATAGGTAGATATCGTCCTCCTCATGATGGTTACAAATAAAGGGTACAATATGGGGGAATAGCAATGACCCTTTTTGATAATTGAGCAGCAGTTGAGAGCCCATTTTGACACACTTTACATAGAAAGTTCTTGATTTTGGGAGGAATACTAATTCTCTATATCCATGCATTACCACTATCTATCTGATCAAACGATTTTGTGTTATACTTATATGCGCTTGTTGTTGTGAACCACCCTTTTTTATCTGGCCACCAATACATTCTGTCTTATATATGGTTCTTTGGTAATGGAATATCTGCTATCTGTTGGGCAGTTCCAGATGGCAACACCAAGTTGAGTTTTTCCTTAATCCATATCCCATCATGAATGTATTGATCAACAGTTTCATCCAGATTAATCGCATCTAGATCTAGACACAAATTTTGAATGGCAGGAACCGACAACCAATTGTCCTTCCAAAATTTTATGCTTTTACCATCTCCCACCGACCAGGCCAGCCCTTCCTTAAAGGGCTTGATTAAATATTTTCTTAGTTGTATCCATTGTCATGATGCACTACCTCTTCTCTCAAATTCTAATAGATGAGTTCTTTTTAGGTATTTAATATTTATACTTAATGATTTTTACTCAAATATTAAATGGTTCCGCTAAAATTTTCCACAACGACTTCATTTGCAGTGTTTCGTTCATTTCTTTTGTCTTTCGTAATCCCATTCCCCAGTTGCTTTAGTTCTACATACTTTATGATAACCTATTACCGGTTGTACCGAAGATCTTTGTTTCAAAAGAAAGTTCTATTTATTTTATCTAGAGTTGAATGTATTGAGATCGAAAATATAAAGCTTTGCATAGAATACAGAGGCTTAGAAGCCAAATTTGAATTAATTAGTACAGATCTTCCATGTTGGGAAAGAGCATCAACTTTCCACTTTTTCAGATGACTAATTGTTTTACCGATAATTTCTTCAAATGTCATTTTATTTACTCTTCCATTCACTATAGGACATCCAAGATACTTATCAAGTTCTAGAATTCTAGAGACAGGAAGGAGCTTAAACCACCCTTCGGGGCAAAAACTCCCCTTTGGGGCATGAACAACCAGGCTTCGACCACCTTTAATTCGGCTCTGACCGCATCAACCTGCTCCAGCCGCCTCCGTGCTGCTGTGGCATTGACACGACTGAGCTCCGGCATGTCGTCCGTCGTGGCACTGCCTCTGTAATAAGGTAGAACGTGGTGGAAATCCTTAACTTTGTAAATCCTTCTTCGTATCTCGATCTATTAATACCAATTTGAGATGGGGCTTTCGTGGTTTCGTATTCCTAGTCCCCATGTCATCAATATCCGGGTCTGATTTTGGGCCTCAATCACTACCTTTATCAAAATTTTGGTTCGATTGTGTTTGTGCTTGTCGAAACATAAAACCCTAATCTCACGTGCCCATGCTTCTTCCTCCTGGGTGGTGTTGTTGTGGTCTGTCCCTCACCTCTCACCTCCATTGGCGTCAGGCGGTGGCGCCTCTTCATCTTGTTGCCCGTCGCAGCTCCTGTTGAATTCTTGGCTTAATCAAAATCCAGATCTAAATCCAGATCTCATAACTTACCCGCAGATGCGGTCAAATCTCAATTGCAAATTGGGGCTTTTGGTATCTCTGGGTTCTTATTCCCTCCTTCTTCTATCCCTTTGTCCAATTCCACCGTTTGGGCTTGCCGGTGGTGCCGCGGCCTGGTGCTCCGCCTTAGAGCCCTTTCGATGTCCGTTGCTTTCTCTCGGTGTCCAATCTCTCGTCGTTCGCGTTTAGGGATCCTCGTTATGTTGCTCCCTCGGGTTCGTCCGATCGCCGTTGCCATTCCTCGGCTTGTCGTGGTGGCGTCAGACATTCAATTGGCTGCTTCTCCGATGAAGCACTGAGTATTTCCTCCTTGGTTGCTGTTGTGAGCTGAATCTGCCATGTTTTACAGTAACTTTTATATCGATTTATGTATACATTTCATTCATTTGGGCTAAGATAGTACATAATCTATATAATTTATGTTTATTTTCCAAATTATGGAATCTACACTAGTTTCTGTTTAATTTCGCAGAATTCGAGGCAAATTACAGCAGTTCTGAGAAAGGTCATAAAAGCGCGGAAATCAAGTACAGAAGTCCAAGGTCAAGAAGCAGCGGAACCAGTCAAATCAAGCTTGAAGCCCGAGTTTACTCGATCTAGAGTACTGCAACTCGACCTCGACGAAGCTATCCGAGCACAGACCTTATCGACCAAGAGCAGTGTCAAGAGCGAGATCAACACGACTCCGGAGACCTTACTCGATCTCGAGTATCACTTGTCGAGATCGACTAACCCAGCAGCGCCAAGTCCGGAGTCGACGGGTTGAGACCAATCGAGAAGCCAAGGACGGAGACGCCGGGACGACCCTACTCGATCTCGAGGAGATCTAGTCGAGATCGAGGACAACCCAGCGCCTGTACGAGTCCATGCCGAGGAGGAGTCCTTGACCACACCAGGCAGGCATCCTCGATGAAACACCCAACTCGACCTCGAGTTGCCTAGTCGAGATCGAGGAGCCAAGGAGCCCAGATCCGAGCCTGTCGAGCAGAGCCACCCGAGAAAGCCGACCCACCATAGTCGACAAACCATGGTACTCGATATCGAGTACTCTAGTCGATATCGAGTAGCCCAGTTTCTGGAAACGCGTCGCCGTGAGGTGTCCGAGTTGAGTTGGAGTTACTTGGGCACGAATGAAGTCGAGTTGGCCGAGATTCTATCCGATTTGATCAAGTCTATCTATGGAAGAGAAGTTCTACCTACATTGGAGATATTTTGCAAACTTTAGATATAGTTTCCTTTAAAGATTTATTTCCCTTAAGCAATTTATTTATCTTTAAGCTTTTAAGTAGATATAGATAGATGATTCTTTCCTTGATTAGCAAGGAATAGAAGGCCATAAATAAAGCCCTAGGGGTTGGTTTTTCATTCATTCAATTTCAGTCAGAGACAAGTAGTTCCACAGAGAAGTTTTAGGAAGTCAAAAGGTTTTAGGGTTTTGACATTCTACGAAGGTTGATTGCCGGGATTGTAAAGGCTTTGAATATAGTTTAATGCAAGTTTCTTTTCATCAATCAATGTCTGCTATTGCGATGAGGCGTGAGTAGTCCACCCACTTCTGGGGCTGGGGTGAGCCCGACGGTGGCCATGTAAGGTGATGCGGTAAAGGTCAGATCTTGTTATGCAATTCATCTTCTATCCCTATGAGCATGATTCTTTTGCGAGAGTTGAAGGTGATCCTTGTTTGTGTTATTGAAGCGAAAGTGACCTTAATGCAACTTGGATTAATTATGTGAAAAGGGTTAGTAACAATTAGGGTTTATGCGAAAGCCTCTATATGCCTATTTGTTAGTAACGAAAGTTATTTTGATGGAAAGCATGATCTTTTATGCCTTTATGTGTTACTTTGCATGGTTATCGTTGTGGTGTTAATACCCTGGCTTTGGAAGTTCTTTATTATATTGATTTATTTCGTCGGAATTCTGAGTTTTGGGTTTGAGAATTTGCATTTTAAAGTTACTGCTTTTTGTCGATATAGAGGAGTTGTGGTCGATATCGAGTAGCCCTAACTCGATATCGAGTAGAACTTGCCGAGATCGAGTTGTCTGTTTGGTTTCTGTTTTCTGTTGTCGACTTGTCTGTAGTCGATATCGAGGACTGTTGCTCGATATCGAGTAACTTCCGTGTCTCCGCTTTAGTTTCTGTTTTTTTTTGTTTGTTATTTTCTGTTTTAGTTCTGTCTTTCTTTGTTTCTGTGTTTCTATTGCTTTTATGTGAGATTTACAGCTGCTTAGGATCCGTTGACACGCTTCCTCGTGGATTCGATCCTGACTTTCTCTTACTGCATTAGAGGAGTCTTGTATTTATTTGCGTGGGCCTAAATCTGGTTTGATTTATTTTATTATATTTCATACTTGATTTCCTCCTCACAACAAATTGGCGCCGTTGCCGGGGAAGCTATCATTCGCGCCTTAGGTAGTCAGATCTCACTTTTTCTTTGAGTTAATTTACAGGTGTATGCGCCGTTCTGGTCCACCACCTGAGTTTGACGGCTTAGACGAATCAGAGCGCCTTCTACACATCAGAGCTAAACTGCAAAGAGCCATGGCAGTTGCGGAGACACAGGAACAGCTGATCGCGAGACTTACAAGGGAATTGGCCGCTAAAGATGCTGATATCGCCACTGAGAAAGCAGCAAGATGCTGATACATATATATATATATATATATATATATATATATATATATATATATATATATATATATATATATATATATATATAGAGAGAGAGAGAGAGAGAGAGAGAGAGAGAGAGAGAGAGAGAGAGAGGTTAGGTCTAGTATAAACAACCCTTAATGTGTTTTGTGTTAAAACAAATCACAACCATAGATGGAGGGAAAATGGAAGGTTGAGATTAATTGTGGATTTTCTCTTTTTTTGGTTAAAAAAATTGTGGGTCCCACTAATATTGCTCCTCACCCTCATAATGTGGTGTGTGTAACCCACTCTCCCCACAACCCACTTTAAATTTGAAAAATGACGTAAATGGAAATTGGCAGGCCCATCTTGATTTTTTATAAATTAACTAATTAATACTCCGGTGTGGAATCACATGATCGATTAATAATCCACCTGCTCATTATTTTTAATTAGCAATTAGATTTCGATGAATAATGACGAATAATCCCTTATTATCAACGAATAATTCCTTATTAATAACGAATAGTGACTTTGAACTTGTCGAATAGTCGATAAATTCTTGAACATTTTTAGACAGAGTTTGAATTTCAATAAACCTACATCTAATTGCCCCTATACTTATGAATAATTTCTAATTATCAACGAACAATGACTCTGAACTTGCCGAATAGTCATAGTCGATAAATTCATGGGATTGAATTTCAAGAAACCTATATCTAATTGCTCCCATATATATGAATAATTTCTTATTGTCAACGAATAATGACTCTGAATTTATCGAATATTCGATAAATTCACGAACAATTTATATATGAATAATTCCTGATTATCAACTAATAATGACTCTGAATTTGCCGAATATTTGATAAATTAATGAACAATTTTATATAGAGTTTGAATTTCAATAAACTCACAACTAATTACCCACATACATATGAATACTTTCTTATTATCAACGAATAGTGACTATGAACTTGCCGATTAGTCAATAAATTCATAAAAAAAATTAGACAGAGTTTAAATTTCAACTATTCGCTAGGTTGGTCAATTTTACAACTATTCGCTAGGTTGATAGTAATTATTCGCTAAATTGATAATAATTATTCGCTAGGTTGAAAGAGTATGTAAATGTAATTCTTGATCTCTCATCGCTAGGTTTACCCACGTACATATGAATAATTCCTTATTATCAACGAATATTATCTCTAAACTTGCCGAATAGTTTCCCACATACATATGAATAATTCCTTATTATCAGCGAATACTGACTCTGAACTTGCCGAATCGAATTGGAACAAACCTACCTCTAATTGTCCATCTATCATGACAATATTTCAATTGGAACAAATAAGAAACAATAAGAAACGATACAGATCAATTAATATTTTAATTCAAATTATTTTTTCTACCTCTAATTGGAACAATATATGGGTCAAGTATGAACGAATCACCACCGGCCATGGCCAATTGTTCACAGAGGGAATCACCATGGCCACCAATCGATTGAGAACAGAGGGAATATATCACCGCCGTCAGGCTGCGATCGTCGGCGCTCGATAGCACTTATCGTCTCCGTCATCCTCGGCGTGTTGCAGTCATCGCTGCCGCTGATCCCCCTTCCAAATTCCAATCTCTCCCGATCCTCCATCGTCATCGCCTGCCGCCGCCCGGTAGCACTCATCGTCTCCCTCAGCCTCGGCGTGTTGCAGTCGTCGCTCCGGTAGCACTCGTCACCGCCGTCGGTCCCCTTTCCAAATTCCAATCTCTCCCGATCCTCCATCGCCATCGCCCGCCGCCACCATTGTTGTCCTCCATCGTCGCTGTCGGTTCCACCATCGCCTACCGTTAGGGTTTTTGGGAAGCCCTCTTGCTTTCTCTATCCTCAGAACGTTAACAAGTCTTATTGTGTTTTGTGTTAACAAATCTGGACCTTTAAATGATGTATGTATACATATATGTATGTATATATATGTATACATACATATATGTATGTATACATATATATATACATACATATATGTATGTATACATATATATATACATACATATATGTATGTATATATACATACATATATGTATGTATATATATATATATATATATATATATATATATATATATATATATATATATATATATATATATATATATATATATGTATATGTATATGTATCAGCGTCTTGCTGCATATATATACACATATATACATATATATGTATATATGTATATATGTATATATGTATATGTATACATATATATGTGTATATATATATATGTGTGTATATATAAATATACATATATATATATACATATACATATACATGTGTGTGTGTGTGTATATATATGTATGTATATATATGTATATGTATATATATGTATATATGTATGTATGTATGCATGTATGTATGTATGCATGTATGTATGTATATGTATATGTGTGTGTGTATATATATATATATATATATATATATATATATATATATATATATATATATATATATATATAGTATCAACATCTTGCTGCATATACACACACACATATACATATATATGTATATATGTATACATGTATATATGTATACATATATATGAGTGTATATATATGTGTGTGTATATATACATATACATGTGTGTGGGTGAAAAGAGAGAGTTCTCTTATGAACAGTGCTCTTCAGCCAGATGTCAAAATTGTATTTGCAGAAACTAATTGGGCCTTGTTGGGTTTTTTTGTGTGGGCTGAAGTTAGTCCATCATGATCATTTAATTTCTACTGAATTTACTTCATTGCCATCACGATGTAACACCACTTCATTCTCATCTTCCTCGCTCTCGCCAGTTCTTTCGCCTCTCTGTCTCTCTTACCCATCTCTAACTCTTTTACTCTCCGCTCCCTGATCGACTACCCTATCTCTGGCTTGTCGCCTTCGTTTTGTTGGCATTGCAGGCGGCGCAAGTGCACTCTCATGCTTCCGATCACTGCTCTAAATCCAAGGACCTGGTTAAGTTGGCCCCTTTAACAATCCCAGGTACGTTTGCTGTTGATTTTTTTTTAGTCCTTTGTTAGACTGGGAGATGCAATATTAGATGCTTAATTTTCTGATTCAAGTTAAGAAAGTTAGGTTTGGAAATCGGATGCGAGATTGCTTCAGTTTTGAGTTTGTACGTGTCATTCAGACTCGAGTTGATTTCTTGCTATATGAATCGTTGATTGATTGAGCAAATTTATATGATTTGTGGAAGATTTGATTCTTTACATGAGTTCTCGTGCTCCCCTTTTCACATCCTTAAGTAAATTGAAATCTGATTGCAAGTAATATATACAGTCAAAAGAAGATAAAACTCCAAGCACAAGCCCTTCCCATAGGCAATTGCAACTGGTATAATAATCAAACCCTAGATACCATAAAAATAAAATAAAATTTACAGTAACTCAGCAATCCTTAACCTGGGTGCCCAAATTTAGTTCACTTTCCTCAAATTGACCAAATTTAACAATGGAAAATGATCAAAGGTAGAGATAGAGAACCTGAAAGGAGGAGACAATCGTTGAATTGGGACAGGTGGTTGAACTGTGGTTTGATTCCTCTTGCCAGAACAAGAAGTTCGCATCTTGAGGAATTTGACATAAGTGAGGCTGGTTTATAGATTTAGTGGTATTCCCCTATTTTATTTCTTATGTTATTCATTCCAAATTTTTGTTTCATTCCGTTGATATGTTTATTTGATTTATTGCTTGTTGTTAGCTTATCAATTACTTTTTCTGTTATGTCTTAAAATTTTTAGTTGCCTCCTCTTCTTCTTCTTCTATATTCAATCACAATGTTTGATTTATTCATATCAAATTTTAAATTATTCTATGGATTAATCTTACTTGACCGGATACAGGGTTTTGGATGAAATGTCTTTGATGTTGGATTTTAGTGGTTTTGTTTACGTCTTGTAATATATCATTCATAATCTATAATCAAATAATCATATATGCTTATACGATCATGTGATGGATCATTCATGAAGACGTTCACTTGATATGTGATGCCATTTGTGTATTCTTTTACGCTATTCCTTTACATTAGTTACCAACCACTCTTTCTACCATTTAGTGCATGAAAATTTTACAAATGTAAGTGCTGGAACATGGACTTAATTTTTTAGCCTCAAATGATAATCATTATATGAGTGCAATTCTAGCCACAAACCTTCAAGAGGCAATATGATTTGAGATCTTCACCAAGATTAACATGACAAGTATTCAAGTTAAAGGGAAGGTGTATAATTACCTATCTCACAGAAGATGCATATCATAGTAGTTCTAGGGGATCAGTTGAAGATTGCAAAGAATATTACAAGATGTGGAATAATCTGATGTCCAAAAATCTTAATCACTTTGATTTTTTTTAACATTTTTTTTTTGTTTTTTTTCCCCTTTGTTGGGTTACCTGACTAGGCTGCCCCCCGAATTCGGTGTGCTCAGATAATGAGGCAGTAGGTGATGCTAATGTTGTTCAAGCTGTACTATTCAACAGTGAAAGAAAATGCTTCGCCCAAAGGGTAATGGTAATCCTCAAGTTGAAGATTATGCACCCCGTTTCAGGCCAGGTTGTCTCTGGAAGCAAATGGATATGTTATATGTACATCCTGTTTTTTTTGTACCTTTTGATGTGGATTATCTAGCATAGTTATAATGTGTATATATATATCTATATATATATATATATATATATATATATATATATATATATATAGATATATATACATGTGTATATATACTTCACATGTGTATATATATGTATGTATATGTATATGTATGTATATGTATTTATGTATATGTATATGTATTTATGTATATGTATATGTATATATATATATAGGGTAAAATCCACTTATAGTCCCTGAACTTTAATCAAATGTTCAAACGGGTCCCTTAACTTTATCTTTGT